>OY759248.1:7500000-10000000 GCA_963662185.1 Eilema griseolum | reverse complement strand
ATTTAGAACTTTAAACACAAGTGCAATGATATACACGCATCAGCTTTAAGCAACTAGTGTATCAAACAGTAATAATAATCGATATTATTTCTACGCCGTAGGTCTACGACGTAGCTGCGTAGACATTCATATTCAGACAAGCGTAGCGTTTAAACTTTCCATTTTCTATTTGTGCATTTCTATACAGTAACGAAATGCTCATTACTTTATTGTGCACAATTTCAGTTCAGTTATGAAAATTGTATCTTCTTCTATTTACCTTATAATTTATTTCGACCTCTGTGATATAGCGGTAGAGTGTTTGACTACCAAGTTAGAGGTCTTACGTTCAATTTCCGCGGAATATAAATATTTGCATGTATAAAAATTAAATTTGTATTGTATATTTAGACTGCAGTATCTCTGCAATGATGTATATGAAACAATTTCTTAAAAATAAAAGCCGGTTAATTGCGAGTCGGACTCGCGAACCTAGGGTAGTAACTAAACCTACATAAACCTAAAGATATTTTGAATGTACAGAGAAAGAAGTTTGATTTTTGCACAGTTTTAAGACGTTATAGACCTCACTATGTGGTTTGAATTTCAACATGAAACCTCCACACATTCCTGAAAAATTGGTCTTAGCAGACAGACGGACAAGAAAATGATTCTATAAGGGTTACGTTCTTTTCCCATTTGAGATACGGAACCCTAAAAACCTTTATCTTAAGTCATTTCCTTTGTATCTTCAATACGTAAATTTAGGAAATGTCCATTAAACCACATTAGTAAACGTTACCAGCGCTTAGTGTACCCTAAAGCTATTAAAACATATAGTAATATTTAGTAACGATGGCGTAGGGTTAACGTATGAGACTAATAAATTCTAAAGAGTACCCGATACTGATTGAATTATGTCGATATTAGTAAACGCTACTACAGTACGCATTAGTTACAATTGTTTCGGCTAGTTGAAGCCCTCAAAACTCCAGTAACCTAGTCAACAGAACTTTGATATCGCCAATTAGTTGTGAAGGTTAAATAGCAGTTGCTTCACGGAAAATATTAAAGTTCGGTCGTTTCTTAATTAGAACAAAAATCAACTTCTACTAATTTTAGAAAAATCTTTGATCATAATATAGGTATTTAAACTATCATGGTCACTGACATCAGTATCAGAATAAACGACCACCAGGATAAGATAAGACCACCAAGACTCACCACAAATAAACCCCGGAACTATAAGGTGGAAAGACAGCCAGCCTTTTTACCCTACATCAAAGGAGTGACAGATAAGATCGCTAACATCCTGAAGAAGGTATCTGTCAAAACTATTTTCACTCCTTTTAAAAAGCTGTCGCAATGCCTGCGCTCACCCAAAGATGGCTCCCCATTGGACAGACCGGGAGTGTACAAGATTGACTGTAGCTGTGGCAGTTCTTATATAGGACAAACAAAAAGAACGGTTACATGCCGAATCAAGGAACACATCAGGGCAGTCAAAAACAATGAACCGCATAAATCTGCAATCGCTCAACATTTATTGGAGTCCGGTACGAACCACTGGATCGAGCTACATAACCCTCAGATGCTTTCGACAGAACGCCACTATATACCAAGACTGGTAAGGGAAGCCATTGAAATAAAAAAGTATAAAAATTTCAATCGTGAGGATGGGTTTCAACTGCCGAACGTCTGGCATCCAGTAGTCCGTCTTTGCAAAAACAACCGGGAACAAGCTAAAACAAAATCGCGAGTGGATACAGTGAGCATCGTATGTCGTGAACGTGATCGAGATCGGGTTCGAGTTTGTAGTGAGAGTGAAACCAATAGTAGTGCAGATACGCGTAGTAAAAGAACTCGAAAGAGGGTAGATCGATATAATTACTCCTAGAAGAAAAAACTTTTTCTTTGTTCACCGCCAATACTCCAGTTCCTCCGTGATCATGGTGCTTGCAACAGCGCCGAAATATCGGAAACTCAAAATAATGAAACATGGTAAATATCCCGTTTATTCTGATACTGATCTTTGATCATGGTAAGTTTTTTATTCTTTAAACGCCATGTCTCGTAATATATTGAATGTTTAAAAAATTTCCTTTCACGATTACTCCTGTAATTAAGAAGCACTTTATCCTGTGCCTGGAAGACGGTAATAGGTTCGTCTCGCGTCCGCGTGGTTTCCAACAGAGTAGAATGTAGACCACCCTATCTCTTCCCATGCGGTGTCGTACAAGGCGACTAAGATATAGGGCTGTTTAATATCAGACAGATACATACAACCCAGACTCAGCCTCAGATGCATGGCTCGAGTCAACAATAGTGCCCGGAAAACGGCATTACGTGGGACCGAATTCAATGATTGATAAAATGCGGGTGTTATTAATTCACCTCTGCCTAAGCCTACGGGGATAAAGGTGTAATTATCCGGTTGTGATGAAGGTCGGATGCAATAAAACCACAAACTTCACCTGAATTGGTGTAATAATATTGTTCAATAATACATTGGTCGTTGATCATTAAATACCATGACTGTGAACGAAACCATAGCATGATCTAATTAGATGTCAACGCCATCTATCGAGCGTTGAGTGAAACTTAATCTAAATAGCAGTACTGAACACTATGTATGTATCCTAAAATGTCACAAATAGTTAAAATACCACTGTTTCCTCAGATATAGGTTTTAGTCTAGTTTAGAAACCAGTTTCAACATAATTTGTACAGTACTGTTTGTAAAATATTGTAAATAACCATTGGAGTTAAATAAACATTATATTTTATGTCTTCAAATTACATTTTCAAAATCAAATTTCAGTTTGATAACAGAATTATACTACAATTTTCAACGAAAACTTAGGTGACAGTGAAAGGGGATAGTAGGGAGTGAACTTCCTGGCTACACTTAATGCACTCAAAGTTGTCGCAACTGTTTTAGTGACAAGCAACTGAATACTTAGTAAAATTTGTGTCCGTCTATTGTTTTATCGTTTCTCTTACAGTAAGTACCTGCCTCTGGTAAGCCATTCATAGAATAATTTATATGCTATGTACTGAGACATTCTTTGTTAGTTATTTGCGATGGTATAAAGTCGTGACTGTGATATCTTCTTAACGTCAAGCATTATAGTATAGGTATTTGTTGGTTGTGTTTTATCTAGGCATGAATCCGCACCAAATCTTTCGAGTCCAAGTCAAGCTCACCTACAATAATATATGTAGTATGATAGTCGGACGAGGCTCTGACACAGGTTTTCCTCCCGAGGTTCAGATCCATAAAAACTCTTTTATAGGAGGTAGGACACTGCGGTATTTCTGCCCAATTGAATAGTTCGACTGGGTAAGTACCTCCGTCCTATAGAATACCGCGGTTATAATAACTTCGTGTTGTGTTTCCAGCGGTGAGTAGGGTAGCTAGAGCTCACTGGAGAATTTGTACTATCAGTGGGATGACAAAAGGCTTGTCCTGCTTTGTCCTCTTCACTGACGGCACAGAGACTTGTCGTCGGCAGCGCGAGTGTGGCTTCTCTAGTGTTACACACGTCCATAGGCCACGGTAACCACTTTCCATCAGGTGGGCCGTGCGCTTGTCTGCCAACTGAGTGGTATAAAAAAAACACAATTATGAAAATTTGTGTACCAGTAGCAGCTTTAGATATGATGCCCATTATGCCATAGTAACCACTTTCGGTCAAGCGGGCCGTGTACTTATCTGCCACCTAAATTGTATTAATATTTAAAAAAAGCAACCTTTGGTCCCACTCATCTCCTCTCTCATATAGGCTTAGGATCTGATGATTTGACTTCATACATCCAAATATTACATCTTCCTCTTACGTTTAAGTTGATCACAATCGCTTAAACCTTTAGCATTTAAGTTATTTCACTTGTGCGTTACAATGGCTAATATATGAGAGAAATTTCAAGTAAAAATTGTTTTACTGCGACATGTCTGAAAGCCACACTGATACAAAGTTATGCAAAGTACTTTATAGTTACTGTCACTGCGTGAAAGGTTACGATATATCTACATTTCAATGTCTTTAGCAGTCGTATATCATAAGTGTGTAGAAATGTATGTTAGAACGAAGGGATAGACATGTTCATAGATTTACCGTCCTCCAAGGATTATGTTCAGTTGCTTGCAAAATTCGCTTCGACACTCGTTGCTACAAAAATGTGTGAAAATATGAAAAATGTATTGTGAAATAAAGTTGTGAGCGTCCCATTTCACCTTTAGGCTTGGTTTACTGGGTTGGTGGTCTCGGTTGATTTATTTACTATTTTTCTTATACTGATAATATTTTTCTTACGACGATAGTGAATTAGATGCGGTTCATATTCACGAGTCGCAAAAAATGTTTAAATTATATAGTTGTTATATGAAGCAAAAGTTATAAATTAGTGCTTACTATTAGATTAGTTTGAAGAGAGAAACAGTTCACTCGAATCGTATTTCAAATACCTACACTAAACATATTAGAGTTAACTAGAAAACATTATTATTATTACCTACCACGATAGTCATAGCTTATTCTAATGTAACACAAATATTTTCTTTATAGGAACGTTAAGTAAATAAAGTTCATTCGTTATCATGTGATTGTTTAATATCGGTCAACATTTTGTAAGCTTTGCCCCTGATTTTGCACACGTCCATAAGCCACGGTAACCACTTCCCATCAGGTGGGCCGTGTGCTTGTCTGTCATCTAAGTGGTATAAAAAAAATTATATTATATCATACCTACGGAATGTAATGCTTGTTTTCCACAAGAATATTACAAATGTTATAAAAGTAACTTACCTAGAAAACTCAACAACAAATACGTGCAGATCTTCATCTTCTCGCGTTTCCTGCAAAAGAAACAAACTGTTTATAACATTTTTCATTTGCATAGCTGAAATAAGGTCGCTCATTTAGAACAATATCTTAAACAAATTTATTTAATGGACGTGTTCGCAGCGTTATATCTCCCTAATTTGCATTTCTACTTAACAAACTAGATGAAGTAGCTTTGTTTAATCAATGGTTGAAAATTTTGATGTAGGCGAGAAGAAAGATATTCAAAAGTATGCTGTATAATTTTTTGTTAAACACCTATATTATACCAGGTCTGTAGGTATATTGGTCACATGTAATTTAGGAGCATATTCGTAATAGCGTAAAATGTATATATAGGTTAAAAACTGAAATAATTTAATGTACATTCTACCATCGCACCTCTCGCTAAAGGCAGGGAATTCATCCTCACATATTGCTACCTGAGACGGTGCGCACTGTGCTGTATGAAAGAACTTGAAAGAGACTGAAAGAGACACTCAAGCTGTGGAATGACGTCCTTGCTGCGGTTTTTCCAAGCACCTACAATATGGGGTTCTCCAAAAGCAAGGAGGTAGGACACGGCGGTATATCCGCCCGATTGAGCAGTCCGACTGGGGAAGTACCTCCGCCCTACAGAATACCGCGGTTATAATAACTTCGTGTTGTGTTCCCAGCGGTGAGTAGGGTAGCCAGAGCTCACTGGAGAATTTGTGCCGTCAGTGGGAAGACTAAAGGCTTGTCCTGATTTGTCTTCTACTGATGGCACATAAACTCTGTACTTACAGGGTTGGCAGCGCGACTGTGACTCCTCTGGTGTTACAGACGTCCATAGGCCACGGTAACTACTTTCCATCAGGTGGGCCGTGTGCTTGTCTGCCAACTAAGTAGTATAAAAAATAAAAATAAAAAAGGGGCATCAGAAGGTTTCTTCATGGTCGGCAGCGCGAGTGTAACATCCCTGGTGTTGCATACGTCCATAGGCCACGGTAACTGCCTGCTTGTCTGCCACCTAAGTGGTATAAAAAACCTATGTAACTTAATACACATCTATCCACCTCTTCATTGGTATTTAGACTTAAATAATACATAAAGATATATTTTCAGTAAGCATACAAAGTAAAGTATGATACATACTATTAGACTCGGTGACCTAAGTAAGTACGACATAAAAGTGAATTCCGGTGATCCGGTGAGACTTAACGGGGTCTGAACAACCCTTGCAATTTAGTTATTGAGTTGTAACTCTATTTGAATGGACACGTCTCTGTATTGACCTCGTTTCATAGTGTAAAATTACAAAATTGTAAAGAGATAGTCATTTCGTACACAAGTATAATGATATAATACGTACTGTACATTTGAATGAAATTTTAAAGCATTTAGTATGCTAACTAATCAAATCAAAATCAAAATCAAATTAAGATATAGAAAATTATTTCGGTTCAGGTGGGATTCGAATCCGCAATCCTTCCCGTTCCCTCTGTAAGAGAAAGATCACGAGTTTGAATAAATAATAAATATTCTACAACATTATTTAATATTTTTATATTATTTCTTAACATACATAATTGTAAAATTTTGACGTTCATATGTGCTCTTTATGTGCCTAAACTGAATAAATGAAATTGATTCTTTGATTCTTTGATTCATTGAACATTCTACACAATGCTATCTAGACCCATGGTAAGCATAGTTTAACTAGCATGTGTTATGGAATCTAGAATACGTATAAACATACTTAAATACTTTTTTTTGTAAATACATACATATTATACATAGAAACACCCAGACCAATGCAAATACCCATATATTCATGCATACAAATATTTGTACTGAGCGGGGATCGAACCCGCGCCTCCTGTGTTGCAGTCGCGTTCACTACTGCTACGCCACAGAGGCTGTCCCGTCAGAGAGAATCTTGCTTGAACTGATACATTTGTACAACAGAACAGTATCTAGACACTAGACAAAAACAAGGTATAACTTCTATAATGTGAATAAACACATATTAAATTACATTTTAATGATAAATAAATAATAGCATTATATGAATTATATATGAAGCGTCGGTAGCTCAGTGGTTAAGGAGTCGGCCTTACGATCGAGAGGTTCGGGGTTCGAATCCCTGCCATTATACTCCCGACGTGTATTAGTAATTTCGATTCTAACACTCTTTTAAAAAAAATCTAATTCAAAATTCAAATATAGAACATTTATGTACCATCAAATACCCATCAAAAGTAAATAATATTTGAACATGAACCAAGACAAAATATTTAATCTATAAATAAAATATAAAATGGTTCATACCTATAAAATAACCAAAATGAAAAAAAATATGAAAACTATACTATTTGTTGCAAACCAATCATCCTGTATCCAGAGTGCATCTATTAGCGAACGCGTGCAAGTAGGTGCAAATGGCAGCGTTGCATCTACCGTAAACAACAGCCGGTTTACACTCAAAAGACTACACCTATCTACTCTGCACTTGCACACAAAATATAAATAAGTTTCGCCGGTGACAAGGAATACCTTGTCCCCGGCGAAACTTTTTATATTTTTGTTTGATATGTATTTATATTTGTAATTTTTGTTGATTAAATAAATTAAATTTACTGTACACTCACACCCAAGATAAACCTATGCGGGTTTTATGGGTGCTTTTATGAGATGAACTCATGTAATAATATGCAAATAAATAAAAAAAAAGAGATTAAAGCAATTTAACGTATTCTATGAAAATATTTATAGTTCAAAGCTAATGATATCAGGAGCCGCAATGTTCTTGCAAAAGATAAATTTGGAGTTAGTAAATCGTTCCTATTACTCATCATCCATATTTAAGCAGCTTAAGTCAGTCAGGAAATAATCTAATATAACATTTAAGGGTTTCAATTAAAACTGTTCAAATACATTTGTTTCATTGTTTCTCAAACGAGTTAATGTCTTTCGGAATAGAAAACTGAAACACGCGTTGATTCTGTTAAGAAACTCTCATTTAGTCCTGTCAAAAACGACATATAAATACAGCAAATAAATACACCAGTCTGCCGGAAGAGGGTATCTGTGGGAATTTCCGCACTATAAGACAAGTATAATAAACTAATTCCAAATAGAATTCGGTTTTGAAATTCAAATAATACAGTTAAGTCTAGAGATAATTTAGTTTGTTAGATGTGCAATTGAATCGATACCGACGTACTATTGAATCAGAGAACTTGATTTACTCGACGATTCGGTCAATTTACAACGGTAGCGGCCACAGGCTTACTGTCGAGTCAATTAACATTTGAAATGTATGTACAGTTCTGTATCAAGTTTGCATTCATCTTCATTAGATAATGTAGCTAATTAATTATCTTCGTCATTTTGAACATGTTAAAATTTTTACGGTTCGGTGACTCTTTCCTTTGTCGCACCATTATGGCCTGGAATTCATTACCAGCTCACATGTTTCCTTCTTTTTACAGTCCCGGGTCTTTTAAGCGGGGCGTGAAAAAGCATATGATGAGACCGTCAAGCTGAGTGTCACCATTGTCACATAGTATATGTAAGTGGTGACCCTCTTTTCTGAGATTTTGCCTTCAGCTTATCATCAGGCAAGGCGAAGCCTAATTGACGTGTTCTATTTATAAAAAAAATGTTTAAAAAAAAGTGGTAGATGTGAATTGATATTCAGACATAATTATGTAAATAATAAATATTTGAAAAGAAACGTTTTATTAGGCTAAATAAAATAAAAAGGTTAGAGACATATAAAAATAAAAGAATGTTCAGAACTCGTTAGTTTTGAACATTATTTTATTTTTATGTAAGTTTTGTGTTTTTTTATGTAAAAGTTTGTGAGAGAATGAATATTAGTATAGATGGATTTTTATTACTCATTCATCAAACATGGCGAATGAATTTTGGTACAGATGAATGTATTACAATAAAATTTCAAGAACTAATCTTAATCTTAATTTAGATTAGAGTTCTAATGAATAGTTAAATTACACAAGTCCCAAATTTATATAATTTGATCGTTGCCTAAGTCATATATATACCTACCAATGTCAATCAATTACCTTCGGTTACTACTTGATTACTTGAGTGGTGATTAAGCAAATGATTATACACATAGGTATTGCATTAGGTGGATATCATTACTAAGTTATAAATATATATACCTACAGTTATTCACAGCTACTATATCACTGAGGCACTAAATACAATTAACTATCATATAATTTGTTTGCAACTGATGTTTGGTGTGCATTAAAAGTATTTATTTATCTATAGTACTAACAAAATACCTTTCCATTAAATAAATATCCTACTTTCGATTATCATTATACACTAAGTTGTTCCCAGTTACGTGCAAGGCGTGAAGTCTGTCTATTCCTTTTGGTTTATATGGCTTTAATAGAAGTGACTGACGTCTGACCATCTGACCCCGAAGACGGCGCCAGGTCCTCATCAGCAGCATGGCTTGCATGGTTTGCTGGTGAGGTTGCCTCCATCTTTCCTGAAAGTCTTCATTCTTATTTTATACTCAAATCTCCTTCTTTTTTATATTTATTACCTAAAAGCAAGATGCTATATCCGATGCAGATACTTTGCTGTACATCAGTTCATAAATATTTATATTAAGATTAACAAAATAATAAGAAACTATAAGAAAACAGCTCATAGATCAAGTTATTTAAGAATAAATGTAAAAATTGTTGCTTCTCATTAAAAATTAAATCGTAACGATTTAAAACTAGGTTCACAAGAAAATTTATTTGTATGCCGTCTTTTGTGTGGCTTTTATAAGCTCTATTTTTTGTACAAGACTCTTTTGAGAAAGTTCTTTTAATAACAAAGACGGCAAAACAACCTAAATGGCCACCTGCTGCTACAAAGATTTACTGTGAGGTTATATGCCGTTTTAATATTTTAAAAAGAATTTTTCCTAACAGCGTACGTGTTTGACTTTAGATAGAAACCTCCTACGTAATTCTACATTATTCTAAGCTATATCAAACAGATGAAATATCAAACTTGCACCTGTTACTTGCCAACCGAAGGCATTGACGTGAATAGTATACGTCTTCGAAATATGTATGAGGAAGCGAGAATTCAAATCGAATTCTCTCATATTTCCCTAGTTTTGTTAGTACCTTTTGCTGTAGATATATTTTATATGATATGCAAATATGTTTTCGTACAGTCTATTTATTGAATGGTTTACTGTAGAATGAACCATATACTCTTTTCAAGATATGTTTACTTGTATTCAGTTCTCTATTTCTGGCATATGTATATATATTATATAGATTGTATTAAAAAAAAATCAATGTATACACAGTTTTTTTGTTCATACCATGTATACCATAAAAATGTATACCATGCCTAACTTGTGTTTACCTACTAAACACGAGTTAAGTATGGTATACATTTTTTTTTTTTTTTTTTTTTTATATAGGACACGTCAATTGGACTTCGCTGAAGGCAAAATCCCAGAAAAGAGGGTCACCATTACTTACACATACCGTGTGACAATGGTGACACTCAGCTTGACGGCCTTATCATATGCTTTTTCACGCCCCGCTTAAAGGACCCGGGACTGTAGGAAGAAGGAAACACGACAGAGGAAAGAGTCTCCGAACCGCTTGGTTCTTGATCGGATGTTTTGCACCGTGTGCGGATGACATCTAAGACCTGCACGCGTTGTCCTGTGTAGGAAAGGGGAGGGTGGGACTAATTGGAAGAGCTCATCAGAACACTCCCCATGGTACAGACGGTAAAATACAGCCATGGACGCAACATCTCTACGCAGCTGTAAAGGTTCTAGGGTGTTCGTGATCTCGGGATTCCCAATGATGCGGACCGCACGTCGCTGCAACCTGTCGAGAGCATCTAGTAAGTACTTTGCTGAACCATCCCAGAGATGCGAGCAGTACTCCACACAGGAGCGAATTTGTGTCTTGTATAGAAGACACCGCTGCTCCGGCGTGAAAAATCGTCTCACTCTGTTCAGGACTCCGAGTTTTCGTGAGGCTGTTTTGATGATGCTTTCGATGTAGTTTTTGTTTACATTGTTTTCCATCCACGACAGTTCCTTAACGAATGATTACACTGTCAAACTGAGTTATATATTTTTATCACTGAACAGAGAAAAACTTTATCAATCCAATCGCACAAAATGTAACATAATTTTCTACGATCGAAAATAACCCAATAAAAGAACATAGATTTTGTTCACAACGTGAGCAAATATCTCAATTTATTAGTGTGCTATCGAATGAGAAACTTGGGGCCCGTAGCTGGGAGTTAATGTGGGATCAATATGGGCTCACATTCATTATCATTAATGTTAAACGCGGTAAGAATGTGCGACCTGTGCGCACATTACTTAAATACTGCACAGAGCAGCGGCGTCCTGAATGATTTACAGAATATTGTCTTAGAGGATGTATACACGGACAAGAGTCTTAAGAAGTTTTTATACGTAACTCATATTTATAAACTATTAACATATTATAATCTGACAGGTGACAGGTGGAGCCGCCTGTCACCCTGGCAGAAGCAGGCCGCGGCGGTGGCGCACTTGGCGCGTCTCCCCGTTTCCGGGGACGAGTTGGGGACTCTGTAATCCCCACACCCGAGAAGAGGGCCAGATCGTGAGAGATGGCCCTGGGTCGGCCGGGGTGCTATGGATATACCTGTCAATCTCACCTTCGGCAACCAAAACGACCTACAGGCGGCGTGCATTTTGGTCGGTTCGAGTCCTACATAACCTCTCCCACCGGCTCCGGTGGGGGGTATCCGCGGGTATTTTGCGCACGTAAAAAAGGGTGATTTGGGCCCCAACAAGATCGTCAGGGTTAAGCCACCATCAACAGGTACACAAGACAAAAACGATAGCCTATCCATCTAATAAAATCTATTTATGATCTGGGTCAAGTGGAAGCACCCGTATGTTATACATATGTGTGTTCACACAACAATAACTCATTGATTTGAAGTCACATGTGTGCGTCATGGTTAAAGGCGTCTTAGTGTAATACGTTTATGTGTGCCATTGTGCATGATCGTGAATCGTGAACGATTGAATATGTGTGAGTGATTTGCCTGCCATCGAATGAGAGGGTAAATTTCACCATTTTAGCACAGGCTCACGTAGTTGAGTGGCATTACAGGCGTAAAGACATTTCGAAGGTAGCGAGTTCGAACCGCAATTATATTGATGTAGTCGTTGACGTTAATAAATAGTTTTGTTTTTGTTCTTTATTTTGTTTGTGATATTAAACGTTTAAGTTGTTAATTAACCGTGTGGAAAGCACAATGCATCCAATTGTTGACAGTTAAAAATAAAATTATCATGTTATTTTAATCATGGATTGAGGGTAGCATAAATTCCAATACGAGAAACATTAATGCAATGTGTCTGCAACAATACTCGCTCAGTAATAATAAAAATACTACTGATTTAAGTTGCTATAAAAAAATAACTAAAATATCAAGATACTTTTGTGATGTTACCTCAACATTCCCTTAATAGGTAACTAATTGAACATGAAGATATATTATACAAATATTTAAAAGTTCAAAAAGTAAAATTTGACTGGGATTCGAACTCAAAACTTTGGAGGATTTTAATTCTTAAAAAGCGAATCTGTAAACCCCAGGGTCACGGAGACTTACCAGAATTTAACAAAAACTACGTTCATATACCAGTAATAAGAATTTTATGAGTTATTGTTATTACTAAAGAAAGTGTAACTGATGATAAATAAATCCGAATGGTTTTGAATCAATTGTAATTTGCAAGTGTATAAGTGTGTGTGAGTGAGGAAACGAGTTTTGTTACACACACATTTATGTAGAACATACTGGTGACTTTTTCTGCTTGCCAAAATCAATATAAAGATCTGTATAATACTTATATCATTAGACAGGCTATCGTTTTTGTCTTGTTTACACCTGCTTATTGATGGTCGAGTTTCTGCCTCTGACTTCCCCTCGGGGATTTTTGTTCTAGCAACTTTCACTGTGTGGGTGTCACGCCGTGAAAGCCTGTTCTTAAATGCTACTGCTAACTAGTGTACCTAGTTTCTAAAGTAACCCACTCAGTGTCCCCTCGGGGTTGTGAGGCTCCAAGTTGGTGAATCCCAGGTTCCTAGGTGAAAGCTTCGGAAGGAACTGGGGATAATGCTTGTGCCTACTAAAAAGAGGAGAACTCATTTTGATTTGGCTTAGATGGTTTTTATGTCTTTTATACCTCCCAAACCCGAGAGAAAATTCTGAATTAATTTCACCGTCTAGAAAACACGGAAAATAATTAAGCAGATCTAAAATTCTTTTTTCGTGACACAAAGACTGTCAAAATTAGTTTAACTTAGGTACTTATTTATAAAAATAAATGTATTGAAAATATTATGTATAGGTATAAACATAAATTCTTACGAGAAACACTAATGAGCGCAAATTAACTTTAGAATAACTTACCAAGTTTCGCTCGAAGCCTATTTGTTTAGTAATAAGTCAAGAAATTTATCACCCACTAACTTTTTTAATGGAGCTATTTCTTAGAAAACAAATTCAAAATTGCCATACTTACTTTAAGGGAATAACAAGTTGATTCCCTTTAGACACAACAGTAAAATGCTTTAACAAAGTAAAATTTTACCTTGTTTTGGAACGTTAGCCTATTTTAGAAATAGACATTAAATGTCAAATATCTTTTTTTTTTTCTTTTTTCATGCCACTTAGGTGGCAGACAAGAACCTTATCTAATGGCTAGGTTAGATGGAAACGAAAGCAGATGGATAGCACATCGCAATTTGCTTTTCATCCCATCTACTCGAAAAGTCTCACTTTGTTCTTCAATAAGCGAGAGCAAAAGGTTTCCTGTTAAGGACATTTTAGAGGGCGGAAAAGTTATTTGAATTTGGAACAGACATGATTCATAGAAATCGAAAACTAGTTGTACTCATATGCATTACTGGCTGGTACGAGTTGGCCGAAAGGCGGCGTGGGTACCCGTGCTAACTAAAAAAAATTACGCGCGCATTACTAATGTGTCTGACTGTTTATTCTGGAGAATGATGGCGCAAGGTGGAATTTGTTACATAATACACATATTAAAATAGTCATTGGTACTTTTCTACAGCCTTTTGGTTTTACTTTATTTTTGAACGTGGGAACGTGCAAGTGCAATTCAATAATTCTGTCTGTGTTCTTGTAATCAGTACACTCAGTATTTTCTACCAGCCAGTATTTTCTCATAGAAAGAGGACGAAAAATACAGTGTATGACTTGGGAGCAAATTATCGTTTCCTCAGGCGATGGACTTTGATACCCTTACTGCGCTCAGGATTCAAAGTAGCGCCCTCGCCGTAAATATACTACTTTGCTCCCTTGTTATACAATCTACTATTTTAGCTCCTCTAGACAAGTGCCAATTCGTTGGCTGGTATATGGTAGAATAGAATGACAAGTCTGTGGCGTATGTCATATACGTTATCAATGTCAAACATGAAATCCCATAGATACGTCATTTTATTCTACGATACGCTGGCCAATGAATCGCCACTTGTCTAGGGCGACAGATTACTCAATGGTCTCATTGGTTGCATTGTTCTTGGAGTGGTCTTGATTTTGAAAAAAGAACTTGAGATTTCTTCGCTTAAATCCATACTTAGCGATGCCTAATATAATTTCACAAGCCGCCTGTCACCCTGGCAGAAGCAGGCCGCGGCGGCGGACCAATACGACCCACAGGTGGCGTGCGTTTTGGTCGGTTCGAGTCCGACATATGTATCCGTGGGGATTTTGCGCAGGTATATATAATAACGTCACAACTTAAGATAATACTTTTAATAATAATTATATAAATATTATTCTATTTCTTGGTTTCTTTGAGAGTACAGTGTCCCATTAATATCTACGGTGTTCATGTTGAGCTCACCTGCTAGTGTAAAATAATATAAATATAACAAATATAAATTCTTTAGTGAAAAAGTTATTTTCAAAATCTTAAAACAATCATCTACTTTTCATGCTACATATGTATAACTTACTATGTATGTAAAACTCTGTACCGTAGCGTTGCCTAAATGTCCGTATATTTATACATACTTAAATGCTGTACATTTAAAAGTTTTCACACCAAATCCTTTCCCTTATTTTGAAAGAAGGCTTTCGCTTAGCCCCTACTAAAAGTACCCAATCCCTACTTGCTATTCCAGTTTCGTACCATCAGATTTTTTCAGATTCAAATCTTTACGATCTTTTAATTCTTCTCTCTTAAACTTTCTTAGCCCCACCAGTGTGGCCAACACAAAAATTTTAGCATAATCTTGTGAAATAATAATAGTTGAGTACTTTATACATTTACGTATTTGTTTCCTACTAATAGTAACAAAAATAAATTCAGCAATGAATATAAACGTGTTTAATTCAATTTGAAATACATCTGACTGCACTGACTTACTCAGTGAAATTCACTGAACAAATCAGTGAATTTCATTAAATAAATTGTGAAAAATGAATTTAGTTTTAAACAGATTTTTCTATATTCAAACTTAGTCAAACTACCGGATAACGATCAAGACATAAAAGTATTCTGGTCATATCATAAACAGTCTTACATCATTTTTAAGTTACTTTGAAAATTCTGAAAATATACCTTCATTTTAAAATATCTAGAATAAGGTTAAATAATAGAGAAAATCCTACAACAAAATGAAATTGCATGCGATTACTTTATGCGTCGCTCGGTGGACCGCGGTGAAGCACAGGTGTGCCGGAACGAGCCAACTTTTTATACAAGGTCCCGTAAATCTAGCCAGTAAACGATTCCAGCGAAACACCCATAATATCTGCTAAAGTGATAGAATAATACCTCTGAATGGATTTCAACGGGCAATTTATTTTCAGAAAGCATACAACGACCTGTGATATAAGTACAATAAGAGTTACTATAGAGATAACAAGAATTAAGGTTGAAGTTTAAATTAATCTTTGTATTTTGTATCATTTATTTTAGCTGAATTTTACCGGAATAAGAGCAGTTTTGGGACCCCTGAAGACGAAATCTGAACGAGGTTCTGGCGTAGGCTTTCCTCTCAGTACTAGCCTCCTAGTAGCGATCGCTTACACAAAAGCGTATAAGCGAAACGAAGAGGAGAAGGTGGAACATGCGGCCTCCAGGTTCAGAGAAATGGGAGACCTTTCTATAATTCTACTTTAACTGTTATTGATATAGTTTTTTTTTTTTTTTTTACGTGCGCAGAATCCCCACGGATACCTCCCCACCGGAGCCGGTGGAGGAGGTTATGTCGGACTCGAACCGACTAAAACGCACACCGCCTGTGGGTCGTTTTGGTTGCCGAAGGTGAGGTTGACAGGCATATCCCTCGCACCCCGGTCGACCCAGGGCCATCTCTCACGATCTGGCCCTCTTCTCGGGTGTGGGGACTACAGAGTCCCCAACTCGACCCCGGAAACGGGGAGGCGTGCCAAGCGCGCCACCACCGCGGCCTGCTTCTGCCAGGGTGACAGGCGGCTCCACCTGTCACCGCCAGGCCGGCGCTCATGGGGGGCGAAGGTCGTTCATCGACTTCCGACGATTATTTATATAGTCCTACTACAATGTTTTATAAAAATCACCATATACTTATGATGTAGATAATATGTGTTGTGTAAGTTGGATAAATAATCTCGCACAGTTCACACAATAAAGGAAGCAATATCAGAATAAATTCAGCACGAACAGTATACCTGTTAATATCTTGAGGAAGTAATGAAATACCTTCACGTGCCACTCAAAGGTGCAAAAAAGTATTAGATTCGCGTATTTCATATGAATATGAAACATCCACGGGGAATGACATAAATGATATAATCGCTTTTTTTTGTCCCCTTAGACAAGTGTCTTTCAGAAATCTCAACAAATAACCAGAACTAAATAAAATTGCTTGATTGGTGCCGTAGTTTTGTCTTGTGTAATATTCTTTGATCTCCTCCGAGATTAAGGTAAAGTTGGTAATACCTGACTGATATTTCTACAGTCTTAGGTTGGTGGGGCGCGGGCGACATGTTTTAGATAATTTGACACTTTGGCAACTGAACAATTAAGACAATGTGTGGTTTTAGTCAGTTCGAGGCAGATATATCCGAGCGAATTACCGCACGACAAAAAAGGTAAGTGTAATGGAAGTTTCGATCTTGTTTGCCACTGATTAGCAAAATAAAGTAATGATACATAGGTTACACTAAAAGTTTCCGGAACTGGCCACGTACATAAACAATATTTAAAAATTTATTACAACATTTGAAAATAGAACTCTTTGGCTGTAGAATACAGTTTGTTTCATCTGACTGTCTTTTGTTTTTACCTTGTGGCGCCATTTAAAAAATTGTGTGTCTGCATCAACATGGATTTAACTCGGGAAAATTTTCGTAGTATGATTTTCTACGATTTTAAGTGTAATTTGACGGCTCAACAGAGCATCGCTCGGCTCGAAACAGCTTTTGGCGATGAAGCTCTATGCAAGACGACTGTTTATAGCTGGTTTGCTGAATTCAAGCGTGGTCGTATCAATCTCAGTGACGAATCTCGCGATGGTCGGCCGTCCACCGCTGTGACCAACAAAAACATCGATGCTGTGCGCCGTATGATTGAAACAGACAGGCATGTGACCTACCATGAAATTCGCGCATCCTTAGAAATAGGCATGAGTCAAATACAATCAATCCTACACAAACATTTGGGTGTGAGAAAGCTGTGCTCGCGGTGGATCCCACATAACTTGACCGAGGATCAAAAAACGGACCGCGTCACTTGGTGCAGTGCCATGCTTACCAGATTCAACGAAGGTGCGTCAAATTTGGTGTGGGACATAGTAACAGGTGACGAAACATGGATTTATTGCTACGATCCCAAAACAAAGCAGCAATCGAGCGTATGGGTCTTTCAAGATGAGCCGAAACCAACCAAAGCGGCGCGCGTAAAAATTGCATCTAACCGGATGATTGCTTCTTTTTTTAATAAAACTGGACACGTGGCTACTGTTGCTTTAGAAAATCGTCGTACTGTGAATAGTGACTGGTACACGACCATTTGTTTGCCGGAAGTTATTGACGAACTCCGTAAAAATAACCGTAAATGCCGCATCATCCTGCACCACGACAATGCTAGTTCTCACACGACCAGACAGACAAACGACTTTTTGAAGGCGAAAAATGTAGAACTCATGAGTCATCCTGCATACAGTCCCGACCTGGCACCTTGTGACTTTTATCTGTTCCCAAAAATTAAGAACCAATTACGCGGCCAACGATTTTCATCACCAGAAGAGGCTGTCGAGGAGTATGAAAAACACGTTTCAGAGGTCACCACAGAGGAGTGGCACAAAAGTTTTCAAAACTGGTTTGATCGAATGAAAAAGTGCATAGACGCCAAGGGAGATTATTTTGAAAAACAATAAATTAATTTTGTACCTTTAATAGTATATTTTCATATTCATTCCGGAAACTTATAGTGCACCCCACGTACTATTAGGTATTTAAACTATCATGGTCACTCACATCAGTTTCAAAATAAACGGGAACCATGTTTCATTGTTTTGAGTTTCCGATATGAAACATGGTAAATATCCCGTTTATTTTGATACTAATGATAGCTTACATACTAATACATAATAATACATACTAATGATTTTTAGCAGCAATAGGCTGCTAAAAATGCATTGACACCGTAATACTTAAAAAATATTTAAAAAGCACGAGACATTGATTTAGATATGATACATATATACTTATTATGTCCTTATAGTTTCGACAACCTCCGTGGCATGGCGGTAGAGCATTCGACTGCTACTCAGGGGGTGCGGGTTCGATTCCCGCTCAGTGCAAATATTTGTATGCATGAATATGTATGCAATATGTATGCATGAATCTGCCTTGGTCTGGATATTTCTATGTATTTTATGTATGTATTTATTAAAAAAAAGTATCTAAGTATGTTTATCCGCATTCTAGATCCCATAACACAAGCTAGTTAAGCTATGCTTACCATGGGTCTAGATAGCGTTGTGTAAAATGTCATACAATATTTATATTGTATTTAGATTTATTTATATAGTAAATATTCTCCCAAAACTTCTACATACAGCAAAGCAATTCATATTAGGAAAATCGAAAAACAAGCAGCAAGGAAATGAAAAACGAGAAAATCCTACTACTGAGGCTCGCGTGCGAAATCCACTCACATGAGTGCTAGAAGTAGAATTAATGGCGTTTCATTTCTCACTTCAGCTGCACATGCCGCGTCTACAGGTATAGCTAATAGAAAAGATAACTTATGGATGAACGATCCTCTGAGTAGTGAGATGGTTCAAGTTATAAATTCCTCATCCAGCTGTAGGTACACCCCGTTCAAAATATGTAATGGAATTTAGATAACTTGACAGGCATTTTGGGGATATTGACTTTCCTACTATAAATAAAATTTAATAGCTGTAATAAGCTACTGATTAATTGTATGTTCTTTTCGGTAAATTAGTTAAGGATGGTATTTAAACGTATATCAAAAAGAGTACATTTTGTACGATAAAATAATCCAAATTCACATCAAAAATACTGATTGAGCACCAACAAACTACTGCAAGTAAGTAGTTAGTTAGCAACCAACCAACCAACCAATTATAAAAAAATTACCACAAAGACATAAGGCGGGAGCTCCGCTTCGCTTCGCTCCCGCCTTAGTCTTCTAACCTAACCTATCCATTTCGGGGTGGGTGGTGATCATTCTGAACTTAATTAGATGCACAATCAGTATTTTTACTGAACGCGAAAATATTATCTATTAGTTAATACAAAGTGTTCTTTATCAAAACTAACATAGAATTTTAGGTTTACACATGTTTCAGAATTGTCTAAGTTATTCAACTTAGTACCTTGAGGAAATTTAAACTATAGGATTTCTACGAAACAAAGAAAGTGAAATTCATACCAAATCGTACGTCTGGTATACATTACAATGCATATTCGTTCACGTCAGTCTACAGAGGATTGCAAGTTCGTATTATGCATTCCGTTCCTTTGAAACCCACAGCGTGGAGCTGTGTAAGTAGTTATCTTTTGATATTTGCCCTTCAAGTGCATAAATTTATTCAATACTTTACAAGGACAATAAAGTGGAAATGGTACTTCTGTTTACTGCAAGCGTTGTAACTTGTAAGGTTAAATATCATGCAGTCTGAGTATTGTTAAATTTATTTCCCAGACTAGTGTTACAAAAATACTCGCAAACTGCGCCTCTGATGAATGACCTACATTTATTAATTTTAAAGTTAAGTTAGAACCATAATTAAGTTAACTACCGAATACAACATGCATTTATTATGTGGTTTTATGCAAAACAATATGTACGTAATCCTACTGCAAGCTCAATTAAGTAGCGACTATGTGGCTTCTGTTCCACACTGATAAGAGCTTTGCAAAATTACAGACTGTTTTTGTTGGTAGAACAGACGAATAGTTTTTTTAGTCTGGGGGCGTTATCAGATCCAGTTGAAAGTAAGAACAAGCAAATCTCCAAAAATGTATAGCTACTTTAAACCCGTGATCGTTTTCTTTGATACGGTGTGCAAAATTTATACAACCTTTTATAGAAATATTTAGAACTATCAAATCTAGGCTACAGTGCCTCTACAGGTCTGTATTCAAACAGACTTGTACCGTCAGGAGTCATATATAAGGTTTCAATTAAAGTTTGAATAATTTTTAATTATGACTATCAAAGATAAAAAAAGTGAAAGATGTCAGATAAAGATATGAAATACAGAGTAGTGAAAACTTCAACCATATTTTTATAATCCAGTTATAAAGCCGCTTTTTTTTTTTTTTTTACGTGCGCAAAATCCCCACGGATACCTCCCCACCGGAGCCGGTGGAGGAGGTTATGTCGGACTCGAACCGACTAAAACGCACGCCGCCTGTGGGTCGCTTTGGTTGCCGAAGGTGAGGTTGACAGGCATATCCCTCGCACCCAGGCCGAGTTATAAAGCCCCTTAGGTGTTCGACAGGCAGACCTTGAGATTTATACACCTAGATATAAAGTTATGATTAAAAAATGATTAAAAAAATTGACTTGTATCTGGAACAGGTATTATCAAAGACCTAAATATAAAAAGAGATTAAAGAAGAAATTACTAAAATATAATTGAAGATTGCATTAACATCAGAAAACCTTTCCATATTGCTTGAGTTTTAATAGGTTAGATAAGTACCTTGTAGGTAAGATAGTTTTATTTTGTAAATAACTACTTTAGATATATCATGTTTAATTAAATCTATTATAATATATACATTAATAAAAAAATGGAAACGACCAAAGTATGTCAAATAAATTATGCGTTCAAAAACCGTATTAGCCCAGAGCTAACATAGCCGAATGCCCTGCCGATATACTTCCAACACAGACCGCCCGCCGTACAGATGATTGCATAGTTCAAAAGGAGGTTCAGTGTCAAAAAGCAACAAGTCTCATGGAAACTAATAATAAACCGTTGCAATGAACTAAAGCTGTAAATTTACAAACGGACCGAGTGCGCCTCGTAACTAACGCAACAAACAAAGTTGGCAACATCCAAGAGCCTACATCGTTTACATGAGCCTACAAATTACAAGTCCGACTGCTGCGCTTACGTTTAAAATGCAGTTCGAAACTATGAAAGTATTATTTTTTGAACGAATACTTGATACATTGCTCTAATATGCAATTAGCGTTATATCTTTTGAAGGATTAAAAAGCATAAATGAGGTATCGTTAGAAGCATCTTATTCGTCCGCTGGTTATAGGCTATAATAACGTGTCACTGAATCTAAAGTGCTGCCCTCTAGCGATCATAAAGTACGGCGTGAAAAAAATAATTTGAGATAAATATGTCGTGTTTGGTATCAACTGAAAGGGCTTCATTAGATTTAAATTATACCTATTGCTTGCCCCAAAATAAAAGAAATAAAAAAATAAGTATAAAACTAAAACCCGACTACCAAAAATATATCAAAGATAGCCGTGGTGTCCGGCGTGGGAGACGCCGAGGCGGGAGCTTGTGGCGGCCCTGGGAGTGAGGGTTCTCACGCTCTCCACCTTGCTCGCGGCGATGGTCCGCTGCGCGGATGCGTGGGCGGCCGGCGCCTCCTTCTGCGAGCAAGTAATGCTCGTGAAGGAGGAGGTGGGGCGGGAGCGGCAGCGGGAGCGACGAAGGATCGCAAGCCAAGCTGCCCGCGTACGAAGGCAACTCGGGCGTCGGAGGTCGGTGATCGACCTCCGCCCCCCATGAGCGCCGGCCTGGGGATGACACGTGTAGCCACCTGTCACCCTGACAGAAGCAGGCCGCGGCGGCGGCGCGCCTTGCGCGCCTCCCCATTTCCGGGGACGAGTTGGGGACTCTGTAGTCCCCACACCCGAGGAGAGGGCCAGATCGTGTGAGATGGCCCTGGGTCGGCCTGGGTGCGAGGTATATGCCTGTCAACCTCACCTTCGGCAACCAAAAACGACCCACAGGCGACGTGCGTTTTAGTCGGTTCGAGTCCAACATAACCTCTTCCACCGGCTCGGTATCCGTGGGGATTTTGCGCACGTAAAAAAAAAAAAGGATAGACGTGGTCGTATGCCACTTGGTATACGACATTTGATATTTTATGACGGCCTCTGTGGCGTGGCGCTGTGTGCCCAGTGAACGCGACCGCTACACAGGAGGCGCGGGTTCAATCCCCGCTCAGTGCAAATATTTGTATGCATGAATATGGGTATTTGCATTGGTCTGGGTGTTTCTATGTATAATATGTATGTATTTACAAAAAAAAAGTATTTAAGTATGTTTATCCGTATTCTAGATTCCATAACACAAGCTTGTTAAACTATGCTTACCATGGGTCTAGATAGCGTTGTGTGGAATGTTGTAGAATATTTATTTATTTATTTATATTCTTGTTTAATACTTTTTCAGAAGTCGGGTTTTAGTTTTAAACTTATTTTTTAATCTTGTGTACCTAACAATGGTTTTAGGTGAAGGGAATTTCGGCAACGATTAGGCATCAAACCTTTGGTGATTTGTAATAATCTGTAATCGAACCAAGGCGATAATAACGTTTTCTAAAAGAAACGTGTGTACTAAAACATGATAAGAGAGAAAAAAATATTATTAAAAAAACATCTAAATAATCTACAACATTCTACACAACGCTATCTAGACCCTTGGTAAGCATAGCTTAACTTGTGTGATAGAATCTAGAATGCGAATAAACATACTTAGATACTTTTTTTCGTACATACATATTATACATAGAAACACCCAGACCAATGCAAATATACATATTCATGTAAACAAATATTTGCACTGAGCGGGAATCGAACCCGCCTCCGGCATAATAATTGCTAGCACGTACTCTGACGTCATAGTTGATAATAATCACATAAGTACGTTTCCGTAACCTAACTTCATAGACGTAATTAGGTACTACTTATGACAGTTACTAACGGTAGTACATAATTAAACTTAATGCTAAATTTCCTCCCTTTTAGCACCATACAACTTAATTGACATTATGAAGTTGTATGAGAAATTACTACAAATGAAACAGCAGGTGACTGTTTCAAATGAAATTTGAAACACCTGGGCTGATATTTTTACTTTTAATGACATTCGGGTTCCGTCCTCTCATTTCACTTTCATTATGGTAATTTTTTAATATCCTTGCATATTTTTTTATAAATTACCTTTGTCTTTGTTAATATTGTTTTAGACATCTACAATAGTATTTATTTTTAGTGTCACCGGAAATTTTCCATAAATTTCACCTCGACCTCGGATGCAATAAGGAAAAACATAATATTTGAGGAATCGTATTTCTATCATATCAACTCAGTGGTAAGACATTCACAGCAAGTTCAGTTGTTTAAAATATTCTATTCATATATATTTTATAACAAAATCAGTACATACCTACTTATGTCTTCAGATCAATGAATAAAATTCATCACACAAAATGTGGGGTTTTGATTCCCTGTCACTTTGTACCTCACATTTTCTGAACCATTCCATATAATGATTATATGTCCACCACCCACTCTATAAATGACTAGGTCGATGAATAACCTCCGCCACCCATGAGCGCGTGTGGAACCGCCTGTCACCCTAGTAGAAGCAGGTTGTGGCGGCGGTATGCCTTGCGCACCTCCCCGTTTCCGGGGACGTGTTGGGAACTCTGTGGTCCCCACACCCGAGGAGAGGGTCAGATCGAGAAAGATGGCCCTGAGTCGGCCGGGTGTGAGGAATATGCCTGTCAGCCTCACCTTCGGCTACCAAAAACGAACCACGGGCATCGTCCGTTTTAGTCGGTTCGAGTCCGACATAACCTCGCCCACCGGATCTAGTGGTATCCATGGAGATTTGCACGTAAAAAGACTCTATAAATTACTTTTTTTTTTTTAATCTAGACCATTAATTTGTAATTTGTAATGTAAGTATGCTATAAATTATACCACTTAAGTAATTATTTACAATGTGTTTCATAAAAAAATATTGTATACCCCCTAGGATACGATACCTTTGATATAATTTCAATTCTCCTGCGAATTATACTCACAAAAGCTACAAACGTGATTAAATTCCTAACACAAAAGTAGACAAGTGACGAGCGACGTATACAAAATTATTAATTAAGTTTTGTGTCGTTTTCTGTCAAATATTAATAACACGACCAAATACGAAATGAAAAGCTGAACGAAATTTGTGAGGAACCTCCTACCAATTTGGTAAATGTGTAAGTAATAACGACATTTTCATATAAATCTTCTTGAAACAAAAATGCTCTTATTCATAATCTTATCCATTCTTGTGTCATCGCCTATTTAAAAAGGTTTTCTTGCTTTATACTATACTCCCTTTACTAAGACTACGTATACAATATAGATTTAAAAAATACTGTTGTCTGTTATACTTTAAATTGAACACAATATATGTATTTGTGATCTTTCCCTAAGGATCAACCTAATATTCTTGCAGTAAATAGTTATTTTGTCATGTTGTTCATTATGATTTTTTTATACCACTTACGTGGCAGACAAGCACACGGTCCACCTGATGGAAAGTAGTCACCGTGGCCTATGGACGCGTGCAAAACCAAGAGAGTCACACTCGCGCTGCCAACCCTGCAAGCATTGAGAGTTTCTGTGCCGCCAGTATAAAAGACAAAGTAGGACAAGCTTTTGGTCTTTCCACTGACAGCACAAAAGCCCTCCAATGAGCTCTAGCTACCCTATTCATCGCCGGGAACACAACACGAGGTTATTGGGTAGAGGTACTTCCCCAATCGGACTGCTCAATTGGATGGAAATACCGTCGTATCCTACCTCCTACAAATGTGTAGTGTGTAGCGAATCCAAGTATAAACATAATGTTATTACTTTGTTTGTCCCTGTATATATTTGACTATAAGTAAGGTATTTTGTGGAAGTCTACCAAATTAAACAAACATGTAATAACTCATTGCAATATATTCATGTCGATCTTTATTGTAAATATAAATAACATCGCACACACCAATGACTTTTCGATGCTTTTCGAAATTATGTGTGTATTTATCACAGGTTTATAAGTGCCCGGTTAATGGCAATAGGCTCGCCACCTATTACATTGGGACCTAAACATAAACTGGCGAAATGTGGGTGCTAGCACCTATGCCTACCCCTTCGGGGATATAGGCGTGAGTTTATACATACATACATACATACATAAAATCACGCCTGTCTCCCATAGGGGTAGGTAGAGATCACGGATCTCCATTTGCTACGATCCTGACATACTACTCTCGCTTCATTCACTCTCATTACATTCTTCATGCATGCTCGTCGGTTTAGAGTACTCCTGACCTGCCCCTTTTCTAAAACTTCGGGGATATAGGCGTGAGTTTATGTTATATTATGTTATAAATAATGAATTGAATGAAATTTTAAAGCATTTGCAATGCTAACTATCAAAATCGATTAAGACAGAAAACATTGAATCGGTTTAGGGGGGATTCGACACCGCGATCTTTCCCTTACAAGTGAGACTGCTCTGACCACTATGCCACTGAACCTCACCCGAATCCATTCAAACTTTCCTATATTATATCCGTCTTATGGAGATGGTGGGAGCCATCTACCAATACTCGTACGAACTATTGGAACCAATGAATGATGTTGCAATTATTTTTATACATTGATTTTTGATTACATAACATAACATAAACTCACGCCTATATATTCCCGAAGCGTAAGGCAGAAGTGCTAGCACCAACATTTCGCGAATTTATATTTAGGTCCCAATATAATAGGTGGGCGAGCCTATTGCCATTACCTGGGCACTTATAAACCTGCGATAAATACACACATAACTTCAAAAAGCATCGAAAAGTCATTGGTGTGTGCCATGGTAAAACCTGGGATCGAACCCGAGACTTCGTCTCAGCAGTTACCCATACCACTAGGCTACCGCGGATCACTCTGCCCAAACTATTGAATGAACTATTCGAAATCATTTATTTATTTATTTATTTATTATAGTCATTGCAAATTTTGCAAATTTAAGATAGAATAAAATAAATCGGATTATGTACACAAACATAATGTAGTTCTACCACATACGAAGTTGAGACAGCACGCTTCGAGTTGTGTATTATGATATCACGTAATTTTCCACAGAAGCGCCGGTAAACAACACCCTTCGGCCAAAGTTAAGCTATAAGTTCCTTCATGAGTGTGGACAGATGTTGATACGTTATGACACGGTTCCTACATCTTTGCCCTCACCCTTATTCATATTTATTAGTTTAACTTGTATGTATGTATATACTGGTATCAAAGAATCAATTTCATTTATTTATTTTAAAGAGCACATTATGAATATCAAATTTTTACAGTACAAGTATGTAAGGAAAATCATTTAAGTATATCAAGTAGGTACATAATTTACATACCTACAGTATACATAATATATATGTATATATATATATATAATATGCTAGTATTTTTTTATACCACCTGATGGTTGGCAAACAAGCACACAGCCCACCTGATGAAAAGTGGTTGCCGTGGCCTATGGACGTGTGCAACACCAAGGGAGTCATATTCGCGCTGCCACCTGTAAACACAAAAGTTTCTGTGCCGTCAGTGTAAAAGATAAAGCAGGACAAGCTTTTGGTCTACCCACCCACAAAAAATATCCACTGAGCTCTGGCTACCCTACTCACCGCCGGGAACATAACACAAGGTTATCATGGCCGCGGTATTCTGTAGGGCGGAGGTACTTCCTCAATCGGACTGCTCAATTGGACGGAAATACTGTCATGTCCTACCTCCTTCCTTGTTTGCCTTTTGATCGAATTTGAGGCAAACATGAGTGTTCCTCAACAATATTTCCTAAATAATAATGTTTGTTAGTGCATGATGAATCTAGGTTCTTCAATGCAGAACATAACCATATTGCTTTTATCCGATTTGGACTATCTTTGAACATGCAAGCTCTATATATCGAACGAATGCATTGGTTATGTGTGTATTTTGGGAGTCCATTCTCAGGCTGGATGACCACAGTTTATGTGAAATGCATTTTGCCGAGAGTCAAGCGGTCGGTCGCGCTTGTTGCGGCATCATTTATGACCATCGTTACGGGGTGCGGAAGGCTGGCTATGCTACATTTTCGTAGAATATTGCTTAATCCTGCTGTACGATAAGTCATAGTAAGTTGCGTATAAAATTAAAATACTGAAGTATATTTGGTAAGATCGTTGCAGACTATTTTTATTTACGCTTATTACTCTCTTTTATTCTTTGAATTTAGTATATTCCTTGTTAACTTTTTATACATAGTTGTTTCTATAAAATGAATACAAGGATTTGTAATATATGTATAATTTTTTAATACATATTTCGTGGAACCTTTAAGATTTATATATGAACATTTTATTTTCTATACGATCTTTACTTATATTAGTCTTCGCAAATGGCCCATTAGTAGCAAAATATTTTTTTACTTATCTTACAAATTAAGTGAGATGATGAAATATTATATGAAATATAAGCTAAAATCTGTTTAACACACATTTTAGTATGAAATGTGTAAAAATAGTGAATTATATCAAACTAATATCTGTGGAATGTTTACTCGTATAGAAGTTTGAAAGATCTTGACCAAGATTGACGAAGCAGGCCCTGGCGCAAGTATTACTCTCGAAATTAAGAGGTTCCCTCTATAGTCTCTCCCATAAACCAAATAGGCGAAGGGATGAGCGGGTCTGTACGTGGCAAGCTTTGAATGCATTCAGAATTAGCCCTCGCATGATAATGCATAATTGTATGGCTGTTATCAAATAATGGCTCTCATGTTTAGTTGCGTACAAAGGTTCAATAAAAATCGCCTCTAAATATACTGAAAGTGATTGTTTTCACAGAACTACTTTAACTCGACTCTGGGTAAAATGTATCCAAATGAGTCCTTTATTAAAGACAAAAGTTAATTATCATAACTTAATTTTACATAATTTTGTCTACTCATTGACATTTATTGTCAACAGCCCCATCCCTACTCAAATTTAAAGGTACTCTGCGTGGAAAGGTACTCGTACACCTGATGTTACATAAAAATTAAAATAATCAAATTTTTATTACTAGTGATAATTATATGTTGACTGTTTTAATAGTCTTTCTAAGGAATTACCTGTATATGGACTTATTCCTGCCATATTAGATTTAATTAACTTGAAGCTTGCTTGAAGGAAATCGTTTGTCCTGGTTCGGGCATGTAATGCGTAGGGATGAAAGTAATGTCGTAAGGAAGGTACTAACTATGGAAGTGGATGGCTACAAGGGAAGAGGGAGACCCAAAATGCGGTGGATGGACTGTGTGAAAGATGACATGGTTAAGAAGGGAGTGAATGTTGAAATGACTGCAACTAGAGATGAATGGAAAAGAACACATGTTGCGCCGACCCCAAATAATCTTGGGATAAGGGCAGGAGGATGATGATGAAGCTTGCTACCAATACAAAAATTTAATTTAGACCCAGGTTGCTCAGTTGGCAAAGTAATGTAGTGCCTCGTGAGTTCAAGTCTCTTTCCAATTATCCTCAAATGTGTATGTGGTAAGGCGAAACCGGTCAGGTATAATAATAAAAGTACAAGTGTATTTCAATATGTGTAAACAAATTCCCCGAAGTGCCATCAATCAACAGTATAAATAATATTTCCAATTAAAATTTATAAGAAATAAAATGAATTAGTATTACAGTACAGACCTTAAAATAGTACAACCGTCAGTACCCGAGAGTATCATATGTGTCATACTAACAGTATTATAGAAATTATTTTGTGCAATCAGATTTATCTGTGGAGGTAGAAAATAAATTATACCGCGGTTATCAAAGTTGATCTCATTGACATTTAAATTGGGAATTATAATTTATTGTCGAATAGTTAGTAGATGCTATAAGATTACATATATGCGGGCTATACCCCGCTTCTAAATAGATATATAGACGCGGGATATACCCCGTAACCCGTAGGTGTAATCTTATTTAAAACCCCTTATTTTGTTACTGCGTTTTTTTCTGTTATTATTCTATTATGGATCTCGTAGGTTTATATATGAAAAAATATTTTTCTTCTTTCTTTATTCTTCTTCCATTTAAATGATTGTTATGAACTGTATTTGAACAGAATATCTGTTATGATTTGGGAAAGAGTGTGTGGGGCCTGAATAAAATATTTTCTTTCTTTCTTTCTTTCTATACAATAATCATGAGTGAAAAATGTAATATAAATACAAAGCGGTATTTCTATTTTCGTGAATATTTTTGTAAATAACGACAATAGGTTCGACCCCTATTACTTGGAACCAAAAAGCATAGTTGGTAAAATTTGAATGTTAATACATCTCTGGCTACCCCTTCGGGTATTCACAGGCGTGAGTATATATGTGTAATAATATTTCAAGTATTTCATTTTAATACCTAAATTATATTGCTTTGCGCTGTCCTAACTTAGAGACTTTAAACGATTTATGAGATAACCGCTAGCAAAACTGAAACTATATTTTTAAAATATTTTCTCAAATCGTAGTCGCCAGACATTAATAAATTTTCAACCCTAATTCCAATGATGGCAACTGGCAGGGATCAGTAATTATGATCAGGGAAGAACGTGACTACTGCCAATATAGCCTGATATGTACACATGTGACCGGATATTAATGAGGCAATCGACGCGACGGACCCGCCGGAACCCGATCGCATTAGGGACGAAATCGCTCATCCATTATAACCATAACACGAATGTGTATTAACTTTTATGGTTTTCGATACATCGATGTGGCTATCCCTACATCGATTTTAATCTACCACTAAAGTGGATTAATGAATTAATGTTATGGTTAATATAAAGTTAACGGCATGACGATGACATGTCGAGATTAATTTAGTTGAATATTTTGGCGCCGAGAATTTCATTAGTTGAAATATTCGAGGCGATCGCCGAGCATTCCGCTAGATCTGTTGTTTCAGTTTAGGCTAAAAGCAATAGTTTTAACCTCGGCCCTATTGTGGTTAGTTACTAGATGCCGGTCCGGGTATGAATTTTCCAGTTCGTCCAAATCATCAATGTTATGCAGCTGTCAAAATTTAATGGCACTTCAACTTTATTTTTCTAGTCTTTGACATAAATATTATTATATCTTTCTTAAGCTAGATATTTTTCGTAAGGTATCTATCATTAATATCTAGTCTATTCTCGACCTATCCATCGAATAAAGAGACTGCAAAATTTCTAGTTTATAAAACAGTGATTTGAGAGGTCTTTCACAAAAACTTTTTGTTGTTTGTTACATAGATATTTAAAGCATTATTAGGTTTGCGTAATATTAACCCGAAAAAATTAAAAAACAGTGATTTCAATTCATAATGATATGTCTTTGTAATTTTATTCGCCGCATAATTCAAGCTATTTGAAGTAATTGAGGATATCCTGTGACGGGTGACAGCATGACGTTATGTTAGGCTCTTTTTTTAATTTAGTTTTTATTGTTTTGTTTAATTTTTTTCCTCACTCGCTTCAAAACTTTTGAAAATGAATCATCACTTCATTATAACTGTTATAAGACATTATTTTTTTAATAAAAACAATGGCCCTGTATAGAAAACAATACAGTAAGTTCTTGAGAAATGTAAAGTCAGAAGTAACGATTTTTTTCCTCACTCGCTTCAAAACTTTTGAAAATGAATCATCACTTCATTATAATTGTTATAAGACATTATTTTTTTAATAAGAACAATGGCCCTGTATAGAAAACAATACAGTAAGTTCTTGAGAAATGTAAAGTCAGAAGTAACGAGCTTACTGTTCTGCCTATCCCATAGAAACTAAAACATAATGTATGGGCGACAAGAAAATAAAGTGATGGTTTCACTATTTTCAATAAAGTGTTAGGCGGCTGACAACTAGACATTTATTATCACAAATGAGCGACAACATTCTCATTATTGAAAATGCACACACTGATTTTCATAATACGCGTCCGAATATCAGGTCTCAGTGGTTCCATAACCGACTATTGGCATTGATATGAGGCGTCATACACCGAGCTATTGATTCGGAGGATAATTGAGTGTTTGCTCTTTAGGTGGCATTATTAATGATGATGTGGAGTCATAACTCTACTAATAAAATAATAAAAATTCTACAACACTCTATACAACGCTATTTAGACCCATGGTAAGCATAGCTTAACCAGCTTGTGTTATGGAATCTAGAATAGGGATAAATATACTTAAATACTTTTTTTTTTAAATACTTACATACGTGGGGCGCACTATAAGTTTCCGGAATGAATATGAAAAAATACTATTAAAGGTACAAAATTAATTTATTGTTTTTCAAAATAATCTCCCTTGGCGTCTATGCACTTTTTCATTCGATCAAACCAGTTTTGAAAACTTTTGTGCCACTCCTCTGTGGTGACCTCTGAAACGTGTTTTTCATACTCCTCGACAGCCTCTTCTGGTGATGAAAATCGTTGGCCGCGTAATTGGTTCTTAATTTTTGGGAACAGATAAAAGTCACAAGGTGCCAGGTCGGGACTGTATGCAGGATGACTCATGAGTTCTACATTTTTCGCCTTCAAAAAGTCGTTTGTCTGTCTGGCCGTGTGAGAACTAGCATTGTCGTGGTGCAGGATGATACGGCGTTTACGGTTATTTTTACGGAGTTCGTCAATAACTTCCGGCAAACAAATGGTACCAGTCACTATTCACAGTACGACGATTTTCTAAAGCAACAGTAGCCACGTGTCCAGTTTTATTAAAAAAAGAAGCAATCATCCGCTTAGATGCACTTTTCACGCGCGCCACTTTGGTTGGTTTCGGCTCATCTTGAAAGACCCATACGCTCGATTGCTGCTTTGTTTTGGGATCGTAGCAATAAATCCATGTTTCGTCACCTGTTACTATGTCCCACACCAAATTTGACGCACCTTCGTTGAATCTGGTAAGCATGGCACTGCACCAAGTGACGCGGTCCGTTTTTTGATCCTCGGTCAAGTTATGTGGGATCCACCGCGAGCACAGCTTTCTCACACCCAAATGTTTGTGTAGGATTGATTGTATTTGACTCATGCCTATTTCTAAGGATGCGCGAATTTCATGGTAGGTCACATGCCTGTCTGTTTCAATCATACGGCGCACAGCATCGATGTTTTTGTTGGTCACAGCGGTGGACGGCCGACCATCGCGAGATTCGTCACTGAGATTGATACGACCACGCTTGAATTCTGCAAACCAGCTATAAACAGTCGTCTTGCATGGAGCTTCATCGCCAAAAGCTGTTTCAAGCCGAGCGATGCTCTGTTGAGCCTTCAAATTACACTTAAAATCGTAGAAAATCATACTACGAAAATTTTCCCGAGTTAAATCCATGTTGATGCAGACACACAATTTTTTAAATGGCGCCACAAGGTAAAAACAAAAGACAGTCAGATGAAACAAACTGTATTCTACAGCCAAAGAGTTCTATTTTCAAATGTTGTAATAAATTTTTAAATATTGTTTATGTAAGTGGCCAGTTCCGGAAACTTTTAGTGTAACCTATGTATTATAGATAGAAATACTCACATCAATGCAAATACCCATATTCATGCATACAAATATTTGTACTGAGCAGGGATCGAACCCGCGTCGAGTTCACTACCACCACGACACAGAGGCGTATTTTTTTTTTTATACCACTTAGTTGGCAGACCAGCACACGGCCCACCTGATGGAAAGTAGTTACCGTGGCCTATGGACGTCTGTAACACCAGAGAGTCACAGTCGCGCTGCCAACCCTGTAAGTACAGAGTTTCTGTGACGTCAGTAGAAGACAAAGCAGGACAAGCCTTTAGTCTTCCCACTGACAGCACAAATTCTTCATAGTCCGGTCAAATTAGACAAAAAATAAGAGTAAAGTTACGTAAATTCCCACCAAGCTGAAAATCGGTAAGATTGTGTAAAATATCATTAAAAACAAAATGTAAAAGATCCCCATCTTTCCCCTGTAAGGAAAAAAAAAATTCAAGGTCAAAGGTCAAAAAAAATAATTTTTCGCGGTTTTGAGCTAAATGGTAAGTTTTAACATAAAAATACCTGAGACAAAAATATTGGTCATAAAATTATCTACAAAAAATAATAAATATTTTTTTTCTACGAGCCCCCTTTTTTGAGATATAACGATTCAAAAAGTTGTAAAAGTTGTAATCGTCATAATATGCACACGTTTCCTCGCCACCTATGAGGTAGTGTACTTAGCGCTTTTTTTAACATGGTTTCCCCAGTAGGCCTATTCCACGGGTCAGTTTTGATCCTGTTTAATTTGAAACTATTGAAAAATAATGGATATTGAAAAGATAAATTTAGTAGTAGTAGATTAGATAAGTATAGATATGCATCGCTCGTAGAAAAAAAGTATTCATTAAATTTTTGTAGATAATTTTATGATCTACATTTTTGTCTGAGGTATTTTTATGATAAAACTTACCGTTTTGCTGAAAATCGCGAAAAACTAATTTTTTTGACCTTTAACCTTGATTTTTTTTTCCTTACAGGGGAAAGATGGGGAACTTTCACATTTTGTTTTTAATGATATTTTAAACAATCTTACCGATTTTCAGCTTGGTGGGAATTTAGGTAACTTCGAATGTGTAAATTGACTAGGCTACCAGTGAGCTCTGGCTACCCTACTCACCGCTGGGAACACAACACGAAGTTATTATAACCGTGGTATTCTGTAGGGCGGAGGTACTACCTCAGTCGGACTGCTCGATCGGAAATACCGCAAATGTAAAAGTTTGTGAAGATGGCTGGATTGGAAACAGTCGGAAACGGTTCGGAACAAAATGCATAGAGATAGAAGACTGGAATTATATTACATAGGCCACTCTAATTACACTGGGAAATGAGAAAAGTGAACAGATTCTACGCGCTGTAAACCGTAGATACCGCTAAGTTGATGATGATGATGACCCCTATGATATGCCATAATAAAAGAATATTCTTATCTTTTTATATAATAGGTTGTTACATATGAAAATGAACGAACGAAAAGAAACCCAATTTTCAGTACTAACATTTTTGCATTTTTTTAGGAATGACGTATTCAAATTTTGTTTATGTGTGTGTATGAATGAAACAACATTAAGCTAACAAACAATTTTATTACATTTTTGAAAAATGACAGTTGTAAAATAGTAATACGAAAATCATCAAAATGGATAGCATTTGGGAAGTACTGTTTTTGAAGATCGAATTTAATTTATTCATAAGCATCCAATAAAAACAAAAGTTGTACAAGAGTTGTAAAATCTTGAAATCAACTTTCAAACAAAATATAAATAATGGAAATAACTATTAAATTACAGGAATAAAGAACTTATGAATCTATAAGAAAATTTCGGCAATTGCATAGGTAAAGACCTAAAATTATTTTAAAGACGATAACATATTCTGAAAACGTAAGCAAAAGACAACTCAGAGAAACATTGTCAAAATACTTTTCTCTTCGAGTTGAAATAGTTCGGCTCCAACTTAGTCATAAGTAAGTTGTAGTTGGCATATTGGTGTCAAGCCGCCAACATCGAAATAAAACAGAATCCGGTTGCAAACTGATTCCTCGTACAAAACAAAATTTGGTAATAAGAAGGTAACATTTTTTGTTCAACTTCCTTGGTGTATATTTCATATTTAGTTAATAAGTTAGTTATGTTGTGTGCCCAGCGGTGAGCAGGGTAGCCAGAGCTCACTGGAGAGTTTTTGTACTGTTAGTGGAAAGACCAAAAGCTTGTCCTACTTTGTCTTTTCTACACTAACGGCACAGAAACTCTTGTGCTTATAGGGTTGGTAGAACGAGTATGACTCCCTTGGTGACACACGTCCATAGGCCACGGTAACCACTTTCCATCAGATGGGCCGTGTGCTTGTCTGCCACCTAAGTAGTATAAAAGAAAAAAAAAGGTAGTAACAATGAATGTGAGCTATATTTGTTTCTTGTGAACTTTTACATTATATATTCAGCGTTCTTATTATAGTTAGTGGCTATAGTGACTTGTAACCGTAAAAGATGACAGTAGACCTACGTTGATTTCATGGCCACGATAAATGCTCTTTTGCATCCCTTTTAAATGACCTGCCATTGTAGGAAGTTACAGATTACCTTTTGTTACGTGCGGAAAATCCCCACGGATACCCCCACCTCCGGAGCCGGTAGGAGAGGTTATGTCAGACTTAAACCGACTAAAATGCACGATGCTTGTAGGTCATTTTTGTTTGCCGAAGGTGGGGTTAACAGGCATATCCCTCGCACCCCGGCTGACCCAGGGCTATCTCTCTCGATCTGGCCCTCTCCTCGGGCGTGGGGACCACAGAGCCCCCAACTCGTCCCCGGAAATGGGGAGGCTCGCAGCGTCGCCGTCGCGGACTGTTTCTGCCAGGGTGACAGACGGCTCCTCCCATCACCCTCAGTTACAAATTGCCAAGGATTATTTGACTGCAGCACATAAATAATATTTGAATTTACTATACATATTTTATTATTTGAACAATAAACAACAATAAAAAAGTACGTTGTACTTTGTATTAGTAACCATTTAAATGATAAAAACTTTAATATTTCAAAACCGATATCAGTAACTCTTGGAGTCTCAACATAGTAACTTAGCTAGGCTTAGCTGATAACCGTAACAAAGTAAATCCCTCAAGTACAGAGACGTGTAAAAATATAATCAAGGGACACATACTCGGGACCTTTACAAAATCTTATAATCGTCTTTACGAGTGTTAAGAGAAAAAGGTGGTTCTATTTTTAAAGGGGTTTACTTACTTACGTATTTATAAACATAGGTACACTTAAGAGGCTCATGGCTTAATATTAGAAGATTACTTTTCTACCATGTATTTTTTGGTCCATTTCTGCACCTTAGCGTCGGCTGTTTTCGCAAAAGTATTAAAGAAGTGACTTTATGGGTGAGGGCTGGAGAAGTTTTATTAGCGGGTAATCAATAAGTTTAATTTTATAGGTAGTAAAGATGCTGCCTAATATTATTAGTGCACACAGCGTTGATATACCAAAGCATTTCTGAGATTTACGCATACTTGCCGATCAACTATCTGCCAACTTTGCCGGAATTTAATGATGAATAAGGATGCTAATAATGTGCCCATATTACCAAATATTGTTACTTGGCTCATAAAAGTGTGTAATGTAATAAATTACGTAATAGGATTTTCATATTAAGATTTTAGCAACATGATAATAATATAAAACAAAAGAACTTGAAATTTTAAAGATTTTTATACCTCATAGGTGCCAAATAAACACAAGCCTAATCTAATCATTTAATTATCTCATGTCTATAATCCGTTTTGGTTGAAACAGGCCCTAAAGCTACCAATGATGCGATCACCGCCCTGTAAACTAACGTGATTTCAGTTCACGAGCAATTTAGCTTAGTTGAAGGTGTTAACGAGAAAACTAGTTCTAAAAATTGGTACTGAACATTTTAATTTATTTTTTCTCTTTCAAAGATTATTATTATTAAAGATCACATAAATAAAGATAAAGTGACTACATATAGGTGAGTTGCGATCATAATTTATATATCAGATTTTTTTTATCTAAGACACGCCAACTTGACTTCACCTCGCCTGATGGTAAGCTAAAGGCAAAGTCCCAGGAAAAAGGGTCACCATTACAGACACTAAGTAATGTTACAATGGTGGCACTCAGCTTGGCGGCCTCGTCAGATGCTTTTTCACGCCCCGCTTAACGTTAATTTATTTAGACAATATTTGCATTCTGCTTTTCAATCTTAAATGATCATTTATAAATTTGTTAAAATTCAGCAAGTATTGTGGGTGAATGTACATTGCATTTGCTTTGTAGCTATATCTCACCATTATGCGTTGCATGTTGTGCCGGCAGTACGTGTGCTGGCATACGCTGCTCGCTTATTGAACGTATTCATCATATTTACTGTAAACATTCAATTTTGTTTGCAATTCATGCTATATTCTCTTTATTTATGTACCTTTCCTTTGTCGTACCATGAAGGCCTGGAATTCATTACCAGCTCACGTGTTTCCTTCTTCCTACAGTCCCGGGTCCTTTAAGCGGGGCGTGAAAAAGCATATGAATAGGCCGTCAAGCCGAGTGTCACAATTGTAACATGGTATATGTAAGTAATGGTGACCCTCTTTTCTGAGACTTTGCCTTCAGCTATGTCTAATTCGTCAATTGTCCTATGTCCTATACATATAAAAAATATTCTCTGTTTTATTGTAAAAAAAAGAAGAAAAACAGTTATGAGAAATAAATTATCAAAATTATTTTTATTTACCGACCCTACCTTTTAGAATAACACGGCTTCGTGTAACGAAGCTTAATAAATACAATATTCGCGCAACGTAAAGCGGAATTGCACACCCAGGCAACGACTCGTCAAACGCGGGCAAGATCAAAGCATTTCTTTTTCATTTCATTTATAAGTATTTGACGAACCCTCCTAAAACTTTTCCGGACATTCTTACAAATTATTTTCCATGTGTTTTTCCTGTGATCAACAATGGGTATTAGAACACCCATTTACACTTGTTTTTTGGTACCGGTATTTGTAAAATTTTCCTCTGAGTGTCATTTTATTGTTTTAGTTTATATTTTTTACACAAACACAAAATAATTATACAAAGGCGGATTTAACGTCATGGGCTAGTTACTATGTAAAATCAGCCAGATAATGAAGTTTAGTATAGACTAGCTTATTATTATCGCTATTTCAGTCATGGGAAATAAACTACTAAACGTAGGTAGGCAAAAATAAACGCAAAGTACACAAAAAGTGCATTAATTTTCAAATGTTTATATCGATAGTGTAGTTAGGAACAAGCCTCCCAGGAATCCACGGAGACCCAACGAGGGTTTCTTTGTAGACCTTAGTTGGCAGACAAGCACACGGCCCACCTGATGGGAAGCGGTTACCGTGGCCTATGGACGTATGCAACACCAGGGGTGTCACACTCGCGCTGCCGACCATGAAGAAACCTTCTGATGCCCCTTTTGAAGAACCCCATATTGTAGGTGCTTAAGAAAACCGCAGCAGGGAGGTCATTCCGCAGCTTGAGTGTGCGTGGGATGAAGTTTCTTTCATACCGCACAGTGCGCACCGTCTCAGGTCGCAATGTGTGAGGATGAATTCCCTGCCTATGGCGAGAGGTGCGATGATAGAATGTAGCTACGGGCATCATGTCAAACAATTCATCTGAGCACAAACCATTGTATAGGCGGTAGAACACACACAGTGAGGCAAAATCCCTCCTAAGGCTAAGAGGTTCCACACTACCTGTGAGTATGGGATTGTCAACCAGCCTCAATGCCCGTCTTTGCACTGAGTCGAAGGGGTCAAGCTGGTATGCAGGTGCTCCAGCAATAAGGTGACAGCAGTACTCCATATGAGGCCGGACCTGTGCTTTGTAAAGAAGGAGTTGCTGCCCCGCAGTGAAGTACTGCTTCGCCCTGTTAAGCACTCCGAGTTTTCTTGATGCCAACTTAACCTTGTCCTGCAAATGACTTCGGTATTGGACGTCACTGGAGATATCGACACCAAGGATCCTTGCGGAGCCTTGCGGAGCCTTGCGGAGTATGAGAGTGCGAAAAGACGTGTAAGTACAGGGCACAGCTCGGGGGCGCAGTGTTTAAGCACCATCGCCGGTATACCGTCCGAATTATAATGATAATGAATAAACATAATTGTATTGTCACCAAAATCCAAAGTGTATACAAAATTTCAGATTAATCGGTTGACAGGAAGAGGGTGAAATTTAAATTACTAAATTTGACCCAAGAATAAATAATAAATAATAAAACAAACGGGGTGAGCTAAATAAAACCGTTTAAAAACATTACGAGATCAATAGTAATACCACAAAAACCACTAAAGTTTATGCCCGCGCTATTGACAGTTATCATTATTAAGTCAAATTCTTTATTTCTCAAAATAGTGCACCGTAATTACATCTTTTTGACGTAAAATTTGCTTAATACTAAGTTTACCACCGCTTCGTAGGCGCTAGTGGAGAAGAAACGGTGCAACAAACTCCACTGCGGTATAGTGTGCAATAAGTATTTAAAATATAATAAGCGATAAGTCCCTATTATGATGAAAACTAATTTCATTCGTGGAATTGTTAGTAACACTGCATGTAGTTTGATGTCTATAAACGCTAATGTTGCTCTGCACACAGCTATGTAGTGCATTGTTGGATCAATAAAACGTATTTGACCATATTATATCAAACATATTAATAATAGAATTACGTGGCTGCATCTAATTAATTATTCAACTCAACCTAATAAGCTAAATTGTTTGTATTAGCAGTAGCTAAACGTTGCTAATATAATTACTGTGTTTACACACACCAGTAACTGGTAGCCTGAGGATTCTTATCATTGATTCACATATAATATTATATACATTGTCATTAAATCCATATCAAACATAATGATTAAGTTCTAGAAGACATTTCAATTAACGGTACCTAATGAAAATTAAAAACAACATAAGGGATGTATAGGATTCTCTATCCTCACCTGCTATCTGTTAAAATATAAAGATAAAAAAAGAAATGAAATATCACTAACAACATGAAAGTGGAAAAAAAGTTCATTGTTATGAAAATAATCAAAATTTTTTTCCCAACAATAAACAAACGGGTCACAAAGCACCCAATACAAAGTACTCCACAGTTACTAATTAGTCCGTCGTTTGGTTCGATACTCAGCGATAAATCAAAAGCGACCTAATTATTTATTATGTTAATAAACAGTATTTTGATTTAATTCAAAAACAGAATAAAATTCATCTCAACCCGAATGGAACTTAAAACCCATGTTCCATATTTAAAATCTACATATCTTTTCTGAAGTAGCCCCCTTGAGAAATATAAACTGTCACCCAACATACGGTCACAATAAATTTAGAGCATTATTATTTCTCTCATTGCGTGCACGACCACAGAATAGTAATGATACGACGACTTAACTACCTAAGATATCGTTGAGGGATGTAACTTTGCTTCTGTTTCAGTTTTAGGTAAATCCGAGTGATTAGTACTTTTTTTTAATTCCAAAAAGTTTATTATCATTTATCTATAATGGATATTCTCTTATAATAATTATAATTGTAATTTTTGATTGAATAATAAAATAACCAGCATAATCCACACTTAATTATGTAAATGCGAAAGAAACTCTGTCTGTCTGTTCCCTTTTCACATATCTAGATAACCGAGTCTTTTTTTATAATTTGATTAGGCATGCATCTAGAAAGAGAACCACAAGCTATGCCTGAGTCTAGATAATACTATGTAGGAGGTAGGACACGGCGGTACTTCCGCCCAATTGAGCAGTCCGACTGGGGAAGTACCTCCGCCCTACAGGATACCGCGGCCATAATAACTTCGTGTTGTGTTCACAGCGGTGAGTAGGGTTGCCAGAGCTCACTGGAGAATTTGTGCTGTCAGTGGGAAGACTAAAGCCCTGTCCTGCTTTGTCTTCTACACTGACGGCACAGAAACTCTGTACTTACAGGATTGGCAGCGCGACAGAGGCCATGGTAACCACTTTCCACCAAGAGGGCCGTGTGCTTGTCTGCCACCTAAGTGGTATAAAAGAAATGTACAATATCCTATAATATTTAGTTATATCGTAACCTGACTACTCTACCTAGTGAGTTGACTTTGAAATTAACTAATATGAGCTACAAAATCCAGTCTGGCTTAATTATTATTGTTATAATTAATTAATCTTGACTCTTAATACTAAAGTATTAGGAGCAAATCAAACTATTTTATTGATTTAAATTGTAATAATTGTGTGTAACTAATATCAGAACACTCAGTTAACAGAAAGGTAGAGAAACCTTTGCGACCTGAGACGGTGCGACTGTGCGGTATGAAAGAAACTTCATCCCACGCACACTCAAGCTGTGGAATGACCTCCCTGCTGCGGTTTTCCCAAGCGCCTACAATATGGGGTTCTTCAAGAGGGGCATCAGAAGGTTTCTTCATGGTCGGCAGCACGAGTGTGACACTCCTGGTGTTGCATACATCCATAGGCCACGGTAACCGCTTCCCATCAGGTGGACCGTGTGCTTGTCTGCCAACTTAGTGGTATGAAAAAAAAACCAAGGCATGAAAATCATTTTGAGTACTTTGTTCAAGATGGATCTGATGCTGACTGTACCTTTGAAAATAATTTAACTCTAAATTACATGAACACAATAAAGCTATGAGAGGTACAATTTCATAAAGATAACCCACTGTTCAATAATGTAGTATAATTAATTCATTTGATTAATTAATGACATGGTTCCGTCTTAATATTATAATAATATACGGTTATTACGTCTTAATTATCTGAAAAACTGTTTAATATAACAATTTTATTATCTTAATCAAAGATAATACCGGCAGTAATGCCAAGCAATTATCACAATAGTTTCTCAGAATTAATGAAGAACGGGTGTATAATACGTAGGGCCAAAAGTATTTTCATATTTTGAATGTATTATTAGCAGTCAAATCTATTTGGCTGTACTGAATGTAACTGGCTGGTTTTAATACCATTAATTGTTGACATTGTAAAGATTAAAAAAGCTAGTTCCCACCAATTTTCAATTATTTTTCAAGCAAGCATGTGACGAAAACATTCGGTACTTACATTTTAAAGTTCGATTACAAAAAAGATAAATGTTTCAAACGCCGCGAAAAAAATTTGTGCGGTTTACAGACCTAATGTGGTATCAATGAGAGTAGTACAAATATGGATCAAGCGTTTTAAGTCTAGAAATTTAAAAGTGTGAAAGATGAGGTTCGCTCTGGACGTCCTGTCACGGATAAAATTAATGCCATCTTTGAAAAAGTGGAGCAAGATCGTCGTATGAGTAGTTACGATATTGCTGAAGAACTGTATGTTGATAACAAAACAGTTTTACGTCATTTATAAAAGTCTGGGTACAAAAAGAACTGGGTACCACATTAGGTAAAAAGAAACCACTGAGAAAAACCGACCGTAGCTAGCAAGCAGGATGGGTATTACATCATGACAATGCCAGACCGCACTCATCTATAGCCACTCAGCAATAAATTAAAGAGCTTGGGTGGGATGTGTTGATGCATCCTCCGTACAGACCTGACCTTGCTCTATCATATTTCCACCTGTTTCGGTCACTTCAAAACTCTTTAGGAACCATAAAGGAACCTTTTGAGGTTCGACCTTGAGGTTCTTTTGAAAGAACACTGTGAAAACTACTTGTCAGATTTCTAAATCAAATCTCAAAATTTCTTAAACAATGAGATCATGGCACTACCTAATATATGGGTCTAAATAAATAAAAAAATATACCTAAAAAAAGTATTGTCCTTTGTACGAAAAATACGAAAATACTTTTGCCTCAACCTTATCTTTTATAATCTATATATTATCTATAATATTATATAATATCCTTTGTCTTATTGAAGAGCCCTGAAACTTGGAGGGTGCATTCTTTGTATGACGTAGGCATCCGATACGAAAGGATTTTCCGAAATTCCGCCCCTAAGGGGGTGAAAAAGGGGGGAAAAGTTTGTATGGGAATGTGCTTCAAATTTTGCAAAAACCATTTCAAACAGAATTGTTAGAAAACGTATTAGTTACGTATTAGTTATATTTCAATTTCAATTTATAGGGTTGAAAAGGTGTAGAAAGTTATTTTGTGGGTGATTTGCTTTGAAGCACTCACACACACAAACCGTATTGCTTTCAATTTGGTTCATGTGTGTGAGTGCTTTTGATTAAAATTTTATTCTTTTGATAACGTTTTATTTTGATACATGTTTGAAAACTCAATTTTATTCAAAATTGTTGAAAGTATGTAAAGGTGCTATGTAAATAGGTACTATTTTAATATTTTAATGATGATTGGCACTGGAATTTTATCCCACAAAAAAGAGAATTGAGTGAATTTCTAGGAGCAATACTGATGCTGAAAATGCGATATATGGAATATATATCTGTATCGCTGCTATTTATTTTGAAGTTCGAGTAGGTATCACTTTAAAATCGCTAAATAAATTAAGCTGAAATTTGGCATGGCCATTGTTCTAGGGTATGGTCATAAGCGTTGGTATTCAATCATGTTATTGTACGTACAATAGGAGTAGTCGCAAAATCGAGCTAAACGTATTGAACATAACATTATTATTTCAAAGTAGATCTATACGAATAACTGCAGTTGGGAGACGAAGGTGAAACCGCCAGCCCAAGAAATCCTAACGTTCAATCACCTAAAACTGGAAAAGAGGCATTCTTCATCTATCGCGATCGCGTTGTGTGAGGTAACAATATGAAAAAAAAAGCTACTTAAATTTCTATACATATAAAAATCAATTACTGTTTGTTAGCTAAAACTCAAGAACAGCCGGGTCGATTTAGCTCATTTTGGTTTGGAAATGTTTTTTGTAGTCCAAAGGTTTAAACGGTGAGATAAATATGTTAAAATTCCGAGGAAGTTAAGGGGTTGCTAGAAGTAAAATAAAATATCCGGCAGTAGCAGAGCTATGTTTTTCGCATTATAAATAACTAGACCAAGTGGCAAAGTACAAGTGACACCTTCATTATCAAAAGTGCTTTAAGACCAGAGTTTACCAGCTTAGTAACATAGTATATACAAACACCTAAAAGTATTTATAAGGACTGCAAAGGAAAAGGTACTTCACTGAATAGTTCTTCTTCTAAATCTTCTAAATGAAGGAAAGACGTAACAGATGTTGTAAACTCCAAGTTGACGTCATATGGTTCAGAAAAAGATGATGAATAAAATATTTCTCAAATTTAATATAAAAGGTTCTTGGAAATTATAATGAATTTCTTACCGACAATTTAAATAGAATTCTGTAATTCGTTCGCAGACAAACTTTTGCAAAAACTTTATTGAGTTTATTGAAGTTTGAGTTACCCAAAACATTTCTGAGTAGATTTTTATCTACGAAATACAAATCCCAAGCTATCCTAGTCTTAAACTTTTTGACTCAGGTAACTTTTAATTAAAAAGATGTATCCAATATAAGGAAACACAAGTAAAACATTTACCTTCTTAAACAAATATATCTGGAAGACAAAGTGGAACGTTTATACATTTTTTTCATTGGTACTTCCATTCTTGCTATTATAATATTGTAAACCGAGATAGCACTATATATAGTACACTATTCAATAAATCTGTCCGAGTTGGACAGTTTTATTGATTAGAATACCATCAGTGACAGAGGATTGAACAGTTACATTTAATCAAACAACAATCGAAGATACTTTTAATCTTAGAAATTTTCACTTACCTATTATTTTATCTTATCGAAATAACGTAGTATCGAATAAGTCGGTCTTCTATCTTTTACTGTATAAGCTGTTAGTTTGTGGACTATACTGCCAATTAATATAACTTAGCCACGACCTCACACCTATTATTGGTAACTTAGCTTGAGCTTAACCGCTTGTGTTAGGAGTGGGTATGAGTAGATCTGAATTTAAAAAACTCCAATAACACAACGTCAGAAAATACCTTCAAAAACTAAATAATAATACGTGTTGGTTAGCTTTTAACTTTGATATAGCTACTTAGTTATATTTCGATTCAAATGTTGTCGGAATCGTTTTGAATGTAAAAGTTATTTTGGTGAAGGTTTTTAGTTCGAAGCACCGCGGCTCGCTACGGTTGTAATTTGTGCAAGCTCCTAATCTATTTGTATTGTGATTTTAAAACTTATTCTGAAAAAAAATGTAATGTTGGCTTTACTGAAAATCAATAAAAGCGTTTTTTCCCTAAGGCGTTAAGTGGCCTACTGAACCAGAAAAGCAAAAAAAAAGAATTCTAATACAGATTAACAGTAAATACTTTAACAAGATTCATTTCCTCCTTCCAGAAATGTAGGTATTCCTGGCTATAGTATCTTCTATCGAAACGGAAGTGACGTACAGATAATTTAATATAATTTAAAACTTTAATTTGGAAAAAATATAATTTGGAACTAATAACATATTGATAAATACAAAATATTTGTGTCGATGATACTCGTAGCTGTCAAAGTATACACTGAGGCGCAGCCATCAACGCCACTCCTCTGATAACAAGGAATTACTTGCTTTTATAACAAACATACAGTGAAATATAGGGAGCCTAGGAAGCTGTGGTCACCTTAAGTAGAATTATTATTAACGTCAATAAGAAAGAAGTTTTTGTTGAATGAAGTCGAATGAAGCATTTAGTATGCTAACTAATCAAATTTAGAATTCATATTCAAATATAGAAGAATTCCCCCTGTAGGGGAAAGATCGCAGGTTCGATTCTCGCTTGAACTGATTCAATTTTTCTATATCTTAATCGAATTTTATGGTTCTTGATTGAAAAAAATGAATTTGGAGCTGCAAGGAATTTTCTTACCCCAAGCTATTTCCTAACAGAAAATCCAATAACAGTATGCGAACAAGGTATTGAACCAAGGATCTCAGCAGTCCAACAAGCTACCACAACAAAGATAGCAAAAAAGTTGATTTATCACATTTGAAATTCATAACCAAACGATCAAAATTCACATATAATAATGGTTCGGTTATTTTCTCGAAAAGTTCAACCGCAAAAAAATCCCGATCCATAACATAACATATTAACATAACATAAACTCACGCCTATATCCCTGAGGGTAGGCAGAGGTGCTAACACCCACATTTCGCCCGTTTATGTCTAGGTCCCAATGTTATAGGTGGCGAGCCTATTGCCATTAACCGGGCACTTATAAACCTGCGATAAATACACACATAACTTCGAACAGTATCGAAAAGTCATTGGTTGGTGCCATGGTAAAACCTGGGATCGAACCCGAGACGTCATCTCAGCAGTCCATTACCCATACCACTAGGCTACCGCAGTATCCCGATCCGTTATATAATTATGAATTTACACTGCGATAGTTTAAAAATAACACAAATGGGCAAAACTTATTCAAAGAAAACATGAGAATGTGCAGTGACCACTTGTTTGTTTTTAAGCCTGGGCTTAAAAACAAACAAGGCTATAATACAACATAAAATGTGTGTCTTTTTACATTCTTTACGATTTATTTACCTCGAACAATATAAATGGTGATTGAGTTTTATTGCTTATTTCAAGCCACAATCTGAAACACATTTATTTGAGATAGATGTCCAAACGATTATATGAAGAAATAATCGTAAAACAATCTTCTATCAATAAATGTTGAGACGTCGCAAGATTGTCACTTAAATATACGAGTACATTTGGGATTTTCACACAATAAAAATACAGTCACTACATCATAGTGACTCTAGAACGTTGAATAGAATTAAGATTTTTAAATTTATTTTTACATGTATTGTTTTATTATATTGTAAAAACAAAACTGTCTATTTTTGAACAGTTAACAAAAACTGTTCTCTATTCGGAAAGTGCCCATTATGGTAAAAGCTCCAAGAAAGTCAGCTATTTAAGAAAAGTGATCATTTGGTTTAGAAGAATATTGACTTAAAAGACGCATAATGGCATCTAAGAAAGAAATTCGCAACGTGTCACAGGTTAACACAGGTTTGTTAACCTGTGACACGTTGCAAATTTCTTCCTTAACCAGTAACAGTGTTACTCGTTTGGGTGTTACTGGATGGGAATATATGCAATATTACGTCGGGGGCACAAAAATATATAACAATCATTCTCTAATACATATTAATCAATTTTAAATAGAGAAGTTTGATTGTCCTTAAAGTGTTCACTATTGGTACCATTGTGTGTACGCTATTGGGGACATACTGTACGGTATTTGGAGTTTACACAAAGTGTATATTAATTTCAATTTAAGTAAACGTGTGATGGTTTTTAAAGATTTTATCTGCAAATGTTAATGTCTACATGGTGTTATAACAGTTCAAATAGTGTGTAACGACCTTTCTGTAACTACTATATTTAATTTTATAGTTTGAAGTTTGATTTGACCTTAAAGTGTCCGTTATTGGTGCTTTTACCTTAGCGATGTACAAAATTTGTTGTCCTTAAAAATATTAAATTTAATCCTTTCACAGTAGACGTGTCATAACAAAAAATAGAGACTTTTCTCCAAATGTCCTCGAAACTTGACTTCACTTCGCCTGATGGTAAGCTAAAGGCAAAGTCTCAGGAAAGAGGGTCACCATTACAGACTATTTTACGTACACACAGGGCAGTCAGGTAAATCAGTTCCTCCCTTCACCTTTCACAAGTTTGATCACGGGGTGTAGGTATGTAGACTGTACTTAAGGATACTTACTTAATAGTTAGACATGACATAAACACAACGCAGTCAATATGTCGTCTATTGGAGACGAATCTGTAAGTTTTGGCTCCATAGGAAGTGTTTGAGTAATTGGTTACATGGGTCGCCAATATTTGGAGCTGTAGACTTATTCTATATTTATTGGTGTAACAGTTAGAGAAGGTTAACAGGAAACGTATAATGTAACAAGTATTAATTTTGACAGCAATATCCGTAGGTATCGGTATCCGCGGATATCCGAGAGAGAAGAAAGATCTACCCTGTACCTGCGGATATACATTTTTAACTCTCTGACACATCACAAGTTAAGCCCTTTGGCTTACTTCTAACGTGCGTGGCAAATTTATTGAAGTGTTTAGTATTTTCAATAAAAACATATGCGGTGACTAACATGTTATGGGTTTAAAATTCACATAATAATAACTTTACCACGCAAACTATGTAAGTAGTATGTTTATAGGAGGTAGGCACGGCGGTATTTCCGCCCAATTGAGCATTCCAACTGGGGAAGTACCTCCGCCCTACAGAATACCGCGGTTATAATAACTTCGTGTTGTGTTCCCAGCGGTGAGTAGGGTAGCCAGAGCTCACTGGACAATTTGTGCTGTCAGTGGGATGACTAAAGGCTTGCCCTGCTTTGTCCTCTACACTGACGGCACAGAGACTCTGTGCTTACAGGCTCGCTAGCGCGAGTGTGGCTTCTCTGGTGTTACACACGTCCATAGGCCACGGTAACCACTTTCTATCAGGTGGGCCGTGTGCTTTTCTGCCACCTAAGTGGTATAAACAAATAGATTACAGGAGTTTTTTTGCACCTGGGTTTACTTTGTGTGTTCAATGTAAGCTGGACCTTCATACATTTATAAAAGTAAATACTTTAACGTTTCCAGTGCACAATTGATTACTATTTTCCTGCATAAAATGCGAATAATTATGTAAACAATGAATTAATTGCAGATAAATTGGCAAAACAATAAAATTACGAATTGGGTATTTTAAGGGTTAACGGAATTTCGTACAAAAATATTGAAAAGAAGATGCCAGTTATGACAGATTTCATGAACAGCATAAAATCAATACTTATATGCGGTTTATGAAAAATGTCATAACCCCAGAAGAAGAAAACAACATTCGCAATATCATTTTATATTCCGAATATAACATAACAATGAATGAATTACTTGTTTTATCCAATGCACCAAATAGTCACGTACGTTATTCGTTAACGTTACCTCAGAGCCTTAACATTTCTCTTTGAGATATACCTAAATAGTTTAATCGTTTTCCAGTATAATCGCGGCAAAATGTTACAAGTTTTGCCTCATATAAGAATAAGAATAAGAATCTTTATTTCCTAGAATATGGTTGGTTACAGATATTGGGATGATTTAAGATATACAGCATATTCTGCCATTTGTGGCGGGCAAGTATTAATTTTCTATTCCCTACCAGATTTTTTACATGCATTAGTAATTAATAATTGCTTCATAGGCCAAGTTCTAAATCGTCTAAACTAAAATTCAATGTTGATTTAATGTCAGAATCTACTTAAATATGTCAAAATATAATTATTGAGGAAAATAGATTTATACATTAAAAAAATTGTCATCAAAATATTCCATAATGTCGTAATAGTTCTTGCTGCATACAAATTCACAATATGTAGTGTTATTATTGACCTTCATATATCTAATTGTCATGTCACATATCATCTGTTAGGAGTATTTAACTAAACGTAAACCATCTGTATGTGTCTTTTTAAAGTTTTATTTTAAAACTTAGTTTATTAATATTTTTCTGTTTTGAAACACATTTCAAAGCCTAAAAACCGAAATTCAACCACTAATAGTTAGTCAGTTAGTTAGCTTAGTTAATTTGTTTGATATGTTTTTTATAAAAAGTTGCTACAAAATTGTTTACCCTTAGTTAAGTACCTAACCGATTAAAATAAAGTATAGGTGCCAACCCTAAAAGAAATAGGGAATCGGGGCAATTGTCTTTAACGTAATACGACAGGCGTCTGTATTTGCAAAGAATTGGGTACTAAAACGTGGATTGACGCCCCTTTGAATCTGGATGTGACATGAATGGTAATACTATTGTAATGTAATGTGTTGCTGACGAACGATTTTGACTATAAGTGAATGTCGCCTTCAGCATTGAGCGCAGTTCATAAGTGTGTGACCTTTTTACGATTTTCAATATGACTCATATTATTATCCTGATACCATTCCATGAAAGTGACCTTTTTAGACCCGCAGGTAAGTATTAACAATTGACGTACGATCATGTATTTGCTTACACTTTGTTTACTAACATAGAAGTTAGTCGGTAGAATTATTGTTCAAATTACAACGTGTCATGTAAATATTTGTAGTGAGAAGCGCACATAATATACACCTTGTATTTACGATAATTTCACGCGAGATGCAAGATCAGAAATAGTGACCGAAGACTATAAGTATTTCAACCAACCAACTCTCCATTCCTGTAATCAAAACACTCCAAGTAATAATTAAACAGCGTACAAACCTCCCTCTTTCTCTCTGCCGCGTGGTTCCCGGCAGAGTTCAGACCACCCCATCTCTTCCCATGCGGTTTCGTACAAGGCGACTAAGAAATATGGCTGTTTAACATCACACAGATATATATCAGCGCAGACTCAGCCTCAGATACATGGCTCGTGTCAACTATATAATATGGACCGAATAAAATAATTGGTGAAATGTGGGTGTTAATTCACCTCTGCCTAACACTCAGGGGATAAAGGCGTGATTATATGTATTTACAAAATACGCCCTGATAAATAGCAGATATATTCAAAATCAGTCAAATACATTCTTCAATATTGAATTTGATGCTATTTTCAATAAATATACAATATTAAGACGTAACCACAATGACTGTTTTTTTAAACAAAGAAGCATAGTCGTAGTAACAGTTACATCTAATGTACCCAACAGAGAACATGTAACAAACCGTTGAGCATTCTATCACGTCTATGTCGAGTGAGCCTTGCACAGTGAAACCCCAGATAATGCTAGCTCTATTCCCGATTTCTGGCCTGGGTGTCTCTTGGGTCTGAAACTAAAACGGCATTTCCGAAATGGACAGTACAATATAAACATGAGTTTAGTTCATAACTTCAGACACGAATGGTTTGGTTGGTACGATAGTGTATGTTAGAATTACTAGTCAGTAGTCGAAAACACTATTTTATTCTGTTATGTATGTTTCACTATATTTTCCTACTAAAATTATAAATGTGTAATTTTATGTTGATACATGGATTGATCTTCGTTACTCTTTGCGTTACAGAGCATTTTTTATACCAATTAGGTGGTAGACAAGCACACGGCCCACCTGATGGAAAATGTGAAAATGGACGTGTGTAACACAAGAAGAGCCACACTCGCGCTGTCGACCCTGTAAGCACAGAGTATCTGCACCGTCAATGTAGAAGACAAAGCAGGACAAGCCTTTAGTCGTCCCACTGACAGCACGAATTCTCCAGAGAGATAGATTATTTTAATTTGAAATCGCTCGTAGACTACTTTTTATCGATTAAGATATAAAAAAATAATTGAATCGGTTCTGGCGAGATTCGAACCCGCAATCTTTCCCTTACAGGGGGTACGTTCTGACCACTAAGCCACAGAACCTTCGCCTGAAATAATCCAAATTATTCTATACATATATCCGTCTTGATTGCAACATTATTTATTGGTTCCGATAGTTCGAACGAATATCGATAGAGAGCTCCGACCGTCGTCGTAAGACGGATATATGTTTAGAAGAATTTGGATGGTTTCGGGCGAAGGTTCTGTGGCGTAGTGGTCAGAGCGTTCCCCCATAAGGAAAAGATCGCAAGTTCGAATCCCGCCTGAACCGATGTATTTTTTTCTATATCTTAATAGATTTAAATAGTTAACATACTATTTATACTGTAGATTGATGGCACTTGGTGGAATTTGTTGTTACACATATTGATAACTCACTTGTACTATTCCACATTACTTTATTGCTTATTACACCTGACCGGTTTCGCCTTACGGCCTCCTCAAAGGTTTATAATTGTATAATTGTATTATAATGACATTATGTAAAGTAATGTGGAACAGTACAAGTGAGTTAACAATATGTGTAATAGTTAACATTCTAAATGCTTTAAATTTCATTCAAAAATGCTTACTTTTTATCCTTTGAATAGTAACTTTTCAATTATGACCATGCTAAAGTTGCCAGTTGCCTATTGTGCATTTAACTGTACGTCTTCCATGAATATTGATGTATGTCTATAATAATTCTGGTGTTCAAAAAGAAGTAAGTATAGATAAAACTATAGTCTATAATTTTGTCGTAACTCATTGAAACTCTTTAAAGAAAATATAATACTATAGGAACTTCGGAAAAAGCAACAAAATATCTCGTCACTTCAGTTATAAGTGTTGGTGCACACGACACGGCGTGCATGCACTATAAGAGTGCACCCACCACCTAACAAGCTACGTGCCGCTGCATCAGCTCGTTTTATTACCTACATTTTTCAGTTTCCGCTCCACTTCAGTCGATCTCAACAGTCTGGGAACTTATAATTCTCTACTCAGTAATACGCTGATAGAATACCTATATAGTTGTAAATTAGAATAAAGGAAGTTCTTGTAAAACTTATGTTTTTCTGATTACTTATCAGATATATGTGTAATATTATACCTAGGAATAAAATATGTTTATCACGTACAACTGTATATTGTGATTCAGTAAGCTATATTTGAAACTAATGTTGAGTAATTAGATTATAACAATTAATCAGCTGTATCCCATGTTTATTTATTTAGAATAAATTACGCGATGAAAACCTACGTAATGCTATGTATGTATGTTCTTGTGTATATATATGTAGGTACCTATTTAGGTACCATCTTTTATCTGAAATTTAATGTACACTTCACATCCTCTTTTTACTTTAACTGCTTCTCTGCTTCTCAAAGGTTTGCTGGGAGAGAACTCATATTGACTTAAGCTCGCCTTTGTACATATTTCTGATAAATATATTTTTTGTGTACGATCTCTTTACATTGTGTGCAATAAAGAATTAAATTTAAAAAAAAATTAAGTGCATAGTCTGTTAATCAGCAAGTGTACGTCATTGCAGGTGAAGTTGGGCTTAACACCGAACCCCATATAGGTACCCAGAACTAGCAATAATTATACCTACAAGATAAGTCTTACACAAACGAGGGAAAATTCGGATTTCACCAGTAAGCAATAGTCTATTGACACTCAATACAATACAGCTTTCGCACTGTTCCTTATCATAGCCTCAATGTCAATAAAATCCAATATATCGAAGACTTTCACAAGAATTCCAATGGAAATTTCATAATGGCATCTCGTTCATCTCGAGCATTTAAAGATAGAATTTCTCTTAATTGCGTATTCTTTCCGATACAAAACGAACATTTCAATAATGGCGTCCTTTGTTTTATTCGTTTTATCTCTGACATTAACGCTTATGTTGATTACGAGAGCTATGTGGGGGGGCTACATAACTTTCTATCGAAGTATGGGGCCGTAAGGTTCCTTTTGCGAGTTTTCTTTTCACGTCACATCAATGTGGCACCCATTGTTTAGATGCGAATTTTATCTCACGTCGTGTTCGATAAAATTTAACGTTTATTCGAGCGATTGTGTAACAATGGCGGTGTGGGGCACCCCGAGGCGGCTGTCAGTTTTCCCGTACAATATTCATTATTGACAATTTGAATGGAAGAGAAAAATGTCAGACCCGTGTTGTAGGTAATGTAAATATTTGATCCAAATAGAGCGCCGGCTATACCACCCCGCAGATGCGAGATATTTGACAGTATTAAATTTACTATGTGGATAGGAGTTTACGTGGGTCAGGAGAATTAATTATACGAGGCTGATAAAACAGACGTAAACCTACCGGGTGTTTTTCTAAACATAGGTTGCCTTTGCAATTTCTCTGTGTGAATTTTAGTTTGAATTGACTATTGAAATCCAAAATGATGTTAGGTGAAGACAACAACAACATGAATTTTTAACCGCCAACGCAAATACGATGGGGTGTTATAAGTTTGTCATGTCTATGTGTGTATGTGTGTGTGCATGTATGTGTACGTGTGTGTGTGTGTATACCTGTGTGTCTTTTTTTAATATAGGACACGCCAACTTGACTTCACCTCGCCTGATGGTAAGCTAAAGGCAAAGTCTGAGGAAAGAGGGTGACCATCACAGACACTAAGTGTTACAATGGTGGCACTCAGCTTGGCGGCCTCATCAGATGCTTTTTCACGTCCCGCTTAAAGGCCCCGGGACTGTAGGAACAAGGAAACACGTGTGCTGGTAATGAATTCCAGGTCTAGGTGGTGCGGCAAAGAAAAGAGTCTCCGAACCGCTTGGTTCTTGCTCGTATATTCTGCACAGTGTGAGGGTGGCATCTAAGGCTTGTACGTGTTGTCCTATGTAGGAAAGGAGATGGTGGGATTAGTTGGAAGAAGGGGTCTGTGGGATCATAGCTCCTGAACGTATGAACAGATTTGGATTTAGTTTTTTTTTTTGTTTTAAAAGTATATTAATCGGGAGTGTTCTATCAAATGAAAGGGCTTGACTAGTAAAATTCCAAACACTACGATAACTTTCAAAACCAAGATGGACGCCACCACAAAATGGCGATATTTCACGAACTGCCTCTACCACTATTACCGTTGAAAGTTTCATCCAAATTCATCCAATCTTCGCCAGTGATTGAGTAATTGTGAAGCTTGGAAGGTTCGTATATAATTCAGTAGGTGTACCGGTGTTCGTGCCTACTTACGTCAAGTGCAGGAGCAGTTTGCTTGACCTTGAAGGTCTTGAAGGGGTCCCCATACAGCCATGTTAATATTGAAAATATCTGAATTATTCATAATTTAATTAAAGTATATTTCTACCCAAATATCTAAATTAATGAAATTGTAAGTGAAAACGAAAAACGCGTGATGCCTTTTACACAGCCATAACCAGCACTTGTTGCAAACGTTGATTTACGAACAACCTTAATGATGATTTATGTCTGCTGTACCTAGTATAATTGTAATTTATATTGATAACGGGTAGGGCTGTCTGAAATGTTTGCTTGAAGTACACAAAGACCTGACATTCTCAGACTTACTGATAGATTTTTTTATTCTACTGAGGTATCACATACGTATAAAGGTTTTCAGTATCTTAATTAATAGCTTAAGGCTCAAAGTCAACCCTGCCTGCTAGTCGGTGCACTTGCTATACAATAGACGAGGCTCTGTCACAGGTTTTCTTCTCAGGGTTGGGAAAGCATATGTTAGTCTCTTCGGGGAAAGACGACGTAGTACTGAAAACAATAAATGAACCTCAGACTCCAAAGTACAAATTTAGATGCAGCGCTACCTACAAAAAGCCTTTCTAGAAATTAACAGCAACTAAAATATTGAAATACATCCGGCATCCTCAAAGGTATAAAATTCATTGTAAACCTTTGAGGATGCCTTAAGGCGAAACTGGTCAGGTACAATAATAAAAAATACTGTGGAAAAGTACAAGTATGTGTAACAACAATATGTGTAACAACAAATTCCACTAAGTACCATCAATCAGCAGTATAAATACCAACTAAAATATTCCAACGCTTTGTTGACAATGGTTGTATTCGCCTGCAATACTAGTTCTTAACCGCCAGTGAGGTGTGACAACAGTCTTTAGACTACTAGTCCTCTCGCGTCACACCTCGTTTAGTCCAGAGTCTCGACTTGATCAGCTATGTCCTATTTTAGCTTAATGTCCTTTCAGATGCACCGAGCTGCGACACCTTTTACCCTTTTATAAGCGCTCACGTAGAAAAGAAGAATTTGCATTCAGAAAACATGTTTTTCAATTTTCAAAATAAGAAAGTTGCAATGGACGTCTCAGTGTCTTGATTCTTTGATATTTTTTTTGCAATAAAACTATCACTTCATATACTTTAATAAGTGTATGTTATAACATTAATAACTAAATAACTAAGGTAACTTAGGTAGCAGTAAAAGCAAGTAGTAGAATACAATTGGATATTTTTCTGAGGAAATTATTAAACTGAGCTTATTACATTAAGAATAGTAAAAGAGCGGTAAAACTAGGCCCTGTTCTTATTTTATAGCTTTTGTTTTTATTTAATCATTCATGTAACCTATAATGGTAGATGCTTTGACTATTAAATATTATGACGCCAAAATTAATTATTTCAAACAAGTTTCCTTATAACTTTTTTTTTTTATATATAGGACACGCCAACTTGACCTCACCTCGCCTGATGGTAAGCTAAAGGCAAAGTCTCAGGAAAGAGAGTCACCATTACAGACACTAAGTGCTACAATGGTGGCACTCAGCTTGGCGGCCTCATCAGATGCTTTTTCACGCCCCGCTTAAAGGCCCCGGGACTGTAGGAAGAAGGAAACACGTGTGCTGGTAATGAATTCCAGGTCTTGGTGGTGCGGCAAAGAAAAGAGTCTCCGAACCGCTTGGTTCTTGCTCGTATATTCTGCACAGTGTGAGGGTGACATCTAAGGCCTGCACGTGTTGTCCTATGTAGGAAAGGAGATGGTGGGATTAGTTGGAAGAGCTCGTCAGAACACTCACCGTGGTAGAGACGGTAAAATACAGCCAAGGAAGCAATATCTCTACGCATCTGCAAAGGCTCGAGGGTGTTCGTGACCTCAGGGTTCCCAATAATTCGGACCGCGCGTCGCTGTAACCTGTCGAGAGCATCTAGTAGGTATTTCGCGGAGCCATCCCAGAGATGCGAGCAGTATTCCACGCAGGAGCGAATTTGTGTCTTATAGAGAAGACACCGCTGCTCCGGCGTGAAAAAACGTCTCACTTTGTTTAGGAGTCCGAGTTTCCGCGAGGCTGTTTTGATGATGCTCTCGATGTAATTTCTGTTATTCAGTTTGCAGCGAATATCCATGCTTAGGATATTGAGATTGTCCTGCAGTGGCAGTGGCGTGCTCTGAAGAGTGGGAAGGGGAAGGAAAGAAGATACCTTTGCTGTGAACGCACAAGCCTGCGTCTTCTTGGCATTGAACTCGACCATGTTCTCAGAGCTCCATTGAGAAATGTGATTCAAGATCCGGTCCAGTTCAGTGACAAGAAGCTGTCTTTTTTCCACGATATCAGACTGTTTGGCCGCAGGTTGTCCGTGATAACTCCCGTGTAAGGTGCTATCGTCTGCATAGCAATGTATGCTGCCGGTGGACAGCATGTCGTTATGATGTTTAGGAAACAGTAACTAATTTGACTAGTCAGTGAAATAGCCAATTTACGTAAAAAATCAAGCAGCGTCTACCTAATAACTTGCATTCAAAATTGAAACTCCATTTTTTATAGTATTTTTTTTCTAATTGATCAATAAAAATAACTAAAGATATAGTCAAACAAAGAAACTTACATAAATACGCAGATATAGAAATAATCATACTGGCGTGAAGTCATAATAAATAAAAATTGATAAAACATAACACCAAAAGTATGGAGTATGTTATGGAGTACCAACATCACTAAAAAAACTTTCAGTATGACTTATAGAACAGTTTATGAAAATTATGCCTGCAATGTTTCGATAGTGTCATAATAATTCATTTCGAAATAGAAACTATATTCGCTCATTGTACTTTTTGTGAAGCAACGCATTACACTGGCTTGATGCCGTAATTCAGTACGTCAGGTGCAGATGCCGCCAACGACTCCGAGCGATTAAGCCATTTGAGGGCACGGCCAACCGACCGACAACTTAAGAGAGACCTCCCAATATCTCCACAGGCATACTTGAGGCTACACGCACTAACTTAAGTGAGCGAGTGGGAGGAGCTCACCCTTCAGTGGCTTTTCATCGCTCAGAAATGGAATGTTTGTGCCAATACTGAATATTATTGATATTGCACTTAAATATTCGAATTTCAGAATCCCTTGGGTGTTTACTCTGACACAGATGTAATAAATTGTAATATTTGCTTACTCTAAGCGAAATTTGGTTCATAATAAACACTCAAACATTTGAATGTATATTAGTTGTGTAGGATGATTACGTTTCGACAAATATCGATTTTCGTCCTACGTATGCCTGTATTAAATGGTATGGGGATAAGATTATTAAATAGTACAAGTATACAAATGAAAATCAATCTCCAGTTGCGACAGCCTCTGTGGCGTGGCGGTAGTGAACGCGACTGCTACGCACGAGGCGCGGGTTCGATCCCCGCTCAGTGCAAATATTTGTATGCATGAATATGGGTATTTGCATTGGTCTGGGTGTTTCTATGTATAATATGTATGTATTTACAAAAAAAAAAAAAGTATTTAAGTATGTTTATCCGTATTCTAGATTCCATAACACAAGCTAGTTAAACTATGCTTACCATGGGTCTAGATAGCGTTGTGTAGAATGTTGTAGAATGTATTTATTATTTATTATTTATTAATAAAAATCATGAAAATGACATTTCGTTCACAATAACCAGTTGTAACTTTTATAAATTTGTAAAGACAACGCTAGTAAAGAAGACCTACATGTCCTACATATAGGAAAAAGAGCATTGTTTATATTTCCCGGTGTGTCACTGAGACAAAAACTATTTTTCCGCTTGACATGATACCTTCAGTATACGGTATTATGTTACATCCATTTTCTTTGTAAAGATGTCACATTCACACTCGTTTAATGTTTTTTTTCTTTTCTTTTCAATCTATTTTTCTTTATCTGGTAAATGTAGGCATACTACAAGTAAACCACTATTTTTTATTTTGTTTTTAAAGTGTTTGACTTGTAAATTAAGGTTATGGATACGATTGTTTGTTTATCAGCATTTTAGTGTCCAACCAGCCTTTCATACATACCAGTACCTCGTAGTAAATAAAAACGAGCATTGGTTATATAGGAGTGAATCGAAAAATAATGAATATATTTACAATAAAGCTAGTCAAGTCGTGACCACGGGTGTTGCAAGGCATCCGAAACGTCGGCAGAAATAGTAAGTTCCATAATTTAATCGCAAAAAGTCCCGAAACGTTGTATATTTATGAATTAATACAGTACCTAAAATTGTATAAAACCACATTTGTTTATCACATCAACAACTATAAACCACAGTCAATTATGAAACTAATATGAGCAGTTCATATAATATTACACGCAGACCAAAACGGATTGTACATAATGTACAAAATTAATGAAAACTGTCTTAGCGCAGCTCCTAGTCTACATTAATTATTATTAATCTATTAAGTCTGCATTGATGAGTATCTTCGAATATAGTTCAATTAGTTGCTGCTAATCAAGTCTTATTCAATTCCTGGTACTCAGCACGTTCTGGTCCAGTACCTATACAAATGAATAAAATTAAAATATCTGTTTATAACGTTATAGTTAAGAAGTTCTCAACAAATTATTATAATTTAAATAATTCTAGCCAGTATTATAACAAAAAGAAACAATATTTCTGACTTTTGTCGGTCTTTCTGACCTTCTGTCTGTCTAACTTCGGTAATCTTTGGAACGGCTAGTTCGTTTTTCTGCCAAACTGAAGCAAGTCGATCTTCGAGTGTTTTATAAGGAAAAACATCTTTAATTTCAAGGATGTTTCAGATATCCAAAGTATCAAAGAGAATGTAAGAATGCTATTTATTAGATTTCCTTTGTCAAAATTATACAACTAAATCTACATCATGTTCTTTTTTTTTAAAATCTGCGTCCTAATCTAACTCTCCATTAATTCTGTTTATATATAATGTACCTATTTCAAAGGATTACTAAGCACCTAACAATACGACTTCCAATACAATTCACAATAATGATAAGGGCAACGAGACGGCATGTCACCCACTAATTTGGCTATAGGACATGCACGACCCACGTCACAGCGGCTGAATCAACTGACAAGCCCTACACAGTACACATATGGAAGGATTTAATACACACAATGACACAACTAATTTGATTAGGACCGTTGATGAATAAAATAGTTTTGGGATTAGATTAAGTTAGTTGACCGTAGTGTAGGTGTATAAATATATTTTAGGAATAGTTTATTTTCTACTAGATATTTATACTTTTGATTAATGGCACTTGGTGGAATTCGTTGTTGCACATATTGATAACATCTAAATATATATAACTCAAAGGTGACTGACTGACATAGTGATCTTTCAACGCACAGCCCAAACCACTGGACGGATCGGGCTGAAATATGGCATGCAGGTAGATGTTATGACGTAGGCATCCGCTAAGAAAGGATTTTGATTAATTCTACCCCTAAGGGGATAAAATAGGGGATGAAAGTTTGTATCAAACTTCGTCAATTTTAAACTGATCGGGCTGATTTATTCTAAAATAAAAGTAGTCTTTTCTGAGACTTTGCCTTCAGCTTACCATCATCTTATAATTGACGTGTTCAATAAAAAAAAAAGTCTACGTTACTTCTTCTTACATCAGCTACCTATCAATAAAAGTCCCCCTTTCAGAGATTAGCCGGAACAAACAGACAGACAGACAGACTTTATTGGCAGGTAGCTGATGTAATAAGGAGTAACGTAGGCTACTTTTATTTTAGAAAAAAATTATGCTCAATAGCGTTGACTCCACACTATGCGATAACCTACATCCACGCGAGCGGAGCCGCGGGCAACAGCTAGTTCGAATATACACATTGCGTCGCAATGTTTATAAAGGAATGTTCTTAAATGTCATTGTAAACCTTTGAGGATGCCGTAAGGCGAAACCGGTCAGTTATAATAAATATTAAAAGTAGTGTGGAAAAGTATTCGTGTTGTGTTGCCAGCGGAGAGTATGGTAGCCACAGCTCACTGGAGAATTTGTGTAGTCAGTGGGATGACTAAAGGCTTGTAGAGGACATACCTCAACACTAACGGCACAGAGACTATGCTTACAAGGTCGGCAGCGCGAGTGTGGCTTCTCTGGTGTTACACACGTCCATAGGCCACGGTAACCACTTTCCATCAGGTGGGCCGTGTGCTTGTCGGCCACCTAAGTGGTATACAAAAAAGTACTAGTGAGTTATCAATATGTGTAAGTTTATTTTATCTTCAATGACAGTTCACAATCCAGTGTCACACAACACGTGCATGTCGGCATACATGTTTCTACGAGACACATGTCTACTAACTAGCCAGGATCGACATTTTTTATAAAGTTTAATGAATACATATTCAATTTTCTCTATAAAAATGCTGTGAGTAACAAATGACCCAAGGGATAGCCGGCAACTCCCACCTGACTTTTTATATTAGAGGACTTATCCGCCGTTGGGAGACCCCTGTTCATTGACCCATGACAAATTGTGATGATGATGACATAATTACATTCCTTTCATAATATACTTTTAGGTAAGATATTGCCATTTCTTTTTATTCTTTTTATTATCACCTTTGAGTTGTGGAGGTAAGTTGGCAGTCGCTTTACGGAAAATATCAAAGTTCAGCCAAATTCGCAGTTAGACTGGTAAAGCGGATTCTAGACTACAAGGTTAAAGATTCGAATGCAACTGGGATTAACGCCACGATGAAGAAAAAGAAGACAATGGCTGTTTAATATATCACAAAGCAAGGTTTTCATGACGCCCATTGATACGTCCATATTACCTCTGTACTACTAATGATGATGATTCTTCCGACCTAATTCGGCCACGGCAAACACTTTGACTCCTAGTCGGCTCATCCCTGATGCGCTCGAAGATGGCTAACATAGCCGATCTTCGCGGTGAACTCTCGTGTACACTGAAGGCACGTGAGAATACCACCTATGTAATGGTACTACTATTAACAAATCAAATAAACACAAGGTCATAATTAATTAAGAGTTTCATTGAGGTTAGTTTTAAAATTACATGATATGATTCAAAGCTCTACCTACGCCCCTCCGAAGACTCGTATGAATATAAAAATAACCACCTAAAAAAATAGTATTTGAATAAAAATTGTTCTCGGTTAGTTAATTTCTTAGTTCTGCTATGAATGGTAGAACAAAAGCTCACAAACAGTTCTAAATGTAACACGAACAATTTGTTATGTGGCAAACACAGTCCGTAGTTATAATTTTTACAGCGGGTAACCTGAACAGATGAGTCTGACAACGTGTAATTTAACTATCCTACACATTAATTTTGTTAACAGCACCAAGTGTAACATTCTGAGTATTTTGTAAGTATTTAAACGGACAGAGTTTGAAAACGCCCCTCGTGAAATCATTCTCATTTGCACCCAACCGACCGGATTTAATTTGAATACGCCACCATGGAGTTCGCCTTTACTGGATAAATAAAACGTTTTAAACTTAGCTGTCGCAACTGCGATACTGGTTATGATTTATATTACAGTTTTCGAGGTAGTTACCGTAGATTTATAGTTACAAATTGGTCTATCAAGACGGTTAAACAATTTCCGCACGGAGGAGGGACCTATTTTATGGCTCGCGATCCTTCACGCCGATCCAAATATTGTTAATTTATTAGCTGTTGTTCGTTCCAAATTGAAGTAAGTTTCAGGATTGCGAGTTGGTGATTTGTAACTATACATCAATTGATAAATATAGAACTATTTGAAAATTGTCGTTAAATAATTACTGATAAAAGCGTCTCCTAATTTCATTGCACTTTCAAAATCACACGGGTGACGTACGGGCAAATGTAAAACTTTTAATAAAACAGTTTAAAAATATAACTGTTTAGTGATAATCATTTTCTTAAGAACCGGTTTAGGTATAAATATATGATTATGTCTTAAAGAATAAAAGTGTCTAGGAAAACAAATAACACAGTACTGTTATCCTACCTCTTCGCTTGCCAAGTGACTATAATAATAATGCCAGGAAGGTCGCCTAAAAACAACAGTCCTCCGAAAAACTTTACGTTCCGCAGTAAATAGGTGCTTTGGCTGAACATGGAAAATAAAAATTAGGTCAAACTGGCTAAATTTGTTGGGTAAATTGTCGGAAGAGATAAAAATAGGCCCGTTTCTGATTCTAATTCTATTCTTGATGAAAAATGTAAGTAGTTATCTAATATCTAAGTAAGAGAAGTCACAGTTCTGGTAATCTCTATAACGGTCAGACTAAAAGCATTCAAAAGGTACTTTGATTGAAATCGTGTAAAATTAAAATGAAGACAAATTGTCCGAATTTATGAAAAGCTTTTCTAGGCAGATAGAACAAAAGCTATTTTTATTTCGAAAAACGTACATATGTAGCAGTCGAATGCTCTGCTCTACACAGGGCCTAAACAACATTATTACATATATTGTATAGTATTGTAACAAATGACGCCTGTTTTCAACATACAGTCACAAATCATACCTAATTATTAAATGGTACACATTGGTCTGAACTTACAGAATCTAACATAGCGACAATAATCCTGGATTAACTCACTCTCAAGATGGGCCCGCACTTGCCTGTTCGGCTTTCATCGATTTTGAGCTTTAGAAATCGTAGCTCATTAGGTATTGGTCTAAATACAGTTGTAATATAGATACCTAGGAGATATTAGATTTACTTAAGGGAAAACTTTTTGATGTTTTTTAAAAGACAAAATTTTGATTATGCGTAATATTTTGAAATATAAATTGGATATTGCAAAAATATTAAGATTTCCGGAAGATAATGTAGACAAAGTTATATAATCTCCCAGCCACCACAACTAATTTGCAAAACTCTCGACATGATTAATAGCTTCCAAAGTTTGGGTACAAGTAACCGAGATGGGATCACGAATACGTGCGTCGGAAGACAAAAGAATCCTGCTATACTTTTAAAATATAATATAAGGTAAACAAATTAGACTTCCAACAAACTCGCTAAGCTTCACATAACGTCAATAAAATTAAGTTTGTTCCTTTTTAAAAGAATGGTTTATTTGTTCCAATGGTTTATTTGTACATTATTTAATATTTTAATATTATTTCTTGACATACTCAATTGTATAATTTTGACGTTCATATGTGCTCTTTGTGTGCCTAAACTGAATAAATGAAATTGATTCTTAGATTCTTTGATTCTTTGATTTTTAAGAAAGCCTGATACTTGCGCGTGATAGAATTTTGTCATTGATCCCAACATCAGTATTTTGACAATGCGTATTGTTCAATGCCCACTTGGTAATGATTTTAGAAACTTTTCTGACTACTTGTTACTCCGAGTGTGCCGACAATAAGCAAGGTAGCAGTAGTACCAGAACTGAAAATAAGATTTTGTAGAAAAAATACCAAATGCATCGAATAAGTTATAGAGGCGGCAAAATTTCTAGGTAGAGATTTGTTTTTGTTCCTCAACTCATGTATGTTTTCCTAACTGATAAAACGTTGAGATGTAAATGAAGCCTTCTACAAATTCTAAACGTAAACTTAGACAACTGAGAGTGACGTCAAGCACCTCTATCTGTACGCTTGGGCCGCCTCAGTGTTCCAACCATTTCACTACATTAACAACATACCTATATCACAGCCTAGATTATCTTTCTTATAATTCAAACAGTTTTCCGCTATAATATAAAACATATAAATGCCATTTTTATTCTGTGGTTATACATACAGAAGATAGGTAGGAGTTAAAATAACCCCGTAATTGATGCCAGCCGGTAAATAAATTTTATTTACCGCCAGGTATCATCTATGAAGAGATATTACAACCGGTACGCGATATCCTTTTAAAATAATACAATCCATATTTAGTTAGTTCTAATCAAGTACCAAGAACTTGGAACCAAGAACTTATTCTTCATTAATTATCTTGCACCTCACTACGAGTAGTAGCAAGCATTTAACTGTAAACTTGATTCTATAACTTATTTACCTGTTAAAGAATTCCGTCAACTATAGAACGAGTTAGCAGTTTTGATCCAGGTATAACGATGTTAGGACTCAGGTGCAAGGTAACATTAAAGTCTTGTACTGAAAAGGGTATTTTGAGCGGGGTAAAATTGGTCGAGGGTTGAATAGGGCGGTCCACTGGTCCCACAGTGATTACTCTAAGTTTCCGCGACCCTAACCTTGAAAGGTACCGATCGTACATAGTCACAATTTCAATAACAATTGTAATTCATACAATACGTTAGATAAATCATTATTAAAGGTTCACATGGTTTCTTTTCAGGTACTATATACTTAAGATTTCTGATTACCTTTATTAAGGTGTATAAAGTCATTGAAATAAGTCATTAACTACTTCATAAATAGCAGTATAACGATGAAAATCATGAGGAGAATCAGCTTCAGTATGAAAACTAAATAACTCCTAGAAACGTCTATAAACCCTATTAGTGTCAAGAATATAGAAAGTTCGTATTCATATTCTTTATTGTACACGAAACACATTTTTATAAATAAAAGGATATTGTAGTACATAGGCGAACTTAACTCAATGTTGAGTTTTCTACCAGCAAACCTTAGAGTGATAGAAGGAAAATAAAAGATATTAATAGAGGGCAGAGCCAAGTCTACAGCAAGGTGAATATAACAGACTTGGAAAGAGAAACACAGATTGGAAATAAATAGATAACACCCAGGTTGTATGCCTACGAGCATACTCATTATAGTTATACATATGCAATTTTCTTTTTTTATACCACTAAGGTGGCAGACAAGCATACGGCCCAGTACTGATGGAAAGTGGTTACCGTGGCCTATCAACGTTTATAACACCAGAGGAGTCACAGTCGCGCTGCCAACCCTGTAAGTACAGAGTTTCTGTGCCGTCAATCGAGCAGACAAAGCAGGACAAGCCTTTAGTCTTCCCACAGGCAGCACAAATTCTCCAGTGAGCTCTGGCTACCCTACTCACCGCTGGGAACACAACATGAAGTTATTATAGCCGCGGTATTCTGTAGGGCGGAGGTACTTCCCCAGTCGGACTGCTCAATTGGGCGGAAATACTGCTGTGTCCTACCTCCTAAAGAATAAATAAGAATAAATTATACCCGAGTCTGATTTATTCGACGATGTCACGATGCTATGTCTTCAAAATATGGATGAAACTTGTTTAACGGTTTAATAGTGTAGTTAATGAACGTGTACATATTCTCAAGTCATCATTATCACGATTATTATATGAGTCTTTGCTGAAATTACTTGGGGTCGGCTTGCTAGTCTAACTAAGATGCGGTTGAACTGCGATATTTTCCGTGTAGCGACATATTCTCAAGCAACTGTCCATAATGTCTAGACTCGACTTACTTGCCTTACTAAGTATGTTCAAATTGGTTTGGCATTTCAACGTTCAGTCAAAAGTTATTATTTAATTTTTCTTTACAACCTGAAACACACTTTCTCTAATAGCTACTAAACTCTTTATTACGTCTGTCCAAAGGTACATGCGCTGTGCTCGATATAAAAATAATAAACTTCAAGATTACATTTGTCACCACTTACACGCTTTTGAACATAAAACCCAACGTCGCCGTCGTCGGTCCCAAATCCGACATACGTTTCAATTTTTGTGACTGAACCAAATGATGATCTATGGCGGTTGCCTAACGTTTCTATAACCTCACCGTCTTATAACTTTAACTTTCAGATAACTTAATCATAACAATAAAATAAATCGTGTAAAAAGTTCGCATTATAAAAAAATTGTGTTGTACCTTTTTCATTTATTAATGTTAGCAGGAGAACAAACTGATGCCTCATTTGACTTAGAAAATATTTACTATTTTAGGCCGAAATGTTAATATTTAACATTCTACACGACGTTATCTAGACCCAAACTAAAACCTAGTTTAATCAGCTTGTGTTATGGGATCTTGACTATGGATATGTTTATCCAGTGTTTTATAAATACATATACTCATATATTATACTTAGAAATGCCCAGACTAATGCAAATATACATATTCATGCATACAAATATTTGCACTGAGCAGGAATCGAACCCGAAACGGTAGAACATTCGACTGCTACGCAAGGGGTATCTGCGTAGGCAAACGTTCTACCGCTACACCACAGAGGTCGCCTAAAGATCTTAACAGTAAAGTTACTTGAAATAACTGAATATTCATGAATTTCTTAGTTAAAGTACGTGACAAATGAAATCCTATAACAAAGTAAAGTGTCAATAGATGAGGTTGGCGAGTCGAGTCGAGTCCAGACGAGAGCCGTATCTGTTGAGCAGCTGGTGAACCCATCAAGCAGGTAAGGGTTGGCATAGACCCTTAAGATGATAATAGGGTGTCATACAGCCCATGGTTAAGGATAAAAAAATATAACCATAATTATACGATTATACATAATATGACAAAATTAAACTAACAAACTAAAGATTCTTGATAGACATAATTCACCTCAACATAGATAGATAGATAATACTTTATTGTACACCAATACATTTACAGCAAGACAAGTAGGTAGCATGTATATAAATTATGATATAGGGACTTACATATATACATATAATATACTAAAATATTCTATTATAATATACAATTACTTACAAATTAATATAAAACTATGCTAACTATACAATATATACAAAAATGGAATAGAGAAAAAGAGGGAGACTGTAATTTTAGCATGTATATACAGTTAAATATACAGTGGGTGGCCTTATCGCTGAAAGCACTATCTTCCAGGCAACCTTCTGATGGACAGTAATGTAACAAAATAAAAATACTATATCGTATAGTTATCATATAAAACTAGATAAAAGGTGTACTGTATGTGTGTATATGTGTATATTTATGCCTATTGTCGGGGGGTATTAATATAGGAAGGTATACACATTGTATACCTTCCTATATTAATTTTACACCTGTGCACTAGACTTAGCCTCTCGTATTGCAATTCCTCTGTGCAATCCCGGGTTTGCTGAAAGAGAACTCAACTTTGAGTTAACCTCGCCTTTGTACATTACATCTCATCTTTTTATATTAATGTAATATATGTGTGTACAATAAAGTATAAATATAAAATATAAACACTATAAGTTAAAATAACTTAACCGAAATATTAAATGTAATATGACATATTTTTGAAGCAGAACAATCCCGCAATTACTTTAACATAACGAGTTAAAGATAAGGCGCTATCCGCCCGGGGTTATTGTACACAATTCACGTTAATGTAGTATATCGTACTCACATTCAACCTTTGAAACGTGTTAGGAATATTTGATGTATATTTGTTAATGAGGATTTAGATTGCAATGTTATGTTTGAAGCTAAAACTTGATAATACCTACTTGTTTGGGTGGCATATTGTGTGTTAACGATTATAAAATCAAAGTAATGTATATATTTAGATTATATAGCCACGTGGTTCCCGGTAGAGTAGAATTTGGACCACCCCATCTCTTCACATGCGGTGTCGTACAAGGTGACTAAAAGATACAGCTGTTTAACATCAGACAGATATATGCAGTCCAGACTTAGCCTCAGATGCATGGCATGAGTCAACAATAGTGCCCGGAAAACGGTAATAGCCTCATCCACTATTAAGTAGACAGAATTCTATCATTTTTTTTTATACCACTTAGTTGGCAGACAAGCACACAGCCCACCTGATGGGAAGCGGTTACCGTGGCCTATGGACGTATGCAACACCAGGGGAAGAAACCTAATACCCTTCTTCTGTTCTTGAAGAACCCCATACTGTAGGCGCTTGGGAAAACCGCAGCAGGAAGGTCATATCACATTGGTGAAATGTGGGTGTTAGTTCACCTCTGCCTAACCCTCAAAGAATGAAAAGAGGGCCGTTAGAGATGGCCCTGGGTCGGCCGGGGTGCGAGGGATATGCCTGTCAACCTCACCTTCGGCAACCAAAACGACCCACAGGCGGCGTGCGTTTTAGTCGGTTCGAGTCCGACATAACCTCCTCCACCGGCTCCGGTGGGGAGGTATCCGTGGGGATTTTGCGCACGTAAAGAAAAAAAAACCCTCAAAGAATATCAGCGTGTTTAAATATATATTTATACTATAATTTACATTATGTGTGTATTTCTTAAGGCGTAGGATGGGATGCAAAAGTGATATGGTGAACTTTTTCGAAGGCATATTTCCAGTAGTGGACTGGCTAGGCTCGGTTACTGTACTATGTACATCACTATTTAATGTATATAGACTACATACTTTAAAGTACATTCCAGATACCTACTTCATTTTATTTTCCAACAGATCTACCAGTTCAATTCCCGGCATTCCAACATGTGATGTAACACATTTTAAAAGCAATAGTTTCTTGATCGATACCCGCATAAACAAATAATAAATTCGAATGCGACAGCAAATTTCGGAAGCTATTAAAATCTAAAGCGACCCTCTATAGTTATGATCTATTTTCCGTATTAGAATGTGTTATTTCACATATTGATAACTCACTTGTACTTTTCCACATTACTTTTATTATTTATTACACCTGACCGATTTCGCCTTACTGCATCTATGGTTCTTAAATGTCATTGTAAACCTTTGAGGACGCGTAAGGCGAAACCGGTCAGGTGTAATAAATAATAAAAGTAATGTGGAAAAGTACAAGTGAGTTATCAATATGTGTAAAACAAATTCCACCAAGTGCCATCAATGAAGACTTATATAAAATGTATATATAAAATATATATAAAAAAAGCATAAATAGTAATGTGTTATTTACTTAAGACTAAAGGTATGAAGCCTATAACGTAAGACTTGTCAGTCACGTCACGCCCTCCCACCACATTATAAACATGTACTAAATATTCTACGAACAGGTGGAATGAGAGTCCAGCATCTTCCTGAATATTTTATATAAATATGTCTCTTTAAAACATTCATACACTCAGAATAATCAATATGGTAAACCATCAGTCAGGATCTTCCTTCCCATTCAACAATAGATCACGTAGGTTGAGGGACTTACAAGAATTCAGGATCCCGCCAAATCACATTGACGCAATTTCCATGCAAGTACTTCAATTTCATTTCTACACATCAACCCAAGCTTAAAGGCTAAACCAAATCAGAAGCATCTAAACGAATTTTCTTCAACAAGCCGATGTAACGCCGAAAGCTTCCAATACGTCACGAACTGTCCATTTCATGGAACTTATATTCGTAAACACACATACGTAGGTGATGATATGCTCTTATCTCTAAGCCTATTTCACTATATGCAAGTGAATATTCGTCAATAGACTTCAACTTGAATTATCAAAATTAATGGTGAGTGTTCTGATGAGCTCTTCTAACTAAACCCACCCTCTCCTTTCCTACATAGAACAACACGTGCAGGTCTTAAATATCACCCTCACACTGTGCAGAATATACAAGCAAGAACCAAGTGGTTCGGAGACTCTTTTCTTTGCCGCAGCACCAAAACCTGGAATTCATTACCAACTGAGTGACACCATTGTAACATTACTTAGTGTCTGTAATGGTCTCCCATGTAACCCTCTTTCCTGAGACTTTGCCTTTAGCTTACTTGAAGTCAAGTTGGCATGTCCTAGATTAAAAAAAAGTGGACATTCGTAAATCAATATCTGTGTTATTATCTTATTAAGTTTACTATTATATAATACCTATATATGTAATACTATACATGAGTAGTCAAGTAAGTTTAATTGATATAGTAAACATCCGAGACTGTCTTCAAATAAGTATAATTATACAAGGGTTCAGGACTTTTCGCTATTAAATCATGGACCTTACTATTTCTGCCGACGTTCGTCAAGATAAGTCACCACGGGTGCTGCAACGCCACCGAAACGTCGGCAGAAAAGTAAGTTCCATGATTTAATAAATGAATAAATAAACCGTTGTATAATTAAATATAATTACTTTTCTACTTGTAGCAGACTTTCTCACTACCAACGATGTTCATGACCGCGCGAAGCGGAGGAACAAAAAGGCTGGTAATAAACCTCTAACTCCAGAAGTAAGAGCCTTCGTTATGACTAACGCAATTATGATTAAAAGGACTTCTTTTCAAACAGAAATTGATCACTTATTTTAAACAAATTACGAGTAAATTATGTTCGCGGTTTTATAGCCCTGACTGGGCTATGAAAAAACGCGCTAAGTACACTACCTCATAGGTGGCGAGGAAACGTGTGCATATTATGACGATTACAACTTTTACAACTTTTTAATCGTTATATCTCAAAAACGGTGGCTCGTAGAAAAAAATGTATATGATTTTTTTGTAGATAATTTTATGATCTACAATTTTTGTCTGAAGTATTTTATGATAAAACTTACCGTTTTGCTGAAAATCGCGTTAAACTCGTTTTTTTGACCTTTGACCTTGAATATTTTTTTTTCCTTACAAGGGAAAGATGGGGAACTTTCACATTTTGTTTTTAATGATATTTTAAATAATCTTACCGATTTTCAGCTTGGTGGGAATTTAGGTAACTTTACTCTTATTTTTGGTCTAATTTGACCGGACTATTTATAGATGACATACATGACATGAACGCTTGGTGATTAGTTTATGACAACAGTAAATGGGGGGTACAGGGAAATTTAAATATGAAGTTATTATAATAAGACCTCATACGACACGTCAGTGAATACCCTACTTTTTTTATACCAATAAGGTGGCAGACAAGCACACGGCCCACCTGATGGAAAGTGGTTACCGTGGCCTATGGACGTGTGTAACACCAGAGGAGACACACTCGCGCTGCTGACCCTGTAAGCACAGAGTTTCTGTGCCGTCAGTGTAGAAGACAAAGCAGGAAAAGGCTTTAGTCTTCCCACTGACAGCACGAATTCTTCAGTGAGCTCTGGCTACCCTACTCACCGCTGGGAACATAACACGAAGTTGTTATAGCTGCGGTATTTTGTAGGGCGGAGGTACTTCACCAGTGTCCTATAGAAATTACTTAGTCAAAGTTTATTTTATGTTATTAAAATATCATAAAATATCCTTTAAATAATATATTTGACCTATCAAAACTTTCATAACAGAACTTGTTTTGCAACCACATACTATCTAACTTGCTTCTCGAAAGCTTCTTCGAATATGTTACTGGAATAACTTATTATGAAGACGTACACATATTTGAATAACCAAGTCTACGTAGTAAACATTATTTTGATTTTGAAGACAAACTCCTGTCACGTTTTCTCACCCAAAGTGGTGGCAGCCGCGGCGGTCTTGAACGTGACGTTGACGTTTGAAGAGCGCGCCCGTTTGATGATCCCCTGATTATTAAATACCTTGAATTTTTTATTCGCAGTCTATTAAATACAAAATTTTATATTGTTAGCCAGTATTTAACTAAATCTAGCGTTAGAAAAAAATAGTAACATACGCTAAAAGTGGGAAAATATAGCGAAATCTGCGGCAAATAAAGTGATAATCAACGCAAAGTGTTATCAGAATCATCCTAACTCACAGTGCATAAATAATAAACAATAATAAAAAACCGATAGCTGAACATTAATACAAATTACCAAAACATAAATAGCAACCAGTGACGTAAAAAGTGTTAATATTACTAACTATAGTCCATATAAACAGATTTAGGGATTAGGTAAAATTTATATTCAACATTATATTATAAATAACTAGAAAAACCAGTGATTTCTTTTGTGAACGGTGAACTCTTCAACCCATCTATGAATAACTGACCAAAGTGTGGTGAAAAAGTGCTAGAAAACATCAGTATTGCAAAAGTTTTTTTTTTTTTTTCAAATGAGTTCCGTGGGTCAATAAAAAATAAATTCGAACCAGCAAAAAAATTCCAAATGCATGAGTCATCTTAACGACAATTCTACAAAAGATTGAATATATTGAACCAGTAATTCGCACATAGATCTAACTGTCACCGTGGTCTGCACGGTAGACCCGCCGACACTCGGTCATAAAGGCAGGGGTACCGAACCTGGCTCCACACAGTACTTTTTGAGATTATTTGTGATTCTAGTTTCAACAAGACAAATTTTATTATAATAATATGAATTTCTTTGAGAATATCACCCTACGCAGAAACCGAACACGATCAGTGTCGGAATCAGACGAAGCAGGTAGTACCGACAATACAATACGAGATGGCACCACAATTAATTTACCTGACATATCCGATGATGACAATGATGCGATACAAGACCTAAAACAACAAATAAAAAAACTCAATGCAGAGTTAATTAAAGCAAACGAAGAAATAAATCAACTATCGAACGAGAACACTGAACTAAAAATGACAGTTACCAAGTTAACAAGAAACAATGAAATATTAAAAGAAGCATCAAAGGAACCAGCTGAAAACATATCTGTAGACACATCAATAATGACAGCACCAAGGCAAACAACGTGTACTTGTATACGAAACGTAGATGGAATTATCCCACTGCAAACTGACGGCGGTGTAGCTAAACAGAACCCAGTGAAACGAAAAATGTGTATTATAAGTAGCAATAAAGAGAATAGGGTATTAAAAATTGCACAGAATACCTTTCCTGATATAGATATATGTCATTACCTTTCTACCAATCGGGACATTGTAAGTTTGCTCAGTAATATTCACGCAAAGCTCACTAACTTCACTATGAATGACTACTGCGTGGTTATGATTGGGCAAGAAGATTTCCGAAGGAGTAAAAATTATGCTGACATTGTTCTTGGAATCAGAAATGAACTCGCTGATATAAAACACACAAATATTATACTTTGTCTACCTACATACAAATTTGACTACTATAGTGGCATGTATAACTGGCGGGTTGATAGCTTTTCTACCCTTTTATGTCGTGACATAAGCATGTATGGGTATGCCACTATATTTGACTCTAACCTAAACCTGACTTGCGACTATAATATGTTTTCAAAATTTAATGGCACGCTTAATAATACCGGCATGAAAAACATTTTTGAGAACCTTAGATATTATGTACACCCCTCGATTGTAAATAATCCTATGTGTAGCAGCAATACCAATGAATGTGAATTGCAAGTTGCAAATAGTGATAGATTTTTTCGTTACTAGGCCATTACATCTACTACATCAAAATATTGCAGGCCTGATCAATAAAACGGACTCCTTGATGGTCTGTTTGGATGAACTAGCGGACAAGCAAAAGATTGTGGATGTCATATGTATAACAGAACATTTTATAATTGCTGATGACCGACCCCATCTACACATCCCAAACTATTGCTTAGCTGCTTCTTTCTGTAGAACTGACAGAAGAAGGGGTGGTACATGCATACTGGTTAGAATAGGAATTCTGTGGAGTGTAATAGATGGCATAGAACAGCTGTCCATTAGTGGCATTTTTGAATGTAGTGGAATAGTGTTAACTGAGTACAATATAGCTATTGTTTGCATGTACAGAATACCACAAAACAAAAACCGCAAGCACTTACTAGATACATTTTTCCGTAAGTTGGACCAAGTATTGACGATTTTAACAAAGAAAAATTACTCAAACATTATAGTGACAGGAGATTTTAATATTGACATTATGAAAAATAACAGCTTAACCCTTGACTTTAAATGCTCTCTGCTAAACTTTAACTTAAAACTAGCTATAGAACAACCAACACGATTAACAAGACAAACATGCTTAGATAATTTTGCACATGACTTTCGAAAACCGTGTAGAGCAGAGATAATAAAGTTTGAATTATCGGACCACACTGCTCAACTTCTTACTTGTCCAGTAAACAAACGATGCACACTAAAATACTGGTACAAGAAAAAGCGGGACTATTCGATGTTAAATATACGGAGCTTTCGGAAACACATTGCAAGCCTATCCTTCTCAGAAATATATGAGACCGAAGATTGTAATGCTGCGTATAATGTATTTATAGAACAGTTTAGTCTTATATATAAGTTATGCTTTCCCCTGAAACAAATTAGAATTAAAGTCCATAATCGCCCGACTTGGATATCAAGAGGTATAAAATTGTGTAGTAAAAAAAAGAGGCAACTTTTATGGGATTACAGAAAAAAACCTAGTATTAGCAATAAAATCCTTTACTTAAATTACACAAAATTATTTAAAAAGATAATTAACTTGACCAAGCGAGCACAAAACATACACAAAATAAATACCTCATAAAATAAAAGTCGAACAATATGGGGGATTATAAATAGCGCAAAACCGAACACGCCCAAAGAATCTATTCAAAAAATTCAAAAAAATAATGAGACAATAGTGGATCCTACATTGATTGCCAACAGTTTTAATAATTACTTCGTGGATAAAGTTACTCCACTCTCAAAGCCCACTAACAATGCCACCTCAGGCATGAATAACAGAAAAGACTCAATGTTCATGGCACCCAGTGTACCCCACGAAATCCTAACAATAATAAAAAGCTTAAAAAACACCAACAGTGTGGGCTATGATGGCATATCCACAGGGATAGTAAAGCATGTGGCACCTCTAATCAGTGATCACATAAGCCACATAATAAATCTGTGCATTAGTTCTGGTAGTTTCCCGGAAAAACTAAAAATATCGATTGTCAAGCCGATTCTCAAAAAAGGAAATCCAACTCTTATGGAGAACTACCGACCTATAGCACTCATTTCCGTATTCTCCAAAATAATTGAGAAATATATATACAAGGAGCTGAATGGCTACCTAGAGACCAACAAAATTATATGTGACGAACAAAAAGGATTTCGTAAGAACAAAACTATAAATATGGCTATATACGATTTTTTAGAAAAAACAATCCCAAATATGGATATAAGGAATCCCGTATGCACTATATATTGTGATATGACCGCGGCATTCGATCACGTCAAACATTCCATACTCGAGGACAAGCTTGCATGCTACGGTATAAGAGGTAATATCTTAGAAATGATAGTAGCGTATCTCACAAATAGAAAGCAAATAACGGCCATATCCAGAGTTGACATAAATTCAAAACGCGAGCTAACATCAGCATCCAGAGCACGTACAGTTACCTATGGACTGCCACAGGGTAGCGTGCTTGGCCCCTTACTGTTCAATATCTATATTAATGACATGAAGGAGGTAGGACACGGCGGTATATCCGCCCGATTGAGCAGTCCGACTGGGGGAGTACCTCCGCCCTACAGAATACCGCGGTTATAATAACTTCGTGTTGTGTTCCCAGCGGTGAGTAGGGTAGCCAGAGCTCACTGGAGAATTTGTGCCGTCAGTGGGAAGACTAAAGGCTTGTCCTGATATGTCTTCTACTGACGGCACAGAAACTCTGTACTTACAGGGTTGGCAGCGCGACTGTGACTCCTCTGGTGTTACAGACGTCCATAGGCCACGGTAACTACTTTCCATCAGGTGGGCCGTGTGCTTGTCTGCCAACTAAGTGGTATAAAAAAAAAAAAAAAAAAAAAAATGCCTAACGCAATAAATCAACCCATGACCCTTTTCGCAGATGATAGTTCAATTACGGTAGCTTCAAACGATTTCAGCTGTTACGAGGCTGATATAAATAACTCATTAGTCGACGTTATACAGTGGCTAAAGAATAACAATTTAAAAATAAATTTAAATAAAACTAATATAATGCACTTCAGTCAAAGACCGCCACAAACAAATCTGTTCCATATACAATATGAAGGTGACGTATTACACGAAGTTGACACTACTAAGTTTCTGGGCTTAACAATCGACAGTAGACTTAACTGGAAGGCTCATGTGGAGCAACTATGTAAAAAAATCAGTAGTCGTTCATACGCACTCTTTAAACTGTCTCCCACTATAAATACAGCAACGTTGCTAACTGCGTATCATGGATCTGTTGCATCATTGTTAAGGTACGGAATTATATTCTGGGGTAACTCAACCAATAAAGACCAAATATTCAAACAGCAGAAGCGCTGCATCAGAGCTATGTTTGGACTAAAAGTTACTGACAGCTGCAGACCATATTTTACTAAACATGCCATTCTGACGTTACCATCGCTTTACATTTATGAAACAGTGCTATTTGTTAAGTGTAACCCACATTTATTTCCCCGACTGTCCGACAACTCCACGCGGAGTCGCCGTGATGAGCATAAATTGTGCATGCGTGGAGCAAAGACAACATTTATGGGGAATAGTATACTGTGCATGGCACCAAAGCTATATAATAAAATTCCTAACACTTACAAGGACATGAATATAGATATGTTTAAGCAGAATATAAAAACGCTACTGGTTCGGAAGTGCTACTATACAGTAAGAGATTTTGTCAGTGATCAGAATATAATTTGATGAATAATATAAGACTTGACATAAATTTAAATACATACTTGACATTAACTTAATATACAGATAATCAGCTTAATTAGGGTTTGGACATCAATATATTTTAGACTTGGAAAAAAACATAAATTCTGACAACCATTATAATTATACTAACCACTTGACATTTAATTAATTCTGACTAGTGATAATTTAATTATATATTAAAACTATTTACTTTGACTGATAACAGATAATTTACACTAATTTGTAATTGTGTTTTTCTAAAATAAATGGGGAACAATGTACCAGTATTTCGAGCTGATACAACAGCTTACGAGCATCAAAAAATTTGTATGTCTACATTGACAGAACATGTTGAAACTTGTAATGTAATATTATAAACTTCCACCTGTACCTACACATGTTTCCGCAAATAAAATTATCTTTATCTCTTTATCTCTTTATCTTCATTTATTTCTACACTTACATGCTTTATTGTAGCTTCATAACATAAACTCACGCCTATATCCCCGAAGGGGTAGGCAGAGGTACTAGCACCCACATTTCGCCAGTTTATGTTTAGGTCCCAATGTGATAGGTGGCGAGACTATTGCCATTAGCCGGGCACTTATAAACCTGCGATAAATACACACATAACTTCGAAAAGCATCGAAAAGTCATTCATGTGTGCCATGTTAAAACCTGGGATCGAACCCGAGGCCTCGTCTCTGCAGTCCATTACCCATACCACGAGTCTACCGCAGATTTTAGATTAAAAAAAAATCACATCAAATGGTAAAGAGAACAATTTAATAAATTATAAGTATATTATTTTTGAATATTCGGGAAATAGACTTATTACTTATATATTATAGTATGGTAAATATTTTAGAGCATGTTTTTTGACATACATGCGTAGGTACATCAATAGTGTCGCGCGTCCAGTAGCAATATAGTTAGTAGATACGGGACTATGGTAGATCCAACTGGGGAAGTACCTCCGCCTTACAGAATACCACGGTAATAATAACTTCGTGTTGTGTTCCCGGCGGGAGTAGGGTAGTCAGAGCTCACTGGATAATTTGTGCTATCAGTGGGATGACTAAAGGCTTGTCCTGCTTTGTCCTCTACACTGACGGCACAGACACTCTGTGCTTACAGGGTCGGCAGCACGAGTGTGGCTTCTCTGGTGTTACACACGCCCATAGGCCACGGTAACCACTTTCCATCAGGTGGGCCGTGCGCTTGCTTGCCACCTAGTGGTATAAAAAAAATAGTTAGTACTTTTTAATATAAATTAGATTCACTTCTAACTACTGGCCAATTTAAAATTCATTCAACCTTCTGTACATGACACTTCTCAAGCACGGGCGGTAGCTCGACTTTGGTGTAAATTTGTTGGCAAAAAGTTCGAAGATACTTGACTCAAGGTTCTAGAAACAAAGGAACTTTCAGCGCAATTGTAAGGAGGATTTCTTTTGTTATTATTTAGAGCGCATTCAATAAATATAATACCTTTAAAACTTTATAATTCACTAGCTGCCCGCGGCATCGCCCGCGTTGATATAGGTCATTGCGACCAAACATAGCCTATGCCCTATTTCTCAAGTCTCAAATGTATCTCTGTATCAAATTTTATCAAAATAGGTTCTGTGGTTTAGGCGTGAAAACGTAACAGACAGACAAAGTTACTTTCGCATCTATAATATTAGTATTGATTAGGGTAGGTTCGGGATCCTCAAATAAACCTTCAGTACACAAGCTAACCTCGCTTAGAAACTGGAACACGTGCTTATTAACCGACTATGTTCCGGCTTTCTTCTTGGAATTGAGAGTTACATCCATATGAGCTAACCAAACCGAATTATCGAAAGGAGGAATAGAAGAACATACCCTGGACCGCAACCGAGACTGAATCCCACGGATGAAAAAATAAAAATATCTGCGTGGGAAGGAAAACTCGGAATAAAACTCTGTACCAATCCAAGGGCTATGTCCAGCAATGGGCCAATTGATTGATTGACTGATAATAAAGCCGATAAGAAGGTCATTTTTATTTGCTGCATCTATCATTATCATCATCATTGATAAATAATGCTTTTAATTATTTACTTGCTGACGATATTACACTTTTGTCTGTGATATGTGCACTTTTGCCCTTATATACATTTCTAGGTTATTGTACAGCCAGCAGAAATTTCAAGGTAATTTCCCCGGGTAATAACTAAATTTGAACATTCAAGAACATTTATACGCAAATCTTATGTCACGTTTATTTTCTCAAAGTGTTTTCTATCTCAATCTCCGAAGTTCAGTCATGTAAAGAGTACTTTTGTAAGAGTTTTTAAAAATAATTGTGTGAACGCCTATCATCTTGAAAATTCTGAAAGGTTACATAATAAACTGATCGCGGAGCGACCTCACTGTACCGAGGATTTGTGATCGTTGATAGGCTACTGCCTCACATTCCAGTACTACGTGGGCGGCCGTTTCCTCGGCAGCAAAACATCCCCTGCAAAGGGGACTGTCCGTGACACCAATGGTGTATAGGTGCTTGTGGAGGGGGCAGTGGCCCGTTATAGTCCCCATTATTGTTCTTAGACTTGTTCTGTCTAGTTTTAGGAGACGTTTCGTGAGTCGTTTGTTTACTGATGGCATAACCACTTTTGACTGCTTGCAGTCGGTGGCTTGTGTCCATCTTTGGTTATGTAGTTCCGCGGATCTCTCACGTGTCCAAGTGCGGAGTTGCGAGAAAGGGATTGGTAGCAATGGTAGCGGGCCATCGACGCTCATACCAGAGCCTCTCTTCGCAAGTTCGTCCGCGGCATCATTGCCGTAGGACCCGCTATGCCCCTTTATCCATTGCAGCGTTACTGCATTTGGGGTGGATAGCCTGTTCAGGGCTGTTTGGCACTCCGCTACTAGTGTGCTGTTGGTCATTTGCTGTTCCAGCGCTTGCAAAACTGCTATGCTGTCGGTTAGGAATCTTATATTTAAGCCCTTCACCTTCAGTTCGCTTATTGCTGTCGCAGCAGTTGTTATGGCAACACATTCGCATTGAAAGATCGAGCTGTGCTTGCCTAGTGGTAGGTGGATGTTCAAGCCAAGGTCTAGGGAGTGTACGCCGGCTCCTGAGCCATTTTTTGTTTTGGAGCCGTCAGTGTATACGCGTACCTCTCCAATACCGGAGTAGTCCTTTTCCTCGGCCTGTTTTGTTATTTGGTATTTTTTGTTCCAGAAATATTGTTTAAAAGTTCTATCGCAGGGGGCGGCCATCAGTGGCCGATGTTTTAGGGCTCGTCCAAGGATTGTGGTATGGGGACTGTCGTAATAGTTGCCCCAGAGTCCCAGGTGCCACAACCTAATAGCGTTGATGGTGGCCTCCTGTTGGATGAACAGGTCAAGCGGTACTATGTTGAGGGCAATCTCCATAGCAGCGGTAGGAGTGGTTTTCATGCATCCACAGATTGATGAGCAGGCCAGCCTCTGGAAGGATTTTAGCCTGGCAATCACGGTAGACAGCTCTGTTCGAGTCCACCATACTAAAGCCCCATAGGCTAGCATGGGTCTGATCACTGCTGTGTATAGCCACAGAATTATTTTGGGTGAGAGTCCCCATGTAGTGCCCATCATTCTTTTGCATTGGTAAAAGGCTATTGTGCACCTGTTCAGCTTGTGTTCAAGGTGTTTGTTCCAGAGCAATTTGCTGTCGAGAATAACCCCTAGGTATTTGACTTCTTCCCTAAGTGTTAGTTCGGTTGCAAAGAGTTTTGGGAGCTTGTATGGGCCCAGTACTCTTCGGTTTGTGAACATTATTAGTTCCGTTTTCTGGGGGTTGACCGATAGGTCGTGCTTTTCGCACCAGCTTTCGATTATTTTGAAAGCCTGTCTCATGCGGTTGCATATGGCACTCTCGAACAACCCCGATACCAGGATCGTAATGTCGTCCGCATAGCCTATAGTGAAGAGGTTATTTGCGTTTAGATCCGTTACAAGCTCGTCCACCACCAGGTTCCATAATAGGGGAGAGAGTACTCCTCCTTGTGGACATCCTCTGCTTACGATACCTCGTGTGGTGGAGTTGACTGTAAGTTGCACCGCCCTCTGTTTAAGCATATTGTCGATCCATTCGACAAGCGTTGAAGGCACGTCATGGTCGAGAAGTGATCTGTTGATGCTGTTAAAATTGGTTTTGTCAAAAGCACCTTCAATGTCAATAAATGCGCCAAGAGTAGGTTGTTTTGATTTTAGTGCTCCACCGATTCGGGACACCACATGGTGAAGTGCCGATTCTGTGGATTTGCCTTCGCTGTAGGCATGTTGATTAGGATGTAAAGGTTTGAGTGTTAGTATCTGACTTCTAATCACTCTGTCACCTAATCGTTCGAGTGTTTTTAGTAGAAATGAGGTCAGGCTGATGGGTCTAAATGACTTTGCCTGAGTGTAGTCACTTCTACCTGGTTTGGGGATGAATATTATTTTTACCTCCCGCCATTTCAAGGGTATATAGCGGTGTGCGAGACAACCTTGCAAAAGTTTAACAAGGTAGTCTGCTATTATTGGGCCGCTCCATTTTAGGAGTCCTGGAAATATACCGTCCAAGCCTGCTGCCTTGAAGGGTAGGAAGGTGTTGATTGCCCATAGCAGTTTTTCTTTGTTAATGGTTTCTCGAGCCACCTCCCAGTCTTGGTGACTGGTTGGTCGCTCATTTGTGTCCACCCATGAGTAATCGGTTGCTAGTTTGCATCCAGGGAAGTGGGTAGTTAGTAGTATTTCGCTTGTTTCAGCGTCGTTTTTTGTAAAGGTGTTATCTGGTTTTTTGAGGCACCCAATTGATTGGTCGTGCTCTTTTGAGAGGCAAGCTTGGACCTTGGATGCCTGGTTGCTAGTTTCGATGTTTGTGCAGAAGCGTCTCCAGCACTCTACGCTTCTCTGACGTATTTCTTTTTTATATATTTTTTTTGTGTTTTGGTACATCTCCCAGTCAGTCGGTTCCCTGGTGTTCTTAGCCCTGTTGAAAAGTTTTCTCAACTTGCGTCGTAGCTTCTCAAGGGATAAACACCACCAGTGTCGCCCTTTGCCAACCATTGGTGTGGTGAGGGGGCAGGACTGCTCGTAGCTTGAGATGAGAATTGATGTGATTTCGTTTGTGTAGTAATCTAGGTCGGTAATTTTGAGGTTTTCTGAGGGGTTTTGTAGGTTGTTAAACCTTGCGCTAACTAGACTTACAAATTTTTGTTTGTTTGTCTTGCGTGGCTGCCTACATGGTTTTGGTTTTGGTAGCTCTATGTTTATGCAGAATCGAATCCATCTGTGGTCTGAGCATGAGGCCTCTTCGGACACATGCCACTTGGTGATGGATTTTGCTATTCTGGCTGACGCTAGGGTAAGATCTATTATCGTTTGATGGCGAGTGTTAACGAACGTGGGTTCGGAGCCTTGATTTAATAGGTTAAAGTTGTTTGTGAAAATAAAGTTGAGCATTTCCTCACCTCTTTTGTGTTTGAATTTGAATAGCATACTAAATGCTTTAAAATCTCATTCAATCAATCAAGATTGCTCAATTTTTCTATTCTTGCAAAGAAGCTATTTAGCAACTTCGCGAGGATATTCTGTATGGACACGCATGTCATGTTCAAATTCGGAATCACATGATATAAAGGGTACTGCCACATGACAAAAAAGAACTTGTTAATGTTTCAACTGCCGATGCATATATTCAGATTCCTATCAGGTGCGCTTTTTCCTGTTTACCTAGCAGGCATGACGGCACAACGATCAAACAGTTTGCTGTCACGGAACTTGAATAAGTCTTACTACAAAAACATGTCAATTTATTTTTCCCACAAAAAGTATCGTAACTAGTGAATTTGCGATTTATAAAATCGTTCAGGACGTAAGCAATGGGCGCACTTGACCTGATTCTTATAAACAATACAATACAGCCTCTAGAGAAGGGTAAAATTGTAATAAATTCCTTGGAGCAGAGGCAGTTGATTTACGTCTACTCACAATTCAGATTATTTGGGTGCTTTTGGTATTATTTATGAACTAATTTACATTAAAGCATTTTTCTGAGAAAATATCTATTGTGAGAAAAGGAACTTGAAATATTAAGAGACGACCCTTTTCTCTTCACAAACGTACCCAAATGACTAATTGAGTATATTATAGTGACAGTTTATAAATCAACGATGAAGCCTGACATAAGATATTTTTTGACGAAAGTAATAAGCCTTTATGGAGTGATTTATTTATGGCGTATAACGTGTTGCCTATTATTTACATACAGTCACACCTCTTTCATATGTGGTAGTTAAATTACCCAATAATAAAGAGGCGCTGTGCCTATTTGAACTTCCTATTGATATTATCATTTTTTATTGATCCTTATTTACCCGATATTTTGACGTAAATTTATGACGGAACTGACGAAAGAGCCACGTGGCTTCCGTCAGAGTAGAATTTAGGCTAACACATATCTTTCCATGCGGTGTCATAAAAGGGGACTAAGGGATAGGCCTTTTTAACATCAGACATGTATATAGCCTGGAGTCCGCCTCAGATGGCTCGAGGCAATAAGGCGTGATATGTTCCCATAAACGTTTTTCAAGTACGTAACCTTAATACCCCATTAAAAAAAGATGTTTTGATACATAGTACTTTACTGTAGGTATCTTGCTCCACTTAGAACTAGAAATAGAAATCTCTAGGTATACAAAATAATCTAAAAATATTCAACCAAAACTGAATTAAGTGAACCAAAATATTTTCCCACCAGGCTCGCTAATATTCATTGTCTTTTTACTGGTAACACTTTACGAGCTCACCTTTAGAGACGCAGAAACTTTTTGACTCGTAACAAAAAGTGCCTTTTGTAATTAATAACCTGGATTTTCCTTACCACTCCAATGAAACAGAGATTGCCAACCCTAAAGTTCGATTACACCCATTCCTTGTAATCGTCGATCGTCACTATAGTTGTAAGTAAAGGGCTTGGGAGGATAATTGGTTCGCATTAAGCCATCTTCCCGCCTGCTGCGGACATTGACTTACTGACGGGCCGCACCGACTCAGCATTTCTTCGCAAACGCGGCAAGTCATCATTTTTTTATAACAACGCCTGTTCTCTCGCTACGAGCCTTGTTTAATAGCAACCCTTGTTTAAAAACATTTAAGAAAAAGTTTTTACACATTTTAGAACCTTGTTAAAGAAATGGGAGGGGTGGTTGGGTTATTGATTCTTGATTATAGTTTGGATGGTAAGGAAGTAGGGCGGAAACTTCCACTTAAACGGTCTTTGTTTGATTTTAGATCACAAGCACGTTCGTCCGTGCCTTTGTTCTGCATGTGAATGTTTGACACGACGGTTTAAAACATTATAGTGAACTCCTTTGTTTTTAGTGTTGAGAACCGGTATATAGGGATTTAGTACAAGATAATATCATTATTAATGTCTACGCGTTTTTATTCCTAATTCTATCGCTACTCGCAGTACGTATTTAAACTGACATAATGTAACTCTAGTTTCCATCTAAGTATATTAAACTACTACTAAACTTGTGTGAATAGTTTTCTGCAAATTCAAATACTCGCAGCAACTTTCATCCGTTCTTGCATTGTGTGAAGTGAACAATAAGTGCATTTAGCCAAGAGTCGTAGAGAAAATAAGACAGAATTAGAACACATTAGCAACACTTGTAAACTTACAATGGCACCCGAAGAAACTATAATAGTGGAAACTTGACTGAATTTTTTTAAAAACTTCTTACATTTAGCTTTGTGCTCTTGATTGGAGTTAATGTATTTTAGGATTAAAGCAGATCATCCTACACACATAGATTCAATGATCTTAATATTAAAGAGAAGCTCATTGAAGCACCACAAGTGCAACAGAACATTCCCTATTCAAAGAGTGTAAGTGAGACCAAAGTATGACTTCAGTCATACATCTCCGGTACATGCTAGATTTCGCGATAGCGATGTTATTTAGATTGTAAAAACAGATAATCTACGTTCCTTTAATATAAGGTCTTTGCAATAAATGTGAACAGGAGGATTGAACAGGGAGATTTGAACTTAATCGTTTAATAAAACAGTAATATTTAATAAAATTTCTCAGGATTTGATTAACATGCTAAATAAATTTAAAACAGAAGTGAAAAAATTATTAATGAGTAAAGGTTCCTATAAAGTAGATGAGTATCTTTGTAAATGCGTGGTCAACATTTCTTACTTGGTCGCACAAAATAAATTGTAAACTAAAACAAATTCAAAAAGAAAGAATCGAGTTCATGTTTATGATGTAAATTAAATAGCATGCGAAATGAGAGTGGCATAGAACTGTCACGATTATTTCCCCGTCTCTTTTGCAACATATTCCATATCAACCAAGATTGGATAAAGTGTAATGCTCAGACAGAACTGGAACCTGCAACCAGGCCCTTACAGGGGGAATGCTTTAACCACAGAGCTATCGAGCCACATCTTGGGTTTTCTAAATTCTTCTACACAACCATCTTAGGGCGACAGAGGGAGCCATCTACCGAGGGTCGTACGTACTATCGGAATCAATGAATGACGTTACAATCATTGTCCATATGTCATTGCTTTAATAGAAATAATATATTTCAGCATTCATGGATCAATACTAATATTATGCCTTTACCTAAAATGTACAGGTAGGTCTTTACTACCTGAAAAATAATGTATGGAGACGCGGCAACATCGAAAGTACTCTAAATGCATTGTTGAACAGAATACGTACCGGATTATTAGCTCTTATAAAATTTTAACCACGCTACAGGGTTGCCCTGTACAGTGAGTATGTTTAGAACAGTATTATTGAAATCTAAGAAGGTATATATAATTTTATTTTGGGATAAATCACGCTTGATGATAACTAAATTATGGTTTTCATATCTGCTACCGAAAATTAGAGTGAATAAATCAAATACTGAGCCAATGTAACGATCAAATATGTTAAAAACGTGGTGAACAAACGGATTTCTTGTGTTCCTTAATATTCTATCTCGATGACTAACGATAACAATATTTATGCTCTTCCCGTTGTCAACCATTTGGACCAATTACGATGTCCATTAGACATTTCCTGCTACCATTACTTTCCGATAGCTAATGGGCTTTTTCCTTGACTTCCTTAAATATGTTATCAGTAACTGCTTGACTGTCAAGATCAAATAGCAAACAAAATCTGATGCTCAAGCACTTTTTAGAGACTAAAGAAAGAAAAAAAAATGTTTTATTTAGAAAACACAGCGCACATTTTTAGAAGTAATATTAACACACAACGGAATACATAGGTACAACAATACTTAAAAATAAACTACTTATGCCCTGCCATTTCATTCAGTACCGCTATCCGAAAAGATACATGTTGTGCCTTTCTGACCACTTTTCTCAGGATCGTAGAGTAATGACCTTTGATTTCACGGGAGCAACTACTATTTAATGCCCTAACCCGCAGAAGAAACTCTGCGCCAGAACCTCAACCGTCAAACACTGGGTAACGTTAGCTTGAGTTTCATATATCTTGGTGGGGTCCCATACACCCGAACTCTTTAGGTTTAGTATTGATTACTGCAGGTTTTGGTCGTCTAAGATTTAAAATACTCAATTGTTTCTATTGTATCTATTGATTCTTTTCTACGAAAAATGGACAACAGTGCCTCCTGGCACCCCAAAACCTGATTTTTTTCATTGTTCACGATAAATAAAAACGCTTTCAGAAGAAGAATTTATTGACTACGTAAATTTGATAATTCTTTACCGCAAATGGAATATCATAAAAGTGCAATATGGAAATGGAATAGTGCAAATGGAATATCATAAAAGTGCAAATATAAAAATAATATAAAACTTTGGCTAAGAAAATTTCCATTTTCATTTAACGCAGGTACTTAACTACAAAACTATTGTTATTGCTAGTATCCGTAAAACTGCAACTCATCTAAATTTAAATATGCCTTTTATACCTGTGAGATAGTAAAAAAGCTCATGGTCCTTTGATTGCAAGAAATTGAGGGAGAATACGTGAAAACAAAAGACAAGCAAGATTCTCACATATATGACTACTTGAAACTACTAAATTGTTGCAATTAAGTATGTTGGTAGTACATCTCAGGTGTGCACTAGCTATTCACATTTTACAGCTTAACCGAAACCAACAATAGCATTTTTTGTAGTCACATCTTTACACTACACTTTACGCTGCATTTTCATACTGTAGCGCTGTCCATAGGTATGCAATATAATATTGTAAAACATAATTCTGGACTTGTACTACTTAGCAACCAACTATTAACTTTTTTCTTAAAGTATTTGTATAAAAAATTTAGTACTTTTAAGTGTCATCATGCCCCTAGATAATGTCGCACATCAATCACCCAGCTTAAGACACTTAAATTCCGAGATAATTTCCGTATACAATTTGTTAAAGCACCCGTAAATCAACAGGGAATACGTAGTGGCAATCCCAGCAGTTTCATTTTATGACTCCATATTTTTTTGCCCATCGACTGATTGAATTTCACGATTACTACGAGTTGCATAACATCGAAATATCTTCCGTTTGTAACAGTCTCCGTGGCGGAGAGATAATGAATGCGGCCGCTACGCAGGAGACGTGGGTTCGATCTTCGCTCATTGCAAATATTTGTGTGCATGAATATAACTGTGACATCTGTGGCAGTCGTTATAAGTAGTTGGAGCCCTAAAAAGTTCAACAACTGGTCCAACAACTGGCCAACAAATGCTTCGATATCACCTTTGGGTTGTGGAGGTGAAATGGCAGTCGCTTCACGAAAAATATCGAAGAGTAGGCAAATCCGCAGTTAGACTGGTAAAGCGGACCCCAAACTCCGAGGTGAAAACTCCGGATACGATTGGGATTAACGATAAGATGAACAAGTTCTTACTTTTTTAAGAGTGTATTAGCAGCTAGATATTATAGATATTGCTAACTTGAATCAAAGCGATTTCTCCTTTTTCATACCTCTTACGTGGTAAACAAGCACACGGCCTACCTAATGCGAAGTGGTTACCGCGGCCTATGGACGTATGCAACACCAGATGAGTTACACTCGTGCTGCTGACCCTGAAATAACCTAGTAATGCTCTTCTTGACGGACCCCATCCTATCGTAGTCACTTGGGAAACCGCAGCTTCTTTTTGTTTTTCTTCTTTCTTCGCTTGCGGAAATTATTGTACAGATACAAACTGTTGTATCAAGTTTAGGCACCAGTCTCACAATTACAGTTTTTGGATAGCCAATAAGATACTAAGTTATAGCATTGTTTTATTTATATTTATATTCAATTGTTTTGACAGAATAAATTTATCATACTGTTTGATTTTAATTAATTAATATAGAGGAAAGAACTGGCAGAAAACTACGTAAACTCCAGTTATGTCTAAGGTTTTTACTTTACTACTTTTTTATTAAAATATCAGCTACATAGTAACATAAATACCACGGAGTAACTTCAATTATAATAGGATTATACTATTATAAAAAATATTTTAATAGGAATACTGGACTGGATGGTAATACTGAATGGTAGTATGGACCCGACGGAGTGTAACTGGTCAATTACAACCACGATTGAGGAATATTTATTCCGTGCGAATCTTCGGACCACAATTTATGAGTATAAACGCCAGGTAAACCTACAGTAATTATTCAAGAAAACTAGAAAACTAGTGACTTCAATGGGGTTTTAAAAAGGACATTATAAGGTTTTTAAAGAGTCGGAAGCGCGAGCTAACGTTTAATGTTGCAAATATCTATAGGCTGCGATAACCGCTTTCTATATTGTGGACGCTACGATTTTCTGCCATCTAAGTGGTATACAAGATATATTTTTCGTTCTAGCTAAGTTTTCGGGAACTGTGGTCGTTAAACGGTGTAAAAACTTGTACCACGGGCACCGTTTCAATTTTATTTTTATTCCCTTCTTTTTATGTCTTGTTTACGTAATATAATACAGTTTTTAGTACATTTTTTTACGTGAATACGCAAATTGGTATAAAGGTTTTTATCTAGACGTTTTTCATGTCGAGTTTGTACCTGCCAACACGAATCAACATTGCTGTTCCGTACCTTAAAGTTAATATTTAGGTCAACGTGTATCGTAATAATTTTGCATATCCCGGGAATTTTGATTAACAACACTCACAAAATATTACAATACTGTGTGAAAGTGTGTATACCATTTGAATGGAACACAAAATGGGGGACTGTATAGGGGTTCTATTTATCTTAGCTCACCTCTACCGCTCGCTGGTACCCCATATGAACAAAAATAAAGATAAGTAAATCTCCATACAACCTCACGTGTATACTTATTTCCTGTATTCACATAGAACATAAAATGGAAAGCAAAACCTGGACTCCGAAGTGAAAGCCAGTATTACTTAATATACTTGCGCATTTAAACTCCGTGGGGGCAGGGGGAGTGATATATTTTGGCAAATATGCAAGTGGGTGGGGAAATTATTGACGAATTTTCAACTAAAAAGGAAACCCAATTAAACTTTATTCAGCGTGAGAATTGAACACCTCATCTACAAATGTCGCATTTTGACACGTTAAAAAAAGAAAAAAATAAGTATCTTGTGTTAGTTTATTTCAATTATTTTATATTCTGCCTACTGCCTAACACAATATTAATCATCACACATATTTATAATTAGGTACAAAGAACTGATCACGAAGTTATTATCAGTAATTTATTATAAGCAGGTAACTAATAATAATAATTGTGTACCTATATTCCGATATATAGCAATTCCAGTCACGTATCTGTTTTTATTTTCTGTGAAAATCGTACGAACCCGTAATATTTTGTTCGTATTCTCTGTACGTAATAAAATAAACATATATTAATTTGAGTAGATGTAATATGTTATCACAAAGGAAAACATTAGTTCGTAACATACACTGAAGTAAACACATATAGGCACCTACATCTACGTATCGTTTGTGTGTAAGTTACACCCATTGATAAAATCATTCGATACGTTTCCACACTTTCAGCTTGTTCAGTAAAATTACCAAACGTATTTCGAGCATGAACCAATGAGATAAAGCCAATTTTCCGCGAAATTAACATCATAGAACCAAATAAAAACATTGAAATAAGGTTAGCTTTCATTATTGTTTGAAACTTTTTAAATAAGATCTTTAGTAACTTACTTGAGAGAAATCAACGAGAAACACGATTGCACAACTGTCGAGACACGAAAAATTATCCGTCTATCACCAAAAAACATTCATATACAACAAGACACAAACGTAGTAAGTTTGTAGTAGGAGCACATGTAGAGGCGTGCCGTCAGTTCACCGGTGTACGCGGCCACACTCGATCAGCTGATAGCGAGGGACTATTAACCGATCAGTGGTCGCGGGCGAGAGGCTGACGCGGCGCGCGTCTTCCACTGAGACTGAACCTGGAGCCGGTTTCCATTCACGCCAACAACGTGTACTCCGAGACGAGTCGGCGGCGGCATATCGTAAGCTACAAGCGGGCGGCCCCGCCGCACACGCCGCCACACTAATCAGTAATCGTTGCCGGGAAGGGAGGCTGCGTCGCTCTCGCCCTCTCGCCCGCCCCGCGCCCCGCCGCCCCGCACTCACAACCCCGCGCGTAGCCTACTACATCCGACCAGAATCGGAAGACGGGTGATTTGGTATAATACGGAAAACGAATTTTCTATTCAATATTTAGTTTATTTAAATTTCAATTAATTAATTGATTGTTGTTTGTGTCTTTTAAAACAACTGTTATGGCGGTATAAAAATATATTGATCTGTAGTTATGTAATAAAAAAATCATCTACATAATTAACAATTTCAATTAGGTACAATTAACAACAATTCAAAAATCTTTAATCAAATTATCAAAAGTTTCCCTATTCATAGTACTATACCTTCTACATTATTTAACTATTCTATGGCTATATGCAAAAAATTCAGGGGTGACACTCTTCGATTATATATTCACCCATGGATTGTAAATTAGTGAATTCTCAGAGATAATAGGTCGTCTCAGGAGGCGATAAGGCTTGAACGAAACTGACATTTGCGGGCAATAAGGGTGAATTAACTGATACATCGCCCCACTTACGGCTTAGTGCACGCGCTAATAGCGTTTAAGATTATTGACTGATAAACCTTATAAAACAGGTATCAAACAGAGATTAAGAGAAGTCACTTTTTCGTAGGCACAATAGATTAAGTGGGAAAATAAGTATAAAAGGCAGTTTAGCATATCTGTATGTAACTTATTGAAGTCTAACTGTAAGTTAGTCTAGTAAGACAGAAAGATTGAAGTCCAAATTTCCAACTTCTGAACGTTGACTTCGACTAAAATAGTTAAAAATAGACTTTAAAAATATTTGTCAAGCATTAAATTTAAATAAATAAGTACTTGAAGTTTTGGGACATTCAATCGACCACTGGTTATCAAAGCAAGAAATAATTCCATGTTCATAGCTTGGTTATGAACAATCAGTAACGAAAGAGGACGAATCCATTTTTTTAGTAGCTATTGAGTTCATGTATCCATACATTACTTATTATAATTTTCTTTCTCCCGACCCTTTCAATGCGCCTGCGTGATGATTTTGAATCAAGCGTCAATCTTTCCTCGCATATCTTTTATAATGCACCAACCCGTCAACCGCGAGCCGTTATAATCTGGATATTCAAATTGAGCTTAACTTGATATCGAACATTACTAAATGGTTTTCAATACTGAACTTTACATTATAAAAGTTAAAGTTTAAATTCTCTTGCGCTGTTAACTTTATATCGTGGGTGAAGTGTGCGTACGATAATTTTGGACGCTGACCCTGCAGAACCGCTGGCACGTCTCTTGTATACGAGTATAGCTATGTGCTGATACGGAACGTTTATGAAATATTGGTCGAAGAGAATTTCGCATCTAATAAACTGCCTCTTAATATAGCTATATCTGTTGTTAATAGAAACTTAGTTTAATTTAACGTTAAGCTCGAGGAGAGATTTATTAAATTGGCAAAGCTTCAATAAATTCTAATTTTGTGATTTAAGAACAGGATTAGCGCATTTGATTCATTCGTCTTTTGAAGGAAATTTAGTTACATCTGTAGACGAAGACAGATGATTGAGGCTTTGACTTATATTGCCGTCACTATGAAACGGATGAAACGATTTTATCGATTTTTTATGAATAGTTGTCAAAGGGGGATGACCATTGCCCATACGTACTTTGGCCATAAGGTGCCCACAGCACAATAGTATAAGCAAATGGTATGCCATACTACCATTGAATTATAATTGTAATATTTAAAATAAATCTTCGAGTATATAAACTGTTGTTTTACTGGGTAAATATCTCGGGAAGATAGGATTTGTAGGAAGATTAACGCGTAGATGTATTAGACGCTGTCTTCTTACTGTACCACAAAGCTGACATTAATTTAGCACATGTATATTTCCTTCCTATACTTGTGGGCATTTCCAGTCATTCATATCCAATATATAATATTTTTAGTAATGATTTGCTGTACGGTAAAAGCACAGTCACCTACAGAAGTAAATTAATAAATTTCTGGTTAACGATCACCTTAGCATTTAGGGCTAACCTTTCCTAAATTTTTTTTTATACTACTTAGGTGGCAGACAAGCACACGGCCCACCTGATGGAAAGTGGTTACCGTGGCCTATGGACGTTGGTAACACCAGAGGAGTCACAGTCGCGCTGCCAACCCTGTAAATACAGAGTTTCTGTGCTGTCAGTGTAGAAGACAAAGCAGGATAAGCCTTTAGTCTTCCCACTGACAGCACAAATTCTCCAGTGAGAATTTGTGCTGTCAGTGCTGGGAACACAACACGAAGCGATAGCCGCGGTATTCTGTAGGGCGGAGGTACTTCCCCAGTCGGACTGCTCAATTGGGCGGAAATACTGCCGTGTCCTACCTGCTACAAACTATATACAAAATATGAATATATGCTAGCTGATTCTCGAGGCTTTGCCCGCATGGGCATTCTTTCGTAATCGTAACTAAACATAGCTCATGTCCTTTTGCGAGCTTTGTAATCTCCGTACCGAATTTTATCAAAATTGGTTCATTGGTTTGGACGTGAAGGCGTAACAGCCAAACTAACAGAGTTACTTTCGCATTTTAATTTTTTTTATTCATTAAATTTGACTTCTGAAGATTAAAAAAATACTTTTATTTTTCAATAATGCCATGTTGGAAAGACGTCAGTGTTCAGAAACTTTTGAAGGCGCCTGTACTTCCCAAGTCAAGAAATTCCCGTTTATTCCACCTCCACAAACTGTATCTACATATTTTTAAAAGAACAGTAGTAAATGGTAATCTATCTGACGGTGGTCTGACCTCATTCTTTTTCTATCCTACCCACGCAATTATAAAGTCAAATTATGCAAACTGTATTTATAATGGGCCCATTCATTAACAGGAAGGACTTTACTTCGCTAAAATGTGCCCTTCGTTAGCAATTAAGTCAGGTATGTACATAAAACTTTTACTTTTGTATTTATAGCTGACTAGTTGTTGTCCGTCGTTCCACTCCATGGAATACTGATGGCTATTTCGTGACCTACTGAAAGATTTCTTGAGATAAAAAGGAAACAATGTGCTATTCCCAAGGATATATTATAAACTGTAGATGCATTGTCTGTACTCTTAAATGGTAATAAAAAATTCTCGCGTGGTTTTTTGTTTATTTTATTTTTTTATGCAAGGTAGCGGACGGTAGCAGACAAGCACACGGTCCACCTGATGGAAAGTGGTTACCGTGACCGATAAACGTGTGTAACACCAGTGGAGTCACATCCATGCTGCCGACCCTATAAGAACAGAAATTTTATGTGCCCTCAGTGCAGAACACAAAATCAGGACAAGCTTTTGGTCTTCCCAATGAGAGCACAAAATCTCTCCAGTGAGCTCTCTAGTGGTTCCCGGCAGAGTAGAATTTGGACCACCCCATTTCTTCCCATGTGGTGTCGTACAAGGCGGCTAAGGGATATTGCTGTTTAACATCAGACAGATATATACAGCCCAGACTCAGCCTCAAATGCATGGCTTGAGTCAACAATAGTGCCCGGAAAACGGCAATAGGATCACCTGCTATTACGTGGGACCAAATGCATTGATAGGTGAAATGTGGGTGTTAATTCACCTCTGCTTAAACCTTCAGGGATAAAGGCGTATGTATGTATGTGTAATATTATAATTGACATAAACAATAATATAATTCATATAAATTAATATAACGTATTATTAGTAAGTAGTTATAATTTTTTAATACATAGTTTTGCGCCATTTTCCTGAATTACGTATTTGTTAATAATACGCCATTGACTATTCCAGACGTCACACGCCATATTGGGAAAGATCTTAATGCAGCAGTGGACTGCAACAGGCTAATGAAGTACGTAGCAGTTCGTAGCAGTGTGTAGAACCGCGTAGCAATACGTAGAAGATTAATCTACTGAGTTTTACCTTAAAATGAATACCAAGTGTAACTTGCGCATTGCTACATTTAGAGACGATAAGGATAGGAAAATGGTACTGGGAGCCCGGGTAAAAGGGCGGGCTTCCGGCAGTTTCACTATAAACTTCCATATCAAGTATGGCAGTCAGGAGTAAGCGGCGTGATATCTAAAAGGAAGTAAAAACTCACGCGCCAACAAATAAGAATTCACGTCCACTGCCATAACAACAAATAGAAGTGTCAGCAGAATACTGTTACACGCGCAAACCCCTCTCTCAATTTAATGGAAATAATTAGTATATAAGTCACTGTAAATAAATAATAAATATCAATATTCTAAGAGTCACTGAAGTCTTTCTTTACTCCGCAATATTTCAAAGGGGGGAATTCTATGGTAGTCAGGAGTAAGCGACGTGATTTCTTATTTGTTGGTACGTGAGTGTTTACTTCCTTGTAGATATCACGCCGCTTACTCCTGACTGCCATATCAAGTATCGGACGAGGCAGTTGTGCTGATAAAAAGTATCCTAACTACTATCCTAAACTTACTTCGAAAATTGCATTAAAGGAAAATATTTAATTTATTTGAATTTTCCGATTATTCCCAGTCAATTGTAAGACCGATTCTTTAACCAATAAACTTTAGATGATTTAAGGAACTCGAACATTTCCAATAAAAATAAACACTGTCGAAATACTAAAACAACATCCAACAAAGCTTAGACGAGACAGCAAAAAATAATAAAAAGTGTTTGAGTCAGGTCACATCAAATTTTCAAGTCTGAAATTCGTGCCGGCGACGGCAGTGCATACCGACAGGGGTCCCCGTCCCTTCGCCCCCTCGTTGGGTATGAAGGTGTGGGGTAGCCATTGTTCTGTCACAGGTGACTGCAACTGGTCCACGTACATCTATACAAGGGTTCACTAAAATTACCCTTTTGAATCATTTATTAGTGTCCCTAAAAGATTTATAGAACTCCATCCAAATAGAAAGCTTTTTTCTTTATAAAATTTTATTTATTTATTTAATTTTCTGTAATAATTCAGTGATTACTAAATGTAATCTATACTATCTATACTAATATATCCTAGTTATAATATTATTAGACCGAAGAGTTTGTTTGTTTGTTTGAACGTGCTAACGCTAACGAGCTATTGGTTTGAAATGATAAACTCTTACTGTGTTGAATAACACAGAGAGTGGATATTTATTGATGTTCATTGGTGGAATTTGAGTTTATGACACTCCAATGTTTAGAGTAGCGAAACTACTAATGTTATTAAAGTTAAAAAATATAGTTTTTACCAGATATTATTAGGATTTATGTACTACATTGTTGTTTAGGAAACAACCTGTAAAAACAATTTATGATTATATTAAATCCGCGCTTCCACGACCAAGGTGGTGACTTCCGATCCGGCTCGTTCCTGGGGCAAAGGTTGGCTATTGCGATTCAACGGGATAACGCGGCCAGCATCATGGGCACCTTTGTGCCGGGAACGATGCAGAATGGGTTGTTTGACACGACATGATCGCGAGTTTGTTTCGTGTATTTATGTTTTAATTATTTTGTATGTGATAAATAAAACTATTATAATTTATTATGGTTGAATAAAGTCACAACTTAAACAAACTTACTGTAATAAATTATAAAACTTTCTGCATAAATTTTATGTTAATATGACTCACCCCGCTATATGATGGGAACTGTAAATGAAGTCTAAATGACAGCAAAGTGAGCAAGACTGGTGCTCCATTTGACAGCCGCCACAGTTTCACGCCCCGCTAAAAGTTCTGGAATTAGTTATAAAAAATATTAGATACTTTAAAGAGATTAAAAGGGTTTCAGTTAATGTGTTTTAGATCTATTGTCGCCTCGCAAGCGACGCGCCGAGTGCTAAACCACGCTAAACAATATTAAAGGATTTAGGAGGCAGCGGCGGTGAGGTGTGTTTAGTTACTTGTGACACTCAAACAATGGTTTTCAGTTTAATGGTCTCGATATATATGGTGTTTCACGCTTTGTTTAAATAATCACGGATTATATGTGATGAAAAAAATGCTTGTGAGTGAAAAATTTCAATTCTATATCGTATACAGGAACCGACGGTATATCCGTCCAACTGAGCAGTCCGATTGGGGAAGAACATTGTGTTCCCGGCGGTGATTAAGCCAGAGCTCACTAGAGAGTTTTTGTGCTGTCAGTGGGAAGACCAAAAGCTTGTACTGCTTTGTCTTTTACACTGATAGTACAGAAACTATCTGTGCTTACAGGGTTGGCAGCACGAGTGTGACTCCCTTGGTGTAGCACACGTCCATAGGCCATGGTAGCCACTTTCCATCAGGTGGTCCGTATGCTTGTCTGCCACCCAAGTGGTATAAAAAAAGGATATGTAAGAAAGGAGGTCGTGTAGTTCGAGCTGGATCTGCTTCATTTGTATCAAGGTGACATTAGCATAGCCGCGTGGTTCCCGACAGAGTAGAATTTGGACCACACCATCTCTTGCCATACGGTGTCGTACAAAGCGACTAAGGGATAGAGCTGTTTAACATCAGACAGATATATACAGTCCAGACTCAGCCTCAGATGCATGGTTCGAGTCAACTATAGTGCCCGGAATACAGCATTAGGCTCACCCCCTATTACGTGGGACCGAATACAATTATTGAAATGTGGGTGTTAATTCACCTCTGCCTAACCCTCCGGGTATAAAGGCATGATTATATGTATGTATGTGTTATATTCAGTAGGCATTTTATTTAAAAAAAGGGTTGTAGTAATCTAAATTATTAGTATACTCGCGAGCCTCTCCAGCTATGCTTGTTATGGGGTTGGATTCAGGTTTCCTTTCCATTGTATGACGACACATTGACCGCTAAGCTATGGTAGATTTGATCACTTTCTTAGTGATTAAATAAATCACTATGTGCAAATATCAACAGTAGGACCCACCTTTTAGTTTGAACTTGAATTGAGCTTTTATTTATTCATAGCCTCCCACTTGATTTTATAGATCTTATGTTTGCCTCTTAAGAGTTACTTTATTCCTATAACAAAATAAAAAACATGTTTATGTTGCTTACGCTCTTCAGTCAAAAATAAAGACGTGGCCTGTGAACGATTGCTGACAGAAAGTCGGATGAAATCATTAGTAATCGTTAGAGGGCCAACTTTGTTTTGCAAACGTCTAACTCCACGGAACTCATCAATCACGGCCTCCTATACAAAACGGAACCGAAAGTAAATATCGACAGGCCAAACAACTTCTTATTATTAGGTACTCATCTTTACTCTTTCAAAATTTACTCCTCTAAACTTTGTTCAAGGTACTTTGTGGGCATTAGAAGTCATCTATCAAATTATTTATGAAATTTAGAATTAATGCAGAATTTAAAGGTGCAACATGGTGGAGATTGTGATGGTTGAACATGGACTGAACTAGTAGTTCTAGCTTTTTTAAATGATATACAATAATGTTAACTGTAATTAATGCGATCATGGTATAGATAGCGGTAGCCTAGTGGTTTGGGTAATGGACTGCTGAGACGAGGTCTCGGGTTCGATCCCAGGTTTCACCATGGCACACACCAATGACTTTTCGATGCTTTTCGAAGTTATGTGTGTATTTATCGCAGGTTTATAAGTGCCCGGTTAATGGCAATAGGCTCGCCACCTATTACATTGGGACCTAAACATAAACTGGCGAAATGTGGGTGCTAGCACCTCTGCCTACCCCTTCGGGGATATAGGCGTGAGTTTATGTTATGTTATGGTATAGATACATACATACCTTTGGTTTACCTAACATTTCGGCCAAGTTACATGGCCGTGGTCGGATAGACACCGGACAGTTTGCTTACAGAATACGGACTCTGTGAGTGTGGCGAAAATGACGGTACATGGCGAAAATAAAATAAAAAAATATCGAGAATGTGCGGGTAGATGAAGAACCTTCTACATCACGAGCTCGAGGATGGCGGGCGTGCATCGCTGAGCCAGTCAGCCTGTGACGGCCAGACGGCCGGTGTATACTGGTTGAAACGTCACTCAAACCAAAGGTATGTACGCACCTATAGCATGATCGCGTTAATTCCCGTTAATAATATTCTATATCATGGAACGCGATAGTTTAAAAGCTATTATTCAAATGATGTCCCCTGAAGTAAACAATATGAGTAAGTTTTTTTTTTATATAGAACACGTCAATTAGAATTCGCCTTGCCTGTTACTAAATATTCAAATGATATGTTTATAAAATCACTAACACAGTACAATATAGTAAATCCCCGTTACAATAATTATGCAGGGATCCAACTAAAAAGGCGTCTTTAGTTGAAAATTGTAATAAGCGAGATACACATTAATAGACAACAAAAATTTTAAGAAATTATTTTTAATATATTCTTTTTATTAATTAGTTATATAACCATACAAGTGATATATGGGTAGTTTACTCAAATCGTTTATAAAGTACTCAAGTCGATCCAAGTTACCAGACAATTGTCATCTTATGAATACAGCGTCCAGCAATCCATTTTCCGATAGTACAAGTAGATAATAGCTGCAGACACTTTCAGTAAAATGATCTCCATTTATTTGCAATGTAAGAAAATATTTAACATATTTCTGTTCTCTATTTTGAGTAACGAAAGTCAGTTTAGAAAAGTCGGAAAGCGTGAATTTCACAGAAATATCGAATTATTAATCAAGAATCAAAGAATCAATTTCATTTATTCAGTTTAGGCACACAAAGAGCACATATGAACGTCAAAATTTTACAATTGGATATGTCAAGAAATAATATAAAAATATTAAATAATTTAAAAATAAATCATTGGAAAATTATTCTTTCGTTGGTTCGGTAGGTTAGTTCTACTGAGAAGATACCAGCAAGAAACTCAGCGAACTATATTAGAACTAGATTATTTTTCTTTTTTAAATTTGGTTAGTTTACAATTTATTTTGTGCGAGCAAGCAAGAGACTTATGTCGACCACGCATTAACATCATTAAGATCCTTTACTCATTAAAGTTTTTTTCACTTCTATTTTAAATTTATTTATTGGCAAATTAATCAAATCCTGAGGAATTTTATTAAATATTTTTATGCAGCTGCCTACAAATTAATCACCAACCTTGTGAAGCCTAAGTTTTGGTACAACTAGTTTATTTTTGTTTCTCGTATTAAAATGGTGTACATCAGATAGTTTTTCGAAAATATTTAGGTTTTTTCGTACATATAAGATATTACCATAAATGTATTGAGAAGCAACTGTTAAAATATTAATTTCTTTGAAAACTTCTTTCAGCGAGTCACGGGGTCTGAGGCTATATATCGCTCGTATCGCCCGTTTGTGTAGTACAAATATAGTCTCAATATCGGCAGCTGAGCCCCACAGCAGCAGACCGTATGATATAACGCTATGGCAGTAGCTAAAATAAACTAATCTTTCGACCTTATCTTTCTAACCGCATAGGCAGCTGAGCTAAGTCTTCCTGCCAAGGCTGTGATATGAGAACCCCATTGCAGTTTACTATCTAGAGTTATTCCAAGAAAAACTGTGGTAATGACTATTTGGACAGATTCATTATTCATTTTGATATTAATATCTGTCTGTCTTACATTAGGCATAGTAAACTTTACACATTTAGTTTTCTTTGTATTGAGCAGCAAGTTGTTACTTGTAAACCAATGCAATATATCAGAAAGGGTATTATTCACTTCGTCAAGTACTATTTCATGTCTATCAGTCTTAAAAATTAATGATGTGTCATCAGCAAATAATACAATTTCACAAAGATTTGTAGCGAAGTAAGGAAGATCATTAACATATATCAAGAATAGAAGGGATCCTAATATCGAGCCCTGGGGTACTTCCATAACTAATGGGGCACCAGAAGAGTCAATGCCATTAACATTAACTTTTGAATTCTGTCAGTGAGGTAAGACGTAAGTAATCTAAGTGAGCCGCTTGAAACACCATAATATTCTAATTTTAGTAACAACGTCTCATGATCAACACAATCAAAAGCTTTTGATAGATCACAAAAATACCAATGGCATCCTGCTTCTTTTCCCATGCATCAAATATATGTTTGACAAGTGCAACTCCTGCATCTGTCGTATTTCTGCCTTTAGTGAAACCAAACTGTTTATCATGAAGTAAATTATTGTCTGTAAAGTGTGAAAGCAGTTGATTAAATATTATTTTTTCAAAAATTTTACTTAGAGCTGGAAGTATGGAGATGGGTCTAAAATTTGAGGGATCACTTTTATCCCCTGCTTTGAATAACGGAATGATTTTACTGTACTTCATAAGGTTAGGAAATTGGTTTTCATCTGTACATTTATTGAAAATGAATGCCAGGTAAGGCGCGATAGCACGCATTATTGATTGCATTACATTGATTGAAATGCCCCAAAGATCCTCAGTCTTTTTTACATTTAGTTGTTTAAAAGTTTTAAGTATAGTAATAAAATCAATATACTGAAAATCAAAGTTAGTACTACATTTATCAACACTAGATTTAAGAAGAGAAGCAGCTATATTTTTTTGAAGAATTTAATGTATTTGTAGTGGTAATTGGAATATTTGTGAAAAAAGATTCAAATGCATTAGCCACTGCAGCATCAGTATTAATGTGTTTACCATCTATTTCTAACTCGAAGGAACGATCACCTGACCTTGTCTTACAGGTTTCTTTGTTTAATAACATTCCATGTTGCCTTAATTTTATTATCGGATTTTTCTATTTTAGCCCGAATATAATTAGATTCGGCTATTGAACAGACTTTCTTAAACAGTTTCAAGTATTTTTTAATATGTTCGATTACTTGTGGCTCATTTGTACATGCCTTTGACTCTTATAATTCATACAATTTTTTTCTACTTTTAAAAATTCCAGGTGTAGCCCAAGCACTAAATTTAATTTTGAATTGATTAGTGTTTATTGTTATTAATTATTATGACACTGGTATGGTGTGTATTTATCGCAGTTTTATAAGTGCCCGGTTAATGGCAATAGGCTCGCCAGCTATTACATTGGGACCTAAACATAAACTGGCGAAATGTGGGTGCTAGCACCTATGCCTACCCCTTCGGGGATATAGGCGTGAGTTTATGTTATGTTATGACACTGGTTATGAGTTTTATACGTTTATCATTTTCACATTATTTCAAAATGCGGTTAGTTCGATTCTCGAATAAAAAACCAACATCCATTCAACTGTCAACGTGCTATCCAGCAAAAGTGGATAAAATAAATTGGTCTTTTTGTTTAAGTTACACTATACCGTATATGAATAAATGAAATGAATTCCGTCTGTCTTTACTCCTGTAAGCTTATAAGTACACAACCTGACTACAGGATGTTGGTATTCCCGACCACTAGCTCACATGCACGGATCGGCTTTACGTACTATCGAATACAGGAAGGAATGAGACTTTATAATCGCTCAGCAATCTATGAACTAACGACAAGCTCCATTTGTGACCGTGCTGATCGTTTCAACCTTGCAGTGTTTGATTCAGCCTACCATCTATCTACAAAAGAATCTTTCACATATTTTCGAATGTTGGCCCCGAAACAACTTTGTATCAACCATCTGTTTTGGTATTTTACGATAGATAATACAGGCTGAAAAAACCACATTTTCTCAACTTACGCCCATACTTTGTAAACTATTTCGCGTAAAAAGCTACAGAATACTCACATTATGTAGAAACTTTTACGCCCAAAATGTTGAATATAGAATACTACTTACACGATGGTTCGCTGCTCTGGTTAATATATTAAAGAACGGAAATCAGTTCAAGATAAATAGTGCATGTATACTTAGATACCTAATTTTTTTTTTTATACCACTTAGGTGGCAGACAAGCACACGGCCCACCTGATGGAAAGTGGTTACCGTGGCCTATGGACGTTTGTAACACCAGAGGAGTCACAGTCGCGCTGCCAACCCTGTAAGTACAGAATTTCTGTGCCGTTAGTGTAGAAGACAAAGCAAGACAAGCCTTTAGTCTTCCCACTGACAGCACAAATTCTCCAGTGAGCTCTGGCTACCCTACTCACCGCTGGGAACACAACACGAAGTTATTATAGCCGCGGTATTCTATAGGGTGGAGGTACTTCCCCAGTCGGACTCCTCAATTGGGCGGAAATACCGCCGTGTCCTACCCCCTAACCCTATTTGCATCGCAGCATAATTTTATAATTTTATTATTTATTATTTTATAATTCCTCAAAACCTTGCTTTTTGTGTTCCCACAAAGCTTGTGTTTTTACTATTCTGCGTCGTTAGTGTTATCTACAGTATTGTATTCAACAGAGACGCCTCACAACTGTGTAAAACTCCTTTCGTACTGACTCTACCTGCTATACTACGACTAGAAACACAAAACTAGTATTATAAAGCTTAAGAGTTTGTCTGTTTGTTTGTTTGAACGCGCTAATGTAATGAGCTACTGGTTCGAATTGAAAAAGAAAATTATTGTTGAATAGACCATTTATCGACAGAGGTTAGAAGCTATATAACATCACGCTACTACAAAAGGGAGCGGAGCAGTGATGATAAATGTCAACAAATCCGGCAAATTTAAACCATTAGAAAACTGCATTATCACTAACTAATATAGACTATATTACTAAAACTCCAATAATGTAACCCAAGGTGTCATAGAATACAAACAGAAAAGTCAATCAAAATCATACCATGTTATCTATTTACCTTTTAACTAATTATTTTCAAAATAAATTATTTCATGTTCAAGACTGTTTAAATACTTAGTGATTACTTTTTTAATTATTGAAATTGGACGTTTTATTCAAATCTCAATTATAAACGTCAATATATCAGGTAGATTCCCATACATTATTTGAAAACTATTAAATTACGGGCACTGGTTGCTGAAGCCGAAGCTGAAGCTGAAGTAAGAGAATCTCCTGAACGGAAGGTTCCGGACTACGATTTCGTTTCACATTCCCGTTGAACGGGATCCAAACTCGTGGTCCGGAAACTCCTTGCGAAGTACCCTGGGCAACGAAGGCTTCTTCTGCCCGGCCCGGGTTCTTCAAGCGGGCGTAAAAAACATCTATCAAGACCGTCAAGGTAGAGACCATCATTTTAAGTTCAATAGTATCGGAAGTGGTGATCCATATCTTTTGGACTGCATTTCAGCCTTCTACCATCTAGTGGGGTGTAGTCAACTGACGGACAAAATATAAAAAAAAGAGCAGCACCTTATTTAAAAAAGTATAATGGATTGAAATAAACTAGGCGAAATATAAAAAAGGGCCATTGGGGTAAATATGAAGATGACATAGCAAACGAGTACAGAAAGGGCACGTAGAAAAAAGACACTTTGCCGCTTCGTGACTCAAGTATTAATAGGATCTAAGAAACATGAACTTACCTGCGTGTGTTACTTATGTGAGTTTATATTTCGTCTGTGTCTAAAGGCAAGCAGTGTTCTAGAACAGTTTATAGCAAATTCGTAAGTGTGAGGGATGAGTTATACTATGCTGTGAATGTTTTTCGGTAGGCTAGGGCAAAATAGAACGCAAAGTGCGTTCTTTGGAATTACCTGATGTTTTGAACAGGTTGTGGTCACAGCTGACTCTGATAGGTAATTTGGATAGACTTTATTTTTTAACTAGCTGACCCGACCCAGCTTCGTCCGTTGCATATTTTAAAACCTCGTATCACTCCTGTAAGCCCGTAATTTTTTAGTCTCCAAATAATGTATGTAACTACTCTACTCCCTTATGTAGTAGCGTGATGATATATAGCCCAAAACCTTCGTCAATACAAAAACTATTCATTACCAAAATATTTTTTTAAATCAATCTAGTAGTTCCTGAGGTTAGACAACAAAGTCTTCAGCTTTTTAATGTTAAGTATAAATAGTAACTATTGTTTTTAACCAACTTCAAAAAAGAAGCGGGTTCTCACTTCAATAGGTATATTTACTTTATGTATGTTACGCGATATCAACGCCAATATACGCCAATTATAAACGGAATTTTATTTTTCTTGCTATGTTCGATAGGGTATACCTTTAGAGTGCTCACGTATCCAAAAAAATCTGATCTTATGCTAAGAATCTGGAGGAATCTATAGAAATTCTCATAATTACAAAACACCTGCTTAATTTGTATTTGCAATTAGCAGCATCAATGTGACTTTGAAAGAAACCTGCGGGCTTTCTATTAAATAACAGGTGTAGTGAAAATTGACAAAAAGGTTAAAATACGACTTAATAGTGATTTACAGCAGTTACATATTTATATAATATATGTTGTGTTGTTATGAAAACCATTGTTTCGTACAACGGCTTTCAAAACTGGGTACTTAGCTTCCTGCAGGTGCGCCGTATTCGCGTCCTTTGTGACGGACGAGCTTCGGAGTTTCTGCAGGTAAATACTGGCGTACCGCAGGGGTTCGTCTTATCGCCTACTCTCTTTCTTTTGCATATCAACGACATGCTGTCCACCGGCAGTATTCATATAGGTACTGCCGGTGGACAGGACAGGATGTCGTTCATTGCCGAGTAAGGTGCTATCATCTGTATAACATATGATGTTATGCAGATAATAGCGGCAATGAACATGTCCGTGATAACTACCTTACACGGTAGTTATCACGGACATGTTGAGGCCAAGTAGTCAGATATCGCAGAAAAAAGGCAGTTTCTTCTCACTGAGCTTGACCGGATCCTGAATCACACTTCTCAATTGGGCTCTGGTCAAGTTGGTAAGGAAGACGCAGGCATATGCGTTCACAGCACGAGAATTAAGAAGTTGATGCTTACTTTGTTTGCTATGCCTGAACTACTATGATGCAATCAATTGAAATATGGCCTCTCGGGCTAAGGCACCGACTTCTAATAGATAATAATAAGTAAATCTGTAAATTCATTTATTTTTCGCTTTTCTAAGGCTCTATTTTGTTTCATGAACTCGGTTTAAGTTTTTTGTTAAAAGTATAATTGACGTGTTCTATTTAAAAAAAAAAAATTTCCCTAGTTAGTAAGTCCCTGTTGTCCGAGTACTGATCCTGTTCCCGCAACTCATAGGTTATTTTTATGACTAGAATACATTCCTATGTGTTATTTCAGACTATATAATCTATGTACCAACGTTCAGCCAGATCTGAGATTTTAATACATAAGAGAGATTGAATAGCAAACATCTAACGTTTACACAAACATTCACATTTATTAACCTAGTAGTCATTGATGCCTACTTATCACTTAAATATTAATAGAAAACTGTTTTGATGCAATGTCAAACGCGCAACCTGAACATTGTTGACAATATTTCAACAGCTATCAATCTAAAGCGCTATGTGATTAAACGTGGTTTTGAGTAATTTAGGTTTACATTATGTCTGAAAACGACCCATACCACGATGGCGTTATTTCTTATTAACAATATTTATTAATTTTATCCAAAGCCAGGTATACCATAGCAAACCGATAAAATGCAACAAATATTTGTTGCTTTTGTTGTTTCTAACAATAAGCTATGTAAACAGAGTCCTATTCATGTCCAGCCATGGCTATAGGCAATCCATCAACCGAACCCTCTGAGTCGCAAATGATTAGTGGAACGAAAGATAGGGAACCATATATTAACGCTTTATTGCAGCGATGTAAATGGTAGATTGAATATTGAATTAATTATTTGCTGCGAAACAACAATGCTTAGCAATGCTCAACTGAAGATAAGATAATGAAACCTGATATTATCAAAGCATTGTTGTTTTACAGCAAATAATCTCATAAATAAATGAAATAATCCAACCTGTGAAAGATAAAGAATTAGCAGATTTCTCGTCAAACTTAATGACCTCTAACCGCGACCGCCGGGTTCTAATCAAGATTGTTTTAAAAAAGTTCTTTTTATACACTTTTCATTACCATAATAGGTACCTTGTACAATGAAAAAATAATGAAAAGCACACGCACACAAAATTCACGCTTGGACCTAATCTACCAACAAGGTAATTCAAAATAGAATAGAATAGAATAGATCTTTATTTGCTAGAACATTGTGATAAGACTGTTACAAATTATGTCTTATGACTAGGTACATCATGTTCTGCCTAAATTGGGCATGCAAATTTTCCTTACTATCTAAACACTTTGGCGTACAAAATGATACGAAGGAAGCTTATACATTTTATACCACCTAATCACATTTTTATCTATACTCTTTACATGTTATGGATAAAAACTCTGAAACAGAATAAAAACATTTGTTTAGCAACCAGACTTTTGACGATTTTATAAATTTCTTGTACAGTAAAGCTTTAATTTCACTAGGTACACTATTATAAATATATTCACACACAGACAGGCAATTCTTTTTATATACAACAGTTTTTGGTACCTTAGATAAAACTATTCAGTCTGGGTCGCGTGTGTTTCTGGGGTATGTCTCCTTTGCTGTTGTAAAGAGGTAATAATCATAATAATAATCAGTCTTGCAATTCATACCATTACTCATCCCGGTTACATCTAAAGCTTGCACTTTGGAATCCAGGACTGTCCACTCCTCAATTTGGTTTATTGTGGTCATTACGAAAGAGAGCCATCTGTACCCCTAACAGCCTATTTGGAACTACATTGTAGCGACATTGTCTGACTCAAGAGGAATACCAACTGGAAGGTGAGGTTGGCTTGAGCTCCAAAGATCTTGGTAAGGGCCATGTACGCCCGGTCTATAGACAATAGAGACAGATCTCAATATAATAATAGATATATTAAGCTAAGTTATATTTTAGACTAAGATCGGTAATTTTAGTCTAAAGTAGATATAATATTTTGACTATAGTCAACACATTTTACACATCAAAATAGTTCCTACAAGTTTAACCTCTTCAGCTAGACTTATTCACATTTCAAAAAAGGGGTCACCCTAGACTTGTCCATTTGCAGGCAGGCACGTGGGGCTTAACGATCTGGCAGGAGCGGTTATGAGTTCGTCCCGTTTAAAACACATTTTATTTAAGGCAGTCTGCCAATGAGCGGATTGCTGATAACGACGACCGATGTTCGGAAACTAGAACAGTGAAGCAATTAGAGGAGTTAGTTCGGAAATTCTCGCGGACTAGTGCAGATAAAAAGTTAGTATATACTCGTTCATCTGTTCTAACTGTTGGTTTAAATTTGATTTTATGCTATGCAAGTAATTGCTGAACGAATTTATCTTATTTGACAACTAAAGGACGACTTTTATAATGTTTAATAACTCTGTTAAGTTAGGATACGAAAACAAAATAAAACAGTTACCTGTGCAAAAACGTTTGTTTTTGTTTTTAAAATATTTAAATTTCGATTGTTTAACTCATTAGGTTTATTAGTTATAAAACCGCAGCTACCTTCAGGAAAAATTGCAGATGATCAGCTTGTAGCTTGGGCTGAAAGGACCCCAAGTACTTATTTTGTTATTATTATGAGGATGGCTAACAACTACGAAGTAAGAAAACGAGGTTTAAGTAGGTACGAGATTTTGGCTGTAATAAGGTTATCGAATTCTTACAACCTAATTTAGAACCTGCGATATGTGCCTTTAAAGTATAAATCAATTAAAGTTTCTTGCAATACAACATATTTATTTGTATACAAAAGATTCACAATTCACATAGAGAATAACCTCCGTACGAGTATGCAGAGATGAGACGTGAAAGTATTGATTTCATGAGATATTTTGGATCAGCCTAAATCGAGCGTAGGTAGGTCAACAAGAGTGGCTTGTCGTGTAGCTGCTTGTATAATCTGTCAGGCTCTGTCCGACTGAAACATTTATTCCAAAATTATGTTAATTTTAAATCTTGGAACGAATAATTTGAAATAGCACTTTATAATAAATGTCTATAACAGAAGTTACTGTTTTCTTAATATGAAAGGTTTTTTTATGTTTTGAGAATAGTACCTACCTACACAAAAAAGCATAAAATGGTGGAAGCCTTCTCCAGAGGCTCGTACGGTAATTAGCAGGTATGCTGGTTTGCATTTGCACTTGGCTGGAACAGAAATAATAAATATACTTTTTTATATACCACACGACACGACGGTATTCCCATCCGAATTCGAAAAAGGGTAGCCAGAGCTCACTGGAGAGTTTTTGTGCTGTCAGTGGGAAGACCAAAGGCTGGTCCTGATTTTGTGGTCTGCACTGAAGGCACATAAAATCTCTGATTTTACAGGGTCGGCAGCACGAATGTGACTCCACTGCTGTTACACACGTTCCATCAGGTGAGCCGTGTGCTTGTCTACCAAGGAACATGATAAATCTATACACACACTAGGTCGGGGTGACGGCCCTTGTTATGCACACGTCATAGACCACGGTAACCACTTTCCATCAGATGGGCCGTGTGCTTGTCTGCCAACTAAGTGGCATAAAAAAAAATCTAATATAACTTAGGAATATAGTAATTTTATACAAACTACACAGAAATTTCATAAAGTTCTGAAACTGTTTCGCTGTTTTACAAACTTTCTGAAAGCCAAAAGTACTAACTAAGGAAGACTTTCCTGTGTGTTGCTGGGAACACTTGACAGTTTCCTGTTTCATACAAACAACAAAATTTAATATCGCGAAAGACCAAAAACGCGCAACTTCTTGTTGCTTTCATATAGAATGCCAACGCTAAAACACGCTTTATCACTGAACAGATAAGTGTCAAATTCATAACATAACATAAACTCACGCCTAGATCCCCGAAGGGGTAGGCAGAGGTGCTAGCACCCACATATCGCCAGTTTCTGTTTAGGTCCCAATGTAATAGATAGCGAGCCTATTGCCATTAACCGGGCACTTATAAACCTGCGATAAATACACATATAACTTCGAAAAGCATCGAAAAGTCATGGTAAAACCTTGAATCGAACCCGAGACCTCGTCTCAGCAGTCCATTACCCATACCACTAGGCTACCGCGGTTATCGAACCTTAAATCAAATTCATAAACTTGTTTATATAGTTTCTGAGCTCTGTCCCAAATTCAGAATTCGATATTCATTTCCGCCTCAGTCAGGAATCGCAACACACTTGCTAAACAGCTAGTAGTCCTAAACACCTATGTAGAAGTCAATATTTCAGCACCATAAAATAACTGTCAACATTTCGTAGAACGTATTGGAACACACTATATAGAAAATCTTGACAGTTCATAATTTGCTTCCAACGCTGTCATTCTCTAAGTCCGGGATGTTGACCTTGATTAAAATTTCTGATAATATTTAATAGAAGCGTGTTCATATGGAGATTATACAGTTATGTATAAATCTCTATAAGGTAAGACGGCCTCTGTGGCGTAGTGGTAAAACGTTCGATTGCTAGGCAGGAGTCGCGGGTTCGATAACCGCTCAGTGCAAATATTTGCTGACCTAATATGTATATTTGCATTGGACTGGGTACAAGTACAGTTTCGGAAAACATTATTGAAATTCCCTTTTGGCAAAGACTATCTCACTTAAAAAATTCTGTTTCGATCTTAAAGAGAATTCCTCGCGGTGCAAGACCAATTGTTGCGAAAAGTTTGTTAAACTGCATAGGTCTTGTACTTCGAGAAAATACTACAACGGCTTGGGAGCAACTGCTCATCTTCCCATACAAAATTTTACATATTAGAACAGACAAGACAGACCGGACAGCCCACCGAACAACAACAAATTCATTGACGTCTCAAATTAGAAATAATTGTAGCGTCATAACGGAAAATTTAAACCCAACATACTCTTCTTTTCGGAAAAGCAATATTTTTAACTTGGTTGAATCAAAATTAAGGGATGGTGACATAAGTGGGGCATCGAGATTGCTTTTTAGTAGCGATGTAGTGGCGCCCTGCTCTCCGGAGACCCTTACTGGTCTGCGGAGCAAGCATCCAGCGCCTGCGGGTGGCCTTTCTTTTCCTGAGGCACCTGTCCCCGACCCTGATTGCCTGTGCGTAACGGCCAAGGAAGTGTTGGCAGCCGTTGTCTCCTTTCGAAGTGGTTCTGCCGGAGGTCTTGACGCATTAACCCCACAACATTTGAAAGATCTTTTAGGGCCAAGCGCCGGGGAGGCTGGTGAGGCACTTCTGAAGGAGCTAACGGCTCTTATGAATTTGATGCTCTCCGGTAGTGTGGATGATGCCATCACAGACATTTTGTATGGGGCTAATTTGTGTGCCCTACGCAAGGGAGATGGTGGCATTCGTCCCATTGCCGTGGGATGTACGTACCGACGTATGGCAGCCAAACTCTGTTGTAGATATTACAAAACCGAGTTAGCTTTGAAGTTACAGCCCCTCCAAATTGGTTTTGGTTCAAAGGGGGGCTGTGAGGCTGCCATACATGCTTTATCAACCTACCTTGGCTCCAGTAAAGGTGAGGTCATTCTCAAGGTTGATGTGAAGAATGCTTTCAACTCGGTGAACAGGGACACCTTGTTGAACCAAGCTAAATTAGAAACACCCAAAATTTATAATTTTCTTTGGCAATGTTACAGATACCCCTCCAAACTATTATACAAGGACAACCTTTTGAAATCAGCTGTTGGATGTCAACAAGGAGACCCTCTTGGACCGGTAATTTTCAGTTTAGCCATTCAGCCCATTATTCGGCGGTTAAATTCTAAATTTAATGTATGGTACCTAGACGATGGGACTCTAGGAGGAGATGTGGAGACAGTTTTACAAAATTTGGTATTTATTAAAAATGAATTTAGATTAATTGGTTTAGAACTAAATGACAGCAAATGCGAGATTTTTTTAAACGACGTTTCGGACAAAATTTCTACTATTTCTAAATTCAATTCCGTAGCTCCCACCATCAAAATTTTAGAAAAAGACTCTTTACGTCTCCTCGGGTCCCCAATCCTAGAAGATGCCTACACCTCATTTATAGAGGAAAAAGTTCAAAATTTTAGTGACATTTCGGATCGGCTACTCAAAATAAATATACACTCGGCTTTCACTATTCTTCGGTATTGCCTATTCGTTCCAAAATTCACCCATGCCTTACGATCGACGCCATTTTTTAAACATATTACAATTTTGAAAAAAATGGACGAAATTATAGAAAATACCCTCACCAAAATTTTAAATGTGGCCTTGGATGACCGAGCTTTACTACAAGCGACTCTACCGATTCGCTTGGGTGGGCTCGGTATTCGCAAAATTTCAGATGTCAGCTTACCAGCGTTCCTGTCTTCAGTCCACAGTACGGAAGAATTAACTAGGAAAATCCTTGCACCTACACTAGTTAATTCTGAAGTATTGTGTAAGACTGATGCAGTGAACGCTTGGAAAATTGCATGTCCAAACACCGATCTCCCAAGGAACCTTTTCTCACAGCGTCAGTGGGACGGGCCGCTCTGCAGCTTAGTTGGAAAAAAATTACTAAATACATGTTCCAATGCTGCTGAGCGTGCCCGTTTACTGGCGGTTGGAGTGTGGGAATCGGGTCTTTGGCTACAAGCTCTTCCGTCATCTAACGTAGGGACTATGTTAGATGACACTACCTTCCGCATCGCAACTTGTCTCCGTTTAGGTGCGCCGTGTGTTTCTCCGCATCAATGCCGTTGTGGAGAAGCCGTTGACAGACTCGGACACCATGGTCTGTCGTGCTGCAGGAGTGCTGGGCGAATTCCACGGCACGCCAGCCTCAACGACATAGTCCGCCGTGCTCTTGTCACCGCCGGTGTACCAGCTGTACTAGAACCAAACGGTTTGGCGCGTGACGATGGCAAGAGACCGGATGGCATGTCGTTAATGCCATGGAAGATGGGTAGGACTCTGGTGTGGGACGCCACATGCGTTGATACCATGGCTCCTACCCATATAACTAGCACGGCTGGCTGTGCTGGTGCTGCTGCTGCTTCTGCAGAGGCTCTCAAGCGGCGCAAATACTCCAATCTCATCGGAGATTATGAATTTGTGCCGTTTGGAGTCGAGACTTTGGGGTCATGGGGTCCGAGCGCTCGCAACCTCTTCCGTGAGATTGCGAAGCGAATGGTCGACGCTTCTCGTGACCAGAAGGCTGGCCTCTTTTTAGGACAGAGAATAAGCATTGCCATACAACGTGGCAATGCTGCCAGTCTTCTGGGAACGCTACCACAAGAGGCATGCGATGCGGAGGAATTCTACGACGCATTTTAATTGTTCTTAGCTATAAGTTGTATAATAGTTATTTTATTTTTATTGTATTTAATATTTATAAATTATTTCTTGATTTGTTTATTTAAAAAAAGGATTACAAATTGAAATTAAAACCAAATATTAAGTCAACTGGGTATTTCTATGTATAATATGTATGTATTTACAAAAAATGTAAAAGTATCTAAGTATGTTTATCCGCATTCTAGATTACATAACACAAGCCAGTTAAGCTATGCATATCATGGGTCTAGATAGCGTTGTATGGAATATTGTAGACTATTTATTTATTATTTATTAAACTATAATGTGTTCGTTCTTGATATTAACTAAAAAAATTCTGAGTTAACTGACCACCAACCCTAAAATTTTTCATAAAATAATGAACAAAAAGTTAACTAAATCAAACGCATCCTCTGAAGATTTAGAGAAATACTCAAACACCAATTTAATTATTGATGCATCTTAATGTAATCGTCGATCGCTCGTTTGTAAATTTTGCTAATTTTCACCAACTTCTGAGAGCCGCTGGACCAAATGACAGTAATGAATTATGGAATATTTTCAAGTACGAACCCTAATTTCTATATAGTAATGCCTTTTACGATCATGACTTTTTCACATTTAAGTTGACCGGTTGTCTTTAGTAATAAATATTCAGGAAATTTAACGAGAAATTGTTAAATGGTTAGAAGACTAGAGTTTGAATTTATAACCTGGAACAGTTCTTTCACCTTACAGAAAATTACAGTTAAACGAAGATTAATTTATTATACATCCCGGTTTCGGTTGGATGCGAAGTTTTATTAAGCCAATTGAAGTTTCATTAAACCTTGCTTATGTAGATACTAACAATAAAAATATCTTGATACTTATTTATGTATAAATATTGAGAAATATAAAGAAAAATTTGATAATTTCATAAAACATTTTCAATTTGCTAACAACGGAGGAGTTCATGCGGTAAAAAGTTTGAAACAAAACAAAATAAGCATACAACCTCATTTCGGTATGAAAACAATGAAACCTCAATGTTAATAATAAATTCTATATTATCTGTGCCCGCTCACAGTTTGCAATATCTGTCACTCGAAACTCCAATATTAGATGCCAAGTTAGCATCTGTGAACGCCGTTTGATTTAAAACTTTTATGTCTCTTCTATGTGAAAATACAGTTTGATTTTCGATAGACTTGTTATTTCACCCGAATTTGACTTGAAATTGCATTAAACTTTAAAACTTATTCATTGTACTTCAAATACCTAATAGCTAGTCATAAACAGCACTCAGCAAAGAAAGTTCTGGAAATCCTAAAGTTCGAATAAATGTAGACATTACTTATAACTTAGTGAACCGTCTGAACCTATTTTAGTGTCAATGGTTTGAGTTTTGACATTTAAAATGTCTCTAAATTTGGTGGCGCCATGCTATTTCCAGTATGAATAGACTGCCTCAACTAAAGAAGTACCTACCCTCTTACGATTTTACCAAACTTTGACGATTAATATCGGTATTAAGTAGCATTGGTATCGGCTTAATGGAGGTATCGGTATAGTCCTCTCACCCCCTTTTTATATATTATATATAATTTAATAACAAACTTACTTCATAAGTAAAAACCTTCATATTTTTCTCTGAAACGAAAATTGTCACACGTTACAATCATTTTTGAAAATTCTGAATAAACTAGCATTATAAATACAGTCTGTCAACAGACAGTCTCGGTGTCGTCATAAATCAAAATGAGATTGCATTACACGCAGTAATACATAAGATTCTAACGTTCATTCATACTCCTACAGCTTTCTGAATACGTGGCAATGTAATATGTTAGCTTTAAATATTACTTAGCTGTAAGTTAGTACCTACCTAACAAGGTTTACCCTTTTAGAAACATTTTAAGTGTCTGGAATTTTGTGTTTGTTATGTTTATATGTTAAGCCTAGAGGCCTCTCTAATTGTAGTTGTTGGGTAGGCCTCCAACACTGACACATATTATTTTATTGCACATACCGCTGCTTAAGTAAATATGATATTTACTCAGAAAAATGGTACCTACGTCTCCGGTAGAGAAGGCATACTCAAATAGAGAATTTTTTTTTTTTTTTTACCAAACATCTAGACATTCAGATATCTTCACAAACTATCACATTTATAACATTAGTAGGTATTTATAACATCACATTTAGAATATAAGATTTATATTATATTATCTGTTAATTGAGAATGTGGGACACGGCAGTATTTACGCCCAATTGAACAGTCCGACTGGGGAAGTATCTCCACCCTACAGAATACCGCGGTTATAATAACTTCGTGTTGTGTTCCCAGCGGTGAGTAGGGTAGCCAGAACTCACTGGAGAATTTTTGCTGTCAGTGGGATGACTAAAGGCTGGTCCTGCTTTGTCCTCTACACTAAAGGCACAGAAACTCTGTGCTTACAGGGTCGGCAGCGCGAGTGTGGCTTCTCTAGTGTTACACACATCCATAGGCCACGGTAACCACATTCCATCAAGTGGAACGTGCGCTTGTCTGCCACCTAAGTGGTATAAAAAAAAATCTGTGGTAGGAAGTAGGGTAACTTAATATCTTGGTTAAATAATGTTGCTTAAATAAGTTTGTAATAGATGAAAACTGTTATCTGGATATTGATACGCGTGGTACCTTTAGGAACGATAGTTAATGTTATAATCGATCTTTGTTTACATATAGACCCCTCTATCTATCGGAGAACACATCATACACGTTTTACTGCAAACCATTAACCGTGTGGTATTATGCTTACGTAATGTTATATTTTGTGCATGTTATTTTTTACAGAGATATGTCTTTAAAATTAAATTTGAAGTTTTAATTAATTTATTTAATTATTTATTTATTTATTCAACATATAAAAACATACAAATGTCACATCATTATATGCGATAAAATATTTTGTCTTATTAGGTATTTCACGTCAAATAACCGACCCCGTATTGTTCCCGGCGCAAAGGTGACCATGACATTGGCGGCATTGCTTCGCTGAATCGCGATGGCCATCCTTTGCCCCAGAAACGAGCCGGAGCGGGATGAGCGGAATTATGAGGAAGTATAGTCATCCTAAAAACAATGGAGCTAGTTTTTAGGAGGTGTAAAAATTTTACGTTTGTGGCCAATTTCTGTTTTCTTGTTACTAGTTGATTCAACAATTCCAGGCAACTACCGGCCAAGCTTCAAAACTTTCAGAGATTGAGAAATTGACATAATCTGACGGGAGTTGAGGACCAAAAACTTGTAACTTGAAATAAGTGGACAGTGGGAATATCGAATTTATATATCAGTCAAGTATTCCTAACTTCAAAAGGTACTGAGTGGGAAAATAAAGTATATGAATATTTACCAAAATAAATTACACGGGAAGCGAAACGAGTTTATCTCGATTTGCTTCCCGTTATTTAGAAGAATCGATTCGATATAAAGGCTATATAATTAACCCGTGAACGGTGAAGACAAGTCGTCTCGCTCTGGTAACTTAAGTTTGGTAACAGATGAAGTCTCAGATAATAAAACATCGGTCCATTGAGGTAGGTTTTCATAATGTACAAAGCCCGTGGCGAAGGGTGAACATTTTCTAAAGAGAAGTCGGTGGAAAGGAACCCTTCATCGATCTACTTTTTCATACATCATGCGACGCTTTAGGAAACCGGCAAATTTCGAATCATAAGGACCCCTCGCCACTACCGTGCCCAATAAATTCTGATTTTGAAAAGAGAGAACTTTAGTCATTAATTTTTTTTATTTTACAGAAGGAATGTTCTTAAATGTCATTGTAAACCTTTGATGATGCCATAAGGCGAAACCGGTCAGATCTAATAAATAATAAAAGCAATGTGGAAAAGTACAAGTGAGTTATCAATATGTGTAACAACAAATTCCACCAAGTGCCATCAATCTACAGTATTAATAGCAGGAAATACATATTTTTAAATTTTAAAAACGTTCCTAATATATTTGTTTTAATTCTTAATTAAGAATCAAAAATTAAAAAGAAACACAAATACATTTGGATATGAAAGGTCTGTCTTAATAGTATTTATTTAGTATAGTAACAATATTATAACTAATGTTTTGACGTAAGGCGATGTTATTTGAAACCGATAATATTTAACCCATTTTAAACACTCCTATTGAGCCCCTTGAGATAACTCATGAAATCATAAAAAACACTCACGAGAATGTTTTCTCGACATAATTAAAATTCCTCGTCATAATATGCCTGCTATAAGAGTATGCATATGTCGACGGGGTTGCTAGAGGTTAGAGCTAATTGCAAAGTGCAACCATTGTTTTTCTGTGCCCTCTGCGCCCCGGGGAAACCACGAGCCTTTTAATTATTCTACGAGACGAGGTTTCTGCGTTGTAATGAAGGATGGAAGTATTTACCTAAAAGTCTAGATATTTATGTTTCATTATGGCGTAAAGATAGTATGAATATTTTCTTACTTAGTAGAAGTAATGCTTTTATATTAGAATACAGAAAATACAGATCTAGAATTTGCTGCGTGTATATTAAGTAGTACCTATAATGGTCTATTGTTTTGTTAAAATAACAGTAAGCACAAAATGTAAATGAGACAGAATCGCTCTGCAAAAACTTTTCCCCATGAAATGGAAGCAAATTGTGAACTTCGTATTTCACCGTTATATCTACGACATAGTGTGACCACCTGCTACCAGAATATATTACTAGCACGTTATGGTTGTCTCTGATTGGTCAGGTATGAACACACACACAAAAGCTTATGTTATAGTTTCGAATATGACATAGGCGTTTTTATGCTGAGAATATGTTCCAGTAAGTCGTGGGAACGTGATGGCAACCGGAGGCAACAGCTAATTTTTATACACTTTTTTTTTTCTATACCACTTGGCTGGACAGCAGTTCAGACAAGCACACGGCCCACCTGATGGAAAGTGGTTACCGTGGCCTTTGGACGTGTGCAATGCCAAGAGAGTCACACTCTCGTTGGAGAGTGGATTGGGTTGCCAATCCTGTAAACACTAGAGTTTCTGTGCCGTCAGTGTAAAAGACAAATCACAACTAGCTTTTGGTCTTCCCACTAACAGTACAATATCTCTCCAGTGAGCTCTGACTACCCTACTCACTGCCGGAAACACAACACGAGGTTATTATGGCCGCAGTATTCTGTAAGCCGGAGGTACTTCCACTGTCGGACTGCTACATTGAACGGAAAAACTCAGTAGTTTATATACTCAATCAAGACATTACGTAGGTAAGTTATCTATATGTCATCCTAATTTAAATAGGTAAATCTGTATATAACAAACGATATTTCTACATAAAAATAATGGTCGAAAGTAAAGCAACATTACAAGAAAACTCACGTGTATTATAATAAAGTGTGTGCCTATGTAATGTGTCGAGAAAGGCGATAGGTAGCGCAGCCGTCGCGTTTTGCATAAAGTTCGACCCGAAAGGTTTCATATTCACCTCAGAGTTACTTGGAAACCGTATGCTCGCCGGGATGGAAGGGAATGCTATAATTTTTATGAAATATAATTTGTAAAAGGTTGGATGGGCGTCTTTGAGAAATTTGCCTGTGGGCTGGTAAAGGAAGCGAGCAATAAGTAAGTTATTTAAAAAAAGAATGCTTAGAACGAAAATTTTGTGTTCTGTACTGATGGCACAGAATATCTCTGTTCTTACAGGGTCGACAGCATGGGTATAACTCGCCTGGTGTTAGACACGTTCATAGGTCACGGTAACCACTTTCCATCAAGTGTGCCGTGTGCTTGTCTGCCTCCTAAGTTGTGTAAAAAAATAGTATTCCCAATAAATCTATCTTAAGGTACCTCTACACAAGCTTTAGTGAATAGAAACATGAAAATATATTCAGACGCGAATATTATCTACCGAGTTTTAAATACACAGCGCTATCTAGACCCAAAATAAGCTTAACTTAACTTACTTTTAGAAACTATTTTTTGTAATACATGTGTAAATGTGGGAATGTACACACATCCTGGATACACCTTCAAGAATATAAAATCACGTATGTATGAAAATCCGTATATTTAAAAATACTTCTAAGTAATATTTGTAAATAAGGAAACTTTAATTGGAGAGGCTAGCAACCTACTATTGAAGTTAATAAACTCGTTCCCTAACCCGGAAACTACATTTGTTCTCGACCTTTGAAGAGTTCGTAAGATTTCCTATTACCGCACAGCCTTCCCAGCTTCAACTTTGTGTAGTTTACTGAATCCAACAGTTTTATTTACTTGCCGGAACTACCAGGCAGCATAGTTTTGCAAAGAAACTACTACAAGACCGATTGTGTACACTCTTTGGTATATTTCTTCAAGAAACCACTCGTTAACAACGTTTGCGCTTTGGATAAGCTTGCAATTGTAGGATTATTGTGCTTACTTTTAAATATAGTTACCTTGCAAAGACTAAGTAAGATAACTAGCTGCAGTGTACAGAAACTTTAAATGGGTAAGTAGACAAATTTAACAAATGAACGGTTACGGTGACGTAGAAAATTCTGGTCGTTCAGCAGTATAAGATATGATTCCAAGACCGACCGCAAAAAGCCGACCGCAGAGCGTATCGTGAAAAATACTTGAATATGTGCTTTTGTTTATTGTTATAATTCATTGCGTCTTCTCAATGGTACTGTTTATCCGTATAGAAGTTTAACAAGTAATATGTGCAAAGAGACGACATTTCATCCGACTACACATAAATGATCCATAGAAATAAAAGAAAATCAATCCCGCAATCCGCTCATTTGTCTAAAACTATACATTTATATTTTTCACATAACCGCAATGAATTAAAATAATAAACAAACTTATTATCACATTCCAAGTCCATGTCATGATACTCTTTGCGTCTGCTGCTGTGAAACATTGCAGCATGCTACAGAGTTTGGAATCATACCTTTAAAATTTGAGCTGGACGTAGAACTCCCAGACGCCGTACTTCATCTAAAATATTTATTACATACATACATATAATCACGCCTCTATCCCCGGAGGGTTAGACAGACGTGAATTAACACTAACATTTCACCAATCATCGAATTCGGTCCCACGTAATAAGGGGTGAGCCTATTGCCATCTTCCGGGCACTATTGTTGACTCAAGCCATGCATCTGAGGCTGAGTCTGTGCTGCATATATCTGTCTGATGTAAAAGAGCTCTATCCATTAGTCGCCTTGTACGACACCGTACAGGAAGAGATGGGGTGGTATCAACATTATTAATAAGTTATTATAACTCCATTTTCTATAAAAGTGCAAAAGCCAAGCCAAGTAGTAAATACCGAGTACCCACATTCATAAATTCTGCCGCATTATGACGACGATTGATTTTACTGTAATCCGTACTAATATTATAAACTTAAAAGTAACTCTATCTGTCTGTCTTTTTATTCCGTTATAACGCCTCAACCACTAAACCAATTTTGATGATATTTGGCATAGAAATGGAGTATGCAGGTACAAGTTGCGAAAAAACAGCAACATATTATTCCGAAAAAAGGCTCGAATCAGCTCAAATAGGGCCATGAAAGTTTGTATGAAAGTTGCTCAATTTCAAAGATAACAATATAAAACTTACAATGAATAAAATGAATTTATAATTATGAATATAGAACTTGGTTGTATTATTTCCGGCAGAGTAGATTTTTTTTTTATACCACTTAGGTGGCAGACAAGCACGTGGCCCACCTGATGGGAAGTGGTTACCGTGACCTGTGGACGTATGCAACACCAGGGGTGTCGCACTCGCGCTGCCGACCACGAAGAAACCTTCTGATGCCTCTCTTGAAGAACCCCATATTGTAGGTGCTTGGGAAAACCGCAGCAGGGAGGTCATTCCACAGCTTGAGTGTGCGTGGGATGAAGTTTCTTTCATACCGCACAGTAGGCACCGTCTCAGTTTGCAATGTGTGAGGATGAATTCCCTGCCTATGGCGAGAGGTGCGATGATAGAATGTACCTGTGGGCATCATATCAAACAATTGATCTGAGCACAAACCATAGGCGGTAGAACAGACATAGCGAGGCAAAGTCCCTCCTAAGGCTAAGAGGTTCCACACTACCTGCAAGTATGGGATTGTCAACCAGCCTAAACGCACTCAATATTCACTCAATGCACTCAATACTCCATATGGGGCCGGACCTGTGCCTTATAAAGAAGGAGTTGCTGCCCCGCAGTAAAGTACTGCTTTGCCCTGTTAAGTACTCCAAGTTTCCTTGATGCCAACTTAACCTTGTCCTCCAAATGACTCCGGTACGGGACGTCTCTGGAGATATCGACACCAATGATCCCAATACTCGAGGAGATGGTAAGCGGTGTGCCCAAGAATTGCGGCGCTACAATGAATGGGGTTTTCTTAGCGGGGAATACACATACTTGTGTCTTAGTGGGGTTGAATTGGACAAGGTTTAGTCATCCCCAATCGGATATTCCAGAGAGAGTAGTCTCGATTTCAGACACAAGTTGGTCGCGACCCTTCTCCTCCTCGGACTGAGGGATATTTGCACGGCCCGTGTAACAAGTGTCCTCGGTACTGTCGTCCGCATAGCAATGAATGGAGCCATCAGACAGCATGTCATTGATATGCAGCAAAAACAAGGTCGGAGACAACACGGAGCCTTGTGGGATACCAGCGTTTATGTTCATGCGGTCCGAGCAGCTGCCGCGGCCGACCGCTTGGATGCTTCAGTTGGACAAAAAGCTGGTGATCCATTCGCATAGTCCCTCAGGGAGTCTATAGTACGGCAACTTCTTAAGAAGACCTTTGTACCAGACCCGATCGTAGGCCTTTGCTATATCAAGGCTGACTGCTAGTGCCTCACCCCGATTGTCGATGGCTTGCACCCACCCGTTTGTGAGATATACAAGAAAGTTACCGGTATAGCGACCGTGGCAAAAGCCGTATTGTCAGTCGCTCAGTAGATCGTTTCCTTCAAGGTATCTCAGGAGCTGTGTATTAATAACACGCCCCATAACCTTCGAGAGAGTGTAATTGGTCGGATCTGTCCTGGCACCTTTCTTAGGTACAGAGTGCACGAATGTAGTCTTCCACGAGGCCGGGACCTGCCTCGCGGAGTATGAGAGTGCGAAAAGACGTGTAAGTGCAGGGCTTAGCTCGGGGGCACAGTGCTTAAGCACCATCGTCGGTATACCGTCCGGCGATTTTACCTTTGCCTAACCCGCAAAATTTACCTCTGCCTAACCCGCCGGGGATAAAGGCGTGATTATATGTATGTATGTATTACTGTGGGCAACAATTAGTGAGTACATACTATAAAATAAAAAATGTAGAGAAGTTTAAACCGTTTTATCTCATTTACAATGGCCTATGTGTAGAGTCTACAAACTAAAAGTCAGTTTCCACTAACTGCCATCTATTTTATTTATTATACAACAGACACTACATTTGCACTACATCCATGTCAACCCTTTGTCACCCTTTATAACCCACATGGGACACTCGAGAACATCCGTACAAGGATTTAAACTACATATTTATATAAGTAGGTACGGTACTATAAATAAAGATAAAACAAACACATTATACTCGTATTATAATAGATATGACTTTGCTAATGGCAGCCTGATTCAGATTACCTAACCCTTCTGTGTTTGTTACCACTTTAAGCAACCTTTTCGATACTAATTATATAGGTATATGCTTAATAACAACACTAATAATACCGCAACTTTAGCCCTTCAGTTATCTAAATGGAATGGTTAGTAAAGTTTTACCTATTGGTGTTAATCGATTTTATATAATTTTTTAAAAAAGGTTTTACTCAATATAGATTTTAAGTAATAGAACATCGAGTGACAGAACTTGTTTTTTTTACGTGCGCAATATCCCCACGTATACCTCCCCACCGGAGCCGGTGGAAGAGGTTATGTCGGACTCGAACCGACCAAAAAGCACGCCGCCTGTGGGTCGTGAGTGACAGGACTTATCGTTTGAATTGTCGGCACAGAAGACTATGGAGATCAAATTAATTTACTATTGTTTCCTTATATCCATTAATAATCTAAGAAATAAATAAATATTCTACAACGTTCCACACCACGCTGTCTAGACCCATGGTAAGCATAGATAGTTAAGCTTGTGTTATGGAATCTAGAATGCGGATAAACATATTGTGATACTTTTTTTGTAAATACAAAGATATTATTACTAATTAGCCCAACGCAGTCCACCGCTGCGTTGAGCTGCGCGGATTTTTGGCCATATCTCTAGTTCTACTCAGCCAACTTGCCGGATTATACATAAAGAAATTTTGTGTAAATAACCTGCGAAAATAAACCTATCAAAAATCTAGAGCACAACTTCTGAATTCTGTTCAGAACTTTAACTTTACGCCAACTAGGGGCACACCTCCTCCCTACAAACCAAAAATAATAACACTATTAAATTAACGTTGAGTTCCTTGAAGGAATATGAAAAATCAGATATTTCAGATTGAACCGGACTGTTATATTAGACGTGAGAGTATTGTGAGTCTCTAACGTTAAATATTCGTCAGTAAATATTATTAAACTAGAGGCCGCCGCCTTCGTACGGGTGAACCCGATTTATCCCCTTAGGGGTAGAATTGCTTAAATCCGTTCTTAACGGATATCTATAAGGAACCCACCTACCAAATTTCAAGTTTCCAGGTGTTAGTATTTCGTTTTTATTTATATAGATAATAGTAAAAGTAGAGAGCGGCTTTTATTATATTAATGCGGCCAATGACCTCTACGCTGTCACGCTACCTCTAGTCTAAACTGTGTTTTGAGATAAACCTATTTATTTTATAGAAGCTTGAACATTTAATTTATAAAAATGTTTTAAATCCCATAGTGTACTTATAGAAAGTTACAATAAGGTATCTAACACAGTAATCAGAATAAGATATAGAGATAAAGTTAAATGTTTAAACCTTATCTGTACCTTCTTCATGTCTTGCCCTGGACACCGAAGGCGCAGGCCTTTCTTGCCCGTGATACTACCATTCATACTACCAGTAGTAACACCGGTAATTAGTTTACCCGTGGTACTACTGCAGTTGAAAGTAATAACAACAGCAAAAAAAAATTACCCGTGTTACTACCGTAATAATAATAATAATAACAAAGTAACTACTTACATCGTCGTTACTTTTTATTTAAATAAAATTTAAGTACTTCTTTTATAACTAAATTAAGACTTCACTTGAACAAAAAACAACATAATTAAAGACTACACTTGAACAAAAAACAACATGGCACAATTCTATTCTTTTTCTTACTACCGATTTGTGTTCATAATCATCACTCATCATAATTTTATTTTTCATACTTTTTTATACATAAATTTTTATTACTACGTGGGGCGCACTATAAGTTTCCGGAATGAATATGAAAAAATACTGGTTGCGCCGATGTGGAAACTGTATTTTTTGACATGGAAACACACTCCTTTTAGATCCGTCTCCCCCTCCGCACTAACCATAGAGTAGGCCTAGCTGTAGCTTCCGTCCGCCATTGTGTGAGATGTGGACGGCCACTCCCGTTTTGAACTAGCCAGCGTAGGGACGGATCGCGAGCGCGTCTCTCAGAAATGAATAATATTTGTTGTATTTTAACCGCCTCATAGACCTTTACCGATCGGATGGTGCCTCTCGTGTGTTCCTCAAGGGATCTAGTGACGCTGACGGCAGCTCCTGAGCAAGGAAGAGAAGATCCGTGTACCGGCTGCGATGAAAAACACGTGGGTCGTGAAGGTTAGTGCATCCTCTCCTAATTTCTCGGGCTGCATTCACTGCCTGGATCGAATCCGCGGCAGCCCGGCCACCTGTCTTGTTTTGTGTGTAAAGTGTCAATAGAACAGTTATCTGCTTCTCCGCAATACAGTCCACTCGCGCACGCTGGCCCATGCGCCACCATTTTTTTTGGTCCGGATCGAGCCGGATTCTTAGCCGTAGTTCGTATTTTGTTATTATTCTAATGGGAATAAGCGCATCGCACCTAAGTGCCTGGTTATTTTAGTAGAAAACCCCGCATCCAGACATTTAGGCTTAGAATTTGTTGTCCGTTCGCCGCTGGCTCGCATTGTACCTACCTAATACATAAATAGGTTAGGTATCATATCAACACTTAATCGTAGTTCGCAATTTTCGCATCGCACCTAAGTGCCTGGTTATTTTAGTAGAAAACCCCGCATCCAGACATTTAGGCTTAGATCTTAGGTATACTCAGACACCCTAGTGCATAGGCACAGTGTAATACCTAACGCATTTGGCTTTGTTTTGTTTTTTTCAATTACGTTGTTCTCGGCTCGCGTCGTATTTGCCTAGTACCTGCGTGGGTGGACACGTGGCTGTACCTACCTCGCTCGCATCTCATCCCAATTCATACGAAAGTATTTTAATTTGAATAGATATTACGCAATACTTAATCTCTGAAATAATAGTTGAACCTAGACAGCGACCATCGCGTAGGTACGACCTTGTTGCTATGCGCGTTAGTTCAAGCTTGCACTGGCAGTCATAAGTACCTACCTACCTACGGTTATCGCTCGCGCCGCCTCGCTGCTCTGTACCGCTAAGATTAAGTCATTTCATATTTGTTGTTTACTGCACTTTAGTTTGAGATTTAATTGTAAACATGTCCCCAAAGGTTGATAAGACCGGTAAGGTTCAATTGAAACTTTTATACGCTAAAAAAGAAATGATTTACTCTCGCGTACAATCGATTTATGATAATGCACTTAAAACCTCTGATTTGGTCATCAGAGATTCGTTCTTGTGTTCTATAGAAAACTTAGATAGTCTACGCGCGGATTTCGAAACCTTAGTACATGACATCAACGTTTTAGAGTTGAATTTGAATCCCGATTACTCAGTGAGTTATCAAGCCTTGTCGTCGTTTGACGATTTGTATTGTCGTATCAAACGCGTCGCTAGGAGTTTGGAGAAGCCGGCTGACCTACCCAACCCCACTCGCGACCGACCTAAGTTGCCACCAATTCAAATACCCGAGTTTGATGGTAACATTCGCAATTGGTGTCTATTTATAGATAGTTTTGAGAATACAATAGATAAGAACGATTCGTTGACAGATCACGAAAAGTTGCATTATCTCGTTGAAAAATTGACTGGTAAAGCTATAACCGCTTGCGCTGGAATTACGTTTAGTGCCGAGAATTATAATTTAATTTTAAATACTTTGAAAGCTAAGTATGAGGATAAAAGATCGGTAGCTAACGCCTATTTAGATCAGATGTCTGATTTGAAATCTATTACGGCATGTAACGATCAAAACTTAGAGAAATTTCTAGATACTTTCGCGTCAGCTGTTCGCGCCGTAAAGAACTTGAAGATCGATGACCTCTGCGACTTCGTATTTTTGTATATGGGTTTAAAGAAATTAGATTCCGAAACCATTCGTTTGTTTGAGTCGGATCATCGCGGCAGTAAAATTCCTAAGTTCGAAGACTTAGAAAGTTTTGTTCGCGAGCATATAAAGGTATTGCAACGCTCTTCATCGAAACATGAAGGCGCGAAGAAGGTTGTTACTTCTGAACGCAAAATAGATGCCTCATCGAGGTCACCGAGGTCAACCCATACTTATGTTAATACCGCACCAGCACGTGTACAATCATCTGTTTGCTCTTTGTGTAGTACTCATCACTCGCAACTGTACAAGTGTCCTGGTTTCCTAAAATTGTCGCCTAGTGATCGTTATAAATTTGTTCGCGCTAATAATCTTTGTTTTAATTGTCTCGGTACTAAACACCGCGTGGGTTTATGTAATAGTGGAAATGGTTGTCGCAAATGTCAAGCGAGACACCACACTTTGCTTCATTTTGAAAATAGTAATGCCGCATCCAAGGTGAGCACAGTTGGTTCGTCGAGCGGTGACGCGCGGCAGCCTGCGCCGCAGCCGCAGCCCGAGCTCGCACGCGCTCCGGCCTGCCCGGGGACCGCTACGAATGACGTCACCTTGTGTTCGTTCTCCGCTAGTGCTGCCCTCACTACGGTTTGTCTTGCGACCGCTCGCGTGGTTATTGTTGATGCATTAGGTAAACCGCACATTGTTCGAGCGCTATTAGATGGCGCTTCGCAAAGTAATTTTATTACTCAAGATTGTTGTCAACGTCTTGGTTTCAATGTTGATAGGCGTTCAACCTACTCAGTGGTGACGGGTTTTGGAGGTTTACGGTCAGCTGTTCATGGCACAGTTAAAACGAGGTTTGGATCTCGTTTTAATAATAAAATTTGGTTTGGATTCGTTCGTTACGGATAAAATAACTGAACAGTTGCCTACCGTCCCAGTTGACACGTCTTTATTAACGAAATTTAAAGACTTGCCTTTAGCTGATGAGACTTACGCTGTTCCTGGAGTCGTCGATATATTGATCGGCGCTTCGATTCTCCCGCACCTCCAGTTATCACGTAAGGTCAAAGGGGGACCGACGTACCCCGCTCCGCACGCCCTGGAAACAGTTCTGGGTTTTGTTATAATTGGTTCCGCACCCGCTTCTATAGATAGTTTTAGTCACTCGACTGCCTCGTTCTGTTGCACCGTCGAGCCGCCACTGGAGTCTACCATCCGCAAGTTTTGGGAGATTGAAGAGGTCAAGGTCCCACCAATCCTAAGCCCCGATGACAAGATGGCTGAGGAGATTTATTGTCGCACGACTACTCGCGATGAGCAGGGTCGTTATGTTGTCGCGCTCCCTTTCAAGGGAGATATTTTTTCGCTCGGCGACTCCCGTGCATCCGCTGAAAGACGCTTTCTTTGTTTAGAACGAAAGATGCAGGCGTCTCCAAAGTTAAAGCAAGCCTATGATGAGGTTGTCAACGAATATTTAGATAAAGGTTACATCTCACCTGCGCCTGCGGACACTGACGAGACCCAGCCTTCGTACGTTATCCCGCACCACGGAGTTATTAGAGAAGATAAGCTTACTACTAAACTCCGCGTAGTTCTAGATGGCAGTGCTAAGACTAGCACTTCCGTGTCGCTTAATGACATTTTGTATTGTGGTCAAAATCTTCAAGGTAATTTATTTGACATAATTGTAAATTTTCGTTTATTCGCTGTGGCACTCTCTGCAGATATTCGACAAATGTTTTTGTGCCTTGAAGTGCGCGAACCCGATCGTAGGTTTCAACGATTTTTGTATAGATTTTCACCGAAAGAACCTTTAATGGTTTACGAGTTTAATCGTGTTTGCTTCGGGCTTAAATCTAGCCCTTTTCACGCACTTCGCACCGTCAAGCAGTTGGCCGCTGACGAGGGCGATGCATTTCCTAAAGCGAGAGCCACCATTGAGACTGGCTTATACATGGACGACTTCGTGTATAGTGTAGATAGCGAGGCCGAGGCTGTCGAGACGGCCGCTCAAGTTATAAGTCTCATGAAGGCGGGTCAATTTGATCTCGTGAAATGGACGAGCAACTCGCAAACAGCGTTAGAGTCGATTCCACCGTCGCACCGATTGTCTTCGGTTAAGGAGTTCGATGAAAGTGATACGCATAAGGTGCTTGGTTTAAGCTGGTCGCCCGCATCTGATACGTTTAGTTTGAAAAGTAGTTCGACCCCGCAAACTTGTACTAAACGCGTTATCCTGTCGTGTGTGGCACGGATATGGGACGTAATGGGATTCGTAGCTCCTGTCGTTCTGTACGCCAAACTACTTATAAAAGAGCTTTGGCTTTCGAATTGTGATTGGGACGACACCGCGCCCGACAACATTGCTAAGTTGTGGGCTCGCTTTAGAAAAGAACTCTCTGTGCTTGACCAAGTACAAATTCCGCGTCATGTAGGTATATCGCAACATAGTGTTGTTACGGTAGTAGGCTTCGCGGACGCTAGTGAGAGGGCGTATGGAGGAGTAGTCTATTTTCATGTCTCGAATGTAGGTAAGGTTTCAATTAGCCTTATAAGCGCGAAATCGAAGGTCTCTCCCCGTAAGGTCGTCTCTCTGGCACGCCTCGAGCTATGCGCTTTACTATTGTTGGTTAGATTGATCACCTCTATCGCCAATGCTTGTAGTAGTCGCATTAATATTAATAGAATTTTAGCTTTTTCGGACTCAACAGTCGCTTTGTGTTGGGCCCACTCTTCGCCCCATCGTTGGGACACCTTCGTCGCTAATAGAGTGGCAAAAATTCAATCGGAATTAGCGCCAAAAAATCTCTTTCACGTTGCTGGCACCGACAACCCAGCCGATTGTCTCTCTCGTGGACTGCTTCCTTCGCAAATATTAGATCACCCGTTATGGTTTAGTGGACCGTCCTGGATTCATGCCGCGTTAGATAAGTGGCCAGTTAGTCAATTCAATCCCACTACGGTTTCCGAACCACCCGAGGAAAAGAAGCACTCGCTTGTGGTGTCGGTCCCGCGTGAAGAGTCCCTGGTTTTGTTGTTGGCTAATCGCGTCTCGTCTTGGTCGAGACTGTTGCGTTGTGTTGTTTATGTAGGCCGATTTTTGAGAATTTTATCTACACGCGGTCATATAACCGCCGCTGATTTAGATAAGGCTGAATTGATCATACTTCGCGAATTGCAGAAGTGTTATTTTGCTTCTGAATTTAAAAATTTAGAATTTAACAAACCTTGTAGTCGTTCTTTCCGACACTTGAAACCATTTTTGGAAGATGGACTCATTCGAGTAGGTGGTCGTTTGAGAAATTCAGGTTTAGGATTTGAACAAAGGCACCCAGTAATTCTCCCGCGTAAGGACCACGTATTAGATTTGTTAGTAGATTATCATCACAAGGTGAATTGTCACGCTGGTCCCGATTTGTTAATGTCTATTTTGAGACAGAAATACTGGATAATTTCCGCTCGTAATTTGATTCGCGCTAGAGTACACAGATGTGTACCTTGTTTTAAACTCCGCCCGCGTTTTATCGCGCCTGAAATGGCCGATCATCGCTCTTGTCGTGTTGTTCAATCCGCAAAACCTTTCGTACACACCGGCACAGACTTTGCTGGGCCTTTCAAGGTCACCATTGCTCGTGGTCGTGGCATTCGCTCCACGAAAGCTTATGTTTGTTTGTTCATTTGTATGACAACTCGCGCGGTTCATATAGAGTTGACCGGTGATTTAAGTACGCCAAATTTTATGTCCGCTTTTAAACGTTTTTTGTCGCGTCGGGGTCCGGTTAAGCGTATGTATTCGGACAACGGTACAAACTATGTAGGGGCCCGACGTAGTATTTCGGAATTGCACACATTCTTACGGTCTAAGTACTACCAAAGTGAATTCGCTCACATCTTAGCCGAAAATCGCATTGAATGGTACTTTAACACGCCTGCAGCTAGTCATTTTGGTGGTAATTGGGAAGCGAATATTAAAGGCCTTAAGTCGCATCTGTTTCGCGTCATAGGCGAACAGATTCTCTCGTTCGAGGAGTTGAGTACCGTACTCGCGCAAGTAGAGGCGGTGATGAACACGCGTCCGCTGTGTCGAACTCTATCTAGCGATCCGTCAGAGCCGTTAGCGCTGACGCCAGCTCACTTCTTAAATATGACTCCTTTAAAATATTTGCCCGCAATGGATGTTGATGACGATAGAATACACCTCCTAACTCGTCACGCTCTTTTAGATAAGATGGTCCAATCGTTTTGGAATCGTTGGAGAACCGATTATTTGCACACGCTGCAGTCACGTCAAAAATGGAATACTCCATCCAACCCAATTACTGTAGGTACGGTGGTAGTCCTTATGACTGAGAATGCGCCTCCTTTACATTGGCCTCTAGGAGTAGTAGAGGAAATTTTTCCCGATGCCCGCGGGATAACTCGTGTTGTACGGGTTAAAACTGCAACCGGATCGTATCTGCGCCCGGTTGTTCGCCTCTGCCCTCTGCCTAGCCAGCAGTAGGCACGAGTTCCAATCTATGTTTATATTTTAGTTGTTATTTCGCAAACCTAGATTTAGATTAGACATTAGTTTTGTTCCACATTTTTTCGTTTCGAAGGTAACCCTTCAAGCCGGGGGGAATGGTTGCGCCGATGTGGAAACTGTATTTTTTGACATGGAAACACACTCCTTTTAGATCCGTCTCCCCCTCCGCACTAACCATAGAGTAGGCCTAGCTGTAGCTTCCGTCCGCCATTGTGTGAGATGTGGACGGCCACTCCCGTTTTGAACTAGCCAGCGTAGGGACGGATCGCGAGCGCGTCTCTCAGAAATGAATAATATTTGTTGTATTTTAACCGCCTCATAGACCTTTACCGATCGGATGGTGCCTCTCGTGTGTTCCTCAAGGGATCTAGTGACGCTGACGGCAGCTCCTGAGCAAGGAAGAGAAGATCCGTGTACCGGCTGCGATGAAAAACACGTGGGTCGTGAAGGTTAGTGCATCCTCTCCTAATTTCTCGGGCTGCATTCACTGCCTGGATCGAATCCGCGGCAGCCCGGCCACCTGTCTTGTTTTGTGTGTAAAGTGTCAATAGAACAGTTATCTGCTTCCCCGCAATACAGTCCATTCGCGCACGTTGGCCCACGCGCCACCAAATACTATTAAAGGTGCAAAATTAATTTATTGTTTTTCAAAATAATCTCCCTTGGCGTCTATGCACTTTTTCATTCGATCAAACCAGTTTTGAAAACTTTTGTGCCACTCCTCTGTGGTGACCTCTGAAACGTGTTTTTCATACTCCTCGACAGCCTCTTCTGGTGATGAAAATCGTTGGCCGCGTAATTGGTTCTTAATTTTTGGGAACAGATAAAAGTCACAAGGTGCCAGGTCGGGACTGTATGCAGGATGACTCATGAGTTCTACATTTTTCGCCTTCAAAAAGTCGTTTGTCTGTCTGGTCGTGTGAGAACTAGCATTGTCGTGGTGCAGGATGATACGGCGTTTACGGTTATTTTTACGGAGTTCGTCAATAACTTCCGGCAAACAAATGGTCGTGTACCAGTAGCCACGTGTCCAGTTTTATTAAAAAAAGAAGCAATCATCCGCTTAGATGCACTTTTCACGCGCGCCACTTTGGTTGGTTTCGGCTCATCTTGAAAGACCCATACGCTCGATTGCTGCTTTGTTTTGGGATCGTAGCAATAAATCCATGTTTCGTCAGCTGTTACTATGTCCCACACCAAATTTGACGCACCTTCGTTGAATCTGGTAAGCATGGCACTGCACCAAGTGACGCGGTCCGTTTTTTGATCCTCGGTCAAGTTATGTGGGATCCACCGCGAGCACAGCTTTCTCACACCCAAATGTTTGTGTAGGATTGATTGTATTTGACTCATGCCTATTTCTAAGGATGCGCGAATTTCATGGTAGGTCACATGCATGTCTGTTTCAATCATACGGCGCACAGCATCGATGTTTTTGTTGGTCACAGCGGTGAACGGCCGACCATCGCGAGATTCGTCACTGAGATTGATACGACCACGCTTGAATTCTGCAAACCAGCTATAAACAATCGTCTTGCATGGAGCTTCATCGCCAAAAGCTGTTTCAAGCCGAGCGATGCTCTGTTGAGCCGTCAAATTACACTTAAAATCGTAGAAAATCATACTACGCAAATTTTCCCGAGTTAAATTCATGTTGATGCAGACACACAATTTTTTAAATGACGCCACAAGGTAAAAACAAAAGACAGTCAGATGAAACAAACTGTATTCTACAGCCAAAGAGTTCTGTTTTCAAATGTTGTAATAAATTTTTAAATATTGTTTATGTAAGTGGCCAGTTCCGGAAACTTTTAGTGTAACCTATGTATCATCGGAACTCATTACAGTTACTGATTATAATTTTTTTAATAATACTGTTACTACTTACCAAGAACCTGTTTAAATCCTTTTTTTTTTTCAGATCTTTTTTCTTCATAACATTCCATAATCATATTGCTTCAGTTATTAATGTTGTTACTACATCTTTTGGCAAACAAAAATTAGTTTATGCTACTTTTATTATAACTTTTATTTCTTCCCATTGCAGGTACACAGCACAATAAACATATTGAAGAATGACCCATTAAATAACATGCAAAAGAATAAAACACACATTTATGAATATTATAGTTATTTATTCGAATGATTATGAGTTTCGATCATTCATATAAACAAATATATTAAAACAAATATTAGTAAAAACTAAGTGTAGGTATACTTATAATTTGTAATATTATGAATTTATATGATTATGTTTTTTAATATCTAGTTTTAATTTTTTTTTATGAATAACGATCATTATAATTTTAAATGGTATGAGATGATAGGAGTTGAAAAGTTATGTAAGGCAATGCGTACCCTTGTAAATGTGCTCGCTTATAATATTCTGGACACAGATACCTACCGAATAATGTACAATGATCTTTATTTTAGTATACCTACTGAACTACACAGACCACCATAGTTGCCCAAAACTCTCAAACTTTGACCTCAGCATGGGATATTACTGCTTACCTGAAACCTAACCGAAAGAGCACCTGTGTCACTAACTTTCCCTCAACCCTTTCCCATCAACACAATTTACAGCCCCGGGTCCTTTAAGCGGGTCGTGAAAAAGCATATGATGAGGCCGTCAAGCTGAGTGTCACCATTGTCACATAGTATATGTAAGTAATGGTGATCCTCTTTTCTGAGACTCTGCCTTCAGCTTACCATGAGGCAAGGTGAAGTCTAATTGACGTGTCCCATATAACAAAAATATTCAATAAGTTGTTGCCCGCGGGTCTGGCCGAGTGGAGTTCTGCTCTCGTTCCTGGAAACCTGTTCCAGGGATAAAAAGTAGCCGTGGTATTTAAGACTAATGATCTATCTCCGTACCAAATTTTAGTCATATTTGTTCAGTCGGTTGAGCTTGATTGAGGAACAACCATCCAAACATTAAATATTTTCACAATCTTTCATCAGGAAATAGGATTTTGCGTAGTTATAAACTCTGCTGAATGTAGGTATGGCTCAAACTCATCTTAGTGACCTAGCTTGAAGTGCCAGGTACCTATACCATAAAACATAATACAATATTAACCTAAGTTATTTACATATTGCCGTGCATTATAATCACGAACGACGGAATAAAGATTGCATTTCGACTGATGGGAAGAAGTAGAGAACAGAGCCGTGAAAAGGGGTAGGTGTCTTCATTGAAACGGAGATGAATGATATTCCGCAGTGAAAATAAGCGGGGGTAATACAAAGAATACGAGCGAAGTGAATCGTAGTACCTAATGTACCTATGTACTTAGATATTTAGCTATGTACTAAAAGTATAGTCAACGCAACGTAGTGCAACAATTCTGTCAGAAGCAGTGATTCTGTACAATAAATACCTAATAGTAGATATTTTGTAGAATAGTTTCTGAGTAGATATGACAGAAGTGTGTAATAATAAAAAAAATGGTTTTATTTCTCTGTATCTCCTATTTAAAAGAAATAGAAATAAAATTGGTTTGTAAGTACATTACCATAAAAGTTCGGGCGCCTTGGAGATACACATGCCTAGGATAATCAGCGGAGATTGGAAACTTTTAATCTGCCGGAGGTGAGCTAAATGAAACCAAACGGTGAGGTTTAAGGTTTTATTGTCCACTCCAGTGTGCATTTAGAAATAGTTGCAAGGATACATTCCTAATGTATAACTAACCTTAAATTTAAAATTAGAGTTTTATAAGCTAGGTCAATCTGATCCTATGTCAATATGATCTTATGTCAATATGATCTTATGTCAATATGATCTTATGTCACCAATGATCTTAGTCACCAATGCATTTTTAGGTTATTTTGAAGTTTAGATTTAAAATATAATTAAAGTAAGCTCACGGCATCCCTCGGCGAGTATATGTAAACACAGCAGCGAGAAAGCTCGTAGCAGACGAAGTTTTCAGTTTAAGCCCATGCGGTACATCCAGGTTTGAGGCGAAAAGTCCAAACCCTCCATAAGGAAATGCAGATGACCGAAGACAAAGGTCCAAAGAAAAGATCCAAAGGCAAAAAGAGAAAAAGTCCAAAGGAAAAAGAGAAAAAGGCAAAGAAGAAAAAGAAAAGGAGAAAAAGGCGGTTCCAATTTGGAAACCGCCTTAATTTGCTGGAACAATGCCAATAGCAAAAGAAATCATAATATTCTCAGATTAAGAGCAGAAATAAACTATAATTCCACAAGAGGATAGTTGTGAAGACACAAACTATTATCCTTTAGGCAAAAATACTCTCATTTTTATGAGATTTATTGAAATTAAGTTACGAAGCCATGAATATCGACCATCCAGCCTCAACGCTAGGAAGAAAGGTGCTTTGACAGCTATACGTCAAAATGTCATTCACTCCGCGTTCCGAAACTTTTCGTTCAAAAATAGAATTAAAACCGGTGTGACGACGTTTGCAGAGCGCGTCGTTACATTACATCCCTCCCCAAAAAGAAAATAGAAAGAAAGAAACTTCCTTTTCTAATGAAAATTATGAGAGTCCAGAACAAAATTCCAAAAAACCTCAAAAGACAAAATGTCTTGCAACATTTTTCAATAAACAAAAAGGGCAATGCGAAAGCATCTTGCATTGGGTATTGCAGAAATAATTATAAATTAAAGAATGGGAAAGCATTCCTAAAAATCAAAGAATGTGAAAACACTTGAAAAGTAAAGAATTAAGTTGAAAAAGAATTTCCAGTTTCAAATGGAAACAAAGGACACTATCCAACTTAATGGAATAACCGAAACCAAACTCAGAAAAGAGTAAAAACTTATTTCAACACAAAAGTGAAAATAAATCCTTCAATAAAACAAATTAAACAATCCCTACTCAATTCCATTCCAGATATCGATTAGGCAACCAACGCCGTCGAATCTAATCCTTGATCTTAACCAGCCTTCTAGCATCAATACAAAAGTGCGGTTGAGCTCCTACGCCACCGACTCTATACCAGCTATTCCTGAAACAAAAATATGAAACTAACAAGATATCGGTTAAGCACCAACGCTGCCGAATCTGAAAGAAAATCGGTAAAAACAATTAAGTTTTCCCACTGTCGGTTAGGTTGAAAAGCCGCCGACTTCAAATTCCTATTCCAACATCTAAAACGTCAAAACAAAATCACAACAAAAGTGTCGTAATAATATATTTATAAGCATTGTGATCGGCATAACACCACCAACTTTCCGAGCACAAGCAAAATATAAAGAAAATATGACAATTGTGACCAGTACAACACCACTGACTTTCTGAGCACAACCGCATAAGAAAAGTATGACATTTGCGACCGGCACAACACCACCGACATCCCGTGCGCAAAGCATAAAAAATGTAACAATGTGTATAAAAACACAATCGTACAAAAAGAGAAAAACGACAATTACGACCGGCTCAACACCACCAGCTTCCCGTGCGCAAAGCGTAAGGTGTGACTATGTGTATGAAACACAATAGCACAAAAAATTGTAAAGTCCAGTAAGACACAAGTTTCCCAAAAAATGGTATAACAAGGTGTGTAAAAAATGCATAAAATGCGTCCAAACCGAGAATCTTAATACTAAGAAAATAACCCAGAACTGTACAAAAATAAAGTTCAAGAAACTTAATTTTCCATTCCCTAAGTGAGTGGAAATAAGTCAAGTGAATTTAATGTAGAAAATGAATATTAAATTTCACTCCTATATTAGAGTAGAAACTAAATTCCTAAATTTGTACAAAATATACAATATTAAATATACAAGTGTATAAAAATATATACAGGAAAATAATCCTATACAACAAAGATAAATAAAAATATAAGATCTTTTGATGTGGAACAATTTGTTAATATGGAGTAGAGTTACACAATAACAAGTCCTAAAATGACCTAAGTTATTTTTGAAGGAAACTAAAATTGAAATTAATAAATTGTTGTGAAGTTCCTAACATACATCTCCTTTCAACACCCCTCAACCTTTCAAACATCACCTCATAGTGGGGTCATACTTCAAACAAAGTACCAAAGACAAAGATAGACATTGTCAAAACAAGAATAATTTTAATATTTAATTATGTCTTTAATATGATAACGACCAGTATAGTTTTTATTAAGGTCTTTTAAAACATAAACATTAGAGGAAATTTTATCTATTATTTCACACTTAACAAACTTAGGTGCTAACTTAGCCGAAAAGAATGCAGGAGCATTAGACTGCACAAAACTTCTCCTCCACACTATATCTCCCACTTCAAAAGAAATGACCTTCCTTCCTATATTATAATAACGCGCATTACGCTTATAAGCTTTAAGCAATGAAGCTTGAACTTTTATAAAAATATCACTAAGTGATTTAAGTGAAAAAGCAAATGAAGACCTATCAACAACATCAAGTTGATTGAGGTTATCAAAAGAATTACTAAAACGGTGCAATGAAGCATCAAAAATAAGTTCTCTACCGAACATGAGAAAATTAGGAGTGAAATCTGTAGCTAGGTTCACACTACTATTTAAAGCTAATTGAACATGAGGCAAATATTTTGACCAAGTTCTATGATCATCTTTAACAAAACAAGAAATACATGTTTCGACTGTTTTGTTATATCTCTCTACAGGATTATTTTGAGGTGTATATAAAGTATTATAAAATATTTTACTAATATTATAACTTTTTAGAAAATCTACAAATTGCTTAGCTGTAAATTGGCTTCCATTATCACAAACAAAAATTTTAGGTGTTCCAAACTTAAGAAATATTTCTTTTTCAAGTATCCTACAAATTACTTTAGTGGTAGCACTAGTCATAGGAAATATCCAACAATATTTTGTAAAAACATCTATGATTGAAAGTATATACTTATGGCCAGAATAAGCTTTTGGAAGAGTTCCAACAATATCAATAGAAAGCATTAACATTGGTTTATCAACTTTCTTAGGATTAACCATAATTCCATGAGGTGGATTAGTAGAAGATTTATAAGCTTTACAAGTATCACAAGAAGAAATGTATTTTTGAACATCAATAAACATACCTTTCCAAAAATAATGTATTTTTAATTTATTTAAAGTTTTATGAATTCCTAAATGTCCTGAATTAACATCATCATGATTAGATTTAATAGTGTCTAAGATGTGTTCTTTAGGTATGACAATTTTCCAATTTAAACGATTATTAGGATTATATTTATCTTTACAAAATCTATACAAAGTATCACTTTCAACTTTGAAATTTTTATATTTTCTAGGAAACTTTTGACAATTTACAAATATTTTTCTATACCAAGGATCAACGATATCCTCATTTGGCATAACAATAATATTATTTACAGGAATATTAATAGCAGAAATTTCTATTCTGGATAAACAATCTGGAACTAAATGTAAAGAACCTTTTTTATATTTAACATCAAAAGTAAATTGAGAAATTCTAGCAGCCCAACGTGCAAGACGACCACTAGGATTATCAAGTTTAAGAAGCCAAGTTAAACTAGCATGGTCAGTGATAACTGTAAATTTCATTCCTTCAATATAAGGTCTGAAATGTTCAATAGAATCCAATATTGACAACAATTCTCTCTCAGTTGTACTATAATTACGTTCACATTTATTAAGTGATCTAGAATAATAAGCTACAGGATGTTGATCTCCATTATCATCATCTTGGCTCAGGACACTACCAATTCCAACAGAACTAGCATCGCAATGTAAAGAGAATGGTCTTTCAAAATTCGGACAATGTAAAACTGGTGCAGAAATTAATGCAAGTTTTAAATTATGAAAAGCAACTTCAGCTTCTTCATTCCAGAAAAGAGATTTTTTAGAATTCTTGCTTCCGGCCGTTAATTTTGTTAAGGGCGAAGCAATATCAGCAAACTTATCAATGAATCTACGGTAATAAGAACATAACCCAAGAAAACTTCTTAATTGTCTAACGCTTTCTGGGCGTGGGAAACTTTTAATGGACTCTAATTTAGCAGGGTCTGTATGTAAACCATTACTATCAACAATATAACCAAGATAACGCAGTTTATCTTTACAAAAATTACACTTTTTTAAATTAATAGTTAACCCAGCATCTTTAAGGATTTTATAAATTTTATTTAAATAATCTAAATGATCAGAGAATGTAGAATTTATCAATATGAGATCATCTAAGTAACAGAATGCAAGTTTTTCCTCAAATTATCATTCAATAAAACATTCATCATATTAAATGAAGATGCGGCTCTCAGACTATGATCACCAGCTCCTCGACCATTCGAAAATGGATCAACAACTTCAGATAAATCAGCCATGACATGAGGCATCTCATGAGTAGAAGTACCAACTGGAACATCATTAACAATATTCTCAAACAAAGGCGGGACCTGTATTTCCTTATCCATGTTTGATTTATAAAAGGATGTGAAAATCTAATAAAAAGTTGTATTAAATACACTATAAGTTTCTAATTAAAGTATCAATTAAAGTTTCTAATTAAAGTTAATTAAATTATGAATGAAGTTAATTGCATTGATAGCAAAACGCTAAACTCAAAAGTCAAACAAACTCATAGAATGGAATGTTATTGTTGCAAAAATTATTTAGGTCAAATGCCTATAAAGATAAAAATGCATTAGTGATTCACAAAATAAATTATTTATGTCTACTTAAGGTAAACAGCAAATATTCAAATATTACTATATTTTCACACATGTGAATAAAGGTTAAGAACTAGTAATTATATAATATTACTAAGTGGAAAATCTTACCTGTAATAAACAAAAGCTATATAAGATAAAACAATTATAACAATAACCATGTTATACAAATTGAAACATTCACCTGTAATTGAGAGATACAAACAATAGTACTAACTTGTAGTATGATTAGTTTTGCAAAGTAAACAATAACAAAGATTTACTGTAATACACAGTTATGTAACAGTAAAATACATGAAGAAAACACTGTTCTTAACATGATAAGGTAAAAAATAATGCAAAGGTGACAAGGAATAAAGATATATGCACACTGTCATGTCCCTGTTCGCGAGTGCGAGATGTAATAATAAAAAAATGGTTTTATTTCTCTGTATCTCCTATTTAAAAGAAATAGAAATAAAATTGGTTTGTAAGTACATTACCATAAAAGTTCGGGCGCCTTGGAGATACACATGCCTAGGATAATCAGCGGAGATTGGAAACTTTTAATCTGCCGGAGGTGAGCTAAATGAAACCAAACGGTGAGGTTTAAGGTTTTATTGTCCACTCCAGTGTGCATTTAGAAATAGTTGCAAGGATACATTCCTAATGTATAACTAACCTTAAATTTAAAATTAGAGTTTTATAAGCTAGGTCAATCTGATCCTATGTCAATATGATCTTATGTCAATATGATCTTATGTCAATATGATCTTATGTCAATATGATCTTATGTCACCAATGATCTTAGTCACCAATGCATTTTTAGGTTATTTTGAAGTTTAGATTTAAAATATAATTAAAGTAAGCTCACGGCATCCCTCGGCGAGTATATGTAAACACAGCAGCGAGAAAGCTCGTAGCAGACGAAGTTTTCAGTTTAAGCCCATGCGGTACATCCAGGTTTGAGGCGAAAAGTCCAAACCCTCCATAAGGAAATGCAGATGACCGAAGACAAAGGTCCAAAGAAAAGATCCAAAGGCAAAAAGAGAAAAAGTCCAAAGGAAAAAGAGAAAAAGGCAAAGAAGAAAAAGAAAAGGAGAAAAAGGCGGTTCCAATTTGGAAACCGCCTTAATTTGCTGGAACAATGCCAATAGCAAAAGAAATCATAATATTCTCAGATTAAGAGCAGAAATAAACTATAATTCCACAAGAGGATAGTTGTGAAGACACAAACTATTATCCTTTAGGCAAAAATACTCTCATTTTTATGAGATTTATTGAAATTAAGTTACGAAGCCATGAATATCGACCATCCAGCCTCAACGCTAGGAAGAAAGGTGCTTTGACAGCTATACGTCAAAATGTCATTCACTCCGCGTTCCGAAACTTTTCGTTCAAAAATAGAATTAAAACCGGTGTGACGACGTTTGCAGAGCGCGTCGTTACAAGTGGTAACTAGAGATGATATAATTTAGAATTTTTAAAAAAGAATCAAAGCACAGCTCCGCAAAGGTCGTCTCTACTGTGCCTCATTTAAAAAAACAACCTGAAACTATTAAAGTATAACCAAGCTGCACAAGTGTCACTGAACCGTAGAATTTCAGCGGATTCGTTCAAAAATTGGCTTTTTTGCACCAATGGAGTATGGAGAACTTGTAACGTATAATCAACGAGTCGACGCCGACTAATTAAAGAGGGTGCTTTGTGAAAACTGCAAACGGTTGCGTACTGCGTAGGTAGGTACCTAGGTCTGGTAATGTAACATACACGAGTGCCTATAGGTGCCATGGTGTTTTCAGGGTTACCACACCATACATTTTTAAATAAGCCAATATTCATGGATACCATTGAATTTCGTTTTTGACGATCTCTTTGGCGTAGGGTAAAGTGTTCGACTGATACGTTGAATTTCCCCATTCGACTCCCGCTGTTCAAACATTTGTTTGCATTGTGAATTATGTCTATTGATCGGGGTCATCCAAATCAGATAAATCCCTCCAGCTTTCATCTCTACCATTTATTAGGTGGGACCTATTTAGATACTACGACAAACGTTAGTAAGGGCGATAATACCGTTAGGTAATAGTTGTTTAATAGTCCTCAGCTAAACAGGCAAACATAGGTGTAACCAGTGAAATGTTTAAGCGGTTGAAATTTGAAATGCCCCAATATCACTCCCGAAAATCAAATAGTTTAATGCATTTTTGTAGTTTTTGAAAACCACAAATCCCTCAAAAACTAAAACATGGTTACACATATTGAGATACTTTTTCCACAGTATTTTTATTAGGCCTAACTTGTTTCATCTTACGGCTAAGGTTTACAATGACAGCTAAGAACAATGTGTAGCAATAATTCCACAAAGTGCCATTAATCAACAGTATAAATAGTCTAAAACATAGCTTCGCACTTTTACCTATTACCTATACAGCTAATTATAGGATATCCTGCGGTCAAACAGTCTGATATCGCCGAAAAAAGACAGCTTCCTGTCACTGAACTGGACCGGATCCTGAATCAATTTCTCAATGGGGCTCTGAGAACCTGGTCGAGTTCAATGCCAAGAAGATGCAGGTACCTATGTGCGTTCACAGGAAAGGTATCTTCTTTCCTTCCCCTTCCCACTCTTCGGAGCACGCCACTGCCACTGCAGGACAATATTAATATCCTAGGTATCAAACTGAATTTCAAAAAACAAAACAGCCTCGCGAAAACTAAAACGAAACCGAAAACGAAAACAATGTATCTCTGCATCAGCCTAAGGTTGACTGTTAGATAATGCCTTTGGCATTAAGTCCGCCTTTGTACAAAATTACTGTGCATAAAGTTGAATAAATAAAAAAAATAAAATAAAAAAACTCGGAGTCCTGAATCTGCCCACATCATTGGGATAGCTCCGCGAAATACCTACTAGATGCTCTCGATAGACTCTCGACGCGCGGTCCGCATTATTGGGAATCCTGAGGTCACGAACAATCTCGAGCCTTTGTATGTTGCTTCCTTGGCTGCATTTTACCGTCTCTACCATGGTGAGTGTTCTGATGAACTCTTCCAACTAATCCCACCATCTCCTTTCCTACACAGGACAACACGTGCAGGGCTTAGATGTCACCCTCACATTATGCAGAACATACGAGCAAGAACCAAGTGGATCGGAGGAGCTTTTCTTTGCTGCACCACCAAGACCTGGAATTCATAATCAGCTCTCGTTTCTTTCTTCCTAAAGTCCCGGGTCCTTTAAGCGGGGCGTGAAAAAGCATCTGATGAGGCCGCAATTATAACATTACTTAGTGTCTGTAATGGTGACCCTCTTTCCCAAGACTCTGCCTTTAGCTTACCATCAGGCGAGGTGAAGTTAAATTGGCGTACCCTAGATAAAAAAAATGTATTTAGGTACTTACCGAGATCAAACTTCCAATACGTGTATAAATAAATTTCATCATAAAATAAAACAATATTATTGTAAGTATGTGCTTATTTTTGGCCGCGTGGTCCCCGGCAGAGTAGAATTTGGACCACCCCATCTCTTCCCATGTGGTGTTGTACAAGGCGACTAAGGGATACACGGGACGGCAATAGGCTCATCCCCTATTACGTGGGACCGAATACAATTATTGGTGAAATGTGGGTGATAATTCACCTCTGCCTAACCTTCCGGGGATAAAGGCGTATGTATGTATATATGTATGTAGGTACTTATTTAATTTTCCTGCTTTGGTTTTTTTGTGATTTTTATGACCTGGTAACTAAGACCTTTAGGTCAAGTCCTATTTGTAGTGCCTGAGCAAATCAGCTAAATTGAAGTAGGATTTTTTTTTCTGCAAATATTCTAAACGATTTCACTGTATTTTATTTAATCGTTAATAGAGCATAACAGACGTTATTGTGGATAATGCCATCTATCAGTATATCAATGAACTATGTAAAAACCAAAAAAAAATAGCCCACTGACCAGTTAAAATTATAATGAAAAGTGAGTAGTATGCAAATAAAATTTTACATGTTTAGCTACATGATCCTTTTAATTTATTTATTTACCCATAATTTGCGATATATCGGTGAAGTACTGATAGATAATTGTGGAAGTATTACCATATTCAACCCACAGATTCAACCATACAGCATGCAAATATTTATTTGAAATTTACATATATATCCTCTTTGAACCGAATCTTCTAGACTACACCTTAGCATTTCACTATCCAAATATATAAAAAAAACAGGGGTACCTTATGTTCTCTTTGTACATGATGGCTACATGATTGTGACTCCACTGACATTCTAAATTAAAATATATTTTGGAATCTATCCAAACGTATGAAAAGAGCATTGCTGTCAAGTGATTCTTTTCATGAATATGATTCTTTTCTCATGTTTGGAAAGATTCCAAAATAAAATATACTAACTAATAGATAGGTAGGTATATATACCTACCTAGAATTTACAACACGACTTGTGCCGCGTGGTTCCCGGCAGAGTAGAAATTGGACCACCCCATCTATTCCCATGCGTTGTCGTACAAGGTGACTACGGGATAGGGCTGTTTAATATCAGACAGATATATACAGCCCAGAGTCAGCCTCAGATGAATAACTTGAGTCAACAACAGTGTTGGAGAAAACTCGAGTCTGAGAGTCAGTTTTTACAGACTCGACTCAATTCCAATGGTTACGTTATGCTCATAACTCGAGAGTCCAGAGTGCAGTCGAGCGTGAAGTCTTAACTTGATCCACGACTCTTAAAAAGAACTCGAGTAACAAATCAAACTCCAGTTATTAACGAAAGTCGAGTTCAAAGACTAACTCGATGTAACTTCGACTCAGAAAAATGTTGAGTAACACGTCATGTAGTTTTTTATTATACATATACACATATTTCTTTCTACATGTTTCATAGACAGAAGAAATATGTTGACAATATTATAAAAAAAACAATTCTTGTTTATGAGGACACATTTATTTATAAAAAAGTAATACAAATAATGAAAATCAGATATATTTTATTTTTTATACTGCATAAATGTTTTGTACAATGACACAGTAGAATTTACTTGTATCCACAGCCTCTCTGCATACTCATCGTCTTATTCCGACAACATTTGGGCAAATTCCTGTGCCATTTGTTGACGTCGTGTATTGTGTTGTGTTTATTGCAGCAAACTTCAAACTGCATTAATGACGTCTTGATTGATTGTGCACAAGCCATGTCAGTTAAATTGAAAGAATTTGCACCTTTGCTGCGTACAGATTTCGCAAAATATGCAATTATATTAGATCCTCGTCTTAAAAACAGTTACTTTGCTGATCAAGATGAACAAGAGCCACTTCAGTCACTAAAAACTTTTTTTAAATTGGAATAACAAGATAAATTTGCTATAGAAAACCAAAGTGCTGAAGTAGCAAGTCAATCAAGCAACAATGTATTTTCTTCAATATATAAGAACAAAGCTCTAGAGAAGGATGAGCTTGATATTTAAATTTAAATTAGAAGTGAAAAAAACTTTAATGAGTAAAGGTTATTATAAAGTGGATGAGTATCTTAATGATATCAATGCGTGGTCAACATAAGTCTCTTGCTTGCTCGCACAAAATAAATTGTAAACTAAAGCAAATTAAAAAAAAAAGAAAAATAATCTAGTTCTAATATAGTTCGCTGAGTTTCTTGCTGGTATCTTCTCAGTAGAACTAACCTACCGAACCAGCGAAAGAATCATTTTCCAATGGTTTATTTGTACATTATTTAATATTTTAATATTATTTCTTGACATACTTACCTACTCAATTGTATAATTTTGACGTTCATATGTGCTCTTTGTGTGCCTAAACTGAATAAATGAAATTGATTCTTTGATTCTTGATTCTTTGATATATATGTCAATGCCGTTGGAACCCGAAACAACTGATGTCCTGTCCTGGTGGGTACAACAGAGTAAACGTTTACCTCTGCTCCAGAAACTGGCTTTTCACATTTTAAGTATTCCGGCAACAAGCGTTCCAAGTGAGCAGTCTTTTTCAAAAGCTGGAGATTTGATCACCAAAAAAAGAAATCGTCTTTCTAATAAGAATATTCGAGCTACAATGTGTCTTGCATCCTGGCTGCCTTTTTTTGATGATTAAATGCTTTTATAAATTACAATTAAAAATGTTGTTCCGAAAACTATGATACGCCATTGTAATCATTAATTTCCCACCTTCATTTTAATACTATTATTACTATTGTGCTAGTATAATGTGGTGTATAATGGTTAATAATATGTTGGTATTGCCAGCGACATTACATTAAAATCAATTATACCTAAATAAAACACAGGGAAAACAGTTTTACTATAAACAATAATATTATAGTGATTTAGCTAGTTAGGTGATGGGTGCTCAGTTCAAAATGAGTCGAGTTCGACTCGTTCATTACATGAGCAAGCTCGAGCTCACGAGAAAACTCGAGCACGAATGCTAAACTCGTGTTTAAAGGGATGCTCTCTAAACTCGCAACACATTGAGCAGGAGTATGTGTCTTAGTGAATCGAGTATTACGATTAAGAGCTGAGCACTGAAATGTCGACTCGCGGACTCGAGTTTTCTCCAACACTAGTCAACAATGGTGCCCAGAATACGGCAATAGACTCACCCCCTATTAAGTGGGACCGAATTTAACAATTGGTGAAATGTGGGTGATAATTCACCTCGGCCTAACCCTCCGGGGATAAAGGTGTGATTATATGTATGTATGTACTGTACAACAATTTTATTGTTTCTTGAAAGTAATGGTATACAACCAAAATAGGTAGAACATTACATAAACACAAATTAGAGTATATAATCTGACCCATGCACATAAACGCTAATTACAGCACAAGGTTTCAGACCAACCATCATCTGTAAGTTGAACACCACACTCCTGGAGTGGCAGGATTGGCTGCAAGTAGTTACTTGCACCCGAGCACCATTCATCAATCAGCTGTCGAATTATAAGATCTGGATACAACCGGGGTTGGAGTTAGAAGTTAAAGTACCAAAGTAATATAATAATTCTAAAAATCATGGCAACTTTACCCATGCACTTGTTATATATATTATAGATATAATAATATGAATAATAACTACAGCGTGGTTTCCGGCAGAGTAGAATTAGGGCTACCCCATCTCTTCCCATGCGGTGTCGTACAAGGTGACTAAGGCAGAGATCTGTTTAACATCAGACAGATATATACAGCCCAGACTAAGCATCAGATGCATGGTTCGAGTCAACGATAGTGCCCAGAATACAGCAATAGGCTCACCCCCTATTATGTGGGACCGAATACAATTATTGGTGAAATGTGGGTGTTAATTCACCTCTGCCTAACCATCCAGGGATAAAGGCGTGATTAGATGTATGTAACTAAAAGGAAGGGGATTGTAATAATTGTTAGTAGAATCAATTATATGATTTAAATAAAAGAAGTTATTTATGAAGACTCTATATTTGGTAAAAAGCTGGAATGCAATATTAAATGCCTTGATAGTTAACAAAGTCCAGCCTATAATAACATTTTACATAACTTTAGCAGTACAAATCATAGTTCTTAAACCATTGGAATAAAATTGTCTTAAAACCAATCTCATTAATTTGTAAGTGTAGTATTTTATAACATTAAAATATTAGTTATACTTATTGAAACTATTTAAGTAAAATAAATCTTAAAAGTATAATTTCATAATTGCTTAAATATCTGTAAGTTAATTTTTCTAAAACACATATCAATGTCATAATATTGACTGAATACTGGCTATGAATTTGAGTATTGTAATTATGTCATGGTGCCAAATACAGGATTGTGCCTGCAAATGCTAGGGCCGTACTCCATATATGCTTGCTTGGTGTGGCACACCTGGTAGAACTCGGGGGTTGAGCCCAACATACTGCCACCAAACCAGACTGCATACCGTTGCATATTATGTGATATAACTTGAACATCTACAGGTTTCGGAGTGATACGACCTTCCGATAAGGTAGTAGACAGCTTCAGCCTTGCATCCACTGTCCGCTTTATATCACGTTGAAGCCTTCTCCCAAAGTCACGGAACATAGTTGAACCGCCAGACAGCACAATGTTGCCATATAAACCTCTCCTTACATCAATGGGACAAGACTGTATGACTTCATCAACCATTTCATTAAGAGGCACAGTAAAATCAGCATTAGAAAACTCAGGATGGAAAAATATTTCTGGACCCAAGAATCTCTCATAACCTACATCTACTGAGAATGGGTTTTTAGTAATAGCATTGATGCCCGTATACTTTTTCATCCATTTAGCAGGATCAGTGTCATATTTCATAAACTCTTTGGCAATATCTGGGCATATGTAGCTATGTCTTTCCTTGATTGCTTTAGCGGTTTCTAGACTCTGTTCCGGAGGAATACCCACTTCACGCTCTCTCAATAATGACTGAATGAATGAAGTAATATTTCTGCCTGCAATTGGTATGTGCTTTATGCAGGATCCAATCACATAACCCTCAGCCACAGGCACAATATGGGTAACACCATCACCACTGTCAACAACAATACCTGTGAAAGTGCGTTCAGCAGATGTACGCGACTTCCACGATGCGGCGAGTGCCAGTACGGCTTGCACAGCTATGTATAGACCTGGTACATTGAATGACTCAAACATTATTTCAGCTAAGTACTCTCTATTCTCTGGAGTGTTTAGTGGCGGTTCAGTTAGTAAAAAATGGTGATCTTCCGGTTCTGCTCTCAAGTATTTGAAAATACATTGCTCTATATATCGCTCCATTAGATCCCAATCCTCAACGAGACCATGGCGAACGGGATACTTTACAGCATACCCAGTGGCGTCGAATGCTTCGTCACCAATGAAGAAATCTAGATCCTCTACGGCCTTAGTCATACGACGTGTAGATTGATCGCCAACTTTCGCAGTTTCTTTTATCGCTATGGCTGACGGAATGATAAACTGTGGCTCCTTGTTACCGGCAAAGCCCAGTTTGGTGTATCCAGTACCGACATCAATAACACAAGCAGGTAAATGATCACCCATGATTTTAGCCTCTTAAATTATACACTTGTAATCACAAATTGACTGAAATTCTTGAGGAAAACTGTGGTGGGTGCGGTACACTCACAGTAGGTAGATTACAAGTTTTGACGTTGAGAAATGTCAATTCAGCGGAAGATGATTAATATGTAAACGTTCCGTTTTATATTACTCTGTAAGTTTTAGAACAATAAATTTCTCAAATATTTATTTTACAAACATACTTATGTAAGAAAATTCTTTCATACAAAGTTCACATCACATCATCACCCGTAGTACTTAGCTGGTATAGACTCTGTGAGTTTAACATTAGTTAAATACATTGGAATTTGAGTTGGTTCTAAATCTCCAAAGAAGCCTCTAATAAAGTCTCTAGTAAAGGCTACTTCACTAAGAGAGTAATAATCACTCATTATCATCAACAATCATTCCAATTTAAATAATGAATGTAGTGTGTTTAATAGGACTTAAAAGTCATAGTTACTAGGTCATAAAATCCCAAAAAAGACTCGTATAGATTTATATTACTTATAAATTATTAAAAAGCTAACCCTCATCTCATACTTCCATGGACTTTCTGGGCTTTCGGGAGCGTCCGATCTGGATTTTAAATGTAGTCATTCTAAATGGATTCACCCGTACTACAATTAAAATTCGGCCCGGACGCCGTCTAAGTTATAACAAACCCTATGACTACGAATGACACTCGGTGCAGGGACGGGCGTTGAAGCTGGTTGACAATCCTATACTCACAGGTAGTGTGGAACCTTTTAGCCTTAGGAGGGATCGCTTCGCTATGTGTGTTCTACCGCCTATACAATGGTTTGTGTTCAGTTGAATTGTTTGACATGATGCCCACAGCTACATTCTATCATCGCACCTCTCACCATAGGCAGGGAATTCATCCTCACACATTGCGAACTGAGAAGGTGCGGTATGAAAGAAACTTCATCCCACGCACACATAAGATGTGTGTCCCTGCTGCGGTTTTCCCAAGCACTTACAATATGGGGTTCTTCAAGAGGGGCATCAGAAGGTTTCTTCATGGTCGGCAGCGCGAGTGTAATATCCCTGGTATTGTATACGTCCATAGGCCACGGTAACCACTTTCCATCAGACAGGCCGTGTGCTTGTCTGCCACCAAAGTGGGTATATAAAAAAAAAAAAAAACAGACACTCCGCTTTTCGAAACTCTAGATCCACTTTTTTACGTGCAGTCGGTTCCCTTCGTCTCGTTCCCAATTAAAACCGTAGCCAGTCCTACCATACCATAGAACATAATTTACCCTGAAATGGATTCGTAGATGGTCGAACTCGAATGAATGTCCGATGTTTGTTGGTTGTCACAATCAAACAGTCTTGGTCCTAATTTCCCAAGGTCTAATCTGCCAGTAGGTATTACCAATTTTATTGGAACCGGTTCAGTAGTTTGAGTGAAACAGACAGCCAGTTACTCTCAACTTTATAATATTGGTCTATTCAGTTAAGTACTTAATACTTTATACCCGCGGTCTCGGGTTCGATCCCAGGTTTACCATGGCACAAACCAATGACTTTTCGAAGTTAGGTGTGTATTTATCGCAGGTTTATAAGTGCCCGGTTAATGGCAATAGGATCGCCACCTATTACATTGGGACCTAAACATAAACTGGCGAAAAGTGTGTGCTAGCACCTCTGCCTACCCCTTTATACCTACACCTACCGAGTTTATGTTGTGTTATTATATACTCGCTCAGCGCATCACTACACCATAATGTATGCCACAAATTTAGCTGGACACTCTTTTTTGTTCCAGACTGACGGAAGCGACGACGACGGACAAATTAAACGCTGGGTTACTGTACTTACCTACTTCTTTTGATATGGACTTAATAAAACCACAAAAATATAAAGCAGCTGATATTTATTGTGACCTGGTACTAATGCTATATTTACACAATTTATATTACAGGAATGTGTAATCGTAATCCATAATTTGAAGTTAACCAAGCACAATTCCTATTTCAATTACAGTCACAATCATAAGGTAATTAAAAACTTGCGTGGCATATCTAATTGTCTAGCTCTTTGACTTGATATGGCCATTCACATTAATATTATAACAAACGGGATATTTATCGTGTTTATTCGCTATTTCGAGTACCTATTCGTTATGTTACAAACGCCATGATCACAGATGGGGCGTTGTTACACGGTCCGTGTTTCCACCCACGATCATTGCGCTTGTCTTGTAACTTCCAGTGCCGAAATATCGGATACTCGAAACAACGAATGTAGGTACATAGTAAATATCTAGATTGCTATAATATTAATGTCCAGCTCCGATGGAAACTCCCGGTGTTTTGACAAAACCATGTTAAATCAGTTAATTTGGTTATGGTAATTCAACTACAAGCACAATACCAATAATTACATGAATAATTGGCAAATTATGTAATGTTTTCTATCTAAATCAGCCAATGCTTGTTATCACCAAATAAGTGTAGGTACATTTTTATGAATAACATTTTAAATAAGAATTAGGAAATATATAACTATCTATGTATGATGTTGCCTATCGGATTACTTAAATAAACGAAGTCATAATGCATCCAGTCATCCTTTGAATCATGAAAGGTATTAAAAGCTTGTAGTATTAATTGTCGCCCTCATGCATAAATAGGGTTCATGCCGAATATATTTTTATTGCTATTATATTTAATAAAAGCAATTTACTTCAGCTTCTTCTTTTAGCAAAGGGCCATTCATCGGCGAACTTGTTAACCATTGAAGTTGGGTGTAGTGAATTTTAACCGTACAACAAGTGTTAACAAACTGTCCAAAGAATTGTTGCTAAGTAAATGTAAATACAAGTAAGAACGCAATGCTAGAAAGCTTCCTATAAGTTTCCATACAAGGTAAAAGATTTTCTTAAATTTAGTTAAAGGCTCTTGAATGCTGTCCTGAATGACCAGATGATAAAAAAATATCTTCAATACTTTTTAATTTTCTTACAGATAATTTTATCTTAACACGAGTTTAAATAGTAACAAATAGAATGTTTGTTAATGCACAAGTAAAATTTGTAAGTAATATTATAAAAATCATATTAATAAAATATCATAACATGTTAAATGGTTAAAATCATAATATATTAGGTACTATTATATCTTATTTCCCCTCCAACTTAATTCCCTACCAAAATATACCGGTTCATAACTGCAGATTTGGCAAATAAAATCAAATCATTTTATGGATAATATTCGCTATAATTTTTTGTTATATAATTTGATAAGTGCAGACAAGGGTAAGTACAGATATTAGTAGAACAAGGTATAAACAGTTACATATAAACAACATTAGTCTATGTTTTAAAGAATACAGTCAAGAGTTTCAGAACATTGTTGTTATAAATAAATATTGCAGATATGAACCTTCAAAGATGATAAAATTATAATTTAATATAACATTGCAAAGGGCTACTCCAAGCACTGGACCATATAATAACAAGTACTCAATAACTTTACTATCATTTAAATGTAAAAATGTTAACAATGCCGATTGCTCTCATAAAACATTTCTCCAATCTTAATGCTCTTTGTTACACTATCAGTATCAGTATCAGACTTAAATATAAACAAAACCACAATATGATCTTACGGTACGATATATTCTTTGCCTAATAGCGTCCATTTAAACGTCGTCTAGATCTCTCACCACATTGTATAGTCAGAGTCGTCCATATCAAAGATAGTGAAGAAGCCGAGGATAGTGAGATACACTATGACATTGCCAGCCAGTGTCAAGTGACACGCACCCCACACAATCTGTAACATGAAATGTAGTTTGTTAATAAATTAAATACCTAAGTAATATTAGATGATAACCTTAATAGCTAAATAACTAGTATTCATACCAATAAATATATGAGGTGTAGAGGTGAACCTAGGATAAGCTAAAAACCCAGGTAAAGTAATATTGTTCTTTTTTTATGTATATGGAACGTTGTTAAAACGAATGTGAAAAATGAAAATTATTTTATTTTCATTTGGGGTACAAAATGTAGTGCCATGTCTTTTGTGGCTACATGGCACTGGTAGTAGAAGACCACACTTTTGTACCACCCTGTATAATAATAATAATAATGATTGTTTCCTGTAATAGATAGATAATTCTTTATTGTACACCAACAGATTTGCAGTAGGACAGCATGCATACAGTTCAATGTACAATGGGAGGCCTTATCGCTGAAATGACTTCTTCCAGGCAACCTAGGGATGGACATGGACATTATAAAAAAAAATTAATATTTCACCAATACATACCGTCCCAGCCCTTGCCAAGACAATAGGTAGAGCAAAGGAGCTGACAATAAATCCCATCGTGATAAAAATAGCGGCCTCCATACATGCTGAGTTCGAGCCTCCGGTTCCATCAGTGTGGCGACGAGCGATCAATGTTGGGATTGGACAGAGGACATAAAATATCACCACAAAGAATGGCCACCACTTCCTGGAAACATAATAAATATCTATCTGAATATTTCAGTCCATTTTGAACAGACAGTACCCAGTTAGTTAGGTTGTATTGATGTGGTACATAATAGGGCAAGATATTGCAATAATAGAAACTAGCCCTAGGCATCATCTCAAACAATTCATCAAAAGACCTACAGTACCTATATATTCTAGTTCCTACATGTATTTTTTTTTACGTGTGAATAATCCCCTCGGAACCCCCTCTTCCTGAGAGTGGGAGAGGTTATGTCGGACACGAACCAACCAAAACGAACGAGACCCGTGGGTTGTTTTTAGCTGCCGAAGGTGACGTTAAAAGGCATATTCCTAGCACTTTTTTATTTACTTATTGCATTAAATAGAATGAATACTGCAATTAATCATTTTAAAACTTTTTTTTATGCTACATTGCAATAAGTTGCCCAAAGATATTGCTAAACACTACACAAACTCACAAAGAATCAATAAAAATGCATCTATCAAGTGTTTTTGTTATGTCCAAAAGACTAATTTAACATTTTTCTAGTCTTGCATACAATTTTATGTGTTTTCTAAAACCCACCACCTCGGCTCTAGCTAAGTGGGTTCACTTGGAATGTGTTAACTGATGGCAACTATACTCAAATAAATATATCAGTTTACTATAAACATAAGTTTTCATTTCATTATTATACTGGTTGTTACTTTACATAAAAATATGTTTTTTTATCATATCATCTGATATCCTTTTATCAGCTGAAGTAAATGATGTTATGATACACACTATCAATAACAAACAACCAATAAATATATTTTATTTTATGTGAATATTGTCTAAAACTTCACAAAAATATTTATTTAATGTAATACTTACTGGTAATCTGGTAATGCACATGCAAGAATAACAAATGTCATTCCAATAGAACCAGCAAACGCCAAAGACACCAAACTGAAATATAAATAGGTCATTTTAGAAAATAGTAAATTTTATTTTTTTCTTATTACAATGAAATTATTTAAATAGGATATTGTATTAGGAGTACTATAAGATGTCATAACCAGTAATTAGAGCATAAACTTTGTTGTTTATACAAACTGTCGTAATAATCTAGTAGGCACAATTTTTTGAACATAATAGAACAGCTGAATATATTGCAATACATGTTAATTTTATATAATTCTAACACCACACAACCTAATTAACGATATAATTTGGCGACATTGTAACATTGGGCCATGGTTTTATGACTGCAATATTATTTGCATAAATAGAAAGCATAATAATGTAATTTGAAAAGCTGGAGTACTTTTAGATTGCATGCAATTATGGACTGTAAAAGTTTTTAATCAATCTTACCCTGATCCATGGCAACGATGAAAGGTACATGAAAAAGAAAACTTTATGTAAGATATCTCAAATAGTTTCTTATACAAAATTTCGCAAAAATATTAGTAAATAACATGAGTCATTCTTACTGCAGAGCTGACATTCATGTATTATATACGAGCGAATATACATTTTCATACCTTTGCTAAAAAAAGGAATACACTATACCTTTTATTCCAGCCATTTTAGTTAATTGTCAGGATAAAAAGCTCCCAAGTAACAAAGAAATCCTTTACATAAAAGTTTACTCAGCCATCAACGAATTTGAAGAATTCCACAGTACCACAGAGTATAATATTATTTAGTTTATTTACACAGATTTATGTGTAGACGACTCAACTCAAACTCAATATTTACTTTGAAGTAAGGTAAAAGCACCAATAGTGGACACTTTAAAGACAAATCAAACTTCAATCTACAAAATTAAATATAATAATTACAGAATGCTCGTTATATCTTTTTTTAACTAATACAGAAACATGCAGACATTCATTAAATTTTACAGATAAAATCTTTAAAAACTATCATACTTTTACTTGAAATTAATATACACTGTCGTAATCAATACAGTAGAGCATCTCCCCAATAGCGTACCACATTGCCACCAATAATGGACACTTAAAGGACAATGAAAATTCTCTCTATAAAATAGAATATTATGTATTAGAGAATGACCGTTACATATGTTTTTGAACCCCTGACGCATTATTGTATATACTCCCATTCAGTAACATCTACACGAGTCATTGTTACAGGCGTCAGTGAATGCAACACTGTCGTAATTCGTAATAAATAATCAATGTTACATAGGTATACGTATAACGTATACTTTTCCTAAGACACAGGTATTTTATCGATAGTGTACTAGTACTGGACATCAGGAAATTTTCCACAAAACCTACGTAAAATACGTAGCCAATGGTCAACAACTTACTTACATATTTACAACATCCATACTAAAATTAGTAATAATCATTATTAATAAATAAAAAATCACACCTATTAAAAAGCAGTAGCGAACTTTTTAACATGTCTTATAGTGCCATTAGGCGTCTTTTAAGTTGATATTCTTGTAAACCAAATGGTCATTTTTCTTAAAATAACTTTCTTTTAAAGTGTCCACTATTAGTGTTTTGAGTCACACGTCATTAGTAAATAATTTTATAGTCTGTTGTGTTACTATATCTCTCTATAATGTTTCTTGTGTCTGTTTATTCTGTAATCTGTGGGCCTTTTGTGTTGAACTTGTGTTGTTTACTTTCGTTTGAAAGTTCGAGTCGAGTTGCTTTGAATGTTTGAGTTTGTTAGTTTTATTTTTGAAATACGCCACGTATAATTGAATTACAGTATTAAAAAACGTATCTGCGGTATCAAACTTTAAAATGGATGACGACGCAGAAACTTACAAACTCTGGCGTATTCGTAAAACAGTCATGCAAGTAAGTGAGGTTATGTCGTGTCTTTAAATGGTTTGAACCTTGTCATCGGTATTAATAACATGTTTCTAAGACGTACGATTCGCATAATCTGATTACAAAGTACTGACTTTATCTGTATGTATATTTTCCAGCTTTGCCATGATCGCGGATATTTAGTAACACAAGATGAATTGGATCAGACGTTGGAGCAGTTCAAAGAACAGTTCGGAGATAAACCTAGGTAGGTACTTGGCAAAAATTACCGATATGTAGCTTCGCAGTCTCAGATATTGTCTTGTTTACCAAAGCATTCTTAACTTTCTGATCTAGCATTTCCATGGTCTTAGTGAATTTTGTTTTCACTTTGCATAGTATATTATTTACTTATGCGGGTACTGATAATGTATATGTAAATAATTTTTATTTGGTTTGTTTAAAAAATACATTTGTTTTGACTTAGACATTCCTAACCATAGGTTATAGAATATGTACAGTCAAATCTTTTTAATTTATTTTTGTGGCCAGTCACAAAACTTTAATGTTACAGGAGTATGTAAGACTGAAATAATTAAGTAAATAATCCAAATTATTTTTGCAGTGAGAAAAGGCCGGCCAGAAGTGATTTGATAGTGCTAGTTGCTCACAATGATGACCCAACAGATCAGATGTTTGTATTCTTTCCTGATGAACCCAAAATTGGAATTAAAACTATTAAAACATATTGTACTAGGATGCAAGAAGAAAATATTCATAGAGCTATTGTTGTAGTTCAAGCAGGTATTATTTTTATTTAGGTTTCTATTATTTCTTACATAGTCGAAGTTATTGTTAACAAAACCTGCAATTGGTAGCTACAAAAACATCTGTAGCATTTGTCATGAGTATTTGTATCCCTAAAAAGTCTGACAATCTGATGTAACTACAAAACTTTTATTTCATCAGTGTATTGTGGTAGTCATCTTAACAGAAAGTATCAAAAGGTCAGTCATTCATAAACAAAGTCCGCATAAAGCTGATCCTAACTCAAGCATGACTATCTATTTAATCAACAAATACAAAGTATACCCAGGCTTTTTAAATATGCATAAAATCCTTACGGTTACCCCTCCCGCCTGAGCTAGAAGGAGAGGTTGCCGTCCGAGGGTTGTTTGTTGCCAGAGACGAGGTTGGCAGGAATATCCCTCGCAACTCAGGCTTTGTATGTATATAGTATACCTGAACTGTCACTCTAAAATTCATAACGCAATTCATTAAACACATTTTTATTGTAACTTCTGTAAGTTTTGTATCCAGTCTTATATGTTTTTGTAAATACTGACAGATGTAACCTTTTTTACTGAGTACTATTAAATTTTGACTGTTTTGTTCTAGGTATGACACCATCGGCCAAACAATCACTTGTAGACATGGCTCCCAAGTACATTTTAGAGCAATTTCTAGAATCGGAATTGTTGATCAATATTACAGAACATGAATTGGTGCCTGAGCACATAGTGCTGACTCCAGATGAAAAATCAGAACTCTTGACAAGATAGTATCCTTTTAAAAAGAATTCCCAGTTAATTATATGGTGTGGCATTTAGCAGAACTCTTGAATAATCAGATAGGAATGATTCCAACAGGGATACTGACTCTAAAGATAGAATCAGATAGTCTTGGTTGTGTACTGGATATTGTAAATTTTGACTGCGTGCAAGGGATTCTATTAACATCTTTAGGATTCAGGACAGATGTAGATAAAAACCCCCAAAAAACAGATTAAAAAAAAAAAAAAGGACAGCCTCAACTGCTTGCTGGTAAACCTGAGGACGGAGACAACCCAACAAATGAGGCGCTGTAACAACTTTCCTTTCTAGGTTGGGTTGGGAGCATAGAAGACAGAATATGACATGACCTTCTGCATGGTTCGAAAGTCAAATGATAAGTGCTGCTGTAATAGCCAAAATAAACTGAACATAATTATGTCTGTGTGTTTGGCCTCTAATTAATATCTTCGGTATTCAAGCTAACCTTGCCTGCTAGTCAGTACATCTGCTGGTTGATGAATACGGGATTCTTATTGTGGTTGAGAGATCAGGTGAAAGCTATATCAAAAGGCACAGTGCGGGCTCCAAGTTGAAAGCCTATGATGGGCATTCGTGATACAGGGTTCACCTAGTACGAATGCCTAAGCACTCCTTATAGCCTAATTTAAATTGTATACCATCTAGCTTTTACCTACACTCCAGGACTGCTATTAGGAGAAATTTATATTGTACCTTTTTGAAATAAATTATTCTTATTCTATTCTATGTCACCAGAAATAACAATTATATGTTAGAGACAAACATAAAATGTATGTATTTAATATATATGTACTTGTGCACAACAATAAAAAAATAAATGTTAATAATTTAGTGTACATCGCAAACTACCCTAGTTTCTGGCAATATAGTCCATATACCATATTATACTGGTTGTGTGGAAGAGATTGCAGACTGCTATAGGACCGCCCATTGTACAACTTTCTATATTATAAACCGTATGTATTCTATGTTTGGTGTGGAATCAATCAATCAATAAGCCCGTCACTGTCCACTGCTAGACAAGACCTCTCCCAATGTTGGGAGGCGTTTGCCTACAGTTTCTACGCTGGCCAGACGGGTTGGTAGAGGGTTTTACTTCAAAGTTTCCTTCTCTTGGTGTGAAGTAAAGAGTACTTATCTTAAAAGTATCAATGATAAATGTAGATTTTGTTTATAAACTTTATTACTCAGCTAATGATGTTAGTCAATTATATTTCCTAAATTTGTATAACAGTAAATTGAAGGAGAACATGTTGATGAGGATACAGGCTGGTGACCCAGTGGCGAGATATTTTGGACTGAAGAGAGGACAGGTATGTAAATATAAAGTTATTTATATTGAAATATTATTATTGTTTCTCAGTACCATGACTCGGGACTATGGAGTCCCGGGCCTTTAGAAGGCGTGTGTCGGCCCGAAACGAATACACACACATGGCGGATATCATCCCTGGGCGCACAATATGTTACACCGGGATGGATAGGTACTAATGTGCTATGGGATTGAGAATTGAATGTACTGGTGAATGGGCTATGAGGGGAGACTAACGGACGCCTGCCGTGACATAAGTCTCAAAATTGTAAAAAGGCAGGCGGTGACTTGCCAACTAATTGCATGAGCCCAATGGGGCTCATGCAATGAGTTGGCAACTATTTTAATGAAAATAGTCACATATAGTGCGACCATGGAGCAACATCCGTTGAGCGGCTAAGGTTGTCTAGAGGTTAGTCTGCGGGGCGCAAGTTCGCTGTTTACCAGTCAGCATGCCCCTGGCATTATGACATTTTACACTTCCTACCTGGAGCATAGGTTCTGCTCTTGCAACTCCACTCATGGCCGGCTAATGAAGGCAAGCACACAACGTGAGGGGGAATAAATCCTAATCCTCGGGAGAATCGGGGTACATAGTGTCGCCACTCACCAACAACTCGCCACAAACTGCCCCTGCGGGGTATTATATTATTATTTTATACCACTTAGGTGTGCCGTGTGCTTGTCTGCTACAAGCACACTGTAATAATTAAAAAAAAAATGTTATTACAAAGTAAAAAAAATTGGTTCGCAAGCGTCAGATGTAATAATAAAAAAATATGTGTCATATGACAATGAAAGAAGTAAGTGTGTAATCTCCTATTTAAAAGAAATATAAATAAAATTGGTTTGTAAGTACATTACCATAAAAGTTCGGGCGCCTTGGAGATACACATGCCTAAGATAATCAGCGGATATTGGAAACTTTTAATCTTCCGGAGGTGAGCTAAATGAAACCAAACTGTGAGGTTTAAGGTTTTATTGTCCACTCCAGTGTGCATTCAGAAATAGATGTAAGGATACATTCCTAATGTATAACTAACCTTAAATTTAAAATTAGATTTTTATAAGCTATGTCTATATTATCCTACGTCAATATGATTCTATGTCACCAATGCACTTTTAGGTTATTTTGAAGTTTAGATTTAAAATATAATTAAAGTAAGCTCACGGCATCCCTCGGCGAGTATATGTAAACACAGCAGCGGGAAAGCTCGTAGCAGGCGAAGTTTTCAGTTTAAGCCCATGCGGTACATCCAGGTTTGAGGCGAAAAGTCCAAACCCTCCATAAAGAAATGCAGGTGACCGAAGACAAAGGTCCAAAGAAAAAGTCCAAAGGAAAAAGAAAAAGGCAAAGACAAAGGCGGTTCCAATTTGGAAACCTGTAACAAAATTGCATGTCATTAGAACAATACTCCCATATGAACACGAGGTCCTAATTTTTTATAAATTTGAGCGACTTACCGCCTTAATTTGCTGGAACAATGCCAATAGCAAAAGAAATCATAATATTCTCAGATTAAGAGCTGAAACAATAGAATTTTAACAATTATTTTTCAAATTAGGAGCGTGGCGATTTCCATCAGAGTGAATCTTATTAAAAAATGACAACTCACCAGAAATAAACTATAATTCCACAAGAGGATAGTTGTGAAGACACAAACTATTATCCTTTAGGCCAAAATACTCTCATTTTTATGAGATTTATTGAAATTAAGTTACGAAGCCATGAATATCGACCATCCAGCCTCAATGCTAGGAAGAAAGGTGCTTTGACAGCCATACGTCAAAATGTCATTCACTCCGCGTTCCGAAACTTTTCGTTCAAAAATAGAATTAAAACCGGTGTGACGACGTTCGCAGAGCGCGTCGTTACATTACATCCCTCCCCAAAAGGAAAAAAGAAAGAAAGAAACTTCCTTTTCTAAAGAAAATTATGAGAGTCCAGAACAAAATTCCAAAAAACCTCAAAAGACAAAATGTCTTGCAACATTTTTCAATAAACAAAAAGGCAATGCGAAAGCATCTTGCAATGGGTATTGCAGAAATAATTATAAATTAAAGAATGGGAAAGCATTCCTAAAAATCAAAGAATGTGAAAACACTCGAAAAGTAAAGAATTAAGTTAAAAAAGAATTTCCAGTTTCAAATGGAAACAAAGGACACTATCCAACTTAATGGAATAACCGAAACCAAACTCAGAAAAGAGTAAAAACTTATTTCAACACAAAAGCGAAAATAAATCCTTCAATAAAACAAATTAAACAATCCCTACTCAATTCCATTCCAGATATCGATTAGGCAACCAACGCCGTCGAATCTAATCCTTGATCTTAACCAGCCTTCTAGCATCAATACAAAAGTGCGGTTGAGCTCCTACGCCACCGACTCTATACCAGCTATTCCTGAAACAAAAATAGGAAACTAACAAGATATCGGTTAAGCACCAACGCTGCCGAATCTGAAAGAAAATCGGTAAAAACAATGAAGTTTTCCCACTGTCGGTTAGGTTGAAAAGCCGCCGACTTCAAATTTCCTATTCCAACATCCAAAACGTCAAAACAAAATCACAACAAAAGGGTCGTAATAATATATTTATAAGCATTGTGATCGGCATAACACCACCAACTTTCCGAGCACAAGCAAAATATAAAGAAAATATGACAATTGTGACCAGTACAACACCACTGACTTTCTGAGCACAACCGCATAAGAAAAGTATGACATTTGCGACCGGCACAACACCACCGACATCCCGTGCGCATGATTATGATGAGTTCAGCACCAGACTTCTCAAGGACAGTGCTATCGAACTCTCACCCATTCTAACATATTTGATAAACCTATCGTTCACTGAAGGCCATTTTCCAAGTCTCCTTAAGAGATCAATAGTCAAACCCCTATACAAAAAGGGTGACAAGACTGACCTTAATAACTACAGGCCAATAACTCTTATACCCATATTTTCTAAGGTTTTCGAAATAGCTATGCATAAGCGACTATATGATTTTGTCACTCAACATGAAATATTACGAAACGAACAATATGGTTTTCAGAAAGGCAAGTCTACAACACTGGCATGCTTTAATCTCGTAACAAAGATCTGTGAAAGCCTAGACCGTAATATGCAAACCACTGTCATTTTCTTTGATATGAAAAGCGCGTTTGACCTAGTTTCACATAAACGGCTCCTAAATAAATTAGAAAAGTATGGAATTAGGGGCCCTGCCTACGAATGGCTTGATTCATACCTAAGGGACAGAGAGCAATGTGTGGAAATTATGTGTATAGACGATAACAAGGAACTAAAAGCACATAGATCTTCCTACAGGGTAAATAGCTCTGGGGTCCCGCAAGGAAGTATCCTAGGACCGTTGCTGTTCCTGATTTATATCAACGATTTGCCAAGTGTAACGCCCAAGCCTTGTATTCTATACGCTGACGACATTTCTCTCCTCATGACATCTAATTATTCCAATATTGACTATACTAATGACATAAATAATTCAATCGAATCTATAATTCAATGGCTCCATGAAAATAATTTACAGGTTAACATGGCTAAAACACAATATATACAATTTAGTAATTATGGTACAAAACTACAAAATTTGAATATCAAATATTTGACTGATAATTTAACAAAAGTAGATAAAACGACCTTTCTAGGTATAATTATTGACCAGAACCTAAACTGGAAGGCACACATTGGAAAAGTTTGCAATAAAATAAACAAATTTGTTTACGTTCTGGCTAAACTTAGAAAGACCTCAAATCCCGAATCGGTCGCTATGGCCTACCACGGCTACGTTGCCTCAGTTTTAAATTATGGGCTACTGATGTGGGGTAACGCCACAGACGTGAATAGAGTCTTCATAGCCCAAAAAAAGTGTGTCAGAGCTATATGTGGAGCTGCACCGTGGCACTCTTGTAGGCTTCTTTTCACAAAATTGAATCTCCTTACCCTTCCCTGCATGTACATATACGAAGTTGCGAAGTTTGTTAGGCAATATCCTAGCTTCTTTTCGAAGGCACATGGGGTCTATCCGAGGAGCACTAGAAATCAGGATAGAATTGTTTTACCCAGAGTTCCGAATACGGCCCTTTACTTAAAAAACTGTTTTGCGATGAGCGGTCGTATTTATAATGCTTTACCAAAAAGCTTGAAGCAACTGCCAACCTCTAAATTTCTAAGAAAGTTGAAAGCATGGCTCATGGAGAAATGCTTTTATACTATAGAGGAATTGGAAAAGTGTAAAGGCAAACTGTGAATTAATTTAATTTTTCAAATTGACATGCTAATATTTTCTCACAAATTTTTATGACTTGTTTTATGAATTTTATAACATATTCTGACATTCCTATTAATTTCTTATATGTTTGTGACTAAATAATTCAATGGACTTGCATGTGCTGAACTAATTTTATATTATAAATTGTAGTATAAGGGCGTATAATATACATAAACATAATATAAATAAACTATATAAGTTTAATGTTTGCATGCCATAAAATGGTAAATGTGATGCACAAAACTATTGTACCAACACCTGTATAACCACATTTAAGCAAATAAATGAATATGAATATGAATAAATATGAAAAAGCATAAAAAATGTAACAATGTGTATAAAAACACAATCGTACAAAAAGAGAAAAACGACAATTACGACCGGCTCAACACCACCAGCTTCCCGTGCGCAAAGCGTAAGGTGTGACTATGTGTATGAAACACAATAGCACAAAAAATTGTAAAGTCCAGTAAGACACAAGTTTCCCAAAAAATGGTATAACAAGGTGTGTAAAAAATGCATAAAATGCGTCCAATCCGAGAATCTTAATACTAAGAAAATAACCCAGAACTGTACAAAAATAAAGTTCAAGAAACTTAATTTTCCATTCCCTAAGTGAGTGGAAATAAGTCAAGTGAATTTAACGTAGAAAATGAATATTAAATTTCACTCCTATATTAGAGTAGAAACTAAATTCCTAAATTTGTACAAAATATACAATATTAAATATACAAGTGTATAAAAATATATACAGGAAAATAATCCTATACAACAAAGATAAATAAAAATATAAGATCTTTTGATGTGGAACAATTTGTTAATATGGAGTAGAGTTACATAAAAATAAGTCCGAAAATGACCTAAGTTATTTTTGAAGGAAACTAAAATTGAAATTAATAAATTGTTGTGAAGTTCCTAACATACATCTCCTTTCAAGAACCATAAACCTACCAAACATCACCTTTTAATGGTTCATTACTTCAAACAAAGTACCAAAGACAAAGATAGACATTGTCAAAACAAGAATAATTTTAATATTTAATTATATCTTTAATATGATAACGACCAGTATAGTTTTTATTAAGGTCTTTTAAAACATAAACATTAGAGGAAATTTTATCTATTATTTCACACTTAACAAACTTAGGTGCTAACTTAGCCGAAAAGAATGCAGGAGCATTAGACTGCACAAAACTTCTCCTCCACACTATATCTCCCACTTCAAAAGAAATGACCTTCCTTCCTATATTATAATAACGCGCATTACGCTTATAAGCTTTAAGCAATGAAGCTTGAACTTTTATAAAAATATCACTAAGTGATTTAAGTGAAAAAGCAAATGAAGACCTATCAACAACATCAAGTTGATTGAGGTTATCAAAAGAATTACTAAAACGGTGCAATGAAGCATCAAAAATAAGTTCTCTACCGAACATGAGAAAATTAGGAGTGAAATCTGTAGCTAGATTCACACTACTATTTAAAGCTAATTGAACATGAGGCAAATATTTTGACCAAGTTCTATGATCATCTTTAACAAAACAAGAAATACATGTTTCGACTGTTTTGTTATATCTCTCTACAGGATTATTTTGAGGTGTATATAAAGTATTATAAAATATTTTACTAATATTATAACTTTTTAGAAAATCTACAAATTGCTTAGCTGTAAATTGGCTTCCATTATCACAAACAAAAATTTTATGTTTAACTAAATGAGTAAGACCTAAGCCTCTCTTTTCATAAGAAATATTTTCAAAAAGTGAAATAATTTTATTTAACTCGTGTTTCTCAGAAGGAGAAAGTTCAGAAACAGAAGTAACTGCATTTACACAAGTAGTGGGTTCATATTCAAAAGTAATATTATTCCATAAGTCTTTAGCAAGATTAAATTTCAACCAAAAGTCAAATCCCAAAATAATTGAAGGTTTAAAAGAAGGTATTATCAAAAAATCTACATTTTGAGTTAAGTTATCACAAGTGATAGGTAAAACCATAGTTCCAATAACATTGTGTGCAGAACCATCAGCAGTAACAGCGTTACCTTTATAAGGTTTAAATTTATAACCTAATTGCAAAAATGTTTGATGAATATTAGAACCGAGTACACAACTACAAGCTCCACTATCTAACAAACCTGAATAAAATTTATTATTAATATTAAAATTTAAATAAGGTCTAGTGTCTTTATGTTTAACAAACAAAACAGGAGCAGCCCTGATATTATTAAAGAAAACTTTCAAATAATCCAACCATTCATTAAATTCTTTCTTACAAGTGGCTTCATTCGGAGCACTGCTAAATTTTTTCAACATCGAGTCACCAGAGGTTTTATCAAAAACTAGGGCTCGATGGGACCTGATACGTTTTTTGACTGAACAGTATTTGAATTACAAACTTCGCAATTCTTCGTAGTGACGCCAAGCTTGTGACATTTAAAACAAATTACACCTGGAAATGTAGGGCAATTTTTATAAGAATGTCCAGAGGACTTACATTTTAAACAAGTTAAATCATCTGATTTAACAGCACTAATTTGAGCAGAATATTTTTCTTTTTTAATACTTTTATTCTCACTCAAGTTCTTTCTTGACACAAAATTCTCTAATTCTCTGCTGAGGTTAATAAATTCGTCGATAGAAGAAATAGTTCTACCAAACACAAAAGGTGTGTAAATATTCAACATGTTATGTTTAATAATAGTTATGAGGGTAGCATCAAAAACAGGCATAGACAAACGGCTAGCCATATCCATTATGTCTGTAATAAAATCTGGTAATGACTCAGTTATCTTTTGTTTACGAGTACGGAGTTCATGTTCCAAATGATAATCAAATTCAATTCTATCAAAACGTTTCAACAACGCAGCCTTCAAATCCTGCCAAGAAGCAATACGAATACGAACACTACGAAACCATTTAAGCGCAGTGCCTGACAAAAGATCAGAGAATGAACTAACCAAAAAATATTCATTAAAATTTTTAAACAAGAAATATTCTTCCACTTGAGTAATAAATTCCCTAACGCACGATTTACCATCATACAAAAGCTTACTTCGTTTTAAATCAGGCAACTTAGTAACAGAAGGCAAGTTTTTCTTCAAATTATCATTCAATAAAACATTCATCATATTAAATGAAGATGCGGCTCTCAGACTATGATCACCAGCTCCTCGACTATTCGAAAATGGATCAACAACTTCAGATAAATCAGCCATGACATGAGGCAACCCATGAGTAGAAGTACCAACTGGAACATCATTAACAATATTCTCAAACAAAGGCGGGACCTGTATTTCCTTATCCATGTTTGATTTATAAAAGGATGTGAAAATCTAATAAAAAGTTGTATTAAATACACTATAAGTTTCTAATTAAAGTATCAATTAAAGTTTCTAATTAAAGTTAATTAAATTATGAATGAAGTTAATTGCATTGATAGCAAAACGCTAAACTCAAAAGTCAAACAAACCCACAGAATGGAATGTTATTGTTGCAAAAGTTATTTAGGTCAAATGCCTATAAAGATAAAAATGCATTAGTGATTCACAAAATAAATTATTTATGTTTACCTAAGGTAAACAGCAAATATTCAAATATTACTATGTTTTCACACATGTGAATAAAGGTTAAGAACTAGTAATTATATAATATTACTAAGTGGAAAATCTTACCTGTAATAAACAAAAGCTATATAAGATAAAACAATTATAACAGTAACCATGTTATACAAATTGAAACATTCACCTGTAATTGAGAGATACAAACAATAGTACTAACTTGTAGTATGATTAGTTTTGCAAAGTAAAAAATAACAAAGATTTACTGTAATACACAGTTATGTAACAGTAAAAAAACATGAAGAAAACACTGTTCTTAACATGATAAAGTAAAAAATAATGCAAAGGTGACAAGGAATAAAGATATATGCACACTGTCATGTCCCTGTTCGCGAGTGCCAATTGTAATAATTAAAAAATATGATGTTATATGACAATGAAAGAAGTAAGTGTGTAATCTCCTATTTAAAAGAAATATAAATAAAATTGGTTTGTAAGTACATTACCATAAAAGTTCGGGCGCCTTGGAGATACACATGCCTAAGATAATCAGCGGATATTGGAAACTTTTAATCTTCCGGAGGTGAGCTAAATGAAACCAAACTGTGAGGTTTAAGGTTTTATTGTCCACTCCAGTGTGCATTCAGAAATAGATGTAAGGATACATTCCTAATGTATAACTAACCTTAAATTTAAAATTAGATTTTTATAAGCTATGTCTATATTATCCTACGTCAATATGATTCTATGTCACCAATGCACTTTTAGGTTATTTTGAAGTTTAGATTTAAAATATAATTAAAGTAAGCTCACGGCATCCCTCGGCGAGTATATGTAAACACAGCAGCGGGAAAGCTCGTAGCAGGCGAAGTTTTCAGTTTAAGCCCATGCGGTACATCCAGGTTTGAGGCGAAAAGTCCAAACCCTCCATAAAGAAATGCAGGTGACCGAAGACAAAGGTCCAAAGAAAAAGTCCAAAGGAAAAAGAAAAAGGCAAAGACAAAGGCGGTTCCAATTTGGAAACCTGTAACAAAATTGCATGTCATTAGAACAATACTCCCATATGAACACGAGGTCCTAATTTTTTATAAATTTGAGCGACTTACCGCCTTAATTTGCTGGAACAATGCCAATAGCAAAAGAAATCATAATATTCTCAGATTAAGAGCTGAAACAATAGAATTTTAACAATTATTTTTCAAATTAGGAGCGTGGCGATTTCCATCAGAGTGAATCTTATTAAAAAATGACAACTCACCAGAAATAAACTATAATTCCACAAGAGGATAGTTGTGAAGACACAAACTATTATCCTTTAGGCCAAAATACTCTCATTTTTATGAGATTTATTGAAATTAAGTTACGAAGCCATGAATATCGACCATCCAGCCTCAATGCTAGGAAGAAAGGTGCTTTGACAGCCATACGTCAAAATGTCATTCACTCCGCGTTCCGAAACTTTTCGTTCAAAAATAGAATTAAAACCGGTGTGACGACGTTCGCAGAGCGCGTCGTTACAACACGGCTTACCTGATGGAAAGGGGTTACCATAGCCTATGGACGTGTACGTAACACCAGAGGAGCCACACTCGCGCTGCCGACCCTGTAAGCACAGACTTTCTGTGCCGTCAGTGTAGAAAACAAAGCAGGACAAGCCTTTAGTCTTCCCACTGACAGCACAAATTCTCCAGTAAGCTCTGACTACCCTAATTTTTTTTTTCAGGTGGTGAAGATCATTCGATCATCAGAAACGGCTGGGCGATACATTTCCTATAGATTAGTTTGTTAATTTAGAATTAATTCCAAAAAATATATGATATTTTTACAACTTTTGTATTATTTATTACTTAATAGGTAAACATATCCCTTATACATACATATATTCACGTTTGTAATTCCCCGAAGGGATAGACAGAAGTGCATTAACACCCACCTTTTTTCAACTAGGTATGATTATCTTTAATGTGGGAGACAACACGGTCATGAACGTGTTTTAGTTTATGAACGTGTTGTACAGGAAATATGGTTGGTTGGTTCCCGGCAGAGTAGAATTTGGACCACCCCATCTCTTCCCATGCGGTGTCGTACAAGGCGACTAAGGGATAGAGCTGTTTAACATCAGACAGATATATACAGCCTATACTCAGCCTTAGATGCATGGTTCGAGTCAACAATAGTGCCCGGAAAACGGCAATAGGCTCACCGTCTATTACGTGGGACCGAATACAATGTTGGTGAAATGTGGGTGTTAATTCACCTCTTCCTAACCCTCCGGAGATAAAGGCGTGATTATATTTATGTATGTGTGTAAAGATGATGGGAATAATTAGAAGAGGTCTAACACCCGGGTCTTCGACTTTTAACACTGCCTCTGAGTACCTACTACTCGTAACTAATCGAAATCATAGTACAGAGTGTACCTCTACTATAATTTGTCAGTCTTCATTTTAGCATTGTTAAGCATTAACACGGAGGAATTATACAATTTTATTCAGTACCTAATGAAGTTTTTGTAGTTCACGTAATAAGCTAATTGACTATTTTTTAATTATTTTCAAAAAATGACCATCCTAAAATAATATAATGAACTGCTAAAGTGAAATATTCTTACGATAAATAGTTTTAATGAAATTTTATTTAGAAAATTCCATTGATCGCTGTGCCCGAAAACGCTTCAAACAAAATCGTACTTGCGAGTGACGTCACAATAGTGCAATAGAATTTCGCATTTATTTCGGTCTACGTTGCATTTACACATGTATAGTTCATAATAATAAAAGTAATTTGTAATTTAATGAGGAATCTAAAAAGCTATAATTTGGAATTGTTAATGTTTTGACTTAAGTACTTTGGGAATTAAAAATAATGTAAAGTCATAGTTGCAGTTTAGTTAGGCAATATCTTATTTTGCAAGGTATATTTTATGATAACAAACTAACATATTGAGCAGTATTGGGAAGAATCAGACGACCTTGTCAAATAGCCTATTGGTGCAGCTTAGCGCCTTTGTTTCCTTTAGTAGCAACGAAACGCGAGTTCAACTTTTAATAAATTTGAAACTGCCGATGGCGGTGAACGTTTTTACATCTTCATCTTGATTTGATATGTAGGTATCTACTTATTTAAAAATCATTTAAACAGTCGGCACAATTTTGTAAATAATATTTTAGAACATATTACTTACCTACAGCAGCTTAATATAGAGATAGTTGCATAGGTACCTACATAAAGTGCGCATAGGATATTTTCTGTGTAAATACACTGAATTTATATACATAAGTATATACGTACTGATGCCTACATATTATACATACATAAGTTGGCGCTAATATCAACGGATATAGGTATTCTTGCAAATAAATATTTGCATAGATAAGTGTTCTAATATTTGCATAATGTGAGCCCATAAGAAAGAATAAAAGAAGAATTTAGAAAGAATAAAAGTAGAAAATTTGCAAGAAGATAAAGTGAGAGAGGAGTATGGAAGCAAATTGACTGAAAGTTTTCATGATATTGATAGTATTTGTGAGATTGAGGAATTATGGAAGGTATTCAAAGATGAGATTGTGAGTGTGGTTTCCCAAGTATGTGGTATAAGTAAGAGAAGTAAAGTACAAAAGGTGAAGCATGCATGGTGGGATAAAGAAGTGCAAAAGTTGGTATGTGAGAAAAAGAAAGCGTGGCTAGACTGGCTCTCAGTCAGAGCTAATGAGAGAATGCAGCAAGCTACAAATGAGAATGTGGATGAAGCGAAAGATAAATATAGAAGACTGAAAGGAGTGATTGCTAGAAAGAAAAAGGAACAAAAGACGTGTTTGATAAAAGGTTATCCGAGGATTTCCAGACGAACATTAAGTTCTTTTGGAAGTCCATCCGTTCAGCCAGAGGAGAAACACAGAGCTCCGAGCTGAACGCTATTAGAGACCAAAATGGAAGTATTGTAAAAGGTGAGGAATGTGTGTTAAAAAAATGGCAGGACTATTTTGAAAGCTTGTTTGGAAGAGAGGATGGTGTGCATGCACTAACCTCGGTGATGGATGACCATGCTGATGCTGTTAAAAGTGATAGGTATTAGTATGAATGAAGTTGTGAGTGCATTAAGAAGTATGAAAGCTGGTAAAACAGCGGGATATGATAAGGTGACAGTCGAGATGCTGAAGGCTGGACAGGGCCTGTAGCAAGCAAATAAATAAATAAATAAAAAGTCACGTGTGCCGCCTTTTCAACATATGTTGGGTTAACGGTCGTGTACCAAGTGATTGGTGTACCTAAGGCCGTTTTAGTTCCGCTTTACAAAGGAAATGGCTCGCATCAAGACTGCAAAAACTACAGGGGCAACGTATGCGAAACGTATGCGTCGGCAAACTGTATGCGAAAGTGTTGATTGACAGAGTTATGAAAGAAACCGATGAGAAAATATGGGATGCACAAGCGGGTTTTAGAAAGGGAATGGGATGTACGGATCAGGTCTTTTCATTGCGAAGCATAGCCGAGAAATTTTTGGCCAAGAGTCAAAAGGTCTATTGCGCATTTGTGGATTTGGAAAAGGCCTATGACAAAGTGGTGAGGAATGAACTTAGGTCGGTACTGTCTATGTATGGGGTGAGCAGCAACCTTATTCGAGCTCTGAAGTCTCTCTATGAGGACTCCAGAGCTTGCGTGAGGATACATGGGCAATACACTGAATGGTTTAGCATCCAAAAGGTGGTAAGACAGGGATATGTAGCGTCACCATGGCTGTTTAACTTATTCACGGACAGTTGTTTGCAAGATTTGAAAGATAAAGAGGTCAAATGTCTTCTCTATGCTGATGGTCAGGTTTGACTTGCGTCATCGGCAGATGAGTTGCAGGAGATGGTAACAACTATGCATGAAGCTTTTGAGAGGAAAGGAATGAAAGTGAATGTTAGTAAGACAAAAGTTATGGTTTTTAAAAAAGATGAATGCGTGACAGAGTGTAGGATTTGTCTAGATGGAGAAAAAGTGGAACAAGTGAATGAGTTCATATATTTGGGAACATTGTTTACGAGAGATGGAAAGTATGAAGAAGATGTTGAAAGGAGAGTGATAGCTGGAAATAGAGTGAATGGGGCACTACACAACTTTATGAGCAGCCGGAAAGTGTCCGAAAAGGCACGACTGGCTGTACATGGAGGAGTATTAGTGCCGACTCATATGTATGGTAGTGAAAGTTGGGTGTGGCAGAAAAAGCATCAGAGTAGAGTGAATGCAGTAGAAATGCATGCGTTGCGAAGTATGTGTGGCTTGACCTTGAAAGATAGAGTGAGAAATAGCGTGATAAGAGAACGATGTGGAGTGATAGAAGATGTAGTGATGAGAATTGAGAGAGGAATGTTGAGATGGTTTGGTCATGTTGAGAGAATGAATGAAAGAAGACTAACGAAACAGGTGTATGAGGCGAGAGTGGATGGTACCGTCGGAAGGGGAAGACCTAGGCGCACATGCCTGGACAAAATCGGGGCAGTTTTAGAAAAGGGGCAGGTCAGGAGTACTCTAAACCGACGAGCATGCATGAAGAATATAATGAGAGTGAATGAAGCGAGAGTAGTATGTCAGGATCGTAGCAAATGGAGATCCGTGATCTCTGCTACCCCTATGGGAAACAGGCGTGATTTTATGTATGTATGTATGTAATAATTTGCATTATATATCTAGGTATTTAAACTATCCTGGTCACTCACATCAGTATTTAAGTGGATCGAGTTATATAACCCTCAGATGCTCTCGACAGAACGCCACTATATACCAAGTTGGTTAGGCAAGCGATAGAAATATAAAAGGATGAAAAAAAATCAATCGTGAGGATGGGTTTCAACTGCCGAAAGTCTGGCATCCAGCGGTCCGTCTTTGCAAAAACAAACGGTAACAAGCCAAAAGAAAACCGTGAGTGGATACAGTAAGCATTGTGTGTCGTGAACGTGAACGTGATCGAGATCGGGTTCGAGTTTGTAGTGAGAGCGAAACCAGTGGTAGTGCAGATACGCATAGTACGAGAACTCGAAAGAGGGTAGATCGATATATTTACTCCAAAAAACTTTTTTACTGTTCACCTGTACTCCAGTTCCTCCGTGATCATAAATCATGGTGATTGCAACAGCGCCGAAATATCGTCATAATATAAACTATACAGTGTGTTAAATATCCCGATAATTTTAATACAAATATTTGCATTGAGCAGGAATCGAACTCGCGACCTCTAACATAACTATTAGACACTACCATCATACTACACAGGGTACAGAGCCCACCAAGATTAGCATTACCTGCTGGCCGGTATACTTGCCGATTAAAGGACGAGACTTCCCTTTCTTGGTTGGAGGAGGAGAGTCAGACTGCAAACTGCAAATCAAGAGCTGAAGAGCTTACCTAGGGCTTCAAATTGCACGCTTTGAGTGCAACTGGGACTAATGGTGGGGACGACCATAGAGTTGGCCTGTAGACTCTGATTACCATCAAGTGGGACGTGGGATCGTTTGGCACCGTAGCACTAAGTAGTCTAAAGAAGGGTAGAAACAGTAGCAACACAATATAAACAAACAAAGCTACGAATACGTCACAGTCAGGCGATGAACTAGCGGAACGCACACAAAATTAAACAATTACAAACTTACATTTACTTAACGGCTAAACTTTCATGAAATTCCATGATCTGTATATAATGGAATCACGCAATACATCTCATTGTACTCAGTACTGGGTAATATGCGCACGCGACGCCGGCATTGGTGTACTTCACACGCGGCATGCACATCGCAGTTCGCGCACGTCACGAGATTCTCGCAATTACGAGCAAATGTTCAAATTTATTGCGATTAGCTATCGTAATGGATCTTGATCACTGTGATACACATTGTAATGTATGTTAGGAGTTTCGAATTTTATTTAAGCTTTTGACTGTTTTATCGGTTTAGGTATTGAAGTGATTTTAATTGTTGTTGTTGTGATAAAAATTGACTGTTTTTCGCTGATCTGAGGATTGCACATTGGTAAGTACAGATTATTGTATCGTAAGAATAAGTCACTCTTACACTTGTTCTTTATTATAAGGCGAATATCATTACATAATATGTAATATTTTGCTTTGACTGTACATCGCTATGGATCAAGAAGAACGCGGATCTAGGGTCACATCCCCCTCTGAGCTGAGACCTATCCGGTCTTATTACAAAAAACGGAATTAAGTCAGGTTTAAACCTGAACTATAAAGTCTAGGCTTAATCTCAAGACCATGATTTAAACTTCTCCTTATTACAAAAGCTGAATAATCCATAGACCATAATTTAAACCTTGGCCTATATAAAACCACAGATTACTCAAACTATTTTCGTTCATTATGATACCATTCCAATCGCAACGTTCCGTTTCCTCCGAAAACAAAAATTATCTGAAATCATTAATATATAATATTTACTAAAAATGGTGAAAAAAAGGATTTAGATAATACATTTTCATTAAATTCAATTTTATGAATAATAGTTATACTTTATTTTGTATTAAAATATCATTATGATGCCTTTATTTAGCAATCATTGTTATTTATGATATTGGAAGATCTATGGACGTGAAATGGAACGAACTTTTTCGTTCGCGCTGACTAGGTATCAAATTTTTTCCAATTATTATAACTACTTTAAAATATATTTATTGCAAGTTATTTAAAACGTTTAGTAAACCTATACTTTTGCCTAAAAAGCTCCTTCAGATAGTTCCATAAAGGGGTTTACTGGAATACGATGTCTGTTAGGTAAGCGTGGTATGTCCAATGACTCCACGATATTAATATCTGCGATATCCATCAGATCAACTGCGTTAATATCCATTACGAGCATAGTATTATAAGAAAGTAAACTAATTCATCTGACGCTAACCGGCTAACTTCAAAATGGCAAGTTTGACATATTATTATTGTGATTTACACTTTAGACCAACGTTAAACTAGGGGTCATGCAGGTTTATCTTTAGACCAGAGATAGTCCATGGTTTAGTAATAAAACCCTTTTTGTAATAAAAAATTCTTTAGACCATGGTCTAAACACGATATAAACCTGGTTTTAGAGTTAGTCCGTGTTTTGTAATAAGACTGATCGAGTTTTCGTTGAGTTTGACAATGATGATCTCGCTGCTCCATTAACATAATTTTGAGCTTATGTTTAATTGTGATCCTGATTTTCTGGAATCGAATCCAGAGTCAAACACTGTTATTAAAATTTTTATCCCATAATAAAAATCCCATACATGGAAACGTGTCCGGTATGTGTGTATAATTTTTTAAATAAACATTCATTAAACGTGTATCGATTTATTGCCGTTTTGTTTACTGTACTGCCTGCTACTGTTAAAATTTTGAAGATTTGATATTGTTTTACGCACGAGTGTGAAAGTGAGGTTTTTAAAGGAGAAACAGTACAAAGAGGTAGGTATCTTATTAGCAAGTTTATTTATTCCTTCAGATACTTACCGAATACCGAATATTTCACTTGAAGGCAGAGTTAGTACTTAGGTACAATCTATCAAATATTTTGTCACCTTAGCGTGTGTTTGTATTCGATTCAGCGTTAGGTGCCGATGGGTCATAAATATTTGTTCGTAAAATGTCGGAAAGTCATTCTTAAACCGTATCATTGTTCATAAGTGTATACAAATCATTATTTGATGAGAGTACAAAAACATTATCATTGTTTGTATCGATACAATTGAGTATTTGTAAATTCTAAAAGAAGCAGTTAAAGTGTCGAACCATTTCAAATTATGGGTAACATGCTCGTAAATATATCTACATAGGTACTCGGTGGGATTCAAGGGTCAACTTATCTCTTCCTGTGGATGTGGTATAAAGATATACAAACTTAAATTACATAACATAACATAAACTCACGCCTATATCCCCGAAGGGGTAGGCAGAGGTGCTAGCACCCACATTTCGCCAGTTTATGTTTAGGTCCCAATGTAATAGGTGGCGAGCATATTACCATTAACCGGGACTTATAAACCTGCGATAAATACACACACAACTTCGAAAAGCATCGAAAAGTCATTGGTGTGTGTCATGGTAAAACATGGGATCGAACCCGTGACCTCGTATCAGTAGTCCATTACCCATACCACTTAGGGTAACTTAGATAAAAATATATAAAACTTAAAGCGTCTCTTAAAAATTATACGCAATTTGATAAGTAGGTCAACATCATCATTATCATCAGCCCCAGTTGCATCCCAAGCTTGCACTTTAGAGTCCGGTCTCCATTATCATATCCTCGTGATTGTTTTATCTTGATTTTTATGAAAGCGAAATTAGTCAAACATCCTAACCCCGAAAGAAAAACCTGCACTAGAGGCACGCCCGTCAATCGATTAGCAGTTGTATTGGCTTGCACGTGGGGTTCTTGGTGTGTCCCCATTACATCATGTTGGTGGCGGTACTTAAGTAATGTTACTTACGGCTTTCCGCAGGGTGAAGGTACTTCCTCGGTCGGGCAACTCTGAATTCGAACGGGAAATTCCGTTATGCCCTACCTCTTTTAAAATATCTTATATACTCAAGCATAATTCATAGTTTTAAATTTACATTATAATACGTAACTAACACTTACTTATCATTTATAATTAAGAAAATCATGAAGCGGAATCAGAGTAATATAAAGATATTATAAGAATGCAACGGCACGCAACTCCGTCTCATGTAACTGAGGCTGAACTAAATAAATTATGTATGTAAACATCCAGACGATTAGGTCCATCATAAATACGATTACTTTATTTCAATAGGTGCATACTGACACCTAGGTATATTTGCGGTTATTCTGGATTCGAATAAGGGCCTCTAATCGAGCCAATAGGAGATTTAGAGAGAATATAGCACAGAACAATAAAACATTATAAATTTTAGGAAGGCAAGTCTACTTTATTAATTTCCGTTAATTTTAGATTTTACTTTCAATTTCTCTGTGGCCTCTTTCAATATTTCAATTCAATGGCCTCGGTGGCGTAGCAGTAGAACGTTCGACTGCTACGCAGGGGGCGCGGATTCGATTCCCTCTCAGTGTAAATATTAGTACGTATGAATAATGCATATTTGCATTGGTTTGGATGTTTCTATGTATAATATGTATATATTTACAAAAAATGTAGGTACCTAAGTATGTTATTCCGCATTTTAGATTCCATAACAAGTTAGTTAAACTATGCTTAGTATGGGTCTAGAAAGCATTGTGTAGAATGTTGTAGAATATTTATCTTATTTATTATTTAATTTCTTGTAGGCCGATTTCTTATACCTTTTTTTTTTTACGTGCGCAAAATCCCCACGGATACCTCCCCACCGGAGCCGGTGGCGGAGGTTATGTCGGACTCGAACCGACTAAAACACACGCCGCCTGTGGGTCGTTTTGGTTGCCGAAGGTGAGGTTGACAGGCATATCCCTCGCACCCCGGTCGACCCAGGGCCATCTCTCACGATCTGGCCCTCTTGTCGGGTGTGGGACTACAGAGTCCCCAACTCGTCCCCGGAAACGGGGAGGCGCGCCAGATGCGCCACCGCCGCGGCCTGCTTCTGCCAGGGTGACAGGCGACTCCACCTGTCACCCCCAGGCCGCGATTTCTTATACCTACGTACGTAGGTATAAGAATTTGAAGTTTCGTGGTCGAACAAAGATAGGTATTGATGATAATTTTAAATCTTCAAGTCGAATTAAACGACTCTACTGTTCAGTATTTTGAGGACTCCACCAATTGGTCTGAATGTTAAAACCTATTTTAAAAGTAAGTGACATGAAGACAAGCAAATATAAATATCTACTAGAAAAAATATTTATTAAATTAGTCACTATTTGCTAAAGCGTTACAATTATTATTTACGTAGGTATATTATCTAGAAGACAATTTCTCTTGGGCACTTTTAAATGGCATACAAACTGTTCCGATCGGGCATTTTGGCATTAATTTACGACCCTACAATTCGCAGGTACAGAACTAGGAGTATGACATTGTTGATACAATAGAAATTAGTTCGAATTTGAATTATATTTCGAGTGTTAGCTGGAGTCAAATCAATTAACCAATCTCAGTCCACTGCTGGGCATGAGCCTCTCCCAATTTTAGGCTTGGCCTACTGTTTCCACGCTGTCCAGATGGGGTTGGTACAGGATTTTATTTCGAGTATTCCTTCTCTTACAGTGATATCATATGCGTATTTTTTTTATACAACTTAGGTGGCAGACAAGCACACGGCCCACCTAATGGAAAGTGGTTACCGTGACCTATGAACGTGTGTAACACCAGTGGAGTTATATCCGTGCTACCGACCCTGTAAGAACAGAGATTTTATGTGCCTTCACTGGCAGCACAAAAACTCTCCAGTGAGCTCTGACTACCCTACTCACCGCCGGGAACACAACACGAAGTTATTATAGCCATGGTATTCTGTAGGGTGGAGGTACTTCCCAGTCGGACTGCTCAATTCAGACGGGAATACCGTCGTGTCCTACCTCCTCCTCAATTTTTCTCCATTTTTCTGTTAGTTAAACTTCTTACGATACTGATCTTGAGTAAAACTTATCAAACTGGATATATTCGAATTTGATGCCAACTATCTGATGTGAATAACGCACCTGGTTGCTCATTCTCAGGATATAAATTATTAATATTGATGAATTTTAAATTAAAAAAATACTACTTTCTCGGACTCATGTAAATATAAGCCACGCATTCGTCGGTCCCTGTTCGTCACGACTGCGAATTAGAAAGTAATAAAGATTATACTTTGATACTGCTTGAATATGAATCGAACCGGTACCACACATCCGCAGAAGCGGAAAATATTTCAAAATCACGGACGAAGATGAATAGATGAATTATACAAATAATGTCTAATGAAGAAATTAAGTTACTTTACAAACACACGAACAAAACAGTCGAAAGATCTTATTTAGTTACTCAAAATACAGTTTCAACCTTCACTATGCTGTACTATCATTAAACATAGCACTGCGGCGGTTTTCCCAAGCACCTACAATATGGGGTTCTTCATGAGGGGCATCAGAAGGTTTCTTCATGGTCGACAGCGCGAGTGTGACACCCCTGGTGTTACCTGCATACGTCCATAGGCCACGGTAACCACTACCCATCAGGTGGGCCGTGTGCTTGTCTACCACCTAAGTGGTATAAAAGAATAAAATAAAAAATAGCACTATAAACCAAAACATTGGATGTTAAAGTGGCCCCACTAATATCTTTGGAGTCATCCTCACTAAATTTTGACGAAGGTGCCCTTTTCGGGGTTGAGAAGTGAAACGTCAGTCGCTCTTACAATGTCAATCATAAATAATCAAATTTTAAACGACAATATGCAATATATAAACATATCAATGGGTTCCGCTTTATTTAGAATTTTACTATTTATGTATCAATCAATCAACCAATTAGCCCATCGTTCCACTGCTGGACATAGGGAATGTTCCCTCAAGCTTCCCAATGTTCATCACGACTGCTGGACATAGGGAACGTTCCCTCAAGCTTCCCAATGTTGGGAAGCTTGAGGGAACATTCTCTATGTCCAGCAGTGGAACGATGGGCTAATTGATTGATTGATTGATACATAAATAGTAAAATTCTAAATAAAGCGGAACCCAGACTCCTAAGTGAAAACCTTGTATGCAAAATTACCTTATAGTAAACATAGTAAATTAAAAAATAAATATGCAGTTTAAATACACTGCCTGATGCTGCTTAAAGGAATACAGTCGATGATACCCTTACGCTATGACACTATAATGGACGCACAATCGTTATGCTGTATTGGTTGTGAAAGTCATCGTTGGAAATCTCGTAGCTAAGCGTAAGCGTTAATATTTCCTCTTCTGCACATAAATTCAACTAAAGCTGTTCCATAAAGATCATCGGTTACAACGAAATTACCGATCAAATTGATTCTAAACATGTGATTAAGTTTATAGACTAAACTAGGTATACCTACTATACTAGAATTATAATACAGAATACAGCTATAATAATCTCGTATTGTATTCCCGATGAGTAGGGTAGCCAGAGCTCACTGGAGAGTTTTTGTGCTGTCAGTGGGAAGACTAAAAGGCTTGTCTTCTGCACTGACGGGACAGAAACTCTCTGTTGTTATACGGTCGGCAACACGAGTGTGAGTCTCTTGGTGTAGCCCACGTCCATAGGCCACGGTAACCACTTGCCATCAGGTGGATCGTGTGCTTGTCTATTATATAAGTTGTAAAAAAAAATGATATAGAATTTGTCATAATCATTCTTTGATTGTTTTCTCAACTCAGTTGAGGTCAGCTTTCCAGGCTAACTGTGATGCGGTTGAACTTTGTAATATTCCGTGAAGCTACTGCCATCTGAGCTCCACAAGCAAAAGTCGATATCGAAGTTCTGCAGTTAGACTAATCGAACTTTTTAGTACGTACTTCAACAACCCGTAACTGATGTCCACGTAAGCATCATACTGTCACTGGGAAGCAAACTAGACAAAATGTCTGACGTAGGTGCAGTCCGCAACAGATCGATCTTGACTACCAAGTCTCAAAATGATCCTAATACCAAGGTATTAAGATGAAGTCAAACTGTTTTATTGATTTGCATTATTTAAATTAAAATTGAAGTGAAAAAATATTTGATGAAGAAAGGTTACTATTAAAATATATGAGTATCTTGATGATGTAAATGCGTGGTCAACATAAGTCTCTTGGTTGCTCACACGCCATAAATTGTAAACTAAAGCAAATAAAAAAAAAGAGAATCTGGTTCTAATATAGTTCTCTGAATTTCTTGCTAGCATCTTCTCAGTAGAACTAATCTACCGAAGCAGTGAAAGAACCATTTTCCAATGGTTTATGCACATAATTTATTATTTATATATTATTTCTTAATATAATTGTAAAATTTTGACGTTCATATATACTCTTTGCGTGCCTAAACTGAATAAATGAAATTTATTCTTTGATTTTTTGACTGAACTATATGTGTGTACCAATTATCAGAACAATCAGTTAAGAGGAAGGGGGGAAATCAAGGCATGAAGATCATTTTGACTTGGTACTTTATTCGTCAAGATTAATCTGATTCTGACTGTACCAAAAATACTCTCTCATCACCAAAGGTGTCATTGCATTACCTACCAACCATAACATTAATGAATACCGTTTCATATTTTAACTGCGGCCTTAGGAAGGCTTAAGTCATAAAAGTTTGAGTTGTGATTCTTATCTAAGATCTATTTAATCACATTCCGTCCATATATTTATTATTTGTACTTATAACCCATCAAAGAAAGAATTTTTGTTTTTATCTATATTAATATTATAAAGCTGCAGAGTTTGTTTGTTTGTTTAAACGCGCTAATCTCTGGAACTACTGGTCCGATTTAAATGATTCTTTCAGTGTTGGGTAGTCCATTTATCGAGGAAAGTTTTAGGCTATATATCATCACGCTACTACTTAAGGGAGCGGAGCATTGATAATAAATGTTAACAAATCCGGCAATTTTTCATACATATGTTGTAACTAAAACATACGGGCTCAAAGGGATATGAAGCTTCAAAATATACCCCGGGCGAAGCTGGGGTGGGTCAGCTAGTTTACCATAAAAACTACACTTAGTAGTGAGAAAATTTTGCATATTCATGCGATGTCCTATTACATAATATCTACCTACTATAAAAAAATCATGGGAGACGGCAGAGGATCAACTGCTATGGCGCACGTTGTTAGTGGCTATTTTCAGCACTAGACTGCATAATAAATAATTGGGTAATTGACTGACTAGTCAAATTATTTACTTTTTACTAAACGTCAAAACGGTAAGTTATAAGGAAACTTGTATGAAATAAATTATTGTGACGCCATAATATTTAGTAGTCATATCATTTACTATTGATTAAAAATAAATAAAAACAATAAAATAAAATCCGACGTAACTTTTACCGCTCTTTTACCATTCTTAATTTAATAAGCTTAATTAAATAATTTATTTTAACTACAAGAAAATATCCAAATGAAAAAAAACCTAAATTATATGCATTTTCATAAACATTTTCAGATCAACAACACACAACAATGAACGATGTTCTTATTAAGTATAAGTTTAACACACTTTTATCGCGACCCTGTCTACATGGATGTCATGTCAGTAATCTGAAAGAGCTCAAGTCAAGGATCAAAGTACCTATGTAAGACCTTCTCCAATATTTCATTTTTTACTACAAAACAGAATTCATTACCAGCTCACGTATTTCCTTCTTCCTACAGTCCCGGGTCCTTTAAGCGGGGCGTGAAAAAGCATCTGATGAGACCGCCAAGCTGAGTGCCACCATTGTAACATTACTTAGTGTCTGTAATAGTGTCCCTCTTTCCTGAGACTTTGTTTACCATCAGGCGAGTTGAAGTCAAATTGGCGTGTCCTAGATAAAAAAAAATGTTCTCCTGTAGTATAAATCAATATAAAATAAAATAGCAACCGGTTCAGAGGTTTAGTTGTGAAAATGTTTTAAACATACCCTACAAAGTACCTAACTTTTTAATTTATATTATTAGTATGGCACGACTCTGATTAATGGCTAATGTTTTATTTTATTTAAGAAACGTTGTCTCAAGGATTATGATTAATAGTTATAGAATTAAAAACAGAGAATAAGTGCCTAAAACTCACGTGGGTTTTACAAGGAATCAACGCCTTGTAACGTATTGAAAGTATGTTATGATACTTATGATAAATGAGTAGATACGGACAGATGCTGTTTGATATTCAATATTTTCGTTCGTTTGCATAAAGAAAGTGAACCGTGGCGGAAAGTGACTTAATATATCACATCTAGGACACCCAATCTCAAGTTGGCCAACATTTTACAAGCGATTTGTAGTGAGGAAGTCATTTTGATTATTATTATTAATTTTATATAATCACTTATAATAAAAAAAATTATATAGTATAATGAAAACAATTATATAAGTGTGTATACGTAATATAATATAAACTAATATATTATGTAGCGCGAATGCCTCGTTAGGTCTGTGATATAAATTATAAGTTTGCGCCTATGTGTGCGTGCGATCATTACGTTCTGGGTTCGATTTCCTCACCAATAAAGAGTTATTCTGTTAGAATATTCTCTGGAGTTGCGAGATGTTATTGGTAGCTATCTGGTTTTCTTTAAGTGCGTAAAATCCCCACGGATACCCCTCCACCGCAGCCGGTGGAAGAGGTTATATCGGACTCAAACCGACTAAAACGCACGCCGCCTGTGGGTCGTTTTGGTTGCCGAAGGTGAGGTTGATAGGCATATCCCTCGCACTCCGCCCGACCCAGGGCCATCTCTCACGATCTGGCCCTCTCCTCGGATGTGTGGGGACTATAGAGTCCCCAACTCGTCCCCGCCAGCCGCACCAGGCACGCCAGGCGCGCTGCCACCGCGTCCTGCTTCTGCCAGGGTGACAGGCGTCTCCACCAGTCACCCCCAAGGTAGCTATCTGGTATGGTTGGGCCCTGCTACGAGTTTCTTGTTATTTAAAAGTTCGTGGCAAGACCAACCCGAAAATATACCAGTTTATAGTTTTACTAACGCTTGCAACTGGAGTTACTAGTATTATAGCTAATCCCTTTTTATACCACTTAGGTGGCAGACAAGCACACGGCCCACCTAATGGTAAGTGGTTACCGTGGCCTATGGATGTGTGTAACACCAGAGAAGTAATACTCGTGTGTTCTGTGCCGTCACTATAGAAGCCTTTAGTCTTCCCACTGACAGCACAAACTCTCCAGTGAGCTCTGGCTACCTTACTCACCACTAGGACCACAACACGAAGTTATTATGCCCGCGGTATTCTGTAGGTACTACCCCAGTCGGACTGCTCAATTGGACGGAAATACCGCCGCGTCCTACATCCTTACCCCTTCAGGTAAACTAAATTGCTAAGAGTGGGTTAATAATGGTTAGGATTCAAAACTAGAACCTGTCGATCGTATGGTCGACTCCTTCACCACTAAGCTAAGGTCACGACTTTAGCTTAGTGGTAAAGGTGAAAAAGCGTGAAGGTGAAGAAGCTGAAGTGAAAAAGCGTGACATACATACAACACTTATTGAATGTTCATCGATACGAGTATTGATTGTTCACTATTTAGTCACGCGTGGCTTGGAACAGTTTTCATTCAAACACGAACAGACTTTGGCACGAAATTTCCACTTTAACAACTCATCAGTATGCACTCGGATGTTTGAGCAACATCGCTTCCTTTGCTTGTTACGTCTACCTCACTACTAGATACCTACCTCACTTCCTCTTCTTGATATAAGGTTAACAACCTACAATATTAATTCAATAAACGTACCTTTATGCGGAAACTCAATCGGACTACTCCTTAACGCAGTTACTCATAAGGTAAGTATAAAGTATAAGCTAAGGTACCAGTTGCGAACTTTATATTAAAAAAAAAACTGAAGAACTGAACATGTCCAAGCTACTTGCTTTGCTATTGTTATGTCTATAGTGTAATCTGAACACTTTAATAGTAGAAACACGTTGACATGGGCTCAGCTAGATATTTATTTGTTTTGTTTGCCTCGTTTTATGAATGTAATAAAATAACTTATTTTAATCTTGTAATAAATTTCCCTGTACTTTCCTAAGATACAGACAGTATATAATATTAATATAAATAAAAATTCTACGACATTCTACACAACGCTATCTAGACCCATGGTAAGCATAGCTTAATTAGCTTGTGTTATGGGATCTAGAATGCGGATAAACATACTTAGATACCTTTTTTTTTGTAAATACATACATATTATAGATAGAAACACCCAGACCAATGCAAATATACATATTCATGCATACAAATATTTGCAATGAACGGGAATCGAACCCGCGCCCCCTGCATAGCAGTCGAATGCTCTACCGTTACGCCATGGCGGTCGTCTAATATCTGCCTAGTTTAGGAAAAAGAGTCCTATGATCGCACATCGCTATACTGATTTTTGTTTAATTTTATAGTCAGGTAACATAAGACAATTTGGTACTTATACAAAACTATTTTTTATCAATTTTGTGTCAATTCTGTGTCAACAAAGGTTATTATTACTACAAAAAAAAAAGAAAATGGTCTCGAACCAAGTTAAAATCACTTTGTTCAGTCATATCTAACCCTAAAGAGGATGTCCGAAACACCCCGACCGACCTTGGCCAACAATGTTGACCCCGATACGTTGTTGCGGATCAAACCCCCCTCCCTAATAGAGAGGCGTGCGCGGAAACCCGATGCGACTTAGATGATACCGACGGCTGTATTATGAAATCACCCTGATTTCATAATACCTACTCTCCTACAATATTATTTTTATATAACTGAAAGAAACCAGAGCGCAATAATAGAGATTAGTGCAGCTTTACAACCTTAAATTAAATAAGTTTATAGGCAGGTAGGCATGCATCAATGACTTAATAATGGTACAGCTGTTAATTAACGCACGAACTCAAAAGGATCAGGCATCAAATACTCTCATAAAAGTCAAGACAAATCAATATGAGAAATAAGTAGTTGGCAAGCGAACTCCATTATTCAGAGTACCTATTTTGATGGCTACTAAGATTAGCGGTGGGATGATGATGAGGGTCTGTAAAATGTTTCTAAAAATAAAATCACAACCACCCAAAACTATCATTTGAACAATTAAATTTCTCTCGCAATAGTACTAAAATTAGTCTTTAACAATAGTCTTAATCAATCAACAAGACAGGAAACGATCTCGCTGATTGAATTCCTGAGGCTTTGAGAAAGTTTTACAAAAACGTCGCACGCGCATTACCTTTGAGATTATAAAGAAGATTACTTTGTTGTGTCAATTTGTAAACAGTTTTAACATTGAAGATTTGGTACTGTGAACTTTACAGGCAAAGCCTCTCGTTAAATATGTTGATTAGGTACCATCAGGCTGATTTGTAACTCTGACCAGCTAGATACAGGCACAAAGCGGCTATGGGAATTGCGTGCGTGGGAAATATCATTTTGCTTTAGACGATACACTTTTGACGTAACTGCTTCATTAAGTTCTTTATCGTCTATCTGTTTTGGTGCATTTGACTACCCTTTAAATGTGAATTACAGTAAATAAATATTTATTTATTACAACAGTTGGAAGTAGCCTATTCGTGTTGCCAGGTTAGTGTTCTCCTTTAACACGCAGCGTGTGTGTGTGAAGATACTCCACAGACTATGATCCACCAGCTAAAATGTCTACTTGTCCATACACATGTACACCGAAAGAGCTCATGAGCACCACTCAGAAGGTTATCAGGATGGTAGCACATTGGGCAAATGAAATTGAACCATGATATGCCATCGAATCGATAGAAGAAGGATTCTACCAAACTAGGTCAATCTATCACCACTGTACTTCGTGGACCTACCTTTGACATAAATATCTCTGTATCACCCTAAGTTTGACTGGCAGAAAATGTCCATGGCATTAAGTCCGCCTTTGTCCGCAATCATTCTGTATTTGTGTAAAAAGTTTAAATAAAAAAAAAGGAAAGAGTTTACATGATAGACCATTTAGGATAATCCACAAGATGAATCAGCACCCGAGTGATACCAAGCATGACAAGCTAGAACATAACATACACAGTTTCATTGTCGGCTGGTATTTTTTAACATATTAAACAAACATAGCTGTTCTCAAAACGGAGACGTTTTAATGAGAACATAGAATTACTTACAGTAAACCGTATCTTAAAAACATATCTTTATATGCCATTTCTTGTTTGCCACTTGTCACTGCAGTTGTAATTACGAGGGAGGTATCTGGAGTAACGCGGACCAGTGCAATAATGACGGTACAACCAACATGTGACTTATATCTTCAATCTGGCTGCTTCGATGGTCTCGTAGTATAGGTAAGTATCGTAGAAACAATTTTACACTTAAATAAATAATAAAATATTCCACGACATTCTTCACAACGCTATCTAGACCCATGGTAAGCATAGCTTAACTAGCTTGTGTTATGGGATATAGAATGCAGATAAACATACTTAGATACTTTTTTTTTGTAAATACATATACATTATACATAGAAACATCCAGACTAATGCAAATATACATAATCATGCATACAAATATTTGCACTGAGCGGGAATCGAACCTGCGCCCCCTGCATAGCAGTCGAATGCTCTACCGCTACGCCACGGAGGTCATCATACCTCCTACATGCCTTTCTTATGACTATCTGCCTATTTGTTTGTTATAATGAATTAAGTATGTGAAGTAGATATTTATAAAGTATTTAAATTATAGAATGTACGACACTCCACAAAAGCCCTAGTGGTTTATGGGATGCTATGATTGTTATCATTGCAAAAAAAAACATAGCGATCGTAAGCTTGTAAGTTCGATTCACCAGTCGAGAAAAATATAGTTTAGACATGTCGTGATATTCTCACATCGTAGTTTAGTACATTATCACGCTGAGGAGAGTGGATCCATGAGCTCCAAGATGTAATATAAAATGCAACCAAGATACCCGGATGATTATAATATACACAAATAAACGAGTCGGGAGGCCTCTGCCTCTGAGGTAGGAGGAGACTACAATCCGCTCACTCCTTTCTGTTCTTACACACTTCATGTAACACGTAAACTCCTAGTGTCGTTAGCAGCCACAAAACTGGATACTATGAGGAATTTGGATGGTTACGGGCGAAGGTTCTGTGGCTTAGTGGTCGCCTGAATATACAAAAATTTTTCTATGTCTTAATCGATTTGGAGACTATGAGTCGTGAATTTATTATCTTAAAGCGTTCACGTGTATCTCTCTCTCTCCCTAAACTAAAGTGCTGTGCTCTTATCGTAATCGCCACTCTTCTCTCTATTACAAAATAATTTTCAATTTAAATATATGAATATGGAAGAATTATTCAAGTTTAATTGTAAAGTGATACTATAAATTTCTTTGTAACTAACACTATGGAATCAAATCAAATATTTTTTGTAGACGTCAGGCAAATAATATTTGATTTGATTTGATTTGAAATCCTAGGTTAAATTTATAACTGTGAGAGGTTAGTACTTTCCCGATCGAGTAGGTGTTTACCAGCCCAACTCGTACTGTGTATCTATTTAACATAAATTACTAAAGAATTAATTAGTAATAAATTACTGCTTGCTAATTGCATCGATTCAGGGCAATGGATATGTGCTCTGAGCCATAAATTATTTCAACTTTTGTGTATTTATGCAACAGTAAAAAAATGTTTTATATCATGCAGCCAACAAAGATGTGTGCAATACTTTTTTATTTACATGCGCATAATCCCCACGGATACCCCCCCACCGGAGCCGGTGGGAGAGGTTATGTCGGAATCAAACCAACCAAAACGCACGCTGCCTGTGGGTCAGTTTTGGTTGCCGAAGGTGAGGTTGACAGGCTTATCCCTCGCACCCCGGCCGACCCAGGGCCATCTCTCTCGATCTGGCCCTCTCTTCGGGTGTGGGATGTGTGCAATACTTGTACATACAGTTTGACGGAAACAGGTTGATTACAAATTTATAATTGACATTTGTCAGTACTCATAAGTTAACTCAAATGTCATTGTTACTTAATTCATGCGATTGTAGAGCAATACGTATGTACCGAAAAATCATATTTTTGATTTATATGACTAGCTATAAATGTGAGTGGGCGTGAGTTCAATCACAAAGTGAAGCAAATATTTTCATTCGTGAATTAATAAATATATATTAAGTCTATTTTGCAATAAGATAAAATTTTGAAAAACTATTTATCTGATTCTATCGCGATTAATTTAGTGAGATAAAGCTTATTACTAGATTAACTTAAAACTAGTATTTTTAATTGGCTTTCTCTTTTTTTAATATTAGTAAATAATATAAAATAGATTTTATCTATCAAATCATCATATCAATGTAAAGAAAAAGGGGTTTTTAAAGCTTATAAGAAAGTATAAATGCACACTTATAAAAATAAGTATAAATTCAATACACTTAGCACGCGTTGATGTCTTTTGTATTAAGTTGACAAATACCAGTACATTATAAAGTAATATACCTATTATACTATTACAATAATAATGTTGGTTAATTTAATCACAAATAATATATACTCTTTGCAAGAAATTAAACATTTTGAATGGATACACATACACATCTCCTACTATAAATTTTGAATGCAAGGATCATAAGTAGTCTGCTTCTACTTCATTCGAGTACCAATACTGGTTGCGTTCAAGGCTTACAGACTGGACTGCTGCCGTCGAGTCCCACTGATCTAATTACTTTTGAATGATATAACTGTCAACATAAAGCTTAATTCATCGTTAAGCGTTAATAACATAAACTCACGCCTATATCCCCGAAGGGGTAGGCAGAGGTGCTAGCACCCACATTTCGCCAGTTTATCTTTAGGTCCCAATGTAATAGGTGGCGAGCCTATTGCCATTAACCGGGCACTTATAAACCTGCGATAAATACACACGTAACTTCGAAAAGCATCGAAAAGTCATTGGTGTGTGCCATGGTAAGCCCTGGGATCGAACCCGAGACCTCGTCTCAGCAGTCCATTACCCATACCACTAGGCTACCGCGGTTAAACTGACCTCTATTCTCAAAAGGAAAGCCTGCACCAGAGCTTTATGTACCAATCAACAGTTATATCGGGTTCGAGATGAAGTTAACGTGGCCTTGGGGTACCCCAGTATTAATTGCCAAGGAGATGCCCAAATTGACACCACTCCTTTATCCACGGAGGGTTAGGCAGAGATGAATTACCAACCACATTGCACCAATTCCTAGTACCTATATCCTAAATGGCCTGAGTTTGAGCTGTATCTATCTGATATAAAACAGCCCTATCCCTTAGTCGCGTTATACGATACCGCATGGGAAGAGATGGGGTGGCCCAAATTCTACTCTACCGAACCACACGACCATATTATATTTGTCAACAATATTAAATATATAATAGAATAACGCTACAACATCGTACATATTAAAGACAAAGCACAATTCCGTATCGACCACAACATTCGGTAAACAACAATTACTCGAGATCGGATCGGATCGCTCCCCATAGTTATCAGAGCATCGCCTAATGACGGCGACGTGATGAACAGAGACGTCGCGGTTTTAAATAATACACAGCGTTATTTTATAAAACCGATACTTTCTATGGCAGATAAAAGTGAGCTGTGTAACGCTTCAGTTCAGCGGGTAATATTGATTTCGCTGCTCTCGTAAATGAAAACGTGATGTTCTGTTTTTTTTTAAATCGTGATGTGATGCAGATAATGTAAGAGCTCGAAGAGGTATAGACACTTTGGTTATATTTGATTATGTTACATATACAGTCGCTTTCAAAAGTTGTTGAACTCGAACGAAGGAGAAGGGCATGCCTCCACACAGAGAAGTGTATGGAGGTATGCCTAAGTCCAATGGGTGCAATAGTGCATTTGTTTTTTAAGAGAGAAAGAGGGGAAGCTATGCATCCGATGTATAACTTTTTCATAGCCTGTGTCTTTACTGTTGGATGTTGAACGGGTTAGACAATACCCTCGGCTATTAAGTATATGGAGTATACTTGGAAGGACGTGATCCTTCCTCTTTTTTATACCACTTAAGTGGCAGACAAGCACACGGCCCATATAATGGGAATTGGTTACCATGGCCTATGGACGTGTGCGACACTAGGGGCTAAATACTCTCGCTGCTGACCCTGAAGAAACCTTCTAATGCCCCTTTTGAAGAACCCCATTTTGTAGGTAGCAGGGAGTTCTTTCCATAGCTTGAGTGTGCGTGGGATGAAGTTTATTTCGTACCGCACAGTGCGCACTATCTTAGGTCGCAATGTGTGAGGATGAATTCCTTGCCTATGCGGTGCAATGTTATAAGGTAGCTGTGGGCATCATGTCAAACAATTCATCTGAGCACAAACCATTGTATAGGCGTTAAAATAAACACAGCGAGGCGAAGTACCTCCTAAGTCTGAGATGTTCCACATCACCTACGAGTATGGGATTGTCGACCGAGTCCAAGGGGTTAAGCTGGTATACAGGTGATCCAGCAAAAAAGCGGAGCAAAAAAGGGGCCAGATTTGTGTTTTATAAAAAAGGAGTTGCTGCCCAGCAGTAAAGTACTGCTTCGCCCTGTTGAGCTCTCCAAGTTTCTTTGATGCTAACTTAACCTTGTCCTCCAAATGACTGCGGTGCTGGACGTTGCTGGAGACATCGACACCGAGATTCCCGATACTCGAGGAAATGGTAAGCTGTATGCCCAGGAATCGTGGCGCTACAATAAATTGGGTTTTCTTAGCGGTGAATACACATGCGAAGTAAAAGAAAGACAAGAAAGATCTTGTTTTTATTGCGTATCACACATGGACACATATAACGTATAAAATAATCTAAATGCTAAACAAACCAAAAATAACAATGGAGGTAGGACACGACGGTATTTCCGTCCAATTGAGCAGTCCGACTGGGGAAGTACCTCCACCCTACAGAATACCGCGGCCATAATAACCTTGTGTTGTGTTCCCGGCGGTGAGTAGAGTAGCCAGAGCTCACTGGAGGGATTTTGTACTCGTATCCTTCTGACAGGAATTTCACATACATTATTGATATAATATACCTTGAACACTATTTGGAATCTAACCAAAAACGCATAGGTATAATAACTAACACGAGGTGTTGTATGTTTAGTAAATTTCAGCGTGTTGATTGTACCAACATACACTCAAAACACAAATTCTACAACTAATATTTGGCATTATAGTTCCCTGAGTTTGTTTGCTGTGACTTTGTTAGTGGGGCAAGCACTCATGACCGCTCAAAAAAACGATTATAGTCAATTTTGACCCGGGAGGAAATGATTGACGATTTCAATTTTTTTTACAACTTTAGGTCATCAGTTGACATATTTTCCACCACGCTATGAATCCTTCTTCCTTCTTCCTTCTTTAAGCGGGGCGTGAAAAAGCATCTGACGAGGCCGCCAAGCTGAGTGCCACCATTGTAACTTTATTTAGTGTCTGTAATGATGACCCCCTTTCCTGAGACTTTGCCTTTAGCTTACCATCAGGCGAGTTGAAGTCAAGTTGGCGTGTCCTAGATAAAAACAAGGTGACAATTTTTATCCTTCAATACATCGGCTTAACTGTAATTTAGTCAATTGTCAGCAGGTATTGAGTTAATTTTTTTTCAACTGATTCAACATGTTTGAGCGATCACCAAACACGAAAATTCATAATTCACCTTCCTTAACCATAGAACGAAGTATCATATGGGAGGCGATTGGTCATGTGAACTTGTCGCTGGCTTGCGGACCATTAGGCTACTAAGTGAATGCTAGGTGGGTCGTAGATAACGTCATGATATTACAATATCATGACGTTATGCCTTAACGGTGCACGATTCATATGCAGAATTTATCACAGATCTTGACACTATCGATTATCTGGTCTATACATGCTAGACTTGGTTTATCTGTCTGGACAAGAATATATTATGATAAAAAACACACGTTTTTTTATACCACTTAGGTGGCAGACTAGCGCACGGCCCACCTGATGGAAAGTGGTTACCGTGGCCTATGGACGTGTGTAACACCAGAGGAGACACACTCGCGCTGCCGAACCTATATGCACAGAGTTTCTGTGCCGTAAGTGTAGAGGACAAAGCAGAACAAGCCTATTGTCATCCAGAACTGACTGCATAAATTCTCCAGTGACCTCTGGCTACTCTACTCACCGCTGGGAACACAACATGTTTACTTTAAGTGTTCAGATTTTTAAGAGATTTCAGCGGATTGCGAAAATCGTAATATCTATCAATTCAATTAGAAAAATATATTTTATCTTAATATAAAAGTTTCTATACAGTGCCTGGATTATTTGAAAATAATATTATATACAGTGATGCCACACACCATCTAGTTTTAAATTTGATAAGTACATGCGTTAATAACCACTTTCAATCAGGCAGGTCGTGGGCTTGTGGGACCACTTAAGTGGCATATAAAAAATTTTACTTAGGTTGTCAAAGGATTTTAGACCTTAAGCTTGGAAGGGCATTATGAACGTAACTGTACTTTTTTGGGGTTCAATTCAGTGTTTTTAGAGCCCATCAAGATCTTCGGGGTCCGGTTACCTTTACCTGTAACAGAAACCCGGTTTATGAAACTGTTTGTAACATTTATATACAAACGCATAGAATAAAGTTATATGTCTTCTTTATCGTATTTTATCATCATACTTCAAAATGCTTGAAATACTCATGTAAAAGACCGAATACAATGATTGGTGAAATGTGGGTGTTAATTCACCTCTGTCTAGTCCTCCGGGGATAAAGGTGTGATTATATTTATATAAAGAATAATTCCTCTAGAAATTACAGCAAGTTATATGTAAGACAATCATCAAATCGCTGTCCTGGAAAGTAGTAATTTTATAGGAGTATCTTCAATAGAGTCTTCTCATCTCAACCATATTAATCTTAGACGCTGAGTTATTCGCTTATCGCCATACCAATATCATTTATTCTATTTCTATTCAACGATATGAAATTAACTACTTATAAACTCTTAATTCAGAATATATTCATGGTGATAAACAAGCGGTTTTTGAATTGTACTCTTACACGCTCTACTACCCGTACCCATTAATTAAATTATCATAACTAAGCCTTATGCAAAGATCCGTTAATTTTTGAGCGAACTAAGCACCCATTACGTTCGTTTTAAACTAACATCTGGTGGCTTGCGGGACCAGTAGTGGTATATTTTGGATTCAACCGTATTTTGAAAAGGTGAACTGGTGCTGTTGGAAGAGAACTCAACATTGAGTTAAGCTCGCCTTTGTACATAACATTTCACTTCTTTGTATAATATGCCTTGTAAATGTACAATAAAGAATAAATAAAGAAATCAACTGGCAAGATATCGGTTGGATTTTAGATTTTTGGCCGGTAGATTTTGGGAACTTAGTTTAGTACGCCTCAAACGCTATCGTTAGTGAAATACATCCTTAGACGGGTATCATAAAGAAAAGGGTAGACGTTATTGCAATATCGGTTTTTAGTACACTACTTCAACTTATGCATAAGGACGTTGTTACGGCGAGATCCTGCTGCAATAATAATGGCGCATTATCGACCGATAATAATGCGACTGTGTGGTTGAGGCTTTATACCGATGCCGATAGTACCCATTACTTACACAGCTGAAGTATGATATCAAATTACAGTTTTATTAGACTTTATGTAGATGTAATATCGTCGGACTTTCTTCAATTGTCAATTAATTAGTATGTAATTGAACATGATTTTACGAATTCAGTTATCGTCTTAACATTAGTCGTTAACGGTTATGTCCAATGATCTTATATTGAAATCAAGTATATATAATATATCAATGCTATCACGATGACGAAAATGTAAGCACGTCGCGTGATAGAAGTCATAATATCTTCTCACACTTCTCACTCGCACTCGCCGTATGGAGTATATTCTATTACACTTGTACAGTCAACGACTAAAGTAGTTTAACAAAATCTAATTTATTGATCACTGTGGCCCCTGAATTCTTATAAAATATTAAAAAAAAAACACGGCCGTATTTCCGCCCAATTGAGCACATAGGGCGGAGGTACTTCCCCAGACTGAGGTACTTCCGCCCTATAGAATACCGCAGCTATAATAACTTTGTGTTGTGTTCCCAGGGGGGGAGTAGGGTAGCCAGAGCTCACTGGAGAATTTGTGCTGTCAGTGGGAAGGCTTGTCCTCCTTTGTCGTCTACACTGATGGCACAGAAACTATGTACTTACAGGTTTGGCAACGCGACTGTGACTCCTCTGGTGTTACAAATGTCCATAGGCCACGGTAACCTCTTTCCATCAGGCGTGTGCTTGTCTGCCACCTAAGTGGTATAAAAATATTTTAACTTACCTACTTAATGTCGCCGGTGAGATCGGTCTGGGTATGGAATACTATATCTCATACACCGATGTCACCGGTGACCGCGGGGTGCGCCCTTGGTTCGGGCGCGAGTGCGCGGAAGCTGTTGAACAAAAACAGTCTGCGTACCGCGCTTGGGTAAGGGCGCGCGCCACGCGCCATCCCAATCTGGGCCACTTCAAGGCGGCGTACAACAGAGTCACAAAGGTCTGTAGAAGGGCCTATGTCAGAGCGGATGCCCTGCGCATAGCGCGGCTTGGTCAAGAGCTAGTGATGCATCCCACGGGAAGCCGTGGCTACTGGCGACTGGCTAAAGCCGTGCAAGCCAACTTCTGTCAGCCTTCGCTGCCTCCGCTGCGTAACCCTGATGGATCCCTGGCCCATGAGCCGCAAGAGAAGGCAAATCTGCTGGCTAATCTCTTTGCGGCCAACTCCCGAATCGATGATTGTGGTACCCAGCCACCAACACTACCCGACAGTGACCACGCGATGCCTGATATCCATATCAGGCAACGCGATGTCCGTGCAGTGCTGCAATCACTCGATGTCCGGAAAGCCAGTGGTCCGGATGGTATTCCAGCGGTAGTTTTGAAAAAATGTGCAGCGGAGTTGTCTCCAATGCTTACGCGCCTGTACCGGCTATCCTACAGTTCGGGTACAGTGCCTTTGCCTTGGAAAGAGGCGAATGTTCAGCCGATTCCCAAGAAGGGGGATCGCTCGGAGCCAGCCAACTATCGACCCATAGCCGTCACCTCAGTGCTGTGCAAAGTGTTCGAGCACATAATTAACAAACAGCTCATGCGGCACCTAGAGGATCACTCCTTAATTAATGACCGGCAATATGGCTTCAGACCGAAACGGTCAACGGGTGATCTTCTAGCATACGTTACCCATCTTTGGGGAGAGGCTATGGACAAGCACGGCGAGTCACTGGCAATTAGTCTTGACATCGCCAAAGCTTTCGATAGAGTCTGGCACAAATCGCTTCTTTCTAAGCTACCTGCCTTTGGTCTGCCTTCTGGGCTGTGCAACTGGGTTGCTAGCTTCCTGCAGGGGCGCCGTATTCGCGTCCTTTGTGACGGACGAGCTTCGGAGTTTCTGCAGGTTAATGCTGGCATGCCCCAGGGGTCCGTCTTATCACCCACTCTCTTTCTTCTGCATATCAACGACATGCTGTCTACCGGCAATGTTCATTGTTATGCAGACGATAGCACTTTACATGGGAGTTATCATGGACATCCAGCGGCCAAGCAGTCAGATATCGCAGAGAAAAGGCAGCTTCTTGTCACTGAGCTTGACGGGGTCCTGAATCACATTTCTCAATGGGGCTCTGAGAACCTGGTTGAGTTCAGTGCCAAGAAGACGCAGGCATGTGCGTTTACAGCAAAAGTATCTTCTTTCCTTCCCCTCCCCACTCTTCAGAGCACGCCACTGCCGCTGCAGGACAATCTCAATATCCTAGGTATGGATGTTCGCTGCAACCTGAATAACAAAAACTACATCGAAAGCATCATCAAAACAGCCTCACGAAAACTCGGAGTCCTGAACAGAGTGAGACGATTTTTCACGCCGGAGCAGCGGTGTCTTCTATACAAGACACAAATTCGCTCCTGTGTGGAGTACTGCTCGCATCTCTGGGATGGTTCAGCAAAGTACTTACTAGATGCTCTCGACAGGTTGCAGCGACGTGCGATCCGCATCATTGGGAATCCCGAGATCACGAACACCCTAGAACCTTTACAGCTGCGTAGAGATGTTGCGTCCACGGCTGTATTTTACCGTCTGTACCATGGGGAGTGTTCTGATGAGCTCTTCCAATTAGTCCCACCCTCCCCTTTCCTACACAGGACAACGCGTGCAGGTCTTAGATGTCATTCGCACACGGTGCAAAACATCCGATCAAGAACCAAGCGGTTCGGAGACTCTTTCCTCTGTCGCACCATTAAGGCCTGGAATTCATTACCAGCTCACGTCTTTCCTTCTTCCTACAGTCCCGGGTCCTTTAAGCGGGGCGTGAAAAAGCATATGATAAGGCCGTCAAGCTGAGTGTCACCATTGTCACACGGTATGTGTAAGTAATGGTGACCCTCTTTTCTGGGATTTTGCCTTCAGCTTACCATCAGGCAAGGCGAAGTCCAATTGACGTGTCCTATATAAAAAAAAAAACAAAAAAAAAAACTTAGTTCTCTGTGCTTCCTAAAACTATTTATACCTACAGAAATTAACTCAGTATAACATCAGAACATTACACTGAGTGAGGGGAAGCACCAACAGCATCCTGAAGGTGTATCCTGAGAGGTTGGATGGCCCAATCATTGGTAGGTTCATCAAGCTGCATGTTTTATCGGCTTCTTGATGGATCTGCCTATGATAGGTACCTTCTTTAAAATATTAAATTTTAAACCTGTTGTTACTAACACAGTTTTTAAGCAATTGTACTAACACACTATGAGCCCCTGTAGCTTGATAATAAACAAATTTTATTTTATTTATTATTTCCAGTAAAAAAGGGTTTATAAATATTTTGATGTTAATTTTTTTTTATTATTATATTTTAATGTTAATCAACTTATATCGCTGACTGTACTTGTGGCGAAAAAGATGAGTTAACTAGCTTTGAGCAACCTTTTTTTAACGTCAGTGCCGCATCTACCCTTTTTATAATATAAGATCATTGGTTATCGGAATTTGGTGTCGGAATAACTCAGAAATGATTGATATCAAATAAAACTAGCTTATGATGTAGGTACATAATATTGGGTTATATGTCCTACAGATACCGTTACTACATAGAAATTGAGAATGATTGAGCAATTTAAGGGCAAATGAGTTCCAAATTTGATTCTAATGAAGTGATGTGTGATAGTCGAACGCTTTTAAAAGTCACGGTGAAAAGTAAAAATATCTCCTAAAACTGCTAACCAAACGGTTCAAAAGCAGCTGTTTTCTTTGAACTCAATAAAATGCGGGTTACCTTGGATCGTTTCAATAACATATGGGATTGCTTTACCAGTTAGTGGTCCCTCGACACGACTACTTCTAAGTAAGAGGTACTTAGGCTTGGTATATCAAAATTAAAGTATTACGATTTATTATTTTATTTTTTATATCTTTTGTGTAGGCGATTTTCTATTTCTATTCTTTTTATTATTTACATTAAATTAAAGACATGCAGAGGGGAACATAATTATGTATATTTGAGTTTGTAAAATTAAAAAAAAAAACAATTCCCAAAATTACTTTTTTCTATACCACTTAAGTGGCAGACAAGCACACGGCCCACCTGATGGAAAGTGGTTATCGTGGCCTATGGACGTATGCAACACCACTCTCGCTGCCGACCGTGAAGAAACCTTCTGATGCCCCTCTTGAAGAACCCCATATTGTAGTATTACTGTTCAAATTTTATTTTGCTTTTCTAATACTACTAACGGTAAACAAAATAAATAACTTAAAGGAATCTTCGGATACAAAGCCTGACGCCCCCGGGAACAATTTGCATTGTGTCGCAACCATCGATCTGTGTTATCTATCTTCAAGATAACTGTCGTTTGCAAACCACTTGATGTTAGTAATAAAACTTATGGTTTGATCTCGTACACTGTTATTTCTTAGAATAGAGACATTCTTGAATAAGATATAGCGCACGTTACTTACAAAATAAATGAATGGCCATTGTATCGTCATTTGATGTTGTGTTCGGATTACAATAATAATTTCTATCGCTTGATCTGTTGACAACGTGACTGAGCGCCTGGTACTTTGAAAAGGTTGTGGTTGGATTCAGAATTAGGTTTTTCAAATAAAGAATAGCTGATGCCAGTGGCGTAGCGTTATGAATAGTTTGCGATCGACTCTCAGACCGATAGGGAAGTGTTGTGGATATTTGGTAAAATATGTAAAAAAGGGTCAAGCCGTTTCAGAGATGTTTACAGAAAGAGATTTTATAGGTATTATTAGATACCGTAAATCGGGATGTATAGAGACCAAATTTTGCCTGGAAGAAGTCGCTTCCAGCGATAAGGCAGCCTATTGTACATTAAACTGTATGCATGCTATCTACAAGTTCTACTGTAATCTATTGATGTACAATAAAGAATTATCTATTAATTGATGAATAGAAATAAAATGGTAGCTAGATTTTTTTAACTCAGGTTTTTGATAATTGTGTTCATTATTACATTGGACTAGTCCATAGTTTCACTTGAAAGTAAATAACTACAGAATTTAGTTGATTAATTTATTTCTTTTCCTCCTTTATCTCTATTCACCCCGTTTTATCCGCTATTTCATGGTTTGTATATTTGGTGTGGTACTTCACTAAGTTCCGCTAACGTCTCCTGTGGGGCGGTTTACCTGCTGGTTAACTGACGAGGCTCTGGTACTTTTAGCTTTTATCTCGGGATTGAGGATTCAGATGACATTCGCTCCTATAAAACCAAAATAGTGGTTTCTGGGTGCCACCGATCCGGTCGTTAATCTCAGAATTGGTGCTTGAACGATGTGTGTTTACTGTGGTGGTGAATAATGCCTCTTGCGAAGGAATACCACCCGTGGAGCTTTTTTATCTTCCAGTACCAACCTCTTCGGTAAAACTATATTTACATACCTGCACCTGCAGCACCGCCAGCGCGGGTGTGACGCCCCTGGTGTGGCATATAACCATAGGCCACGGTAACCACTTCCCATGTGTCTTGTCTGCCACAAGCACAAAACAAAAAAAAATCTGAAATATACCACCGTAGTAGTCCATCATAAATTCACCAAAAGCTCACTCACAATTAAGTAATTTTCTCTCCATAAAATAATTTTAACAAAGAAATTGAATTAGAATGTTCACATAAATTTTATAAAACGGTGCGTTATTATATTCCGATTAGGTAGCACTTGTAATTTGTGTGCGAGGTCATTCAGGCGGTAAATCATCTTCACTTTCACTGCATTTTGTTTCATAACACGAGGATGTATCAGTCATAAATGACCCCTTGTAATTGCCGCTGTCAAACTACGATGTTATGAGTCGGCTTATGATTGTAGAAATAAAGATTTGTACCGACCTATGTGGAGTAGAGCGTTTGACTCCTAAGAGATCGTGAGTTCGATTTATGCTCAGTGGAAATATTTGTATCCTTGAATGCGCCGGTATATAAGTATTGGTCTATGTGTACAATAATAATGTAGGTATTTACAAAAGAAATGTATTTACACTGTATATTTCAGTAGCGTGGATAGAGTAGAATTTGGACCACTCCATCTCTTCCCATGCGGGGTCTTACAAGGCAACTAAGGGATAGGGTTGTTTAACATCAGACAGAAATATAAAGCTCAGACTCAGCCTCAGATTCATGGCTAGAGTCAACAATAGTGCCTGGAAAACGACAGTTGGCTCATCCCCTATTACGTGGGACCGAATGCAATGATTGGTGAAATGTGGGTGTTAATTCACCTCTGCCTAACCCTCTGGGGATAAAAGCCTTATTATATATATGTATTTATACTCCGTACTTAATTAATATAAAATCAATCTTGACGTATCTATTTAATATGTTTTAATTGAAAGACTCAGTTTATTAATATTTTTCTGTTTAGAAACTAATTTTTAAGACCAAAAACCTGGAACTGTTCTACAACTTACCAGGTACTTAGCCTAGTTTATATGTTTAATATGTGTTTTTATAAAAAGTTGCTACAAGATTGTTTTCCTTTAGTTAAGTACCTAGCCGAAAGTAACATACCTAAGTAAGTTCATCCGCATTATAGAACCCATAATACATATATCTAGATAGCGCTGTATAGAATGTCTTTAAATACATTTATTATATTATTATTACCTACAAGTATTAAGGGATTTTATAGGTTAATGTTCAAAGATATCTTCGTATTTTAAAACTCATGGTATCCACTAATTTCAGAAAATAAAAAGTAGGGTTTAATCATATAACGTAGTAATATAAACATGAAAGTTTGTATAGATGTATGAAAGTTTACCAGGTACTTCTTCATCTTAGCGTTAATCCCAGTCGAATCCGAAGTTTTCACCTCGGAGTTTAGGGTCCGCTTTTCCCGTCTAACTGCGGATTTGGCTAAACTTCGATCTTTTCTGTGAAGCCACCTGACTTCCACAACCCAAAGGCAATATCAAAGTATGGCAGCCAGATCAGTTGTTGAACTTTTTAGGGGTCCAGCTACCCGTAACGACTGCCATAGATGTTGGTATGGCAACCGGGAACGACGGATTAACGTGCTCTCTGAGGCACAACCAGACCAATGCAAATACGTATATTCCCGCATTTTTTTTTTATTTTTTTTTTTTTATATAGGACACGTCAATTGGACTTCGCTTTGCCTGATGGTAAGCAGAAAGCAAGGTCCCAGAAAAGAGGGTCACCATTACTTACACATACCGTGTGACAATGGTGACACTCAGCTACAAATATTTGCACTGAGTGGGGTTCCAGCCCACGCCTCCGGCGATGCGGCTACGTTCACTACTGCCACGCCACAGAGGCTGTCAAATAGGTACTCTATCATGCAAAAGCGGCTGACGGAACGGATTAAATTTGGCACAGAGATAGATTAGGTGGCTTCAGAATCATTAATTTTAGATAAAACAAGTGTTATCTTTAATTTTACAACTCTTAAATATGCCTGTATTGACTTTGATAATTCAAATTCAGGTAGAACGTATTTTTTTTATAATTACCATATATATGATTTAGATTTAAATTGATGCTGAATTAAATCCTTAAGTATTGGTAAATGTTTACGTTTTCGGACAACGCACCTTCAATTTGTGAACAAGTTTTAAATATTGGTCACAATCGAATTGATATCGAAACTTGATGTTCCGTACTAAATTGAATCGAGTAGAATCAATTTTATGGTACACTAATAAAATATACAAATATTATTATTCTTATATTTAGACAAACTTAATGAAAAATTGAGACGGCATCCAAAGTTCCTAGAAAACGCGTTAATAAATACTGTGAATTTGATGAATGATAACGTCGTGATTCATGGATTAAAAATGTAGTAAGCTCCAGAACCATATTTGACTTCGTATAAAAACGCAGTAGAGCTCTGTGGAAATGATATCTAACATGAAGAAATTCGAAAATTCCAAGCCTCATATCTCAGTTAAGCAGGGATCGGGTTTCAATCTAACTACAATATGGCCGAAACTACGAGATGTGATTGAAGAACCATCTAATTACAATTTTTTTTAAATCTGTGACACGCCAACTTGACTACACCTCGCCTAATGGTAAGCTAAAGGCAAAGTTTCAGGAATGAGGCTCACCATTACAGATACTAAGTAATGTTACAATGGTGGCACTCAGCTTGGCGGCCTCATCAGATGCATTTTCACGCCCCCACTTAAAGAACCCGGGACTGTAGGAAGAAGGAAACACGTGAGCTGGTAATAAATTCCAGGTCTTGGTGGGGCGGCAGTGGTGCGGCAAAGAAAATTCGATTCGAAATTTAACGTTACAAAGCGTTACCAGTTAGTGAATTTTTTTATCATTTTGTACGGATCTATAAAAAAAAATCATTGAAGCTATTTTGAATACTCGCACGACGGCCTAGATGTTTTTATGCAGTCAAAAGTCGTTTTATATACGTTTTTTAGTATTTCCGAATGGGATTCCTGCAAAATCAAAATTTACATTTATATTTGTAAATTATATTAAGATTAGAAAGGCGATATTTTATGTTTATTACTTAGATCTATTGCAATGACATTTAGTTTTTAAGAAGTTCTTGATTCTGAGAATTTGGAATGAATTAGTATTATTACAAATTATATTCGCGGAGTCAAAGACTCCTTTCGGTTTTATATTCGTGTGGAAACATCTTTAAGTATGACCGCGCTAAAAACATAGAGAACAGGCTGTGGTTCTTTTTGCTGTTTCGGTTCCCAGGGGAGCAGAATAGGGCCACCCCATCTCTTGCTGTGGCTGTTGTAGAATGTGGCTAAACGATTTTACAGGGTTGTTGTCTACTTATCAGTAAACATACAGCTTTTGACGGTAATCGGCTGGCCCTTATTCCTGGAGACGGGTGTTAATAAACCAACCTCTTCGGGGATTTACAGGTGTCAAAGTATGTATGTAAATATCTTTGATGTTAGACTGCTGCCAAATCATACGAGCGCCAATATCAGTTGCATGTCAAGTTTGCATAAGCTCAGGATCCGTTTTGGACTTAATTAATCTTGTCTTTTACGGGGACCACTGGCGTCTGACCCCTCAATGGTGTTACAGACGTCCATAGGTCACGGTAACCACTTTCCATCAGGTGGGCCGTGTGCTTGTCTGCCAACTAAGTGGTATAAAAAAAAATCCCGAGAGAAAATTCTGCACCAGAGCTTTGTCCATGAATCATCACGTGAAGTTGGTTTCAGCTGAAAATCTTAGCTTCATACATTTTAGTAATTAAAAAAAAACTTTTCTATATTAATTTAGTTTTCGTCTGTTCTGTCTAATGAGTCTTAAAATATAAAGTGGCAATCTTAGCTTTTCACTATATTGTTAATAATTTACCTAGGAGTGGTTATGAAGTCAACGACCTTCAAGGCGTGGTTTATTAATGATATAATCATGAGGATTTTGAACAAAAAATGACGTAGCCTTTTACAGTTTATCTATTTTGCATTTAAAACGAGTCACGGATCTATGCATAAAATATAGATTTTTGTGACAGTTACTTCTGCATAAGTAATGTATATGTTCCCACCGCTGCGCTGGACAAATTGTAAGACGATTAGTATTTGTACGATAAGCTATTCTGATAGATTAGAGTAAATAGTCACATAAAATTATGTTCCGTTGATGTAACTTATAGTATTTTTTGTATTTTATTATTTTGATACGCTTTGTTAATAAAATGCAACAAGAAAGTTGTGAGAATTGTATGTAGTAATATATTTTTCCGTTTAATAATCCTCATCAAGATCTTCGAGCAAAAGTCAGCTGCGTCTGTTAGTCAATAGGTACGCTTGCTGATTTACCGATGTTTTTCCGTCATAATTGGAGGGACAGACGGCAGTTGCTCTCGAGAAACTTGCTATAAACTAAATAATTATGTAGTAGTCGAATAGTTTTTTGTAAATATATCCCTACATATTATACATAGTAACACACAAATAAATGCAAATGTACATTTCATGAATACAAATATTTTCACAGAGCGGGACTCGAACTAGCGACCTTTGACTTAAGTCTATCGCTATACCACTGAGGTCATCATAAAAAGTACCTGACCTTGATTCTGTCTGTCTGTAGATATTTGTTGAAAGCTTTACGCAAAAAAACCTAGGTAAACATTTTGATTGTTATAGATACTCATCAACTCAACTCGTAATGTAATAAGATGTCTGACGCAGGCTAGGTACGTTATGCAATATGCGGGCGGTGACAGCGGCGGGGCAGTGAGCATGTTTGCGCGGGAGATATGAATAACTTTTAATACAAACAAAGTATAACCTACCACTACTACTATAGTAATATCGTATGTTGCATCCACTGAATTGTTCCTTTTAATTCCACTTTGCCCTGACGGTGCGAAATGCTGTGGGGTTTTTTTACTACATACTTTGGATGAACACATCTATGTAAATATAATGTACCTACCCACCTATGTACAAATCAACAGCGAAAGCGACTTAAAACGTGGGTAGTAAGTCCTTTACGCTCGTAACGTTCGTGGGAGTGTGGGATAATACAAGTGTGGATGTAAAATGTACTGTATATATGGTATAGTGCGTGGCGTCAGCGCTGCCTAGTGGCCTTATCTGAAAACCAGCGCTGTGCATACCCAACGAAGGGTGTGCGCAGCTTTCAATGCTGAGATGGGGCCCTATTTGGGCTCGCATAGTGTTGCACCCGTAGTTTAATTTTAATGTACTGTTTTTTTTTATTTTTTTTTAATTTTTGTTTTTTTTTGATTTGATGTACCTACCTGTTAACTGTAGTAATGCCTGTTTGTATTTGGTGGGGTGCCCGCTGTGTGGGGGCCTGAATAAAATATTTTTCTTTCTTTCTTTCTTTCTTTATACTAATTAACGAAGTCACGCGAACGAGAGTAACGGATCCTTTAGTTACTGCTACAACAGTGTTTATTCGTCAGTCTGTGTAAATTAACTTTTTTTTAATCATCAGGTAGGATCAGGTAGGACACGACGGTATTTCCGTCCAATTGCACAGTAAGTCTACTGGAGAAGTAAGTAAGTAAGTAGGTAAGTATCCAACAGAATACCGCGGCCATAATAACCTCGTGTTGTGTTCCCGGCGGTAAGTAGGGTAGCCAGAACTCACTGGAGAGTTTTTGTACTGTCAGTGGGAAGCCCAAAAGCTTGTCCTGCTTTGTCTTTTACACTGACGGCACAGAAACTATTGTGCTTACAGGGTTGGCAGCGCGATTGTGACTCCCTTGGTGTTGCACACGTACATAGTCCACGGTAACCACTTTCCATCAGGTGGGCCGTGTGCTTGTCTGCTAACCAAGGGGTATATAAAAAATATCTGGGTGCCAATCTCTGAGGACCCTCTTCTACGTCTTCTTTATATGATTTTGTTCCTGTTGACTTTTTAGGCAGCATCTTACCTAACCCTAACATGAAAGCTTAGCAGGTGTGTTGGCTTGCAAGTGAGTTTCACTTGGCCGGCTTGGACCCGTAGGTCTTTTTGGGGTTCCATACAACCAATATGCATTTGTGAATGTGATTGAGAAAAAGGCTCCTTTACTGTAAACTCTTTGTTATTCAATTTTACCAAGTTCTGAAGCATCGGTGGATTAGTGATTAAGGAGTCGGCCTTACGATCGAGAGCTTTCGGGATCAAATCTTGGTCATTCCACTACCGACGTGAACCCAGCCCTATCACAAGCCATTAAACTTGGCTGGAGTCACAAATAATTTTGGTTACTAATATTTAAAAAAATTCTCTGTAGTTCCTCCACGATTATACAATGCATAGATCATTAGGCCCCGTTAATAATTATAAAGATAACAAGTGTCTTATCAGTGAAGAAGACACGATAATTGGTGTAATAATGAAATGTAAAAGTGATGGTAAAACCGAGCACAATGTATGCCAAAGATCAAAGGCAACGCCACCTGTCTCACACAAGTGCCTCGGTGGCGTGTAAAGTGTCAATATTCACGATAGAGATTAATTAAGTTACGCCAAAGAATGTTAGATGTAGATAAGTCAATCAGTAAACTTTTAAAATTGAGTGCCACTAATCCGATTTTCGGTACTTTATAATCCGATTTGTGAATATATACCTACATTGATAAATTTGTGATTGAGAATACTCACTTGTATTGTTTGTCATTTAGCTTATTTATAAAATTAGTAGTTTATAATGTGGCATAATAATGTTGCGTCTTTTTCATTCGCTTTGATTAGTTTCGAGTATCATTTCTCTGGCAATCAGACCAACTAATCCGATTTACGTTATTTCTATAATCCGATTTGAGAATACATATTCATTGATAAATTGGTGAACAAAAATATTCACTTGTATAGTTCGACACACCTTGACATAAATAATCTTTTTTTAAATTAGTAGGTGCCACCCGCACATGTTGGCTGTTTTTAACATCATTTCATGACGCATTATGTATGTATTTTTTTATTTATTTTAGTGTATTTTAGTACCTAATAATAGTTTTTAGTTTTAAATTTCATTTAAGTATTATTATTTATGTATTGTAACAAGATTTTATTAATTTTTCCTGCTTTGTCTTTTACACTGACGGCACAGAGACTGTGCTTACAGGGTTGGCAGCGCGAGTGTGGCTCATCTGGTGTTACAGACGTTCATAGGCCACGGTAACGACTTTCTATCAGGTGGGTCGTGTGCTTGTCTGCAACCTAAATCGTATAAGAAAATGTATCTTTGTATGTAATGGGTCGATGGATCATTCTTTTCATGACAACGGATAGAACAATTTATAAAGTTTGGTTCCGTGTTGATTAAAATATAACATACCCAAAAATAAGGAGGAATTCTACGACGCATTTTAATTGTTCTTAGCTATAAGTTGTATAATAGTTATTTTATTTTTATTGTATTTAATATTTATAAATTATTTCTTGATTTGTTTATTAAACTTAGTACATTATATTAGAAAATAAGTAATTACAATAATTGTTATCAAAAATGCGACGCTTTTTAACAATAAAAGAAATGTGTTGTTATCCACTTTGTTATTACTGTTATTACTGTATTTTAGTGAGGAATCTTCTCAGATCATTAATCACAATCGAATGATTGGTAGGTTTAAGATAACATCTAGGACATACAAACCAAAAACAATATTTTATTTAGTTTCGTACTAATGGCTTTCGACCACGACTTTGTGTGTGTGGGTTTATCGAACTTAAATATTTTAGATAAAAGCCTTCTTCAAATCCTTGTTTTTTGTCGTTTCAATGGGATTAGTTTAGTGCTTTAGTTAAGATAAGGTTACAAGTAGGTAATTATAAACAGTGTTAGTTTTATTCAAAACTTACACCTTGGAGCCTAGGGACCAGTCTCTTCTTCAAAACTTTATGTTATTCATTAGGAACACGTACATAAGTTATCTAACAACAATAATTTGTGAAGTGGTAAAAGAGTAACGATATCAGCCCCTCTGTACAAGTGGCAATTCGTTGGCCGGTATTATAGAATAGAATGACGTATGTATGGGATTCGAAGTTTATGTCATTTTTTTATACCACTTGGGTGGCAGACAAGCACACGGCCTAACTGATGGAAAGTGGTTACTGTGGCGTATGGACGTGTGTAACACCAGAGGAGCCACTCTCGCGCTGCCGACCCTGTAAGCACAGAGTTTCTGTGCCGCCAGTGTAGAAGACAAAGCAGGACAAGCCTTTAGTCTTCCCACTGACAGCACGAATTCTCCAGTGAGCTCTGGTTACCCTACTCACCGCTGAGAACACAACACGAAGTTATTATGGCCGTGGTATTCTGTAGGGCGGAGGTACTTACCCAGTCTGACGGCTCAATTGGGCGGATATACCTACCGCCGTGTCCTACCTCCTATGACATGCGTTGACGACTGACATATACGTCAAATTTCATCCATACAATTATGATTCTATTCTACAATACGCTGGTTATCGAATTGCTACTTGTTTAGGGGGACTGTATGTTGATAGGCTTGGAAAGCGTACAATATTTATGAAGCAACATAAATTTATGTATACAGAATCTCGTCGCAGATAAAATCTGCTTTTGACTACTGGTTTTGGCTACCGAACATAAATACATGCGACAGACGCACGCTAAAAATCTAGACTAATGCAATAAGAAGTCAAGCATGATTATGTGAAATATTACACCAGTTTTACTTCCGTCGTATTTTCAAAATCTTAGGCATTTCTCAGAAATCAAAGATGACATCGATAGATAACCTACAAAGTGTTTCCATGGTAATATATTGAATCAAGAGAGTACTACTTTATACAACCTTTCATACATCCTCTGCAGCTTAATATCCCTCCTTCATCAATTTATCAACCTTTTCTTCACTACATACATGGTGCCTGGTAGATTATTGTTTAACTTTATCTAACATTGTGTTTTTTATAGGTGCATTTTTGTAGGTGGCAGACTAGCACACGGTTTGATGAAAAGTGATACAAGGTTTTATTAAATAGGATAATTCTATTAGACAAATGACTAACTGTGCCAAGAGAACTTGTTCACGTTAAGGCTATTTTACTGGCCGTGGCATTATGTTATCGAACAATGAGCCATCGTTGCCATAGTAACTCAAAAGTTTGCATAATGACAACTGTCTGCTCTAGAGTATTCAGTATAAAGATTAATAAAGAATATTCAAGAAGTTACTGAATACAGACTACTGTTATAGAATGATTACATAATACGGAAAACTGTTACTGAAATACATACTGAATACTGAATACAGAATATTGTTACTGAATATAGACCAGGTGCACCTTTCTCAATTCCTTTTGTTGTTTAAAAGAGATTTTGATATTACGGCTCTTAGTAGCAATATGTAAAACATGTATACTTATTTGTTCAAAACCCGGGACCAACTCTCCTACTTTCCAAGATTGATATTTCTTGACTGCTAAACCATTAATGAAAGCTTATGTTACAACCTCGTCCTAATAGCAGGTGAGGATTCCATACTCTATACTACTGCTAATTATTTCTTTAATGAAAAATAATATAACAGCCTAAAATGGTATCTTAAAGTTTAGTATGAACCTTATTTTACAAGTTTACATACATACTTACATATAACCACGCCTTTATCCCCGGAGGGTTAGGCAGAGGTGAATTAACACCCACGTTACACCAATCATTGAATTCGGTCCCAATCGCATCTGGCAACCCGCATCTGAGGCTGAGTCTGGGCTGTATACTTATATATATGTCTGATGTTAAACAATCCTATCCCTTAGTCACCTTGTACGACACCGCATGGGAAGAGATGGGGTGGTCCAAATTCTACTCTGCCGGAAACCACGCGGCTACAAGTTTGACTGAACAATTATGTCATGTGCTTGCAGACATATGTTGATACACAACCCAGTAGAAACTCCTCTATTCCTCCATTCGAAATTATCCATAAAATTTACATTTTAATTAAAAATAACAGATGGACTGCTTTGAATCATGTCTTCGAATTTCGAACTTTTGTGTATAAAGCATTATGGTTATAAAGCTTAAAACATTCCTGCTGCCTTATGAGCGCATTTGCTCATAAATAATATCTTGGACGCACAGAAAATCATAAACGCAGTCCAATCCGATTCCAAACATTCTCTCTTGCCGATTTAATGATTATTATAATTTGATGAGCGAATTTTCAAATTAAATATATAAATAGGAGTTTATACCAACGTGAGATAGTGGAATTTAGGATAAAGAAAGAAAGTCTATTAGGCTCTCCACATTTGATTTCATATTCATGAATTCTGTTTGAATACGTAAATTAGTTTATTTTAATTTCTTGAACGTTGTTTAAAGTAGCCCGATCTTTTTAGTTAATCCGAAGGTCGGTCAAGGTTGTTGTTAGAGAAGATAGATGAAATTTATGAATAAACAAGTGGCGCATCTCGACTTCATGTGGGAAATAGCTGTTTTTTCCCTTTTAGGGGCGAAAATTCGATATATTTTTAATTTGTGGATGGGTACAATATAAAATCCATAGACAGGGAATTCATCCTCACACATTGCGATCAGAAAGGTTACATACTGTACACTATGAAAGGAATTCATCCCACGTATGCCTAAACTGTGGAATTAACTCCTTGCTGCGGTTTTTCCAAGCGACTGCAATAAGGGCATTAGAAGGTTTATTTAGGGTCCGCAGTATGAGTGTAATTCCTCTGGTGTTGCATACGTTCGTAGGCTACGGTAATCACTTCCCATCAGGTGGACCGTGTGCGTGCCACCTAAGTAGATAAAAAAATGCATCGTCTGCCAAAATTTCAAGTTTGTAGCCTCAAAAGTTCAGTCCCTGTGTTGATACATCAGTTAATAAGGACGACCAATTATATATCTTCTGTAATAAGTAGTTCTCTTGTTTTGGTCCTATCTGGAAGAGGTGCCTACCTCTGGCGCCTTACATGCTTGTGAGTGTACCTAATGTAATTTGATCGTGACTCTTTAGAACTCTCATAGGTGGCTTTTCAAGACATTGTAACGAGAAAAATCATTTAAAAGTACGGACGGAATTGGTAAGCTTCCCATTTCTTGAGGTCAGCCACGATAAACTTGAGAAAGCCTATCGAAATAAATCAAAAGGTTGCCTACGATTAATAGTCTCAACTCGTTTGTCATTTATGTAAATTAAACTTATAGCAGTTGGATAAAACACTGGTCAAAACGAAATATCCAGTGTTGATGCCCATTGCCGTAAATTATGGTTCGATAAAAAAGTGAAAAATTATTAATAAATCTGTGTTGTAAACTACTGTTGCGTGTTAAAATATGTGGACATCATGACAAATGCCGTTTATTTATTTATGACATGACATACACACAGGTTTATGACATACAAAAATACCAATCGAATTGAGAATCTCCTGCTTTTTTAAGTCGGTTAAAAATGTATCTACCTATTTCTACTTGTTATTTATCCGGGCCTCGATTCTGCTAAAGATCCATATAATTTTGGACTTTATGGCGATGCGATTTAATTTCAAAATTAAGTAGCTTTTTGCAGAGCGAACGAAAAAGTGTAATGAAACTCTTTTCGTTTAATTTTGGACTTTAACTCTATAGAAATTAAAACTAAAATTTAATGCCCTTTTTTGCAGTGTCTGTGGTATGACAGTGAATTTGCTTTAGTAGAATTGTGGGCCTGGGGGTCAATCCCGGTTATATCCTTATCTGTCAACTCATAGCGGTCATCTTCGCTTTAGTAACAGAATATTAGTAACCAACCTTTCCAGCAAGCTAATTTGCGTGTGAGCAGTGAGTTCGCATCGGCAGAGTAATGACCAGGATTAAAAATTAACTGTATTTTGAATCCCCCCAGTTAGGTATACGGATGACCTTATAAATATAGGCTGGGACGAACTGAAAGCAGAGGGCGAATCTACCAGATGATCAAAAAGATGTCTATACATGTATTATTCAGGACGGGCATCATCATCAGCAACGTCAGCAACATCTTCGATTAACAAACCAACCTTATATTGCCAATGTAGGCGGTACGAGGCCCTCTCGAGGTTGGGAAGTCAAAGGGCATTCGCTCCCGAATAAGGTTCATTCCCGTAGAACAGTGTAGTAGTTAAGGAATCAACAGAATCGACTGACGATATGTCCTGGTCTCAAATCACGATACGACGTGAAGTCACACCAGTAGGGTTTGTAGAGACATTACTAATGTTGGTTAGACATTACTAATATTTCATTCAAAAACAAAAATGACACTTTGGAATGAAATTTCAAAGCATTTGGTATGTTAACTATTCAAATTGATTAAGATATAGGAAAAATTGAACCGGTTAGAAGGATATTTGTATAGAAGAATTTGGAAGGTTTCGGGCGAAGGTTCTGTGGCTTAGTGGTCTGAGCGTTCCCCTTGTAAGTGAAAGATCGCGGGTAAGGATGAGAAAAGAACATTGGCATATTTGTCCCTTTACTTATAAGCTAGCATTTCAAAAATTTGTATTTGGTTATCTAAATGCTAAGATTTTTTAGAATTCTTCAACACATTTACTTTTTTTAATACGTCGAATAAAATAAAAGATTTTTTTTATACCACTTAGTTGGTAGACAAGTACACGGCCCAACTGATGGAAAGTGGTTACCATGGCCTATGGACGTTTGTAACACCAGAGGAGTCACAGTCGCGCTGCCAACCCTGTAAGTAGAGTCTCTGTGCCGTCAGTTTAGAAGACAAAGCAGGACAAGCCTTTAGTCTTCCCACTGACAGCACAAATTCTCCAGTGAGCTCTGGCTACCCTACTTACCGCTGGGAACACAACACGAAGTTATTATAGCCGCGGTATTCTGTAGGGCGGAGGTACTTCCCCAGTCGGACTGCTCAATTGGGCGGTAATACCGCCGTGTCCTACCTCTTGATTGAGATTTAAGTTAAGGTCAATTGAATATATTTTCAATGATGGCGTAAGTGAGACTAAGTAGTAGTAAGTAGTAATTTGAATGCATCCAGGATAATTGTAATAATCAGGGAATGTTTTTTCATCTCTATGTCCAGGAATAAGACAGAAACAGTGTTGAACAGTTAATTCTTGATCTCTTTTGCATATTTTATTGGGCATTTGATTGATAAAATATGTAAAATAGTGTGAGGTTATTCTTGTTTGACATATAACATACAAGACTAATGATGCTTTGATAAAAATCTTATAGGTTTTATAGGCTTATAATTGCTTAAAAATATATTATGTTACCATTTTACGATTTTAACAAAAGGTTATGCGAAAATTACACTTTGATATAAAACTGTGAGTTCAGATAGATAGATAAATAGATAGATAGATAGACAGATAGATACATAGAAAGAGAGATATATAGATAGATATGGAAAATCTTTATTTTACACCTATAGATTTTTCGTAGAACAAGTAGAAAGCATATTTACAGTTTAATGTACAATGGATATAAAAATAATAGCAAATGAATGTAGATAAAATTTGGTAACATTAGATTCAAGCTTATAAATAAAAATGAATGTTGCTAAGCGCAAAACACGCAAAAGGCTCGACCAATTTGGCTAATTATTGTTCGTATATTCCATAAGGTTCACGAGAGGTTTTAATATAAAATAGATCCTATGGGTCAGGGAACAGACTTCTACACGAGCAAAACCACAGGTATCAGCTAGTATATTAATATTTGATATGATTTATACAATGAAAATGAAAATGCTGTAAAATGTGACAGCAATATTGATAAGATTTTGATGTTGATATAGGTATTAGATTTTAAAATTCAGATATGATCATCATCATATCATACTGTAGATTTAAAAAAAAAATATCTGCTAAATACTATAATGCTAAATTACGTCTAAAACTATTTAATTAACGAAATCGCATTTTAAAATATCTTTTAGCCGATTAGCGCTGTATAACTGTTTTTTAGTAGGACACTGATTTATTTGAGTAGAGAAATACTAACTTAACATGTTTTGTTGATGTCCTATGGTTCGCGATAAATAAAATTTTACCGCAGACCTGACAATTTCCAACTTAAGGACTGGAAAAACCAACCATTAAGTTTGTAGGACAATATGGTCGTAAAATTGCATAAATATTAACTACAGAATAATAAAATTCTACTGATTACTAATGTTTTAGATTTTAGAGCATAAACTGCTTCTCTGACAGACGACAGCTCCCAATTCTCGGATCCCTTTCCCATGAACGTTTAATGTAAACAAAGCAATTACACATGGTAATAAGCTCAGACTAGACGGTACATTTATTCAAACACCGTGAGAATAATATCAAATTGTTTCAAGAGAAGAACCAGGCCTCCTCCTGGTCTATTTTTTTCAATAAGCTGTTCTTATTCTGATCTTTTATTTATAAGGAATTGAAGTTATTTTAGTTGCTTTACATACGGCGCGAACTCTTCACGATAAGCAATTGACCTAGTATTGCATTATTTCCTCTGTTCTACTATATTTAATTGCGTCTTTGTCATGTTCAAAATCAGTCCCGTGGCCAACATTCGATGTTTTAAAACGAAAAATTCTCATGATTGTCGTTAAATATGATTATTTAATTGAATATTACTGGGCCAACTGACACTTGACTACAATGAGTTGTGAACAAAGCTAGCGTTATGTTCTTGCAAAACTGACCTAGGTTCTTTGTTCTACTAAGCTAGCAAACAAGGTTTCACAGTCAAGGATATCCAAGGAAAGCGGAAGGCGGACTTCGGGCCTTGGACGCAATCGGGTCCCAACGCCATTATGATGATGACGATACACTAGCAAACAAATCACCCACCAAGAAGTTAGCTTAGTGGTTAAGGAGTCGGTCTTACGATTGAGAGGTCCTGGGATCGAATCCTGGCCATTACACTACCGACGTGAACCCACTCCTAGCACAAGCAATTTAGCTTAGTTGGAGGGGATAGAGGGAATATTAGTAATGGCGGTTGCTACTTTATATATATATAAAAAAAAAACAATTAGCCTACCACAGTCCACTACTGGACATAGGCCTCTCCCAATGTGCGTCATTTCATTCGATCCTCTGCCTTCCACGTCAAGCCTGCCCTAGCCATCTTTTTCAGGTCGTCAGCTCATCTGACCAGGCGGTATCCTACCTTTCGTTTACCTTCTCGACGTCTCCACTATAAGACTCGTTTGCTCCAATGGCCATTGGTCCTTTGACACTTGTGGCCAGCTTACTGCCATTTCAGCTTGCTTATTCTGCGAGCTATGTTGGTAAATTTAGTTCTTTGTCGGATAACCTCCTATCCTTCAGAGAAACTCTAACCATAGATCGCTGAATAGTCCGCTGCTACGATTAGGCACCGTAAGTCATAACAGGTAGGACGCACTGGTCAAAGACCTTTACTATCAGGCATTTCGGTAGGGGTGAAGAGAAGACCTGACGAAGTTTGCGAAATGCTCCCCAGCTGGATCCTACTGGCTAGTTTTTTCTTTACAGAGCTAAATAACTTGCCCCAGGTTCCAGCGTCACACCTTCGATGGCAATCGGTCTCGGTGCAACATGTTCAACGAACGTACCGACCGTATCTTACGAAATTTAATCTTGATTTGTGCAAATTAAGTAATAAAGTCTGTTACACAAATCACAATAGATTTGCATATGCATCAACCCCAAATGTTGACATCATTCACTTCTCTAGTTTAGTGGCCCTGAAACAATGGTTATGATGACATTTTTTTATTATATAAGTATAATCTAGACATAAGGCTAAACTACAGTTACGGTGACATCATCTGATATTCAGAATAAGCATTTTCTTGAACATTGACTTGATTTTTGATCATTTCTTGAATATGAACATGTGAAATTACTAGTAAATTTGACCACAATTCGATATATTTTATATGTGCTCCAAGTTTTATAATTACAATTTTGTCCAAGATCATTGACTGAAGTGGTATTTCTTAATGTATTCAGAATTAAATATTCGTACAAAGATATAAATGACAAATTTTTATTACATTCAAGTAGGCTAAATTCAAGTTTTTTAGCCTAATCATTTTTCAAAATGAAAAAATGAGTGTCGGTAATAGTATTAGTAAAATTACTGGATGGAAGAAATTAAAGCATCTACCTACATTTTTACGAAAGTCGCTTTGATTTTAAAATATTCGGAATTTAATCCGATACACAGCGACAAAACTTTGAATATTCTAAAATACATAATGATTTCATCCGATGGAGGTATGTTTTCGTACGTTAATATGTAAATTAAAAAGACTAATCTTTAGATTCATCATTCTATAGTGGTATTTTACACAAATATCTCCAGGATGCATTCGTTTTTTGTTTTGGTTTTTAAGGAAGGTCTGCCTATTACCTAGATTTTTTTATTCAAAACTAGGTGAACTAGTAAACTACTAAGCTTAACTACTACTAGTTATTTCGTTAACCCTTTCACCTGAGCTAGATTGCTTGTGTTAGGAGAGAGTAGGTACATGGTGGCAATGTTAAAGGTATACGGTTATCCAAAAAGAAAAGGTCAGTAACCAGACTTCTTCTGATATAAGCATATATTTGCCCCAGCACAAGTTCTGTTATGAAACGAGACATGTCAATTTTCAACGGAACGGAACGGAAAAACTCTAATGAGTTTATGTGGCATTTTTATGACTAAAGTGTATGTTTTGTATTTAATTAAATAAATAAAAATAATAAAAAATTGTTTTGTACTTACATACCATGGTTGGTTCGTCAATAAAAAAAAAGTGATTATATGATAATATATAGATGACATGGAACATTGGCAATTCGGATACATAACTTCCGAGAGTTAACCATCAGATACATGAAATTCAAAATGAAATAGTAAATGCGCTAAAATTTGTACATATATGTTTTTTATTTTTCTTTTTTTACCGTGACCTATAAACGTGTGCAACACCAGGGGAGTTATACTTGTGCTACCAACCCTGTAAGAACAGAGAGTTCTGTACCGTCAGTGCAGAAGACCAATCAGGACGAGACTTTAGTCTTCCCATTGACAGCACAAAAACTCTCCAGTGAGCTCTGACTACCCTACTCACGGCCGGGATCTCAACACGAGGTTATTATAGCCGTGGTATTCTGTAGGGTGCAGGTATTTTTAATCGGACTGCTCAATTGAGACGGAAATACCACCGTCCAGGTAGGACACGGCGGCTAAGCTAACCTAACTTAACCTAACCTAACAGCAGTAAAAACAATTACTATAGTGACCACGTTTATCGCTAAAACAATAGATACATTATTTCAATAGCTACACACTGTGTATGTCAGACATTATTTACGAGAATATTTTTTCTGTAGGTTGTTTCTCACGATGAAGTCTCCGATCTGGCTTGGCTATTAGTGAAAGTTGGTTTTGTAAGTTTATTGTCTTAATCGATGAGTGATTTTTAGAAATATCCTTTCAAATAGGATTTATTGTCTGCTTGAAGAAGACATGGTTTGTTACTTTGAAAGTTAATGTATTTAATTAATATAACTTTTGTCTTTCTGATGGTTTGTTTTTTTAAATTTTGTAGTCTAAAAATACTGGACTATTCAAAGATTTGCCAGAAGTGTTACATGGGCGTCGTAATATATAGTAATTCATACATACATATAATCACGCCTTTATCCCCGGAGGGTTAGGCAGAGGTGAATTAACATCTACATTACACCATCATTGTATTCGGTCCCACGTAATAGGGGATGAGCATATTGCCGTATTCCGGGCACTATTGTTGCCTCGAGCTATGAATCTGAGGCTGTCAGGTGTCTATTTGATGTTAAACAACCCTATCGCTTAGTCGCCTTGTACGACACCGCATGGGAAGAGACGGGGTGGTCCAAATTCTACTCTGCCGGCAACCACGCGGCTATGTATAGTCGGTCAGCGGTATTATTTTTATCCTAACGAGATCTTCTACAGAATACTGCATAATAATCTCGTGTTGCGTTCCTGGCGGTGAGTAGGGTAGCCAGAGCTTACTGGAGAGCTTTTGTGCTGTTACTGGAAAAAACCAAAGTCCTGCTTTCTCTTCTACACTAACAGCAAGCTGCCGAACAGAAACTCTCTGTTCTTATAGGGTCGGCAGCGCGAGTGTGACTTCTCTGGTGTTGCATACGTCCATAGGCCACGGTAACCACTCTCCATCAGGTGGGTCGTGTGCTTGTTGGCCACCAAAGTGGTATAAAAAAAAAGGATTTTGATTCGTGACGATATAATTAACGAAATAGCACTAAAACAAACAGAAAACATATTTCTATCAAAATACACGTAGTAATTAATTAAGAAATAGGTACCTACTATAACTTATTCCGTGGCCCCGTGGACTTTCTTCAACAAATTAACATTAAAACTGTATTACGGTGAACATATATCAAGTGGCCCGTATAAAACAAATGTGCCTCATTTGCAATCAAAACTGACTTACCATGTTTTCCCATAGATACAGTCAATGACAAAAGTAACTTAACAAATTGTAGTTTATAATATTAAGAATATTCTAGTCCACTCTAGCATCATAGTAAGCATAGCACTATTATTTATTCAGTGGCAATACCTAATTAGCTTGTAATAATATATATATAATAATAGGGTAGCCAGAGCTCACTGGAGAATTTGTGCTGTCAGTTGGAAGACTAAAGGCTTGTCCTGCTTTGTCTTCTACTGACGGCACAGAAACTCTGTACTTACAGGGTTAGCAGCGCGACTGTGACTCCTCTGGTGTTACAGACGTCCATAGGCCACTGTAACTACTTTCCATCAGGTGGGCCGTGTGCTTGTCTGCCAACTAAGTGGTATAAAAAAAAACTCATATGAGAGTGTGGTAGAGATTTTTAATAAATTCAAATCAATCAAATAGGAAAAAAATAAATCAGTTCAAGCGCGATTCGAACTCCCCATCTTTCCCATACAGGGGGAATGCTCTGACCACTAAGTCACCGAGCATCGCCTGAAATCATCCAAATCTTCCTATTTATATCCTATTTTAATCGATTTAAATAGCATACTAAATGCTTTAAAATTTCATTCAAGATTAAAATAAAATAATAAATAAAAAATCATATCATTTTACATATTTTTTATTAATAATAAAGACCTTTCCATATATTAGCTAGTCGATGGGTAGGTACTATAAAACTAAGTACTTGTACATACTTACGCATTTTTCATTATCATCATTTGTTAATCTTAATAAAATTGCAACCAAAGTTCTAAAAAAGTCACTTTATTGGAATCGTATTAAGATAATATTTTTTCTCGCGGCAATATTTATACGAAATTAGGATCTGCTTAGTACATGAATTATCGTGATTAGGCTCATATTAGTGACCATTTAACGAATGTAGGTTAGCCAGAGCTCACTGGAGAGTTTTTGTACTATCAGTGGGAAGACCAAAAGCTTGTCCTGCTTTGTTTTTACACTGACGGCACTGAAATTCTTGTAATTACAGGGTTGGCAACGCGAGTGTGACTGTCTTGGTATTGCACACGTCCATAGGCCACGGTAACCACTTTCCATCAGATGGGCCGTGTACTTGTCTGCCAGCCAAGTGGTTTAAATAAAATCTATTAGATCTACTGGAAATTTATGAAGTTACTAGTTCTTAGCAAAATCGCTCAATGTGGCCTTTTTAGACTCGCTAGTATTGCCTAGCGAGTCTAAAAAGTATAATTGTATTGATACCTGTATTCCAAAGTAAAAAAGGTTTGTAAGTAGTGGCAAGCCACTTTTGTCGATAGCTGTACGTTTGTAACTGAGACCGTAGAATGTTTGTACTATCGACTTCCTCTGCATTGTGTGTATTTTCACTAGGTGGTTGTTACATATCAATTATTCAGTATTTTTGTAATTACACTTGTAAAATTATACAGCGTGCTATCAAATAGATCGGCCAGGGAAAATGTATTGCAACTTTGTACACTAATAATGGAAGGTGGTGCATTTTTAATTACAAGTCTGCAAGAAATTTTTTTGATCTCGGAAAAGGCAAACAAGGAATGCAGTTTTTCAACGTTTTATTATACTAGTAAAAAGTTGACCTTTGAGAGGGCTCGTGTAGTTTTTCGTTTCATTGGACAAATACAAAATTGGTAATGTTAATTTTTAATGGTTATAAAATTATATTTTTTTGATAGATAACAAAAAGTTCAAGGCAAATTTTATATGTCCTTTATTTACTTTTTAATTATATTTTAAAATAATATGACATTTTAATGTATCTATGTTTATTTATAATATATCCCAATAATAATTGGTTAATGATTCATTAGTTTACCTTCGCATTTTATAAAGGTCATCAACTTGATGTAGATTGCAAAAAATTATCAGAATTTGCTGATATTTCTTTTCAAAATTTGTATAATGCAAATAAAACTAATTTTAATTAGCATATTTATGTTTTTGCGAAATAGATCATTTTTTTTATTGATTACTTGTTAATATAGAATTGTAGATGGCTCCAGTATCGTCCCAAGACTTATGTATAGAAAATTTTTAAATTTCTTATCATAATTCATCATAATTCTTCAAAGGATGCCTGGAATAGATCGCTTGTAGCGATAAGGCCGCCATTTGTACATTTTTAGGTACTGTAATGTGTTGGTGTACAATAAAGATTATCTTATCTTATCTCAACCTATATATATCTTATATCAGACCAATAGGTCAGAGTATTAGTCTTAGTAGGTCAGAGAAATGATAACGACTGAGGTGGTCCATTGCTCCTAATATTCATTAAATAATTTCTTTAGTATTCTTCAAAGACGGCACTTAGCTTGTTTTAGAACGGTAACTTATATTCGTATACAATTTCCGTCCATTACCCTAAAGAAATCGTGGATGGAGCAAAACTAGCAGATACGTAGTATTACAGAAATAAGTAGGTGCCGTATTATTTACTAGTTACAATTCACCCGACGCTGAACATTGATAACATAAGCAAGTTCCTGTTAGCCAGATGCCCTCAAGCAGTTGCAGTTAATCACCGTACTTGTTATGCCTACTTTCTTGCTATCATAAAATACAAAACAGAAATATGCCTGTTCTCGATTATTCATTGTTTAAAAGTCTTACTGCATAGTCGGTCACACTCGCTAACAGCTACCATGTCAAGTATATTATTCAAATTCCCACGATCGTTCACCCATCATTCAACCAACCGTAAATCACATCTACCTATAAATAGAAAAACATTATAAGAAAATTTGACTATTTCGTTACGCTTGGATATGAAACATTGGAATTAATGCATGATGGCATAATAAAGTGTCATGTCGTCATATGTCAACTACTTTTCTTTCTAGTGTCATATAATGTCCCTTCAATATAATTATCAAGCCGCTTGGAGCATAAAATGATTCAGTAGTAGGTATTATCTAATCTAATCTAGTACCAGAGTAACCTCGTAAGGATCAGTGTTTAACCTTTCGATGTAAAGTTCTTAGCTAGTTTTTAAGGATATTCATCCAATGTATATGTATAGAGTTAATAAAAGGTTAGACATGTATATACAGTTGTTATACCATGTACTAATGAATTTTATTATTAAGGGCCATCGTCAATAAAAGTGTGTTAGAAAAGATTTATCAAATTCAATTCAGGAGCATAAAGTAAGCAAAGCATATACGATAAGCGTACTTTTGAAATACTATTTTTATATGTCGTTATTGTCAGAGCTATTAACCCTTACAAAATTACTGCATAATCAGTTTAACAACCAAATTAATATCAATCAATAACCTTAAAATCGGTCCCTTCACAATGCCACAGCACTAAACCGATTTATGTTGCAAATAAACGATGTAACTTTTCGCTATGTTTGGACTGCGGGAATCATTGACCAATAGTGAAGGGTCCATTCCTCGATGTGATATGGCCTCGATATATATTATGTCCCTTTTTGGAATAAGTGTTGGATTAATAGTTTAGCTCAATTATTATTTCTCGAAAGCTTTGTGAGAAATTGAAATACGTTACTAAGATGCAAGACAAGTTATCGAAATGGCCAGCCTAACTCACGTGAAATTTTTAACATTGTTGAAAAATGGTTTTGTTTTTTTTCATTTCTATTTGTTCGAATCTGTAGATAATGGAAAAAGTATCCAAATGTCATCTATATCTCACACATAATTATGCTAGCGGTAAGTGTGAAATGCCGTCATTAAATAAATAAATATTCCACGACTTTCTACACAACGTTATCTAGACCCATGGTAAGTATAGCTTAACTAGCTTGTGTTATGGGATCTAGAATGAACGTACTTAGACACTTTTTTTTGTAAATACATACATAATATATTATACATAGAAACACCTAGATAGTTGCAAATATACATATTCATGCATACAAATATTTGAAGTGAGCGGGAATCGAACTCGCGCCCCCTGCATAGCAGTTGAATGCTCGGAGGTCGTCATTAAGGAATCTATTCGTAGCTCCGAGCTACTACTAGAAATATTCTAACAATATAACCTTTTTTATGCCAGTCCTAAGAATTAAACTTAGGCCCTCAACTTCAACAACATTTTTGACACCATTTAAACGATTCGAAGATTTCAGTCTCCTTTCTGAGACTTAAAAGTTAAAAGAGAAAGATTAGGATTACTAAAATATTATTTTAGTAATCCTAATCTTTAGATAGAAAGTGATCTTAAAGTCTGTATAATTGTCCCTAGGATTATCTTATAAAATGTTTGAATTTGTCCACAGGCATGCTCATCGCGTGTAGGCAGGAACCAGCTGGAAAATCAACTTCTGAAAAAGTTCCTGCGCATAACTTTAGTTTAGGTGAGTGATACCACAACTATCTATTGCCATTCACCCAATACCTATTAACCAAAATTTAATTCAGTGATCTGGGTGGTTATGTAGGTCTATAGGACTATCCAAGACCTCCGGTACCTCACATGTAAACCAGCTCTACCTTTCACTGATGGGTACTATTAAGAGAGTCAGCTGGCAAGGATAAACGACAACATGTAAATAGATGATACATTGTGCCTATCCATCTTTCAGACCTAGGAGTAAAAATAGACGGTAGATTTAATTGGTCTGCTCATATTGACACAGTGTGTGACAAGTTACGCGTCATTCTGGCAAAATTCTCCATGCTTATATATAAAATACCACCATACCAGTAATTCCTTACTTTGCTTGATATACAGTATACAGCCCTATTCAAGATGAATTAATCAATCATTGATTGATCTTTAAACACAACTGTATCCTAACGAATACTCACTTAAATCCTCTTAAAGATAAACCGAGTGGAATTTGCGTTACATATGATACTTATGGACCCTACGCTATGGACTCGGACATCCCATTATAAAGTAAAATACATGAGAAAGGTGTGTTTATTATAGTTGTATTACTGGCACTAAATCATAATAATATCAAAATTGATGTTATCTGAATAAACATAATTATAACGTAGGCTTTGTTGCCACCTAAATCCAATTATTATTAATTTCACCATCGGCCCTACAATAGTTAAGCAACAGATACAGCAGGCAGACATAAGACAGAAGCGCCATAAGCAGAGCTTGCCTGTGACTCGAAATAAATCATATTACATTTTTTAATAGATATGTCAGTAAAGCACATTATAAATAAAAGAAAATGTTGAATAAGAAACTTTGTACTTTTTCACTGTGTCTTATTCAACAGGTATATCAGGTTCCACATAGAGCCATCAATCAACAGTACCTATTAACAGTTAAAAGAAAATGTGTTCCAAACTTCAAAATCTATTTCCGTTAATAACTTCGTTATTTTCAATTTTACGACTTAAGTTGTAGAGAATTTGATCTACATAGTTCGTCTGATATATCTAGCGTAAAAACTATTTTCACCTCTTTATAAAAGATGACGACCGCGAGCGAGTTAGGGTTAAGACCCCACATAGATTATGATGAGCAAAGACTATTAGATTTGACTTTACACAGGGGGTGGTTGGTTGGATTTGATAAATAAAACAAATGATAAATACTGAAAAGATAACTTGGCTTCCCTGACTTCCTTGACTTTTGAACGGTAAGGCCTAAAAATATTTACATATCAATGGACTATATATTATAATTCAAATTACGAACATAAATGTCCTAATAAAAAATTTTTTACACCTTGGCAGTTAAGATTGTTGTGACAGATTAGCTTGCATTTGATGTACTTACGTATGTTCTTATTATGTTATGTTATGTGCCTAAGTAATATACTTATATGCGGCACATTGAAACGTTCAAATATGTATCATCATATAACATAACAAGGAACTGCGAGTGATTGATATATTCTCCAATTAATATGTAAGCATGTTAACTACTGTTATATATTCATTTAAATTAATATACACACATATCTCTAAATAGTCAATCGTAATTTCTAAAGGATGTTAATATATTTTTTGATGACGATACATTGTATCTAAAATATTTAACAACTTAATCTACATTTTTTGATATAAGCATAAATTTGTTAATAAAAGTATAGTAATTAATTAAAAACCGTTTCAAATATCGCTCAAATGACTTAAATAGTATTCAGTATAATAGTCAAACTACAGGTTTTTTTGATGGCTCAATAACATTAATAAATAACAACGAAACCTTTGCCTTTTAATCTTATCTATCCGAGTACGATTATTATGATAGCTTTGGTCCATCGTCCGTTAGACATACCTATTTAAGATAATTAGATTAAGTCAATGAGTTTAATAATATGAAACCGTTACACACATTTAATAAGTACGTATCTACTGATATCTAATTCGAAATCGGCAGATTTGCATGGAAGGATTAATGACAGAAGAGAAAGCTCGTGAAGTATGTACGCATAACATAGAAAATCCGAGGATGTTTCGCACGTAAAAAATTGACCAATAGATAAGTGTCAGCACAGAAGTTGTGATTTATCCCTATTCCGAAGAGGTGAAGAGGAATCCACTATTTGTACGTACATACATACATACATAGAATTACGCCCACATTGGGTGAGGGGGTGAGCGTATTGCCGTATTCCAAGCACTATTGTTGACTCGAGCCATGCATCTGTGGCTGAGTATAAATACAGCTGCTGATAGAACTGATATATATACAGCCCAGACTCAGCCTCAGATGCATGGATCGAGTCAACAATAGTGATTGGGATAGGGCTGTTGAACATAAGACAGATATCTGTCTGATGTTCAACAGCCCTATCCCTTGTACGACACCGCATGGGAAGAGACGGGGTGGCCCAAATTCTACTCTGCTGGAAGCCACGATATATATGTATAATACCTAAATGGTAGACAAAACATTAGGCTTATACATAGGTTACACTAAAAGTTTCCGGAACTGGCCACTTACATAAACAATATTTAAAAATGTATTACAACATTTGAAAATAGAACTCTTTGGCTGTAGAATACAGTTTGTTTCATCTGACTGTCTTTTGTTTTTACCTTGTGGCGCCATTTAAAAAATTGTGTGTCTGCATCAACATGGATTTAACTCGGGAAAATTTTCGTAGTATGATTTTCTACGATTTTAAGTGTAATTTGACGGCTCAACAGAGCATCGCTCGGCTTGAAACAGCTTTTGGCGATGAAGCTCCATGCAAGACGACTGTTTATAGCTGGTTTGCAGAATTCAAGCGTGGTCGTATCAATCTCAGTGACGAATCTCGCGATGGTCGGCCGTCCACCGCTGTGACCAACAAAAACATCGATGCTGTGCGCCGTATGATTGAAACAGACAGGCATGTGACCTATCATGAAATTCGCGCATCCTTAGAAATAGGCATGAGTCAAATACAATCAATCCTACACAAACATTTGGGTGTGAGAAAGCTGTGCTCGCGGTGGATCCCACATAACTTGACCGAGGATCAAAAAACGGACCGCGTCACTTGGTGCAGTGCCATGCTTACCAGATTCAACGAAGGTGCGTCAAATTTGGTGTGGGACATAGTAACAGGTGACGAAACATGGATTTATTGCTACGATCCCAAAACAAAGCAGCAATCGAGCGTATGGGTCTTTCAAGATGAGCCGAAACCAACCAAAGTGGCGCGCGTGAAAAGTGCATCTAAGCGGATGATTGCTTCTTTTTTTAATAAAACTGGACACGTGGCTACTGTTGCTTTAGAAAATCGTCGTACTGACTGTGAATAGTGACTGGTACACGACCATTTGTTTGCCGGAAGTTATTGACGAACTCTGTAAAAATAACCGTAAACGCCGTATCATCCTGCACCACGACATGCACGACGATGCTAGTTCTCACACGGCCAGACAGACAAACGACTTTTTGAAGGCGAAAAATGTAGAATTCATGAGTCATCCTGCATACAGTCCCGACCTGGCACCTTGTGACTTTTATCTGTTCCCAATAATTAAGAACCAATTACGCGGCCAACGATTTTCATCACCAGAAGAGGCTGTCGAGGAGTATGAAAAACACGTTTCAGAGGCCATCACAGAGGAGTGGCACAAAAGTTTTCAAAACTGGTTTGATCGAATGAAAAAGTGCATAGACGCCAAGGGAGATTATTTTGAAAAACAATAAATTAATTTTGTACCTTTAATAGTATTTTTTCATATTCATTCCGGAAACTTATAGTGCGCCCCACGTATAGAGACGGCCGCGGCGGTGGTGCGCCTGGCGCGCTTCCCCGTTTCCGGGGATGAGTTGGGGACTCTGTAGTCCCCACACCCGAGAAGAGGGCCAGATCGTGAGAGATGGCCTTGGGTCGGCCGGGGTGCGAGGGATATGCCTGTCAACCTCACCTTCGGCAACCAAAGCGACCCACAGGCGGCGTGCGTTTTAGTCGCTTCGAGTCCGACATAACCTCCTCCACCGGCTCCGGTGGGGAGGTATCCGTGGGGATTTTGCGAAAAAAAATGGCTTATATAGAGACAATGTCTTCGAAAGATTTCGATTGAGTTATGTCCAAGGACTCAATGATTCCAAAATATGATCATACTATATCCAAATCTCCGAAGTCCGAAATAAAAGTATTTATTATTTATTATTATTATTTAATTTGAATGTGTATATATTTTTAAGTTTAGTCTAGTAACAAATTGAAGTAATTTTGCACAGGTTGAGTCCAATAATAACAATTAAATAAAAACGTTTCTTTATATTCGTTATTTTCTTATTTAGGTTATACCTAAACCTATTCATTTCCTACTTAATGAAGTCTGAATTAATTATTAGGTATAGAGATAACAACACATTGCCAAACCTTAGACAAGATAAAATAAGTATAAAATTATGTAAAAACATATTTATGCAAATAAATTAATATATCACTGTTTCATTTGAACATCAGTTACAAACTCAAATAGAATGTTTAGAAATTATGCAATACAATTTTATTTACATAAAAATACTCAAACTCAGTTGTTCCGGTGTCAAGCGTAACATGTAGGAAGAACTATATTATATCCGTTACATAAAACACACTGTCAAGACAAATTACATAATAGCTAACATATGCTGAATAACATGTTTAGATATAAAAATGAATTGGTCCTAAATAAGGCAATTTTACTTTACTAAGGTAGAAAAAGTTCACGCTTGTAAACATTAACCGTAGGTACGACGTACTAGTAAGTGCCAAACCACTTTTTACCTTTTTTTTTTACGTGCGCAAAATCCCCACGGATACCTCCCCACCGGAGCCGGTGGAGGAGGTTATGTCGGACTAGAACCGACTAAAACGCACGCCGCCTGTGGGTCGTTTTGGTTGCCGAAGGTGAGGTTGACAGGCATATCCCTCGAACCACTTTTTACCCTAAGAACCATTGGTATATCAAGTCACAAGAAGAAACTATAATTGACAAAGAAGAACAATCGAGAAATTATTTACAAGAAGTTTAGACAGGAAAATAATATCTAAATGACTTGATTCAAAAAGAGATAATCCACCGTGGCGTACTTACCAAAGTATTGATTGAACAGGCATTGTAATTTAGTTAACAGCCTAGGTGGTTAATTGAACGGCTGATTGAGCTGGTTGGCTGCGATATATATGTTTTATATATCGCATTTACCGCATTTAATAAAATGACTATGTCATAAAATTTGCGAAAAATATTATGAATGTTCAAACGTCTCACCGATACATGATATCGTAAATAAAGTATTATTCTGTAAACACTTTGCCTACTATACGGTGCTTACAGTCTATTTTTCTCTATCTTTCTCTATTTGCAGAAATCTCTTCATGTTTCACCCTACCCGAAGGTAACGGTGAAGTGGGTTTGGTGGGCTTGTAAGACTGGAACCAAACAAACTAAAAAGTGCCGCAATTTAGACAGGCGCTAACATGATTATAGCTACACTCTGACACATTATTTATTGAGATTTTATGATTTAGTGTAGCCCCAATAATAACCATATAAATTATACTAAGCGAGTGTTGAGCGCTAATAATGAAATAAATTAAACTTGAACGTTTTAAATGGTTAAAAACGCAGCATGAGAAATGAATATCATTGCAAACTTATACATTGCATAATAGGTTAATAACAATTTTTATGGCAGTTTATATAACAACGATTCAGTTGATAATTAGTCGTGATCAAACATCAAACTAAAGCCTCGAAAAAGGTTAATGGAAACACCACTCTCTGATTTATAGTTCCACTAAATAACATTGATATTTATGAATTATGTTTTGAAATCAGCCGTGTATAATTGTTACCTTTGCCACTTTCCATCATTATCTGTGATTCTCATCTTTACGATAGTAACTGAGTACAGTTGGGCCCAAATATGAATTAAAGTAATAAATAGTAAATATTTCAAACTTTCTTGACTATTTGATCATATTAAATTTATGATACGGTTAGATACTATTTGAGGTTAATTTATTGCGAGAAAGGTAATAATTTACCTTCAATATTAGCGAGACCAACATCCGTTGTTTATTATGACAAGAGATATTCTAGAATTCGCTACATTTCGATCAGTATTATTCTACAATACGACGGCCAACGAACTGTCACTTGTTTAGGGACTCAGTACAAAGTGTAATGTAACATGCTAAAAATGTTCGTACAGTCAGTATAGGGACATAAACAGACAACGAGCTGCTTGTACATAAATTTTCGTATCCAGTGTAACACTAGCAGCGAAAGTTGCACTATACGGCGGCGTAACGCTGGTCTTAGTTAAACAGTGGGCGTGGGAAAAGGGGGAGTTCCTGTTTGTGGTATTGTCGTTGCACGTTGGCCAGATATATTATTTTTAAATATTTGTGTTCCGAGTTCAAATCAGCTTTACATTTTTGTTTAAATTACATAACGAACTGTAAAATAGATCAAAGTTGAACCTATATTTGAGAATCAATGACTAAATACTGCCATGATTTGTTTTTTAGTTATATGTAATGCCATACTTCCTAAGTGGTTCAACACATCACATTTGATTGCGCAGCTTGAAAATAAACGTGAGCACGTGCCAAGTCCAAACAATTGCTTTTTTTTCAAGAATTTTTTAATTAGTCTTATTTTAATTATGTAAAGTTACCGTAAGATCATCAACACAGTGAATGAACTTGATGAAATATATTATGTGGAGTCGAATGCGGTATCAAGATTTAATAAAATATAACTAGGTACATATTATTATTTACTTGTATATACTGAACTTATGTTTTTTATTTCTTGTGGTAAATAAATAATGACACTATTTATAATTATTGTAAAACATTATAACTGTTATATTTAATAATTATTAAACAGGCCAGTTAAGTATTATAATTTAAATATACTTAATATAGATTACTCTTTAGAAAAGTGGCTTCATGTTTACTCGGAGTTCGTTAACAATCCAGATCTCTGCTGAAATTTGGCTGCCATTTTCAGGTGCAACGTCATAAGAACTATCAATTTCACTGATGTATTGTGGACTGATTGAGATGATTCTCAAAGGAACAATATCAGATTCCTGATGTGATTTTTAACACAAAAGGTGTTAGTTCCAAGCAGCTTACACACCAAGACATATATTTTTGATTAGGTACATACACTATAAATACATACAGTATGTTTTATTTATTAATTAATTTACTGGCATGAAAAAGATGTAAGTGAATGTATGTACAGTCAGCGTTAGAATGATTTTGACTACAAAGTCTCAAAATGATCTTAAAACGAAGATATTAAGAATAAATCTAATTGTTTTGTTGATATAAATAGTATTATTGTTCGAACTAAAGGTGGAATCAGTCAACGGGAAGGAGGGTAAACTAAGGCATTAATTTCATTTTGACTACTTTATTTGTCAAGATCGATCTGATGCTGACTGTATCTATTTATTAATTTATATTTGAATTAAAGAGTAGAAACACACGTCTATGCTTCTGGTCTAGTAGAAGCTTTAACGCTACATTCAGAAACGTTATGTTTCAAGATCATGTTGTTTTACTTTTGAGTTAATTAAAGCATACTTCATAATGTTTTTCAAATTATTATATACTAGCTGACCCACCCCAGCTTCGCCCGGGGTATATTTTGAAGCTTCATATCCCTTTGAGCCCGCATGTTTTAGTCTTCAAAATATGTATGAAAAATTGCGGATTTGTTAACATTTATTATCAATGCTCCGCTCCCTTAAGTAGTAGCGTGATGATGTATAACCTAAAACCTTCCTCGATAAATGGACTACCCAACACTGAAAGAATCATTCAAATCGGACCAGTAGTTCCAGAGATTAGCGCGTTCAAACAAACAAACAAACAAACTCTGCAGCTTTATAATATTAGTATAGATTTAGTAGCTATTATCAACGTGTGGAAAATTTATAATTATTCGGAAGTCTAAAAGTGGGTGAAAATTGAATTGCATGATTCCGTTACATAATTACGTACATAATTACAGGTCAGGTTAGTATAAAGCGTATAATAAATATGAATTAGATTTAGTAAAAATAAACGGCTTTTGTGGTCACGACTCGTGACGCTTACTGTTATTCGAATATACGAGTATTTCATCAATTTACGACTAAAATTTAGTCGTTTTATAGTTATCTGAATTTTATTATGAACATAACATAACATAAACTCACGTCTTTATCCCCGAAGGGGTAGGCAGAGGTGCTAGCACCCACATTTCGCCAGTTTATGTTTAGGTCCCAATGCAATAGGTGGCGAGCCTATTGCCATTAACCGGGCACTTATAAACCTGCGATAAATACACACATAACTTCGAAAAGCATCGAAAAGTCATTGGTGTGTGCCATGGTAAAACCTGGGATTGAACCCGAGACCTCGTCTCAGCAGTCCATTACCCATACCACTAGGCTACCGCGGTATGAACGCTGGTAATAATTCAAATATCAGTTGACTCGCGAATTGTTGTATGGGCATTATTGTCATCATCTTCAGTCAACGGATGAGGCTCAGGCGCAGATACTTCATTCTGGGTTGGAAGGTCAAACGCCAGTCGCATCCCTAGTACTTGGCAGTCTCTGTGGCCTAGCGGTAGAACGTTTGACTTCTACGCAGAGGGCGCGGGTTCGATTCTCGTTCAGTGCAAATATTTGTATGCATGATATGTTGTATATTTGCATTGGTCCGGGTGTTTTTATTGATAATATGTATGCATTTACAAAAAAAAGTATCTGAGTATGTTTATTCGTATTCTAGATTCCATAACATAAGCTAGTTAAACTATGCTTATCATGGGTCTAGATAGCGATGTGTAGTATGTTGTAGAATATTTATATTATATTATATTAAACCGAGAACCTTTTTTTTAGAAATCGGTTGAAAATGAACGGATGCCGTGTGGTGATACATCGGATGCCGCATGGTGAAACATCGGATGCAATCGGTATCACTGCTAAGATGATGATGATGATATCTAGTAATGGAACATCTTAAAAAATCTATCTTAAATGTAAAAAATGTAAAAGAACACTCCAAGATGCTATGTACGATAAAGCTCCCGTCTAAGAGCATTATAATTTAATGTGACGTCCGAAATTCTCATTTCTCACACCTTGACATTATTGAGACATATAAATTATTCGACATCAATGTTTTAAAAGAGTCTTATTTCGTCTCATATAAATCTCGTATGAAACTAGAAGTACCGTAAATTTCCGGTATTATATATTATGTATATTTGCATTATTTTTACTGACTTCCAAGAAGAAGAGAGTGCTAAACAACCACTTATTTTTTCACTTACGCACTTTTTTTTATACCACTTAGGTGGCAGACATGCACACAGCCCACCTGATGGGAAGTGGTTACCGTGGCCTATGGACGTATGCAACACCAGGGGTGTTGCACTCGCGCTGTCGATCATAAATAAACCTTCTGATGCCCCTCTTGAAGAACCCCATATTGTAGGTGCTTGGGAAAAACGCAGTAGGGAGATCATTCCACAGCTACACAACACAACACTAGCTCCTAAAGCTAAGTAAGAGGTTCCACTTACGCGTAAGAATGGAGATTTGCGTAAAGGTGTACAATATCTGTAACCATATTCTAAGCAAATAAACGAGTGTATTGAATTGAATCGACATCAGAAAGCAAGGTTTCTTGGAAAAGATTTTATTTTCCGTATAAATAAAAAAAAATTGTAATACCGTCAAGTAACATAACAAGAGACGTAGATACAGATGAGATACTTCTCAAGTTGGTAAAGGGTTATCCTCTGTGCCTTGTCCCAAGTTGGGGTCCCCTTTCAGTGTTAACTTCGAAACGGTAGTACTTTAAGCAACCCCAGTACCCTGGGTTATCTCCGGTTAGGAGAGCAGACTAGGTTTTAAATTACATGCTTTGGATGATTGACTTTATATGTATCGATATGAATTCTAAGTAACTTATTTTGATTGACAATTTTTGTTAGTCATCTAAATCTTTTAAACAGTGTTAATGTCTGTTGCTTAATAATCGTGTGTAAAATTGTCTGTTATGTAAACCATGTCGAAAGGATCATGAGAAAAACTCTGCGAAAAAATACTTATTTAAGGTTTAACTTTATTAAGGTGGATACCTTTTTACTATTTAGAGTTATATTTCTGAAAAGAATCACTTAATTCTCTTCATTTGGGCGTCAATCCCGTTTAAATTTACATACATTTTCCCTTCGCTCTGGATACTCCTAATTTTCCTATGCATAATTTGGCATGGTTGGCTTTTACGTGAGTGATGCATGTCAGGTTTTCTTCTCAGGTTCGACCTCGAGAAGAAACCCAGAGCCTCATTCATCTATCTTCTGATGTATTGGCTTACGGGTGAATTTGTCTTGGGCCAAGAAGGTCTTGATGGGGTCTCATTATTTCAAAATAAGTATCTACAAAGGAGTTTTGTGCAAAATCGTTAACAGTAGGATTATGTGACATCCTGTAAAAATCTGAAATAGTTAACTTTCTTTAGTTTACATAATCTTATCATCGAGGTGACTAGGACAATTTATAATTAACCGACAGATAAACTATGACATGACCAAAAGTTTAAGTGGGGTTAAAAAGCTTACTATAGAATAAAGAAACTCTGTAAACCAAGTGATCAATCAATCTATCACTCATTAAGTTTTTACCATGAATATGACACGTTCATCTTGATATCATAAATGTATAAAAAGTAATAAAAAATATGACATGCTAAGGAGTGTAACATTTTTATGAAGATGGTAAATGAGGCGGGTTCTTAATACCTCATCGGTATAGAAGACATGCCTTTAAGATAAACAAAACATAATAATTCGCCAACGGTCAGTTATTTATTGATCCTGTATCAGATGTAACGTTTTTTTATTATCGTAAATTGATCGTGAATTAATTCGTTGACGAAGTATAGTAATAAAGTTGTGAAATTTGAATAAAAGTAGGTTAGTTTTAACACGGATATCTATAGTTAAACTATTTAAGACCTTATATTTGAATGTGTTGACATTTTACCTACAATATTTAGACAGTGAACCGTTACACTGAATTCGATATGAACCCTCTGAATGAAGTCTTTGGCAATGACTTATATTCAGAAGTGGATATTTTGAGACTGCTGGTTGACCTACACGTACTGTGAAATCGCCAGTTCAAAAGTACCTGCAAACGGTAACGCAAATTATAAAAGTGTGACTATACGTATGTACTTATGAAGGTGTCAAATATACACTGTCGTCTTTAGTCATATCGGTAGGAATACCACAATAAACAAGTAGTGTCATTTAACATGTACTTAGGGTGGGGGGAAGCTGTCAAGTTGTAAGGACTTGTATTTTTGTAGTTATACGGCTATAGTCCAGTCGCGGAGCAGGAAGAATTTCGTACAATGACCTCTTTACCTACTTACCGTGGTCACAAACATTTTTATATTAAGTGCAGTTTACACTAAATATGTGAAGGAGAAAAAATAAATTACTAACTTATTAAATAAATTATTGTTATTAAGTGCAAAAATAACAACAATAGTATAAAAATCGAGTTAAAATTACTAATTAGGTAGAAATAAAAAAAAATAATTCATAAATTAAAATCAGATTCCTCTGTATCGGAGTTACTGCTTTCTGATGACGTCTCGCCTTCTTCGATAATGTGTAACACAATGTATGACAGTAGCTGCAAGTCATCTAAATATAGATATTCTATCAGATCTAGTCTAGACTAAAGTTTATGACTAATGATTGGTATTGAAAGTATCATAACAAAATGAATACCTCATTCTGTTGGAACCGGTCCCGTAAATTGGTAATTGATTGATGGCTTTGTAATTTAATTTCGTATTGTGATTTCTTAATCAATACATACATGGTTGATGATTAAGTAAGTAACACTGTAAGTAAGTAACATTAGAATACTAACGTTAAATGTAATTCTTTCAATTACTATAGATGGGTCATGGGTGCCTATTTGTTCTACATACTTACATCTGTATAATCACGCCTTTATCCCCAGAGGATTAGGTAGAGGTGAATTAACACCTACATTTCACCAATCATTGTATTCGGTCCCACATAATAGGGGGTGAGGCTATTGCCGTATTCGCAGCAACTGTTCATGTAGATTAAAGTCATGTTAAATATTGTATTTAGTAAGAGGTTGAACAGATAAAATAGTACCTACTCGTATTTTACAACTTTGTTAAAATAATGTGACAAATCATCAGTCTACGTAAGTTCACGCGTATACAGAAGGTATTATTTGAATTGAAATTTATTTTGTATGCATTTATATCTATGATAAATAATGTTAACATTTTCTTGAACAATCGAATTTTATTATACAAGACCACGGGGGGCACTCCGTATCATCGCTTATAGTCTACCTACTGAGTTTTTAAACATGAATTATATTATTATTATAATATTGGAACCACGCAAAGCTTGTAAAAACGTGAATTGAAATGACTCGAATACTATTATAAAATATAATACAATGTTACATCGTATACGTCCTGTACCTACATATTTTAATAATAAGGAGGTAGGACACGACGGTATTCTCATCCCAATTGAGCAGTCCAACTGGGTAAGTACCTCCACCTTACAGAATACCACGGCTATAATTACCTCGTGTTGTGATCCCGGCGGTGAGTATGGTAGCCAGAGCTCGCTGGAGAGTTTTTGTGAAGTCAGTGGGAAGACTATAGGCTTGTCTTGCTTGTTTCTTCTGCACTGACGACACAGAAACTCTCTGTTCTTACAGGGTCGTCGGTAGCACAGGTGTAACTCCCCTGATGTTGCACACGTTCATAGGTCATGGTAACCACTTTCCATTAGTGTCTTAGTCTGCCACCTAAGTTGTATAAATATTCCTTGCACGGCTCCTGTTGCCTAATACGTACGATTGTGCGAATCACTCTTTTCTAGTTTTATTTACGACTATTTTTCTCATTGTTCAACGAAGACATTAAAAGGTAGATGTTAAAACTATACATATCAGTTGATTTAAATTGTATTTCAAAATGCAAACAGCAGCTAAAAGTTGTTGCAATTGTAAAATACTCATAGAAGTAGTAGCTCTCACATGTAAAAATCACTAAAACTTTGTTTAACCCTATTAAAACGACTCATACGACAAAGTATAAATGGACATCAAAATTCACTTTTAAAACTATTTATTTATAGTTTAATTTACGATTTTCAAAAGCCCAGACTCAGCCTCAGATGCATGGCTCAAGTTAACAATAGTGTCCGGAATACAGCAATAGGCTCACCCCCTGTTACGTGGGACCGAATACAATTATTGGTGAAATGCCCTCTAGCCCCTTTAACCCTCCAGGGATAAAGGCGTGATTATATGTATGTATGTGTGTATTATTTATACAATAGAAGCCTTCCCTTTAACGAACTTGGATCGTGGATTACCTCTAGTGTAAATATTTGTGTATACATAGCTCACACTCAATTTCCTTTATTACACTCGAATACAGTAATACGGCAGACTCAACAATCTCCATTTCCGAAAACATTTTTCTATAATTACCATACTTCTTACATACACCGACGACTACGTTTTAAATGTCGGATTTTTTGTGCTTCATCTATTAAACAGATGAGGAAATGGAACACTTGTGTTGCAAGAAAAACGTTCGTTTATCCGGGAAGTGAGACATGGCATGTATACATAGTCAATTGGTGTACATAGTTCGATGTAACTGCTTCATTGTTCTCCAAGCAAAGTCATCAATACTTCGACGAAACAGAATATATTATTTATCAACATTTCTTCTAGCAGTGATTTAGAATCGTGTTCAACGTTTTGTAGGTAGTTGTTTGTTCACTGTTAGTAAGTTTTCATAGGAAATTGTGACAGTGAGGATAATGAATGAAAAGTTTATTCCATTTCATTTTTGTTCAGATATTTTTTTTTTTGTGTGAGTGTGTGATTTATCATTGAAATTTGTTTTTATTTTCGCAAATATGAATATAATTAAATTACACACCTACATTAGCTCCATCCCATTAATAAAAAGAAAGGCCTTGGAAACCTAATGACAGAATTTCTAAGAAATACATGCACACTTGCGGTTGAGTACAGGCAAAAAATATTCCTTTTTCAAAAGTTGATCATAATAAAACAGTAGCTGCATATTCACCTACAAATGGATGATAGATGAGAAGGGCATTAATAAAGCCCACATAACTTCTTATGTCGCTTAAGGTATGTACTTTTTACCGCCATTTGCGTAGTCTTGGCTGTTGATGAAGTCTCGATAATGCTAATGCCTTCATTCCAATCATGGCGAATGAAATTGAAATGATTGTACCACGAGCCGAGTGTACCTAGTAGTTAAGGGCACTAACGCAGTACGACAAGAAAATAATACCTTTTATTATCTTGGGGCACTCATCTATTATCTATGGCATAAGTCGGTCGATAAGTGAAATTTTCTGGATGGATTACCATTAATAATGTAGGTAATTAATCAATAGAGGAGCTCTTGTCATAATCAGACGAACAGTTAAAGCTTTTGGTACGTTTTAAACATTCACTCTTAGAAGGGGCTGTGGAGTAACGGGGCATGATCTTCAGTCTTCCGATACAATGAGAGGAACCTACGACCTGAAAAGGTGATTATGCCTGACAGGCCGCATTCTAATACACTATAAGTTTCCGGAATGTATATGAAAAAATATTATTAAAGGTACAAATTTAATTTATTGTTTTTCAAAATAATCTCCCTTGGCGTCTATGCACTTTTTCATTCGATCAAACCAGTTTTGAAAACTTTTGTGCCACTCCTCTGTGGTGACCTCTGAAACGTGTTTTTCATACTCCTCGACAGCCTCTTCTGGTGATGAAAATCGTTGGCCGCGTAATTGGTTCTTAATTTTTGGGAACAGATAAAAGTCACAAGGTGCCAGGTCGGGACTGTATGCAGGATGACTCATGAGTTCTACATTTTTCGCCTTCAAAAAGTCGTTTGTCTGTCTGGCCGTGTGAGAACTAGCATTGTCGTGGTGCAGGATGATACGGCGTTTACGGTTATTTTTACGGAGTTCGTCAATAACTTCCGGCAAACAAATGGACTGGTACACAGTCACTATTCACAGTAAAGCAACAGTAGCCACGTGTCCAGTTTTATTAAAAAAAGAAGCAATCATCCGCTTAGATGCACTTTTCACGCGCGCCACTTTGGTTGGTTTCGGCTCATCTTGAAAGACCCATACGCTCGATTGCTGCTTTGTTTTGGGATCGTAGCAATAAATCCATGTTTCGTCACCTGTTACTATGTCCCACACCAAATTTGACGCACCTTCGTTGAATCTGGTAAGCATGGCACTGCACCAAGTGACGCGGTCCGTTTTTTGATCCTCGGTCAAGTTATGTGGGATCCACCGCGAGCACAGCTTTCTCACACCCAAATGTTTGTGTAGGATTGATTGTATTTGACTCATGCCTATTTCTAAGGATGCGGGAATTTCATGGTAGGTCACATGCCTGTCTGTTTCAATCATACGGCGCACAGCATCGATGTTTTTGTTGGTCACAGCGGTGGACGGCCGACCATCGCGAGATTCGTCACTGAGATTGATACGACCACGCTTGAATTCTGCAAACCAGCTATAAACAGTCGTCTTGCATGGAGCTTCATCGCCAAAAGCTGTTTCAAGCCGAGCGATGCTCTGTTGAGCCGTCAAATTACACTTAAAATCGTAGAAAATCATACTACGAAAATTTTCCCGAGTTAAATCCATGTTGATGCAGACACACAATTTTTTAAATGGCGCCACAAGGTAAAATCAAAAGACAGTCAGATGAAACAAACTGTATTCTACAGCCAAAGAGTTCTATTTTCAAATGTTGTAATAAATTTTTAAATATTGTTTATGTAAGTGGCCAGTTCCGGAAACTTTTAGTGTAACCTATGTACTATCGATATAATACATCTTACGCTCGAGTATTGAGTTGAGATTGAGCATTGCCAAAGTCACGTTACCTTGGCGTTACCCTCGACTACGCTCTTACTTATAAAAGCCCACTGTCTTAACACCAAACAAAAATGGCAAGCAGAAATATATTGGTGTAAAGGCTAACATCCACGTCCTGGGAAGCAGCCCCACATGAAATCAGAACAACCGGCCTCGCTCTTTCCTTTTCAGCGGGTGAGTTTACGTGTCCAGTATGGCACCACTCCCCACATGCGAAGTTTGATGCTGCCCTAAATGACACTTGCCGCATTATAACGGGTTGCCTTAAGCCTACTCCCCAGAACAGATTATATCCACTCGTCGGTATCGCTCAACCAAGTGTATGGCGGGGTTGAGAAAGGAAAACATGAGACTGATGCATGGCACCCACTCTTTCTACATGTCATGCCCAGCTCCCGCTTTAAGAGCAGAAGGAGCTTCCTTCGATGTACTGTTTCTATGGAGGGTCACCCGAGAGCGTTCGGTACCAGAAGTGGCGGACAGAAAATACACCCCTTCAGACAACATTCAGCCTGCTTGAAGCCTACCACCCGGGCATGATCTGAAATGGTCCATCTGGAAGTCCCTAAATAGGTTGAGGACTCAGGTCGGCTGCTGTAGAGCCAACCGAGTAAAATGGGGTTACCTAGACTCGGGCGGTGGTGGCTGTGACTGTGGTGCACCTCTGCAGTCGATAGACCACCTCCTGTCATGCCCATTGTGCCCGTATACCTGCACAATTGCTGACCTGAATGAATCGTCGGAAGGTGTGGTCAATATCTCCGAGTTTTGGGCTGGACGCATTTAGCTTTTTTTTTAATTGTTGCCGTTGACACGAAGTAAGTAAGCGAATCATTTATTGCTCGAAACACGGTATGTCACAATGGTGTTATGAAAACAAATAAGGTCCGACATATTTCGCAGATTCTGTGCATGCAAATTCATCCATTTCAAATGTTACATATTTGATAGATAATTAAATTGTAATAATATTAAAATTAGAATATAAAAACAAAAAGGTAAAGTCATTTTTAAACTATCGCGGCAAAAATAGTACGTTCCATGATTTTATTGCGAAAATTCCCGAATCGTTGTATAATTAAGAAGGTAAAGTGTTAATGACGTTGTTTGGGATTTTTTCTCTTGGAACAATCAATGTCGTTTTTGCTCCCTAATGTCTGTCAACCATCAATACCGCAGTGGTAGTTTCATAGAAGTGGCGCTTAGCAACTAAATAACAGTACCTATACATTATGTGGCATTGCCACAGAGTTGGCGGCCGTAAAAATATAGTTAGCAAAGTGTAAGTATACTAGATTTCAATGGAATGAAATTTTAAAGATTTAGTATGCTAACTCTTCAAATCAATTAAGATAGGAAATTTTGAATCCCGTCTGAACTGATTCGATTTTCCTATAAATTTCAAATAATGTATTTTTGGTTTAACGAAGCCTAATCACCTACCCGCTACGTTTGGTTTGTGTCTGGTGTTTGGCACCGTACCTGCATGTTGTCTGAAAATTTAAAAATTCGTAAGTGAATCTTTGTTAGTCTGACCGGTCAACTGTATCTGGTCTGCCTTTTATGAACTTACCTTATCTTTGGTATCCTAAACCTCGTTGTTATAGTTTAGTGTTTTTATAATTATTGAAGGTAAAGTAACCAGTGATTGTTATTATATTCTAATGCTAAAACATACCACTGGTAAACTCCATAGTTTGTTTGGTATGTACGATAAACAAAATGTACCTTGTTTGTAATTTGGAAATAAAAAATCCAAAAAAAAAACTTTTATTTTTTTAACTGATCACCGTCAACATTTCTTGACTATTTTTACATTCAAACACTTTCTTTGACCCTTCGGTAATGTGGTGAACAGTAAAATAATTTTATTACAGGAATGAAACTGGTATGGATTTCTACAATTTCACCTTAATCCTACAACACCTCATTTGAAACGTGCTTGGAATATAATAAAATAAGTAGGTAGTTGGGAAATGTTGGAGATATTATTTACAGAATTATGTTTTTTTTATATACCTTTAGTAATCGTGCAAATTTACACTAATTTGTTCCGAATTTAAACCTGATTAAATAAAGCACACATGAATGAAACAAAAAATCTTTTACACTTGAATATTTGACGACCACAAGTACCTCAATCCCCCTCTGTGAATGATGTGATTATTTCAACAGCATCATCAAAAACGGTAACAATATATTGTAACATTATATATAGATCTTATTAATAATACAATATTTAATTATGGAACACATTAGTTACAAACAATTCATGATATTTTTTAAGTTATTAATTCAATCCACAGTAAAACTTTAGCATTGATGAAATCCATAAAATCCAGTTGAGCTATGTATACATTGGATTTAGATGAGCTATGTATAGTTATCGTAGAATATTATTATGTTACCGGATACCTATGGGTACATGGTCAGCTTCCAAGTACTTACAGAAAATAATTATTTCATTCTTATAATATTAAATTATCACTAGTCGTTAAAATTATTTTACGACGTATTGAAATAAACCTTTGACACTATAACCCAGCACGAAGGTATCCCTTCGTCAGCTACAGGTAACACTGTGTTTATTACTTATATATTAACATAATGCCGCTTTTACCCGAGTGTGGTTCAATAAAATTCATAATGTGAATGTTTTTCTATATTTTACGATGTCGTTCATAATGTATAATCTCCGAACAAAACAAGCTAACTTATAAATAATGATTTTTTATTTTGCATAATATAGTTCTTTATAGTTATTATTAATCATTAATTTAGTTGTAAATATTTTAAGTTATATTTTACTTATTTCCATCAGTTTCGAATAATAAAACTTATGTAAGTAAAAAATATAATTGAAAGACCTACTTAATTTCATATAACCTTGTGGATTCCGGCAGAATATAATTTGGGTCACCCCATCTCTTCCCATGCGGTGTTGTACAAGGTGAACTGTTTAACATCAGACAGACATATACAGCCCAGACTCAGCCTCAGATGCATGGCTCGAGTCAACAATAGTGCCCGGAATACGGCAATAGGCTCATTGCCCTATCACGTGGGACCGAATACAATTATTATCGGTGAATATTTAATTCACCTCTGCCTAACCTCCTTTTTATGAGCTGTATTTAAAAACATAGAACCCATAAAACGCATTTCTTATTATGTTCGTCAAATTATTCGTTTGTCAAGTTATAAAGTCATAAAATTAGGAAAAAATAGTAAAAACGAGAACTTTTTATGACGCTGATTTTAAATATGATATTTGACTGAAATATAAAGGTTTCGAGAATTTGAAATTCAAATGTACACATTAGTTCAATTTAAAGGAATGTGTATATTTATTCGTCCCTCTGTGGTACTTTTCTTCTCATTTCTGACGCACGTATTACCATTCAAACACCCTTATAAGTATGTGTCACTTAATTGTTTTAGTTTTCTATTCTACTGCTGCAGTGAAGCCTGCACAAAACTATGATGAACTATGGTGAAATATAATTTATATTTTTATGTATATAAATTCTAGTCTTAAAATGTATAACTAATATTGTACTTAAATGTACACATATTAAGATGAAGCTCACCGCGCCCTTAGCATCTAGGTTCCTATAATTACGTTCTGCGCTCTGCGCTTAGGACTGTCCGAGTACTTAACATAATGATGTCCACTGCCTATGATTTGCGCATTCCATATAATTGAAGCGTGTCCGAGAGCTTCATCGTTTACGGTCACATGTCACCCAAATTGCTATTACATAAACGTGTTGTTTTGTGTATAATTTAGTATTTGATTGATGATAGCTAATTGCGTTAAGATTGGTCTAGATATTGTTTAAATGTATAACGTAACTTTATGGAAACATCTAATGATTAAGATAAAGATTGTTCTGGCGTTTATTACAATGCCAGAGTATTCTTCTCTTGACTACTTTAAAAAAAATACCTCGTTTTGAGAGCATAAAATTGTTTTGGAGTACGGTCTACATTAACGACAATAAAGACTTTTGTATGTAATAGATAAATCATAAACTACAGTGGGGATCACATATTGATAAAATAGCCAGTAGATTAAGTTCGGCCTCCTACGCTGTAAAAAAATTAGGACCTTGACAGACGTGGATACGGCTAGAATAGTATATTTCAGTTATTTCCATAGTATTTTGAGCTACGGAATTCTCCTTTGGGGTAATTCCGCAAATTTAAACACAGTATTTGTGTTACAAAAGCGGGCTGCGCGAGCCATTTATAATTTAGGCCCAAGAGTCTCCCTTAGAGAAAAGTTCAAAGAAATAGACATTCTAAGTGTGTCACAATATATTTTCGAGAACCTCATGAATGTACGGCAAAATGTTTATAAATTCTCCAGAGTTAATGACCGGCATAACATAAATACCAGACACAAAACAATCTTGTAGTCTGTGGTAGTCGACTTGAAAAAATTAATCATTCATTCCAGAGCAACTGTATACGCTTTTTTAATAAGCTCCCTAATGAAATTAGGGATTTACCTGTGTATAAATTTAAAAATATAGTTAAAAGTAAATTGTGCCAGAAAGGCTACTATAAAATCCAAGAATACTTGGATGATAAAAAAGCTTGAAAATGAGCTGTTCGTTCAACTATGCTACTTAAGTAATTTTTTGTATTTAGATTAAGTAGACTAAGTGTATATTTGTAAATAGAAAAAAAATAATTCCCGCTGAGTTTCTTGCCAGAGTCTTCTCCGGTCGGGGACGCGTTTCAAACCGGTGGTCCATTTACTAAACTGATATACATGTTCCTTTTTTGATGACGTTTTGTAAGTGCCGATATTATGGTCTATACAGAATCAATGATTTTTGACTTTGACTTTGACTTTTATCTATTTACCATTAAACTCTCTATAGTATAACGATGTAGGTAGAAACGACAATAGGTATTCTAATAATTAGTTTTTTTTATACAACTTAGGTGGCAGACAAGCACACGGCCCACCTGATAGAAAGTGGTTACCATGACCTATGAACGTGTGTAACACCAGTGGAGTCACATCCGTGTAAGAACAGAGATTTTGTGCCGTTAGTAATAAATTTATGAATTACCCTTAATTGCGGTTGCGGCAATGTCATTTTGAAGCGCTCTTATGCTTGTCGAGAACAAGTCTAGAGCTTAGTTAGGACCATAAGAAATCTACAGAATATTAACTATTTCTCTGTCAACTTGTGTTTTTCAGCAAATGAGCGAGACATTTGTTAACTATCATCATTCAAACTCCAACCAGATTCACTTGTCGTCAATTTTCTCACAAGATTACTGATTGTCCGTTTTAAAAGTAATTCCATCTATTGTTATCATCTGTCATCTGCATGAAGCGTTCGATTAACGATGTATGTCTGTCTATCACGCAGGCAATTTATAAGACAGTGATTGTAATTGAAATTCTTCGGTATTTTCGTTTAAGAAGCATGTTTCTACTTGTCTCCCGTGGCACTACTGTCCATTTTTTTTATTCAATTGACTAAAGTGAGTACAAATAGTAACTGCGCATCCAAAACTATATTTTTGTTATTAGAATTTAAGCTTCTAGAACAAAAATAGTTGAATTTTATATCAGTACTTGTTAGGTGTAATAATTTTTATAAATTTATTGACATAATTAGAATAATTTTATGTATAGCACTATGAGATGTACCTACATATAGTAAATTTTAACTTGACGAAGGTTTTGATATAATATACATCTTTTTCAATTAGGAAGTAAGAGCTACTGAACACATCGTTCTGTTCTGATAATTCCTTCTGTCATATGCATTCTCTATGACCTAAGACCCTGCACATAAATATGTTACCAACGGAAAAGTTAGGCATAGTTTATTAACATTAGAGATGTAGGTAGGTACCTACTAACATTGTCTATTGTGATATTTCGCAAAATAAATTTGAATTTAGAAGACTAGTCAGTCAATTCCCAACGGTAAATACCATAACGAACTACTGCCATGAGATTTTTACCATAGAGCATGTAGAAAAAACGCTATTCATAGGAAATTGCTTGAATCAATGGCTGAAGTTTTACATTATAACGAACTTGGTCCCGTAAATTACTTCCATATCCGTACTGTGAAATAATGTTTTTTTTTATTCCACTTAGGTGGCAGACAAGCACACGGCCCACTCGATGGGAAGTGGTTACCGTGGCCTATGGACGTGTGTAACACCAAAGAAGCCACACACACGCTGCCGACCCTGTAAGCACAGAGTTTCTGTGCCGTCAGTGTAGAGGACAAAGCAGGACAAGCCTTTAGTCATCCCACTGACAGCACAAATTCTGCAGTGAGCTCTGGCTACTCACCGCTGGGAATACAGCACGAAGTTATTATAACCACAGTATTCTTTAAGGCGGAGGTACTTCCCCAGTCGGACTGCTCAATTGTGCGGAAATGCCGCTGTGTCCTACCTAAAATGTTTTTAAGTTAGAGTATGTATCTCAAATTATGTTCAAGATATCGTCTACGCGTCATTACCATAGATGTTTGTAAAGCGGCATACACACTGAAGCTACCGTTCCAATACCTTATTCATTAAAAACGATTCGGCATCATGCTTTTGCTACTTTGTTGAAAACTATTTATACTGTAGATTGATGGCACTTGGTGGAATTTGTTGTTACACATATTGATAACTCACTTGTACTTTTCCACATTACTTTATTGCTTATTACACCTGACCGGTTTCGCCTTACGAATGACGAACCTTTGAGGATGCCGTAAGGCGAAACCGGTCAGGTGTAATAAGCAATAAAGTAATGTGGTGGAAAAGTACAAGTGAGTTATCAATATGTGTACTTTGTTGAAATTTAACATATGTCTCCACACTCATAAGTCACTAACTGTCGAGAAAAAGTTACTAATCTCTTGTCACCGAGTTCGGTGTCAATAGTGGCCACTAAGTGATACGGCAGAGAATTTGAAGATGATAAATGGAAAAACATCTTATAATTTTTAAATTGATATTGAAATATGTGCTGTGCACTTAGTGAACTCTGAGGTATGTGTGACCTTTTATTTGCTGCTATGGGAGCATTCCAAATTCACATAATTCATTAGGGATATGGTATCCCGCAAACAATGAATGAATTTACGTAAATACTGCTACGATAATTGTAGTTGACTATAAGTTTTTCAAGGGGGTAGGACACGACGGCATTTCCATCCAATTGAGCAGTCCGACTGGGGAAGGACCCTACAGAATACAACCTACAGAATAACTTCGTGTTGTGTTTCCGGTGGTGAGTAGGGTAGCCAGAGCTCAATGAAAATTTTTTGTGCTGTCAGTGGGAAGACCAAAAGCTTGTCCTGCTTTGTCTTTTACACTGACGGCACAAAAATACTCTATGCTTACAGGATTGGTATCGCGAGTGGGACTCCCTTGGTTTTGCACACGTCAATAGACCACGGTAAACACTTTCCATCAGGTGGGCCGTGTGTTTGTCTGCCCCTTATGTGGTATAAAAAAAGTGGTGCTGTTCAGACTGTAGGTTAGTGGTTGGTTGGTTAATATTAGTATTATGTTACTACTGTCAAAGAAAAATCTCAGGAAATAAAGCTTAAAAAGTTTCACCCGCAAGCCTAGTAAAACCTGCAAAGCAAAATGAGAAGATAAATTCTATTTATGCGGGTAGAGAGACTCTACCCCTGTTACTAACTGTGTAATTTCTATTGAATACCACGAATCACAATCACAATTCTCTTTGTAATCCAAGTCCGATTTTTTACATTCTAATATCTCTATCATACTAATACCAAACCCAAACTGTTATTCCAACCAATATTATAAGCTGACCTCAAAACTAGCATGATGTTATATTATAGTAACTACACATATATGCAAAGCTAACGAACTTTTTTATTGTGTGGATGAAAGCACAGGTTTAGTACTGAATATAAAAATAGTTACATCTGTCTGTCTGTCACCTTGGACTAGCCTTTTGTGTGAATGACGTTTTTAATTATGCGGTAGATATTGTGCTTTCGGATGAGGTTACAAAGCAAAAAAGTACAATTGAACGAGACCCGACACAGAAACACGATTACCTTAGCAATGACTCAATGAAACAACTACTCACTAGTGTTTTCTGACGGACCTACTGTGGATATTGTACATATAATTAAGGCTATTACACTGCTCATCTTAGGTTTTCTCTTTGAGAGTGTTACATGATATTGTCGGAAGTTTACGCTAATATTACACATTTATATGTTTTGTAAGCTGTAGAATAATTCTGACATGTTGTGTCAGAACTTAACAATTGTAATACGTAGTAAGTAGTGGAAGTAATGATAATGTATTCATTCATGTCGTCCAAACCGCATCCGGCGACGGCGACTCCTAAATATTTAGTTGGTCCTCATGATGGGCTCTAATGTGGCTTGCAAAACCGAACTTCGACTTGTAGACACGATCGCAAGATGTGCAGTATAGCTGGCCAGATAAATTATACGTGTAGGAATAGGAGAGTTTTGGACGAGTCTTCCGTACTTGGCGTTTCGTGTCAAGGTCTTCTAGACTAATGATAATATATATTTATAGACTTTATTTTGTATGTGTCAAATTACAAGTCGGCAAGGCTACTATCAGATATCGGTTAACGAAAATCCTGTTCATGGATAAAATGAACATACGTACCACTTAGATGTTTCGCTACAAAAATATATATTGTAAGGTCAAAATACATATTAGTCCACATAAGTCTAATCTATCAAACGCCACTCACCGTTCCCGGTGCAAAGGTGCCCATTAGCGGTGGTGCCCCTGAATAGTAATGACCAACCTTTGCCTTAGATTTCTATTTTCTATTTCTACTCAAACACGTGAAATTTGATACCATTCCTAAATATCAACAAAACGTCTGTAAGTCTAGCAATTTAAGTTGTAAATACCAAAATAACGTTTCCAGTTGTCCCCGGTCATATTAACACACTGGGGCTATTGAATCAAGACAAGATACATGCGTCTGTGGGCAGTGATATATTAGTATTCGATATTTATTACTCTTGCACTCCAACAAACTCCACTGAGCCCTAAGTGATATCAGATAAAGTTCATATTTCTATAGACAGGTACGAATCGTTAAAGGTTTAATAGCCCAAAATTAAAATTCAATTTGGTATGGATGCGACTATTTCTCTGATTTTAATAATTATGATTGGTGTTAAGTAACGAATTCCACTGCGCTGGATTGGTGATTATATATGACCTGGTTACAGTAGAAAATATGTGTGAACATGGAAAAGTGAGTTTTGTACTTTATTGAAATCACCATTGGTGGTCACAACACACCAAATGAATAACGATTATGATCAACTTTTGAAATTCTGTCGGTAAACCTCTAACGAAGAAAAAGTGTTAAAATCAAAGGTTAAAACAATTATACACATATAGTATTTTTGTTGATTTGAATGTAAGTAGCTTCCACAGCACGGAAGTGCTGGTCTACCCGTATATATAAATCAGTGGCAATAGATTTTTTTTATCTGTTTATATTTTTGGCAAAAGTGCATAACGTGTTTGGAAATCTCTTACAATGATTTATATTGTTTTGTCAACTAAGATCTACGGGACCTAAGATGACCTCACCTGGAAGCCAGTATACGTACTATGCTGAGCTCCTTAGACAGATTTTCTTCTTAGGATTGCGGAGTCAAACATTGTTCTCGTAATAGCTAAAATTACAAGACGCAATTAAAAAAATAACAAATACAAGCGCATTACAAGATAGAGGTATACATGAAGGTCGATATTCCTTTGATAAGAATGGTACATCTTAATGTATAGTATGGATTCCTCATGCATAGTTTTATAAAAAATTTGGTTACTAATGTTCTTTACCAAAAACTAATAGAAAACTGGTTGTGAGCGCGCACAGGTTGAGGTCTAGACACATGACGCTTAATGGATTTGAATTTTTAATGAAAAAATAATTTCACCAAACTGTTATCTTTGGAGCTATAGAAGATGTCTTACACTTGTTAGTGGAATGTGTTAGATATCAGTCTGCCAAAGGTGAATGATTTAAGTACCATTATACGATAAGGGACGAATTCTGTGGCTTAGAGTTCGAGGTCGCGGGTTCGATTCCCGATCAGTGCAATGTATGTGTAATATGTATCTAGTTACAAAAAGTATTTAAATACCTTTGGCTTTTAAATTACATACAAATGGCGCTGTATAATACATTTATTAAAAAAAAACAACGAAACGGAGTATTTCTTCACAAATCTACTTACTAAACTCAAAAATTTCTGTCAATACATTTAAGTTCACTGTTAGATAGCTTTTAATTAAATATTTTAAAGGTATTGGTGCGACTTAGTAGCAGGCGTTCCACAAGGTGGCGTCCTTTCTCCTCTTCTCTTCTCTGTCTTCATAAACGCCATCACGAAGGTCCTAACTTCGCATTATCACCTCTACGCAGACGACTTGCAGATATATCGACATTTCAAGGCTGATGAACTACCTAGGGCTGTGGATGCCATCAACAGTGACCTTGAAAAAATCAATATCTGGGCCAAATCTTTTGGACTGCTGGTCAACCCAAAAAAATCTCAAGCGCTTATTGTTGGTGGTAGATACATGCTCTGCCTCCTGGATCATGATTCTCTGCCTCCAGTAACATATGATTCTGTAGTTATTGCTTATTCCAAAAGTGTAAAAAATTTAGGCGTGCACATCGACTCTATGCTTGCCTGGGATGTTCACATCGCGGAGGTAAGTAGAAGGGTATACTGTTCATTTCAATCCCTCAAACGTCTCCAGAAACTCCTACCTCTTCAGACTAAAGTTACTCTTGCACAATCTCTCTTACTCTCTCTACTAGACTATGCTGATGTCTGTTTTCTCGATGCATCGGAGGAACTGCTGAACAAACTCGAACGCTTGCAAAATCTAGGAATCCGCTTTGTGTTTGGCCTTCATAAATATGACCATGTCACAGAATATCGTAAAAGATTGAACTGGCTCCCTATTCGGCAGCGCCGTGAACTACACATCCTAACTCTTCTCTATACTATTCTTCACAATCCCAATGCTCCAACTTATTTGCGGGAACGCTTCAATTATCTTGTGCCTAGGGGCCAACCCTGTCGTCTTTCTTCCTCTCTTCTGCTTCGCACACCTGCACACAGTTCCAGCTGTTATGATGGATCCTTCACGGTACAAGCTGTACGTCTTTGGAACGCACTACCTCACACCATTCGCAGTAGTAATACTCTGGACATTTTCAGAAGAAGAACAAGGGAACATTTTCTCTCACAATAATGAAGTCTGTATATTTATCTATGTATACTTTGTATATTTATATATATTATATATGTATATATATATTTATATATATATATATATATATACGCAGGTAGGTAGGTACGCTTATTATCTTTTTAACTTTTATTTTCTTTTCTTTCTTTGTTTATCTTTTCTTTTTGTTTTTTTTTGTAATGTACACTTCACATCCCCCTTCATTATTATATGCTTCTCTGCTACTCAAAGGTTTGCTGGGAGAGAACTCATTTTGAGTTAAGCTCGCCTTGGTACATCTTCTTTGATGTGTTTTGTGTATGATCTCTGTACTGTGCCTGTGCAATAAAGAATTAAATAAATAAATAAATAAGGTACAATGGAACTGGCATAATACGTTTATGCAAATGTGAAAAGTAATAAACTAAAAATACTCTTTTTCTTTGCTGGATTATAAACCCTGCTAGACAAGTTAAATTGCCAAGTTGTAAATTTTTCTCACACTTATTTGTTCAATTTGTATGGCTCTTTTATTAACATAATCCATTGGTCAAATGAGATAGCTATCATTGGATTAGTTTCGTATGTACCATATTTTATGGAACTCTTGGATTAGAATGGAACTTTGGAGCAACAGAAAAGGCTGTTAAATACTCTGTAAGATAAATTAGCTTATAGGGGAAAATTGAAGATGGACACTGTTTGTCCCAGGACAGAATTTTTTTGGCTAACATTTTTAACAGAAAAAAATGTTCCTGTTGGAATAAAATTTTTCGACGTATATCTCACAGAGTGATCTCCAGGTGGTGTTTAAATTTAATTAAATGGAACTTGTGGGGAACTATGGAATAGCCAGGTTTAGCGTTCGACGGGAATTGACGTAACATAGTAAAAATTAACGTACTGTAGCAGTAGTCTGCTTGGTTAGACATTATACTTTACAAGAGTATTGATTGGCGAGATCTATTTAAATGACTGAGAAATGAAACCGAGAGCTATTTTTGGGCTTCTGGTCTAGTTAACAAACTCTTTCTTCTTTCCATCTTTATGTTTTTCAACTTATTGTCATCTCTGGGTTTCAACCGCAATCTACTGCTTAATAATACGTCAGTACTATCTTCAATTCTATAGCTACTATTACTATAGATATGCGCTGAATCAATGGCAATTAATATTTTCATAATATTCGGATATAATCTCAACGAATGTGTCTAATAATCCCACTAATATTATAAATGTAGATATACATAAGTTTGCGCATATGTTCGTCATGCAGCAGAATCGATTTCAGGATATAGAATTTAAAAAACGATATTCTAATGATCTGGACAAGAACTACCTACACAATCCTAGATAAAAAGAGTTTTTACCATTCATTGTAAAAAAAAAATAACGTGTTGTCTAAGGTCCGTATTCCAGAACGACGCTCGGTTGTGAATTGACTTTTATAATTCGAGAATACGGGTTTAAATGATGTCTTGATAAATGAAGATGTTGAGTCACGGGTAACAGCTAGTATTGAAAATACACTCCGAAAACGTCGCTGCCTTCAGTAAGAGCTTTGATACTTATAATAGTTTATGAGTTCTTTATCAGCTATTAAACATGACAACTTTTTTAATGATCAAATGCAATGGCCAAAGATATTGATAAAACACAGTAAACAAAACTCACGATGACTGTGATTTGATGTACTTCGCAGTCGTAAAGCGTCTTTAATTAACGAAATTAAAAATATGCATGAGGAATATAGAATTTCTACAAACAAGTTTTCTATGTATTTTAAATAATGTAGTTGATTGAGTTCGTTACTTGAAAAGCAAATGAATTTAAATTTGATGTAATAAAGCTTATATTCAATCTTTCATTCTGTATAGTAGAGACGGGCGCATTTGCAACTTTTATATTCGTAAAAGTTACCTGTGGCCTAATGCCTAACAAAGCCTACTAATGTCTAGCAAATGACTAGAGGAAAAAAGCCTCTTTAAAAATTACCCAATCGTTGGGTAGTCGTATTTAAAATTGTATGTGCCTCTATATGCCTCTACATACCTGTAGCTACCGCTAGACCCTTGTTAGCATAACCTCGGAGAACGGCTGACTAGAGATCAGCTAGATTATTTGGTGAGGTGACTATGTATTCCTCTTCTTCAATATAACATATGTAATAGGTACAAAATTCTTCTGCACAGTACAAAACCGCATGCAGACGTATTCTCTACCTCTGTGTTGTGCAGTGCTGTAGTCCTATTCGGCAATGTATAACTGTGGTCTCATAATTCTCATAGATATTAACAGATTAACACACTACGATTTAATGGATATAGCTTAGATTAATACTTTGCATTTAAAGCCAATACCTTCACTTTTTTCTTCAGTTAGGTAATCTTTTATTTTGCCAATCTGCAAAATGGAAATCAGCATCGATAGCTTTCTAGACACACCCTACCGCACACACACCACATATCCGCAATCAGACCGTAGATCACCATAACATAAAAGAATATGTATAGGCTACTACTAAAGATGCCAATTTAACATAGATGAGCATACCACTGTATTAGAGGAGTAAAGAACTACATCTGTGTGAAGAAAAAAAGGAAACAAGACTATAAACTATTCTAGATAATAACTTCATCTATGGATCAATATTCGCAAACATTTTGAAATGACCATAATAATATAGACAGCGTCTATATAATTAAAAGCGCTGATGATCAAGGCGTATTTTTAATCAATAAAATTTATAAGTGAAAGTCTGTACCTTACCAGCTATTTTATGCAAGTATTTTCTATACAATAACTCTTGCTTCTGTGTTACTAATGAAGATACGATCTGATATGAAGATGGTAGGTATATTATGGTAATTATTGAATTAATAAGGCCGCTGCACTCGTTAACGTTGCAATTATACCACTCACATTAAAATCAAAACATCTGCAGTTGCGGCAATAGCTTATCCTGTGCTTTTCGTTGCTAAAATTACAAAAATTTTTAGAAAATCAGTGAATACACGTAACTGAGAGGTTTTAAAAGTGATTATATTAGAATATCGTGTTCCATCTATAATAGTATAGATGGAACACCGTTTTTTATGTTTTGCCTCCAATCTCCAATACAACCCGAGAAATATAATTGGCTGTTGCCAGTGTTAAAGAATGTGACTATGTTAGGTTACCTTTATTGGAAAAATTGTGATGGCAATGCTGTTTTCTTCTTTCCATATGCCACCATTTTGTTTTCTAACGTTCGAGTGATTTCCAAAAGTTTACTCTTTAAAGACTGTTCATTAGTATCTCCTTTTTCCAGGAGTGATTGTCGTCTGCCACAAGTCTCGTTCGTTCGTTGGTTTCTTAAAAAATCATGATTGCCCTTTCCAACTAACCACGGTAAACGTATTTAATTTTTTCTCTTTCTCTACTACTTGTATATTCTTTTAGGCTTTCTGGAAATAATTACCTACTTCAAAATCTTGGCCTAAACCAATTATTAAGTAAGCTTATGAATAATTTATATCTAGATTAGAAAACATTTAATCAGTTTTTAAAATCCGCGCGAGCAAAATCTATTTAACCCAATTTATCCAACCACTATTACAAATTTTCATATTTTATCGATAAAACCCACTGACCGTGTTTTCGATTTACGTTGAATCAATCCGGAATCGAGCGATATGCCGAGGGCGGGTCGGTCGGGTCGAATCTATCCGTGCAGAATTCAGTTAGCTACATTTGTCCGTCGACCGTTCCGACAGACACGTCGCGTAAGAAAGTGCGGGGACGCATTCAGCCGTCCTTGGATCGGTTAAAAAAACAATGTGATTGTTTTATTTTGTGAATGACTGTCACATTTTGTGGATTGTTTTTTTTTTGGAAACAAAACTGGATGATGCTCGTTTGAATTTTACCGGTAAGTTTATTTGAAAAATATAGGATTGGGATTTGTTATTTTAAATAATATACCTTAAATATTTCCAATTCTTGAAATGCTATGTATGTAATTTTTAAGTCGATAAATAATAATAATAGTAAGTTATCCGCTTAAAATGAATTTGACAGCAAGTTGTCAAAAAGACAAAATGATAAAATGAAGTAGTTAAGTGCGGCTATTGTTAGAACAAGATGGTAAGCTGTCGTTTAGAATACAAATTGGCAGCTAAAAGTTAAACGAACATTAATTTACATACAAACACTATTTGACTTAAGTGTCTCTGGGCCCATCAATCGACAGCCCATGGCAAATTTACATAATATTGTTGTTTCCCTTCATCATGTTTTATAATAAAGAAAATTTATAGCTTCTTTTATTTAATTGGAACTATTAATAAAGAGATATATATTCTGAGACATGACAGTAATTTATATTAATTATCGATAATTTTTTTAAATGATAAATTATCTTAATTATAAATGCATAGAAATTAACCCTTAAGTAGGTATCATAGGTAAGCAGATATTTAAATAATATTTTGGAAAAGAAAAAAATATTTGTTAAAAATCTATTAGTAGGATATAACTGTTAATGTGAAAGTATACAAATTTAATTAACCAATTTATATACCGTAAAATATTTAATTTTGATTAAATAATTTCCCAATAAAACTGTTGATGCTAACACACTATCCCACTATCCAAAGAAGGCTTTAAACCCTGAGAAAAACTATGAATACACATAGAAAAACGATAACTGCCATTCTTGTAAATCGGTTTCAGAATAAGCTCAATATTCACACGACTAACAATTGCGCCTGGAGCCATAGGGCTTCCAAGGCAGTCATTACTTAATATATTTCTTTTAAATTGATTACTGAACAGTGCGCTCGCTTTACATAATAAGTATGTAATGTAGTGAGCAGTGCTTAGAAACAACTACTTACTGCCAGTTTATTACGTACCGGTTTCGCTCTTATTTTATTATTCATGAATTCATTCGCAATTAACTCTCTGTAACATGCTAGCATTTTAAACAGTTAAAATGGTCATTAGGCATTTTTCCTGTTGAATTTCGGGGATATTAGACAGATACCTGCGGGTCTAAAACGGTTACATTGTGATTCTGCTAAAAACTAGTATCTTTATGAATTTTCAATAGATTCTTTTAAAATTTATTAAATGGTCACTCATTTGAACAGATTTAATACAATTCAGTTACTAAGTACATTCTTATTTCGTGGAAAATATTATCCTAATAGGTACGATTCCAGTAAAGTGGCCTTTTTAGACCTCCTGGGGTCATTGGGAATTCCTAAAATGATCACCTACCGATATAGCCAATAAATAAATCAAACGATTTTTTTATAATAGGTACTTATTATTTATTTGACATTCATATGAACATAAATCTAACATAACTAGATACACTATGTCGATATATTTACATAAATGTATAGATAAAATAAATATAGTTATACTTGATATAAAACTTCGTGTAAATAAATAATAAAATATCTAAATATAAATAGCTAGTCTCCATGTCATGCCATTACTAACAATAACTTTAAAAAAAAACTTTAATGAATAAAGTAGATGAGTCTCTTGATGATGTAAATGCGTGATCAACATAAGTCTCTTGCTTGCACACCATAAATTGTAAACTAAAGCAAATTAAAAAAACTGAAAGATAATCTCGTTCTAAAATAGTTCTCTGAGTTTCTTGCTGATATATGTATATCTTCTCAGTAGAATTAACCTACGGGACCAGCGAAAGAATCATTTTCCAATGGTTTATTTTTACATTATTTAATATTTTTATATGGTTTCTTGACATAATTATAAAATTTAGACGTGCATATGTGCTCTTTATGTGCCTTAACTGAATAAATGAAATTGTTATTTTGATTATTTGACTACTTAACTTTATTAATTATTGTTCAATTCATTCTAAAGTGCCCACTGTGTCCATACATATATCTAAGATTTGCAACTTAAGAATATTCGACTGTTAAAGCTTCTTAGAATAATTAACCTTTATAAATGACACACATGGAATATTCGATGTTCTAGGATATCATTCGAAATATTAATAACAGAAATTCTCTTTCTTCCATACGTAAATACTCAAAATCACTGCATATTAAATACGAATAAAGCTAATTCTGTAGAAGAATGTGTTAGGCCTGCTCATTAAGTAGGTATATAAAAAACTTGATTTATTGTTTCGTGTGTAATTTATATTTTTGTAGTTAAAATAACCGAATCTTTTCGTAGATAACAATCACATTAATCTACGAGTATGTTCTACAAGTTCAAGAATTTCCCAGACAACTGTATCTACAATCAACTTAAGTATTATTAGTACCTTCTGATAGGCAACCTGTTATCTTACAAATAATCGTGTGTTCGCTCTTTTCAATTCATTTAGTTTTAATTACGTAAATTCTTTAATAATCATTCTTATTTTTGAAACCAGTGTAGCACCTCTGCATTTTTTCAATCAGATTAGTATATTGAAATATAATAAACGGTTGCGTAAATTTCCGACGATAATTCGAAGAAGTGTGGGTATTGAACTAACAACATACGGATGCCGTTTGGCAAGTTAACTACCCAAATCTTTACAATAGATTCATGTTTAGTTAATGAATGAAATGTTTGACTGGGTATATTTTTTGTTAATGTTCCGTGCTGGCGTGTTGCTTAGGATACACATTTTTAATGTCTTCCGCACTCGGCCTGCAAGATCGTTATCACTAATTTACTTTTGCGATTACGAAAAAGATGTGAATGAAATTTTAAAATCATATATTATGCTAATTATTCATTTCCCCTGTAAGGATAAAACCTAGCTGTAGATAGCGGGTTCGAATCACGCCTGAACTGATTCAAAAAAAAATCTATCTTAATTGATACAAAAATTATTCTGCTGCCATGGCCCAATGTAACACGAACATATTTTTTTTTTCTAAAATTTCATACACAACACCATGGTTATCGTTACTAGGTACATACTAACAGGGGTGCTTGGTCGGGAATCTTCAAGCGGTGCTCCCTGAGTAACGGAGGTGGCAGCGCCTCTTTCCCAGGGTGAAAGAGATGCTGCCGCCTACGACAACTCCGACCGAGACAGGAGCGGCCCTGGTGAGAGTTATTCGGAGGCTTTCCGCTTGCCCCTCTAATTATGGTACAGCGTAAAGTGCATTCTCTGAGCGCAGTTAGGGGTAATGAGGTGAGATAGCTTGTCTGCGGAATATCTCCTCTTTCATAAAGATCTGGCCTCACTACTTGTTGTAAAGCAATTAGTGCTACTTGGCTGCTTTTTATGCAGTAAGTAGCGACTGCCTCCCTAGTTGGGCAGTTCTAAATTTGAACGGGAAATCCCGCTACGTCCAGCCACTCATATAAATGCGAAAATTTATCAATAAACTATCTTAATGACTTTCCGGTTTTTACTAAGCCAAAACATATTCTATAGATTCGATTAGCCATAAAAAAAACTTGGGATTGCTTTCAAGAAAATCTTTATTATTAGATAAAAGAAGAGGTGATGTTGGCGTATTTAAGATAATAATAATATTATACAAAATATGATTATAATATATTATGTATATCGCGAGTCAATCTATAATTTATTATTCTAAGAATAAGAAATCTCCAATACTTCCATATTATGAATTTGATTGGATCTATTTTTGGATTTTATCTTTACTTAATAAAACATAAGTTGGTCCCGCATTTATCTGTTTGTATATCCGCTAATTTCTTTCATCCACGCAACCATCATTTTAGCCATCAGTTGTACGACGATTTATGTATATAATTCATTTCACATAAACTTATAAATAGGTATAATTTACCTATTAATTAATAGCATAATTCAATAGCATAAATGCGAATTTTGCTGTATTAATTATCAATTCTATTATAATTCTACACTGAACACCAGGCATTCCAACCAGGTTAATCTTTTACATCTCCTAATTATATTAGTTACCTAACTAATAAGTTCACAGATTTTATATTAAAAAGTAACAAATTATATACCGTTACTAGACTATGAATGTTCAAAACACCAAGACCCTTATTTTAAAACAACGTTAAAGAAACGTGTTTAATCACAATGATACCGAATAATTTTTTGGATTCAAAATTATGTAGTTGACGTGCAGTCTGTTACCAGTCTAATTTAATGTAGATAATTAATTTTAAACCGAATGTAATTTTTACTTACTGTTGGCTTTTAAGAAAACACAACGGATTTTTAACGGATACTGATAAAAATGGTTGGACAAAGAAGTAATTGCAAATCAGTGGCAATTCAACATACAGGTAAATGCATACTTTTTTGAATGAAATGAAATAACAGATGATGATGACGAAAAATATTTAGGTACTTATTTGGTTGGGCTAATAATAATATTATCCATAACAGGTATGGACGAATAACAGTTCGTCGTTAGTTTCGTGGTATAAGGGCTCGTGTTAACGGCACCGCGCACCGTACCATGATGCTGCATATGCTGCATATGGGTTGCTGCTGTTGGATTGCATTTACACAGCATATATAAGTATGTGTGATGGCTAGTAATGTATTAGTGAAAATATGTGGCAGTCAAAATCAAGCGACACAGGACAGGCGTAGCACGTGCAGTGGCGATGGGAGCACGGTGCCATCTATTCAAGAGTTTAGGCTATGTTTCCGTGATTTCCAGCGTCAGAATTTCGAATGGGGAAAAGTGTAATTTAATCTATCTGTTATAAAATACTCACAGCACTGCACGGAGCCGCATGGCACTTGCTTCAATTACGTAGCGCTAAAATATAATATTTTGGCGAAATGTGTGTAGGACTAAAATACAACACTACCTACCTTCTCAGGGCTACAGGCATACACAATGTAATATAGAGGTATTGAGGTCAAGGCCTCGATAAAGCTTGCATCTCATTCTATGATACGCATTGAGCTTTCTTTTTAATTTTACTGCAAAGCGTGTACGCAACATCATATAAATGCTTCTTTCAAATGTCTGTCTTATAGTAGTGACGTGCATCAAGGATTGCCATTTGACCCGGATGAAGTCTATTGCTATGGAAATACCATTCATGTTAATAATATTTGTTTATTTACAAACAATTTGTAATTTAATTAGCTATATTTGATTTTATGGTGAATTGAGATTACCGTACCTCGGAATATATTATGCGTATTCTGTGTCAAGGCGACCAAATACCATGCGTTTGTAAAATAATATGTTTTTATTTTAAATATTGACGGCCTCAATGGCGTAGTGATAGAGCTTTCGACTGCTACGCAGGAGGCACAGCTTCGATTTCTGCTTAGTGCAAATATTTATTTATATGCACGAATATAATTATGCATTGGTCTGGGTGTTTCTATGTATAATTTGTGTGTATTTACAAAAAAAAAGTATCGAAGTATGTTTTTCCGCATTCTAGATCCCATAACACTAGCTAGTTAGGCTATGCTTACCATGGGTCTAGAGCTAGTGTTGTGTAGAATATTGCAGAATATTTAAAATCTAAAGGTGGATCTACACGGTGCGTGATTCTGCTGATTTATTTCACGCCCTACCCTGTGAACGACGCGACTGACAAACGTCATACTAAATCATCCATAAAATTAAACTCACAAACTGAGTCTAGCATATCCACACAAAAATCAAAAATTAGGTAAATGACATTTGGTGCGTCTCTCATCAAAGAGCTAGTAGGTACACATACTAATATTACATTGTCTCTTCTTCAAGCTTACTTTGTATGTTGACTTCAAACGGTACAAATTGTCGTAAATCTGTATAATAGTTATAGTGCTTTTATTACCAGTAATGCAAAATAATTATATGCATTGCATTATGAGTTCTAAAATGTGAAGAATGTTAAAACTTAAAGTAATAATATACGTAGAATTTTTTAAAGATTTTACATTGTATATACTCACGCCTATAAATCCCCGAAGGTGTAGACAGAGGTGTATTATCATCCATGTTTCACCAACTATCATTATCGGTCACACGTAATAGGAGGCGAGCTTATTGCCGTCATGTGGGTACTATGTTAACTGTTTCAATTTTCAAAGTACTTTTGCACAAATTTCCGACACTCATCCAAGTTGATCAAATAACGAAATAAAAATGATTCATCCTTCGAAACATTGCTTCTCTTACATTTCAATTTAAATATGTGAAATTCCTGTTCTTAATACATCTATGAATCATTAAAACAATAAATATCGGACGACGAATAATAAACCATTAATGAATCACTGATCAAGAGCGCGATTTATTGATAGGCCACTTGTCTAGCCAGTTTCCAAATTAGTTATATGAAAAGCAAATATGCACTAAGTTTGCACAACGTGTATACCTACTATCATAAACTTATATTGTTAACGACTGATGATCCAGGTAGTAATAAATTACAGGCCAATAAAGTAATAAACTAATAAAAATATATACTGAAAGCACTACTAATACCTAAATATTTATTGGTTCTAATGACTAATTTATCATTAAACAACTAGTTCTGTATCACTTGTTGAATATATAATTGAAATATATATTGAAAAAAGGCACTTAATTATATCCATTGCAAATAAATTTACTTTTTATGGATACTAACATTTAAAGTTCGTTCAATTTTGCTTTCGGCTACTGTAAAAAGAAATATTGTCTCTCTTGTATTCTCATTATACAGATGCATTTTATGTTATAGTCGTAAATCAATGTTATGTTAATAGCCCCATCATAAAGCCATCATTGGTCTGTAAAGAAACAAAGTATCTAAAAATATATTTAGAAGCGATTTAAACGAGTAACGGCTAAATATTTAATATTCTTTGGCATAGTATAAATTCGATTAATACTTTGCATATTTAAGTGTACCGTTAACCTAGTTGGGTAGATATATTATATTATGATGTTTTGGAGAAAAAAAAATGTGACTAACAATAAACTTTGTATACCTACTTTTTAAATTGTTCATTGTAAATAAAAGATATCAAAGGGGTAGGACTTGATAAAGCAAGACGCAAATTAGGCTGAATAAATTATAGCTTGTATGCATGGCTGTGATTGATGATTGAAGTGTGAAACAAGAGTGTGCTATGCATAAATGCAATAGTATGCATACCAATTCGATACAATAGGTTCTCGACAGATGGAAGATGCGAAAGAACTAACTGATAGGAAATAAAAAAATGCAGTGTGCATTTTCATGTAAAACATGCACTAGGTACATGAAGTCCAAAGAACAGAAGTGATAGTTTGCAATAGTTTGCTGATGTGACAAAAAATATATATAAAAGTTAGTGAGATAAGATGTCAGTACTCTTATAGTACAAAGTATGTCAGTAATAAGATTGTTTGATAGAAACAGGTACCTACGGATTTCTATGTGCGTTTTCCAGTAGGTACATCAGAAAAGGCTTCAGAGAAATGACATCCCCCTGTTCTACACCCTAGTATAACTGGTTCATACTGGTTATAGTCTAGACATGTGATACAGTGATCATCTTGTAAAAGCACTTCGATGCTTCAGTGTGATAACGATGATATATTATGATGAATTCGGTTCATGTCTAGATGGAATCAAATGTTTTCTCAATGTCCTTAACAGTTTGATAAATCAGAATAATAAAGTATTTCAGACCTTCGTATTAGTCGGTGAAAATATGATAAATAAATTCTATTCCTTTCCATCTATTCTCATACCTACCAAATACACAAATAAAAATTCATTTAAGTCAATCAAGCCGTTTCAGAAGAGTGCGGCCACAAACTCCGTGATACGACAGTTTTAGATATTAGATAAAATCTAATTAGAGCGTATCATTAAATTTAGAACCTGAAATCTATTCTATCTCAGCGACATTATTTAAATTTTCTGCCTAGCTGGCAGAGGATTGGGCACTATGATGCACATTTTATATAGACGGCTATAGAATAAAATTCCGAAAAGATTGGTCTATAATTGCGAAGTCTATAATATTAAGGTTTGCTCAGAATATAACAATTTAAATACTAAAAAAATACCAATCGATTAGAGAACCTTTTTGGAGTTGGTTAAAATAGTGCTAAATTCCGAGTCTTTCAACGGTTTGTAAATTTATTACCATTCGATGTGCATAAGACACGAAACGAAATATTCACCCAGTTATTTTAACTGTTCTGTTTAACATAATATTCAGGTTTCTTTAATTTGATGTATTTCTCAGCATTCTACAGTCACATTTTGACCTTAAATCTCGGAAGTGCGATGTACACCTACAATAATGGGTTCCGTAATCGTTATAGTATTCTTTCTTGTAATAAACTATTTAAAATGTGATGTTTTCATAGCTCTATGATGGATCTATTAAGTGTGTGTTTATTGTTATAGCTTCTGATAGAATACTTAAAAACGGTGTGATGAAAGTATACCAAGTTTACAATAAAACGAAATGGGGTCACAAAAATTAAACTTAAGGCATTTGAATATTAACCTCTAATATCACCTTTACGAGGTTAGATTGAGCGGTTATGAAAAAATAAAAAAGACGATGAACTCTGTGCATTATTTAATTGTATGCAGAGTAGCATTTTTGCTATGTACACAAGACAAAAAAGATAGCCTATCTATCTAATAAAATGTATTTATGATCTGGGTCAAGTGGAAGCACCCGTATGTTTTACATATATGTGTGTTCACACAACAATAACTCATTGCTTTGAAGTCACATGTGTGCGTCATCGTTAAAGGCGTATTAGTTTAATACGTTTATGTGTGCCAGTGCGCATGATCGTGAATATTCGTGAATCGTGAACGTTTGAATATGTGTGACTGATTTGCCTGCCATCGAATGAGAAAGTAAATTTCACCATTTTAGCACAGGCTCACGTAGTTGAGTGGTATTACAGGCGTAAAGACATTTCGAAGGTAGCGAGTTCGAACCGCTACTATATTGATGTAGTCGTTTTACGTTAATAAATAGTTTTGTTTTTGTTCTTTATTTTGTTTGTGATATTAAAGAACGTTTAAGTTGTTAATTAACCGTGTGGAAAGCACAATGCATCCAATTGTTGACAGTTAAAAATAAAATTATCATGTTATTTATACATGAGAATGAGGGTAGCATAAATTCCAATACGAGAAACATTAATGCAATGTGTGTGCAACAATACTCGCTCAGTAATAATAAAAATACTACTGATTTAAGTTGCTATAAATAAATAACTAAAATATCAAGATACTTTTGTGATGTTACCTCAACATTCCCAATAGGTAAGTAATTAACATGAAGATATACAAATATTTAAAAGTTCAAAAAGTAAAATTTGACTGGGATTCGAACTCAAAACTTTGCACGATTTTAACACTTAAAAAGCGAAGCTGTAAACCCTGGGGTCACGGAGACTTACAAGAATTCAACAAAAACTACGTTCATATACCAGTAATAAGAATTTTATGAGTTATTGTTATTACTAAAGAAAGTGTAACTGATGATAAATAAATACGAATGGTTTTGAATCAATTGTAATTTGCGAGTGTATATGTGTGTGTGAGTGAGGAAACGAGTTTTGTTACACACACATTTATGTAGAACATACTGGTGACTTTTTCTGCTTGCCAAAATCAATATAACGATCTGTATAATACTTATATCACTAGACAGGCTATCGGTTTTGTCTTGTGTACCTACAGTCGCCCTCAGAATTTACTGATCATTAATTTACATTTACATTTCATTCTTCTTTTGAAATCTGAAAAAAAGTCACTGGTTACGTAGTAAAAAGTTTATGCATAAATAGATTTAATAAAAAATGTATGAAACACCCATATACTCACTCCATTTTTCCCCAGGAGAAGGCAGACGCAGCCCCTTTATTTGCTTCTGTTCTCACTCTTTAATAGCTTTGTCTATTGTCAATGAACTTATCATGAAAGCCAGTCGATTTCGATCGATTAATCTCAAATTTAGTCAAGGACTTTATATTCTTAGGTGATTGAACTGAAACAAAACATCATAGGTTTACCAACACAGTTACGGTACCCAAAAACTATTTATAACCTCCAGAAGGGGCTATAAATAAAGTTAAGCGTTCGTTCACCGATAGAACATCACTACCATATTTAATATGTATAATTTATTGCATGTTTGGATGTAAACGTTGCTTTACCTGCCACTCGGCACTGATTAAATAAATACATGCTGTATACTTATTATAGAGGTTAAAATTTGTGTATAAAATTTTCACATGATTACTAATCTGACTGAATTTTATTGCCTTTTATGGTACGCACTGACGGATGGTATGCGGCGTAATGTAGCATTAACAGCAAACAGTGAGCGTTACGTAGCGAAAGTTAATGTACGCCATTGAAGAAGAACACTGATTGGCAGATGGTTTTGGCGTAGATTCTCCCCTCGTTCCCGCAAAGCTCCCGCAAAGCACGGTCTTCAAAGCACAAGTTTTGGATAAAACCGGGACTAATGCTGTGTATTCTATTCTTATACAGATTATAGCAATATATTTTTATTTCAAGAATTTAATATATTTCATTAACTACTATACCTACTAAAGCTTGGCGTTTATTTTTGTTTTATACAACACAGTTATCAAAAATCGATTGTGATGCTAAATTATATCATTGCCAAATACAGCCATACCTACAACGAAGAAATAATTTTCGATATGAAATTAAGCTTCGTAGAAAGTAATTTATATTTCTCAATAAAAATTCTATTTAACTACTTAGTGGGCTTTATCAAAATATTTTTACATTTTGATTGAAATATATAATTGATCATTAATATTCGAATATTAAAATATAAAATATGTGCAATTATCGTATAACTACTTTTGACGTTGACTGTACCCTTAGCCCTTTAAACAAAATTTTAAAGTTTCACCAGTGTGTGTCTGTAGAGCTATAGATATACTTTTGTATCTACATGCGTCTAATAAAATATGCATGGATTAATGACCGCATAACGCATGTAAATGTAAATAATATCGCATAATAAAAGTGAGAGGTGATGACATATATTTAATTTTATGCGGCCGCTGTATAATTTTTTTATTCTATATCAGAAACCTGTTTAAACGAAATGAAAAAATGTTGATCCAATATCTTTTCAACGGTCTTTTACAGAACATGGTAATTTTTTAAATAAGCGTAGTTACCAAGTAGTATCCGAAATATTTTCCTATCTAATATCGTATGCTATACTGTATTTGCTTATGCAGTTCACTATAAGCTACATAGTGTGTCTTCTTCTTCATCCCAGTCGCATCTGAAGCTTTTACCTCGGAATCTGAGGTCTTTTTAGGGCTCTTACTACCCGAAACGACTGTCATAGATGTATGTATGGCAACGGGGACCGATCAGACCAATGTAAATACCTATATTCATGCATACAAATATTTACACTAAGTGCGGATCGAAACCACGTCTCCTGTGTAGCATTCGTGTTACTGTCATGCCACAGAGGCTGTCAAATAGTACGCGAAGTGATTAAGTCGCTGTCAATATCAAACCATTACCATTGATGAGCAGCTGTCCGTACCTAATTTAATTGGATAACAAAATAAAGAGATTGGAATATTCCTAGGTCAATATAATTTAGGTTTTATTTAGTATTGCTGGACGCAAATATCTATAAATTTCGAAAAAGGGATTGGATTCCACGCGGGTGGAGCTGCAGAGAACTGTCTGTAGTTGTTTATAAACAACTACAGAACTGTTCTATAGTTGTTTATAAACAACTACAGAACTGTTCCTTCTTTCTGTTTTCCGAAATTTATAGAAACCATTTCCAAGGATAAATAGCTTATGTTTTTCTATATAGGTATACTAGCTGACCCAGCTAACGTTGTTTTTCTATGTAAATTATTTCTAGGAAACATTTTTTAGTTCAACAAAAATAACCTATTTACTATATGTAAGTGTGCGGGGATTTACTAATAATCGAAACATAAAAATTGCGATGGAAAAATAGGGTTGCATGTATTTTCTAATGATGTATAAAAAAAATGAAAATTAAAAAAGAAATTTAGGGGTGGTCTACCCTTATCATTTAGGGGGATGAAAAATAGATGTTGTCCGATTCTCAGACCTACCTGCACACAAATTTTTATGAGAATCAATCAAGCCGTTTCGGAGGAGTATGGTAACTAACACTGTGACACGAGAATTTTATATATTAGACTAGCTGTCCCGGCAAACGTCGTTTTGCCATATAATGTTAAGGGTGGACTACCCTTAACATTTAGGGGGATGAAAAATAGATTTTGTCCGATTCTCAGACCTACCCAATATGCTCACAAAATTTCATGAGAATCGGTCAAGCCGTTTCGGAGGAGTTTAACCACAAACACCGCGACACGAGAATTTTATATATTAGAAGATTACAATTTTTAGCTTCGTTCTGTCCGTAGACGATCGGATCGGATACGGATATGGATATGTTACACACGTAACACGGCTACGGTAACCACTTTCCATCAGGTGGGTTTGCTTGTCTGCCACCTAAGTAGTGTAAAGAAAAACAATCTCGAATTAACTGTGCGAAGTGAAAATAGTGTACTGTGATGCACGTTATCAGTTGAAGTCTCAGTATTAGAGAACAAGTAATAAATCATTAATAATAAACACACGCAAAAGTCAGAGGTGCATGACCGAGGATTGAACTTGAACCCTGCCAATGTTATACGTCAATGCTATCTATAAAACCTTTCACGCTAGTCTACCGGATTATAATAGTTGTCATTACCTTACCTTTTTACAGTACATGTGTGTTCGTCGGCAAGTCTTGTGTTTGATGGATACATGTACACACCGACGGAATGCAGGCGAACGCACGCAAGCAAGTGGGATGTATCGATCACTATCGAACGCTGTCGAGCGTGTCCTATTGATGACGAATAATGACGAATCACACTCGTTTATTTTCGTTGTGACGTTAGCACTAGTTTGTTTGCGCTCATTAGTTGTATGTTAGTTGTAATGCGGACAATTAGCATCTGATTTGTATGAGTATAAACGTCACAAAAAACATCATTACGGCACTCCCTAAAATAAGAGAGAGTGAGTGAGACAGATAATATTATAAAACAGTATTATACGATTCAACTGTATCACCATTGTTGTAGGTATGGCCTTAGTCTGTCAGTGTGTACCCGGTATTACGCGTCAACAAATTAATAAAATAAATAATTAAATATTCTAAGACATTTTATATAGCACAATCCAGATTCAATTTAAGCCTAGATTAAAATATCGGTTTCAAAAAGAGGATAAACATACTCCTTTTCCGTAAATAATTATGAGTGAAAATCGATACCAATGAAAATTTATATGTATATTACACTCAATAATTTACTCTTACTTAGAATCGAATCCATGCCATAGAAGTCACCAATTAGTGTTCTCTGAGAAATAGGATAAGATGTTTTATACTTTAAAACTGTGTGTTGTCAATGGAGTATTTAACTATCAATAATGGTGTTTTTTCTTAATTGCGTTCAGTAATAATAGACTAAGATTTTTTCCCAGCATGAATGCGCTGACTTGATGCGTTGACAGGGGCGATCAAATTAATCTGGGTTATCATTACGTTAACGGTGATATCCCATTTTACTTTGAATGAACCGTAATTTCTTTCATTAGTGAAATCCACCCTCAATAGTATTAAAGAACTAAGTGCATTTTTAGTACAAATAAAAAATCAGTACAAGCCCTACACCTAGAAGAGAGAACTTTTGTAACGTGCGGAAATCCCCTTGGATACCACCTCACCAGAGCCGGTAGGGTGGTTATGTCGGACTCGGACCGACTAAAACCGCAAAGCCGCCTCAGGCCATCAGTTGCTGGAGGTGAGGTAGCCTTAGGCATAACTTCGCACCTTGATAGACCCAGGGTCATAGAAGCCCCCCAGGGGTGGTTGTTCAACGATCTCCGACGCTCGAGTCGCCTTCGTGCATTGCGGGTAATGCAGATCGGGAGGAAGTCTCCTCCAGCCCCGCATCACTTCTTCACCCTCCTACGCACTCGCGCTCTGCACCATCACTGTGAGCAACATTCTTAGTGAAAGAACTACTAGCCCCAGAGACGTCACAAGGACCCCGCCTCAGCGTCTCCCACGCCGGGCATTCCGTCAGAAGAGAGACTCTCACCAAAGAAACGTGAGGTTATTTAAGGTTTCGTATATGGAAAGCTATGCAGCATCGTTCATTTTTATGTGTCCACATAACAATGTGTATAAATAAAAACCAACTAGCTAGCACAGTTTTATCAATAATAATAAACAAAACTTTTCGCTGCGTTGGACGACCGAGTTTCGCTCGGAGTTTTTTATGGGAAGATACCTTACAAATTTTCATCCTAAAGATAGTTATAGTAGTATACAAATAAACTAAATATATTTAATGATTATTTCATTTAATAGTTTAAGATAAGATAAGATATGCTCTAATACTGAATACATCCTTGGATGAATCAATTTGATGACTATGTTTGTGCATTAACTCAAATATTTCAATTGCATACCAAACGAGAACCGGACAAAAGTATATAAACAGTCACATAGTAAATAATAGTAATGAGGTTACAAACGTGATTAAATTTTTGGATTAATTATTGTATAAATTATTGCATTAGAAATAAATTAATGATTCGTCCTGTGTAATAAAATACACTTAAAAAGAAATTTAAAATCCTGACAAACTACTTTTTTACGTTAGAAGTAATTACAGCGTGTTTTTAGTATCTACCTAGATTTTTGATATCGTTTTGATTTTCGTTTTTTTAGTATTACTTCCTGTAATAAGAATAATTATTTTCTGTTGCCCATCCGTAAGTTAAGAGACTTGATTGATTTAGATCTAATTTTGTATAATGCAAACGTCTGTATGACACTCTCCAAGATCTACACTAAAGCTGATAATTCTACGATATTCTACGCATCGCTACGCCACAGGCTACAGTGGTCGTCATATATAACAGACTGAATTTCGTAACCAGTTTGAATAATGTTTACAAACTGAAAGATAACATAAACATAAACTCACGCCTGTATCCCCGAAGAGGTAGGCAGAGGTACTAGCACCCACATTTCGCCAGTTTATTGTTTAGGTCCCAATGTAATAGGTGGCAAGCCTATTGCCATTCACCGGGCACTTATAAACCTGCGATAAAAACACACATAACATCGAAAAGCATCGAAAAGTCATTGGTGCGTACCATGGTAAAACCTGTGATCGAACCGTAGACCTTGTCTCAGCAGTTCATTACCCACACCACTAGGCTACCGCGGCTTTTAAGAAAGATAACTATAGAATTATAAAAATTTTAAAACAATATACATAAATATCGTACAGGTCAAATTAATAATAGCATGTTAAAAAGGCAGTTAACTATAGAGAAAATAAAGTAGTGACGAAAATATTTACTAATCGTTTATGGTGGGCGGAATCATGATACTCATCGCAGTGGGAATCCAATACCAAACGCCAGAGCAATACTTAACGCACATCAATATCATGAATTAGACAAAAAACAATTTAAAAACATAATTTACATTGTAATTCGAATAATAACTTGGTATAATCGACGTTAGATAATATCAGTTACACAAGAGTTTTATTAAACAATTTCCACTTAGAATAAATTATTTTTCTTTAGTAATTCCGTAGATACTATTCGGTTGACTATATGGTTGCAATTGGTACCAAATACATATAACAACATAGAATAAAAAACTCTGATTTCGATGATGAAAGATTTCGTATACTGCAGCCATATGCAGTCTGCTACGAACTCGTACGTTTACCAGCTACTGGATATAATAAGATTTTCTCTTTTATATGGTAATGGGACGTCTGTAACAATACCGTATAAATATTATTCAAAATGCTATGAACGCAGAGCGTACCATGAACAGCATGAACGCAGACAACAGACTTGCACATGATAAATTTGTTTATTGTTTTAATGCACTGCGGCTTCTCAATGGTGTTGTTTACCTGTATTGAAGTTAAACAAGTAATGTATGCGAAGCGACGACACATCATGCGACCCAAGAAATAAAATGGAATGGTCCCAATAAATAAAAGAAAATCAGTCCCACAATCTGCTCATTTATCTAAAACTATACATTTACACTTTTTTCGCATACATTACTTGTTAAACTTGAATATAAATAAACGGCGATATTGAAAAGCCGCAATGAGTTACAATAAAAAACAATATTATCACATTGAAGTCTATTTCATGGTACGCTCTGCGTTCGCTACTACTGTCTGCAGTCGATATCGGAATCATACCTTTACGGTTATACTATTACCGAATGTCATCTCATATAACAGTCATTCATCTAATCTTAATCTACTTCAAGTGTATTAAAATTAGTTCTTGTAAGTTACGTGACTATTTAAGGTGCTAAGTAATCAAGAACTAAGCAATTTAAACGTTACATGCCGTTTACCATTCAAATCCATATACTAAATTATCAGATGTATTACATAACATTTCGGTTGTACGAAACTGCTCATCCATTAGGTGCTATTAGTAAATAGCACCAGATTCCAACTTGTATGACGGAACAACCAATCTACATCCGTAAATGATTCACATAACATGCAAAACGTATTAACGACCTACGATCTTTGAGTGATTAAGTGGATATCAGTTTAACGTTCAAAATTAAAAAGTGATGATACTTACGTAGTTTTTTTTTTCTGAACGTAGAAAGTGTAATCATGCTTAAAATATAGTAGAATGTTACATTCGTATTATAAGGCTATTATATCGCACAACTACTTATCCTTTCAGACAAGATGATTGATTTTTATGAAAGTGATGTACATATATTGTTTTATGTTGATATGCTGTTTATTCGGACTCCAATTTTAGGCCACGCCATACTAGTCACGAAGGTTGGCGTGAAAAGAACGTATTGGAGATGGTATTTGTTTAGCCATACACTAGTAATATAATAGGTATATAATCAGAATCAATAGGTAGTGTCAAAGAATTATAGGTACCTATTATGACATGATTAGGTTTAGGATATATCAGTCATTACTTTTACGAGCCGAGTTAAAATTCTTTCAGAATTCTAGTCCCACTGCAGCAACACATGGGATTCTAGGGATAAGATGCAATGCAATTGATAAGATCTACCTAATTAGAAAAAGTATCATATTTTAACTTACCACTTAAAGTATAGTTTAAATTATAAAATATGTCCAAATTATTTGACAATTATGAGAATCAATTATAAGCATCGGATGTCTCGCGTCGCGCGTCGTCTAGATAAGGGTCTTTATTAATGTCCCTCGTTAGAGTGTGATCACAAACAGTTTAGAGTGCGAGAATTTATACCTAAATATAATTTAAAAACATCACGTGACATACTTATCTTAAGATAAAAGTAACATTTCTCGAATAATTAACCGATGAATTTTCGAAAGTATTCAATATTGACTACCGATATAAGTTTTCATTTTTTTATTACTAGCTTTCCCCTATTAGTGATCAAGATTGGGTTTATTATAGACACAAAAATAACTTATTAAAAAGGTTGTAATTTTATCAAATCATTTTGATATCTACTGTATTAATGATTCGTTGATCAGGTGGCCAATTATCACACAGTTATGATACTAGTGCCATAAAACCTATTGGGGCTTGTTTAAATTTCTTAATGGTGGCCACAATGAAAATACACGTCACATTTTGATTTGAATCGTGTTCAATTTGACGTTTATATCGCTGAGTTGAACTTTCAACGAAATGACTTTTACGATATTGAATTAGTCTTTATTTTATCACAGCTATGAATAAATAATTGCAGTAGTAGCTATGACTGTCAACCCAAATCAGAATTGTTGTATCAAATATGTATATTTAGGGCCCATACAAATTATCTGGAATGCCAAGCTATGACGTCACTATTCTCTATTTTCTTCGTAGCAGCTCGTAACGTACTTGTCGAAACGTTGTTTTTTATAGACCCTTTAGAAATTTATGAAATAACTATGTAGGTAGTGTTAAACCGTCTTATTTAAATAATGTGAATACGGCTTTCGCTCGTTATGTTCTCTCAAAAACATAATTTTTTATGTGTTTAGATAATAGTGTGTACCTATAGCATATTTATGTTTGATACATAATATGCTCATTAGTCCTAAATAATGAAATGTTTATTTTTTTACAGAAATTACTAATAAATATAAATAATTGTATAAATAAATAAACAATTTATGATGAAACTACCTATTTAAAAAACCGAGTTGGAAATAAAAATGTCTAGAATACAGTCACGTACCTACGTAATTGAAATTTTTTCAAGGTTAGGCTACTCTAGTAGGAGAGGGGTTAGTCTACTGACTACATAATTGTTTAGCCTGGATTCGAAGATTCGAATTATAAACGTTCGAGAACATTCCAAAAAACTCTAAGGTATGCAGAGAGTTGAAGTCAGTGAAAATTAATTTCTAATACACATATGAACTTTAAAAATTAAAAGGTCGTGTTGCCGAGCGTAATTACAGGAAAAGAAGGAATTTGGTGACTAGGTGCCAACTTCGCTGACGAAATTACGTACAGTTTTGTTCGATTGGAGACCGACATACCCACCTTATCGTTGCTTTGCTTGGGGGTAAAGCCCGAAGGGGGCTTCCACATGCAAAATATGAAATAAAAAGTTGCTTGTTTTACATAGGAAATAAAATAGCGATTCTAATTGACACTTCGTAGTTTTCGCTTTTGGGTTATCTTATCACTACTCTTAATTATTGTATTCCTTGAAGTACCTAATGCTAATTTTAATATTAAGAAGATAATGGGAATATCTACCTATTTGTAATTAGAGGAAATATACTACCTTCGTCTCAAATGAACGTTATCTGACAGTTTTATATATTGACAGTTCAATACGTCAGTTCCTGAAGTAACTGTATGTATATGGAAAACAAGTATACTTTCATCTTTTTAATTACTATGAGCAAGTTGTAGATATGCTGTACCTTCCACCTTCCATTTACAGCACCTATTATATAATTGAGTAATTAGGTTATGTAATTATGTGTTTCACGCGGTTTCCTTGTGACGTGCCGCTGCCGGTCACGGTGGGCACTTTATATACCGTCGTTTCTACCCTCAAAACATTAACGGCAAGCGGCAATACTTCACCAAACTGTATGCACACAGCAAAGGAAATAAGTATACAAGGCAATAAATTCTGATGATTACATCACAAAAGCCTTTCTAGTCTATCACAGCCATTACCATTCTTTTATACCACTTAGGTGGCAGACAAGCACACGGTCCACGGAAAGTGGTTACCGTGGCCTATGGACGTGTGTAACACCAGAGAAGCCACACTCGCGATGCCGACCCTGTAAGCACAGAGTCTCTGTGCCGTCAGTGTAGAGGACAAAGCAGGGCAAGCCTTTAGTCATCCCATTGACAGCACAGATACTCCAGTGAGCTCTGGCTACCCTACTCACCGCTGGGAACACAACACGAAGTTATTATAACCGCGGTATTCTGTAGGGCGGAGGTACTTCCCCAGTCGGACTGTTCCATTGGGCGGAAATATCGCCGTGTCCTACCTCCTATTAAAACCATAGTTCTACACAACCGAAAATAAAAAAAATCTTAGAATGTTTATTGTTGTTAATATGTAAAACTAATAAATTAAAATATTATTAATGAATTAAAGTTGAAAAATAAACGCTCCGGTGTGAGTTTATAAATAAATATAATAAGATATAATATATGTTTGGAAAAAAACCTGGAGTAAAATAATATAATTATGATATTATGTAGTTTTGAGATGTGGTATAGTTTTTGGTTACATTGTAATTCTTTAAAACCGAAAAAACAGCAAATTTAGTATTATTTTTAATTTCAACAGTGAAATTTTTTCTCACAGCATGGAATTATAGCATGTTTTATTACTCTTCAAAATTTTAATTAACACGATTTATTGTTGTTCATTATTTTTATTATGTATTTTAAACTTTCAAAAATTATAAAGTATAATGAACCGTTTGATATACAGGATCCTCTGAAAGCTAAACCGGGGTAGCCGTGTATTTTGGACGTAGCTGCTACAAAGATGCTAGACCCACATTTCCCCAGTTTGTGTTTAGATCCCAATGTAATAGGTGGCGAGCCTATTGCCATTAACCGGGCACTTATAAACCTGCGATAAATATACACATAACTTCGAAAAGCATCGAAATGTCATTGGTGTGTGCCATGGTAGAACCTGGGATCGAACCCGAGACCTCGTCTCAGCAGTTCATTACCCATACCACTAGGCTACCGCGGTTATCTTATAGCAAACAATTACTGATCTCTTCCAGGCAACCTTTTGAGGGATAGGAGTGCATAAAGCATTCCATATTCATAGCTGGCAGAATGATAAGTTACGTACATGATAAGGGATATAAGATAGCAAAGTTTCACAGAGTTTGGACCTCAAGCAGTGGTTTGAAAAGTTAATAGGTTAACTTTATTAGTTCGGGCTTTATGTCGAGACGGTAAAGTTTTCGACTTTTCATTGTACATTTTTGTATGCATGGATTATTAGCAAAACCCATATTATGCTAGAACAAGCTATGCTAAGCTTAGTTTAGATCTAAACGGCGCAGTGTAGTTAGACCTAGAATGTTCATTATTTTACTTTTGTAAACAGTGCGTTAAATATCAAGCCATATCAACCTTTTTTGTTGAAATGTAATGACATGCAGCATTATGTATGCATCGAGTCAGTCTGACCGGTCGTGGTATTGCAATGGTTGAAAATATCAACTATAGGTAATATTTCATAAACATAACGCAATCAGAATCACATATATGGAGACTTGATGATATCTAGACTGTGAAAACTCGTATTAAGGTGTCCGTTGGTCACGTAGTACCAGCACATGAGTATATAAACTACAGTTTTTTCATACAACTTAGGTGGCAGACAAGCACACAACCCACCTGATGGAAAGTGGTTACCGTGACCAATAAATGTGTGCAACACCAGAGGAGTTACACCCGTGCTACCGACTCTGTAAGAGCAGAGAGTTTCTGTTCCGTCAGTGCAGATCAGGACAAACCTTTAATCTTCCCACTGACAGCACAAAACTTTCCAGTGAGCTCTGGCTACCCTACTCACCGTCGGTAACACAACAAGAGGTTATTATAATCATGGTATTCTGTAGAGTGGAGGTACTTCCCCACTCGGACTGCTCAATTGGGACGGGAATACGGGGAATACCGTCGTGTCCTACCTCCTGCTTAACCAAGTGAATCAAGTGCATCGATGGACTGTTAACACATTGCCATCAGGTAGATGGTATGTATGTTTGTACTGCCATGCTCATGAGCTGTGTCTGTCATGCTTACACTGCATTCTGATAAAATGGGACGCTAAACTAGATTCTCAAAATGCGAAATGTATGGTGCATTAACTTTATAATAGGAAGTGAGGTATATGTAATTGGCGGCGTGCTGCGGGGGTTAAGATACTCAAGTATGATGAGTTTCTAAAAAAATTAATATAAATGAAGTGATAACTATTATTATAAAAGCAATGGAAGAATGAATATTTCTTATTCAATTTCAATTCAACGCTAGAGAGATAGATCGAGAATATAGAAAATCAACATTAACATCTCGGTGGCATACAATTTATATAGTTCACACTTGTCAAGTAATTTAAACATGCGATATATGCAGAATTGCACAATATCGTTCAGACACATTTTTGTACTATTACTAAGTTGAAAACTTATTTATATATAAAAACGATTACTCTGATAGTGGTTACCAGTTTCTATAAAATTTGTTTGCGTAGTGCGAAAGAAACTGACTCCACATCCCTCTCCAATTAGCTCTGACGAAACACATATAAAACTAAGCAAAAAAAAGAATCGCCCAATCAGAATACAATTTTATTATCATAATAATATGTATTGGGACTACATAGGTGGTAATAAAACGTTACGAAAACATCTTTTATTGTCGGAACGAGGCATCTAAACATGCTTTCTTTTATACAGGACTTTATATAATTATTTAAATATTTTAAGGTAAGTAGAACTAGATTATTTTACAAATAGATTAATAAATTAAAATATAATGATCATTTGTAATTTAATGACTTCTATAGTTTTATTTACGTTTTAGACTATTACTATGTATTAGTAGAAAATTGGAAATAATGGATATACCTACTTAATAATTATTATATGTATTTGCAAGACTAGTTCAGACACTATCTCACACCTTCAAATATATATATGCTGTATAAAACGATCACCAAGACCTCTGTGTACTAAATAGTACACACCCTCTTAGGTGAAAAAGGAAGACTAAGTCTCATATTAACAGTAATGATAGGTACTTACTACATAGGTACCGCTAATCGATACTTCCATGTGCATATAATTATAATTTAGTGCCGTTTGGAGTAGAAACGTTTGGGCCTTGGGGTGCCGTGGGGTCTCTTCAGGGAGATTGCGAAGCATATGGTCGACGCTTCTCGTGACTAGAGGGCTGGCCTCTTCTTATGTCAGAGAATAAGCATTGCCATACAACGTGGCAATGCTGCCAGTCTTCTGGGAACGCTACCACAAGAGGCATGCGATGCGGAGGAATTCCACGACGCATTTTAACTATTGTTTTATTTAATTATTATTTTTTATTAATGTAAATATTATCATAGATTTAAAATACATTAAGTGTGAACAGATATATAACTTACTATATACCAAAATGAAATCAAAATAAAACCAAAATGTCATATACATAGGTCTCATAAATGTCAAGGCTCTATCGCAGATTTTAGAAACATAAAATCAAAGTATTGTATGGTTATATTTTTTACATTTGACACTTAGAATATTATGATCCAGTGTCGAGGTAAGAATCGCATTTTAGGACGTTTTTGTGTTCATAAAATAATATATTTATGAGACATGAGCAGATTAAATGGTAGCAATAAAATTTAAAATAATTGACTATTAATAGATATGTTTGAGAGAAAGCTCCAAATTGGCTGATAAGCAATGGACAAACAAACAGTTCTTCAATAATAAATATTTTATTCATTCAACATTTTTTTTTTAACTATGGGTCCTAACTTACTAAGGTATTAAATTTTTATGTATCTCTGATATCTCGTTTAATATATTTAATCGGCATTCCACTCAACACAATAAAATTCATCTTAATAATATTTATGTTTAACGCTACATTCCACGTAGTGATTTGTACTTACTTGAATGGTTTTTGGATATTTTAAAATAGTTATGTTTAAACTTTTATCGGCACTTTAATTTATAGGTTTAACGTATATTAACGTTCTATTGACATAAAACTAATGTTATTATTTCTCTATTGGATACTATAAGCGTGAACTGCCGTTTATGAGTTAATGAAATCTTAAATAAAAAGAAAATATCGATGGACGCATTTAAGTATGCAGACGAACATAGAACGTCCTCCATTTTAAAGTCGAGAAATATTTTTTTACTATAAACGTACCTTTAAACTTTCGCGTTCCATGATATACAATAATGTTTATGGGAATTAACGCGATCATGGCGTGGAGTCAGCCTGTGACCACGGTCGGTGTAACCTGGTCGAGATATCAGGCTAATCAAAGGTAAGATAACCTCCGTGACGTAGCGGTAGAGCATTCGACTGCTATGCGGGGGGCACGGGTTCGATTTCCGCCCAGTGCAAATATTTGTATGCATGAATATGTATATTTGCAGTGGTTTGGGTGTTTATATGTATAATATGTATGTATTTACAAAAAAAAGTATCTAAGTATGTTTATCCGCATTCTAGATCCCATAACACAAGTTAATTAAGCTATGCTTACCATGATAGCGCTGTGTATATTTTTTATTATTATTATTACCTATGCCATGACCGCGTTAATTCCCGTATACATTATAGTACACTATAAACGTATCAATATGCAGCTACATTTACGATATTATTGATTTTTACCTATAAAAGAGTTTAATGATAAATGTACTACAAACAGATAGTTTGGTATAAGTAAGTACTATTGCCAGAAATGATAAATAATATCATTAATGATTATTAATGACATAATTGGAATTCGTCGTGCTATGCCAACTAATATCATTGAATAAATGATGATAATAGATTCTAATTTGTGTCACACATAAAAAAACGTGTTACTAAGTGCTCCTTGTCCTGAATCTAATATGTAAAGCATCAATTGATTAATTACATTTCTTTCTAAGGATAGATAAAAAGCTTCTCGCCTTTTTCGTCGAATTTATTAGCAATGCATGCGTCAATATTAAATGTTTGATAATACAATAGTATAATTTGGTTATTGTTCTAATAAAAAGCACGAAGTAACTTTTAATATTTCACACAAATTATATAAACGGTAATATAGCCACATCTCATTAAGGCAAATAAAGTTAGGCATAACTACAATGTACTTTTAATATTTACAATGTAGTTATTTATTATATATTTTATTGTACACCATTTAATAAATTGTTACAAGGAACTTAAAAGTTACGGAAGTAGTGTTATGAGTGGCTTTATACTGAGTAGGCTAGGTCGCGTCGTCAGCCACGGCGGCGGCCGTTTCCGGGGACGAGTTGGGGACTCTGTGGTCCCCACACCCGAGGAGAGGGCTAGATCGAAAGAAGGATATGTCTGTTAACCTCACTTTTGGCAACCAAAAACGACACATAGGCGTCGTGCGTTTTAGTTGGTTCGAGTCCGACATAACGTCTCTCAGCGGCTCCGGTGGTGGGGGTATCCGCAGAGATTTTTCGCACGTGAAAAAAAAAAGGTCTCGTTGTCGAGGGTGATATTCTTCTAACTTTACAGTGTATAGAGAAGTGAGCGTCAAAAAACGACTTTCCGTGGTTTTGCAGAGCCTTCTCTCGACCTAAAGAAAAAGCATAATGCAAGAAGAGCTAACCTAGACCTACAAGAGAATACCTAGCTTATTTAATTTTATAAGAATCATTTCAGTTACGTACCTAAGTAGGCAACCTAGTACAATACAGACAACAATGAAGGGTACTGCTTCAGCAACTTTTAATGTGTTGCATTTACTACAAACCTCAGTGATTTCTAAATGCACTGTAAATCATTATGTATGTTTTTTTAAGGTGATAAATAAACAAACAAAAAAGAAACAACTTTCTTGTAGCAATTTATTGAACTTTATTTACTAAATATATTAAACGGGTGGACATTACATATTAGTAAACTCAGAAGTCGGGTAACCTTGTGTTATGTAATTATGATTATAGTTTTCCAACCAGATACCGGTAACCTCGATGTGTGCAAAGAAACTATCTTTTATATCCCGCTCTTAATTGTAAGTGGTGTAATATCCTAATATTTTAAGTGGTTTAGTATCCTAATATTATGTAATGTAATGATAATTCTTGTATTTAATGTGTGAATGTGTTTAGTTCTAAACTTCCCGTTAGAATTATACTTAAGGTATTACGTTATTCAGTACCTATAAAACTACGGAATATCTAATTTACAATTATACATTTTAATTATATGTATTATGTATAGTATTATATGTAGGATACTATTATGGTACGTAAAAGACCTACTCTCAACATATTAATTGCTGTTAGTACAGAAAGGGCAATTAGTAAACATAGACATAACAGACGCTGGCACCTGAATATGCCTCAAAGGCATTTATTTATGCACATAGTCAAATCGATACTTAGATAATATGTGACGGCCTCTGTGGCGTAGCGACAGAACGTTCGACTGCTAAGCAGGAGGCGCGGGTTTGATTCCCGTTCAGTACAAATATTTGTATACCCGTGACCAGAGGGCTGGTTTATTCCTTGCGCAAAGGATTGGTATTGCCATTCAACGTGGCAATGCCGCCAGCCTTCTGGCCACCCTCCCGGTTGATGTCGATGGGGAGGAATTCTTTGACGCCTGAACCTGCAGGATTCTTTAGGTATATTTAGTTTTTTCTTCTTTTTTTTAAATACTTTAATTTAGATAACTTCCGTGTACATTATATAAATATTAATATTGTTAAAATAAATAAACTTACTCTTATAATATATATGAATTGCGTTGCTTATAATATATATGCATTGGTCTGTGTGTTTCTATGTATGTATTTACAGAAAAAGTATCTAAGCACGTTTATCCGTATTCTAGATTCCATAACTCAAGTTAGTTAAGCTATGCTTACCGGTCTAGATAGCGTTGTGTAGTGCTTTGAGAAATATTTATTTATTTATTTAAAAATATTGTAATAAATAAAAAACTTGGTTTGTATATGCTTACTTCTCTTTAAGAAAGAAAGAAAGGAAGAAAAAGAAAGAAATAATATTGTAAAAAAGAATATTGTACTTTTTGTACAATATTCTTTTTTACAATATTATTTCTTTAACAGAAACAATATATACAGAAACAATATATACAAAATAGACGTAGACTTGTCAAAATGATCGATGCAACGCACATTGCAGTAGTGAACTAGACACACTTTTGTAAAACCGCACTTTAAAGTTTTTAATGAAAAGGCGGTCAATAATGTGATGTGCTGTATTCGACCCCGCCCTTGGTAATTTTACGATTCATAACCTATACCTATCAATGATTTACAAACCATTAACATTCTTTATTCATAATTATAATGCAAAGTAATTTAATCACACACATTTAAAATTCTACTTTTCCGTAATCAATCATGTGAAACCATTAGGCCGTTTATTAATTTTTTAGAAATTCAAAACTCGCAAATTAGTTGTTAATAAAAGATACGTTTAAGTTCGACAGTATTATAAACTAGTTAATAACTATGGTCAGAAATATTTGATGCTAAGGTCGTATCATCGTCCAAAAATATATTAACGGTGAAATTTAGCAACTGATGAACGGATTTCTCTAATAATGTTTGTACATTTTATGGTTTTTAGGTTCTTTTAACCTTTAAAATTATTTGATAATAACATAACATAAACTCACGCCTATATTCCCGAAGGGGTAGGCAGAGGTGCTAGCACCTACATTTCGCCAGTTTATGTTTAGATCCCAATGTAATAGGTGGCGAGCCTATTGCCATTAACCGGGCACTTATAGACGTGCGATATATAGTCAAATTAGTTCATATTTTCTTATTGACACTTTGTTTATTGACGAAATTCACTATACTTTTAGGGTTCTGTTTCCCAAAAAGAAGTAAGGGATACTATTTATAGGGTGGATCATTTCACTGTCCGTTTGTATTTCTGACAATACCTATTTGTTCATGAACAAATTTTGTCTGCAATGTTCGAGCAAAAGCAATCAAAATGTGGCCGTTTATATGGCGAAGTGTGACAATTGCAAGAGAGTCAAAACATATTTAATTATTATATGATAGAATATTACCCTTTGAAGTCAAGTAAAGGGAAAAGTCCTAAAACTAAATCAATAAAGAAACCAAGTTAAAAAAGTAGTTTCATTCCAAAAAGAAAGCGGACAAAATCTTATTAACAGGTGGTAAACTGACCGTGACCTATGTCCATGTATGGGGAACATTACAGTTTTCCAACGGTAAAGTTAATCCATTTAAATATTGTTTTCATTAGAGTGATTTTCGGTACTTTTGTAATTTTATGATGATCCAACTAGTTACATTGTTAAACGTATTTAAAAAATTAGTAAATATTTTTTATTTGTACGGAACCCTTGAATTTGCAAGTTTGACTTACAGTTGACCGATTTTTTATACAAATGGGGTAGAAAATAAGCATAGGATGCGGCACACCCATAAGCGGTCACATTGACCCACAATGTTATGGTGAAAAACCTGCATAGGACGGAAGTATTCCAGCCTACCGGAAAATAAAAGAGCAATAATAATTGCTTTAATTTTCGAAGAGATATACGAGTTCAATATTACGTCAATTTTATAACGCGGCCTTCATGACGAAAGAATACTTGATCTACTTTCCTCCATTATTATATCATTCATAACTTGCTTTAACGTAATTGACTTAATGCGATCAAGTTTATTTATTGGGAACTCGATCAACTTGCTGCCACTAACTTGCTGACACATTTAGCGCTCGTGTACACTACACTGCAGACGCGTCGCGTTTACGCCGCCGCCGCACCGCACCGCAATCGCACTGCTACCGCCACTTTATTTTTGCATAAGCTGGAGCTTTTTGTAATTATAGATTTATTTTTATTATTTACATAATGTACATAGGAGTTATCGCAATTAAAATATAAAAACGATAATCCAGAATATACCTATACAATCGTGCATGTTCAGGTATCAAAGAATTCCTCCCTATCGATGTCAACCAGGAGGGTGGGCAGAAGGCTGGCAGCATTGCCACGTTGAATGGCAATACTTCCGATCCTTTGGCGATCCTTTGCGCAAGGAATAAACCAGCCCTCTGGTCACGGGTAGCGTCAATTAAACGTTTAGAAATGTTTATAAACAAAAGATGGGCACTTGGACCCCATTCTCTCAGCTTCGCGACCCCAAACGGCTCAAATATGTAATTACCACATATTAATATGCTTGCGCCGTTTGATGGTCACTGCCGACGTAGCAGAAGCGCAGGCGCAGTTTGCAGTTCCTGGAAGATGTGAAGGCCCAAATGTGTCAGCACATGTTGCATCTCACCCCAAATGCCTAATGCATAATTTCTAATACTTTTATTTATGTATGTGTATACGTTTGAAGTTGAAGGCGACAGTGGCGTGGTAGAGGAGTGTCTGCGTTGCGGCGACGTTGCCGCGTTGTGGTCGCGTTCCACTTGCGGTTCCATGTGTGTACCGCACTAACTTGGAGTGTTTAATGTTATGAGTGTTTTACACATATATTAAAGTCGAAATTTTCACGCATTTTATTTCATAACATTTTACACTTACGTAAAGCGTATTCATGGTTTTTTTTTTTATCATTAGTATTTATTAATAATCAAGTAGAGAAAACATGATAAATAAGAAATCGTGATCCAAATGTTTTTTCGTGTTAGTTCCACTATGAGTATACATAATAATATATGATGTATCTAATTTGTCTGCTTTCTGTGATATACCGTATAATGGCGGACATTGGAAGGCTTATGTCTAGTTAATAATGCAATAGGCTAGTTGATTGATTGATTGTGATATACCGAGGTACTTTATGTTAAGTGGTGTTTATGTTTGTTAGCTATTATTATGGTGCGAACTCTACCAACAGGACCAAAAACCTGTCGGTAGATAGTTCAACTGTTGCGTCGTCAGTGGTCGTGGTTTTGATCCATTTAGTGGTAATATTTATATACATCAATATCTACAGTGGTCTGAATATTTAGTATAAAGGTGTACATAAATATGTATTTATAAATTCAAAATTGATTACGTATACATTTTATTGCTATCAACTGGATTCAACTCAACCTTACTAAAGTTTTTACTAAATAAGTACTAACTACAGAAATTCGTAATACCACTTTACCTTAATCTCACTTTACCGTAATCCGGGTATTGAACCAGAAAGCATCCAAGTATACACGCTACCGTGGCGCCAATAAGGCAGTAATAGATATAATATAGATGCAAATATTAGTGAACTCTACAAGTATGCTAAGCTTGGGTACATCTTATGTTCATAAACATTATATGACCGGCAAACATATTAACATAGGCTTCATCCTTGTGCAATTTTGATCCCTTTCCTGGTACCCATGGGAACGTATTTCCGAAATAAAACGCCTATGTGTTATTACCGCGGTAGCCGAGTGGTATAGGTAATGGACTGCTGAGACGAGGTCTCCATGGCACACATCAATGACTTTTCAAAGTTATGTGTGTATTTTTCGTAGGTTTATAAGTGCCCGGTAAATGGCAATAGGCTCGCCACCTATTACATTGGGACCTAAACATAAACTGGCGAAATGTGGGTGCTAGCACCTCTGCCTACCCCTTCGGGGATATAGGCGTGAGTTTATGTTATGATATAACAGACAGTAATTTCAACCAGATCCATTCAGCCATCAGAGCGTGATAGAGTAACAAACATCCAAAGATCATTCACATACTTACACATTTATAATATTAATAAGTAAGTGGTACCTAGCTGAGCAGAAATCGTTTTTAAATCTTTTTGGTTAATAATAATAACAATAATAATATTATTTCAGACCATAGTCCATAATTAAAAAAGAAATACATACACTGAACAAACACATCAACTAGATACGTGTGCTCGGATCAAGGCTTTCACTATAGCCGAGTCCTGCTTATCTGCAATGACCTTCAGGATACCGTTAGTGCTACCCCGTATTCTACTTAAGCTGGAAGCGAGTCTTTTTCGCATGATGGCATGAAAGCCGTCGACTCCAGCATCGGCAAACATGCCAGATGCACTACAGAAGCGGGGTAGCCCTAACAACATCCTGAACCCATTATTATATTGGACGCGTAGGGCATTGAGCGTTCGCTGCGTATAGCTGAACCACAGGCTGCACGTGTAATAGTGTGGTTGCGACTGCAATTCTTCATTGGTTGATTAGTCCTTTTATTGGTTTCACTTTTTTGGTTGTTCAAGGTTTTTGCAAGCACTTACACATAAAAGGGTTTTCATGTTAGTGTGTACTCGATAAAAAACGCTATACATCTACTATGAGATTTTCTGTCTTGAATACATTTCATATATTGAACCGTCACTCACTGTTACTCTCAAATCATTCATCAAGAAAGCTTTACAAAGTTGTGTATTAAAAATTGCCCGAGACGATCAGATTAGTCATTCATTACTTATAGATTGCAGTCAATGTAAAATTTAATCTAATAATGTTTTTTTTATACGACTTAGGTGGCAGACAAGCGCACGGCCCACCTGATGGAAAGTGGTTACCGTGGCCTACGGACGTGTGTAACACCAGAGAAGCCACACTCGTGCTGCCAACCCTGTAAGCACAGAGATTCTGTGCTGTCAGTGTAGAGGACAAAGCAGGACAAACTTTTAGTCATTCCACTGAAAGCATAAATTCTCCAGTGAGCTCTGACGGCCCTACTCACCGCTGGGAACATAACACGAAGTTATTATAACCGCGGTATTCTATAGGGCGGAGGTACTTCCCCAGTCGGACTACTCAATTGGGCGGAAACCCGCCGTGTCCTACCTCCTATTTTGAAAGTAATTTATATTTGTAGTTCATCCGATTGCAATAAAACTTTGTCAATATACTACACGCACTTTAGCGAAGGATATATATTTTTTTAATTGTATTGTATACAGAGAACATATGAATATGGATTTCAATTCGATTAGAGAGAAAAAAAAAATGTCTTTTGATATTCCGTATAATCTTTGAAAACAAAACTTACCTACGTTTTTGTGAGTTGTTTACCTTCAGAATCACTCATAGTAGAATAGTAAAATTACTATAAGATTGTTAATAACCCTTGTGTTTATATAATTGCGAGAGAAGGAAACCTTGAAATAAAGCCCTGTACCAACCCGTTTGGCCATTGTGGAAACAGTAGGCAAGGCCTCCCAATATTGGGAGAGGTCTAGTCCAGCAGTGGACTGCGATGGGCTATTTAATCGATTATATAATTGACTCGTTTTATATTATATTTTGAAGTTAACATATACAAACAATAATAAACAATTAAAATAATTGACTATTATTTTATATGTACCCGATGCTTACGAAAATCCAAAATCTACTTGCGTAACTACTCGGAGTCGAATGCGGAAATAGCATTATGAAGATGAGCAATATAAATATTTATTACGATTTAATTTAATGTTATGTATTCGCTAAAATCAACGCTAATATATGAAACGCACTTAATGAGTTGTTACAGTCGTAGAAAAAGGAAATTAATGGCATGCTTAGAGCGTTTTCACAATATCCGATCTGATATTGGTGTTGGCACCAATGATAGTAGAGGAAGCGGAAGTGAAGTATGTAAGGATAGAGCCAAATGGCGGGCTGTTGTCTCTGCCTACCCCGGAGGGGAATAGGCGTAGCGTGTATTTGTTTGTACGTATGTATGTTATATATATAAGATAACATAACATAAGCTCACGCCTATATCTCCGAAGGGGTAGGCAGAGGTGCTAGCACCCACATTTCGCCAGTTTATGTTTAGGTCCCAATGTAATAGGTGGCGAGCCTATTGCCATAAACCGGGTACTTATAAACCTGCAATAAATACACACATAACTTCGAAAAGCATCGAAAAGTCATTGGTGTATGCCATGGTAAAACCTGGGATCGAACCCGAGACCTCGTCTCAGAAGTCCATTACTCATACCACTAGTCTACCGCGGTATATATATATATATATATATATGTGTGTGTGTGTGAAACACATCTTTTTTATCTATATCTTGTCATTCTATTCTATTCTACTAATGATTGTGCATTTTTTTAGGCTAGCTGGATGCCCAGTAGATCAAAATAGTTGTTTATAAAGTATTCTCACATAAAAAGGGATTGTACAGCAAGTCATAAATCATAATCATCATCAACGGTACAGCCCCCTAAACTATGTCACCGTAGATCAGTTCTAATTTATGTCCATATATAAATACTTAGAAAGCCTCTAAAGTGATTATCCACTCAGTGGGCGTTCTTTACTTTTATATAAAGAATATGAATAAAAATAATTTAATCATTTATATGATATATAAAAGTTTTAAATATGTTAAACAATCTCATTCTGTGTACTAGTTCTCAGCAGTTAAACTTTAGCACAGTTTCAACATGTAAACGAGGTACAATATACATGATAATGAGGAATATTATTGGAAATATCTATTGGATTTACTTTCATTTTCTTGCAATAATCACTTCACCTCGCTGAAGGTTTGAGAAAGAACGGACGACCCTCACACTATACAGGGTCGATTATTACTTTTAAAAAGAAATTTATTCTGATATGACGGTTATCAACGTCAACGAAATGGTTCATCGTCCATTTCTTATGGAGATGACGGCAAGACCTTTGGTCAATATTTGACTAGGGTTCAACACTGATTGAAAGAGGTTTCAACACCTCTTTCAATCAGTGTTGTTTATTTTATTTTTTATCTAGGACACGCCAACTTGATTTCACCTCACCTGATGGTAAGCTAAAGGCAAAGTCTCAGGAAAGAGGGTCACCATTACAGACACTAAGTAATATTACAATGGTGGCACTCAGTTTGGCGGCCTCATCATTTGCTTTTTCACGCCCCGATTAAAGGACCCGGGACTGTAGTAAGAAGGAAACACGTGTGCTGGTAATGTATTCCAGGTCTTGGTGGTGCGGCAAAGAAAAGAGTCTCCGAACCGCTTGGTTCTTGCTCGTATATTCTGCACAGTGTGAGGGTGACATCTAAGCCCTGCACGTGTTGTCCTATGTACGAAAGGAGAGGGTGGAATTAGTTAGGGTGGGATTGACACACTTTTTTTTTTTTTTTTTTTACGTGCGCAAAATCCCCACGAATACCTCCCCACCGGAGCCGGTGGAGGAGGCTATGTCGGACTCGAACCGACTAAAACGCACGCCGCCTGTGGGTCGTTTTGGTTGCCGAAGGTGAGGTTGACAGGCATATCCCTCGCACCCCGGCCGACCCAGGGCCATCTCTCACGATATGGCCCTCTTCTCGGGTGTGGGGACTACAGAGTCCCCAACTCGTCCCCGGAAACGGGGAGGCGCGCCACGCGCGCCACCGCCGCGGCCTGCTTCTGCCAGGGTGACAGGCGGCTTCACCTGTCACCCCCAGGCCGGCGCTCATGGGGGGCGGAGGTCGTTCATCGACCTCCGACGCCCGAGTTGCCTTCGTGCGCGGGCAGCTTGTCTTGCGATCCTTCGTCGCTCCCGCTGCCGCTCCCGCCCCGCCTCCTCCTTCACGAGCATTACTTGCTCGCAGAAGGAGGCGCCGGCCGCCCACGCATCCGCGCAGCGAACCATCGCCGCGAGCAAGGTGGAGAGCGTGAGAACCCTCACTCCCAGGGCCGCCACAAGCTCCCGCCTCGGCGTCTCCCACGCCGGACACTCGGTGAGCGTGTGCGGACCTGAGTCCTCGCTCGCGTCGCAGTGATGGCACTCGGACGTTGGCTCTTTCTGCATCCGACGCAGATACTTTCCGAAGCATCCGTGCTCGGTGATCATCTGCGTCAGACGGTACGAGAGGCTGCCGTGTGGCCTCTCTAGCCACTCCCCCATGGATTGACACACTATTGAGTATCTAGTTCCTGATAAATAGAAATGAAAATATCACTCGTGAGTCGAAAACGGAAACATCCATTCTATGCCGTCCTCTGTGGCGTAGGGATAGAAGTTAGAACGTTCGACTGCAACGCAGGAGGCGCGGGTTCGATTCCCGCTCAGTGCAAATATTTGTATGCAATGAATATGTATATTTGCATTGGTCTGAGTGTTTGTATGTATAATTTGTATGTTTCATAACACAAGCTAGTTAAGCTATACTTACCATGGGTCCAGATAGCGCGAGTATAGAATGTTGTAGAATATTTATGTTTTAATTTAAATGTACCTAACCTAAGAAAGCGCTGTAGCCTAGTGGTATGGGTAATGGACTGCTGAGAGAAACCGCGGTAGCCTAGTGGTATGGGTAACCTCTGCCTACCCCTTCGGGGATATAGGCGTGACTTTATATTATGTTAATTTAAATGTTTTTTAAATAGGTACTTACCCATCTGTAATAAAAAAAGCATAATACGCTAAAAACAACTAACGATTACGCATTTGTAATAAGTGCTTTATAAGCTTTGATTAAAAAAGAGATTAAAGAACCGCACACATAATCAAAAGAAAGTTTTTTGCTTCAATTTCACAATAATGCTCATTAAAAAGAAATATATTATGTTAGATTTATCTGCATATTGATATCTAAATAACCTAAGATCTTATCATATGAACAATTTGGATAACGGCAATGACAACATGGATAACAGTAAGGCATCTTATACTAGGGGTATAACCCAAGTCAACAACACTTGGAAGTCAGTGCCTATGAAACAACAGATGAGGCTCTGGCGCAGGATTTCCCCCCAGGGTTGGAAGGGTAAACCTTAGTCACTCCTGGAAAATCGACATATTAAGGACTAGAAGTAAACTTCAGGCTCCGAATTTCAATTTTGATCGCGACTGGAAAATCTCAAGGAATATATATAATCTTACACAAGGAGAGAATGTTATCAACCCGCTTGCTAAACTGCGTGATGTAGTAATAGAATATATTGCCATTAAGAGTACGAAGGCCATTAGTCTCAATAAATACCTACCTAATTATTCATTATTACAATCTAGTGATTAGGCAAATTAAGATGTTTATCTGTCTGCTAAAATGCATTCGTGGTTTTTTTTATATTTATTTTCTGTGGCCTTTATTTGTTAGAAAAGAAAGGTTGTACCAAACTAGAATCATTTTGGCATAAATGTAATATCGAGCACTCAATTTAGTGGGGTTAAGTCAAAGTTGAACATCATATATTATTCTGTATGTACCATTAACGGTGTTTAGTAAACATGTAAAGGAAAAATCTAGACTAGTGGTTTGTAAATAAATCACTGGTTACTACGCAGCCCCTTCTTCAAATAACTCCTGCAAGAAACTCAGCAGACTTGCAAAGACAACAACAGACATTGTAACTCTGCAGGAGTTACAATCCCTATTGGTCTTAAAGGAGTCTGCTATTTTAACATAGGATTTATAATAGTTAACTGCTATTAGAGTTAATTTTATGAATATTCCAATTATAGCTTTGTCATGCTTTGCTTGCGTAAATTTTCTTTCATCTACAAGACTTTACTGGACTTAACTGTCACTTTTTGGAGTTGTTTTTTTACTTTACTACATAATCATTTTCAAACGTCTAATATTACCGTCGCAATTAATAGAATTACAATTGTTATTATAATAATATCACTTACTGTTTATTTTACAATTGCATTGTTATTGCTTACCAAACTAGTTACGATTACATCAGCTGTATAACAAACAATTGATTACGCAAGAGTTCCTCCTTCCGCCATTGTAACGTTTTCGTAGTCATTAATCTGAAAAAAAAAATAGGATTTATTTCTCACAAATATGTTGTCATAGATAGAAAATATAACTGGGGTTAGGTCGAATCATTTGAATCGATTTCTGTTTTATTATAGATTAGAGAATAAATTTCGGAATATATTTCATATAGATGACATTTTATGATTTACTTGTCAAACATGTAGACAATTTATGATTGTATTCGAAAATCTCATTCTTAAGAAATGAACGGTATAAAGCGCACAGGTGTCTTCAATATCGACTTTAGATAATAGAGTCGAATTTGAAACAAGAATTATATTCTATTATCTGTGTTGAAACCTTGTTAGTTACAAGCGAGAGTCAAATTTTTCAATGTATAGTATTTGTAATATAGTGTAGTATTAGAGTACTAGTAGTGTGTATAATTAAAGTGTAGTATAATAGTTTATTATAATAATAAAAAAATAAACTCATTGATAACATCTTTTACAATCTTATCGCTGCAGGTAAAAACTACACTTTAATTCTTAAGTGTCCCTTCAATTTATTAACACTAATGTTTGTCCCTTTCAATTTTGTTAATTCATCCTAAGGTCGGATTATTACGTTTAGTGATAATGTTAGATTTCATTTTCTATGTGGTACAAATTATATTTATGAATACATTCAATCAAATGATAGTAATGATGTATAAACAGTATTGTCTGCCATCTCTAAAAAAACTCAGTAAGGCGTGAGAAAAGTTCTAAATTTATATTTCTCGCATAGAAAGTAATAATTCTAGATAACACTCACGATCACGATCGCAACAATTATCCAATAATTTATTAAAACATCAAGACGAAATAAACTTTTATAAGGAACCTGACTATCAAGAATAACCACAACAAGATAAAAAAAAAGCTATCATAGGTATGAATTTCTTAACGGTTTTCTAAGATTCGAGAATATCTTCAAACTGAACCATCAGTTGTATTAAGTAGGTAATTATTTTTTATTATTGAGAATGCCTTGTGTGATCCACGACCTCTGGTTTACCTGCCGTTACTCGTTCTGATTCGTTTATAGCTATACCTGCATATTTAATCGCCGTACAGATGTTCAGGAAAACTTTAAAAAAAGCAGTTTATCATATACTTCCCATAATATACAAATGGTAGCTAGTAGCGTCGGATATTGAATTGTGATGGCGATTGCCAGTCTGATATGAAAGATAATACCCATCATTCGTGATGAACCGTCATTTGATATTCATAAAACACCGATCAAACGTTGATGTTATGATAAATGTCTGGCGAGCTTTTCTAAATTAAGTGTTTTATTATACCGTTCACCGTTTCTTTCGCTACGATATTGTTTACTACTAACTTGAGTGATATATGTGATAGAAACTTGGAATAGGTTTTGTAGGTTATTAACCTTAGAGAGTATCAATTCATAAACCACAACTCATTATAAAAGTCCTTTGAAATTATTTAGATTTAATGATTAAGATTTATCATAGTAACTAAAGTTCAAAAGTGTAATAATTATATAGCACTTTTAAGCTAAAGAATACCAAAATCTAGAAATAAATCTTTTTATACTAAAAATGTTTCATACGGGATGAATATTTTCAGAACACCGATTCAGAAATTATTTCCGGTTTATTAAAAATCTCATATTTTTTCTACATACACAAAAAGGCAGTGGTGATAAAAAAAATGAATTGCTTAAACCTTTCCAATTCAATACAGTGGCCTTTATTGGAATCGTATTAGGATAATATTTTGTCATGCGGCGATATTTACACGAAATTAAAATCTGCTTCGTAACTGAATTGTTGTAATTATGCTCATATTAGAGACCATATAGCTCATTTTGTGGGAATCTATTGAAATCTACTGTAAATTAATGAAGATGCTAGTTTTTAGCGGAATCGCTCAATGTGACTCTTTTTAGACCCACTGATTTTAGCCATATTTTTTGTTAGTTCTCAGTAGGTACCTATGTCTGTGAAAAAAGTCAGAACTACGTATATTGTGTAAGATACAAAATTCAATAATAATAAAAAAAAAAAAAAGTGTTGTCATGTTTTATTACTTATCAGTTACAGACATCGCTACACATTGTTTTTGTTAATCGATCATGAGATTTTTTGACGCAGGTGCATTATGAATTCCACACACTAATTACTTTCAAGTTTTCTATAACATAAAAACCGGTATACTTTCGATTTTTAGCTGAGAGAACCTTATCTACCTATGATAGCAACATTGGTAAGCATAGTTAGGCTCATTTTACATTGCCATAGAAGGAAAGCGAAAAACTTTGTTAAAATGAAATTGTGTAGGTATAACATTTCGAACTTTCTCTCCACTTAGTAACGTTCAAATTAGATAAGAAACTGTAAATAAATAATCGCTGATAGATGTCGCTTCAATAATCGAAAAGTCGACAGAAAACGCGCTTCAAATTTTTAGTGTCACGAAAAAGTACTTTTCTAAATGAAAATAAGCTTCAAAATTGTAATACAACGTCGTTGTCAAAAATCGCGTCGCTTAACTATCGCGATAAGCTAAACTGAACCTAACGGATTCAACTCGCTTATTGAATGTGCGTCGTGTTCGTTTGGCCTTTGACCGCGATCGGAATAACTTTTTTTTTCTATCATTACCCAATGAACTCTTCACCAAGTTTCACTGGCGGCTTTTCCCTAAGCAAATGAGTGCTCCATGTATGTGAAACGTGTTAATATGGGGTATTAATGAACATGCGGTTGGGTATGATAATATCAATTTGTCTTTTTATATTCATCTTGTACTTGGTAACCGATATTAATGTTTGTGTTTAGAAAGGTGTACGCGATAGGTACTCCTTAATGAAGGTAATACTTCATGTAGTATTAACGTTAATTAACTGTGTTTTTTTATATTACTAATAGTTTATCTTGTCAATATCAGTCCTACTATTGATTTTTGATAATGTATATTTGCATTGGTCTGGATGTTTATATGTATAATATGTATGTATTTACAAAAAAAAAGTATCTATGTATGTTTATCCGCATTCTAGATCCCATAACACAAGCTAGTTAAGGTATGCTTACCATGGGTCTAGATAGCGTTGTGTAGAATGTCGTGGAATATTTATTTATATAATATACTGCTTAACAATTTTAATCACTCTATGGAAAAGTTAAGAAATTATTTTTTTTAGAATATTTCTCATGTCTTAAGTAAACTCAGGCAAGAAACTTAGCGGGCCCCTTTTTGTGATATATTACTTCTATATTTATCATTATCATGTAATTAGGATCTACTAATATTTTTGAGTAAATATTCCAACCATTATATCAAATATATATGCACAATATGAATTTATTATAGTATTTTCGAAAAGTTTCATTTTTTATAAAATTATACTTTTAAATTTATTAATGGGTGGATTTCTAATTTTATGCAAAGTTCCTTTAATATCTAGGTGTCCTTGCATTCAATAAAAGGAAGCTATTTGACATTTTGACAGCTATTTTATCTATTTGACAGTTTTAACGTCGACCAATGTTTCATCCATATATGGATTAATGATTCAATGTATTTATATTATTAATTGTTTTAGTTTATCTGTATATACATTTATATCTCCAAGTTCATTAAAAAGAACATCGCTTGCGGTGTTACGATCAATAGTTTTTTTATAACTATAAGCTATAAATAACAAAACAAATTAATGAATCAACGACGCAATTATAACGCACTACCGTAGAAAACCCTTGGGCTGTTTCATTATAAATCATTATTGTTAAATATGTAAATGTTCGGAAGTGGCAACCATCTACAAACAATAATGCTACCTAATACTACAATAAGTCAACCTTTTTGACTCTCTAGGTCCGAGTAAACCATAAATTTTGACGATTAAACCGGTTGTCACTGGGCCGAACAATGCCTTTGATATGGGAAATGAGAAGGCTCGAATTTCGAACGACACAATCAGTTAACCCATGAGACCTTTAAGCACGTGATTGAGAGAGAATTTACACCTACGTGTGGTTATCGATGAAGCGATAACAGTTCTATCGATTCGATGACTACTTGAGATTGAGTGATGGGTTTTTAATATTCGATTATGTTAAGGTTATGGTTTAAGTTATCATTGATTGTTTTAAATGTGCTTATATGTTTGTAATTAATCATATTCCGTGGGATGGTGATAACATTTTGTTGTTGGAAAATGTACTCGTTATAAAAATCACATTTAATGTCAAAATAACATGCAGTGCATAGCGCTGTGTAGAATATCGTAGAATACCTATATATTGAAATATTGTACACAGCGCTATCTAGACCGCTAAAGTAAGCATATCTTAACTGGTGTTATAGAATGTAAAATGCGGATAAACACATTTGACTTCTTTTATAAATACATCCATATTATACACATAAACCATACCAATGCAAATATACATACTCATGCATACAAATACATGTACTGAGTGGTAATTGAACCGACTGCCTCCCTGCGTAGAAGTCGAACGCTCTACCACTATGCCACAGAGGTCGTCATAAAAAAGATTCACTTATAAAAACCTAAAAATTGTTCTTTACTTATTTGCCGTAAAACAGAGTGATTAGAATCGAAAGACATTAGTCCACAGCAAGGGTCAAATAAACAAGTATCTTGCCCATTGGGGTATGCAGAAACAATGTTTTCCCTCTTGTACTTCGCTTTTTCTATTTTCATCACTATTTTCATATATGATTGTTTCTAAAGGGCTAGAAGACCGATATTAAAGAAAATAACACATACATTGATTAGGCAACTATTGATTCGTAGTCTTTCTGAAAAGTTCATTTTGATATCCGTTTGTATGTAGTACGACAGTGGATACAGTTCTAAAACCATTGATTTAAATAGTTACTAAACGGATGTCTGATACATCTGAAAAAAAGTTATATAGTGGGTATCTGTGTAGACGGACATAACTTTTTTTGCCTAGGTTGGAAGTGGAACTTGGTTGGAATAACAAATGGAAAGTAGTTTATAGTTTGTTGATATTGTATCCATATTGTAAAAGTATCAATTTATTTATAACTGCTAGAGACAGGTAAAAGTGGATTTTTAGCGAAAACTGTAATTTCGGTGCCGTGAAACTGGTTTTATTTAATTTTCGAGTTCATATGAATAATTAATATTTCGATGGTACGATTTCTAAAGCGTTTACTATTTGGTCGTGATATTTTCTCTTTGATGTGTAAATTTATCTTGAAACATATATCATGATTATTTTATTTTATATCACGAGAAGCAATTTGTATTATATACGTTTTAAATTAATATACATTAATCTTTAAGGTCGTATACACACATTTATTAAAACTATTTTTATTTTATCTTTACAGATGGCTGAAGAAACGTGTACGAGGAATGGGTAAAGAAAAAATAATACATTTTAGTAGTGGCACCTGGCGGGCGATCATAAAATGACAAACAAGGCTAATCTGAGAATTGGTTCACTGAAGTTACACGAGATGGCGCGATTTCTGATTCTGATCATGACGGCGAGTGCGGTGGGAGCTTCCAGTTCGATAGACGAGGTGGCGCTGGCGAATGTTACAAGATATGCCACAGGAGATTATTTTTCACTTATTGGTAAGATTAATATACTGCTATCGGGTATCTATCTATATGCTTTATGGTCGTTATTATTAAACCCAACTATATAGTCACTCTACATTGACATCTATTTTTATCTTTATCTTTATTATTCTGTCATTCATGATCTACCTACTTACATTGTACGTATTCCGTATTAAGATTATGGTATAGCAACAATTAAGGTATTGTTAGCATCGACTTAAACCCCAAGAGACCATAGATAGATGTTTAAAAAAATTCAAAAGATTCAGTGTTGTCGAACTATTGTATATAAAAGGTTTTTCAATCAAATCAAGTAAGGTATCCTTAAATAAAAATGAAGGAAATTATGAGATTTCAAAAATTTATCACAACTAAAAAGTATTAAAAAAATTATATGAATTTTATGAGATTTATTTCATAAACCAATTTCTTAAATGTTTAATTTAAATATTTATAAGCCCGGCTGCAAATAATGTAAAAGCAACGGCTTTAAGAAAGTTCGAAACAAGTTTCGAATTTTTTTTTCTGTTTAAGGTGCTTAAGGTCTGATTCTAATAAATTAACATATCGGTATTTTCAATTCCAGGGTCGGATTGTGGCCCAACTCGTTGTATGGAGCTGACACACGGGACGTCCCTGGCCGCCATCGGTGCCGACATCAGCGGCTGTCGGTGCCAATGTCGAAAGGAAACACCTGCCTTCCGCGAAGACCATGGAAGCTGCGTCAACCATATTGACGGTATTATAATCTTTTTGTCTGGTCTGGTCTGGTAACAACCGCGGTAGCCGTCCGTTACCCATACGGTAACGGACAGCTGAGACGAGGTCTCGGATTCGATCCCAGGTTTTACCATGGCACATACCAACGACCTTTCAATGCTTTTCGAATTTATGTGTGTATTTATCGCAGGTTTATAAGTACCCGGTTAATAGCAATAGGCTCGCCAACTATTAGATTGGGACCTAAACATAAACTGGCGAAATGTGGGTGCTAGCATCTCTGCCTACCCCTTCAGGGATATATATAGGCGTGAATTCATGTAAAATTTATATTATGTTTATAGTTCTTTTTTTTATAGGTGCTCAACACGTCTTGGATATCGACTTTTTTATTGAAATTCGAAGGAAGTTTATTGATTATAATTTGAAATTGACATGGCGGCATAGCTTGCAGAAGAGGTGTATCCACACATTTCCCCAACTATATATTTGGTTTAACGTAATAGCGGGCGAGCTTATTGCCGTCAAACGGGCATTTTGTCATAGACTGTATGTTTAGGTACTGTCGAATGGTGGACGGTCATAAGTCGCCTTTTACTCCACCGGGAATAAACACGGTTGGTAAAACTAATGGAGGTAGGACACGGCGGTATTTTTGTCCAATCAAGTAGTTCTACTGTAGGAGCACTTCCACCCTACTACATACCGCGGCCATAATAACCTCGTGTTATGTTACCGGCGGGCAATAGGGCCACCAGAGCACACTGGAGAGTTTTTGTGTTGTCCGTGGGAAAACTAATGTTTCGTCCTGCTTTGTGTTCAGTGCTTAACAAGGTCAGCAGCGCAAGTGTGACTCCGATTGGTGTTGCACATGTCCATAGGCCACGGTAACCACTTTCCATCAAGTGGGCCGTATGCTTGTCTGCCACCTAAGTGGTATAAAATATATTTTAAGATCAATTTTAAATCCAAAATTGATTATAATCAAGCAGTAGTCAACATGTGCTGGGCTTTAGAGGCAAAGTTAAATAAAACCGGAAGCCGAAATTAACCAGAGTTACTCTACTAATAAAGGGTGCAGTTATTTTGAACAGCGGTATACCTACTTATCTTTCATCTGTTTATTATTATTCATTCTATAAATAAATAATAAATAAATATTCCACAACGTTCCACACAACGCTATCTAGATCCATGGTAAGCATAGCTTAACTAGCTTGTATTATGGGATCTAGAATGCGGATAAACATACCTAGATACTTTTTTTGTAAATACATACATATTATACATAGAAACACCCAGACCAATGCAAATATACATATATGAATATGCATAAAAATATTTGCACTGAGCGGGAATCGAAACCGCGCCCGCTGCATGGCAGTCGAACGCTCTACCGCTAGGCCACAGAGGGCGTCAACTATGTACCTATTTATAACGTCTGTTATGAGCGGCAATAGTTTTACCTCTAAAGTCTAAAGGCTACGACTTTCGACAAGAAATTACAGGAAATTAGACAACAAGCCTATGTTAAGGTTAACGTTGACAATGACAAGGGTCAGCAATATGATTTAATGAGCGTAGTTAACTCTTCATATGTAACACACGGCTTAGAACCTTTACTATGTGAGAGTGTATGTATCGATGGATACCTATTTCTTTGGCTGTGTGTGCATGGGTAAAGTATTAAGCTAGTTGTGTTGCGTCGAAAGATTACACTTTAAAACCCTAGGTCCGTATTGTTTTTGATTAATATGTCGGTTTTTCCGGGAACGACTACCGTTAGCCTTCCTAACCACGAGAGAAAATCCTGCTCCAGAGTTTCATCCGTCAGTTCTTGGATATATCATATCATAATCAATTTGTTTATTAACATCGCCAATACATTTTAAAGTGATTTAACACTAAAAATTTTTTAACAGCATATCAATGAATTTTTGTAAAATACGTTACACTTTTATAGAATGTCTGATGGCCAGCTTTGGACGCGGCGCTACAAAGCCACAAATACCGTTCGTCTACCTCCCGCTGAAAGGACAAATTATCTATCCATCTAAAGAAATTATTTTTAGTGGTAAGTGAATAGACTTAGAAATAAGTTCAAGTATTACGTAAACTCTAAAGATGGAGGGGGGGGAGGATCTTTGCATTGCTTATTTTTGATGACATGAACAAAAATGATTATGTAAGCAGTAGTTAAAACATGCAAGGTAATATGCAAATCACCTATATGCATATTACTTTTCATGATGTTTACGTAATCTTAGTAGGGGGTTTGGAATTTTCTTACTTTTGCTGAAAAGGGGAGGGAGGGTTAAATAATTGTAATAAATCTACTTACGGTAATGCTTGAACGGCCCCATAAAGCTGTCTTTTATTCCCAATGATACAAGTGTTTCATAAAGGTAGAGCCCAATGACATCATAGCACCTTGCTTTTTATTTATCATTTTTGTTATGATTCTCTTTTTGTTATCCTGTGAACATAAAAAAGATAAACTGAATTAGGCGTTGTATGGGAGGGAAAATAGGGAGATCCAGCATAATCTTTATGTTCGTTTATCCTTTTTATAGTAACCAGACATTCTTCACTTTAAACTCAAAAGTGGCAACAACTATAGGTTAAAATTTCACATAAGTAGAAAACGGTTGATCACTGTTTTATACATAATCTTTTGTGGAAGCCTTTCGGGCTAAACCTCATTGGAACATAGGATGAGGTGGGTAAGTCGGACTCAAAGCGAATAAAATCATAAGTTGTTTCGTCACATCAGCCTGTATAACCGGTAGTGTGGTATGTACTAGTGTCCTAGAGAGGATTAGAAGTCAGACTTACAAATCCTACAAGTAATTTATATAATTTTTTGACGTTATTTTCAGATATCGAAGATGCGATCTGCGCAGTGACAAGTGCGCAGTACCTGTCGCCGTCAGGGTGGGTGACGCTGCGTGACTTAGTCGACAATGACGTACCTTTTGGCCTGTACCGCGATGAAGGCAACACTTTCTTGCAGGTAACCTAAAATACTTTATTTTATATTCTAAAAAGAACAGAGTGTGTAACGTCCGTATTTTGGGCAAGAAAGACAGATGAAGTTCTAGGTACTGCCTTTTTCACTTGAAAAACGAACGTATATAGGATGTCATGATAAACCTACTGTATTTGAAACAGTGATTTACATTTTCAAATCACGTTTTTTCAGAAATAGGCAATATACTTCTTTCGACTTTCTTTCCTTTCTTCAAAGAGCATTGCTCTATATAGTTTCATTCTTGGTGTTAAATATAGATTTTCTTGTTAAGTTTGGGCTTTACGGTTGGCATGTACGAACAATATTTACAAAGGTATTCTTGATAGATAACAATGTAGAGTTTCGTAGCACCTATCATTATATACTGCCGCTCTTCTTCCGCCCGTATGTAACTAACAGATATAAGAACAATTAAAAGTTATCGAAAGCAAATCCAATAAATATTCAATAAAAACTAGCAATATATAATTGTAATAATTAAAAAATATGTTGTTATTACAAAGTAAAAAAAATTGGTTCTCAAGCATCAGATGTAATAATAAAAAAATATGTGTCATATGACAATGAAAGAAGTAAGTGTGTAATCTCCTATTTAAAAGAAATATAAATAAAATTGGTTTGTAAGTACATTACCATAAAAGTTCGGGCGCCTTGGAGATACACATGCCTAAGATAATCAGCGGATATTGGAAACTTTTAATCTTCCGGAGGTGAGCTAAATGAAACCAAACTGTGAGGTTTAAGGTTTTATTGTCCACTCCAGTGTGCATTTAGAAATAGTTGCAAGGATACATTCCTAATGTATATCTAACCTTAAATTTAAAATTAGAGTTTTATAAGCTAGGTCAAAATGATCTTATGTCAATATGATTCTATGTCACCAATGCACTTTTAGGTCATTTTGAAGTTTAGATTCAAAATATAATCAAAGCAAGCTCACGGCATCCCTCGGCGAGTATATGCAAACACAGCAGCGGGAAAGCTCGTAGCAGGCGAAGTTTTCAGTTTAAGCCCATGCGGTACATCCATGTTTGAGGTGAAAAGTCCAAACCCTCCATAAGGAAATGCAGATGACCGAAGACAAAGGAACGCCGAAAAAGGTCCAAAGAAAAGAGAAAAGGCCAAGACAAAGGGCAAAGGCGGCTCCAACCTGGAAACCGCCTTAATTTGCTGGAACAATGCCAATAGCAAAAGAAATCATAATATTCTCAGATTAAGAGCAGAAATAAACTATAATTCCACAAGAGGATAGTTGTGAGGACACAAACTATTATCCTTTAGGCCAAAATACTCTCATTTTTATGAGATTTATTGAAATTAAGTTACGAAGCCATGAATATCGACCATCCAGTCTCTATGCTAGGAAGAAAGGTGCTTTTGACAGCGATACGTCAAAATGTCATTCACTCCGCGCTCCGAAACCTTTCGTTCAAAAATAGAATTAAAACAGGTGTGACGACGTTCGCAGAGCGCGTCGTTACATTACATCCCTCCCCAAAAAGAAAAAAAGAAAGAAGGAAACTTCCTTTTCCAATGAAAATTATGAGAGTCCAGAACAAAATTCCAAAAAACCTCAAAAGACAAAATGTCTTGCAACATTTTTCAATAAACAAAAAGGGCAATGCGAAAGCATCTTGCATTGGGTATTGCAGAAATAATTATAAATTAAAGAATGGGAAAGCATTCCTAAAAATCAAAGAATGTGAAAACACTCGAAAAGTAAAGAACCAAACTCAGAAAAGAGTAAAAACTTATTTCAACACAAAAGTGAAAATAAATCCTTCAATAAAACAAATTAAACAATCCCTACTCAATTCCATTCCAGATATCGATTAGGCGACCAACGCCGTCGAATCTAATCCTTGATCTTAACCAGCCTTCTAGCATCAATACAAAAGTGCGGTTGAGCTCCTACGCCACCGACTCTATACCAGCTATTCGTGAAACAAAAATATGAAACTAACAAGATATCGGTTAAGCACCAACGCTGCCGAATCTGAAAGAAAATCGGTAAAAACAATGAAGTTTTCCCACTGTCGGTTAGGTTGAAAAGCCGCCGACTTCAAATTCATACTCCAACATCTAAAACGTCAAAACAAAATCACAACAAAAGTGTCGTAATAATATATTTATAAGCATTGTGATCGGCATAACACCACCAACCTTCCGAGCACAAGCAAAATATAAAGAAAATATGACAATTGTGACCAGTACAACACCACTGACTTTCTGAGCACAACCGCATAAGAAAAGTATGACATTTGCGACCGGCACAACACCACCGACATCCCGTGCGCAAAGCATAAAGAATGTAACAATGTGTATAAAAACACAATCGTACAAAAAGAGAAAAACGACAATTACGACCGGCTCAACACCACCAGCTTCCCGTGCGCAAAGCGTAAGGTGTGACTATGTGTATGAAACACAATAGCACAAAAAATTGTAAAGTCCAGTAAGACACAAGTTTCCCAAAAAATGGTATAACAAGGTGTGTAAAAAATGCATAAAATGCGTCCAATCCGAGAATCTTAATACTAAGAAAATAACCCAGAACTGTACAAAAATAAAGTTCAAGAAACTTAATTTTCCATTCCCTAAGTGAGTGGAAATAAGTCAAGTGAATTTAATGTAGAAAATGAATATTAAATTTCACTCCTATATTAGAGTAGAAACTAAATTCCTAAATTTGTACAAAATATACAATATTAAATATACAAGTGTATAAAAATATATACAGGAAAATAATCCTATACAACAAAGATAAATAAAAATTATAAGATCTTTCGATGTGGAACAATTTGTTAATATGGAGTAGAGTTACACAATAACAAGTCCTAAAATGACCTAAGTTATTTTTGAAGGAAACTAAAATTGAAATTAATAAATTGTTGTGAAGTTCCTAACATACATCACCTTTCAAGAACCCTAAACCTATCAAACATCACCTTTTAATGGGTTCAATACTTCAAACAAAGTACCAAAGACAAAGATAGACTTTTTGACAGTCAAAACAAGAATAATTTTAATATTTTATTATATCTTTAATATGATAACGACCAGTATAGTTTTTATTAAGGTCTTTTAAAACATAAACATTAGAGGAAATTTTATCTATTATTTCACACTTAACAAACTTAGGTGCTAACTTAGCCGAAAAGAATGCAGGAGCATTAGACTGCACAAAACTTCTCCTCCACACTATATCTCCCACTTCAAAAGAAATGACCTTCCTTCCTATATTATAATAACGCGCATTACGCTTATAAGCTTTAAGCAGTGAAGCTTGAACTTTTATAAAAATATCACTAAGTGATTTAAGTGAAAAAGCAAATGAAGACCTATCAACAACATCAAGTTGATTGAGGTTATCAAAAGAATTACTAAAACGGTGCAATGAAGCATCAAAAATAAGTTCTCTACCGAACATGAGAAAATTAGGAGTGAAATCTGTAGCTAGATTCACACTACTATTTAAAGCTAATTGAACATGAGGCAAATATTTTGACCAAGTTCTATGATCATCTTTAACAAAACAAGAAATACATGTTTCGACTGTTTTGTTATATCTCTCTACAGGATTATTTTGAGGTGTATATAAAGTATTATAAAATATTTTACTAATATTATAACTTTTTAGAAAATCTACAAATTGCTTAGCTGTAAATTGGCTTCCATTATCACAAACAAAAATTTTATGTTTAACTAAATGAGTAAGACCTAAGCCTCTCCTTTCATAAGAAATATTTTCAAAAAGTGAAATAATTTTATTTAACTCGTGTTTCTCAGAAGGAGAAAGTTCAGAAACAGAAGTAACTGCATTTACACAAGTAGTGGATTCACATTCAAAAGTAATATTATTCCATAAGTCTTTAGCAAGATTAAATTTCAACCAAAAGTCAAATCCCAAAATAATTGAAGGTTTAAAAGAAGGTATTATCAAAAAATCTACATTTTTAGTTAAGTTATCACAAGTGATAGGTAAAACCATAGTTCCAATAACATTGTGTGCAGAACCATCAGCAGTAACAGCGTTACCTTTATAAGGTTTAAATTTATAACCTAATTGCAAAAATGTTTGATGAATATTAGAACCGAGTACACAACTACAAGCTCCACTATCCAACAAACCCGAATAAAATTTATTATTAATATTAAAATTTAAACAAGGTCTAGCGTCTTTATGTTTAACAAACAAAATAGGAGCAGCCCTGATATTATTAAAGAAAACTTTCAAATAATCCAACCAATCATTAAATTCTTTCTTACAAGTGGCTTCATTCGGAGCATTGCTAAATTTTTTCAACATCGAGTCACCAGAAGTTTTATCAAAAACTAGGGCTCGATGGGACCTGATACGTTTTTTGACTGAACAGTATTTGAATTACAAACTTCGCAATTCTTCGTAGTGACGCCAAGCTTGTGACATTTAAAACAAATTACACCTGGAAATGTAGGGCAATTTTTATAAGAATGTCCAGAGGACTTACATTTTAAACAAGTTAAATCATCTGATTTAACAGCACTAATTTGAGCAGAATATTTTTCTTTTTTAATACTTTTATTCTCACTCAAGTTCTTTCTTGACACAAAATTCTCTAATTCTCTGCTGAGGTTAATAAATTCGTCGATAGAAGAAATAGTTCTACCAAACACAAAAGGTGTGTAAATATTTAACATATTATGTTTAATAATAGTTATGAGGGTAGCATCAAAAACAGGCATAGACAAACGGCTAGCCATATCCATTATGTCTGTAATAAAATCTGGTAATGACTCAGTTATCTTTTGTTTACGAGTACGGAGTTCCTGTTCCAAATGATAATCAAATTCAACTCTATCAAAACGTTTCAACAACGCAGCCTTCAAATCCTGCCAAGAAGCAATACGAATACGAACACTACGAAACCATTTAAGCGCAGTGCCTGACAAAAGATCAGAGAATGAACTAACCAAAAAATATTCATTAAAATTTTTAAACAAGAAATATTCTTCCACTTGAGTAATAAATTCCCTAACGCACGATTTACCATCATACAAAAGCTTACTTCGTTTTAAATCAGGCAACTTAGTAACAGAAGGCAAGTTTTTCTTCAAATTATCATTCAATAAAACATTCATCATATTAAATGAAGATGCGGCTCTCAGACTATGATCACCAGCTCCTCGACTATTCGAAAATGGATCAACGACTTCAGATAAATCAGCCATGACATGAGTAAAAGTACCAACTGGAACGTCACCAACAATATTCTCAAACAAAGGCGGGACCTGTATTTCCTTATCCATGTTTGATTTATAAAAGGATGTGAAAATCTAATAAAAAGTTGTATTAAATACACTATAAGTTTCTAATTAAAGTATCAATTAAAGTTTCTAATTAAAGTTAATTAAATTATGAATGAAGTTAATTGTATTGATAGCAAAACGCTAAACTCAAAAGTCAAACAAACTCATAGAATGGAATGTTATTGTTGCAAAAGTTATTTAGGTCAAATGCCTATAAAGATAAAAATGCATTAGTGATTCACAAAATAAATTATTTATGTCTACTTAAGGTAAACAGCAAATATTCAAATATTACTATGTTTTCACACATGTGAATAAAGGTTAAGAACTAGTAATTATATAATATTACTAAGTGGAAAATCTTACCTGTAATAAACAAAAGCTATATAAGATAAAAGAATTATAACAATAACCATGTTATACAAATTGAAACATTCACCTGTAATTGAGAGATACAAACAATAGTACTAACTTGTAGTATGATTAGTTTTGCAAAGTAAACAATAACAAAGATTTACTGTAATACACAGTTATGTAACAGTAAAATACATGAAGAAAACACTGTTCTTAACATGTTAAAGTAAAAAATAATGCAAAGGTGACAAGGAATAAAGATACATGCACACTGTCATGTCCCTGTTCGGGCGCCAATTGTAATAATTAAAAAATATGTTGTTATTACAAAGTAAAAAAAATTGGTTCTCAAGCATCAGATGTAATAATAAAAAAATATGTGTCATATGACAATGAAAGAAGTAAGTGTGTAATCTCCTATTTAAAAGAAATATAAATAAAATTGGTTTGTAAGTACATTACCATAAAAGTTCGGGCGCCTTGGAGATACACATGCCTAAGATAATCAGCGGATATTGGAAACTTTTAATCTTCCGGAGGTGAGCTAAATGAAACCAAACTGTGAGGTTTAAGGTTTTATTGTCCACTCCAGTGTGCATTTAGAAATAGTTGCAAGGATACATTCCTAATGTATATCTAACCTTAAATTTAAAATTAGAGTTTTATAAGCTAGGTCAAAATGATCTTATGTCAATATGATTCTATGTCACCAATGCACTTTTAGGTCATTTTGAAGTTTAGATTCAAAATATAATCAAAGCAAGCTCACGGCATCCCTCGGCGAGTATATGCAAACACAGCAGCGGGAAAGCTCGTAGCAGGCGAAGTTTTCAGTTTAAGCCCATGCGGTACATCCATGTTTGAGGTGAAAAGTCCAAACCCTCCATAAGGAAATGCAGATGACCGAAGACAAAGGAACGCCGAAAAAGGTCCAAAGAAAAGAGAAAAGGCCAAGACAAAGGGCAAAGGCGGCTCCAACCTGGAAACCGCCTTAATTTGCTGGAACAATGCCAATAGCAAAAGAAATCATAATATTCTCAGATTAAGAGCAGAAATAAACTATAATTCCACAAGAGGATAGTTGTGAGGACACAAACTATTATCCTTTAGGCCAAAATACTCTCATTTTTATGAGATTTATTGAAATTAAGTTACGAAGCCATGAATATCGACCATCCAGTCTCTATGCTAGGAAGAAAGGTGCTTTTGACAGCGATACGTCAAAATGTCATTCACTCCGCGCTCCGAAACCTTTCGTTCAAAAATAGAATTAAAACAGGTGTGACGACGTTCGCAGAGCGCGTCGTTACATAATATAACAAACAATAAATAAGATAGGATATAAGATATGAGAAATGGCACTAATTTGTACAAAGTAGATATTACTCTCGTAGCCAGAAAAATGTCTTTGATCTTCTCTTTAGTTAAGCATAATTCATTGACGCAAATCCGTATACAAAATATCATTTGTACGGCTTTAAACACCTTAAATCGTAAGAAAGTTGGCAACCAGTTCAAGAATTTATAGGTGTATCATACATTTAAGTATAGGTACATATCGATGGCAGAAAAGAACAAAAAATAATGGATGTGATTTATCTGTCGCCAAAAAATAAGGTTTATCAGCGAAATAATAGTCTCGAGGGACGTCAACGGTGCATAGTAATGTTATAATATTGTGCACGTCAATATAACTCCAGCTCGCTTGATTGTAAGCTGAAGGTAAAGTAGGAAGAGGTCACCAACAATGACACAATTTAAGCTGTCAACTTGACGACCGTATTACTTCATCAAATACTTTTTCATGCCCCGTTTAAATGTCTTGATTACACACACCGAGTAGAGTGACGAGGCAGTGCTTTCAGCCGAATCCGATGAACGTACAAAGTACTCGGTGCTATGTTCACACGTATCGAGTATCGGTCGAGTCCACTGTCTCGCCACTCCACTTAGTGCGTGTGTTTAAGGCATAAGGACTCGAGACTATAACACGGTAGGACACGACGGTATTTCCGTCCAATTGAGCAGTCCGACTAGGGAAGTACCTCTGCCCTGCAGAATACCGCCCATAATAACCTCATGTTATATTCCCAGCGGTGAGTAGGGTAGCCAAAGCTTACTGGAGAGTTTTTGTGTTGTCATTGGGAAGACCAAAACCTTGTCCTGCTTTGTCTTTTACACTAACGGCACAGAAACTCTCTGTGCTTACAGGGTTGGCAGCACAGTGTGACTCCATTGGTGTAGCACACGTCCATAGGCCACGGTAACTACTTTCCATCAGGTGAGCCGTGTACTTGTCTGCCACCTAAGTAGTATAAAGAAACAGTAAAATTTTTAGTCTACTTTGACTGTAGGAAGTCATGTAAGAAATTGAAAAAACTTTGGTATAGGTACACATCCACGAATTTTCACATAGCTACGTAGGTACGTACTTGGAACGACTTTATTCAAAGAATACTCAAAGTTGTCATTATGTAAAGCATAACAACCCAATATTTACAACAAAGTTTGAACAGTAAATGAGACTTTTCTGAACAAAGTCCGAAGGAGTATTGGACCCACCAGATCTACCACCCACGAACAACATTGTAATACTTGAAAACAAATTCAATGTTACCGCCGAATGTTCATAAAACTTATCTAAAAGCACTAATTATTTTCACGTATTTATGAAAATATTTGTATCTTCAAATTAAAGGAAACGAGGCACAATTAAAATGAATGAGTTTAAGCAACTTGCGCATACAGCAGAGATATTATCGAAAACCAGAACAATATGAAATGGAGTAATCTTGAGTTAACACGGATCATCAGATTGCGATACAAGATGTTCTTCAGAAAATAAAAATAATAATATTCGGTTTACCGAATTTACCGAGTTTTTATTTACTAGAACGTATTTATATGTGTGTTAAACGTGCCCGGTTCCCGGCAGAGTAGAATTTGGACTACCCCATCTTTTTCCATGTGGTGGTGTCTGCGGTACAAGGCTATTGAACATTAGACTGATATATACAGCTCAGACTTAGCCTCAGATGCATGACTCGGGTCAACAATAGTGCCTAGAATATGGTAATAGGCTTAACCCCTATTTGGTGGGACCGAATACAATGATTGATGATTAATATGTATGTTTCATGATTATTATTTCTAGAATACTCTAGACATGAATGTATCTTATTTGGAATTAATAAATATTAGTTAATATTCTAGGCCATACCTGCCATACCTATCGCATATCTATAGACCTATGGGTTAATTCGTAACATACCTACATTTTTTTGCGAATACTTATCTTCGGGTATAAAAGAATTAGTATTAGTAACTCATACGTCCTTCCCATTGCTCAGTACAATCAACGGGTGTTTTTTGTCAAATTCTTACTTTTCGGTAAAGCCTACGGTGATGTTAGCACATTTAAATAATCAGGGGTTGTGTCCTTTCTACATAATTTGATTAATATTATATTTAATATTAATTGTTGAAATTATTTTTGATATGAAATTCGAAACGTAACTTTACCTAACATCGACAGTAAATCGTGTCTACAACACACAAAATATTTTGAAGAAAGCATGCCACATTTTGTATCAAAAGATCTTAAGATTTTGTCTGGGGGCAACCGAGCCAAATCCATAACGCGGTTATGCACACGCGTCAGGCATATAAAATCTTTATCGTGTACCTGCCGGACGGAGGACCGGTCCTTTTGATAGCCAAGGACGAAAGTTCAGAAAATTATGGGATCACTACTCAGATGTAACACTTGTTCGGTGGCCTTTAGATAAAGTGACAATTTATTAACAATTAAGTGAAAATGTTCAGTACTGTATGAGATTTGCTTATTATAATATGAAAAAGTGAGTTTTTGTTCATCGACGTCATTATTATACTCATCAAAATGTCTTATAATCCTACTACTTATGATTTTACGATTCTAGCCTAGATGCACTTGGGGGCTAGTTGAATTCATTTTCTTTTTAAAATCTAAGAAGCGTGAAATGAAATAATCTACGTTTAAATAAGTTGGCATACCTAGTACCTATTTTATGTTAACATTGTTAACCTTTTTTTTTTCAAATTCAAATTCAAATATATTGATTGTGAAAATGGGTGACAATGTGATGTTAAAAATATAAAGTTTCTCCATTCTCCACCTCTGGGCATACAATAGGCAAAATTTTGTGTAATGTACTTAAATAACTAAACAAATTGTCAGAAATAAATTGAACAAATTAGGTACATGTCAACATGAGTGAGCGTCAAAAATGTATGGCTGCTCATAATCTAATATCATTATATAATATAATCATAATCAACTGAGGTTATTTGTCTTTGTCTTCCAAAAATTCAGTCACGGTATAATAGGTTTTGTCCAACAGAAATAACTTCAGCTCATGTTTAAATTTATCCAAAACTCTTATATCTAAAATAGTCTTAGGTAGGCTATTGTAAATCCTAGGTGCCATACAGAAAACGCTAATGTCCATTAGTGTACTTTTATGTTGATGACAACAAATTTTATGATTGTGGCGCTTACTCGTATAGCGCTCAAATAAATCTAAATTGGTTCTAATAAACACTTTTTACGTGCTCAAAATCCCCACGGATAGCTCCCCACCGGAGCGGGTGGGAGAGGTTATGTCGGACTCGAACCGACGAAAACGCACGCCGCCTGTGGGTCGTTTTGGTTGCCGAAGGTGAGGTTGACAGGCATATCCCTTGCACAGCGGCCGACCCAGGGCCATCTCTCACGATCTGGCCCTCTCCTCGGGTGTGTGGGGACTACAGAGTCCCCAACTCGTTCCCGGAAAACGGGGAGGCGCGCCAGGCGCGCCGCCGCCGCGGTCTGAACATTGTTAACCTAAGCTAGTATGTAATAATAATGAATTGCTTGGTGAAGATGATGAAATGATGAAAAACAGACAGTTAATCTCTATTGAAATGATGATAAACAGACATAGAGAAGAAGAAATTATGAGTATTGTATTCAAGTGTAATATTCTTCAGGGGTGGAGGTGGAGCCGCCTGTCACCCTGGCAGAAGCAGGCCGCGGTGGCGGCGCGCCTCCCCGTTTCCGGGGACGAGTTGGGGAGTCTGTAGTCCCCACACCCGAGAAGAGGGCCAGATTGTGAGAGATGGCCCTGGGTCGGTCGGGGTGCGAGGGATATGCCTGTCAACCTCACCTTCGGCAACCAAAATGACCCACAGGCGGCGTGCGTTTTAGTTGGTTCGAGTCCGACATAACCTTCTCCACCGGCTCCGGTGGGGAGGTATCCGTGGGGATTTTGCGCACATAAAAAAAAAGTGTAATATTCTTCTTTCTCTACATTTGCGATATACTTACTTATATTGTTGCAACTCGTGGTTACCTAGCTAAAACGGATTCACAGGACATGCTAATGTTCTATGGCGGAGATGATATCGCTCGTGCTGACAGTGTCTAGTTACTGAGAATTGACGGACACATTCAGTGCTTATTTCCGAGTATTACGTTCTAAGCAGTGCAACATGGACTAGATGTCTGTATTCAAAAATCAAGTTCTTTCAAGTTCTGAGTATAGAGTAACAAGAACTTTTATGTAACTACTGTTGAAAACACAGTAAAATAAGTTAAACTCTTATTTAAATAATCAATGTTTTTATTTAATTTACTGCATACATAAAATATTATATCGAGCAAATAAAACGGCGCGGGCCAATCCAGTTATTGAAATCCATAATTTAATTTTGATTCTGTGTTAAGGTTTGGAATTAACTTGTGGATTGGGATTATCCTGTTTCTTGATTTAATCGTCACTTTTATTGCTATCATCTTGAAATGAATGAATGAAAATTCTCTTAAAACGAAAAGTAACAAAAATGTTGATATCTTGGTTATATTACTTGATCAAAACATCGTCGTCAATAATATGTTTATTTAATATTGCATGTACTGAAATAATAACTTTTATCGCTATAACAACATTTAAAAATAAAAAAGTAATTAAAAATCATATGACATTATTTGAAACGTACTTTACACAATTTTGACAACGGGACACATCAACCTGTTTCATTATTTTTGGGCGGTCTCGAAGTCTCAACAACCTTACATTTTGGTGGAGCCATCAATCGAATTTACGCGACCATCAGGTGCGTGTTGAAATGTGAGTCGTACTTGATGCAGCACCAGATAAACACGAAGGTGTCAAAGTAGCATTTTGTACGTCCAAATACCGGATGTACAAATTTAGATATGTTCTCATTGATAAAGTTTTAAGATGGATTTGAATTGGTTTCTGTTTTTTTTTCACTGATGTAACCAGATTTAATTTGATATTATGTTAACACACGCTTTTGGTCGATTTTTACATTTTGTGCTCTAAAGCTTTACATTTATCAAGTGATTTGTGACCAAAACTCTGTCTTTTTAGTGACAAATGCTGCAACGTATTGCTTAACTGTTGATTTAATCTGCTTAAAGTTTGCTGTTCAATAAAAGAAATGAGCGAATTCCTTTTTTTGTATCTTGAGAAGGAATTATAACATTATTCATTTTAAAAATTCTTTTTTTTATACCACTTAGGTGGCAGACAAGCGCGCGCAAACCTGATGGAAAGTGGTTACCTTGGCCTATGGATGTGTGTAACACTAGAGAAGTCACACTTCTGATTTTTACGCAATTTATTTGACAGTGGCGTGGGTCAGCAGCACTTCACTCGCGGCTAGAGGGTCGCCTTGTGGCTGTGCACGTTCTTTGCTCCGCAGCAATCAACTCACGTCTCTCAGCATCTTGCGCGGCATTTCGCGTCGCTGGAGCAGCCCAAAATGCCTTACTTGGTGAGTCAGCCAGCTTTATGAGAAGGTGAAGTATGTGTGTAAAATAGATAGAACCAATTTTTGAATATTATTACTAATAACTAATGTGTAATTCATCCACAGATGTGCGTTCCATACCTTTTCATGCCGGGGAAATAGTGACGTCTGAAGTGGCACAAAACCAAGGACTCAGTGTACTGGAATCATTGGCGATTGGAGTATGTGTTTTATTGCTGATATTCGTATATGCCGCTGGGATTATTTTCTATGTTCATTACAAGCAACGACAAAAGCAAAACCAAAAAGATCCAGAACAGAATCTTTCTAGTAGTATGTCGACGGAAAACGCCTCATTAGAATCTCGAATCGATATGAGCAATGTGGTAAGAAATGACATAAATAAATACATAAAGTTATGACGACAACCAATCCCTTTTAATTCATTATGTTTTTATTTTCAGATGATGAAAACGAATCCTCTTCTAAAGCTTAACGGAATGGGTGTAGATTTTTTTCATAATGAAGGCATGCCTGATGTCAGTGAGCATACTGAAGATAAACTTGATACCACATCTCATAATACCCACGTAACTACACATAAGGTTAGAAATTTTCTAAATCATTGAAATGAGTAGTGAAAAAACTTATTAATAAAAATATGCTTTTTTAGTTTCAGAAATTAAATACAAACGTTATATCCGCGATGGTGCATTCTCGACGGAAAAAGACGTTAAGGCCATCATTAAGAACAGCTGGTGACCCAGAACGATTTAATGACCGAATTCAAAGGCGTTCAATGTCACCTGATGCGTTAGAACGTGCACCTCATTCCGAACTTTCCATTGTTGACTGTAGCATGGAAAATAATTTTGCAGGCAGTCAACAGTTACCATCATCGAACGGAGAGAATGCCTACAGAAAGAAATTGTATTTTAATCCTGTGTTCTTTGAAACTGAACTTCTTAAGGTAAGAGGTCTTATACTTTGAAATGTTTAATCAAATATTTCATTTCTTCATATTTATTTTGAATATATTATATAAGTATGTATAGTATATACAGTATATTTTTAAACTTTCGCGGTGTGAATTCATAATTATACTAGGTATCTAGGTATCTCGCGAATTATATCTGCCGACGGCAGAAATAGTAAGTTCCAAGATACCTAGTATAATTATGGATATATAGTATATGTACAGTAATAAGCTATTATACAAATGAACGGTAAAAATATTAATTGGATTAATTGGATATTTTATTCAATGCACACACCTCTTATAAGATAAATAACTTACTAGAATAGAAAAATTATGTTAAATTTATTTGTATATTTTATTAAAATCTATTTTTAATTTCAGAATCCACCGCCAGCGGCTATAGAATTTTTAACAAAAATTCGAGAAGTTATGACCATTGCAAAAGATAAAATGACATCTAAGAGATTTATGCCGATGTTATCCGATATACCCGAAGAAGATCTTTATCATACTATTGATCTTGGCTGGGATATTCCGTGTGCTCGCCGTGGCCGTCGATTCAGCGCTATTAGTCTTAAGCAAGAAAATACAAGAAAAACCGCTCATTGTGGTGGATGTCCTGGTTGTGATAATAGTGCTCAAGCACAGAAAGCTATTGCATTAACTAGATCTAATTCTTGCAAAACATGTGTTAGTGAAGACTACAAACAAAGAATTGTCAGAAAGTGGTTAGATGAAGTGCCAACATTAACAAATAACTCTAAATCTAATAAATTCATTCCTCAGGTTAGTGGAGCACCTCGAAATATAGTGCTAAAGACGAAAGAACTTACGCGTCCAAAATCTGCGGAGTTGATAAGAGATAGCAACGACAAACCTAATGTCACTAAAGCTAAACCAAATAATACTGAAATCGAACTAACACATTTGAAAGTCAGACCTACTGTAGGCAATAAAAATAAATTAAAAGAAAGTGCCCTAACTCTTGCAGAATCAAAACCTACAGATACTGACTTAAAACCTGAAAAAATAGGATCTAAACCTAAAATTCCAGACACAAAACCAGTAATAGCTGAACTAATTGCTAAAACAATTCGTGATAGAGTCTTTAAAGAAAATGTTAAGATAGAAACCAAGCCTGAAGACAAAAAGATGAATAATAAAGTCGTAAATCTTAAACAAATCGAAATAATTAAAATAGATAACGTTAATAATATCAGTGCAGTAGATAAAGTATCCAAGCCCATAGTAACAGGTTTAGAAAAGAAAAGTCCTCCTAGTCATACATCACGACGCATTAGAAAAAAGCTGCCACCCCCACCACCACCTCCTGTAAGTCCCCCAGAACCACCCAAAATTGAAAAAGAAGAAGAAGAAGAACCTCCAATACCACCAGAAATAAAAGTTAAGATGGAGGCAGTTATTCGTGAAATCAAAACATGTCGACGAGTAGAACCAATAGAAATAGAAGAGATGAAAACCGAGACTATTTCACCTATTTCACCAAGAATTGTTATACCAGTATTAGCTGCAGACTCCCATTATTTCAGTGATGATAATGTACTCACTTTGTCGAAGAAAAAGCATAGATATGGCTCACAAGATAATTTCACGGACTTTGATGGCATGGAACGTAATAATATCAAAAGAAGACGATTTTCTGTTGCTTGTGGGCCTGATTTACCGCAAAGGGGCAGATTTGAGCATAATCAGAATTTATTAAGTGAAAACGAAAGTACAAGTTGGCAAGACGTGAGAAAGGCTGTCAAGAATTCTCAATTCAAAGAGGATAAAAATATTAATATCGGTGATATTTTTGTTAACAATTATATGGATCCGGAGCCCTTATATGACAACTTTCATGAGGTGGAAAAGCCAGGGCCGTTAACTATTCAAGTACGGGGTTCACCAGTAGAGACTAGACGTACTTTTGACAAAGATAACTTAGATTTTGACCCTGATACGCTCGACAGGCGTGATACAAAGAAACGTGTTGAAAAAATACTTTTGAAATCAGCGGGCAGCTTTAAATACAAATCTACATCTTCTGAAAGTGAATCATGCAGAAAATCCCCTATTGGCATTACCACAAGAAAAATTGGTAATCTTCGGCAGATCTATGAAGCGAAGGCAAAAGCTCAAGAAGAAAAGATGAGCTTTTATAACAGACGTCAAAGTGTTGCATATGGTCAGGATCTATCAGCGTTCATGAGATCTATTAAGGGTCCTGACCTAATAAGACATATTGAAGGACAAAAAGATCCTAAGCCACCAATACCTCCATACCAGCGCAAAGGAACAGAATTGTCACCTAAATTTACAAATTCTGTACGCGGAAGTCCTCCTGTTGAACGGCGTCGAACGTCGGAAGAGAGGGATAGATTCCAGCAATACACACGACTTGATAACTTGAATGCTCGAAGATCTGGACGGCGGTCAGCAAGAACCAGATCCCGACGAACTGATCTAAGGAAACTTTATAGAACGGAGGACTCTGGCTACATGAGTACTGATTCTAATGAATCGAAACGTAAAGCGCGGTACTTAATGCAGCTAAGGCCGGTAAAAACTACACTATCAGAACCATTCCCAATTCCAAACATAAGGGCAGTTGTTACTAAGCCAATGGTTTTACAAATGGAATCAGATACAGATGAGGTGGAATCTTTGTGGGATGGTAGAAGTGAATCTGGGGGAGAGAGTGTTGAAACTGATTCTGTTTTCTTTGGAAACTTTGATGACTCGAAGGAAATGTTTGCTGAGTTAGGTCTGAGTGCTTTCGAACCTCATAGAAAAATGATGTCTACTCATGAACAAATCGACTCAGGCTTTATGGGTGAAACTAATATAATTTTAAGTGGTGATAGTGACTCAGAGCATAGAAGTGTGATTTCAATAACAACGGGCCACGATGGTAGAGCGTCAGCTGCGTCTCATAATAACCTAGAGGATGGGCCATATATGCATACAATACAGTGCTAAGAAATGTAAAAAATAGTAAAGTTTGTAAATAAAACTGTTTTTATGTACCATTAGTACTTAATATAATTTTAGTAAATCAGCAATATCTTGCAATAATTTCGGGATAAAATGCAATTATTATATAACATTAGTAAAAGTAAAATACTATAAAATTAAGTTAGAATATCGAAATGTGTAGAGTAAGTTGATAGTCACCGAATTTTACCTCAAGCCTTATGTCATAGTAGATACTTCTAGCTTCCACGGTGTTACCGTTTTTTGTCAATCTTAATTATAGCTGTTATTTACTATACTTGTTAGTAGAGAGTTCTCACGCTCTCCACCTTGCTCGCGGCGATGGTCCGCTGCGCGGATGCGTGGGCGGCCGGCGCCTCCTTCTGCGAGCAAGTAATGCTCGTGAAGGAGGAGGCGGGGCGGGAGCGGCAGCGGGAGCGACGAAGGATCGCAAGCCAAGCTGCCCGCGTACGAAGGCAACTCGGGCGTCGGAGGTCGATGAACGACCTTCGCCCCCCATGAGCGCCGGCCTGGGGGTGACAGGTGGAGCCGCCTGTCACCCTGGCAGAAGCAGGCCGCGGTGGTGGCGCGCGTGGCGCGCCTTCCCGTTTCCGGGGACGAGTTGGGGACTCTGTAGTCCCCACACCCGAGAAGAGGGCCAGATCGTGAGAGATGGCCCTGGGTCGGCCGGGGTGCGAGGGATATGCCTGTCAACCTCACCTTCGGCAACCAAAGCGACCCACAGGCGGCGTGCGTTTTAGTCGGTTCGAGTCCGACATAACCTCCTTCACCGGCTCCGGTGGGGAGGTATCCGTGGGGATTTTGCGCACGTAAAAAAAAAAAAAAAAAAAAAATACTTGTTAGTAATGTTATTGAGAGTTATTTATTTAACTGTTTGTATGAACGCGCAGCCCACCATTGATGTTCGTGCCTAAATGTTAATAATTTATCACTTTATTAATTAATATAATTTTATTTCGTTCTATTTAATTGTTATTTGTATATGCCATTTTATGCTCAATTTATATTTAATCGTCATATTTTAGTTGTAATGTAAATAAAGCTATATACGTCATACAAGTTTGTAAATTTTATAGCCGGCCGGTTGTGCAATTAAATTTTTATTAGTTTTTCGAGAAATAAAATGGATTGGAGTTATTATTATGGTGTTTGGTACACATAAGAGGCTCAATTATTTATTGAAAATGTATGTTAAGTATTATAATTAAACATTATAAAAAAATAATTTACAGTATAATTATAAATAAAACATTAGTCTATAGAGCGATAACGTAGTGGGAGTGCGTATTAATAAGATTATATTTTCAGACTTTGTAAACAAAGTATTTACAGAAAATATTTTTGCATTATTATAATAATATGTTGTTTTTCATTTCGTGTTTTATTTCATTTAATTTCATATTTATAACCACATTCATTGGGTGCTTATATTATAACGAATCAAGATCACAGGGGCTCAAGCCAACCTAATCATCTGCTGATTAACGACTGAGGCTCTACTTTCGGGCTTGGGAAATCAGACAGTGGCTCAGTGATACAAAGAGATTACCAGTTTAAAAGTGAAAACAATCCCAAAAAGACGAAAAATTTTATTTTATTTTATTTTAGTGTATTTTAGTAGCTATCTAATACTAGTTTGTTTTAATTTTCAATTGAATTGTATTGATTTGGATATGTATATATTTTAAAGAAATAGAATTACATTTTAATGACAATAAAAAAATAAAATAAAAAAAAAGACGAAAATAAATTGTGTTAGTTAGCCCTATAACTTTGATAATACTAGTACTAGTACTACCTAGTAATACATATTTTGATTCAAGTCTTGTCATGTCGGGGGACCCTAACTGGTAGAGCAACTATGTCATATTATCGGAACGAACCAAGGTCCCCCTAATCGTGTAGTGTATCGTGGTCACTCATCTATTTAGGACAAGCCATTGCACATGACGCCGCCCGCCTGAAATTCTCATCCCGTTCCCGTAAGCCATGAGGACCTATTCCAGGAACAAAAGCAACCTTCATGGTAGGTATTCCAAACAAATTTCTGCTAGATCTGTTTAATCGTTGACATATGATTGAGCAACAAACATCCATACGAGCACACATTCTCACCAAGTTTCACAATTACCTATAATTTTAAGCAGGATATAGTTACCAATGAGATGGTTGGATGGGTGTTTATTATTCAATCATGTGAGAACAGTAGAACAGATCTGGATGAGATCTGAAAAACGGATGCATCATCTCCGCAATAGTCCTGATTACATCCGAGGTCTTCACATCGGAGTCTGGGGTTCACTTCTAGCATTAACCTCTCTATTTCACACGATGATCCAAAAATAATTGATACACAGCTTTATTTTATACGCCTATTGACAATTATTATTTAAATATCAATTAAACATGCAACCCAAACTGGCTCCAAATAGATCTGATCCTATCAAAACAAATACATACTTACATTTATTTTTATGTTCTTCTATAAATTTGAATTTGACATCTCAAATGGCCGTTATATTGAAATTATCGCTGTTATCTGTTAAAACACCTTCGTCGGCTCCGTTTTGTATTAAATTCGAATGTGAATTATAAAATTCTACTGATCTTGTATCGCAAATAATCAAACTCAGGTCAATATCTTTGATCGCGCCGAATTAATTTATGTTTCAAGATTAACAAATCAATTTTAAGCAAAAATGCATTAAATCAATTAAAGTGATCAGTGTTGCAAATATGTACTTACAGACTGCTTTAGAGACATAAAAAACAAAATATCAGAAATAAGTATTATATTTCTGATATTTTGTTTTTTATGTGTACTTTTTAAAGTCGTGGTTTGTAGGTAGGGATTTTTTTTGTTGTCAAGACTGTAAATTTTAAACACAAGTTTGTGAAATTGCATCCCTTGGGAGAGCAAGAGAGTGGATTCCGGACTAGTCTGCGAATTAATAATCGGGTTTGGTTTGTTTAATCTTACATATTACAAATACACAAAAAATCTATTGAGTATTTATTTTATAGCATTAGTAGGACAGAACATAATAAAATCATATAACTTAAACAAAAATAATACAAATCGAACAAAAAATAAATATATTTTTGATCCGGAGTTATCTTCCAGATTAAATTTTTAGCAAATTTTCATCTCCTCCACCAATCGGTAATTTATTTATATCATTATATTTCCACCATTTATTCTGACATAAACCCTTTTATTACCGAATAAAAACATAATAACATGCAATTAAAAATAAAGTAGGTATTAATCATTTAAAGTTATTCAGAGGTAGCGCCTCGCATCGACTGATTGTATGTTGTATACTTTTACGGCCATACAGTGTGTATTTGTGAAATATGGAAGTAATCTTTGCAGGATACTAAAAACTGTATTATGGGCTTCTCAGCTATTGGAATTTTAATATTATATTGTCTGAAATGTAAAGTACTGAATGTAAAGGCAAGTTGATGGTAAAATTTTGAAATTTAAAAGTTATTATATCTCAGAAACAGCTGGTTCGATTTTATCGAAACTTTCAATGGCAGATAGATGTTGTTACAAGATATAGCTGTTGAAAAATAATTTAGAGTAGGTCATTTTGCACGATTCTATTTGAAAATCCGATGCAATGCTGGGACGAGCCGCTTGTTGTTAGTAAGTAAATATTGGGACTACTTAACTACACATCTTACAATCTGAGGGGCTACCATGAATCACATACGATACAACGAGCTCGCATGAAACTCGACCGCAATAGGTACCATGAAGTTATTTTGGATTTGTTTCGGCAGGGCACAGGCCGAATGTCGACTTCAGGGTACCAAATTGCCGAAACTTCAGTCCGCAACTTCGGATGTAAATTTCATGGTAGTTCTACATATATTTAAAAATATGTAGAACTACCATGAATGTCAATTCACATTTTATCTTCATTACTTACTGTATAATGTTAAGCAAAGATTATACTACGAGATACTCATAAGTATTCGCATCATTTTTCTTATTTTATAGTCTGTGGCGACAGATTTAATAAAACTGGTCAATATACTTATCCACTACTTGTTTCGCGGTCTCACCTACAAACTGCATTTTATATAACTCTGCATTAGGTGTTCCTATATTGTTTACAATAGTTGAGAAGCAGCTTTTAGGCAGGAGGAGAATCAGAAAACCTTTTGTGAAATAATTATACCAAGCAAAGATTGAAACCAATACACTGAAGTAACGGCAGTTGGCGAGATGACAACATAAGCTGCTTCTCATACAGTTTCTGAATTATGGCTTTGTAGAATTTAAGACGTACAAATCCAGTATAAAGATAAAAACTTGATTTTATCTTGATGATTACTTATCGTATACTTAACGTCAAGGTCTTGGATTCGATCTTGTCAAGGGACAGGATTCTCGTTGGTACCTGTTCGTTCCTTTAAATAATCACAATTAATAGACCCTCAAAGAATTATAGAGTTCGGGTTCGGGTCTTCTACGCTACTTGGTAATGCTGCATATTGCCCATTCTCTCTATCATTGCGTGAGTAAATTAAACTCAATACAAACACGCACACAAATAAAAAAAGAGGATTGTGGCCCATGAGGGGATCGAACCCGCGACCTTCGCGTTATTAGCACGACGCTCTAACCAACTGAGCTAATGGGCCGATACTTCCCATGATTGAAATTGCAGATAGGTATATAGCATAGTTGTCGACTTGTTTATTGTTACAGATTATTTAGATTAAATTGTACATGAATTATTTTATAGCATAATATACCTATTGGATTAAGAACCCGCGACGACCTGGAGGTCTTAAAGGCCACTTTATGGGAATCGTATTAGGATAATATTTTATCATCAGCGATATTTACACGAAATTAGAATCTGCGTATTAAATAAATTGTTCTAATTCTGCTCATATGTGTTACTATTTCACGAATTACATAGGAATCTATCGACATCTAATGGGATTTACTTCATAAAGTTACTAGTTTTTAGACCCGCTGACTGAAAATTGCTAAGATAAACGACGTAGGCGCTACCACAAAATTATTTAAAGACGTTTGATACGGCTTGCTATCGTCCTAAATAAAGTCATCTAATATTATTGCAATCAATTAAGTATAAAGGACCAATAATTTCTAATAATATTCCACGAAAGATATGTAAAATGAAGACTTACTGTACTTTAACTAAATTGAGGTGTATTTTTTTTCAAAATCTCTACTTGCTATCTGGCAGAACAACTACGAGTATATGATCCAAGCGCGTCAATCGGGGATATTTTTGTTACCTATATTGGGGACATATACAGAGAAATTTTTATCATTCATAATAAAACGAAAGTTTTGCGTATTGTCGTGATACTTATTAATTCTATCAGTCTCCAATATAAATCTTCGTTCACCTCATCACAAAGTCGTTAAAAGAATTATTAAGACGTAAATATTATTCAAACGAAGAAACCATAATTATAACATTCAGATCAATTACCAACATTGATACATTTTTCCTCATTTCAAAAACGTAAAAGTTTGTCGGTGTATATTGTAATTAACATTGATTTCGTTCTGTTGGAATTATAACAGTTATCACATAACGATGTTGTTTATAAAAATAACAGTATACACTTGTAAAGTATCTACCTATGCTTTTTTCTAGGCTGTACCCGCCCATTGGTTATCGGAATGATTTCATCATCAAACAAGCCTTCAACGTAGGCTTAATAACAGTTAGTAGTTTAATGGCAACTATACACAAAGAATATGTATTTGTTGTAGTTATCATATCCGTGTGCTGACAGAGAAAAAATACAAGTATTACCCATTCGAAGGGTGTCGTAAGAGACGACTAACGGAAAATATGCAGACGTTAACACTGCGAGAGAAGTAAAACCAAACATAAAACTCTGTACTAAACTAACCCGTCTGGCCAGCATGGAAACAGTAGGCCAAAGCCTCCCAACATTGTGAGAGGTCCATGTCCACCAGTGGACTGTGATAGGCTATTTCATTTATTGATTGTTTACTGTCAAAATGTCTCGTAGCTGAAGGCTTTTTAGAGCAAAAGTTATCTTAGATTATCTCATTCTAGATCAGACTTTCCTCTACATATACATATATAAAATTGTTGTGTCTGATTTCCGTTATTGTATGTAGATAAAATATATTTTAATAACATCAACAAGTAGGTATTGTGTTATATTTAAATAATCCGCATCTAGTACCTACCACTATATCAAAAATTGACATCCTCTCGCTGCACGGACTTGCCTTTATGCTGCCGTACAAGCTGCTTGATAGATCTTGATGTAGGTAATATAAATGATAACTCCTTAATGATTGTACAATATTTATTGCTTGCTAAATACACCAGTTTTACAGTTGGTAGTATATTTTTCAAATTATTATAAAATATTTAGATAAGTATTTACTAAACTAAGCTCCGTCTTGTATTGTTATAAGCTATTGTAAACCAAAATTTGAATAGTAGGTAAAATTTACTCACAGCATTATTATTCAGTCTTACGAGACATGCAGATATTTATATGACTAAAAGGCGCTTTTTCAGTCTGCTCTCTCGCCTATATTAATAATAACGTTTATTTAAATGTGAATAATTACAACATTATACATATTTAAATATTAGATATATTATCATACTATTGCAAAGTATTACTGTAAATATTTTACGTATTACGAATAAAATATTTCTTTATTGCGAATGTTAAACGCAACAACCACTACAATGCCCTTTGGGTTTCAACTCACGGAAGCCATCGATGTGGTGGGTGTGTAGCCGGGCAATCTGTTGTGCCATATAGAATATTCCAGAGTCCCAAAACTTATACAGCATTATATAGCATTAAGTAAGTAAACAGACCATCACATCGTAAAAGATAATTGTATTATACATATAAGTAAAATAGTTCTTTTGTTATATGTTACAGCGTATGTCTGTCTGTAAGATTCTTATGTCTATTCAACTTGCCCGATGAGGCACGCACCTACAAATGCTCTATATTAACTTGTGACTTTTAGAACGCCTACGCATACAGCATGTTACCAAAACATTTCTAATGTTAATGTATATCATCAGATAAGTGAATTATATTGGACTTTTATTTAGTTTTTTATAATTTACTAGTTGACCAGTCGTCAAAAGGAGAAACCCTGTTTTAGATTGACATATTTGACGATTATGAATTTATACCCCAATAGGTTATACACCAAAAAAATCTTTGTTTTATATTATCATTCCATATAAATCTCAGCTTCGTAAGTAATGGTCAATTTCTTCCGAAATGCATTTTGTCAAAAATAGTATAATACAAACCTATCACAAAATATAGGAACTATACGAAGATGTTTTTGCGTAAGTTGAGGTCCACGAAAAAAATACTCCTGTTTTAATAATGCAAATAATGATCTGATCATTGCAAATAATGCAAATACTATATACAATACTTAGTTAGCGGTGGAATGTGACGCATCATCGGTTTTGTGTTCGTATTATGTTTCTTAGGCACGAATATATTAAACGTTTAATGTACCGAGCATTCGTCATTAATTTCTGAAATAACCATTCACGTACTCAATTAAGAAAATGAGAAATATAACGGATTATTATACACCGATACCTATCGATACAGTATTTTTAATTCATTTTAATATAGCACAATTTAACAATTTTGCCAGTCATTGATAAAAATTTAATTGGTTACCATGTTTTTATAATAAAATCTGCAAGTATAGTATCAAAATTATTAATATACCTGTCAATACTATGTACCAGAGATAAAAAATACAGTTGGTATTTTGATATTATGAGTAAGTTGACATCGATAGCACTACAGTTACAGAACATAAGCACCCTCTCGAATAAATCTATTGACACGCGCTGACTCGACTCATCTTACAAAAAAAATTTAAGCAGCTTTATTTGTCATCCCTCTCTTTCTCTCTGACTCGTTCTAATAAAAACGCCTCATTCGCTTTGACATTTTTATCTTGAACAGAAGCAAGGTGTGCATACATAAGTATAAGATGCGGCTGCCACCATTACTAAAAGGGAAAAACATGATTTATTTTGACTGCGGAATTAATACATTTATATTAACTGGCATTTTATACTGTTAACAGATGTTTAGTCATGATTTCTCACTGCAACATTCAAATAAAACTCACAAATCAAATCTTTGTGGCGTGTTTTTTGTTTTATTTTTTACGTGCGCAAAATCCCCACGGATCCACACCCACCGGAGCCGGTGGAAGAGGTTATGTCGGATCGTTTTTGGTTGCCGAAGGTGAGGTTAACAGGCATTTCCCTCGCACCCCGTCCAAATCTTTGTGGCGTGTAGTAATATCGTAACTGTTTCTCGATATTGGCCACGACTGTAGTATCTATATTTCATCAAAAGAGATGTTAGTGTTCTGATAGATAATGATATTTACTTGAAATTACTAGATACTTAAAAATGGAGTTGTTAGGGTTATATCCGAGTTAACATACCTGTAAAGATAATAATCTCTAAATAGATGAAAAATAAAATATTGTCAAAAAACTTTATGGTTAAATTAAACATTTTGCGAAAGCCGGTGCCTAACTGGTAAAATTAGGCACCGGCTTTCGCAAAATTTTTAATTGTGTGTTGTTAAATAAAATTATTACACCCAATCCGGTTGTTATCGCAACTAGTCTATTAAATTATTTACCCAACTTTAACCCTACGAAATATAACGTATTATTTTTAATCTGGTTGAGTAATTTAGTTAAATATTAATGTGGTAAACGAAGCAGTAGCTTCTATGCCGCGAATAATCACGACCAACTCAAACTGAAACGCAGTCCGGAGTAAGACATAGTTATTATTTTAGTTAATTTCATATTATTCATTGTTTTATGTCTCACATCTTAGTTATACTTCAATCTTTTATTGGCTGATCAGTCTATAGGTCGAATGGGACACAAAAGACACTCGAAAAATAATAAAAACAACTTTAGCATTGTGAACACCCGCTATGCGGGTTTGTAACCGACATGTGTTTGATGAAAATCCAATGTGCCCTAGAAGCAAGAGATGTCTATTACATCTCTATTGTGGTATGATAAATGTGGGAAACGCGCTCAATCTATATACGCAGTCCTCAATTACATCGTCATGTAATATTCGAGATCAGTCTGTATGAATTAACGAAACTAAGATAATTAATTTTTCAGATTTATGCAATGATAACCAACCTACTAAAATCATACTTTCTTTGCAATAGTTTACGAAAATAACATTTCAGTATTCTCTTGGAGGAAAAGCATTGGCAAGCTTTGGTAGAGTAGTTGGTGGAAATACCAACAAAACGTACGCAGCTGCATTACGCGCTCACCTCCTAATATGGTTTATGCGCGCTATTGCAATTTAACGTTTACCGTTTACCGTGTACCGACTAACTGGCAAGGTTGACTTGGGCCTCTTGATGGTTCTCCACACCCAATTCGAATAATGTGGTGTGGAAGATAGTACCTAGTTTTATTACACCTCGGTGTAAGCGACAGCCCAAAAGCAGTCAATAAATATACGTAATGTTAAAATAATTACAAGTACGAGCTTAACCCCAATGTTACGGTCTCATATCGGAATTTAACTGGAAGATATCAAATAATTATAGGCTTTATCCAATTATCACTGACCTGTGATTAGATAGTGATAGTGGCGATGAACTGGTAGCACCTGGTCGTGTGTTTATGGAGATTAATCTTCTACCGATCTCATATTTACTGACCTTTTTAAATTGGATTAATAATCGGGTAGTTTATCGAGAGTTCGGTCTTCATGTCTATAATTTATAATTAACAGAAAAAACTATTATTTACGAATGTGGGTAATTATAACTTTTTCAAGCGGAAATTGTGCGAAATTCTATCTGATTCGAGCCGACTAAAACCGAACACTGTCTAAGGCCTCTATTACCGGGTGTGGGGTACAGGTCTTCATCATACGTCTGATAGCGTACCTCAGGGCAGTATTGGGCAAATTTTAACTGCATTAAAAGATATTCAGAAATAAAAATACCGATTTGCTGTTTAAATAATCGAAAAAAGTAAGTCTGACTGCAGTCTAAAAGATTGGAATAAGTTTGACAGCAGGCTATAGGTACCCTATTACCAATCATAAAACCGAAAGAAAAATTTATGGATGCCGTCTGCTGTCAAACTAGTTTCGAAGTTTTAGACAGCAGTCGGGTTAATTACAAGTTTAATTGCAATTAAAATTTACCCAACAGTTCTCCCGGGTGATATGTGACCGCGTCTGGCAACCCTAGGCCCGCGCTCGTATAACCACGGGGACCCCTTGCCGATGACCACTGTACTCTCTGATAGTTAACAAGTACAGTGAGAAGTCTGCGAGCCACCTTTCTGCTTCGGGCGGAATTGACCATAGGTGGTAGCGTAGCGTCAGATATCATACCATCTACAAACAACAAATGCCACGAGTAATCAAATTCGAAGCAGAAATAGCCATTGCATCACATTTCAGGTATTTGTTAGTGTTTTAATACAAACACGTGAACGAATATGTGGTATTTGAAAGAAATAGTACCGAATGTCATAGTTAAAAATAGGAAAAGAAAACTGTATGCTCTTTGATGCTATCTATAAATTCCAACGAAAGTTGTATCGGCCCATTAGCTCAGTTGGTTAGAGCGTCGTGCTAATAACGCGAAGGTCGCGGGTTCGATCCCCTCATGGGCCACAACTCTCTTTTTATTAAAAAAACATTTCAAAGATTTTATGAACGATAACAATCTACGGTAACAGATAAGTAATGACATTAATACAAAATACTTAGGTCTCATTCTTCTTGTTAGTGGTGAAAGCAGGTTTTATTAAGACTGTCACACTGCTTCGGCTTTTGTTTAAAAGCTCAATAAATACTATAAATTAATGATTTATCACGAAATCGAATTAGCTAGAAGTGTCGCAGCAACAACCTATAGAAAACTGCGGCCATAATAACCTCGTGTTTTATTCCCGGCGGTGAGTAGGGTAGCCAGAGCTCACTGAAGAGTTTTTGTGCTGTCAGTGAGTAGACCAAAAGCTTATCCTGCTTTGTCTTTTACACTGATGGCACAGATACTTTATGCTTACAGGGTTGGCACCGCGAGTGCGACTTCCTTGATGCACACGTCAATAGGCCACGGTTACCACTTTCGATCAGGTTTTTTTTATTTTTTTATTTAACTATCGGAATACATATTTAACAAAAAAAAATAGACTTAATGTGCCTCTAAAGCTACTGGAGCTTGTGTGCGACACATGCGATTCTCTTCAAGGTGTCGATCGATGTGTTCGATCTTCAGGTGGGCTGCGTGCTTGTCTGTTAACCAAGTGGTATAAAAAAAAGCAATTACGCTTACCAGGTACTTACAAGGTAGATATCGTTGAGTCACAAGATTATATTTTTTTTCTTTATTAGATATTTTCATTGCTGCGACTGCAATAATTGCTAAGTGTTATTCTAGGTAAAATAATAAAGGTATTTTATTGTCAGGCTCAAGACATAATGTTTTTCCCTTTTTAAGGAATTTTTTTTTTTTATACCACTTGGGTGGCAGACAAGCACACGGCCCACCTGATGGATAGTGGTTACCATGGCCTATGGACGTTTGTAACACCACTGGAGTCACAGTCGCGCTGCCAACCCTGTAAGTACAGAGTTTCTGTGCCGTCAGTGTAGAAGACAAAGCAGGACAAGCCTTTAGTCTTCCCACTGACAGCACAAATTCTCCAGTGACATACTTATCTATACTAGTTATATAATTTTATTAAGCTGAAAAGTTTGTTAGTGCCACGTACTGATCTTCTTCATCCTTGCGGTAATCCCAACCGCATCTAAAGTTTTCACCTTGGAGTCTGGGGTTCCTTGGTTCCAGTTCCAGTTAGTACCATATACTCATCTCTGGAACTAATGTACTATTTGATAAGTTCTTTTTGAGATTGATAACCTCTTTGTTAGTGAATATTATATGTTATAAACCTTCACGATATGTCCCTTAAGAGCCGAGCAGTAAGACAAGTGATGTCATGATGGAGTATGGCCTGAATGTGTACGGTGACGAAACACCCTGTGGTTATAAACTCTATGATTAAGTAAGAATTAGGTATTTATTTCTAGGATATTATCAAGACAAAATACTGGTTACTTATTTATGTCCCATTTTAGTTGAATGATCATAACGTAACACCTAGCACTTCGTTAATATAAAAAGGTAGCTAACTTCTGTTTATAATAACTATCTGGGTTCATAATTGGACTTTTCGCGATTAAATCATGGAATTGGCAAAAAGTCTCAAACTGTTGTTGAGACATCAGTTGAGAATTCACACCGCGATAGTTTAAAAATAACACTATCTGGGTTATTACCATTTCCCATTTTTACCTATTCCCCCCGAAAATTTACAAAAACCTTATAAGTTATATTATTGGTATACTTAATGAGAATATATATACTCAGCAGTGTTGTAGATCCAGTTGACTACAATAAAAGATGATGAAAGCTTAGCTGATGGGCCAGGTTAACTTATAAACTTGAATTAACAGGGATGAAATCTCACTTTCATACCTTCTCACAATATAATTGTAAAATGTATGGATTTCGAGGATCAAGTTACCAACAAAAATCCAATTAAGATCTTTCGAAGCCCGATCGGTAATATTATCTACATAGACATTATTCGTATTCTGATAGGGTGTACTTTATCTACATGGCATATTAGCGTCTCAAGTCAACTTCACCTGCAAGTCGGCGGACTCTAGCGCAGACTTCTCTGTTAGTGTTGAGAGATTACATAGAAGTCACGCATGGAAAAACCGACATACCAATCAAACACAAGTATACCTCAGATCCTAAATTTCAAACTTTGGACACAAGTAAGAAATAACTATTTGAATAATGAGGACAGTATTTGAATTCCAAATTGATTATCTTACTTTCAAAATTATAAATTCTATAATGAATTCAAATCTTTAGAGCCAGATCAAGTAATCAGAGATCTCATAGATGATCTGAAATAAAATACTAGTAATAACTAGGAAAGATTAGCAAGCAGGTTTAATTATGACATTAGTTTCAGTAAATAATCTGGCAGCGATTCCCATTTGTTGCGGAAACGGGATCAAAATTCCACGTGCTCTCTCCTCTCTTAAAGATTTTACCATTTATACAGATAGATTGATTGATTATAGAGCCCATAAGATCCATCAGGTATATTTGGAGTTGCTTACTTCGAACTTTTTTAACAATAAATTATTTTCTTGTCTTTTCAGTAACATAGATACTTATATCATAATTATAGATATATCATATCTATATTACTGAAAAAATAATAATAATTATTGTTCAGTTCTGAACTTATAATTCTTAAAAATATTTTATTCAAAGGCAAAAAGAAAGTTGTGGCCCATGAGGGGATCGAACCCGCGACCTTCGCGTTATTAGCACGACGCTCTAACCAACTGAGCTAATGGGCCGATGAATGTCAAATGGTGAAAAACACTACTACTACTTTGAATATATTGTAATGGCAGTCTATAAATTCCCGAGTAGATATTGTGTTAATAATTTGTTATAATTTATTGTATAGGATCCGACGTAACATTGACCTTCATCCATCTGTTTACCGAATAAAAATATATTTTAGTGAATATAATTTGTTAGCGAACAGGGATTGCCCAAAAAATATGATAATTTTTTTTTTCAATTTCACTGACTTGTCTGCCATAAAAATTAACCTTCAATGAAAAGTATACAATGTATACTACAAGCAAAAGCTAGGTAGTCTACCTTTTTCTGCTCCCTGCTACTTGGTTGCCTTGTACAAAGAGGTAACAAGATTTCATTGTGAATTCAGTAATACATGTGTAAATTTCATGAATAATGATAACCCATCTTAAAAATCCGAAAACATAAGTCAGTGAAATTAGAAAACCAATAATGTCTCATAATTTTAAATAATTATTATATCAATTGTCAGCCATATTTCATTCTCTAATATATAATTTTTATCCGGTAAATAGAAAGGTAAAGGTCGGTGTTAGGTTGGATCTTAGACTATTATAATTGTATTATTAATAGTTTATAGACATTGATTATATATTTATTATGATTCAGATAATATTGTATGGACATACGCAGATACTAAAGTTTAAACTTATAGATAACAGCACGATACCGGTTTCCCATGCACATTTTTTGTTTAAAAATCTTCCTATAAACTACTACAGTTTTAACCTACTAATAAATTATTGGTTAAACCAAGTTTCAAAGTGTAAGCTTTAGATTCAATCAGGATTGGCGTTCGGTTGATGATGATGATGATGGTGATGATGGTGATGATGGTGATGATGGTGGTGATGATGATGATGGTGATGGTGGTGATGATGATGGTGATGATGGTGATGACACCATATCAGAGAGATCAATACGTTTTATTCATAAGCACTACATTAACTTTACACGTAACTGTACGTATGCGTATAACGGAGACTTTATAACTAAGTTTTAACCTACTTATACAACGTTTAATATTTTTAAATTTTTTGCAACTGGTAGAATTTTATAAAAACAATAGTTAAAAACAGTTGGAAGTAATAATTTCGATATCACAAACAATTTTCACATCAGTCACGATATTACAAAATAATAACTAACGTCGTTTTTCAATTACTTAATAAGACTACTTGCCCAAACATTACTTGCTAGAAAATTATGCAAAAAGAATTACGCATTCTTTTGTTTTGTTGACTTGTGTCTAGTTATGGAAACTGGCCTTATCACAGTTTTTATAGTTCCTTGACCTTGAGGTAACCTGACCTGCTAGCCATTTCACCTATTGATTTATACTCTGGCGCATAATTTATCAGAGATTATTAATTAAAATCTCTAAAAGTATTTAATTTCTTCACGTTTGGCAGCACCATAGGTATAGATGTAACATAACGTCTTTGGTATTGCATACGTTCATAGACCACGCAATCACTTCCCATCAGGTGGGCCGTGTCCTTGTCTGCCACCAAAGTGGTATAAAATAAGAACATTTTAATTTTCTATTCATTTAAAATCATAATTATTCTAAAAACTGAAATTTAATGTATCAATTTGCTACAATTCATGCTACCTAATCGACGAGGTAAGTTTTTTATTCCACTGGTTAGTTTCCCTTTTAAAAATTTTCGCCCTTCGCCACTGCTATCTTCATCATAGGTCACGAGTTCGAGGAACAAAAGGAGAATGAGGTCATTAAAAACCAAAAAATAACCCATTATTAAAAAAAAGAGGTTATTAGATCAACTCTATAATTTTTTAACTTGTTTAACTGTATCTAGAGCAAATAGTGGGTAATGTTTTCTACTTAGGTACCATTTTAGGTACACTAACTTTTTTTCTACATTACGTTAATTAATTAAATCTTTGAAACATATTTAATAGCTTTACGGTTATACTATTACTATTATACTTTTTACGGTTGATGGTTTGATAGCAACACACTCATATAAATATATGAGGGGACAAAAAGAATCCACGGAGTGTTAGGCAGAGGTGAATTAAAGCCCACATTTCACCATTCATTGAATTCGGTCCGTAATAGGAGTAATAGGAGGTGACTATTGCCATCTTCCAGGCACTATTGTTAACTCAAGCCATGCATCAGAGGCTGAGTCTCTGGGCTGTATATATCTGTCTGATGTTAAACAGCTCTATCCCTTAGCCGCCTTGTACGACACCACATGGGAAGAAATGGGGTGGTCCAAATTCTACTCTACCGTCTACATACATCTACATCTACTCTATATTTTCCATGAAGCGATTACCATCGGACCTCCACAACCCATAGGCGATATCGAAGCATTGCAGTCAGACCAGTTGTTGGATTTTTTAAGGCTCCAACTACCCGTAACGACTGCAGGATCGCAAGACAAGCTGCCCGCGTACGAAGGCAACTCGGGCGTCGGAGGTCGATGAACGACCTCCGCCCCCCATGAGCGCCGGCCTGGGGGTGACAGGTGGAGCCGCCTGTCACCCTGGCAGAAGCAGGCCGCGGCAGTGGCGTGCGTGGCGCGCCTCCCCGTTTCCGGGGACGAGTTGGGGACTCTGTAGTACACCTGAGAAGAGGGCCAGATCGTGAGAGATGGCCCTGGGTTGGCCGGGGTGCGAGGGATATGCCTGTCAACCTCACCTTCGGCAACCAAAGCGACCCTCAGGCGGCGTGCGTTTTAGTCGATTCGATATAACCTCCTCCACCGGCTCCGGTGGGGAGGTATCCGTGGGGATTTTGCGCACGTAAAAAAAAAACCCGTAACGACTGCTGCAGATGTTCGTATAGCAACCGGGACCGATGGCTTAACCTGCTCTCTGAGGCATGACCAGACCGATGCAAATACCCATATTATGTACATACAAATACTGAGCGGGGATTAAATCCATGCCTCCTACGTAGTGACCGCGTTCAATATTGATGGCCACAGAGGCTCTCAAAGATAAATCAGAACTAACTGACAGAAAAACAGACAAGTATAGAAATATTTACACTGAGCTGGCATTGAATTTGCGATCTCTGACATAGCAGTTGAACGCTCTATCGTTACGCCTAGTGCGTGTGTGGGACCTCTCCGTGTATATTAATTTAACAACAGGGAGATCCACTCGGTCCACTTGTGTTTAGCCTAGCCATTCATAAGGCGATCCGAGGTCTCAAATCCAGCCTTAACGTATGGTACCTGGACGATGGCACAATCGGGGGCAAACCAGTAGACGTGCTGCAGGATCTGAAGACCTTAGTTCCTAGTCTTAAAGACCTAGGTCTGGAGGTGAACCCCTCGAAGTGCGAGTTTTTCCCCTGCGGCTCGGAGGCTCGATCACACTTTGTTCAATTTAATTAGTTTTTCCCTGGCCTAAAGGAACTTTCTTCGGCTGACTTCCACCTTTTAGGATCCCCAATTTTTCTCTCAGCCGTTCCTGAGGCCATCACTGCTCGAAAGCAGCTTCTCCTTGTTGCTCACGAACGTTTGAAAGGCCTTTCCGCGCACGTTGCGATTATCTTACTGCGCATGTGCTTCGCTCTCCCGAAGATCACATACTTGCTGCGAACTACCCCCACTTGGCTCTGTCCCGAGGAAGTTTCTTCTTTCGACGATGCCTTGAAATCGGTGGTGGAGTCAGTATTGAACGTTTCCCTAGATGGTACTCAGTGGAGTCAGGCGGCTCAACCAATCCGATGTGGTGGTCTTGGGGTGCGTTGCGCGCAGGATGTCGGTCTGCCAGCTTTTCTGGCGTCGGCACATGGGGTTGGTAGCCTCGTTACTAATTTATTGAATCCTAATGGTGACGGGGTGATCATACCTTTTATGTCGGATGCTGTGTTAGCTTGGTTGGCCCTCAATGCGGGCGCGTCTATCCCTGAACCAATGAATCTTCAGCGAGCGTGGGATGATGTGGGGGTGAAGCGACTCCAAGTTCAATTATTAGAGGGGGTGACAGGGGCCGATAAGGCTAGACTGCGGGCTGTGTCACAGCCTGAATCTGGAGCGTGGTTACAGGCATTGCCGTCCCCTCACCTAGGCACCCTGCTTGACGACAACTCTCTGCGTGTGGCGGTGGCTTTCCGCCTGGGCTGTAAGGTGTGTGAACCCCACATATGCACCTGCGGTTCCACGGTGGAAGCAAATGGCCATCACGCTATGAGTTGCCGACGGTGCACTGGGAGGTTTCCGCGACACCACGCTCTTAACGATATCGTCCGCAGGGCCCTTGTATCCGCAAACGTCCCCTGTGTGCTTGAGCCTCCGGGCCTGAGCAGGTCGGATGGTAAGAGGCCAGACGGACTGACTTTGGTGCCCTGGAAGAACGGCAAATGTCTACTTTCGGACGTAACGTGTGTCAGCACGGTAGCCGCCAGCCACCTTAGTCGCACCATTCACTCCGCGTCGGCCGCTGCGGAAGACGCCGGCTCAAGGAAGAGGCTTAAGTACGCCGACTTGGAACCGCTGTACCAGTTCGTGCCAATAGCGGTGGAGACTCTGGGGAGTTGGGGCAAGGAAGCTAAAAGCCTTATTAAAGAAATCGGACAGAGGCTCATCGAGGCGACCGGTGACACTCGTTCCGGGTCGTTCCTGGTCCAAAGGCTGTCCATTGCCATCCAACGTGGCAACGCAGCAAGTGTTATGGGCACTTTTGCACCAGGAGCGATCAGGGGCGGGTTATTTGATTAGTAGTTTTGACATATTGTATTGTAACAAATGTATTCGATGTAAAATAAAAGTATTAAAAACAATATTCTATTCTATTCTAATATAATTCAGTAATAAATATTGTAGTTTGTCGTCTGGGAGTTTGGCCAACTAATAATAATGGATAATAAACAAAAGAAAATTACCAATATGCCCTTTCGAACTTGGAACATATCCAAATGATACACTTCAGTACATTACGTCTCTTATACATATCAAATGTTAAGTACAATATAAAAAGGGTAGGCAGAGCTCATTGGAGAGTTTTTGTTTCGTCAGTGGGAAGATCAAAGGCTTGTCGTGCTTTGGTCTTCTGCACTCTATGTAAGCACAGGGTCGGCAGCGCGTATGCGCTCCCTGGTGTTGCGCACGTCCATAGGCTGCGGTAACCACTTTCCATCAGATGGGCCGTGTGCTTGTCTGCCACCTAAGTGGTATAAATAAAAATATTGTTACCTAATATTTGGTGTAAGATACATCACATGGTTTTCTAACTACATATTAAAGACTCTTCTTCAGTTCTTTCTCACTCTCACTCTCCCATTTACACACCATTTTCATATTCTCCACAATCTTCTCTCGCGGTTCTATTGGAAGATTTTTCTTAAAAGAAAAGAAGGTAGGTACCTAATCATTCTATTAGGTATTTTTCAACCATACATCTTATTCTTTATATTGTGTAAATATAAACCGCCTTTACAGTATGCAGGAGGTACACGACGGAAATCCCAACCCAATTGAGCAGACCGACTAGGGGGTACCTCCGCCCTACAGAATACTGCAGCCATAATAACCTCGTGTTGTGCTCTCGGTGGTGGTAGGGTATCCAGAGCTCACTGGAGAGATTTTGTACTGACCACACTGACCGTTTGTCTTCTACACTGACGGAACTCACTATTCTTATAGGGTCGGCAGCACGAGTGTGACTCACCTTAGGGGGCAGACGGGCCACCTGATGGAAAGCGGTTACTATGGACGTGTGCAGTATGGAGGTCTGCTACCTATGATGTATAAAAAATGTCTATTGATATTAGCATCTGAATTAAAAGGATGGTATTTAAACGTATATCAAAAAGAGTACATTTTGTACGACAAAATAATCTAAATTCACATCAAAAATACTGATTGAGCACCAACAAACTACTGCAAGCAAGTAGTTAGTTAGCAACCAACCAACCAATTATAAAAAAAATTAACACAAAGACATAAGGCGGGAGCTCCGCTTCGCTTCGCTCCCGCCTTAGTCTTCTAACCTAACCTATCCATTTCGGGGTGGGTGGTGATCATTCTGAACTTAATTAGATGCACAATCAGTATTTTTACTGAACGCGAAAATATTATCTGAATTAAAATCCCAACGTAAGGCAGAAAAAATCTAAGATTTAAAAAAGTAACCATAAAGGTTATAACTTATTTAACTTTTATTTTACTTATAATCACCCATATATAGGAGTTATGCGAAGTGGGACTGTTACTAGATTTTACTTGTGCTACTAGGCGCTCTGTTTACTATATTTTAATATTATTAAGCGTTCATAATATTATGCGTTAGTTATACTAACGCATATATAGCGCTATATATATGCTTCTATAGCGTTATGCTAACAGTAGTTAAAATAAAGTTATAATAAAAAATATGCCTAAAATATATGCAGAATAAATTAATACTAGGTATGCGTAATAACTTTAATATTAGGGAAAGTAAAAGTATAATACAGTTAATTATGACATTAACTTTTATGCAAATAAATGTACATTACCGAAAGGTGTTAAGTAAAATTGAAGCATAAAGCAAAATAACATTAGAAATTTTGTCATTTAGGTCAAATGATAGAAATACTTTGTGGCAATAGCTAGAATTAAAGGAAATATATGAAACTTAAAGAAGTTTATTGACACCATCAGACCAAATTGTACTACTGACTTCAAAGTAAACAAATCCTCTGTATTTGCATAGCAAATACTTAGATACTCGAGACAGATCCTAATATTTTCTCCACACTTCTCGCGTTGATCCGCACTTACCTGATAATCAATTCTAAAATACTCCAGTTGCTTTCGACTTTTACTACTCATGTGGTATGTGAACTCCGTTATCAATTAACAATCGAGTATCCCATCGATTGTAGAGATTATTCAAATTCTGAATGTGTCAACTTATTTGTGATTACAAAATAACGGAAAAGTTGAGTACCCAAGTTACTGTCATAATACTCTTAAGGATGCTATATAATATATTTGTTCTTAGGATATTGTTAGTAGAAACTTTGGTGTAAATGGACAGTAAGTTATACTTACTTTACAATTCTGAGAATTAGTGATCAATTCAGTAACTAGATACTACTTTGTAAACTGTCGTGTCGTTTCGTGTCCTGTCTTGACACAAAATTTTATTTGTAGGTGTACCTAATTTCTACACGGGAGCAGAATATATTATATTTTAATACATGTTGTTGTGTGTGGTGTGACAAGAATGGATAAGATTAGGAATGAATATAATGTCGTAAGGAAGGCACTAACTATGGAAGTGAATGCCTACAAGGGTAGAGGTAGACTTAAAATGAGATGGATGGACTGTGTGAATGATGATATGGTTAAGAAGGGAGTGAACGTTGAGATGACTGCAACTACAGATGAATGAAAAATAAAACAAATGTTGCGCCGACCCCAAATATACTTGGGATAAGGGCAGGACTATTATAACTAAGAAGGCGGGTAATTGCAGGTTTAGAAGTTTATTCAGACAATTTTATAATGAGACAAATACAAATTTTTGTAACATTAAAATTAAAAAGAAAACAACTGTAAACAGGCACTATGAATGTGGTCTTCACTCGAATAATATATATACTACATACAGAGCATTAGAGTAATTTAATAAAAAAAAATGTTTAAAATGGTTGAAGATATTGTGTTGTGCCTAATATAATAATAATGTGATAATTAAACAACAAAACAAATACAATTTCTTCAAGAACATACCTTTTTTTTGAAAAAAACTAATTTCCTACTCAGTACATCTATTTCATAGATGGATTTTATTCGAAAATAGCTGACAAACCCGTAAATATTAGGCGACTTGATCGCTGACCGTGTTCGTAACTCAAACCACAGAATAAATTAATATTATCAGTCGTCGATAATGTTCTCTTGCGGGTTCAAGCGTACGCACTCACTCACCGAATAAGGTTAATTATAGCAAACAAAATAGCTATTCAGTTTTTTAAAGACCAGTACGTGGTTATTTACGTATTAAATCTGTTATTTATTAGAGCGATACGTGCGACGTAGCAGGAAAAGCAATGTATAAATTGCGTATTACAGAAAGAGGTCAGATAAAAATAGAAAAAGATAACTGGGAATTATGTACCTATTTCGTCACGCTGCTCATGTGGTAGCGTGGCCGAGCGGTCTAAGGCGCTGGTTTAAGGCACCAGTCTCTTCGGAGGCGTGGGTTCGAATCCCACCGCTGCCAAATTCCCTTTTTGTCCTTTACATGTTTGTAAAAAATATATTTATTTGATTTAGTTTTTCACTAACTTTCTTCACTTTAATTTTTGTTTAAATAAAATACAGTAACCATCCCGATCTATATAAGTATTGCCAACAACATAAACTGATTAACACTAAAATATTAACAAACTTTTTAAAAAATTGGAATACATGTGTCAATAATTGACGTAAATACAAGTATGTTTAATATTCCCTAGAGGACAAAGTTAATATAATTATTTAATATTTTGTCCATTTAAATAGCAGTTGCTCGCGGCTCCGTCCGCGTGAAATTCTTTCTCATCCTGTTCCCGTTGCCGACCCTCTCCGATAGCGTGACGATGACACTCAAAAATAATGTGGCTTTCTGTTAGTAAATAAATTTTCATAATCAGATTAGATGAGCCAGAGATTACTCACTACAACGTCGCAAATTCACAAACTTTACCTCTTTAGTATAAGATTTAGGGACCGCAGCAGGGAACAAGAAAATAATTTTTGTCAATCACTGTACTATTTTATTATTTATTATTTAAATAATACTTTATAGTCAGTTAAAATTTTAATGCAATGTTTGGGACCATCATCATTTCTTCAATTTTATTCAAATTAGTGTGTATTTCTATGGATAACCTTAGATATAAGAATTATATTATATTATCTGTGCCTTAGATCAGTTGTTTAGCTGGAAACCACATATTTTATTCATTCACTTGGAAGACTTATTCACTTGTTACTTCATCGTTGGAAGAAAGATTAAACAAATTTCTATGAGACTATTAAAGTTGTAAAGGTTAAAATCGTAGATACAGAACGTGTTATTACGATCTGTTGAGATAGTTGCAGCTTGATCTTTCTATTGTAGATGGAGAATACAATGTAGAGGTCACAATTAGTGAAATTTATGAAATTGTGCTACATTATCATATCATACTTTGTTTACTTACGCTAAATACATGGTATTTAAGTTCCATTTATAAGGATCTAATTTTTAAATGACTTCTAATTATACAGCAAATGTCTTTTGTCGTTATTAAAAAATGGGGATTTGTAGTAGAAGATTGAAAATATCAATTTCAAATTATACACATAATACCTACTATAAAAAAATAAGCCTCAACAAATTTAAAAACGGGTACACTCTAAAAACCCCTAGTTTAAGAAATAGTTAAGATTAATTTCCAAACCTGTTTCAAATTCCAAAATGTTTGAGACAAGAAAAAGACTACAATAAATTCTAGTACCAACTATTCAGTTCGTTGCATTCTCCACCATCATGAATTTAGGGGTGATTTTTAATTACTGAAAATGTCGTTTATTTTTAATTTTACGCGAAAATTTGTTACGAATTAAGTTTCGTATATTTTAATATTCTAAATTTTCCCTAGACTCGATATTTTTCGATATATATCCCCAAAGGTGGTGAGAAATAAAATTTCACCCCTTAAATTCAAGATAGCGGAGAACGCCTCGCAAATCGAAATGTAGACTGCCAGTGACCTCCTTTACGAATTCATGAAGAAATTCGCTTCTAGGAATTATTTCTATGTCAAAAACTTAGAACAAAACCTCACCACCTTTTGGGATATAAATCGAAAAATAACGATCCTAGGGAAATTTTGGTGTAAAATTAAAAATAAATGACTTTGAAAAAAAAAAGACAAATCAAACAAAGATTCAACACCGTTTGGGGTATAGACCGAAAAATATCGATCCTAGGAGAAATTATGAAGACCAAAATTGTAGGATTTAATTTTATACAAAATTGCCCTTAAGATGGCCATACAAAACTAAATTTAGACTACCAGTGACCTCCTTCAACTAGTTCCGAAAGAAAATTGTTACTCGTAATTTTTTCCTAATCAAAACAAATCTCTCTCGTGTTAGTACGCGCATAATATTGACATCACACTTGCGTCTTAATTCGACGGAACCGTCGAAATATAGAGCACACCCTGCTATAATTCGTAGTTTGGATGTTCTATGGCAGATCGAAGAGTAAAATTCACAATTTATTTACTTATTTCAGGAGTTTTGAATTATATCAGGCAGTACTTAAGTAATTGTAATATTATTTAATTTCATCTACGACTTAATTTTGAAAATTAGTTAATTTTTTAACCTTAACCGGTGCGCTAAATATTATATTTATTTATGTTGTATCTTTTAAAACACATTATATTTCACTTTTTACAGTAAAATTATAAACTTCTAAACAATTTTTTAAGCCATTAACAGGTTTCATTAATTGTTTTATTTTAAAAATATGTTATTATTAATAATGTTATATTAATAACAAACAAAATAATACATGTTATATTTTCTTTACTTTTTTCGCATATAATTAACGAATAAATTATTTTATCCGAGTTAAATGTATGTAGATATGTATTTCTCATTGACAACGTTCCATGCTATTATGAAACTGATAAATATTAGGTAACGGAGGAATCAGGAATAACTCAAATAATATCCATCTATTAAAAAACGACCTCCATTCAGATCTCAAGTAAATCTCTGTAATATCTAGTAACTTAGGTAGGTAACTACATAAAGAAGATACTTAATTAGATAACTACAGGCGTGTCACATTAACAGCTGTATTTGAAGTCGGTAAGTAGTAATAGTTTGAAGGTGGTAATTATTTAATATATCGTGCAATCTCACTTTCTCATCACGTACTTCCTTACATAATCGTACGGAAGTAGATATAGTACAGAGGCACGTTACCGTAAATTTCAATGGTGGTTCAAAATTACACAAATGTCGATAAAAATAAATCCCAAAACTCGATGAATATGAACACGCATAAACACATTCCTATAAAGAAATGTGAGAGAAGGCGATCAATACTCAATTAGTAATTTCTAACGGTGCAATAAAAGAAGAAGAAATGGTAAAACAATTTGGCGGCAGGGGCGTGTAGCAGCTCGCGAGTCGCGAGTGAGGTGCATTACCACATGTCCGCAGATGAGTCGCATCGCACAGGTGCTCGCTGCATCAACTCGCCATTTATCCGACACTCGCGGTACCGGCGAGTCACATTGTGTGCGCACTCCCGGGACACATGTGTACGCGAATACTCGATCAAATACACAACACTAATTCTTTTTACAAAAAAGTATAATAGTTGAAAAAAACGCGTTCTATTTTCGTATTAAATAGAAAATAAAACAAGTGCTCTATGGCAAAAAAGTATAAACAGTGAACTTTATCAATGTGAAAAGATTTTAATGTCATTTATATTATCTTTGGTACTCATCGCGATGTACCATTGTTCCTGTATTACAGAGTTCGCACGGTCTTCTTGATACATCAATTGTTAGGTAAGACTGTTTTGCAAATTATCATAATCGGCTACGATAATTTTAATTGATTTTGTTTATGTGTGTATGTGTGCCACTAATTGAGGTAACTTAATTGTTCAGTTAGCTACAATATCATGAGTAACATTATTTTATTTATTAACATAAATGTTAATAGAAATGAAAGTGCTATTTTGACGTTATACCGAGTCATTTACATTTGCGAAAGTAGCTGGCTCGGTGTCTGTTGAAAAGATGATATTGTATTCAGAGTGAATATTTCGGAACATTTTATTGTTAGTCTTTTTTTCTACAAAATATTATGTAAGTAGGTAAGTTCCATTATTTCAGTGTGTAATCTCACAATATGACTTTTGTGTAAACTGGCAACTTTATTGATAATCTATAATGTATCAGATGACATTTGTTATTGATACAAAATAAAAACATAAGTAGGTACATAAAAAATACACCCCATGATTAGGTCACGTCAAACAACCCACCCCGTGTCGCTCCGTCGTAATTTTGGGAACGTTGTCGTCTGCGTCTCGCTTAATTGCCATGACCATCCTTTACAATAGGTGATAAAGATAAGAAAAAAAAAACTGAATTTACAGATTTATTGATATGTTAGTTTCTTTCTTTCTTTTTCTTTTCTTTTCTTTCTTCTTTCTAATCATTTCCCATTTCCTATTTTATTTACGAAACTTTATTGCAGTTTTTGCTGCGTAATATTTTGATGAAGTCTATTTGTCTACATAGTAGGGTCGACGATTAAACGTTAGACTTAACAGCGTAGAGCCAAAACTGTAATAGAAAATTGGAAATTCAGTAGTCATCGATTACCAGATTTCCATATATGTTGATGAATTTGTAATTTCAATAATCCTTCCTTAGTGCTTACAACATTAAAGGCAAGACAAGTTGTAAGCACTAAAAAAGGATTTTGAAGTTTCTACCCTCAAGGGGATAAAATGCGAAATTCATTCGACGTGTGGCAGTTTTAATCTTAAAACATCACAACCCTGTAGGTATATAGAGACGTATTTATGAACGGCTGATAAATTTGTGAGACAATACTAAAGGATCATTATACCAGATAATGATGTGTTAACTGCAGTACTCAGCAATTTAAATATTCTTATTATACTGCTAACAATTAGAAATATTTTTTATTACTCAAAGACATTCACCAGTAGCATAATATTAACTAAATATAATTATTAGACACATTGTTTACCACAGCAGGAGTTTTAAGAGAGAGTATTAACGAAATAGCCTTTATTAAAAGTATTATATTCCATACATTGTGTACATAACATCATACATGTACATTTCTTCTGTTGTATATGCATGTAATTGTATATTTGTTTGTGTGCATCTTTTGCTCGCTTCCGATAATATTGTTCCGGTGAGTTCCCACAAGAGGCCACAGTAAAAAGCAGCGCTCTCGATAATTAACTAGACATAATTGATGCGCAGGCGCACTACAACACATTTTGATGGGGTATTTCACGATGCTAAGACACTAATTACTTAGGTTTTCTGTTCTTATATTGCTATAAATTTAAATATTTGATGGATCACTTCAGAGTTTGTAAGAGACTAGCGCTTTCTCTGACAACACATTGTTGTTGAATAAGTCAACGTCTTGCAAGCAATGATAGACCCAAGTAATTATTACAAGGAATATTCAATTTTTTTAGAGAAAATACGTCAGAAATTGAAATTTCTGCGAAAGGACGTTTATAGACACAGCTACTAGTTTACTAACTAGATGAAGCACGAACTACACTTTATATCAATTTATTGATTGAAAATTGGTTACAATACCCACAAAACTATGCAGTATCTATCTCTCGTCGAGGCGAAGAAATTTTTAAATAATCATCATCTGTAAATTATGGGTACAAGAACATAAATCTGCACTTGTTTGTCACATGCCTTATACAACCACTGTATCGATGATGATATTCCAACTTATTATAATAGTTATTGTACTACTTATAAGTTATAAAGTTAATAAGAGCAGTTCATGGTATAATGTTATGACTTTACAAGCAGGATGTAACCACAATGTACAAAGTTTGCGTAGTGTAAGAAACACTCCACTGACCATATTTATTTACTAAGTAATGAGTCTATGTACCCACGTACGTCCTGGGTAAATAGACATGATAATTACTTGAATTAAGCTGCTGTTCTTTGCTGCTCCTTCAGTAACAAGTTTTTGGGAGTGGCATAGGTTCAGAGATGGATATGAGTTACCAATAAAGGCGACATAAAAATGAATCACAAAGGCTTTGCCAAGATAAATCACAGTAAATTAAATCTATCTTTATTTAAAATAGTTTATAAATACTACATTGTCAAACTTGTAGGAAAAATTACAATGGCTAAATGATTACTTATTCATAACCTACTGCCATAGCTGCCTTGTCTTGATTACTTAGATATATTTATTTAAGAAGTCAAAATTCAAGTAAATTCTAGTCAAGAAAAATTATGACATATTCTATGACCGTGTAACAGCATGTCCTACTTCTGGCTTTTTTCTCGAAGTTAACAACTTAGTATTTCCCATAAAAGTTAAAATAAGTTACGTTAGGAAGAAAAGTGTAAGAGAGCAGACCCCGGGCTCCAAACTCTTGCCTCCTGGGCAACTGGGATTATGACGATGATTTGTATTTTAACGGAAAAGAAAATCTCTATCTAAGCATTTTCAGAAGTATAGGCACTTCCAGAAGTTTCTGGAACTGCCTGGCATAACTTTAATTTATTAATTATTTCTTACTAACTTACTTATCACTCTCATGTTACTAACTTACAAACAAATAGGCCTTTTAACTCCTTCATATCAATAGCAGATCACATGAACAACGACAAATAAAAACATCAGTTATGCTTAGCTATTATAAACACACCACTATTTCGCATTATTAATAAAGTTTATTAATATAGATTGAATAGTTTAATCTTTAGATGACTCACAAAAGTAATATTATTAAGTTGTCAATAATATAAAATAGCTAAATTAATATTTAGATGCACAAGTCCTCTCAAATTACAATGGTAAAAAATTAAACATTAAGTCAGATTTTTTGTGGTTTTTTAATCGTGTACGCATAAGTATACTTCCCACGTACCTTGAAAAGAATTAATGGCATTTTTTATCAGTTTCTACGGTCAAAACAGAAAGGTATACCTACACCCCATAATGCATAACACATTCACACGAATTTAAAAAAAATAATCGTATTTCGGTTCGTTAACGTAGATTCGGTGACAAAACACAGATTTTCCCGAGGAATTGCGGAATTTTTGCATGCTGTCACAAAATCCTATGGGAATAATGGCGCGGTGAGATTACGTACTGCACGCTTAGTTTTAGGTTAGGTATAACTGTGTATACTCTATGCATAGGTTGAAATACAGGTTTAAAAATGTTAGGTCTTCATCAGATAACATTTCAAAACCTGTTGGTATAGTTAGTTCACCAGTAAAACGCGGGCAGAAACCAGGAGGTGATGATTCTTAATCCATTTAGTTTATTTATCTATTGAAATATACCCTTATAAAAGCATAGAACAGTTATCACCTTTATACATTTTATATTCGAGATAGATCTGTAAAGATAACAAGAATATGAACTGATAAATGATTCTGTTCAAAAAGGTCAAAGACTTAATTTAAAAAATTGATACAAGTATATAATTTTAATCCAAATTATTATTAAAATGTTTGTATTTTGAATTAATTTGAGCACTATATACAGACTCGTTGAGCGTAGCAATGAAAGTCATAAAACAATCATAGAAGTAATAACTATTATTTTGTATATAGCATTGCATAATGAACCTTGGGTGTATCAGGCTCTATCAAAATACATCTCTTATGCAAATTAGTATTTTCGCACAGCATTTCATCTCGGTGTTGAGGATCAGCTAGCATTCGCTTCCGTAAAGGCTAAAATAATCCAATGGAAAGAAGTAGGAGAGTGTATTCCGGGCTCTAAATTGACTATAACCGAGATTGTTGCTCAGATGTAGAAAAAAAGAAATGTAAAGTTTTGAATGAAATGTTAAAGCATTTAGCATGCTAACTATTCAAATCGATCAAGATATAGAACTGGAGAATTTGTGCTGTCAGTAGGAAGACTTGTCCTACTTTGTCTTCTACACTGACTGCACCAGAAACTCTGTACTTACAGGGTTGGCAGTGCGACTGTGACTCCTCTGGTGTTACAAACGTCCATAGGCCACGGTAACCACTTTCCATCAGGTGGGCCGTGTGCTTGTCTGCCACCTAAGATGTATAAAAAAAATCGGTTCCGACGGGATTCGAACCCGTGAACTTTCCCTTGCAACCATCCACATTCTTTTATACATATATCCGTCTTACGGCGACGGTTCGAGCGAAGAATCTGTGGCTTAGTGGTCAGAGCGTTCCCCTTGAAAGGGAAAGATCGCAGGTTTGTATCCCGCCTGAACCGATTTTTTTTTCTATATCTTAATCGATTTGAATGTTAAAGTTGCAAATGGCACCTTAACTCTAATAAAATCATTATCCTCACGTCTTGTCGCATTTGTGTTTGTACAACAGATTAATTTTTTAAACTTGTCATCTATTTCGCTTGCTAAGTATCGTTCAATCCCTAACACAATTGTAGATTAAAAGAACTTACCACTTGACATTTTACTATTATTACTATTAATTACTTCTAACTAGTGATAATAAAAAAAAAGCCTGAGTAAACTCATATTCCATTACCTACTGTTGTCTTACAAAGGTGTCATTATCCAACATTTTTTTATAACGCACTAATTTTCTCTAAGCCTGCCTACTTATTTCTTAACTTTCATAGGATACCGTAATCTATGAAATAGGTGATAAAAAATGAAATATATGAAATTATTGAGATATTAAAGAGAACGACCACCTTATAATTTATATTATATTTACAACACCTCATCTATTAATTACACCGCATTATTGGTTGATTCGCGCCTGCGCGTGCGCCCGTAATATCTACTTATTTTATTTGAATATCATCACCAATAATCATCTTCCAATAATGACGTTCATTTGACAGTTAAAACGCGCTCATGGAGTTGAATGACTCAGTTAAGTCAGTAAGATCTTACTATAGACAGTTATAGTCATCATTAGAAAAGTTTTAATAAGAACTCCTGCATAGTTTGAATTAGGAATACAGAATTTGAGTAAAATTATCCTAAAAAATCTGCAACAAATTTAAACGAGAAATATTGAACTAAAGGATTGGTGAACAGCTTTTAAATAAACTCCTCTTATTCTACCTTTTTAGCGTGCAAATAATACAATACACTACGAAAATACATAAGTAACCATACGTAGTTATATAAAAGTTATATTAAGTATAAACGCACATATACATTATGTAACCATTTAAGGCATTTCATCCATTCAATGAAACGGAGATCTCATGGACTAAAATTAAATAAGGTTTCATAAGACAATTAGATCGACTTAATCTCGGTTCTGTCTTGATTTGAAGTCCACTCATTTTTTTACCTGAGAAACTTCCCAATTATAAAAATGCTTAAAGGACTAACGGTACTGTACCTTCTGAAATTGATTTGACTACAGTGAAAGACACTATAGTTTTAATGAGACAGCTCTAATAACAGTCTCGATGCGTGTCAGTAATATTGGTAAAGTGTGCTACCGATATTTTAAGTGTATCGACTCATTACTCGTTCATCTTGGAGGTGATTTGATTGATTGAGACTTAACAAGCAAATGAGGAAATTGTTTCGAGGTAGCCCAAACGGTATTCTTTTGAATTTACATCGATTTGGATAATCAATTTTTTTTCTAGTGGTCTCTTAAATTATTGGTATTTTTCTTCTTGATATAAGAATGTAACAAATATTTTATTTCTATATTTCGTAATTTGAGGTTTCAATTAGCTTGGTTAAAAAACGATTGATTCCACAATTGTTATACCGTCAAGACCACCTAGAATACTAATAACTGTTTTTAGGTACTCCTATATATTATATCCCATCTTTATTCGTCCACTAATATCCTACTAGTGTTACAGCTTCTCTTTGAAAATTAACACCTGATACACTAAAATCAGATTTCCCGCCAAACATTATTTTTGAATGCTTAACAATAGCAAATACCTCCATTGTAAAATCGCCATTGCATCAAGTTTTAGCACTTTGATGCTATGCCTTAGGTTGATATTAGATTCAGTGACTGTTTTTACTGGTGCAAAGTCTACAGTATTTATATAACTACCGATATAGTATTTTTAAAATTGGTGCGTCTATTGACTACTCGCCGCAAGATGGTAAAAAGCTGAGGTCTAGTTTAGAAGATACGGACCACCATTCCCGATACTATTGGACTTAAAATGGTAGTCCTTTACTTGACAGCCTTGATAAATGCTTTTCCACGCTCCGCTTGAAGAACCCGGGTAGAATTAGCAATAACGTCGTGGAGTCTTTTAAATACTTACATTGTTCTACATTTCAACGCGAACCTTTTTTTTTGTATTTTTAACTTAATTATAATTACAATTGGAGATTACAATGATGCATTTTGTTATTATAGAAAGATATATACTAATATCTACATTTCAGAATCGCATAAAATCTGAACATACTGCAATATCCTAGAGCAGGTTTCAATGTGAGGCGATTGACTATATAATAGATAGACATACTTAGTGAAATATTTACTGGGCAGTGATCTGACAGTAATAAGTAACTACCGTTTATGGACGTCCATAAACTTAATAATGATAAAGGCATATGGACGCCGCTGCCTATCGAAACCGAAACCTATGATTTATTATTTCTGATTTCTTCTGTTGATCTTCATGTCCCAAGACAGGTAAATATAATATGCTTATTATAGTCACATTATAGTTGCGTTTCCTAATAAGGTTGTTTTTATTATAATAAAAGTATAAAATAAAATATATAGCAGTTTCGGGAGGTATTTTAACGGAACGGAATAGTAAAGTCAAAAAGAAACAAATCAAAGTAAAAAATCACTTATTTTGTATAGACCATAAAACGGCACTTACAAAACGCCAAAATAAAAAATAGATATTTAAAACTAGTTAAGCAAATGGACCACCGGTTTGGTTCGGATGCCCGCAATATACTCAGGGGGATGGAGATGGAAATGTCTAGTGCAAAAGAAGATCAAGGGATAGTAGATACAAAGCGAAGTAAAAGATTAATAGAAAGAGGGAAGAAGGCTGAGTCGCCATGTAGGATACTTGGGTAGAAGCCATAATTTATTATGTAACTAAGGAAATAGTAGGTAAGTCGTCTCTAAAAAGAGCTGGTCGGTGTTGTAGGCATAATGTAACATGCGCATCAAATTTTAATAAAATAAAATCATTTGTCATTATTTTGTTGACACGAAATTTAAAAGAGCTTGTGCGCATGAATAGACTCACATATATTTTTATTGTTAACACTGACGGACCCTATTCTTAATAGATAAATATTATTACACATTCTATGACAGCGATTGTCAAACTTCATCGTTCAAAAGTTCATGTGGTAGTATGATACCTGTGTTGTCAATCCCCATTTAACTACAAATTCCTTGAACTGATACTACATGAAGCTTATACACATATTATAACTCTGTGCAGTGTTTTTTTTTAATCTGTATTCCTTCCAACTCTACAGCTCACTTAAACAAAAGTATCTTCTGCATGGCTCCCAGAATATTAGAACCACTTACCTAAGTCAATTCTAGAGAAAGCTAATTATAAAATTGTTAAATATACACTTAAGAAAATATTGCTGCAGAAGTGCTATTATTCTGTAAAGGAATATTTAAGTGATGAACTGTTATAAACAAGTATCTATACCTATTGACATTTTATGTTATTTAAGATAAAATAATTTTTTTTTACATGTTCTACATACCTATTATTGTCTCCCATATTGACATGTATTAATTTTGTATTCTTTAACTTCTTTTACTGACAAAATTTTGCAAGCCGCTAGGCTATAGTGCATACAGGTATATGGGATGTTATGTTCATACAATTAGGTAAATTGTACGAACATAACATCCCATATATCTGTATTTGCAATTATAAGAATAAATAAATAAAATTATATCTTTTTTCTAACTAAATACGATTCATTAGATGGATGAATGAATTATTATTTATTACCTACTCAGCCTCACCAAAATAGTCCAAACCTGGAAAGATCTTTGACACAGATAGTCTCTAAAATTGCATAGGGCTAGAGTATTTTTAATCTCGGGATAAAGATTCTATTACGTTGCGGAAGTGTATTCCACATGGGCCGTGCTAGTTGTGATATGGTTTTTGGTGTACTTTTAAAAATAGGTACCTAATTCAAGCATAGATTGTACGTACTGGTAGAATTATCGCATAACCATGCCTGATAAAGGGTCTAATTGAATTAAAAGTTCGTGTAAAGCACTCTTTACACGAGTTTGTAATCGATCATTGAAATCAACACCACCATCAACAAACTGCTGGTTTATGTTGATTTCTCTCTACGATTGCAAGTTCGACGACTAGAGATTATGAATATATAATATTTATACGTACATATATACAATCATGCCTTTATCCCCGGAGGGTTAGGCAGAGGTGAATTAATACCCACATTTCACCAATCATTGGATTCGGCACCACGTAATAAGGGATGAACCTATTGGTTTCTTCCGGGCACTATTGTTGACTCAAGCCATGCATCTGATGCTGAGTCTAGGCTGTATATATATGTCTGATGTTAAACAGCCCTATCCATTAGTCGCCTTATACGACACCACATGGGAAGAGATGGGGTGGCCCAAATTCTACTCTGCCGGGAACCACGCGGCTCTAATAATATATTATGTGTTATAGGTATATAATAGATTGTATAGAATTTGGTAATGCTTCAACACAACCACGAAATGCCATCGTCGTATTGTTGATTGGGTCGACACAAGATTGAGAACAAATGTTTTAAATTCTCGCTAATTTCGATTTTCACTATGACATGTAGTTTGAGAATCACTGACCATGTTACCGTTACGTATATATTGTGGTAGCCACTAGTCACAGGTGATCGCGTAAGCGCATCTTCTGTGACTGATTATGTAGGTATAATACAGCGGAATTATTGTGTAATTAATTATTGCAGTTCTTGTGTTTAGTATGCGCATATATATACATAATATATAATAATTTTCTGTATCATCAGACGGTGTTTTTGCTGTTGGTAAAATTAGTTTATCCTAGTGCAGTGGCATTCGAACGACAATCAAATTGAATTATCACAGATTCAGCTTCCATCCTCTATATCGACTTTTCACATGTTAAAACAAACGACATAAAACAGCTAAAAAATAAACGCTTTAATAAAATTTTATACGATTAGTTTAACAATGTCATTTTCAAAAGTGGGAAATTCAATAGTGTGTAAAATGTCATTATTGCCTACTTTGTGGAGTATATCGTGGGCTGTTATACGGTCATAAAACTTTTATGTTACCAAAACAAACTTAAGTTGAGAATGATAATTTATTTATCCTACAGAAGAACAAAATATATTTTGAGTAGAATATGTAGATGAACCAGTTTTGACCATTTCCGGGCCAATTCATAATTCGTAGATACACCATGCAACCTCATTAACGTATGTACATTTGATTCTATACCGTCATGCTCAAGCTATGTCCTATTCCCCGTTTGTCGCTGTTCATTATTATAGACGGATAGTTATAGATAGAACTAGGCATTCAGACTTAGGTAATTTCATCGTTTGAGAAATCCGAATATCGTTCGAGCATTCTAAATTGTTTTAATTGTTTTACAAAATTCTTGAAAAGAAGTCATATGCGAGTCGGACTCTTGCACTGGAGGTTTCGTACACAAATGGATGCCTGAAGATTCAGAGTGTGGTTGCCCCCACTCTAGGTCTTCAGAAGACGTATCGCTAAACGAATGGGATTGACGAATACAATTCCTAAAGTGCAGACCACGAACACGTAAAAAAGGAAAGGCGCCAAACTCATTAAACTGATGTTTCGAAAAATGTTAGGAGGTAGGACACGACGGTTTTCCCGTCCCAACTGAGCATTCCGACTGGGAAGGTATCTCCGCTCTACAAAATACCAGGGCTTTAATGCAATAACCTAGTGTAGTCTCACTGGAGAGTTTTTGTGATGTCAGTGGGAAGATCAAAGGTTTGTCCTGATTGTGTCTTCTGCACTGACAAAAGTCTCTGATCTTACAGGGTCGGCAGTACGAGTGTGACTCTCTTGGTGTTACACACGTCCATAGATCACGGTGACCACTTTTTTTTTATACCACTTAATGCACACGGCCCTAAAGGTAAACTGGATTCTAATAGTGAAGGAGGTTCTGTGTTTTCATTTTGAGCTACAGAACCTAAAAACCAAATGTAAAATAATACATGTAGATTTATAATCAAGGTGCAATAAACTTTGCATTTTTATTCAATTAAGTGTTCCGAAGTATGTATCATTTTGTGAAATTATCTTTCCGGCTCACTCACTGTCGCTCTAGACATACTTTCGTAATAAAAAACCGACAGTTCACTAGTCGAATAATATTTAACGAACCTCATATGAATTGTATGACTAATAAAATGCCAGATTCCAAACTATAAATCAGATATCTTCTTTCACTTGAATGATTTCGTCTTACAAAGAAGCACTTGTTATAAAATCGATATTAAAATGACTACACTTTTTATCATGATTCAACTTTCTTTCAAATAAATTCGACTGAATGGTAACATCGTTTCTTGATGTATAATAACTTTTACCGAGTAGATTTTGACTGCTTGTCTTTATGAATAACACGCAGTTATAGAATTTTTTTTTTAATATAATCTATATAATTTAAATCAAGATTCTTTATTTGTAATTCAACTAACCACTATTATTTATTTTATTCAGTTTAGGTACATAAAATATTCTATTATAATATACAATTACTTACAAATTAATATAAAACTATGCTAACTATACAATACCTATATACAAAAATGGATTCTTTATTTAGAATTTTGCTATACGAAATTTCATGTAGCAATATTCTAAACAAAGTGGCCCTTACCTGTAAAGATACCTTTTGCCTACAATAAGTTACGTTATTAGTATGATTTTCACTTATCTTCTGTCTTCATTAACTTTACGGATATTTTCTTAGTACGTTCTTACAACTTGTCTCTTAATCGCTTAGACCAATTTCTTGAAATTCCTAAGTGAATTTATATTCGTGGAATAACTTCGTATGTGAAATTTTTTGTTATGGTTATCTCATTCGGAGGTACCCACTAATATTATTTTATTGTTAAACTCTTTACTGAGATAAATGCTTAAATTGCGTAGGTAATTGTTCTCAATATCATTCTTGCATATTAAATGCTTGAAAGAATTATTATCTTAATATCCATAAAATGGTTTGGATGACTAATTTGGAAGACCTTAAGTATCAATAAACAATACAGTATCGTTTACTATCATCATACCTTCTAAGGTTAACACACGACAAAAAGAGGGGAATTCCCTATATGTAATGTTAACTGTATGAGCACCGCCTCTCAGAAGTACAGAAGGCGTTTCCGCAGAGTTGTGGCCAATGTGACGGTTATAACGGTCCGCGAGGTGTTGCGATCCCCACCTTAGACAGCTGGACAGCCGCTACCGGACGCCAAACTGTACTTAGGTATGTACGTACCTAAATCTTTGGCGAGTTATTACTTTGACATACTTTAATGCGTCTCTAGCGGATAATTTCTGCCTCCAAGAATCCTGGTTCAATACTCGAAACCTAACGTTTCTTTGTTCCATACGATACCATATTTTACACTTACTATGACATAACATAATATAAACTCACTCCTATATCCCCGAAGGGGCAGGCAGAGGTGCTAGCACCCACATTTCGCCAGTTTATGTTTACGTCCCAATGTAATAGGTGGCGAGCCTATTGCCAGTAACTGGGCGCTTATAAACCTGCGAAAAATACACGCATAACTTCGAAAAGCATCGAAAAGTCATTGGTGTGTGCCATGGTAAAACCTGGGATCGATCCTGAGACCTCGTCTCAGCAGTCCATTACCCATACCACTAGGCTACCGCGGTAACACTAACTACGGTTAGTGCAAAATCTACTATACGCTATAGACTAGTCAAAATGTCAGAATAACCTATACCATCAATCGCTTTAATACTCGTAAACATTATTTATAAGCCTATTTCGCAATGGTATGCAAAACCAAAATTAATAACATCTAGACCCTACACTATCTCCACACTATGATATGAAATACGGAGACATTTCATAATTTTATGTACGTATTTTTCCTTTCCGGAATTATTTACTTTTCCAATTTATTTATCAAACATTGTATACTTGGACAGTAAAACCAGTACTAGCTTCTTTACTTACTGCTTGTCAATTCGTCATAAGTCAATCCGATTGCAATCCATGAATTTCGGCTAATTAATATGATAATAATATAGTAGGTGAAGGTTTGTGCCGTCTGTTGTTATCTACCTGTTTATGAATTTCAACATCAAAGATTTTAATTTATTTGCATAAACTCAAATAAGCGGAAACTATAGGATTATTACTCTGTCTCACCTCTTACAATGTGCGATATACACGGTCCACCGCCTTTGGCATATAATCTTAACCATTCCCAACTACGATGTTCAGGTCTTCAGTAATTCAATTTTTAAGTTCCTTTTCAGGTGTCTTTTGAATAGCTGAAACTATAATTTCCCCTATCCTGTACTCTTACTTTAACTTGGTTGACCTCATAGATCTAACCAACGCACTTTTAAATCTAAAAAAGATATACTAACTTAAATATACAAAGCTAATACGAAAGTGTTTGAGCAAATACGTTTCTGTTACGGTTACCGAGCCCTATTTGTATAAGACTAATTACTTATAAAAAAAGCACTAAACTGAAAATATGTGTAGCTGTTTAACTAAAGACCATGCGTTGAATTTCTAATGATTCCATGATGTTAATGTATGAGTGTAAACAGGTATTTGAACAAACTCAACCGTAATGTTTGTTATGTATTTTAACAACTTCTTTATAGTGTTTAAATAAGCGTATTGAATAATATTCTTGCAAATCTATAATGCAAATATATATTAGAGTACTCTCAGTAGTTTCTATAAAGTTCTTTTGAAATAATTTATATTCTAAACGAACTCTTACCTAGTCATTACCTATTCTCTTTTAGTAATTTGTAGCGAGTGTCAACAGCAGCGCGAGTGTGGCTTCTCTGGTATTACACACGTCCATAGGCCACGGTAACTACTTTCCATCAGGTGGGACGTGCGCTTGTCTGCCACCTAAGTGGTATAAAAAAAATTGTAAATAAAAATCTAAAAAAAAAGAAAAGCTGTTGAGACTAATTCGATATAATTTGTTATGAATCGGTAAATTAGCATTCTAAAGCCTCCGTGCGCATATTGTTGAAAAATGCTATGCCTTTGCCTTTTGACGTGTTACGTAGGTATGTAAGCCATTTGAGTCTTCATACATTTTTAAATATTTCATTCTTAACAAAATATTGCTTCAGATATTATATTAGGTACATAAAATAAACACAATTATAATCTAAACTACTTCATTACAAACCTACAACATTTTAACGGTCATGGTTAAAATAAAACTTGAGAGTCCCGAATTGTCCAGAACTCAGAAAATCAGTGAGATACTTTATACATACATACATAAAAACTACAGAAGAAACTTTTATAAAATACCAAAATATGACGTGATATCGTGCAATTCTTAAATAATTTACTATCAGGTTCAGTGTACGATAAAAATTAGATAAAATGATAATAGACGTAATTTCACACATCTGTTTTTATGAATTTTGAATAAATATAGTTGAATAATTTGTTTTAAACCATTGAAAATTTCCTCCATGGTTCACTTTAAACATTCATGTTGCTTGTGATATCACAAAACATATAACAAACAACATAGTCGAAGCACTTACTTAACAAAAATATTATAAAACATTGCTGAAGGCGCATGAGAATAATGAAATGTTTTGTATGTAAATAAAAACACATACTCAAAAGAGCGCGAGGAGAAAATAAAACTGTGAGTTGAAAACAATCAGAGCAAGAATTTAATATTTATTTGACCCTGCCAAGCACCGTAGTTGCTATTTCTGTAAATGATAAAAAGTAGTCGTCGGTCTCGTGGTCTTATTTATTATATTTTGAATATTATCTATGATTCAACATACTACTTACAACTTAGTTGACATTTTACTGTTAGTCTAGGTCTATGTTATACAACCAACCATGTCACTGTTTTATAAGACGTGATTAGCTGTAAAATGTGAGTTTATTGACACTAGATTTCATAGTAACGCGGTTTAAAGGCCCTTCTTAAATGGATCATCGAAGGTATAACAAGTCGTCATTATTTCATGATAAGTAATTATGATTGCTGAAGGACAACAACCGAGATCAAAATTTAACCCTTGCCTTGCTAGCCTTGGATCATCTAGCTAGATTAATCTAAAATAAGTAGGATATTACAAACATTACATAGACTGTATGAGTTTAAAATGCCCCGAAGATAATATTAATCCGGGATGTAACGGGGAACTGCCGGTTAGAGCCTGTTGTACTACAAACTAAGGTTCATTTTAATTATTTGTCTGTGTCAAGGAAATGAGAGTATTATCGGACACAGAATAATTAAAATGTCATTTATGAATATAAGGTTATATACTTACACGATAAAAATGGCGGTAATAATAATAATAATAATACTTTAATTCAAGACTCAACATTGACTAAATGAATATCCATCTAAATGAATATTGAATAATGAATTGATATTTTTGGTATAACATTTTTTGAGATTGGGAAAAAATCATTGAACTCCGCACCGTTACCTTTGTAACAAATTGTGAAAATTCAGATGTAATATCTTTGTTTCTAAGTTTCTACATAAAATTGGTCAAGTTTACACATCTCATCCAAAGTGCCACTGTTACTTATTTTTTTATACCACTTAGGTGGCAGACAAGCACACGGCCCACCTGATTGAAAGTGGTTACCGTGGCCTATGGACGTTTGTAACACCAGGTAGGAGGTAGGACACGGCGGTATATCCGCCCAATTGAGCAGTCCGACTGGGGAAGTACCTCCGCCCTACAGAATACCGCGGCTATAATAACTTCGTGTTGTGTTCCCAGCGGTGAGTAGGGTAGCCAGAGCTCACTGCAGAATTTGTGCTGTCATTGGGAAGACTAAAGGCTTGTCCTGCTTTGTCTTCTAAACTGACGGCACAGAGACTCTACTTACAGGGTTGGCAGCGCGACTGTGACTCCTCTGGTGTTACAAACGTCCATAGGCCACGATAACCACTTTCCATCAGGTGGGCCGTGTGCTTGTCTACCAACTAAGTGGTATAAAATAAACCAGAGGAGTCACAATCGCGCTGCCAACCCTGTAAGTACAGAGTTTCTATGCCGTCCGTGTAGAAGACAAAGCAGGACAAGAATTTAGTCTTCACACTGACAGCACAAATTCTCCACTTATGTATATTATGTGGACATTACTGTCTTTTTATTCTTCCTATTTGCACTAGGAAGTTATGAAGTTACCTTGTGATGGGTTACAACAAGCTACCATTGAGAAACGTTGTCCTAAAACCTTACATTGACCTAGTCAATGAAATTTTATTAGGTAAGTAATTCATAAAATTTTCCTCTTAACGTCATAAACATACAATAAAAATAAAAATGATATCTATGCTAACGCCTTCATAAAATATGAAGACATTCAAAGATTTTCAAGCATAATAATTGTGACAAATTAATTAAGAGAGATCGTTGCGCGCGCGCAGCATGTTACGTTCGCCGAACCTATTATGGGCAATTCGGTAACGGCACCGTAACGAGTGGCTAACGGACGATATTTCATTATAGCACGCGATATTTTCTAACTGCTCTTGAGATTTAGATCGAGTGATTTACTTTATACTCTTTTGCATACTTCATTCGTAGTTTAAAGTGATGATTTTATTGGACGCTTACAGCGTAGATAGTGATGTGCCTGATAGTGCGTACTATACCTTCAATCGTTTTATATATTTTTAAATTGTTAACCAGGAATCATTTGCAGTGAGTATTCAACCAATTTAAACCTAAATATTTTTATTTTTTTTGTATTCTAGTAAATTCGAAACAGTACTATCTAGATCCAAAATGAGCATAGATTAATCAGCCTGTCTAGAATTTCAATACAGTTTTTTGTGAATACATGCCAATGGTACCTGGAAACACCCTGAGTGCACATAAAAATGTTTGCTCTGAGTGGGTGAGAATCGAACTCGCGACCTCGAGCTTAGTAGACAAACGTTTTATCACTACACCACAGAGAAGATGTACAGGTGTATCTTGTCTATAATTATCGAATTTTTGAATATTGTGTATTTTGATAAGAGAAATAACTCACTAAAATTGAACTAAGTATCTGTCTATCAATTAGAATAGTAGTAGTACTTATACAATTTAGAATTGACGAATAAACTTTAATTTCATTAGATGCTTACAACTAATTATATAGTTAACAAACTTCTGGAATTTACTTTTTATTGTTTTACGTATTTTATACTTCAAATAAAGTTATCTATTCCACTGGTAGAGGTTCAATTACCTACGGTTTTAGAATTATTTTATCAGATAGCCATAGTATTAGATTCTTAATAATTACAATAGCAATATACGTATAATTTATCTTTGTAATTCAATGTAAGTCAATAAATTCGTTGTCACGTACCTATGAGGCATAAAATGAATCTCACTATATTGACAACGATGTTTTTGCCGTATAAAGGACCTATAAATGTTTCTAAATAATAGGACATACAATAAAATATCTCCATCCTGTTTATTGGCTGCAAGCGCCAGTCACGCGTATGAAGTAGTCACACATAAATCGTCAAAGGTTTAAAATGTATAAAAAATATTAAATTTAAATCTGTAAATCTTATAAAAAGTCGGAATAAAAAATGGATAAGATGGATTTTCAAACCGCCGATAAGTCCCTTTCTGGGGATAGGTCTAGCTAATAGCAGAACACGACCTGGAATTCCGCCGTTTTACATCTTTACACACACTCACATCTCAAGATGTTTTACGCCTTTTGTCAATGAAGTTGGTACTTACTACGTATTAATATTGCTACGAAACACCATTAACACCAAATAAATCTCCTATAAATAATAGTTACAGTAGTAAACATAAATGCTACGAGCAACAAGTTTTAGCTATATCATTTTTTAAAGTCAGATCAATTCATTGTGAAAATGGGTTATAATTTTATGTAGTAATAAGAATTTAAAGTCTCTCCATTCTCCACCTCAAGGCATAGGTACAATAGACAACATTTTATATAAAGTGCGATGTACTTAAGTAATTAAACAAAATATGAAAACTATTTCGAACAAATTAGGTGCATTTCAAACAACCCATAGTTAGATAACAACCGTAGAATTTAATATTGTAATTGGTTATAAAGAAATAATGTTTCACATGTTTATTTAACTGGCTACACTAATGTGCGATCACGTTTACAATTATGTTACAAGTACAACACCAGCGGAAAGCTGTCGCAGGCGCACGCGCCTCACATAATGTTTCTTCCATGAACACATACCTACGGTCCCTTTTCTTTGGCTTGACCATTCATTTAACTTATTTACGTATCGTTTTACATACTAGATGTATGTATAAGTAACTATCAATGACAATTCAATTCGATTTTTGATGAACTATTAATGACTTCTGTTATATAATATTACCTAATGGTCGTTGGTATACAACAAAATGTGGTTACAGCTGTCAAATGTAGCTGTCAATGTGAAACTGTTACAAAAAAACGTGCTACGCTTATCTTGTGTAGAATGTTGTGGAATATTTATTTATTTATTTATCTAGATAGACATCAAAAGCCATTTATCCAGTCTTCGCGTTCCGTATTCCTTCGGTTTAAAGAACTTTATTTCTCATAAGAACAATAATAGTTCGCTTGAAATTATATACATAGTGATGATATTACTTAAAAAATAGTATTAACATTTGCATCTGGCGAGCTGGGATGTCAACACAACACACGTTTATTGCACAGTATGTACTTACACACGTGCATTCGAAAGTAAACCTAAAAGGCATGTACATACGCCTTAAGTTTACCTTTTAAGGCATTCCTTCCCCTATTGTACCTATTTCTACCCGTGTTCTTACTTCACTTTTATTTTCTATATTTCTAAACAGACACAGCCAGCTGCAGAAAAACCTTAGCCCACGACGACCTACATACTTAAATACATATAATCACGCCTTTATTCCTGCAGGGTTAGGCAGAGGTGAATTAACACCCACATTTCACCAACACAAACAACCTGACTGAATACAAGTATTCGTAGTAGTATTGCTGTATTCCAGGCACTATTGTTGACTCAAGCCATGCATCTGAGGCTGAGTCTGGGTTGTATATATCTCTCTTATATTAAACAGCCCGATGACCTTAAAGACTCGTCTTTTATTTCTTATTTGATAAACTAGTAGTCATATACAAAAACCCAAGTAGATCAAAAATTCTAATTTAAACAATATTTGGTACAGTCAGTCCCGCCTCAAAGTACGCTTTTTCCTCATTTAAATAATGATTAACGCAGTTGTTCAAAATCATGGTAAATATAGTTTATGAAAACGCCAATAAAACACACACAAAAAAGTGTTATAAGTGTGGAAGTAAAACAATAAACTCGTTATGAATTCCAAATGTTCCGTAGAAATGGAAATGAGGTGGATTAAGAACGTGTAGCTAGACAAATCACGGTCTAGTTCTTGTGAAGACAAAGTAAAAGTCGAATAGACATCACGACTTTGTCACTGGCTTGCATACTGAATATTATATTAATTGCTCTGTGTCTGCGTGTTTGCTCCGACTTTACTGTTGTTACGAGGCTAATTTAGTTTACTTAATAATACAGTACAAATCTTCCGTAATAGTCGCTAATTTGTTTAACAAATTAACTTGTTACATAATAAATATATTGTTGTTATATAATACACTTCAAAATAGTGGAGATAATTAGAATTATGTATTTTTACATGGTGAGTTTTATCGCTGTTAACTAATTATAGGCCTCGTAACAAATTTCAACTTTCCTTACGTTTTATATTAATATTTTCATGAGATTTACTTATGTAGGTGGATCATTATAATTGAGTAATTAAGTAGGTAAACAGTTTGTGGGTTACATAAAAACTTTCATTCAATATTTATTAACTATTGTTACTAGATTGCATGTGAGGTTGGTAAGGATATTTTGATTGGATCCAATTAATTATTATAGGTCCGATAAATAATCGTCTTATAGTGACAAAGGGTGAAAAATTCAAAAGCTAAGCCAGAGGAATAAAAAAAAACACCTCTTATAAAACCACCATAGCAAATTTGTATACTCTGGACGTACCCATTTCTGATACTGATTTTCGGAAACTTAAATTTCGTACAGATTTTTAGACACTGAATTTGAGATACGTACATTCAATTTTAAATAATAGAATAAGTACATAATTTATTTATTAGAGTGGGATGCCACTTGCGTCAGCACTGTCGCGGCTACGCACCTGAGTCGCTCCGTCAGTGCTCCTGCGTCGGCGTCTGAGGACGCGGCGAGCAGAAAAAAAAATGAAATACGCCGCAATGGAGCCACAATATTATTTTGTGCCAATTGTGGTGGAGACTATGGGCAGTTGGGGGTCGGAGGCGAAGGACTTAATCGCTGAGATTGATCGCCGTATCCGCGAACAAGGCGGTGACTCCCGCTCCGGCTCGTTTCTGGGGCAGGGGATGGACATCAAGATTCAGCGAGGCAACGCTGCCAGTGTCATGGGCACTTGTCGCCGGGAACGATACGGGGCGGGTTATTTGATTTGACATAACAATTGTCAAAATCTATGATTGCAGATAATGATTGGACATTTGTATTGTAATTAATTTAATTTGTAATTGTAATAAAAATGATGAGTTTAAATTGACCACGACTTCCCTTTGCAGTGCAAACCGGCTGACATTTATTATTTTTCATTTTGTACCGAGTAGTCGATCCAATCGCTATTTGCAAGATAATCATCGGCTGGATAATTGCCATTGTAACATTCGTATTTTTAGAAAGAACATATATTTACATATTTGTGAATTAGATAATGTGTAACAATTACATAAAACGTACTTAAAAATTCCAGAGGCGTTTTATGTACAAATAAATATACTTACGCGGAAGTAACACAATACATACACTTTCATATTTTTATTTACAAAAACGTCGCGATATTTGAATTAGTTAATTAAAGGCAATTAATATAATACGTATATTTTACTTATACTTCTCTCTCTTTCTTTTGTTTTTAATAATCTGTCTAGTTTAGTTTAGCCGATAACTACGTCATATTCTTAATTTTATAACATTACTGCCCATCCCAAGGTTGCCTGGAAGAAATCGCTTCAGCGATAAGGCCGCCCATTGTACATTGAACTGTATACATGCTACCTATCTATCTATAGTTAAACACCACTAAGAATATGTGCAATTTTTTTAATCAAAATAATAATAGCTAACTAATAAGTTAATTATTATTGTTTTGACGATTTAACTCACATTGTGGCCTATGGACGTGTACTACACCAGGGGTGTTACACTTGCGCGGCTGACCCTGTTTGATAACTAATAATTCATCATCATCATCTCGATGGTTATTCCGGTCGCATCCTAAGCTTGATTGAGGGGTAAGCCTTGTCTTACTCCAGAGCCTCATACAGTAATCAACAAGTGTACTGGTTGTAGGTACGCTTGACCTAGGCCCCGAAAATCTAGACCCTGTACATTATGATTTTTTTTCAATTAGCCTTGTGCAGTTCACTGCTGGACATAGACCTCACTTAATGTACACCATTGCTAATAATCTAGCATTTACTGATAGCTTATTTATAAATTGATTTAATTGTGATATAATATTGAGTAGGTATTTACTTACTGACTTTGACATTACTTTTTGTAAATATGCAAAAGATCGCAATTCGCATATTTGCGTAACGAAAACATTTGAAAATAGAATTCAAATCACGATACTCCATGCTTTGAATTTTAAAACTTGACTAATCAGACTCAGATAACCTGCTTTTTATACAAATGAGGTAGCTAACAAGTACACGATCACATTGTCGGTAAATGGTTATCGTGACTTGTGAACAGGTGCTGATTAACGGACAAAGTTCTGGGTGCAAGCTTTTCTCTTAGGATTACGCTTCTTAAGGGTTCCGTACCTCAAAAAGAAAAAACGACACACTTATGGGATCACTTCGTTATCTGTCTGTCCGTCTGTCTGTTTGTTTCTCGAGACCTTTTCCTCAGGAATGCATGGAGGTGAAAATTCGTACCACATACTTTAGTCTATAACGTCTTGAAAATGTGCTATAATGTATTACGGTTTATGTGGTTTAACTTATGAAACCCTCGGTGTGCGATTCCAACTCGCACTTGTCCGGTTATAATTTTTTAAATTGTGTGTTTGTGCGAGTGTGTAATGTCACCGTCGCGGAACAAAATGAATTCTCTACTCCACCTTGTTCCACGACGATGACACCGGCTTGTGACCGAAGGTTGGAGCTCACGTACCTTACATATAAGTTACAATGTAAGTAATCTAACTACTCTTCATTCATTTTCATTGTGTTTCCCTTATAACGTTGATTATAATTTAAACCATCCAAACTGCGAAAATTATTATTTTACTAGATTAAATCTTATTTTATAGCCCCAATCAGAATATATTTGTTTCTAACGAAAATAGGCAGGCAGAATAGTTAATTAAATATGGCAACATCAAAGTTAATTATTTGTTAAGATTAATCATCACATTTTTATACAAATAGCCTATTTCATAATTCTGATAAAATCTCATTATTTGTTAAGATTAATCATCACATTTTTATACAAATAGCCTATTTCATAATTCTGATAAAATCTCATTCTGTAATATTTTAGACTTAAAAATTGACCTACGTAGATGGACTAGGCTTAAAAGGCAAGTTATTGTCTGACACACGTGTTGTGTTCCCGGTGGTGAGTAGGGTAGCCATAGCTCATTGGAGAGTTTTTGTGATGTCAGTGGGAAGACCAAAATCTTGTCCTACATTGATATATATATTTCACAACGTGTTGCATACATCCATGGGCCACGGTAACCACTTTATATTAGGTGTAGTATGCTATATTCGGTGCAAAGTGAGTGAGTAGAGTTATAGTCACTTTGTACCGAATATCTGACTTATTCGCCATTGGGATGAAAATTAAGCAAAGAAACTTTGCAAAGAGTAGCATAATAGTTACAATTCTTCGCAATATTTGGGATTTAATTTTTGTCTTATAATTCAACCATTATGTAAATGTTAATTCGGAATGAACCTACTGTTTCTTTCCTCCACGCAGTCTCAAGCATACACCCTCATTTCCTACGCGGTGAGCATGCTTATTACACAATATTAGCTGCGATACGTTGCCCTTTGCAGTAGGCTGTGGTTTTTAGAATTTACTCAACTGTGGGAATCTGGTTAGTGTTTTCGCGTAAGATAATTGGCTGTTAGAAAGTGGAACTTATAATTTGGCAATGTTAATATAACATACGTTCTAGGCACTATTTGTTTTAAAAATACTGGTAAGCTTCCAATTTATTTACTACTATTGAATAATAAAAACTTTATGACAAAATCAACCTAGAGATATTTCAGTTGCGTCTTACGTTTACACTTTGAAGCCTGGGTCCTCTTATTATTTGTGAATATTTTATTGATTTTTATGAGAGAGATTGCCATCTGACGTCCTAAACCGGAGAGGAAAGCACCAGAGCATGTATATCGACTTGCAGTTGAGTTAGACTTGGACTCTGAAGACGTTTGTGTCCCCCTGTACAATAAATAAGTAAATCAATCAGCCCATCGCAGTTCACTGCTGGACCTCTCCTAATATTGGGATGTTTTGCCTGGCATCTGGCCAGAGTAGGAACAGTAGGCCAAAGCAGTTCGTACATGGTCTTATTTCAAGTTTTCTTTCTGCCGCAGTGATATCGTCTGCGTTAGTCGCCTCTTACGACACCCGTCGGATGAGATGGGGTAGTGAAACTTGTATTCTTCCTCCGTTACCACATGGATAACCCCTGTACCTCTGTATAGCAAAATACATTACAAAATTATAACCGGTTTGAAAGGAAAAACGGATCTCTGTATGTAATTGAATTTCCATCTATGAATAGGTAGGTACGCATGAATTGATTAACACCAATGTTAGCTACAAAAAAGCCGGCCATTTAATAATTACACCATAACTTATGGCAGACAAGAATCATTTTATTATTCTTAATATCAACCAGTCATCCATTTCCGGCGCAAAAACAAGGAAGACGCAGCGCATGCCATGGGCAATTATTTGGCACGCTCCAGTGCCACCCATCGTACCATATCGCACGCATAAGTGCGCGTGGCTGCCCTAACTCTCAGCGAATATCACCTTTAAATACTAGCACTCGTGTACATCTTATAAACCATCATTGCCCCCTAGTAATTGCTCATAAGTGAACGAACGCGCTTCGTACTTTACTCGTTAAGCAATCATAAATTTCTTCTATATTATTAACTCTTATAGTTTTGTGGAACAGAAAAAGACTAGAAGCAAGCGCGTAAAATACATATTTTTGAAGTCGTAGTAATAAGTGTGGCCGGCGGGACGGCACACCTTGTATTGGGTGGCAAAACGCATGTTAAAACTATACAAACAAACATAATGGTAGATAGTAGGTATGTGAGTTTGTTTGTTGTGAGCGACCACCCACAACAATATAGTCTTTTGTCCTTTAAACCCCATGGTATGTAAAACTAACTTTAAGTTGACATGTTTCAGACGAAATGTTGACTTAATTCTGCTTTAGTTCTGAGTAGCAAAAGCTTCGGCTCGGATCACGCCTTATCAGTGGCATAATATGGACACCCCCGGCTGGGTGCGAGGTTATCTCACCTCTGGCAACAAATGACCCGAGACGGTGTGCGGTTATGGTTGATTTCAGTTCAACGTAACCATCTCTGCTAACTCCAGCAGAGATGGTTACGTATCCGTATCTCCCCATGGATACAATGGGGATTTCCGCACGCAAAAAGTAGGAAAAGCTTCTTCCTCACCATAGTGATCTTTTAATGCGTATATTTGTGTTTAACTTCTGTGTTTATTTGTATATTATATCTTTTGACGGGTATGTTGCCACAGGTCCCTGGTAGAGCAAATTAGGGCCACCCCAATCTCTACCTGTGAATGTCGTAAAGGTGACTAAAGGATAGGGTTGTTCTCTATTTAATAGTTAACATGCAGCCCATAACAACGTGCCCGCTTGATGGCAATTGACTCCCCAAAATCATAGTTGGCGAAATCGATGTGTTAATACACTTTTGCCAACCCCTTGTATGTATTTGTGTTTTTGTAACTTTTGAAGTATGTACATTGTAGTATTTTCACCTTCAGATCACAATTGGATATTTTCCTGTAGCTAAAATAAATTACTTAACTGATCTTATTATATTAAGAATAGTAAAAGAGCGCTAAAAGTTGCGTACATACAAATAATTCATACAATTGAGCAGTCCGACTGGGGAAGTACCTTAAGTAGCCCTACATAATACTGCGGCTATAATAACTTCTTGTTGTGTTTCCAGCGGTGAGTAGGATAGCCAGAGCTCACTGGAGAATTTGTGCTGTCAGTGGAAGACTATAGGCTTATCCTGCTTTGTCTTCTACTGACGGCACAGAAACTCTGTATAGGTATTTACAGGGTTGGTAGCGCGATTGTGACTCCTCTGGTGTTACAAACGTTCATAGACCACGGTAACCACTTTCCATCAGGTGGGCCGTGTGCTTGTCTGCCAACTAAGTGGTTTAAAAAAATTAAATAAAGTTGCGTATGTGCTTATTGTATCGTTTTTATTTATTTTTAATCATCCACCTAACCTATAATACTAGATTATTTGACTTTTTTTTTTTTTTTTTTTTTCATTATGATGTACTCGTTGTTAAACGATTACTCATACAATTACAATCTAGACCTTGAGGCTAATAAGTAATTTAAATTTAACTTAATTTACTAACACTTACAAGTTAAGAATGTATCCATTGACACTTTTCTTATAGTCTCTATTGAAATTAAAAGACACTTTGTTCTTGTGTTCTTTAAACGTAGCACTCACTGTACTTAGTTACACTGACTTTACTAAAGTAACTCAAAAGGTTTAGTTCTTTTTAGTCTTCTCACTATGTCCGTGGTGTCAAGTAGCTGAATAGCCTCGACGTTCACATGATGAAGAAGCCTTTGTTCGTGTGCTTCAGCGTGTTTCTTTATAACATCAGTTACAAGATCCACTCCAAGGTCTCGGTGGATGTCCTCATTTCTGACGTACCAGGGAGCATTTACTATAGTCCGAAGTACCTTATTTTGGAATCTTTGTATGATTTCAACGTTAGTCCGTCTTGTACATCCCCAAAGTTGAATGCCGTATGTCCATACAGGCATGAGTACTTGCTTGTATAAAAGTACTTTGTTATACACTGACAAGGTGGAATGTCTGCCAAGTAGCCAGTACATATTTTTATAACGTATGTCTAGCGCCTGTCGTTTCTTTTTGACATGAGCCTTCCAGCGAAGTTTTGCATCTAGCGTCATGCCTACTTGGGCTTTGCCGTATTTTCGTATGGTATTACACGATTATTAATGTATACTGATGTATGTTCAGCTCTTTGGTTTGTGAAATCAATATGTGTCGATTTTGACTCATTAAGTTTGATTTTCCATTTTTTTGTCAAGTTGGTGATGGCATTGACGGCAATTTGTACCTTCTCCACTGCTTCTTTGTGATTGACACCCATAGCCATGATAGCTGTGTCGTCTGCAAATGTAGCTATGACGCTGTTGTTTGTTTCAGGGATATCGCAGGTATACAATAGGTACAGGATAGGTCCAAGAACACTTCCTTGCGGTACACCAGCTTTTATTTGTTTGATATCTGAATAAGCATCTTCATGTCTCACTCTAAGTGTCCTCTTAGTTAAATAGGATTCTAAAATGTCCACAAATTGTTTAGGGATCATTTTACCTAATTTATATATAAGACCTCTATGCCATACTTTATCAAATGCCTGAGCTACATCCAGAAATACTGTAGAACAAACTTTCTTTTCTTCTAATGTTTTTTCGATAACATTGGTTATTCTGTGTATTTGGTCTATTGTGGAGTGTTTTTCTCTGAAGCCGAATTGGTAGTTAGGAATCAGTTCTTTATCTTCAATAATAACTTTTAAACGCCTGAGTAGTAGTTTTTCGAACAATTTTGCTATAATTGGCAAGAGTGATATGGGTCTGTATGATGTTACTTCATGAGGTGGTTTTCCTGGTTTAGGTATCATGATAACTTCAGCAACTTTCCACATACTAGGCACATGTTTTAATCTAAATGTGGCATTGATGAGTGTTGTAAGCTTTACAATTGCTTTACTTGGGAGATTTTGTAGGAGTTCTCCAGTGATTAGGTCGTATCCCGGTGATTTCCTTTTAGCCCAATTTTTGATCATGTTTTTAACTTCTTTTGGGGTAACTAGTTTTATTTCTAAGTTGTCATACTGCGTCACGTCCAGTGCTATACATTCAGAGCTTTCCTCGCTGTTCGTTTGAAATATTTGCTCGAGATGTTCTGCAAATACAGTTGCTTTCTGTTCATTATTTATGGCCCAATTGCCATCTATTTTTTGAATAGGCGAAATGTGAGTGATGGGCTTTTTTAAGCTTTTAGTGGCTTTCCATAGTGAGTAATCAGAAGTGCCATTACTTGATAGTTGACTAAGGTAATTATTTGTTGTCTCGTCGTGAAAATCCTGAATTGCTCTACTTAATCTTTTTGTGAGTTTATTTAGATTTTTTGACTTAAGAAGAAATTATTTCATACAAGTTTCCTTATAACTTACCGTTTCGACTTTTAGTAAAAAGTAATTAATTTGACTGGTCAGTCAAATACTTAATTTATTTATATCAATAATAAGAGTACATATGTACTAAACTAATACTAGATAACGTGATAAAATTAAATTCTAATTAAATATAATTATTTTCAGTAGTTCTACTACACTAATAAGGCCCCTCTCATACAGCACTTATCTACTACCTGCAAGTGTGGTGTGCGCCTAACCGTCACAGTTCACACGGTCGAAACCAAAATATATTCGTTGATATTGTTAATGTATGCCGTCGATAAAATAATTATCGATTTCACCAGGTACTTTTCTTTATAACATTAGACGTCAGTATGGATATGGGATGTTATGTAAATTTTATTTAAGTAATTAATTGCTATCTTATCCATACGTTGCAATATAAATTAAATTAAACATACATGTTCTTGATTTTTATTTACCTCTTAATGAGTTATGGTTATCATTGATACTGACAACTATTTGTGGTTCTCAGATCATAAAGAACGCAGGTCAAGAACGAGTCGGTTTCGTTTCATTTTTGACTTTTTAATGATATTCAGTCATTTTGTTTATATGTAAATAATAAAAAGCCCGTCAAGTGCGAGTCGGATTCGTGTTCCGACAAAATTGTATTCAGGGAGGAAATTATAGTACATAAACCGTAATATATTTTAATTGCGTTGAGTTAGAATTTTGATTTTTGTACAGTATCAAGATGTTACAGACTTGAATATGTGGTATGAATTATTCATACCTCCACAGTTTCAGAGAAAAATGTCTTGACAGGCGGCAAGACATACGAACAGATGAACAACGAAGTGATCCTAAAAGGGTTCCGATTATTTCTTTTGAGGTACGGAACCCTGAAAACGATAAGTTGGTTTGTGTGTTTTAAAAACTACCTTGGCACGATACTCAACACAGTGAAGCATCGTACATATTCTTTATGTACACCTAACCGCCCTGAAATATTCTTCTCCTCTCTATCCTATGGTTGCCTGTAAATGTAAAATTGCCACAGAGCGATAAGGCCGCCATCTGTACGTTCCACATAACTTGTATCTCATATTGTAATGTAATATGTTATTGGTGTAAAATAAAGACGTTTATTATTATTATTACATGGAGTAGTAACGAATACAAAAGTAGAATATCCTAACAGAAAAGTTCATTGACAATTTTAGCGGTAACACGTTCCACAGATGTCACAGGTAGCATGTTTGATTCCCGCTCAGCGTAAATATATCTTACGTACCCAGATCCCCAGTAAACTTACGCAAACTTATGCCATTGAACCAATGAGGCAGTAAAATACAAATAACTATTCAATAACGAGACGCGTGTCAACAAAGGGCGTGTTCACAGCTCCGCCCAATGAATAGCCATTCATATATATTAGTACTGTTACTTTGACCACCAACCGTTCTTTACTAGCAACTAATATTTAAAAGGCAATTGAATATTTCCATTTATAGATACTTAAGCACACATTTTATTTTATTACAATATAATGTGAGTCACAGTTGCGACTTGTGACTGACAAATACGCAAAAATTGCTAGGACAATATTATAGTAATAGAGAGAGGCTATTAGTGATGCGATAGAAATTATAGTCACGAAAGATGTCATATATTATTATTTATTAAATTGAAATGATTATAAACAAGAATATAGGTACCCTTATGGGATTAGTTCTATATCCTTATGGGTTTAGCTCTATACCCTTATGAGTTTAGGTCTATACCCTTATGGGTTTAGGTCTATACCCTTATGGGTTTAGCTCTATACCCTTATGGGTTTTGCTCTATACCCTTATGGGTTTTGCTCTATACCCTTATGGGTTTAGGTCTATACCCTTATGGTTTAGCTCTATACCCTTATGGGTTTTGCTCTATACCCTTATGGGTTTAGCTCTATACCCTTATGGGTTTTGCTCTATACCCTTATGGGTTTAGCTCTATACCCTTATGAGTTTAGGTCTATACCCTTATGGGTTTAGGTCTATACCCTTATGGGTTTAGCTCTATACCCTTATGAGTTTAGGTCTATACCCTTATGGGTTTAGGTCTATACCCTTATGGTTTAGCTCTATACCCTTATGGGTTTTGCTCTATACCCTTATGGGTTTAGCTCTATACCTTAATGGGTGTAGCTCTACACCCTTATGGGTTTAGCTCTATACCCTTATGGGTTTATCCTCTATACCGTTATGGGTTTAGCCCTATACCGTTATGGGTTTAACTCTATACCCTTATGGGTTTAGCTCTATACCGTTATGGGTTTAGCTCTATACCGTTATGGGTTTAGCTCTATACTCCTTATGGGTTTAGCTCTACACCCTTATGGGTTTAGCTCTATATCCTTATGGGTTTAGCTCTACACCCTTATGGGTTTAGCTCTATACCGTTATGGGTTTAACTCTATACCCTTATGGGTTTAGCTCTATACCGTTATGGGTTTAGCTCTATACCGTTATGGGTTTAGCTCTATACTCCTTATGGGTTTAGCTCTACACCCTTATGGGTTTAGCTCTATACCCTTATGTGTTTATCTCTATACCGTTATGGGTTTAGCTCTATACTCCTTATGGGTTTAGCTCTACACCCTTATGGGTTTAGCTCTATACCCTTATGGGTTTAGCGCTACACCCTTATGGGTTTAGCTCCATACCCTTATGGGTTTAGCTCTATACCGTTATGGGTTTAGCTCGATACCCTTATGGGTTTAGCTCTATACCCTTATGGGTTTAGCTCTATACCCTTATGGGTTAAGCTCTATACCCTTATGGGTTAAGCTCTATACCCTTATTGGTTTAGCTCTATACCCTTATTGGTTTAGCTCTATACCGTTATGGGTTTAGCTCGATACCCTTATGGGTTTAGCTCTATACCCTTATGGGTTTAGCTCTATACCGTTATGGGTTTAGCTCTATACTCCTTATGGGTTTAGCTCTACACCCTTATGGGTTTAGCTCTATACCCTTATGGGTTTAGCTCTACACCCTAATGGGTTTAGCTCTATACCGCTATGGGTTTAACTCTATACCCTTATGGGTTTAGCTCTATACTCCTTATGGGTTTAGCTCTACACCCTTATGGGTTTAGCTCTATACCCTTATGGGTTTAGCTCTACACCCTTATGGGTTTAGCTCTATACCGCTATGGGTTTAACTCTATACCCTTATGGGTTTAGCTCTATACCGTTATGGGTTTAGCTCTATACCGTTATGGGTTTAGCTCTATACTCCTTATGGGTTTAGCGCTACACCCTTATGGGTTTAGCTCTATACCCTTATGGGTTTAGCTCTATACCGTTATGGGTTTAGCTCGATACCCTTATGGGTTTAGCTCTATACCCTTATGGGTTTAGCTCTATACCCTTATGGGTTAAGCTCTATACCCTTATGGGTTAAGCTCTATACCCTTATTGGTTTAGCTCTATACCCTTATTGGTTTAGCTCTATACCGTTATGGGTTTAGCTCGATACCCTTATGGGTTTAGCTCTATACCCTTATGGGTTAAGCTCTATACCCTTATGGGTTAAGCTCTATACCCTTATTGGTTTAGCTCTATACCCTTATGGGTTTAGCGCTACACCCTTATGGGTTTAGCTCTATACCGTTATGGGTTTAGCTCGATACCCTTATGGGTTTAGCTCTATACTCTTATGGGTTTAGCTCTATACCATTATGCGTTTAGCTCTATACCCTAATGGGTTTAGCTCTATATCGTAATGGGTTTAGCTCTACACCCTTATGAACAGTCTATATTCTATTTTCACGGGAAACACTATGGCTACTACAACTACTACGATTTTGTGGATTTTGATTCTAATGTGTTTTCGTTTCCTTTTTCAGGGTGATCCTCAACCATTCCAGGATGCAGATATAAGGTAAGATTTTTTGTAACAGACGTATTAATGAAACAGTGAAACATAATTTTTACTACTATTGCCATCTTGAGTCGATGGTTACATAGGAGAATTTCGCAGCGATCGCGCTGTCACATTAACATTCTATGCCTGTGTACCTACGAATGAGTACCTAAATCTGTGGGTAGTCATGAATTTTTAGTGGTTTTTTTTTTACCTATTTATTGTTTTATTAAACTAAATGTTCGCTCTTTTTTCTTGTTTTATAATATTCTTGTATTATACAACTATATTCTTGAGTTGCACTATGAAATTATTAAATAAAACAGGTGCAATATTCCAAAAAATCGATTAAGACAGAAAAAAAATACCGGTGCAGGCGGGATTTGAACCCGCGATTTTTCCCATATAGGGGCAATGCTCTAACCACTGTGCCACTGAACTTTGCCTGAAGCCATCCAAATGTTTTCTATATATATTATATCCGTCTTGCGGCTTATGATTTACTTTTTATTATATATTCAAGTTGTTTGTTTTAAATGGTTATAAATAAATAAAAAATATAAATGCTCAAGACGTGTCCATGTAGTTCAGTTGGTCAAACCATTCCCCCAGTTAGGAGTCTCTCACCAGTCGTTCACGGGATCGAGTCCTGTCTCGAGCATTCGCTTTATTCAATCGAAATCGAAATATGTAGCGTAATAATTTATGAGTTTTTGAATCATAATGATACATAATTTAAAATTGATTCTTGAATTAATAATTTTAATTTATTTAGTATTTTATTGATGAATTTTAACGTGATATAACCATTGACATTTCACTTTTTTGTAAAATTCCTTCAATTTACTTTTATATCTGGTTGCGCCGATAGTAGAATTTGTATTTTTTTTTCGCTCAATAGTAGTAATTCAAATTGATGACACTGAACACACGCTCCCTATACCCATCTCCCTCCCGCACTACCTTTAAAGTGAGATAGCAATAGTTTTCGCACCGCTCAATTGTCAAGATAGCCGCATATTGACTTCCGCTTTGAACTAGCAAGCAACAATGGCAGCGGCGCGCGCGACTCTCAGAAATTAATAATGTTTGTTGGATTTTAACCGCTTTCATAGACCTGTACCGATCGGATTGTGCCCCTCGTGTGTCCCTCAAGTGATTTAGTGATGTGGGCAGCAGCTCCTGAGCCAGGAAGAGAAGACCGGTGCACCGGCCCAGCCAGCACGTGGCGTAGTAAAGGTTAGTGCATCCTCTCCTAATTTCTCGGGTTGCATTCAATGCCTAAACCACCTCCGCGGCGACCCGATCACCTATCTTGTTTGTTGTGTAAAGTATCATATGAAACATGTTAACTTCACCCCCCGCAAAATACAGTCCACTAGCTCAGGTGGCATGAGAATCGCGCCACCATTCTTTTTGGTCCTGGTCGAGCCGGATACTTAGTCATAGTTTCGCATTTTGTTATTATTCTATTAGGAATAAACGCACCGCACCTAAATACCTAGTTATTTTAGTAGAAAACCCCGCATCTAGGCATTTAGGTTTAGATCTTAGGTATACTAGACACCCTAGTGCATAGGCACAGCGTAATACCTAACGCATTTGGCTATTTCAATTTCTGGGTTGTCCGTTCGCCGCTGGCTCGCATCGTGTTTACCTGATACCTACATAGGTTAGGTACGTGGTTATACCTCGCTCGCATTTCTCTTATCGTATCGATCCTTAGTCGTAGCTCGCTTTTGTTATTTATTCCACAGGGAATAAACGCACCGCACCTAAATACCTAGTTATTTTAGTAGAAAACCCCGCATCTAGGCATTTAGGTTTAGATCTTAGGTATCCTGACACCCTAGTGCATAGGCACAGTGTAATACCTAACGCATTTGGCTTTGTTTTTATTTGTTTCAATTAAGTTGTCCGTTCGCCGCTAGCTCGCATCGTATTTACCTAATACCTACGTGGGTAGATACGTGGTTATACCTCGCTCGCATTTCATTCAAATTCATACGAAAGTATTTTAATTTGAATAGATATTACGCAATACTTAATCCCTGAAATAATAGTTGAACCTAGACAGCGATCTAGCTCGCGTAGGTACGATCTTGTTGCTATGCGCGTTTTGTTCAAGCTTGCACTCGCAGTTATAAGTACCTACCTACCTACGGATATCGTTCGCGCCGCGTCGCTGTACTGTAGGTACCGCTAAGATGAAGTCATTTCATTTGTTGTTTACCGCACTTTAGTTTGATATTAGTTGTAAAAATGCCCCCAAAGGTTGGTAGTACCGATAGTAAAGTTCAATTGAAACTTTTATACGCTAAAAGAGAAATGATTTACTCTCGTGTACAATCGATTTGTGATAATGCACTTAAAACCTCTGATTTGGCTATTAGAGATTCGTTCTTGTGTTCTATAGAAAACTTGGATAGTTTACGCGCGGATTTCGAATCCTTAGTACATGACATCAACGTTTTAGAGTTAAATTTAAATCCCGATTACTCAGTGAGTTATCAGGCCTTGTCGTCGTTTGATGATTTGTATTGTCGTATCAAACGCGTCGCTAGGAGTTTGGAGAAACCGTCTGACCGACCCAATCCCACTCGCGACCGACCTAAGTTGCCACCAATTCAAATACCCGAATTTGATGGTAACATTCGCAATTGGTGTTTATTTATAGATAGTTTTGAGAATACAATAGATAAGAACGATTCGTTGACAGATCACGAAAAATTGCATTATCTCGTTGAAAAATTAACTGGTAAAGCTATAACCGTTTGCGCTGGAATTACGTTTAGTGCCGAAAATTATAATTTAATTTTAAATACTTTGAAAGCTAAGTATGAGGATAAAAGATCGGTAGCTAACGCATATTTGGATCAGATGTTTGACTTGAAACCCATTACGGCATGTAACGATCAAAACTTAGAGAAGTTTCTAGATACTTTCGCATCATCTGTTCGCGCCGTAAAGAACCTAAAGATCGATGACCTCTGCGACTTCTTATTTTTGTATATGGGTTTAAAGAAATTAGATTCCGAAACCATTCGTTTATTTGAGTCGGATCATCGCGGCAATAAAATTCCTAAGTTCGAAGAATTAGAAAGTTTTGTTCGCGAGCATATAAAAATATTGCAACGCTCTTCATCGAAACATGAAGGCGCGAAGAAAGTTGTTAGTTCTGAACGCAAAATAGATGCGTCATCGAAGTCACTGAGGTCAACTCATACTTATGTTAATACCGCACCAGCACATGTACAATCACCTGTTTGCTCTTTGTGTAATACTCATCATTCGCAATTGTACAAGTGTCCGGGTTTCCTAAAATTATCGCCTAGTGATCATTATAAATTTGTTCGCGCTAATAATTTTTGTTTTAATTGTCTCGGTACTAAACACCGCGTTGTTTTATGTAATAGTAGCAATAGTTGTCGCAAATGTCCAGCGAGACACCACACTTTACTTCATTTTGAAAATAGTAATGCCGCATCCAATGTGAGCACAGTTGGTTCGTCGAGCGGTGACACACGGCGGCCTGCGCCACAGCCGCAGCCCGCGCTCGCGCGCGCTCCGGCCCACCCGGTGACCGCTGCGAATGACGTCACCTTGTGTTCGTTGTCCTCTAGTACTGCGCTCACTACTGTTGTCCTCGCGACTGCTCGCGTTATTGTTGTCGATGCATTGGGTAAACCGCACATTGTTCGAGCGCTATTAGATGGCGCTTCGCAAAGTAATTTTATTACTCAAGATTGTTGTCAACGTCTTGGTTTCAATGTTAATAAGCGTTCAACCCGCTCAGTGGTGAAGGGTTTTGGAGGCTTACAGTTAGCTGTTCAGGGCACCGTAGAACAAGGTTTGGATCTCGTTTTAATAATAATATTTGGTTTGACATGGATTCGCTCGTTATAGATAAAATAACTGAACAGTTGCCTACCGTCCCGGTTGACACGTCTTTATTAACGAAATTTAAAGACTTGCCTTTAGCAGATGAGACTTACGCTGTTCCTGGAGTCGTCGATATATTGATCGGTGCTTCGATTCTCCCGCACCTCCAGTTATCACGTAAGGTTCAAGGGGGACCGACGTACCCCGCTCCGCACGCACTGGAAACAGTTCTTGGTTTTGTTATAATTGGTTCCGCACCCGCTTCTATAGATAGTTTTAGTCACTCGACTGCTTCGTTCTGTTGCACCGTCGAGCCGCCACTGGAGTCTACCATCCGCAAGTTTTGGGAAATTGAAGAGGTCAATGTCCCACCTATCCTAAGCCCTGATGACAAGATGGCTGAGGAGATTTATTGTCGCACGACTACTCGTGATGAGCAGGGTCGTTATGTTGTCGCGCTCCCTTTCAAGGGAGATATTTTTTCGCTCGGTGACTCCCGTGTATCCGCTGAAAAACGCTTTCTTTGTTTAGAACGAAAGATGCAGGCGTCTCCAAGGTTAAAGCAAGCCTATGATGAGGTTGTTAACGAATATTTAGATAAAGGTTATATCTCACCTGCGCCTGCGGTCACTGACGAGACCCAGCCTTCGTACATTATCCCGCACCACGGAGTTATTAGAGAAGATAAGCTTACTACTAAACTCCGCGTAGTTTTGGATGGCAGTGCTAAGACTAGCACTTCCGTGTCGCATTAATATTAGTAGAATTTTAGCTTTTTCGGACTCAACAGTCGCATTGTATTGGGCCCACTCTTCGCCCCATCGTTGGGGCGCATTCTTCGCTAATAGAGTGGCAAAAATTCAATCTGAATTAGCGCCACAAAATCTCTTTCACGTTGCCGGCACCGACAACCCAGCCGATTGTCTCTCTCGTGGATTGCTTCCTTCGCAAATTTTAGATCACCCGTTATGGTTTAGTGGACCGTCCTGGATTCATGCCGCGTTAGATAAGTGGCCAGTTAGTCAATTCAATCCCACTACGGTTTCCGAACCACCCGAGGAGAAGAAGCACTCGCTTGTTGTATCGGTCCCGCGTGAAGAGTCCCTTATTTTGTTGTTGGCTAATCGCGTCTCGTCTTGGTCGAGACTGTTGCGTTGTGTTGTTTATGTAGGCCGATTTTTGAGAATTTTATCTACGCGCGGTCATATAGAGTTGACCGGTGATTTAAGTACGCAAAAATATTTGCCCGCAATAGATGTTGATGACGATAGAATGCACCTTCTAACTCGTCACGCTCTTTTAGATAAATTAGTCCAATCGTTTTGGAATCGTTGGAGAACCGATTGTTTGCACACGCTGCAGTCGCGTCAAAAATGGAATACTCCATCTAACCCAATTACTGTAGGTACGGTGGTAGTCCTTATGACTGGGAATGCGCCTCCTTTACATTGGCCTCTAGGAGTAGTAGAGGAAGTTTTTCCCGATTCCCGCGGGATAACTCGTGTTGTACGGGTTAAAACCGCAACCGGATCGTATCTGCGCCCGGTTGTTCGCCTCTGCCCTCTGCCTAGCCAGCAGTAGGCACGAGTTCAAATCTAGGTTTATATTTTAGTTGTTATTTCCCAAACCTAGATTTAGATTAGACTTTAGATTTGTTCCGCATTTTTCGTTTTGAAGGTAACCCTTCAAGCCGGGGGGAATGGTTGCGCCGATAGTAGAATTTGTATTTTTTTTTCGCTCAATAGTAGTAATTCAAATTGATGACACTGAACACACGCTCCCTATACCCATCTCCCTCCCGCACTACCTTTAAAGTGAGATAGCAATAGTTTTCGCGCCGCTCAATTGTCAAAATAGACGCATATTGACTTCCACTTCGAACTAGCAAGCAACAATGGCAGCGGCGCGCGCGACTCTCAGAAATTAATAATGTTTGTTGGATTTTAACCGCTTTCATAGACCTTTACCGATCGGATTGTGCCTCTCGTCTTTGGTCCTTCGAGCCGGAAAAGAATGGTGGCGCGATTCTCATGCCACCTGAGCTAGTGGACTGTATTTTGCGGAGATTGAAGTTAACATGTTTCATATGACACTTTACACAACAAACAAGATAGGTGATCGGGTTGCCGCGGAGGTGGTTTAGGCATTGAATGCAACCCGAGAAATTAGGAGAGGATGCACTAACCTTTACTACGCCACGTGCTGGCTGGGCCGGTGCACCGGTCTTCTCTTCCTGGCTCAGGAGCTGCTGCCCACATCACTAAATCACTTGAGGGACACACGAGAGGCACAATCCGATCGGTAAAGGTCTATGAAAGCGGTTAAAATCCAACAAACATTATTAATTTCTGAGAGTCGCGCGCGCCGCTGCCATTGTTGCTTGCTAGTTCGAAGCGGAAGTCAATATGCGTCTATTTTGACAATTGAGCGGCGCGAAAACTATTGCTATCTCACTTTAAAGGTAGTGCGGGAGGGAGATGGGTATAGGGAGCGTGTGTTCAGTGTCATCAATTTGAATTACTACTATTGAGCGAAAAAAAAAATACAAATTCTACTATCGGCGCAACCAATATCTAATAATACTATTGACATTGTTATTGATTTTGCTAAAAGAATTTTTATTTATTGGTTTTTGAATGATAATATCACATGACTTGGAATTGATTTTTGTATTGTTATTTTATTGATCAATTTTAACTTGACATAAGTAACGGTTGACATTTTACATTTTTATTGATTTGCATGTATTTATTATTATCGAAATTTTTGTCATTTTTATTGATTGCCATGTATTTATACTGTTTTAATTTCTACACGAATTATGTTTGTTGAGAAATAAATGAATTGAATTGAATTACTTTAAGATTTAAAAAAATAATTAGTTAGGTATATCAATAAATTAAACACTACAACGTTTTTCTAACACCGTATTGTTTCTTTATCAATGACCTATACAAAGACAATGTAACAATCGATTAACACAATGCTATCGAATCGAATTTATCGATTTATGAAGCATATTATATTAACAAGTCTTGAAGATTGTCACGTCTATAACATTTATCACGCGTCGATGGCAGTCAAACACCGTGAGATTAGATGTCCAATAGTCTGCACTCATACTTAATATCGTGAGATGACACTGCGATTTTATCTTGCGCGGTATTATGTAACGAGTTGAGATTACAGATTGAATTATCTGTGGATCTTGACTAGTGCGATATTATAAGCAGGTATTCGATCTTTGAATTCAATGTTTGACTGATTAACTTTAGATACATACATACATATCTACATATAATCACGCTTTTATCCCTGGAGAGTTAGGCAGAGGTAAATTAACACCCACATTTCATCAATCATTGTATTCGGTCCCACGTAAAAGGAGGTGAGCCTATTGCCGAATTCCGGGCACTATTGTTCACTCGAGCCATGCATCTGAGGCTGAGTCTGGGCTGGAGTATATATATGTCTGATGTTAAACAACTTAATCGCCTTGTACGACACCGCATGGGAAGAGATGGGGTGGCCCTAATTCTACTCTACCGAAAACCACGTGGCAAATATATATATATACAATATATAATATATATACAATATATAATATATATATATACAATATATAATATATATATATACACATATATATATATATATATATATATATATATATATAGCTTTAGATATGTTTTTATAATACTTAGGTGGTAGAGAAGCACACGGCCCACCTGATAGAAAGTGGTTACCGTGGCTTATGAACGTGTGCAACACCAGAGGAGTCACACTCCCGCTGTCGACCCTGTAAGCGCAGAGAGTTTATTAACCTTCATACAGTTCACACGCTGAATGGTTTATATTTTAGAATAGTAGTCACATTTGTTTTAACACCTTCACAACATTTCATTTTATACTCTTTACTATTAGATAGTAGGGTGCGCAGTAATTATAAGTCGTCTTGCTGATCTAGTGACAGCTGATGAAATATCCTTTTCATACCAACAACACCAGCGGTATCATTTTCTCTATCAGATGGTCCGTGTGCTGGTCTGGCATCTAAGTACATACATACATACATAAAATCACGCCTGCTTCCCATACCGGTAGGCAAAGATCACGGATCTCCATTTGCTACGATCCTGACATACTTCTCTCGCTTCATACTACTGACCTGCCCCTTTTCTAAAACTTCTCTGATTTGGTCCAAATATGTGCGCCTAGGTCTTCCCCTTCCGACGGTACCATCCACACTTGCCTCATACTTCATTCATTCTTCTTTCATTCATTCTCTCATCTAAGTGGCATCTAAGTGATTTAAAAAAATTATATCTTTAAAATAAATGTTAAAATTATCTATATTTATTCGTATTTCAAATGTTAATATAAATATCTTCCTTATCTGACAATGACCTCAAGGTAAAAAATCTAACTTTTTAATTTAGGTAAATATTTAGCAATTTTGTTATTCAAGAATATCAATTAGAGCGAAAGTAACAGTTTCAATTAGTCGGAATTTATATAATCTTCATCTCATTCAACTATCCTTGGCATTTTGATCAAATCACACTAAACCTTTCGGTTACCTTGCTCCAAATGCTCCCTAGTACAAAGTGTCACAAACAGAAATTACTGCTTCGGTGTGACTGCGAACGTGAGAAATAGGGCAGACTGATTTTGTAACGAAGGCCTTTTCCATAACGCTAATCTATCAAATGTATCTTCACCTGCAAGTCGGTTCAACTGACCTCCGATTCTGCAAAAACACGTCAAAAAGTGACATTAAATTTTATACTTTATCGATATAGGCATGTGTCCAGCGACGGACTGCGGTGGGCTAATCCATTAAATGATTGATGAATGTTCAAAATTAAATGAAAAAGAGTTCATTACATAACTTCACTCACTCTGCAAAATGACATTTAATTTTAGACTCTAACAGCCTAATAGTAAAATCTAAAATTTAATGGAATTGTTTGCAATGCCACTGGTACGACAATGGTTTTATTATGACATATGGCAACGGATGAGGATCTGGCGCAGGTATTTCTTTTCAGGTTAGACAACAGTCGCTTCTATGAATGTCAAGATAAAACCGATACTTAAGGAAAGAAGGAGTGAGCCCCGGGCTCTAAAGAGCAAGCTTTGAATAGATAAAGTACAACTAAGTTTAGTGCTCGAAATATAGCAAATATTTACGTCCATCGGCCACAGTAACCACTTTCACATCAGGTAGACTGTGTGCTTGTCTGCCACCTAAGTGATATAAAAAAGGTGCTATTCAGTACTATTGTATAGTAGGTTAAGTAGATAATTATAAATAAATAAAAACGATAAAATAAACACAAACTCAAATTTTGTGGGTTGTTCCGTTCAGTTAAATAATGATTTATTTTAACCACAGTAAAATACGCAATTATGACACTAGAAGAAGCGAAAGGTGTATGTCTGACTTGTAGGAAGTTTAAATAAGGAGGTGTGATTGTAATATGTATGTTATAAACATTATATTATGTTTAAATTCCAAAACGTAATCAATTTAATGGAATTTGTGCTGTCAGTGGGAAGACTAAAGGCTTGTTCTGATTTGTCTTCTACTGACGGCACAGAAACTCTGTACTTACAAGGTTGGCAGCGTGACTGTGATTCCTCTGGTGTTACAGACGTCCATAGGCCACGGTAACTACTTTCCATCAGGTGGGCCGTGTGCTTGTCTGCCAACTAAGTGGTATAAAAAAAAAAATAATTGCTTGGCAAAGCAAAGCATTATAAAAATATCACCTTTGAAATCTGTAAATCAGATTGTTTATCAATTTTCATCACAACAGCCTAATAGTAAAATCAAAAATTTAATGGAATTGTTTGCAATGCCACTGGTACGACAATGGTTTTATTATGACATATGGCAACGGATGAGGATCTGGCGCAGGTATTTCTTTTCAGGTTAGACAACAGTCGCTTCTATGAATGTCAAGATAAAACCGATACATGAGGAAAGAAGGAATGAGCCCCGGGCTCTAAAGAGCAAGCTTTGAATAGATAAAATACAACTGTGATTAGTGCTCTAAATATAGCAAATATTTACGCTCTAACTAAATAAAACAAAACTTCCTTTGCCGCAGCATTAAGACCTGGAATTCATTACCAACTCACGTGTTTTGCTCTTCCTACAGTTCCGGGTCTTTTAAGTGGGGTGTGAAAAAACATGTGATATGGCCGTCAAACTGAGTGCCACCACGTGTCTAAAATTATGACCCTTTGCCCGATACTTTGCCTTTAGCTTGCTATCAGGCGAGGTGAAGTCAAATTAGCATGTCCTATATAAAATAAACGTCAGTAATGTGTGTTAGTGGTTAGTTTTGTCTATTTCCTTGGCCTGATAATTGACAGACTACATAATTTTTCCAGCATATTCTGAAGCACTTTCTTGTGTGCAGAATAATGCAATATTCACAGGGAAACGCTCTAGAGTTACACAACCGATAATTAATTACAAATTAGCACATGTAATGAGAAATGTCAGAGGTCGGTGATCGGGCTTTCGATCATTTGAATTATGATATTTAAATTACCAGTGTTGTTTAATAGAAATACACTCCGGGAATGCGAAGCTAGTGTAGGTATTGCTTTTCTATGGTAACCAAAGTAGACGTAAAAGAATGTGACGGTTTACGTACATATTATATAATAAAAATAACATAACATAAACTCACGCCTATATACCCGAAGGGGTAGGCAGAGGTACAGCTAGCACACACATTTCGCCAGATTATATTTAGGTCCCAATGTAATAGGTCGCGAGCCTATTGCCATTAACCGGGCACTTATAAACCTGCGATAAATATACACATTTAACTTCGAAGAGCATCGAAAATCATTGGTGTGTGCCATGGTAAAACCTGGGATCGAACCCGAGACCTCGTCTCAGCAGTCCATTACCCATACCACTAGACTACCTCGGTTTAATATAATGAAAATACATCATATAAATTCCAACAGAAGTTCAAAAATCCAATAGAATCCGATAAAAAATAAAACAATGAATTGAAAAGTAATTCAAATACAATTGAAATTAAATGATGCATAGACAGATTGCTATGAGTCATGTCTGCCAGCGCCGATGCAAATGATAAACTGCATGTACATTATGTTGCACAAACAACTTTTCTGTGTGTTTAACGTATTGACACTCCAGTTCTACTTGGCCTGATGACCGATTGGAGTGCATATATTTATAAGTCTGCATGAACATCACAGTCATAGTCGTCAGTTACAACCAATTTAACAGTTGAGTATAACCATCAACACATCTAAATAAAATAAACATGTTGGATAGGCCTAATGAAATAAAACAAATAAAGTTATGATTATAGTCCGTAAAACATTTTGTAAATTTAATCTACTTGTCATAAACATTTTGATTTTTTTATACAACTTAGGTAGCAGACAAGCACATTGCCCACCTGATTGAAAGTGGTTACCGTGGCCTATGAACGTGTGTAACACCAGTGGAGTCACATCCGTGCTGCCGACCCTGTAAGAACAGAGATTTTAAGTGCTTTGATACAACAGTCAAGAGTATCCGCAACAATCGTATGAAAATAACGTATGGTACTTTATTTTTCGTGCGAAACACCCCCATGGGTACATCCCCGCCGAAGCTTGTGGGAAAGGTTATGTCAGGCTCAAATGCCCGGCGCCTGTGTGTCATTATTGGCTGTCGAAGGTGAGGTGGACAAGCATATCTCTCGATCTGTCCCTCCTCGGGAACGTATGGTACTTGACTGTCTCGTTAAATTAGTTGCTGTTTACTGAACGTCAAAACGGTAAGTTTTAAGTCAATTAGTATGAAATTAAAAGTATGACGTCATATTTCTAAGTCTCAAATAATGTAGGTACCTAATAACCTCGTGTTGTATTCCCGGCGGTGAGTAGGGTAGCCAGAGCTCACTGGAGAGTTTTTATGCTGTCAGTGGGAAGACCAAAAGCTTGTCCTGCTTTGTCTTTTACACCGAAGGCACAGAAACTCTCTGTGCTTACAGGGTTGGCATGGCGAGTGTGAATCTCTTGGTTTTTAACACGTCCATAGGCCACAGTAACCCCTTTCACATCAGGTAGACTGTGTGCTTGTCTGCCACCTAAGTGATATAAAAAAGGTGCTATTCAGTACTATTATATAGTAGGTTAAGTGGATAATTATAAATAAATAAAAACGATAAAATAAGCACAAACTCAAATTTTGTGGGTTGTTCCGTTCAGTTAAATAATAATTTGTTTTAACCACAGTAAAATACGCAATTATGACACTAAAAGAAGCGAAAGGTGTATGTCTGACTCGTAGGAAGTTTAAATAAGGAGGTGTGATTGTAATATGTATGTTATAAACAATAAATTATGTTTAAATTCCAAAACGTAATCAAATTGCTTGGCAAAGCAAAGCATTATAAAAATATCACCTTTGAAATCTGTAAATCAGATTGTTTATCAATTTTCATCACTAATCAGCAATAAATTGTATAGTATAAGGTAATAACATAGCATAAAACGCAACTCACTTATGTTCGTATGTAACACTCGTTTTATAGAAAATCTGTCGTTTTGTCCGACTAAAATAGAAAGCAACAGATAAATGTAATTGGAATACAGCAAATAATCTTCAGATATTATTGTCAGATTTCGGTTTAGTGCAAATATTTGTATGCCTGAATATGCCTGTTGAATAGACCAATAGTGGTCTTGGTGTTTCTATTGTAATTCTTATTCTTCTTCGTGTCAATGGCAACAATTTTTTGACAGTCACTGTGGCGTGGCGGTAGTGAACGCGACTGCTACGCAGGAGGCGCGGGTTCGATCCCCACTCAGTGCAAATATTTGTATGCATGAATATGGGTATTTGCATTGGTCTGGGTGTTTCTATGTATAATATGTATGTATTTACAAAAAAAAAGTATTTAAGTATGTTTATCCGTATTCTAGATTCCATTTACAAGCTAGTTAAACTATGCTTACCATGGGTCTAGATAGCGTTGTGTAGAATGTTGTAGAATATTTATTTATTTATTTAATTTAAAAAAAAAGTAAAATGCGCCTAGCTCAAAATTCGGGGATATTGACCGCACTTTTCGTCGCTTCATTTAGGTCTGACAATATTATCCGCATTCCAGAAACTTAGAGCAAGATACAAGCTTAGTTTAGTATATTTTAGGATATTATTATAAGGTACAGTTAATTACACATTTCTACAATAAGTATTAGAAACAAAGAGATATTCAATTAATGAATTACATACAGGTTGACAAGCACTTCTATTAGATATTGCCTTGATAACCTGTAATTACAGCTTTATTGTTGAGCACAGTGGGAGCTGATGGGTCCATAAGACAAGACTATGAATGAGTGCAAGTCACTTTATAGAAAGGTTGCAGTTTGTTTAGCAGATATCGCGTTAGAGAATCGCGTAATGTATGTAAATCTTACATTTATGAATCTAGGATATCTTGAACTGGTTCAATTAAGTATGACATGCACTTAATAGCGATCCGGTACGAAAAATGTTGAGTCAGTCCTACCTTTACTCAGATAATCAACAAAACAGTCCCGTAACCTTTCTAGGTGACATCCCTTGTACTGACAGCAGAAGTTACTTAATTCAACATTGAAGATTTTATAGAGTCGAAATATGTTCAACATAATAAACTCTTCACTTAACGTTTGGAAATGAGTTCCTGACAAAAATCGTGTTAATATGCGCTATGCGCTGTTTGCAAAACAAAAAGGAGGTAGGACACGACGATATTTCCGCCCAATTAAGCAGTCCGACTGGGGAAGTACCTCCGCCCTACAGAATACCCAGCGGTGAGTAGGGTAGCCAGAGCTCACTGGAGAATTTGTGCTGTCAGTGGGATAAAATATAACTAATGTCATGAACTTCATTGAAAAGTAATTTGCTTAAAATTTAATAGGTATATTATCCAATTCTTTTCGGAAACGCAGTCTACGTTTCAATATCTATCTCACCCTGATACTCATGGTTAACATAAGAAACACGTTATACGAGGACATTTCTTGCTAAACGAACTAGAAATAGCGCAAAGGAAATAACTAATGATCTTGTTGACGATAATGTGCTGTTGTGTACCTACTACTGGTAGTGCACAATTATATTAATAAGTGCCTCAGTACGGCATAAGGAAGCTGAGTAATTAGTTAAATAACTTGGCAGCAGGCATGATAATATGAGTAGCTTTATATTAAAAAGGCTCATATTCAGGTTCATATTGTCCAGATATAGCTAGAGAAATTATATTAATATAAGTAAAATGAGTAAAAAAGGGATAGGGCTGTTTAACATTTGACAGATATATACAGCCCAGACTCAGCCTCAGATGCATGGCTTGAGTCAACATTAGTGCCTGGAGTACGGCAATAGGCTCACCCCCTATTACGTGGGAAGCACCGAATTCAATGATTGGTGACATGTGGGTGTTAATTCACCTCTGCTTAACCCATCGAGGATAATGGCGTGATTATTTGTATGTTTGTAAAATAATCAATCATAATTTAGAGTGTGATACCAATAGTCTTATTGGTTAAATAAGCATACATTAAAAGATACATAATTCTAGAATATTACTCAGTAACGTATCTCGATACATTACTGAGAACTATTCTAGTATACAGGCCTAAATAAATACGGGTCTAATTATCTGAGAACAGATGATGTACCAGAGCTAATAATAGAAATGTACTAATAATAAAAAATGATTTGAAATTTCCTTAACTTTTTTATTTTATTTTGATCAAACTATTATAAATATCGAATATTCGGCCGGGGTGCGAGGGATATGCCTGTCAACCTCACCTTCGGCAACCAAAACGACCCACAGGCGGCGTGCGTTTTAGTCGGTTCGAGTCCGACATAACTTCCTCCACCGGCTCCGGTGGGGAGGTATCCGTGCGGATTTTGCGCACGTAATCAAAACAAAAAACATATCGAATATTTTATTATGGATCCTTATGGAAGTCCCGTGTCAAAACGTAACCATCATAGATACCTTTTCCAATGGTTCAAGGATTGGATTATCCCTTATCTATTATCCCTCTCCTAATGTTAAGCAATGACAAAAGGTGATACTCCAGCGACTGCAATATGCGGTTTTTCAAGGAATTACAAGTTTCTTTTGGGTCGGTAGCATAAGTGTGATGTCCATAGACCATGGTAACACTTTCCATCAGGGGGGCTGTGTGCTTGTCTGCCACCTAAATAAAGTAAAAAATAACTTAACACTCACATCAAATTGTTTGCTGACCTAATTTGATTCATATTTTATTTCAATCAGTATTTAGGTAGCAGCTGCATGTATTACAACATGTATGCATGCATGCTGCATGTATTGGCAAAGTTTTACAACCTCATAAAAGATTAATCACTGGTGAAAATCGTTAAATAATTTGAGACAAAGTTGCTAAGGCTCTATTAATTTATGAGGCGATTTATGTACAGTTATAGTATGAAACGCTACTGTAATAGGTTAATAGGTTCTCATATCTATCATTCTATCTATCATTTATTGGTAATAAAAGGTTGTAATTTAAGGTTGTAGTTTTCTGTGGTTCTCATATCACAGCCTTGACAGAAAGACTTGGCTCAGCTGCCTATGCGGTTAGAAAGATAAGGTGACTGACTGATGAGGAAACTGCACTATTAGTTTTTTTTTATATATAGAACATCAAACAATTTATATTTATTTATATTTATTAATCAACAAAAAATTCTAATTGACATCTAATCATCAGTGGTAAGCTGAAGGCAAAGACTCAGAAAAGAGGGTCACCATTACTTACACATACCGTGTGACAATGGAGACACTCAGCTTCTCGGCCTCATCATTTTAGCTACTTTCATAGCGTTATGTCATAAGGTCTGCTGCTGTGGGGCTCAGCTGCCGATATTGAAACTATATTTATACTACAGAAGCGAGCGATACAAGCGATCAATAGCCTTAGACCCCATGACTCACTGAAAGAATTTTTCAAAGAAATTAATATTTTAACAGTTGCTTCTCAATACATTTATGATAATATCTTAAATGTACGACAAAACCTAAATCTTTTCGAAAAACTATCTGATGCACACAATTTTAATGCGAGAAACAAAAATAAACTAGTACTAAAACTTAGGCTTCACAAGGTTGGTGATTCATTTGTAGGCAGCTGTATAAAAATATTTAATAAAATTCCTCAGGATTTGATTAATGTGCCAATAAATAAATTTAAAATATAAGTGAAAAAAACTTTAATGAGCAAAGGTTACTATAAAGTGTATGAGTAAACTAAAAGTAAACTAAACTAAATTTAAAAAAGAAAAATAATCTAGTTCTAATATAGTTCTTCTTGCTGGTATCTTCTCAGTAGAACTAACCTACCGAACCAGCGAAAGAATCATTTTCCAATGGTTTATTTTTACATTATTTAATATTTTTATATTATTTCTTGACATACCTAATTGTAAAATTTTGACGTTCATATGTGCTTTTTGTGTGCCTAAACTGAATAAATGAAATTGATTCTTTGATTCTTTGAATATACGATAATGTACGGCTATGGCCATTATATGACCAATATACATATAATATAACGTACAAAGTCAAAGTAAAATAAAATAATATACAAAGAAGATTGCAATTTTAACAAATAAATATTTGCAAGCTATCAAAATTAAAATATAAAAACACTACAGAATATACCTAAACAATCCTGTAGGTTCAGACATCAAAGAATTCGTCCCCATCGATGTCAACAGGGAGGGTGGTCAGAAGGCTGGCGGCATTGGTACGTTGAATGGTACCAAACCTTTTTTTGCAAGCTTATTATATATTATGAATTTATAAAAAATTTAAACCCGACTGCTGTCGTAAAGATCGAAATAACTTTGATAGCAGGTGGTGGCCATTTAAACCGAAAGAAAATTAATGGGTCCCGACTGCTATTAAACTTGTTTCGTTCTTTTAGAGAGCAGTCGGGTTTTTAATTTTTTGTTAATAATTAATTTTATTTTAATCTTTTTAGTCATGATATGACATGTATATATTTTTGTAATCTACTTTAAATTCCCTTCATTTTGATACCCTACTCGATGCATTTTAGCATTTTTTTATAAAAATAAAAATTCGTAGGTTTTTGTTGACTTTTATGTACTCTATGACACTCAGGAGACTAATAGCTTACATTAGATACCCCAATCATCGAAAGCCGTCGAGCCGTTAGGCCTCTAGAGAGCAACAAAGAAAACTACATACATACATACAGACATACATACATGCATATATCCATACATACATACGCACGTAAATCGTTATCGCAGGATAAAAAAGAAAAATAATAATTTGAACGTCATAGTTAAATTCTATAGATGTTTGATTACTTATTGACAATTAGTTAGTCTATTAATTGCCATCATAAATAATCCGGTGTCTCCTCTACCTACTAATCTCAATATAGATACTCAACCATGCGGTTACAACTACGGATATTATTTATTTATCGTTAGATTATTACTGGTCATAATTCTCTAAACCATTATTTTCCATAAAGTTTCAATGTTAATCTTAGAGTTGAGATTTTGTACTTAATTTTAGTAAGAGCAATGATTGAAATATAGACAGCCTGTAATGGTACTTTCTGATCGTCGTAAAGAGAGAGAGCAAGAGCGCGCTGATTTCTCTGGTATACTCCTCTCTATAAGTGGCAATACTTAGGTGTCAGACAAGCACACGGCCCATTTGATGGAATGTAGTTACCGTGGCCTATGGGCGTGTGGGGAGTCACAGTCGTGCCGCCGACCCTGTAAAAGCATAGAATTTCTGTGCTGTCAGTGCAGAAGACAAAGCAGGACAAGCCTTTGATTTCCCACTGACAGCACAGAACTCTACTGTGAGTTCTGGCTACCCTACTTATCGCTGGGAACACAACACTAGGTTAGTAGGTAAAGTAATCGGAATATTTACCATGTTGTATTGTTCTGCGTTTCGGCGTCGTTGTTGCAAGCACCATGATCACTTAAACACTAATGTGAGTGACCATGATAGTTTAAATAACAACATGAGGTTATTATGGCCGCGGTATTCTGTAGAGCGGAGGATCCCCAGTCGGACTGCCCAATTGGGACAGGAATACCGTCGTTGCCTACCTCCTACTATCTTATATTTTACCCACTACTCCTTTATCTTTCATCATCTCTTCATCGGCTTTCTTCGTAGGCTCAGAGCCAAAGTTCTTGCTCGTTTTATGTAAAGTTTGGTCCGAGGACGACCGTTGTCAAACTGAATCTGTAGTCTTCGAATGTATTTAAACCCTGAAACCGTTAGCCAAACTTATGTTACTTTTTTTTACGATTCTGCCGGTGTCAATGCTCAGTGAGCATTATGTATTATATTTAGCATGTACAACTTAGTCCAATGCTCTAAAAGATTTTAATTTTTAAATTAGCTTTGGTTTACTATGCCTCATACCTGCCAATTAAAAAGCAACGTGGATGAATTTAAGTTAATTTAAACGTAGGGCATCAATATTTGGAAAGAGGAGAAAAGAGAGGCGTTGCTAAAAGGATTAGAACATAACATATACACATATACCAATAACTTCCATTCTGGATTTTCAATTCTCCATAATATATACTGCATTTTTGCCGCTTACTGGTACGTATTTCTTTTTTAAATACATGTCAGCTGTTTGATATATAATTTGGTTTTCGATTTGTAGGCATTCTGTACAAATCTGTGGATATTTCAATATAAATATGCAATTATTTTATTTAACACTTTCACGCAAATTGCCAGTGTCCGCGAGTGTTGCGTAGAATAAAAGGCAACAATCTGGCACATAACAGCCACTTTGTGTAACCTGTTAAATTTTACTACTGCCTCATATGAAATCATAGTTATTACAACAGAATGGTAAATTAGTATGTAATTTTGTGATTGTTAAAGTTAAGGTAAATTAACAGATTGTATAAATAATATCAACACTATGGGCGCAGCTTTGTATAATAGGTACTGTGCACCGCGCTATCTTTTAGGTTAGTTTAGCGAAAGTGGTAGAAGTTTCCCAGCATGCTACATTGTACATACTGGTTCTGGTAGCGAAAAAAATGAAAACTATCGATGATATTTTATTACGTCTTCTCATAAAAAAGTTAAAACTTAGTCTTTCTGCATTTATAGTTTAACAGTTAAACGTAAAAGATAACATAGAAGAAGTAATAACCTCCTCTCGACCTCTTCCACTTTTCGTGATATCACTTGTGTCATTTATTTAGATACCTACGATTTTCTTGTAACTACATACAATGATAATTATTTCTGAGTTTTCATAAGTCTGAATAACTTATTTTAGCGAGCTATAGTATTTGTAATATTCCCTTAATTGGTATAATTTAGCTTAGCAAAAACCTTCGCCTGCATAACATGCCTACCAAAGTTTCATCACAATCGGATCACAATCGGATGAATGGTATGGGAACGGACAATACAATAAAGATTTATTTTACAATTTACTTTATTGTGTGTAGTAAAATATATATACCTAATCTGACCTTTAAATTCGTTTTCGTTCTTCTATTTTAATGTTGTGTTTTTGTGCGCATGTATTTTTTTACATTCATAAATTGAAGTGTATAAAATCATTCTTATTTGGAAAAGATTTCAATTTTTAAGTTATACATTTAAAATACAGCGTTATTTTTCAATAATATTACTAAGTACTTCTAATAATCAATATATATTAATTATCAATTTCCCTAAACTACTGCTAAATATAGGTCTTTACAAATGAGTTACCGAAATAACTCGCAGAATAAGTTAGCTGAAGTGGCAATGGACCTTTCCACATCCACCGTAGACTGGTGATCGATAAGGAAGACGAGTCCTAGAGGGAAAACCGCGCATTAGAAACAAAAGGAAGGAGGACTGACGACCTATAAAAGCACTAAAAATAGGTAAAAGGGATAAAACAATATGCAGTGTATTGACAAGTTTGTTTCCTAGAGAGGATACTGCGAATCGGCCAGAAACGAAAAAGTGCTTCGAAGTCAGAATACATGATAAAAAGTGATGATATGATTTAATTTTATTATGCAGTATATTACCTAAATATGATGATATGTATTATTATCAGCAATATTATTAATCAATACTTTATTTAAAAATCGAATAGGTGCCTATGTCTCGAAGAGAATATAAATATGCGATGCGTTTATTTTCATGGGCCTCACATATCGTTGTAATGATATTATGAGTGTGATTAGTTCCTTATCATAAGAATCATTATTGTGATAGGCATTAACTCTAACAATGCGTGATATTTCAAAACAATAGAACTTTTGAGACTGGGCATTGTAATTGTGAACAATGATGTTAATTTCATGAGTGTAAATACAGTTATACCAAACAACTACTTAGTAGTTATGGCAGTGTGTGTATATATAGTCACATCATCATGACCATCTTTACATTGTTCCCAGTTGCATCCAGAGCTTTTACCTTAGAGCCTGTGTCCATTTACTCGTTATTCTTTTTCTACGAAAACATTTCTTTTGCACAAATTATTAAATAGATGTACAAAGGCGGACTTATATATTTTCTGCCAAGTATCCTTAGGTTTACACACACTTGTCAAGGTAGGTACTCGAAAAATCCTTATTCTATTTTATGTCTATTCTCTTTTAAAGCGACTATCGTGTACAGTACAAACCTTAAGAGAAAATCGAGTATTAGAGCCTCAGCCGTCAATCAACAATTGTATCGACTTGCAGTTGAGGTTGGTTTATTAGGCCTCTAAGATCTTGGTTGAGACTCACTAAACTAAATATTTATCAACTACAAATAAATTATAAGATAATTTTTCTTGTCTATGTATGTGTAGAGTTCTCTTTTCTTTATATACGACGACCATACAATTGGTGATTAAAGCGATTTTCTATAGATAGAAAAATATAGCACAATCTATAATATCAATCATCACTTATTGTTCTGATCACGAACAAATATCATCGAATCGCTAAATATCATTTAACCCAAAACGGAAGAAAAACGTATCTGCTAGTTTGTTCATTACTGTTTCTGGTTGCTTTTCGTTTAGTAAACTGACCATAGCTACTCTATGGTCAGTTTACTCGGCAATTGCCAATGCATCCATGGCTTGAAAACAAAACAAAACGTCGGAATCTTGTGTAAATAACAAAATTAGGTCAAATATATCGGGATAGATCCAAGTCACGTTAGAGTGATGCAGCTACGTCCTAGTAGCCGCTAAAACTATTTTTTCCACCCAGATCTTGACTAGGTTTAGACAACGACTCCATCTACTTTCAGAGATGTTAACGGTGTTACTATATTTGTGCTTTTATACCATTGTGGTCTTGTACGGCGTTTACAAATATGTGTGTATATTGTAGTGCGTTATTACAGCTGCACAGTCATTGCTATAACTGTATTTACATACAAGATGTAAGCAGCATTGTTTACAATACCTCTAGTCTCGGAAAATTCAATTGTTTAGAATCGTAAACACAGACGTCAGTCGGAAGCCAACGGATTTGTGTCTAAATATCTGTGATTTTATGAAGGTATTCAAATAATATGAATTATGTTACGATATGTTTGGCCCTAAGGCGGTGCTGCAATCACTATTTCTTTGATGGTGTTGTGGTATTGATGTTGCGGCTATGGATAGAGTACTTTAACATCAAACGAGCATCGATCCCGGTTCCATTCTAAGTGTATCTTGACTGTTGCCATCTCACTCCAACACACCGTAACGACGCATGCACAAAACATTTTTAAAGCGAAATTTTGAAAACCTTAGTAGGCGTTCGTATTCCGGAATTTTATATTATAAGAGTCTGAAAAACACTAGATAAATTAACATAATGATGGCAGTTCTCAAAATCACGTTCAACTTGTGAGGTTGTGAAGATCCAAGTCAATATTAACTCGATCATACTGTTTTGTGATTTAGAAATTCCTATAATTTGCGTCACAAGTGCCACTTTATATTGTAAATTAATCGTTTAAGTAAACGGTTAATTAGTACCTTATATTGAATAAATTATAGTATATGTGTTCCGTAGTTTTACCCGCGGTTCATATTTCGAGATAATAAGTACAATTGAGGTTCCACTTCTCGAAGAAACGTGAAGAACCATCAAAGAATCAATTTCATTTATTCAGTTTAGGCACACAAAGAGCACATATGAACTTCAAAATTTTACAATTATGTATGTCAAGAAATAATATAAAAATATTAAATAAATAATTGGAAAATGATTCTTTCCCTGGTTCGGTAGATTAGTTCTATTGAGAAGACCAGCAAGAAACCCAGCGAACTACATTAGAACTAGATTAATTTTCTTTTTAAAATTTGCTTTAGTTTACAATTTATTTTGTGCGAGCAAGCAAGAGACTTATGTTGACCACGCATTAACATCTCTTTACTAGGCACTCACTTTGTATTATATTCTGTGATTGATACAGCAGAGGCTCCATACTCCCCGACTGTACCATTTTTCTCAACTAGCTGACCTGATTGTGATTGAAAATCTCCTTTTATCCAGTCATTTATATATTGTTTTGAAAAGGGTTTTTTTGTTAAGAGTTGAGAAGGTAGGTATACAGAGAGAAAATTTCTTTGTCACCCCTAAAATAACTTGATGCTCTACCGTTCTGTATTTCTACAAAATGCAAGTGTTACCCTTGGTAGCAAATACCCGCCATAAAAAGCAAAGAGATTAGGCTTGTTTGTCATATGTCATAATACAAATTCCAACGCAAAACTGCAAACGCCGAAGACAAAAAATTAAAACCATTGCAGTGAAGAATTCCGTTTACAGTTTTTATTAAGCAGAGTGCGTTTCAAAAGGTGTTTGTTACGTACATCGTCCATTACGTACAGCACTGTCCATTACGCTACAATGCCATAGAGTATAACCGCAAATAGCGCGCATTATCCACGCTCGCGATGCGCACGCGATCGATGTCATACCCATCTTTCACGCGACGCGCGCCGACAATCAGTGGTCGCGTTCCTAGCGTACGCCACTTGAGTCATTTATGGCAAAAGAATTCAATATTGTGCGCATTAGTCACGTGAAGGTATTTAAGGACATAAATGGTTAGGATCCTGCCGAAAATCGAGACTGGGTTGAAATACTTATTAGATACTGACACAATGATACGATGTTGCTCGAATTTTTGTATGAATATTCTAGAAAAACAGCTTCTGTGGCGCGACAGTAGTGAACGCGGCCGGTACGCAGGATGCGCGGGTTCGATTCCCGCTCAGTGCAAATATTTATATGCATAAATATGGGTATTTCCATTGGTCTAGTCGTACTTCAGAGAGTACGTTAAGCCATTGGTACCGGTTGCCATACGAACACCTATGGCAGTCGTCACGGGTCACGGGTAGTTGGAGTCCTAAAAAGTCCAACAACTGGTCTAACTGGAATGCTTTGATATCGCCTTTGGGTTGTGGAAGTCAAATGGCAGTCGCTTCACGGAAAATAAAGCCAAATCTGCAGTTACGCCGGTAAAGCGAACCCCAGACTCCGAGGTGATAAAACTTCGGATGCGACTGGGATTATCGCTAATTTGAAGAAGATGAAGAAGTACTAAAAAGAAGAGATACTAAAAAAATATGTTAGATTCTTCCAGGGCTACTAGGATTAATTAATTATTATTAATAATCATTTCAAGTCAACCTCACCTATGAGTCAATACAGCTACTGATTGACAGACAACATACGAGGTTCTGCTATATTTTGGAAAGGAGAAGTTGGAAAACGCACTTTGGGCTCCAAAGTCCAAATGTTGGATCAACGAGATAGCTATAAGCAACCACATTTCCTTATTTTTCAGGGGGCTAGCCTATTGCCATCAAATGGACACAAGATATACATTTTTTACGGCTAATGTGCATTTGATGTGGTCGCTGGAACGCAGGGTGACGCACGCGACGACGTGAGCTCGCTTAGCGTTATGCGGCTTTTTACGCCAACCATCTGCCGTAGAGAATAATTGAGTGACATGCAACCCTGTCACAATAACACGATATGCGGGAAAGGAAATGGCTACTAGAGAAGCGTCGGTGTTCGAATGTTAAAGTAGTTATTATATACTTGTCTCACATTTCCTTAGTAATCTTCAACTAGTAGAAGCAGTTTTCTGAACAATTTAGCGTCTAACAGAAAAGTTTATTCCTCAAAAGGGAAGGCTTGTTTCATAATTACGTGTTATTAGAAAGTCCATTATGTCAAAGTATGTAACTGTAAAAGTTAAGCTAAGATTGTGGAAGTAGAAATCAATGACGCTAAGTGAAATTCTGACACTTGAGAACTTGTAAATTTCGCAACTTTAGAAATTGGACGTTTCACGCGCGTACAAGATGTCAGAACACGAGATCCACAATATTAATATTTAATCAGTAGATATGTCAAAACATTAACCCCCCTGTAACTTTCTGCTGCAGCTACCTCATTCACATTTCTTTAGGTGCAGCATAAATTAGAGTCTGAACCTCTGCACCTAACATCCAATATCACTTATTCCGATGCTCATCCGAGAGTAAGTAGAGGTATATACACTCATCTTTTATGTAAATGTAAAATAATTATGCGGTATAGTCAGTAAAAGTGATGAATTCCAACCGTATTGTCATTTTATCCGTCTAAGTAACTTGTTAATTTTATAATAGTACCAGCAGAAAGATATTATCTTTCGGCAAGGCTTTGTACGGATCATTTAAAAGTAGTTTATAAAGGTCAGAAGTCATTTCAAAAGTTAGTTACTGTGACCAACTTTCTTAGTAAAATTTGTTTCTTCAATTTTGATATCGTGGTAGAAAATCTTTGATCACCATTTGATTTAACAAGAATTACTTGTTACAAAGAACTACCTACTTATAAATCAAACTGCAGAAAATTCTTGCGTGTTAAGGTTATTATATTGGCATTTATCCATAAATAAGGTTTTTGCCGTTTTGATTAAAGGTTTATTGAAGATTCTGTCGGTGAGATGATTGATGATGTTTTCTTCCGAGTGTACTTCTTCTAACAATTTGTCACCATTATTAATATAAGTAAAACAGAGTGCATGTGAAGTGATATTGTCACGCATAATAAAAACAGCTACTCTATAATTAGATTAGTCTAGACTTACTCACTTATCACATCCATTCATCTGCGGTAACAAACGCAGGTAAGTTTCTAATCGCAACCGTAGGTATTTATGTTACTCTTCTGTTGAATATGTAATATAAATAGTGGATATATTTTGAGAATGTGTTATGTGATATTTCATTTCGGTAATTAATACTAACAGTGAATGCAAGGTTTCCGTCTGGTTGCTTCAAATGTAACGTGCTGTCGTACAAAATCATATTCGTCGTCATTTGAATCCGAAATCTCCAAATCTTTCAATATTATTCAAAAATTTGTACGAATAAATAGAAAACTATTATATATTATAGATAAAATAGTACTGTTGACTTTATTTTGAAAATAAGTGTTTTGACTTATTTTCAAAATAAGGTCAGTATCTTCCCTAGCAAGTATGAGTATGTTACGACTGAGATGTCATAAGATGCGGTGTTTTTGTAGCCTGTCGCATTGTCGTGAACAAGCGCACTAACACAACAAAACATGTACAGATTTTAAATACTTTTTACTGAAGAATCACGACGTTCATAATTTTTGCTTACTGATTTGCATAAATTACATTATGTAACAATGTTTAGAACTCATATTCAATTCACACATGACGGTCTTTAAATATTTTAATTGTTTGTTTTGAAATTAAAATTGCAAAAGGAAAGAAAGAAAATTATCATAATTAGTTTTATTTTCTTTTGACGTAATCGTTATGATTATCATAGTACATACTTATATATTGTTGCATATTGTGTAAAAGGTATGTGCACCTTTCTAATTACTTAATTTTGTTTTCCGATCTAACTTCACACAGTTATGGTCAATATAATGATGACCAGCCAGTTGGGCTCGGATGCAATTAGAACACGACGCTTTAATGACGATGATGATGAGTTGACTTTATATTCAAATGTTTTGCAAATTATAAATTCGACAAACATACTAATATTATGAATGCGTAAGTCTTCTGCCTATTACGCGTTCACGTGTAAACCAATCAATCAATTAGCTCATTGCAGTCCATTACTGGATTTAGGCCTCTCCCAATATTAGAAGGCGTTGGCCCACTGTTTCCACGCTGGCCATGTGTTGGTACAGGGTTTAATTTCGAGTTTACTTCTCTCATAGTTATATTGTCTTCGTATTTTTCAGTTAGACGCTTAGATGAGATGGGGTAGGTACTTGTATTCCTTTTCCGTCACCACGCTGTGGAGCCGCGGGTAACAGTCAATTCAACATCATCATATCAGCCACACACACTGCTGAACACAGACCTCTCCCATAGACTTACCGATATATGATGATATAATATAACGATATAGAATGACCGATCTAAAGCAGCCCGCATCTAGCGCTTCCCTGCGACCTTGATGAGGTACAGAAGACAGTCATTTAATTTCAGCTAAAGTTCATATACATAGTCATATAAAATATTTAAACTCTGAAATTATACAATACCACCTTCATTGTTAAAATTACTTTAGTTTCTGCACATCAAATTATCCGTTACAAAATCAATCACACATAAACAACCGATAATTATTGTTTGATGGAAAATCTATCAATTGTCGATCAACTCTCAGACTGAGTGATTACTTCCAAGCGCCTCGTCAGATGCAATTACTGCCTGATCGACGATCAAGAGGCCTGTGTGAATCGTGTGACAGACAAGATTGCGGCAAATTGCAAATAAAAGTGCAGTTTGCGATGCCTGAATGCCATATGCTGTCTGTATTACCTTTGATTGCATATGAAACTATTGCGGCTTTCTCTAAGTATGTCACGTGAGACGCGTTAACGTGGCCGAGTCGTACCGTTTATACTCTTGGTGTATGTGATGATACTTTCACAGATACGAGTTTGTAATGCTCGCCTTTTTACGTTTGAAGATGTGATGCAGTGATGAAGAGGCTAGACAAAACGTAGTCACAGTAACCACTTATACTTGCTGGTCGTGCATAACTTTCAAATTATATGATAGTAACGTAATCTCAGCGTTAATTCATCCAAGGCTGTTCATGCAACCTCAGAACGCAGGGTCCACTTGCCGACTTTTACTCCTCCTTTCAAAGCAGTAAATTTTTACTGTAATGGATGAATTCTGTACAGAAATATCTTACGAACTTCTTTTACAATGTAGACCCGTGAGTTTTGGATGTTTCCAATTACCTTTTTACTCATTACATCAGCAATGATATAAGTATGTTCTACGAAGTTTACTACAACGAATACCAATATCTGTAGGTATGTCATTTGCTCAGTGACTTTAATATTTTCGAATCCAAGCTATCTTAATATACTTTTCTTAATTAATGATGGTATTTGTAATAAATTTTATTCTATGTAATAAAAACTTTTCTTTATTCTCGTCACTACATAATACATTCTCCCTAAAATTCCTCCGCTTTCTGATATTGGTAATCTTCTTTATCGTCAATCTACGATTAAATAAAGTAAAAAGTAAAAACCGCAGTAGCCTAGTGGTATGGGTAATGGACTGCTGAGACGAAGTCTCGGGTTCGATCCCCGGAGTTACCATGACTTTTCGATGCTTTTCGAAATTATGTGTGTATTTATCGCAGGTTTATAAGTGCCCGGTTAATTTAATAATTATGTTACAATTAAGTAATAAGTCAATAGAATTAAAAAACTCCAGCTAATTAGGCAGTAGCCACTCTAATCATGGTTTGCAGGTAAAAATCTCATTATGATAAGCTTGCCTTTGTACGCACAGACATACAGAATTTTATTTACTTATAGTATAGTGATACTTCATTATATTTCAATGCACAATAAAGAATTAAAGTAGGTAATATCTACATAAGAATTAGATTACCAAAATGAATCTCTAGATAAGTATATTATTACAAAACGATTCATTTATTTCGCAAAGAAATAGTTATATTTCAAAATTAATTGAAATAGTTATAAAAAGGTTAACCTAAAAATTACTCGCGACTCACATTACGAAAACAATTTTAAAATATCTCTTTTGAAATTTAGATATGATTTAAAGTATCAAAATCATCAGTTGTGAAGACTTTTCTTTGTTAATGTTTATTTATATTTATGTATATTTAAAGAACCAGTTTTGATCCAAACATATTCTTTTTGACATCTTAGCTAGATTTTGATTTAGTCACGTCATTTTGTACAATAACCTATTCAAAAATTGAGTTTAGATTTCGAAGCCAATTAGAAGAAAGAAAGAACGAATTAGTATCGATTTTGATTGCATAATATAGTGACTTGTCGTAATTAGTTAGTAATAATAGTTATTGTTATAACGTGGGACCGAATACAATTTTTGGTGAAATGTGGGTGCAAATTCACCTCTACCTAAACTTCCGAGAATAAAGGCGTGATTATATGTATGTATGTGTGAAAGTTAACTATTTTTCAGAACAGCTAAAAGTTACACTTCAATTTTAAATAGATTCTTTATTATACAATAAAGAATCTTATACGCTTACAAGGCATATTATACAAAGAAGTGAAATGTTATGTACAAAGGCGACATTAACTCAATATTGAGTTCTCTTCCAGCAAACCAAGGAGTGCACAGAGGAATAGTCATTCAATGAGAGACAAGTCTTGTGTACATTAATGTCAAGATTTAATAATGTGAATAGGTATACGAAAGGTACGAATAGGTATACATACACATACATAAAATACTCTTAGACCAACTACGTTATGTTGTGGCAACATATTAAATTCTAAGACCGGGAGTTCATTATAGGTACTCATCCACTTTATAGTAACCTTAACTCATTAAAGTTTTTTTCACTTCTATTTTAAATTTATTTATTGGCATATTAATCAAGTCCTGAAAATTTTTATTAAATATTTTTATGCAGCTGCCTACAAATGAATCACCAACCTTGTGAAGCCTAAGTTTTGGTACAACTAGTTTATTTTTATTTCTCGTATTAAATCATATTGACACAGACAAAATCACAGGTAATTAGAAAAACAGAAACTTCTCTACCATATAAATATAATTAGCTATTCAAACAGTGTTTATAACAAGATGTAATTTCTATTAATTAGAAAATGAAATTATACTTCTTTGTAATGACTACACAGAATCGTCAGTCGTGAGATTGATTCATCGTACGTTTGTAGAAATACTACTTCCTCGAGTCATCATTCCCAGATTTCTGAGAGAATTTTATTAATGTGCTCATCAAAATAGCACAACTGAATAACCTCAAATAGACATTAACACCGTTATTTTTTAGACTTATTGATTCAAGATTATGGTTTCAAATCAACAACTAAGCATAACACTGTTCTGAAGACCATTAAATTGTTTGCTGAGCAAAAAATAAAAATACCTATACTCAATTAAAATGTGTTTTTTTTTTCATCCGCGGCTGCTTCTTCTGAATTCGGAACCTTATTAATCGGCTTACGTTGCGATTAATACTTATAAAGGCGTAAATCTTCTTAATAGTAACATTATAAGATGCTTAGAATATCTTTTGACAAAATAATTCAAAGTCATAAAAATGTCTTCAGCTTTGTAAGCACGTCCAAAAACTTTTTATTTTATTGATCCGTCAAATATTATTGACTGTAACCCGGCTGCAGGCACATATTTTAAAATGTAAACTGGTCGTCGAAATTTTTGCCCCTGGTTTCAATCGATATTGTTCCAAGCCTCTGTGAAATTTCGTAATAAAGGTAGGTACTTCTCTATAATAGACAGGTTCAAAAAAGAAAGGAAAATAGATTACAGCTAGTAAAAACTACCTATATTCGACAATACGTCCAGACTTAGCGTTGTAAGACTTTTGCGGTAAAGGCTGCAAGTTCCATTGAGTGTTAGCGAATACTTCTTATGGTTAGTGGTCTAATGTCTACTGCCAGTGGCTAAAAACGCTAACAGTAGAACTTTTTGCACCGGTTGCAGTTTTCACTACCATTTGTGAATGAATCGTATCTATTATTTATTAGTATGGGTATTTATCGTAGTTACTCAAGCACCTTTCCGTTTATGTATAGTAAGTATATAGACAGGTATACTATACATATGTAAATGGGCTATTTATTTTTCATTTCCTTGAATATATAAAGAATCATTTTAAGTAAATAAAGAATGACGGCTGAATGACATGCTAAGATAATAGATTGGCCCAGAACCCTAGCCACTGTCCTTTTGACTGTCGATATCAGCAAAGCTTTCGTAAATTCACTGCATTGCATCACAAGTCCTAGAAGGACGCAATTAACAATTTAAAAATATCCAATTAATTAGTATTCAATCAATAGATGAACCATAAACTTATTTAAAACTAACCAGCATCTGAGACGAAACGAAATTATAATAGTCATAGTATTGGTTTCCTAACAAGTATTGACAATATTGTTCGCGGCACAATGGAGTATGATCGAAGATGACCTACGATACAGACAATGGTATGCGTTGATTACGATGTTGAAAAACCACAGAGGTCAATGTCAAAGTCCTTTAAACTTTTTAAAAACGTGTTTATTGGCATGTTTTTTGCTCAGTCAGGCTGATAATATGGAGATATGGTTTATATTGTCACTTTTACTGCAGAGTGAAAAAATTTTGTGAAAATCAATTCGGCAGATAACCTAGATAATTACTTCCGACGTACTCTATCTATGTTCAATAATATGACTAATGCTTGAGGATGTTTGCAAACCTTTGAGGAGATAACCATACAGTTGAAGTCATTAGACGACCACATTTAGTTTTCTCGGGAACATAGCTACCGAAAATCTACCGAAACCACAGGAGTGCTATTCATAAAAATAAAACGGAATGCTGGATGCATTAGTTTTATTTCGGAAAAAAATATCTTAAAATTGTTATAGATCGAAATTTTAATTTTGCTTTTAATTAATAATTTTTAAAAGTAGATTGCTTTGGTAGGTAGGTAGGACGTAGGTGGCAGTAGATTGCATTTCTGTCTATTGAAATATAACCATAGGTATTTTTATCTTCCAATGATTAAACAATGGTTTAGTATTAAAGTTATCGAGATATTTACCATGTTGTATTGTTCTGGGTTTCCGATATTTCGACGCTGTTGCAAGCACCATGATCACGAAGAAAATACAATATGGTTAATATCCCAAAAATTTTAAGTGAGTGACCTCACTGGAGAATTTGTGCTGTCAGTGGGAAGACTAAAGGCTTGTCCTGCTTTGTCTTCTACTGACGGCACAGAAACTCTGTACTTACAGGGTTGGCAGCGCTACTGTGACTCCTCTGGTGTTACAGACGTCCATAGGTCACGGTAACCACTTTCCATCAGGTGGGCCGTGTGCTTGTCTGCCAACTAAGTGGTATAAAAAAAAAAAAAAAAAAAAAGCAAAAGTGAGTGAGTGACCATCATAGTTTAAAAACAATGGTTTGTTTATAAATGGTTACATATTTATTAACTAATAAGATTATGAAGCATAATTTGAGATCTGCATAATATTTTCTAAGTACCTGTTAGGTAAGTGGTTATAGCCAAATGAAAAATGGCAATAATATAGAGATAAAAAAATTAAAGTTTTATATTTTCCTATAAAACATAATTTAGCATCAAAAACATCTCAATGTTTTGTTGTAGAACCCTTCTAAGCTTTTATATTTATCGTACACTAAAAGAACTATAGTTAGTTTAAGTTTATTTACGTTCGTTTTCTCAAAAAACCCATTTCAGCAAGTAATAACCTAGTTATTAATACGGCCCAATAAGGAAGTTTTATAACTTGTTCCACGAAATATTTCTGGAAGCAATTTAACTTATTTTTTTCATTGAAGTTGTTATTTTTCACATTTTCGCATTGCGTTATAAATCCATATACACTCGAGAGCAATGAATCCGGGTCACTTAAAGAATGTTAAAAATCTCGGAAACTAAAAATGATAGGTTAATGCAATAAATTGTATTTAATAGACAATGTAATACTCCTTAAATGAAAGTAAAAAAAATATGAGTCACCATACATTTTATTAACACAAAATTACATAAAGAAAAAAACTGCTGATCTCTCCTTAAAACAAAAATAGGAAACATGAAATTTTTGAACTTTATTACGATTTTCTTGAATTTTAATACTTCGTATTGCCTCCTCGTGCTTCCATTACTGCGTTTACGCGGTTTGGCATGCTGTACACCAAGTTCCTTATACGATTTTGGGGAATATTCTCCCATTCCTCTGTGAGAGCAATTTTGAGCTCACGAAGCGTGATTGGGGGAGGGTTTCGTTGTTTTACGCATCTGCCTAGCTCGTCCCAAGCATGCTCGATCGGGTTGATATCCGGGCTGCGCGCTGGCCACTCCATACGAGTAATGTTCATCTCTTGAAGGTAGTCATTCACAATCCTACCTGTATGAGGTCTGGCATTGTCATGCATAAATATAGCATCCTCACCTAAATTGACCATAAATGGACCAACGTGATCATTGAGGATTTCTTCCACATATCTTACGCTAGTTAAAGAGCCGTTTTCTATGATCACCAGCTCTGTGCGACTTTCAGAAGAAATTCCGGCCCACACAAGTACAGACCCACCACCGTAGGCTACTTTTTCTTCGATGCATGCTTGCTTGAATCTTTCCCCTGGTCTTCGATACACTCTGTGTCTTCCATCGTGCTTGTAGAGCATAAATTTTGATTCGTCGGAGAACATAACTTTTGACCAATCTTCAATACTCCAATTTACGTGGCTCTGGGCATAACTTAGTCTCGAAATACGATGCCCACGCTCCAGTTTAGGGCCGTTTGCAGGTCTAAGGGGTTTTAAGTTAGATTCAGCAAGCCGACGTCTTACTGTCCATGCACTTGGGTTACTTCCTCCGAGGCGTCGAAACTGATTGGTGAGTTCAGTTCCTGTGAGAAAGCGATTTCGAAGCATGGTGTTCACCAAGTATCGGTCTTCTCGTGCTGTGGTACACCTGGTTCTGCCCGTTCCTGGTCTGCGTAGGTTAGAACCAGTTTCTTCGTAACGTCGGAGAACTCTTTGTACTGTTGACAGCGACACACCGACAGTCCTGGCTGTATCGCGCTGACTCCGGCCGGTTTCCAGCATTGTAAGTATTCTGGTGCATTCTTCAGGCGTAAGCGACATAATTTCAGCTTGATTAATGAATATAGAGCACTATCAACATGGTTTATGTACCCACATAAATGACAGATTACAAACAAAAGCAACACCAAATGCTGTAATTTCGTAGTTCCATCTTCGAAAGTGGCCCTTTTTCAAATTTGATTTTTTTATGATATAACTTTACAATAACTAAGAAGTTTTAATACCTTCATTTAAGGAGTATTACATTGTCTATTAAATACAATTTATTGCATTAACCTAGCATTTTTAGTTTCCGAGATTTTTAGGATTCTTTAAGTGACCCGGATTCATTGCTCTCGAGTGTATTTCAAATTTAGCTCAATGATGGAGGAAAAAATAGTATTTAATTTCAGATGTGAGATATGACAAGTTTAAAATGCTCAAAAATATTATGGACGTGTATAACACCAAAGGAGTCACACTCGCGATGCCGACCCTGTAAGCATAGAGTTCTGTGCCGCCAGTTTAGTAGACAAAGCAGGGCAAGCCTTTAGTCTTCCCACTGACAGTACTCACCGCTGGGAACACAACACGAAGTTATAATGGCCGCGGTATTCTGTAGGGTGGAGGTACTTCCCCAGTCGGACTGCTCAGTTGGCCGAATTACCACCGTGTCCTACCACCTTCCAGTAAAGGTCACCTCATCTCTTCCCGTGGGTATTTAACTTATCTGTTTGTTCGCGATAGATGTAAAAACGGATTGTTGCAATGTTTTATTAGAAATATTTTGTTTAGAATTATAATCTGTTGTATATTCGATCACAGTTCGTTGTATAGAACAGGAGAAAAGGACACAAGCCACGGTAATCGACGTTGACGTGGGTGGGAGCCGCGGGAATCAACTACTTATTTATAAAAATGCATCCAAATTAAAACGGTAGGTAGACAGAATATCTCATTCGTCTAGTTTACAATGAGCGTGAAGGTCAGGGGCCATATTTGCATTATGCGAGTTCTAAGTTCACAAAGCCCGTGAAACTGTGAGAAAGAACTGGTAAACAATTAAAGCTTATTTTGAATAACATAATATTGTGTACGCTCACGACAATATTGTTACCCATTGAAAATATTTTTTTAATACTTGACATCTCGTAGCTGTATATTTTTGGCGGTAAAATAAAGTATAGATAGATTGAAGCCGCGTGGTTCCCGGCAAAGTAGAATTTGGACTTTCTTCCCATGCGGTGTCGTACGAGACGACTTAAGGATAGGGTTGTTTAACATCAGATAGATATATACAGCACAGACTCAGCCTTAGATGCATGGTTTGAGTCAACAATAGTGCCCGGAAGACGGCAATAGGCTCACCCCCTATTACGTGGGACCGAATTCAATGATTGGTAAAATGTGAGTCTTAATTCACCTCTACCTAACCCACCGGGGATAAAGGCGTGATTATATGTATGTATGATAGATTGAATAATCGATATCATAATACATGAATCGATTGTTATTGCATAAAGTTCTGAAGATTACTCGATACATAACATAACATAAACTCACGCCTATATCCCCGAAGGGGTAGGCAGAGGTGCTAGCACCCACAGTTTATGTTTAGGTCCCAATGTAGGTGGCGAGCCTATTGCCATTAACCGGGCACTTATAAACCTGCGATAAATACACACATAACTTCCAAAAGTATCGAAAAGTCATTGGTATGTGACATGGTATAACCTGGGATCGAACCCGAGACCTCGTCTCAGCAGTTCATTACCCATACCACTAGGCTACCGCGGTTATTTCGATACAATACAAGCTAATAAAGGGTAGAATTGTGCTGAAGCTATAGGCCGTTGGAGCAAACGAGTCCTAGAGTGGAGACCGCGAAAAGGTAAACGAAAGGTAGGACGCCCCCTAGCCAGATGGACTGACGACCTGAAAAAGGTGGCTGGGACAGACTGGATGCGGAAGGCGGAGGATCGGAGAAAATGGCGCACATTGGGAGAGGCCTATGTTCAGCAGTGGGCTACGGTGGGCTAATTGATTGATTGATTGATATAGCTATCATAAAACAGTTCGTTTTTATTCGCAATTAGTTTGAAATTAATAAATCTTCTTAGCAATGCTGTTTAAGATAAATTAGTTAACATAAAGGAAACATTGCGATAAAGTGGTTTCATGGCAACTAAGCATTATGCAGAAGTCTCGGAAAGGAAACACAATCATGTAATTAGTACTTAGTTAAACATGAAAGACCGACAAATGTAAGTTGCATAAAAATTTACTTTTGTAAGTACATTAACAACATCTCATAATCCTAACATAAAATGAATTAATATGTATAGCAAGCATTTATTTGAGAAGAATCTTAAATTCGGTGTTTACATTTCTGTATCTTTATAAAAAACAACCGCCCGACAGGTTACGTGAAGACTTTTTACACAACAACTTAATTACAGTTGAAGATAATTATGATTATGTAAACAATTATGATTTAGCTAATGTGTAAGTGGTACTTATTTACAATTAATACAAGAAATTTCATGTCAATTAAGCACAAGATGTATAATGTAACGGTTAAGTATAATTCATAATCCGTTTAGCACAAAAATGTTGCACAAATATAAATTGGCAAGTCAAAAACCAGTCTTGATCTTGCGGAGTTATCCAGCTTTGCAATGACTCTGATTGACGTTCTTACAAAAACTGACAATAGACTGGGTCATTCTAAACACACTTGCAAGAAAGCTTTTCGACATTCTCGTTCTCGTCAGTTCAGTCTGGTTGTCAATCTATCAATCAGCCCACCAAAGTCTACTGCTGGACATAAACCTCCGGTCCTCCGCTTTCCGTATCCAGTCCGTCCCAGCCACCCTATTCATCCTGGTTAGTGGCTAGTCATTTAACTATCTTGACAGCGAAATTTATAATTCAATGACTCACGAATTGGTGTTGCATTTGTTCCTACCTAACATTTCTATTCCTATGAGAATAGTTGGTCGCAGATTAAGTTTCATATCTTGCATTGTTTGTCATGGTGAAGTGACATTTCCTAAGATTGTAAGACTACGCTTAATTTTAGAGAACACAATAAAATTACATCAAGTTCGAGTAGGTAGGTACTTATGATGACTGTACTTGTTTCATTTTTTGTGAGCTGCTTTACCAACCAACAATCATTATCATTCGCCTATTAATTCGTAAAATCGTATTCATGTGTTGTGGATAGTCGTTAAAATTTAACCCTCTATTCACAAATCAGGTTAACACTTGTTATTACAAGGTATTATTAGGACGAACTCCTTTTTGCTAGCCCTTTTAAAGACAGTGATTCTAGGGCTTTGTTAGACATCCACTTTACAATGAGTGCCTCTAAGGCGTTGGTTAACCACCATGCGGATGCGATTAAACCTATCATAGAACGTCGTTTTACGTTTTTACATCCGTATTTTTTACTTTCACAATGTATTGACTCTTACAACGGTAGTACAAAGTATAATGCAATAAATACATTTTAATGCGTGTGAATGAAGCCTAATAGAATGGCTCATATTTTAAAATTTACAATTTAATAATAAATCATAAAAAGAGCCTTTGTATTTAAGAGCAAAACTAATTATTTACATTGTATAAATTTCAAAATTTATGTTATATAGAAGTAAATCGATTTCTGTAGACATTGAAATTAATAGCCTTAAAAAACATCTTCATTCTATCTCAGGTTCACCGAGAGCTTTCTCAGTTACTAAAAATAACCAATGAAAGCATTTTTTATTTTATCCATCAATACCTTAATATTCTTTCAAAAGAAATACCTCGCTCTCCTTATTTGTCTTTGAAAAAGTGACTGAAATAGCCCAGTTGCAGCGGCAACGAAGATAAATTACTCTATGAAATACGGTACTCTAACAGTGTACACATGCAAAGAAACTTTCTATCTAGTTTGCCGTCTAAACGATGCGTAAGGCTGACGTCGAAATTGGCGGAACCTGATGCGAAAATCGGGTAGGTAAGTGCCGCCAGTGACGAGACAAACTTTTTACTGGCAAAAACCGTAAACGGCGCACTTCCAACACAATAATGAATGCGCTATTGTTTTTACCATTCATTCACACATACTCAACTACTTTTGTGGTTTAGATATATATAACTATATCAATAGTAGATGTACCTCACAGTTTTACTTGCGATAACGGCAAGGTTCGATCCCATGGGTAGCACTAGTATTATTTACTAGTGATTTATCATTAAATTCAAATCAATCAGTCGGTAACCAATAGACACAGCGGTGCTCTATGGAAGATTTAGGTTATTGTGAGAACAAAAATCTGTTGGTATATTTTCGTTTTTTTAAGACTACATAATTAGTAGTATTGATTTGAGATGTGAGTTACATCTCTATTCATCAAAGATCTTTAGAACTTTCTCGCATGATGTAATGTATATTTTATTGCAATTCAAATAAGTTCTGCTTCAGAAATGAAGGAGTTTTTAAATTAACTGTTTTTGTCGTTTCTATAAAATTGTTAGACCTTTAGTCCCATTTTGAAAGTGTACAAAAAATTAAAATTAAAAGTACATACTGTACTGTGTACTGAACTGTATAGTTCTAAAAAATGTTAAATAAATATATCCCTGAATTTTAGTTAGCAAACAATATTCACCCATCGCCATAGCTATAAGTCAAATATATTACATAGATCACAAGATTACATGAAAGATAAAGCAATGCATTATTATTTACCTCATTACAATTCACCTATCGATAGCATGCAAATGGAAAGCGTCAGTACGAAACATTATTACAATATATACTCTTTTACAGCTGATTGATGAACAGACCTGCAGGACGGATCATCTTGTTTATGTTCACTGGAGGTACTTATCACTGACTTGAGATGCAATCGAGGTAATTAATGATACGCTGATACAAACTACTGTTTAGATCGGTTGGTTTGGTTCGTGTACGCCAGGCTTAATTAACTTGTTTTTGTTAATTTGCCGCTAGTAACAGTAGACCAACACCTTCAGTTTAATCTAATTGAAAGATAGGTAACGTCGGAAGCATAATATTTTATTATCATCATGACTTAGGCCCGGGTCCGCTACCGTATTTTTTCTCTTGAATTGGCTTATGAGAAAGTCTGACGTTTAACTTCTCAACCTCGAAAGAAAAATCTGTAAAAGAGCCTCGTCCATCCAACAGCAGGTATACCAGCTCCCAGGTAGCCTTTATTTTTATACCACTTGGTTGGCAGACAAGCACACGACCCACCTGGTGAAAAGTGGTTACCGTGGCCTATGGACGAGTGCGACGAAAAGGGAGTCACACTCGCGCTGCCAACGTTTATGTGCCGTCAGTGTAAAAGATAAAGCAGGACAAGCTTTTGGTCTTCCCACTGACAGTACAAAATCTCTCCAGTGAGCTCTGGCTACACTACTCACCGCCGGAAACACAACACGAAGTTATTATGGCCGTTATGGCCGTGATATTCTGTAGGGCGGAGGTACTTCCCCAGTCGGACTGCTCAATTGGACGGAAATACCGCAGTGTCCTACCTCCTGCTAGTAGTTATACCACTAGCTCGGTCAGTATATCAACAAAAAGCTGTTGACATATCAAGATCGTTTTCACAATAAATGAAGTTAAACGCATCATTGGCGTGGCGTGTCCCGATGAATCTCAATTAAACTCACTAATGGCTTTATCTAAATCACCTACTATCGGCCTACTCGTCTTTAGATTGCATGGTGTAAGATAATTTGCATCTAATGTATTGCCTACGCAGGCAACTTGAGTAATTTATGTTCGTACAGAGGAACTAGCTTACTGAAAGACTGTTAATACATTTCGAAGTACATGTTTATACTGAATACGTTGTTTTAAGATTCCGTACATCAAAAGGAAAAATACATAACTCTTATGGAATCACTACGTTATCTGTCTGTCCGTCTGTCTAATATAACCGTTTTCCCAAGAATGCGTGGAGGTATCAAGTTGAAATTAATACCACATACTCAAGTCTATAACGTGTTAAACTGTGCAAAAATCCATCTTCTATACCAACGCAATCAAAATATATTGCGGTTTAAGTAGCTTAAGTTACGAAACTCTTGGTGCACGAGTCCGACTCGCACTTGACTGGCTTTTATTATTTTACGAGGTGCATTGGGTCTCACTAAGTTCTCTGGGGCCCAAGTCAACCAAATCTAATAAGCCGATACACCTGCTAGTAGACAAATGAGCTTCTAGTGCAGACTGAACATGTCTGTTCAGCTGTTTTAACCGTGATTGAGTAAAAAACATGCAGACATCAAAATATCGCTCAAACTTCCACATTTATAATACTTGTAGAACTATTCTTAACATTTCAGTACACGAACATATCCTAGTGTGACAGGAGCTAAGTGAGATTTATACAATATATTTATTACATAACGGTTACGAATCATATACCTATAGTTATAAACGTATATCTAACATTTAATGAAGTAGTGATGTTTCTTTCTTGTCAATTTCAAAGGCAATAAAAGGACTCAATCACTAAAACATAGGTACAATATGTTCCCATCGATAACTTGAGATTAAATACTAACAATAATAGTCAAACTAAAAGTCAAGTTATAAAAGTAAGTTTTAAAAACATTTGATTTTAAAACTTATAAACTTATACCTATGAAATTTGAAAATATAATAAAAACCAATAATACTGAGTAATTCTGAATGTTTCCTAACCTCACAAAATTGTAGATATATTTATTTACTAACAATTTGTATGAAATTTGACAGCAATACAATACCAGCTATAATGCGCCACCTATTCGGATAAATGAGTAGTGTGTCTCCTCATTGTAATATTGCATTGCATATATTAATAGTCTTGCCAAATTGACCGTTGAAAATTCGGAACTTTTCATGTTTGCGGATGATACAGTCTTCCTCTTCCACGGTAATACATGGGAACATGCTAAGAGAATGGCTGAGGCGGGATTGGCGAGGGTGACAGAATGGTTAGATAATAACCTCCTTACCCTTAACACCTCCAAGACTAACTACCTGTGTTTTTCTAAAACTAGTATAACACGCCCCAAGTCAGGTTTTGGTATAAAAATTCACACCTTCCCATGTAACCAACATCCTTTGGCCACTCAATGCAATTGCGAGTTTTTGACTCGGGCCTCTTCAATAAAGTACTTGGGAGTAACTTTGGACGATTGTCTGCGCTGGGATCGACACATCTTAAATCTGAGTAATAGGATTAGAAAAATGATATACATATTCAAAGAACTAAGAACAGTCGCACCTACCAAACTCCTCGTCCAAACTTATAGAGCACTTTGTGAGTGTCTATTGAACTACTGCATCTGTACCTGGGGAGGAGCCGGCAAATCAATAATAATCCAACTTGAACGCGCCCAACGTGCAGTGCTTAAAGTTCTTATGCATAAGCCTTTTCGTCATCCAACATCAGATATTTATAAAATTACTGGGGTCTTGTCCGTTCGCAAACTTTTCATATTCCAATCACTACGTAGATACCATCGGATAGCTATTCCATGCCTACCAAAAAACGCCAAAAGAAAATTCCGATGTCCAGTACCACATACGAAGTCTAGCTTCGCACAACGGCATTACGACTACAGTGCACCGCGAATATATAACTCACTCACTAACAAAGATACACATAAACTCAACAACCACACTTTTAAAAAATTCTTACTGAATCGTCTTACAAATAACATGGACTATGATCACATTGAATCTATCATCACGAATCAGTTTAGTTAACTACTAACGATGATACTCTGCACTGACATTCTTAGGACACTTAGGTACACTCAACACATACACACGCCATTCACACTTCACTCACACACACACACACACACACACACACACACATATAAAATACCCTCACAAATACACATCGAACAAACAGGGTAATTTATCCGTAAAATGTAACATTGCATTGTTTGAAAGGTCTTTTCTGTATTCCTTTTTCTTGTACCAATTTTTTTTTTTCCCCTTTTATACATTTATTTTATAAGCCATATAACAGATTCCACAGTGTGAAACCTGTAATTTGGAAGGAACTGTCTCCTGAGATACAGGTTGAGGACCTAGTTCGGGAGACAGAGACTGTATGTACCTAGATGTATAACAAAATGATGCAATAAAATTTTATTTTATTTTATTTATTTTATTGTACAATTGACAATTCTTCGAAAGGAGTATTCTTCAGCAGTAAACGTACTATTACTGAAATACTTAATGTCAATTAGTCCAATCAATCACGTCACGCTAATTACGACAACTTATTTTATATGGAAATACTTTAGTCAGTACAGTCTGCATCAGGTCAGTCTAGACTAGCAGAACTCAAAATGATTTTAATACCTTTGTATTCCCTAATCCTGCTTACTGATTATTCTGATATTTGGAACACACCTTCATTTCGGATGATCTTCTACTTCTTTTTTCTGGTGTCCGGTTTTTCGCACGATAATACTATTTAAATCAACAGTTTGGCTGGACTCATCATTACTAGTAGGTATTAAGATCATTTTGAGTACTTTGCTAATCATTATCGATCTGAAACTGACTGTACATAACTATTGACTACCCAAGTTCAAGATTTTCTACAACAATCACGTTCCCGTCGTTACTTGGTTTTGATTATTGTAATTGTTATTGGATTATAAATTGATATTTCTAATTCTACTATTGTACATTGGACAATATCACACTGCAATGTAATTACATTCTTTTGTTAACGATAAATCTCTCCTCAAGCAATTCTTCGATTACTTCATATTTATGCATTAACACGATATTGTATAAATCTTTGTTTGAGTTATTACTTTGTGTATAATAGCATCTTCATTATTGGGTGCGATTGTGCCTTGAACAAACACCTTGTTTACTAGGGAGCGTATAGTTTTAGGTATTTAGGATTACTGTAAAGCTGTAAAGACAATTGGAAAAAATAACGCGTAGCTTGATTTCTTGCACTTGTGGATTAACTGAACCAGAGAGGTAAAAAAAATCTTATTACAACTCTTGTTGCAACTTAATCTGATCGCAAGGTTTCTTTATGTTCCGGGAGATAAGGAAAATTTAGAGAGATAGAGAGAGAGTTGTGTTCATGGACATTTTCAGTCTATAATGAATTACCTATTTTGCCGTGTAATCTATGATTAAATTTAGTTGCACGCAATTAAAGATATTTGTTTATATTGTTAGTACACATAGATACAATAAAAAAAGAAAACAAAGAGTCGATCTAGTATGGTAAGAATCCTTGTCACTCAATACTGTGACAGAGAAAATGATAAAGTAAAACGCCAGTTTAAAAAAAATTTTATTAATACATAGAATTTATTTTGAACCAAAGCTAAGAATTGTAAGTAGCTACGGTGAAAAAGTGAAGTCTCTTGAAATCAGTTATCTTTCGCACTAAACTTCTCAAAATCACAAGTAAACCGTATGTTTATTTCGAGCTTTTTAACAAGTTTAAGTCAAACTAAGTCTAGATTCAAATCACAAGATTTGTGAACTGTAAAAACAACTCCCAGCAATGTCAATATTGTCATGTTTTAAGAACAAACAGTGACGAGGTTATCAGACTTATAATTTCTGAGAATTATGTGTAAAACTTGCGTTGTTAGTGTCATAAAAAATTAGAACTGCACATCTAACACAATCTAGTACTACTTTCTACATGTGAAATGTCAACAGATTGTGAAGCATGTTAGACATGTTCCAATTAAATTGAAACCTGTGGTCATATATTTGTCGAGCACGTACGAAGAACACCTCGTTTGTGAGGCAGATCTCGCGCTACCGAATATCGTGAACTATGTTTATTTGTTGCGTGCACTGTTTACGAATCTTGTTTTGCATTTTAATATCTTGTTTTAAGAACATGTGGCGTTGATAAAGGATGTTTTGATTTTGCGTTAGATGGTGTGTGTGATTGTGTCGAATAAGCGACTTATTTACTTACTACTAAGATTACTGAACATCAATTAAATTTTACATACATACATATAATCACGCCTCTATCCCCGAAGGGTTAGGCGGAGGTGAATTAACACCCATATTTCACCAATAATTCAAATCGGTCCCAGGTAATTGGGGGTCAGCCTATTGCCGTCATTGGGGCACTATTGTTGACACAAGCCATGCATCTGAGGCTGAGTCTGGGCTAATATGTTAAACAACTGTCTGAAGTTAAACAACTTAGTTGCCTTGTACGACACCACATGAGAAGAGATGGGGTGGCCCTAATTCTACTCTGCCGGCAACCATATCTGCTATATTTTATAAGTTTATGAGCTCAGGTAGGTTTTCTGCTATAGGTAAAATTAAAAGTGTTATATATTTTATAAGTGTAGCCTTACTACATTTACCTATCCTTACACAGACAGAAGGAAAACAGCAAAATATTTTTTTTCTGTCAAACAGACAAGAATTAATTTATTTTCCTATAAGTACTAAATTCGATAAAACAAATACGAAATTCAAGCAATAAAAAATATAACTTTGACGGTAGGCTACCTCATTCTCTACTTTCAGCCATAGTTTTTTCAATAAACAGTTTGTTTGATTTTCTTTAATGAACCAAGATATTGAATCTATCAATTAAAAATAATGACTTGTTATAAATAAAATAGTGACTTGTACATAATAATTAAAATACCACTACATAACATTTTTTCTCTGCTATACGAATACAATCAGCTTATACCCATTTGCGGATACACAATACTGTCTTCAAAATATGAATAAGTACAAACCTACCCATCATACCTTGACATTCAGTAGAAAATTATGAAGGTATTCTCTAATGATTGTGTGATTTTAATTAAGTAACGACTCGGCGACGTTAATAACTGCGCTACGCAGTAATTAACGTATGTGTCTATTGGATGATCAAATCGTGTGATGATGTTGTACCTAAGTATAAGCCCTGTACAGTTATACTCCGTTTGGTTGGTAGTTAACTAAGGACGTCTACACATTATCCGGTTAGATATCGGTGTCGGACGACGATGGCCGATATCCGATAGCCGACAACATGTGCTATTTTCACTTATAACCGATACAATCGGTCCGATACGTTCATTTGCTCAATAGCACAGACTCAAAAAAAATTACCATCACCTCTCCTGAAATTTAGAAATCTCTACCATTGAATACCTATTTATAACATTTGTTTTTTTATTATTTTACTTTTGTGGTGACTGATAGACATTGATATACGATATCGGGTGAACACAGTGGTGTCAGCTCCGATATCCAATATGGGCCGGACAATGTGAAAGACAGATACATATTTCATAGATTTCTCTTCCTGTCGACTTACGGATGTCGAATATCGGAGCCAACACCGATATCGGATCGGATAATGGGAAAACGCTCTAAAGGTAAACAATCTTGATACATCTTTTACATAAACTCATTTTAAACAAACTACTGCTGAAAGTAGTGATTCAATTCTTAACTTAATCATAACTTAGTTTTTAAACAAAAACTGAATTTTAGTCATTCTGCAAAACATCATTTCTTTACTAATCATTCACCTCTGTAATTAACTAAAAATGAGAAACAACTTTTATGGTAGCGTAAGGTTAACAATGTCATAAAATAAATATTTTCATTTGATTCAGACATCATATATTTAACGTTTTTCGAAGAAGCTGACTATCGAAGCTAAATTGCAATATATCCACATTTGTACGCCATAGGCATTCATTCAGGTACACAACGCTCCATAATTGAGAGAGCAATTACTTAAAGAATAAAAAAAATCCACAATACCATATAACATCAAATTTAAGTGCCTACAGTTAGTAATTACCAAGATTATTATTAGTTGTGCGTCCAAATAAGTCAAATATAGTTTTCTTTTAAAAGCCAATTGGCTGGTTATTGTGAAAAGTAATAATAATGATTAAATACGAGAAAACCAGAGATGCGGCCTCATTGATAGTATTTGAACGAGTCATTTTTGATTAGTTCAATAATAATGATAGGCTTATCTTGTAAAATCCTTGGTCAGTAACCGCGGGTTCTCATAAAAATGCTTGACAATATTTTTTTCTGTTCAAAATACAATTGTAAAGAGTGATTTAGTTTAAGGTACTTGTGAAAGGTACACGGAATAGGTAGATTTATATGTCATTCATTATCATTATAATGTTATTATTATTCCATTTATCAAAATTTAATTTCTGATTTTTATTTTTCACCTGACAATTTTATACTAAAATTGTGTAATCAATTTATAGGTAGTTGCATTTAAAGTTTACTTGACATAACATTGTTACTAATATAAAAGTTTGGCTGTAACGGCCGCCATCTGTACGTAACACAAAACTTGTATCTCATTATTGTAATGTAATATGTTATTGGTGTACAATAAAGACGTTTATTATTATTAAAACAAAATTGTTACTAACAAATGGGCCTAGTTGCCATCAATAAAATGATTTAAAAAATAGAGCTTTGTCGTCTCACACACATATAGTAGATGTAAATACATTTGAATTCTATTCTGTCGATATCAATTCATTAGAACCTTTTATAGATATACATACTAGGGACGTGTTAAGATAGTCAAACAAAATTTGTTTGCAATTAACATTCCACCCACATCTGTAAAACATATTATAGAAGCTAGTGGTGAACGATACCATAAGTAAACTTTAAATGTAAGCTACGATTACCGATCAATCGGTATACGCCGAAGATGACGGTGCACTTGCTTGCATTAATATCTCATTAAACGTCGTTTAATACTAATTTGATTTCGTATACACATACCTATTTACATTTCTCGTACGGTAGACAACCTGTCGTGTTATTCAAATCTTAGTTTATACTGTTTTTAACTTTTGTATTATGGTATCATTCCAATCTGTTATTGATTTTATCTTTATATAATCTGATCAATTAAATCACATCTGAGTCTGAGAACCAATCCGGTCGGGGTGCGAGGGATATGCCTCCGGTCATCTCACCTCCGGCAACTGCGTGCGTTTTAGTCGGTTCGAGTCCGACATAACCTCTCCCACCGGCTCTGGCGAAAGGGGTATAAAAAGTCTGAAAACCAAATCTCGTAATAACAATCTGTACAAAATTCAAGATGAAAAGACAACCACAATGTCAATGAAAATTTGAGAATACGGTGTTTGTCTGAGATTGAACTTTGTCATTTTGTACAGATTTTGATTATTTTCATGTATACCTACTTACGTCGTATTAAACGTGATTAATATTTAATCTTGTGTGAACAATTTAGACAGGACTGAGTTGATAGAGACTAAAATAACTAACCTATACGTGTGGTAAAACACACTACAGCTATGTTTATTAATAGAAAAAAAAACAACTTAATAATTCTCTTCTGAAACTCTTTCCAACACAGATGAAGTTCACTTTCAGTATTATCCGTGAAGCTTTTACTATCTGACAGCTGCACGAGATATTCCATAGCTAGACCAAGACAGCCTCTGTAGCGTGCATCCCCGCTCAGTGCAAATATTTGTACTTATGCATGATTTGCATTGGTTTGGTCGTGCCTCAAAGAGTTCGTTAAGCCGTCGACCCCGGTTGCCATACGAACATCTATGGCCGTCGTTACTGGTAGTTGGAGCCCTAAAATGTACAACAACCGGTCTACCTGCAATACTTCGATATCGCCTTTGCGCTGTAGAGGTCAGTTGGCAGACGCTTCACGAAAAATATTGAAGTTCAGTCTATGCAGATATTGCTTCCTTGGCTGTATTTTTCCGTCTCTACCATGGTGAGTGTTCTAATGAGCTCTTCCAACTAATCCCACCCTCTCCTTTCCTACATAGGACAACACGTGCAGAGCTTAGAAGTCACCCTCACGCTATAGAATATACGAGCAAGAACCAAGCGGTTCGGAAACTCTTTTCTTTGCCGCACCACCAAGACCTGGAATTCATTGCCAGCACACGTGTTTCCTTCTTCCTACAGTCCCAGGTCCTTTAAGCGGGGCGTGAAAAAGCATCTGATGAGGTCGCCAAGCTAAGTGCCACCATTGTAACATTGCTTAGTATCTGTAATGGTGACCCTCTTTCCTGAGACTTTGCCTTTAGCAGGCATCAGGCGAGGTGAAGTCAAGTTGGCGTGTCCTAGATAAAAAAAAACTGTTAGACTGGTAAAGCAGACCCCAGACTCCGATGTGAAAGCTTCGGATGCAACTGGAAATTATGTTAAGATGAAGAAGGAGACCAAGTTGTCGGCTGTTAGACTACAGAAGTTCGTGCAAAGCACGAGAAAAGAAGCAACTAAATATATAGGTATGTGTAAACTACATCAACCTGAGAATTACCTTAACAAAATCAGACAGGTACACATGCTTGCACAGTAGAAATTTTCGCTTAACCGTTCTACACATTTGCCCTTGGGGTTCGGTAATGAATACATGGCCAGGATAATGAGCTGTTCTGGTCTCTATTAAGTGCTGCTGGTGGTAGCAAGTCTTTAAATAATGCCTACCACTGTGTTGCTCCTTCATTACACGCCGTACCGTTAGTGTTTTCTATGATTTAGCTTACAGGGTTTAGTAAAAATAATACGGCCTGTAGTCAGGAACAACAAAAAAATTATCTTCGTTCTGTAGACTAATGGAGTTCATATCCGGTATATTTATTGATTTAGGATTATATTAAAGGACTTTAAAGCGCTCGTAATGAAATTTAAGTTACATGACTATTAGACTGTAGAAACGCAGGAATTTATTGAATTTGTAATAAAAAGCAAAAGTACTGATATTGATATACCTACTTGTATTTATGAATTTTTTATTGCATTTAAAACCGCTGTACTTTTTAGTTTTTACATCACTACGATGATGCATACCGAAATTTATTCAAATTAAAAACATTGGTTAAATCAGGCCATCCTACATTTAAACATGACTTTATAAAAGAAAACTACTTAGTTGCAAGTGAGGTTAGAAAAAGCTATAAAACTAATACATAGTTTAGAATATATTACCCCCATTATCATGCTTTTATCACTGAACGTGCTACAGATCCCATGATCGGAAATCACAGATTTTATGTGCATTTAAAAGCTTGATAATGATAATATTCCCATAAAAGACACATTAACGTGTCGATTAAAATTTTATATTATATTTATGCACTTGACAAAACTAACACTGGCTATTTATTCTGAACCTTTTTTCTCCATTCAGACCCTAATCATGATAGCATCCAAAACTTGCAATTTGGACTCCAAAGTGAGGAGAGTGGGACCTAGACAGTTTGGAGACAGAAGTCCGTTCTTCTATTATCTATAAATCTGCATGTGATTATTCCCTTATGAAACTAATATTCAGCATTTAAAAGAAAACAAAGGGAACATTAACTTACCTACAACGTAAAAGTTCAGAAAGTTTCAGATTATTTGAGTCGTTTTAGGGATAAATAATTACGCCAACATCGTTTATACGACCTATAATTTTTTTTGTTTCACCTCAAAGGAGCTAACTATGTGGATATGATGGGCTTGAACCGACTAAAACCGCACCGGTGTTAAGTCATGATGCTATTAATGGGCTGCTACTGGTCATAATTCGTTCACCTAAGTCATATTTAATATAAAATTCTTGATATTTATCCATAAATTCAATTTTCAATGTCCATTTCCTAATATCCGATTGAAGAAAACCATTTATCTCTAGGGAAGCAGACATCTGCGCCTGCGCAAGGAACGCTATACAGTGTCGCGTCACGTCGTGATGCGGTGCGTGTATAATCTAGACACAGTCGATTATATACATTCTCATCGGGGATCGAACTGGCACACTCACGCGCTTCCACCCGTTATATGAAGACTAATAACGACACGTAACAAAATTCAAGAGCGATTCGAATCGTTTCATTTTGTACGCATAGATTACAAATTAATAGAATAAAATATTGGATTGGAACATCTCTGTCTTCGAACGGGTTCTGCCACGTGCGGTGTTTATCGAATTAAAGTGAGAATTATAAAATTGTTGTAGAGTGCAGACAGTTATACAACACGGTGAATAATTTGAAGTGTTCAGAGCGGATGTTTGAAATACTGGGTAGGTAGTTATTATTTCTTGATTATAAGATGACTAAGAAGAAGGAGCACGAAATTCTTCTCCCGTAAACATTATAACTAAACAAAGTTTGGAAAATGTAGGAGAGGGAATCTCGGGGTCTAAAAAGCAACCATTTGATGCAATAGTGATTGACGGCTGGATGAAGAAGAATAATTTAAACTATTAAAATTATAATATCCGTGTGGTGACAGAGAAAGAATACAAGTACCACCATTCCATCTCATCCGAAGGTTGTCGTAAAAGTGGACTAATGGAAAAATACGCAGACATATATCACTGCAAGAGCAGGAAAACTCGAAATAAAACCCTGTACAACCCATCTAGCCAGCGTGGAAACAGTAGACCAAAGCCAAAAGCCAAAGACCTGTGTCCAGCAGTGGACTACGATAAACTAATTGATTCATTACTTTGTACTTAACTAGGAGTATTTAAAATATTGAAATATCGTTTCTACTGTTACCAACAATAAGAGTTTATTTATGAATGACCTATAAAACTATCGGTCATGGCTCAGAAAATGTAGTGATATGAGAGCATGATTTCGACTGTTGCACAGGTCATCGGGCCACGGGGCATGTCTCTGAGATCAGCTTAACGATGGTCATTGTCGACTACAAACGTGACAAACAAGGCATACCTACCTAACATTTTGACAGTCGCATTTTTAACGGGTACTAGACAGTTGTTAAAAAAGGCAAATAATGTTTTGACACGGTTTGCTTTGACTATTTTTGTATATATATATATATATATATATATATATATATACACACATGTGTATATACACTTCCTATACATGTAGTATAGGAAGTGTATCTAAAAATTCACACTCAAAACGGTACAGTTGATTGAATGTACTCAAACGAAAATCCTCCACTTGACATAATCACAATGCCTACCTAACTTTGTGGAGATCGATGGGGTGGAATTTTTCGATGCCTAAAGTCTCCCTCTTTTTCTCCATTTCATTTTTGTATATATTGTATTGTGTTGTATTGTCCACGCCGGACACTCGGTGAGCGTGTGCGGACCTGAGTCCTCGCTCGCGTCGCAGTGATGTCACTCGGACGTTGGCTCTTTCTGCATCCGACGCAGATACTTTCCGAAGCATCCGTGCTCGGTGATCATCTGCGTCAGACGGTACGAGAGGCTGCCGTGTGGCCTCTCTAGCCACTCCCCCATGATGGGTCTTACCGCCGTTACTACGGCGTGCCCCCGAAATTCCATAGTAAACATGTTCGTTGCGCTTAGTATTTACAGTTCACATATTTGGTACATAAAGTTACTTTCTTAAATTAAATGTCAGACTTGACACAAATCTAATTAACATTTCATACAGATGTACACAACATATTCATGTCGAACCAGTGATGTGGAAGTACAAAATCTTGATAACTAATTCTAAAATCAATATTTAACAAAGGTATGAATCATTGGCGAGTGGAAGCAATGTTGTAATTTACAGATTGCTTTGGTAAGTCGATACAGCGTGTAGTTGTCATGTAGGTATTGTCGCTAAAGTAAAACTAGACACCATTGAAGTCTTCAGTCTTCTTTGTGAATTACTTACCAACAAGTAGAGACTGTGCATGATTACCAATCAATCAAATCAATCAATTAGCCCATCGCAGTCCACTGCTGGATATAGGCCTCTTCCAATATGCGCTATTTTATCCGATCCCCTGCCTACCGCAACCAATCTGTCCCAGCTACGTTTTTCAGGTCATCCGTCCATCTGTCTAGGGGGCGTCCTACCTTCCGTTTGCCTTCTCACAGTCTCCACTCTAGGACTCGTTTGCTCCAACGGTCATCGGTCCTTCGGCAAACATGGCCAGCCCACTGCCACTACAACTTGCTTATTCTGCGACCTATGTCGGTAACTTTAGTTCTCACAAGACACATTAACGTGTCAATTAAAATTCTATATTCTATTTATGTTCTTGACAAAACTAACACTGGCTATTTATTCTGTACCCCTTTCCTTATCCAGACGCTAATCCTGATAGCATCCAAAACTTGCAATTTGAACTCCAAAGTGAGAACCTTGTTCCGAATTCTATCCTTCAGAGAAACTCCAAGCATAGCTCGCTCCATAGCCCGCTGCGCGAAATTTAGCTATGGACTAGCCGTACCATTTTAATCTAAATTTTGACATGAACATAATTTTAAGAATACGTTAAAATCGTTTAGTTTCTTTATTCTTACTTACCTACTAGGTAAGTTGTTAGACAGAATCTGCTTAGTGTACATTCATCTTCAAATAAAATACTATTTTCTCGTTCATGCAGTTTGTTCATTTTAACGTTTATATCATGACATGTAACATAAAGTCGTGATCTCGGATGATGAAGTGGTTTGAAGGTGACAACGAATATGTTACAGTGTACCTAATTACCACAGAATTAGAGAACGAAAATATATGTATATTGCTTATTCTGAAAGTTATGGACCGAGTAAGGACGAGAACATGCTGACTGGGCGCACTCCAAAGGTCTTATCAATTTACGACCAGTGTTTAATATTTAGTACCTACATAATAAATTTTTCAACATCATTAAAAGGATTAATGATCGTAAATGCGGTAGAAATTTATGTTCACTGATGAGGTACTTACAGTAGTTGATGTTTGGGGTTGTAAAAGGTTATGTAGGTTATAAACGGACAAAAAAGCCATGCCAGCGTCTTGCAAAAATACTTGCTGAAGACGATCTGATCTGGGCCAACAGGCTAAGGAGTCAAATAGGTCGGAGCACAGATAATATAATATAATTGTTAAAGCCAGAGCAAAGACAGGTGAAGTTTGAGAGGCTATCAGACCTGTAAACTTAGTTGCCAGATGTAGTTACCGCACAAGCTATGGTCTACCTAAGGTACACATAATATACATACTCGAGACTGCAGTTAAGGTGACAGCAGGCTGTGCCATATGTCATAAACACAATAGAAGACGAAGCGTATTACAATCGAATGGTTTCTGTATACATTTTAAGCTTCATTAATATTGTGATGGTCTACCGATTGCGATGTCGCTGTCAATACACCTAATTTTGAATGTCTACCGAATTTTATATGCTCTTTTTTACCTGTGAAAAATCTCCACGGATACCCCCACTACCGGAGCCGTTCGGAGAGGTTATGTCGGACTCGTACCGACTAAAACGCACGACGTCTGTGGGTCGTTTTTGTTTGCCGAAGGTGAGGTCGACAGGAATATCTCTCGCCCCCCGGCCGACCCAGGGCCATCTCTCTCGATCTCTAGATTCCCCACACCCGAAGAGAGCTCGTGTGTGGGGAATACAAAATCCCCAACACGTCCCTAGAAACGGGGAGGCGCGCAAAGCGCACCGCTGTAGCGGCCTGCTTCTGCCAGGGAACCTGATATGGTATAAGACTCTTATATACCGATTCTGATGTATTCGCTAATAAATCAGCATGGAATTTAATTCCAAACGTCTGTCGGATGTAACATGGCAAAACAATTCTAAATTAAATTAGAAGAAATTAGATAATCGACTTATGAGACCAGATGAGATGGTTTAACAATACGTTCAAAAATAAATTTCAGCGGCTATCCGAAATCTCCCATTAGCACGCAAACGCATCGTTACAAATTGGTGAAAAATAAAATAAGATTTACTTCGCAATTATCGAAATAAGTAATTCCTTCCAAATTTATGTAAAATTTTATTGGTACCTAAACATGTGATCGAGATAGCGGAAATTGAGTGCTACCACTCTGCAAGTGATAAAATATATCCAAATTACAATTTTATTAGAGGCACGTACCAAATTGATTGGATAACTAAAACACTTATTTATCCATCATTAAAGTTTTTATTACAGGGAAAAAACACTTCATAAATGTGAACAAATATCGAAGTATGAACAATGTTACAGATTTTATCGATGTAGTGAGTTGACAGTTTTAAGTAAAAAGTAAATTCCAACGAAATGACACTTCCATCCTCTGTAAGTGTTAACGGTTGTAAAATAAAGTACGAAGTTTTAATAGCATTCGTACTTTAAGAAGCGCACATACTAAAATTAAGTTGGTCATATGTTTACGCAGAGCATAAATTTTATAACAAGCTTATTTTCGTTGAAACATATAAGTATTTTGCAATCTTTTTTTATAACACTTAGGTGGCTGATAAGCACACGGCTCACCTGATGGAAAGTGTTTACCGTGGCTTATGGGTGTGTGCAACACCAAGGGAGACACATTCGTGCTGCCGACCCTGTAAGCACAAAGAGTTTCTGTACCGTCAGTGTAGAAGACAAAGCAGGAGAAGACTTTGGTCTGGTTATGCCACGCTTAATTTACACTTTACAATATACTCTAATCATATTAATCTTATTCATTTAGACTAGCTGCCTATCGCAGCTTTGCCTGCATGGAATATTGATAGCGATCTCACGCCCGTAAGGTGTTCCGGATAATACCTACACCGTACCTAATACTAGATACATTTAAAGGAATAAAAATATATTCTAAATCACGTCCAATCATATGTATGCTATACTTGGGTCTCACCACTGTTATAATACGTAGTGCAAAAAAATCCATTTAAATATAGACTTTTCAGCAATGCGATTAAAATCCAAAATTAAAAGGCTTTTTGTAGACAATGAAAAGAGGTAATGAACTATTTTTCATTTAATTTTGAACTTTAAGCTCATAGAAATAAAGTCTAATTGTTTGTAGTGTCTGTGGTATTAGTAGAATGGATCTGGATGAAATTTGAATCAAGCCCTCGCTTGATTCAAATTTCATTCAGATCCGTTCAGCCATCTTTGCGTAAAACAGTAACAAACATTCATCTATCCTCACAAACTTTCACATTTATAATAAGTATTAGTAGGATTAAATATATTACGAAAATTGTTTGTAAAATCACATACCAAAGCTATGTTTAAGCGAGATATAAGTACCTAATTACCACTCTAACCCTTTTCCATTGAGGCAGTATTGAAAGTCACAAATAAGCAGCATTTAATTACATTCCAAGCAAACAAGGCAGTGATTAGATATGATTGTTATAATTGCAAAGAAACATGTATCGGTACGATAATAGAAAGAGTGGCAAAATGACGTGTATATGCGAAAACTTTACCATGAGAACCTGGTCCCCGGCTCGGGAGCAACACAATAACAGCCGATCGACAATTGCTCTGACGTCATACGACACGAAGAGAACAGCGTTCACACGGTAACGTCTTCGCATACTACGACAGAAATAATAACTAGACAAACTGACAGTGATTGTTTGTATCTAATTAAAGTTTTTAGATAGAAATAACTGTACTTATTAGAAATTATTTTCTTAGGGACAAACGGCAAAATAATCACGGCAAGTATTCCGATCACAGTCAAACCTTACGTTATAGGGATCTAGTAATTATGGGGAGAGCACACGCAACTAAGGGTATCACTGATCACTTGAAATTTATCCTTACACGCCATACCAATACTCTGGCTGAAATTAGAAACGTCAGTTTTACTAAGAAAAGTATTTGAGACAGCAGTTTAAATATAAAATTATTTTACCAACGTCAAAACAGGGAGAAAATCTTAAACTTTCTTTCATCTTGAAGTGGGTTTTCGGTTTTCGTTGATTTATTGAAGCATCTATATAATTAATATCTTCTCCATTTCACACTTATCAAAAAAAAATCCGAATCACCCGATTTTTATAATTGTTTTTGCGTTGGAATTGTTAAAGCTTTAATCATGCTTTTATGCTTCTCTATATTTTTTCTGTTTCTATACCACTTATATGGAAGACAAGCACACGGCCCACCTGATGGGAAATGGTTACTGTGGTCTATGGATGTATGCAACGCCAAGGACGTTTCACTCACCCTGCCGACACTGAAGAAACCTTCTAATACCCGTCTGTATATTTTTTACATAAGCAAAAATAATGTAGATATGTAATATTTATGAAGAATAATCATTTTAACGTTTTTTATCTACACCTTGATGATTCTTATTCAGTCGAACGCACGTTGCATGCAGCTTCGAACATTATATTGTCAATAAACTTTATAGCCCATACCATTTTATTGGTATCTAAAGGCACACTGTATTGCAGACGCTAAATATCGTATAACAGGGTCCTGTAATTAGTTTACAAAGATCTGGTACCGATATTGAATGAATTCGATATTGGAGAGCATCGGTAGATATAACGCAAAACCCATTGACATTCGTGATTCAAGAGTCACAAAATTTAAAACCCGAATAACTACAACCACGACATTTACCACGAATAAACCTCACAATAACTGCTATAGAAAGATATTTCCACCATCTTCCACCAAGAATTCCCTTACATTTTTGTATGGAACTGTTAATAAAATTATCGTTAAACGTATATGGGCTAACATTCCACCACTAATTTACATCTCGAGAATCTCGAGTGCTTCGTAAGACTATTACCCAAAATGAAGAAAGTGTTTACAAGATTACCACGCGTCAGTTCGAAAACATTACCCTGTTGAAATATATGTTCTAAAATGTTGTATACTTGTAAAATACATATTATATTTCGTAGAAATGAGTGCTTTCAAGTGTTAGCTGCTTGACAACTTCCACAAAAACGTAGAATCAGGGCCAACAAACGTTTCGCTGAATCTTTATACATACATTTTACTAATGGTTGGCTATCTTTCGTGAGCAAATATTACTGTTTGACAATCTGTGTTTGATAAACATTTGGAGGCCATAGCTTACTAGACAGAGCGTCTGCTTGCGATAGGAAAGAAGAATCAAATTAATGTGTTTTTGTTGGCACGTGGTCTCATTTAACTAGTGGGGTTTGTGAACTTTGTGTTTGCGCTTTGACGTCGAGTAGGTAACTAATATCACGATTTATTTGATACCGATTTAGAGGATAATTTATGCATTAATTTAATCAGATACACGGTAAGCGATAATTGCTTTGAGAATACAATCTAATAAGTTGAAATAAATAAATAAATAAAAATAATAAAACTGATATTTTGATGCTATTATGAATTATGTTAACTTTTCTTTACTTTTTTTCTCCTATATTTTATTAAGCCTACCTATAGATATTTCTAAAATTGCGTTAAAAATGAATTAAACAATTTTTTTTGCTATTACGCTATCTATTGCACAGGAACTCTTGTGCTTACAGGGTTGGTAGCGCGAATGTGACTCCCTTGGTGTTACACACGTGTAAAATAATTAAACATATTTCAATCCTTTTTCTAATAAATAGTGTAAATATATACATACATACTTACTAACACTAACATGTTAATCATAGAAATACCCTTTTTATTGTGCGCAAAATCCCCACGAATACCCCTACCACCGGCGCCGCTGGGGGAGGTTACATCAGACTTGAACCGACTAAAACGCATGCGGACTGTGTGCGCCGCAGGTTGTCGGAGGTGAAAATTTCCAAGACATATCCCTCGCACCCCGACCGAATCATAGAAATACCATGACCAATGCAAATAGACAATTTCATGCACTATAAAAGTAAGTATTTGCACTGAACGAAAATCAAACTCACGACCTCCGGCGTAACGTAAGTAAAGGATGTATTTACTTAACCCTAAAGCGGTCGATGCTTCAATCGATTCATGATAAGCGCATTAGTTCATATTTGCCAAAGTTGTTTGTAGAAGCCGACTTAACTGTCTCAAGTGGACTACGAAATCACATTAGCTACGGCTCGCCAAATTTTGTTTGTGCACTAAACAATATTTGCACTAGGTATGCGCTTGAACAGACCTTCGTACTTTTCTTACTAAGTATACGTTTTTGCTCGGGACTGTTTATTTAGAACAGTAGATATTCAGTGAGTCATCATAATCGAAGCGTTAAGCTTGAATGCATCCAGAGCTTGCACTCTGGAGCCTGGGATTTACTTTTTTCTACAATTTGGTTTGATTTGACTGTCAGGGATGCGACTACTTGTAGGACCATGTACTTTTACCATAGTATTTTTTAATTTTACACCTGACCGGTTTTGCCTTACGGCATCCTCAAAGGATTGAGGATGCCATAAGGCGAAACCGATTAGGTGTAATAATAAGAAATACTGTGGAAAAATTACAAGTGTATTTCAATATGTGTAACAACAAATTCCACCAAGTGCCATCAATCAACAGTATAAATAGCAATCCACCGTCCAACCCTATATACCTTCATTTTTAGTGTTATAAGAATTAATTGCGATTGCCTACCTATTTTATTTAGTATTTTCCTACATTATTGGAATATTTTTGGGATTGGTGAGCGATTTCGAATATTGTACAAAAGCGCTATGGTTATTTCTATCCTCGCGGTGCTCCGAAAGATATACTGAATAAGGAGAACGGGAATTAATTAGTGTCCCTACAAGATTCCCCTTTTTCCTCTTTCACATCCCATACTATAAATAATTATGCACCAGTGACGACTTTAATATTGCCAGTCACGGGAGCCGCTTGTTTGCTACTTCCAATTGAAAATATATACATCTCTCTAATACGGATACTATACAAATGTAAACCTCAAAATCTAAAACTGAACTTATAAAAGAAAAATCTTCAAAGAGCCCAATGCTCAAAGAAACGGTAAAGATCATTAGCTACAAATTAACTCATCGAATCACTGTGTAGACACACTCACCAAATACATACAATTTGTACCTACCATACAAACATTTTAATAAAATACAATCATAGATATTAATCAAATAATGATTTGATGTTATCGTAAGGCAATTCATGATTTTAATACATCCGCTCTAGAAAATCTGACCAGTCGGTAATACCAACCTTCTTACTGACCATATACCGCACTATAGATCCACCACCTATCTGCGGTATACGGTACGGTACAAAATCAGATAATGAATGGCAACGGTGTAAGCTCATAGATCCAATCAAATTATGATTACGCTGGTATTCGTCACCTTCTGTGTGGCCATCCAACCAGTAGCGGCCTCTTCAAGTGATAAATTGCTTATAACATGGTAATATAATGACATAGCTAATTTATCATACCATTGAAGTTTTTGCTCGAAAAAAACTAACTTACGATAATGATTATATAATAACATTATACGCTAACATGGAGGTAAGTGTTAGGTTGTTATAGATATGTCAGCCAATAAAAGGTAGTCATTTTGTCGTAAAAAATTATAGGCACAAATATGGCCGACAATCTTTGAAACCAAGTTGCTTTTTGGCGTAATATTTCTATGCGTTTTTCCCAAGCGCCTACAATATGGGGTTCTTCAAGAGGGGCATCAGAAGGTTTCTTCATGGTCGGCAGCGCGAGTGTGACACCCCTGGTGTGTTGCATACGTCCATAGGCCACGGTAACCGCTTCCCATCAGGTGGGCCGTGTGCTTGTCTGCCAACTAAGTGGTATAAAAAAAAAAAAAATGCGTGAATATGGGTATTTGCATTGGTCTGGTCGTGCCTCGGAGAGCGCGTCAAGCCGTCGGTCCCGGTTGCCATACGAACATCTATGGCAGTCGTTACGGGTAGTTGAAGTCTTAAAAAGTTCAACAACTAGTTTAACTGCAGTCCTTCGATATCACCTTTGGGTAGCGGAGGTCAGATGGCAGTCGATTCACGGAAAATGTTGAAGTTCAACCAAATCCACAGCTAGACTGATAAAGCGAACTCCAGACTCCAAAGTGAAGCGATTGCGAAAGACCTCCAAGACCTTAGATACCTGCTTATTGACAGAAGAGGCTCTAGTGCAAGATTTTTGTCTCGTAGTCGCACCCATAAAATATATATATAGCTAAAACACACACGACTAATATACCTTTCAAACAAAAAAAAAAATCCAAATCGGCTTATCCGTTCGGCAGCTATAATGCCGCAGACACGTACATACCTACATACATACACAGACTTATAATACCCCTTTGTTTTTGCGTCGGGGGTTAAAAGTAATATTCGACGATATATACTATATTATCAACCTTGCGTCAATGTCGGTCGCATTCTTTCTTTTTATCAGATCCAGAGGTGCGTTCCCGCTTCTACTTCTCACACTTCGTCTTGGTCTTCCCTATACCTTACGAGGTCTTGGGCATACATGGTAGTGACATTCTACGATACACTACGCTATCTTGATCCAAAGTAAGCAGGAGCTCAACCAGTATGAGTAAACATCTTTTCATACGACTTTTAATGATAAGAAGTAGGTGTACGTCAATATATTGCCATATAAATACATATATAACTGATACATGTCTGATCCCTGGGGCCCCAAGATCTTCGGGGCCCAAGCCAACCTTAGCTGCTAGCCGGTACAACTGCTGAGTGATGGACGAGGTTTTACTGATAGCAGTTTTCTTCTCGGAATGGGATATCAAACGGCAGACGCTCCCGCAACAGCAAGAATATAAATACCAAGTAATGGAAAACTGGAGTTGTACAGCGGCTCTCGAATTCCAAAGCTGCCCGATACACCCGAACAAACAATACATAGCTACCAACTTTATTTGATTCAAATAAATTCACATTAATAAATAATTAATTAAGCGGGGTAACGTAAAAGTCGGGTAACATCCAGAAACAGTGCGTAAAAGGAATGGTGCAGATTATATTAGTGTGACTGTGGATTATCGAAGGATTTACAAGCGTGATTGGAATATTATTAATTTACCATGGAACGAACAAGCATTCCTTTCCATTCGAATAATTCTAAGAACACAAGAATACCACAATATAAGCATAAATTCTTTAGTGTTTGTATTTAATATCTGAAAACTTAAGCTCAACTCACAGTAGTCTCTGATGCTTGAAATACACATCAATACGACTTGAATTTTATGTTATTTGTCTACGTGCAACATCATCTTTAAATTCTCAACGCTAAGTCCAGTCGCTTGCAAACCTTATACTTTGAAGTCTGAGAACCGCTCTCCTCTTTTACCTTCTATAGATTTAGCTCAACTTTATTTTTGAAGTGACTACCTACTGTCTGAGCCCCCAATTGGCTGACTTCTTCTTTATTTTATCGTTAATACCAGTCACATTTGAAGCTTTTACTTCGGGAGTCTGGAGTCCGCGTTACCAGTCTAACTGAGGATTTGGCTGAACTTCGATCGACTGCTTTTTCTTTTTTATACCACTTCGGTGGCAGACAAGCGCGCGGCCCACCTGATGGAAAGTGGTTACCGTGGCCTATGGACGTGTGTAACACCAGAGAAGCCACACTCGCGCTGACGACCCTGTAAGCACAGAGTGTCTGTGCCGTTACTGTAGAGGACAAAACAGGACAAGCCTTTAGTCATCCCACTGACAGCACAAATTCTCCAGTGAGCTCTGGCTACCCTACTTACCGCTATTTGGCCTCCACAAACTAAAGGCGTTATCGAAGCATTGCAATTAGACCAGTTGTTGAACTTTTTAGGCTTCCAACTATCCGTACCGTAAAGTATGTAAGGATAGAGTCAAGTGGCCTGTCACCCTAGCAGAAGCAAGCCGCGGCGACGGCGTGCGTTGCGCGTCTCCCCGTTTCCGGGGACGAGTTGGGGACCCTGTGGTTCCCGCACCCGAGGAGGGCCAGATCAAGAGAGATGGCCTTGGTTCAGTAGGGGTGCGAGGGATATGCCTGGCAACAATGACCCACAGGCACCGTGCGTTTTAGTCAGTTCGAATCCAACATACCCTCTTCCACCAGCTCCGGCGGTGAGGTATCTGTAGAATAAATGGATTGAGTCAAGTGGCGTGCTGTTGTCGCTGCCTACCCCTGATGGAAATAGGCGTGAACGTGTGTATATATGTATGTATTACCTACGAACTTGAATTTCTAACACATTAATTACTTACTTATATTAGGAATACAAACTTGCTACTATATATGAATAATGTCCCACAATTATGCAGTTCAACCGGAGTCTATCCCCGGCGCCCAGGGGTTTCCTTGCAAACCACCGTAATTTTTGCAACATAAGACGACAACTAGATAGAGCATTTCAAACCATAACGTACAGAGTCTAATACTTATATTCCTTCAAACTAATAGACAAATGCATTAACTGATATATTTAGAACTCCTAGTATGTGCAGTATACATCCGTATTTGAGTTATAATTATATTGGTTGGTCATGAGATGTGTATACTTATTCAAACACAAGGTAGTCTCTGCGGTAATGGCTGTGCATCCATCGTTATCTGTGTCTGAGAAATCAATAGATGCATCTGTACACCGGTCCTCATCCGGAGGGAGGAGTCGTTCGTAATGGTATCTTATAAGGGTCTTGTTTCAGATCATTATTTATAGGTTCATGTATGACAGTGAAAAGTACCTACGGTATGATTAGGTTAGGTTAGGTTAGCTGGGATTCACATACCCGCGCGGTTTCCCCGAACCCGCGGAATGCGGAAGATACATTTTTTGTTGCCTTACCAAAAAAAAAGGTTAGCTGGGATTTCCGCTTATTAAAAAGGGACTAATACAATAAACAACCAGAATTGGCACCTTGGGTCATACAGAACTTTGAAATAGCTGGTGTATTGTAGTGGTTAGATGCCAACAGTACCTACTGCTTTACGGAAAATATCAAGTTTCGGTTCGAATTCAACCCCAACTGGATGAATATCACGAACTGCTAACAATCGGTATTGGAACTTTTGCTTGCTACCTGGCTCTCGATTCTGTTAAAACAAAACCTTTGTTCAACATCAATACCACGAATACTGCAAAAAAGCTCATTTAATTTTAGACTTCAAGACAATAACGTTAAATTCCAAAAATAAAAGACAAAAGAGAGAACATTTCATTTACAGTTCATTACATTTTTGTCCTTTTCTTTTTGGGTCCAACCGACAAAAACGACTAAAATGACATTTATACTAAAAAGTCATTTAAATTTAATATAATAAGTAATATTAACAAACTGTAATGAAGAATGGACATATTGTGTATGACCAACTCTTCCTCTCTCCAAACATTGTGCTTTGCCCGACAGGGTCCATAATTGTAACAATAATTTTAACCTCAACAACTGTACCTACTACATTATGGAACGCAATAAATGTATTGAGTATTGAATGTATAATTGTAATGAAACTCTTTGGATTTCATTAAACTTGAAAAAATAAAGTCTGAAATTTAATACCATTTTTTGATAATAGCATCATAATACCACCGGTGGTATGACAGTGGTTTTGCTTCAGTAGGATCGAAGGCCTTAGGGTCTCAATTCCGAAATTGAATGTCAGGTCAAAGCCATTGACACACAGACACTGCAAAAAGTGATATTTAATTTTATACTTCAAATTAATGTAACTAATTTTTAAAATTAAATGGCTTCTTGTAGTGAATGAAAAATGTACATTTTTATTATTTAATTTGGACTATAAGTGTTTACAAATGAAGTCTAAAATTTAATAGCATTTTTAAAGTGTCAGTTTAGTAAAATCAGGGCCCTGGTAGATATCTATAGTAAAAGTAGCTACAAAAGGACTATTTCAAACCAATTTAGCACTGAATGCTGCCTTGTTGTAAAACTACTGTAAACAACATGTACAACCTTCATTATAACCGTTTACTTTCATAGAACATTAGGCTGAGACGGCGGCGGTACTAAAAACAGCTATTACTCGCACGTGCTAGATCGTAAGTATGTACCGGAGTACGCGAATCGAAATGTCTGATGTTAGACGATGATAATCTTATCCACGACTCTATCAATTAGAATTGCGATATTACTGCAATCACAGTTGCATACGCAGCTAATAGATCTGTAAGAAGTAATCAGTAATATTAAGAGAAATCAACGTAGTGTGTAATATTGAATATATACTTTTTTTTGCGTGCGCAAAATCCCCACGGATACCCCCCTACGGGGCCGGTGGAAGAGGTTATGTCGAACACGAACCGACCAAAACCCACGTCGCCTGTGGGTTGTTTTTTGTTGCCAAAGGTGAGGTTGACAGGCATATCCCTCGCACCCCGGCCGACCAAGAGCCATCTCTCACGATCTGGCCCTCTCCTCGGGTGTGGGGACTACAGAGTCCCCAACTCGTCCCCGGAAACGGGGAGGCACACGAGGTGCGCCGACGCCGCAGCCTGCTTCTGCCAGGGTGACTGAACGTATACTTATACATACAAAGTAACAAGTTTTATTAACTACATAATATAGGAAATCTTATATAGCATAATTGGTTAGCAGCAGTACTCTTTTTTCAAGTGACTATTAAAGTTCTTACATTACACTTTTACCGGCTCAACCAAATTGAAGACATAACCATAACATACCTACATGAAATAGTTAATAGAAGTGAAAATAACTTAAGTGATAGACCTATCTATACCTTCTTCAACGTGATTGCGCTGGTTTGACTAGATAAATACCACCATCCAAAGCAGCCATCAAATCATCGCTTTCATTTAGGTACCTACTGTAGTTTCAAGATCCAATCAGCTACCTGTACCTTCAAATCATTTTCACATCTACAATCCATCAGTTATTAGCTAAAATCATCAAAATTATTGGTTGAAAATTTTACTGAGTCTAATGCAATGGAATACAAAATTTCTCAAGAAAGAGATTGTGCTGCAAGCAAGTAAGTATATCCGTAAACATTGCCCTTGGTTCGTAAATCTAAAACAATGGTTTTCCATTAAGGAACAGATTTCTTGTTATTAATTCTATTGGTACCTCTGAAGTTCTATTGTTACTAAAGTTAAAATGATTCTTCCCTCAAAGCACGCAATTTACGCCACAAATGGCAGCTTCTTTACTGAAATCTTACTGTTGGTCGATGACGAATAGTAAAACTCAAATGAAACCTATGTACCAAGTCTTTGTTTGGTTCAAAGTCAGGTTTCTAGTTAACAATAGTCCATTGACTTCGGTTTTAACTTTTAGTCCGGATGTGTGTTAAAGATCAATGATTCAACTTGATTTATTAGATACTGTATCCTAAAGACGTTAAGTCAAGACTACGAACATTTCTATAATCTGTTCCAATAGAATCCAATAATTGACATGGTCTGCGTACATACGTACGTTGGACAATTTTCGTAAAAAAAAATTGAGTTGGGAAAAAATCATTAACTCTAGCCACTCATATTAGCTCTTTGATTTGATTCCCATATTAAAGGAGTTAAGAAAAAAATCACAATTATGTGTGTTTTTTTAGCCACCGTTACTGACACATCTTTGAGTGCCGCTGTTTTTTTTTAAATAAAAAATAACTAACAGTTATTTAATATCGATGATTCTTTAAAAACAATGCTGGTTTCCTTAAACACTGAATATGGTCGGTCACAATTGGGTATTTCAAAATTTAGAAAACCTATCTTAAAAGATGTAGAAATTTTACAATTCATCATATTCCCGTATAACCGCATTAATTAGAAAAAAACACATTTTCACTTTGTTAGCTTAAAAAGTGCGCGAAAAACGGTCGGTCACGTGACATTCTGCGCGTGACGTCATTACATAATATCCACGAAGAGACTAACCAACGAAATTTTCCGTTACGCTAAGTAAAATTTTTATAGTGACATCACGCGACGCGAACCGTCAACAGATTTGCGTCATGATAAAAATTTTCAATTTATTTTGTAAAAATAAAATATTTAAAATTCATCTTTTGTGAAATACAGTTTGTTTAGTTATTATTTACGTATAAGCTATCATTATCCATTACATTCCGTATTATTTTGTAACAGTTGTTAAAAACCCAATAAACAGTAAAATATAAGGGTTTAATGAGTAATCATGGTAAATTGGTTTGTTTATGGATTATTGGAATCTAGTAAAACTGATTATAGAACCATAAACACGTAGCAAGTAGGTACTTAAATAAGTGACTGTTATTACTCATAACTCCTTTACTACGAGTACCTAATATTCAATGAATCAAAAAGGCTCATCAACTCAAAACGATTACGTTAAACTAGCATGTTATGGTTTTGCAGCGATTAGCAAAACCTATTAACGCAAAGAGATAGGAAAACAACAATAAATCGACGACTGTCTGACGGAAATATGGGTGTCGATATTTCAACCTTCAATACTAATGTTAGGAGCCAGAGGATATTCTGAGAATTGATTGACTATGTGTCACACACTGACTCAAATCGACAAAGTGGGATTCTCTGCAGTTTAAGTACACGCACCTACCGCTGAGCGAGTTTGTCACTGTCATTAGATCATCTAATATTGTCACATCTATAACATTAAATACCGTTTTTCGGGGTGTTAAGTGTGATTTTTTCTTAACAGTTAAATCAACACTTACCTATACAGAATACTGAGACGGAACAGAAGAAGAGTCAACAGTATCGACACGTGCCAACACTCGGCCGGATGAAAAGTAATTTTGTCAAATATGTAGAATCATCGCAACATTTTATGAACTGTTACACGCGTTTAGTGACTTTTAACAGTCACTCGTAACATGTATGTGTAATAACTGTATGTAGGTACCTAACCTATCTACAAATAATGACATTCAAATACACAAATATCTAAATCAGTTGACTAAATAACATAAGTATATGTATTAGGTAAGTTAATCGCTTTACCAGAGTTAAATAAAACGACAGAAGAATAATAGTATAATAACTTTCTGGGACAAGCTACAGGGCTACCTAAATCTAAACTAAATATTTTTTGTAATGTAGATTCTAAAATTTGGATAAACATAATTAGGCACCTAACTAGGCTTTTTTGTGCAATCAGCAATCAGCTAATAATGCCGATTGCGGTGGAGACTGTGGGCAGTTGGTGGTCGGAAGTGAAGGGCTTAATTGCTGAAATTGGTCGCCGTATCCACGCACAAGGCGGTGACTCCCTCTCCGGCTGGTTTCTGGGGTAAAGGACGGCTATCGGATTCAGCGAGGCAACGCCACCAGTGTCATGGGCACCTTTTTACCGGGAACGTTACGGGGCAGGTTATTTGACGTGACATACCTAATATGACAAAATTTGTGATTTCAAATAATGATGTGACATTTGAATGATTTTATATGTTAAATAAATGACATTAAATATTATTAAAATCAGTTAATTGACATTTTTATTTATCTTTAATTATTCATAATCTAGGATGAATACATATGTATATGAATACATATGCATAAATATTTGTAATAATTGGGAATCAAAACCGCGACCTCCGCCGTTGCAGTCGAACGCTCTTCTGTTATTGTCACATAACAGAGGTCGTCAGTTCATCTCAAGATGAAATCTTGAGAACAGGAGATATTGAACTCTTTGGATTAAACAATGCAGCAGAATTTTTGCCCCGATGCATGAACTTTCACTCCAGCAGTGTTTTATTTACTTCATCTCGCTTCGATACACAGTTTTCACTTCAAATTACCTATTCGAATGTCATGTAAAGCTTACGAGGTATAAACATAGGTATAATTTTAGCCGGCAGAGTGGAATTAGGGCCACCCCATCTCTTCCCATGCGGTGTCGTACAAGGCGACTAAGGGATAAGGCTGTTTAACATCAGATAGATATATACAGCCCAGGCTCAGCCTCAGATGCATAGCTCGAGTCAATAATAGTGCCTGGAAAACGGCAATAGGCTTACCCCCTATTACGTGGGGTCGCAAAAAAATGATTGGTGAAATATGGGTGTTAATTCACCTCTGCTTAACCCTTCGAGGATAAAGGCCTGATTATATGTATGTATGTATATAATTTTGTATTACTTGCTTATAATCCCATTGTTAGAAATTTCTTGGATAAGTTATATACCTACTATTATTTCCACCCATTGTAAAAAGTATTGAAGCAGGTGTTAAATTGCATCTTTAATTGGTAGATTTGTTGAGCTAACAAATTATGTAATTACACACGTAATTTCATCGATTGTGAATTGAAATTGGGTGTACATAAATCCAGGTTTAGCTAGACAACTATCTGTTGTTGTATTTACTTAAGTGTTTCCCATTGAAGGTGACTCTAACTAGATTGGATATGTGATTACTAATTAGCGTTAACATCCTTTTAACGTGTTATTAATCATTAAATATTTTATTACGCATTTTAATTTATTTAAGTACCTACCTATTTTTTATTTATAGAAAGGTACTTTGATTAGGTAGGTACGTAGGTAGATATTTTAAGTTTGTCAAAGGACTAAGAAACTCATTAAAGGCGTACCAAATTGCGTTTTCCTCAATTCATTTCAATAGGCACAATGTGAAATCCAGTTTTAATTGAACTTGAACTTAAGATATCAATGGTGAAAGCATACCTAACAAGTCAGTCAATCAAGGGCAGATTTATAAGAAAGCTAATGATAATTTTCGGAAAAATATTGTGAATCAGGTATAGATTTTAAAAAAGGTAAGCCAGAAAGCGATTGTAAGCGATTCAAAAGTTTATAAAAACTACATTAAAAACTACTTTTTCTCATATTATACGATGAGGACAACAAGCATGGATTGTCGTCATAGTAGCGCTAAAAATACCTACCACTTAGGTACTCACGATACGGAATAGAAAATAAATATTCTAGGAAAAAAATTAGTAGATAGTATGTAAAATTTGCATTGAGCGGGAATCAAATCCACATTCTCAGACCTAATAATGGAACACTCTATTGCGATGCCACATAGTCCATAAGGCCATCTTGCTAAAAATAGATAAAAATCCATCCACTTGGCAAACGTCAGTCTTGAAGGATCCTCACAGACGGTCTACAATACTTACAGACGAAGCACAAAATCTTGCTAAATGCAAGATGAGTGCCAAGAAGACCGACCCCAAACGATGGGACAAAATTACTATTTTTTTATACCACTTAGTTGGCAGACAAGCACACGGCCCACCTGATGGGAAGCGATTACCGTGGCCTATGGACGTATGCTACACCAGGGGTGTCACCACTCGCGCTGCCGACCATGAAGAAACCTTCTGATTTTACAAAATGCTACATTTACCCCCAGCAATGTAGGTACTTTTAATGCGAGTGATACTGCGCGTTGATTCTTATCGATGATTTTTTTTGTGGTTAACAGGGTGCCGACTGCGATGGTGGAATCGGGCGGGTGCAGGGGTGAGGGCGGAGGGGGGTAGTATGGCAGCCACGCTGCTGCTGTTGCTGGCTACGGCCGCAGTCGGCGCGCGTCTCGGCGAGCTCGCGCGCCGCGACACCGGGGACATCTTCACCATTATCGGTTGGTTTATGGACTAATTATCCTTACAGCCTCTCTGGACAATTGGCAATACGTTTGTAGAATATGTATGGGATTGACATACGTTGACAAATGTCGTCAATCTCATAAACATCAAAATTCATCATTCTATTCTACAATACGCCGACCAAAGGATTGCCACTTGTCTATGGGGGTAGATTTCCTCCTGGTTGCATCCAGAGCTTGCAGTTTAGAGCCTGGGCCTTCAGACTGTAAGCTCTCTCTTCTATTCTTTCTGATGAATTAGGTCGATCAACGACCTCCCATCAACCTCGAGAGGAAAGCCTACGACTCAACTTTGTTTATTAATCAGCAAGTTAAATGCTGAAAAGAAAATGCAAATGATATTGCCAAGATTTTCGAAAAATCTTAAAGATTATTTGCACTGAGGGAATCGAACCCGCGACCAATGACAGAAGTAGGTAGTAACACTCCGCCGTTACACCGCATAATATCATAAAAAAATGATATTCTAGGAGACGAGTGTAGTGCAGCACAATGTGCCGAGCATGGTGCCGGCGCAGGCGCAGGCGTCTCCGGGCCAGGCGAATGCGCGTGCGCCTGTCCGCAGCGCGCACCACTCTTTAGAGAGGACCGAGAGCTATGTGTCGATGATCTACCAGGTAATTACTAGCCCGTTACTTTTTCAAACGTTTTCTTTGTAATGTAGGTAAACTTAATGACAAGTGACAGGTAAATCAATGTGAGTATCTGTTAATGTAATTACAATAATGGTTGATGTAGGTACCTATGTAAGTATTTATTTTACTTTTAGCGTTTTTTATTTACTTTAAGTGCCTATCTTATGCTGATTACCATTTTATGTTTGGGTTTCCAAACGATGAATCTGAACGAAAACTGCAAGTCTGATAGATCAGTAGTTGCCCTGTAGGTACCTACGTACGCCTTCACAGCTTTTTAAGAAAAATATCAAGCCGCGCGGTTCTCGGCAGAGTAGAAATTGGGCCCAATGAGATGGGGTGGTCACCCCATCTCTCCCCATGCGGTGTCATTAAGGCGACTAAGGGATAGGGCTGTTTAACATCAGACAGATATACCTATACAGCCCAGACTCAGCCTCAAATGTATGGCTCGAGTCAGCAATTAGTGTCTAGAATACGGCAATAGACTCACCCCTTATTACATGAGACCGAATACAATGAATGTTGAAATGGATTTTATATAATTGTATGTTAACTATTCTAACATGAACTTATCTAAACCATAAAGTAAAACTATTTAATCATTAATATCTGGATAAATTAATTTGCTCTGAATGTTTCAGTCATGTTTGAAATTTGAGACAGGTGTAATGATCACACGCCACTTAATATCCGTGAAAGTGTAGTATCTACCAATCATTCAAATGATACGTAGACAGGTACAGTCACCTCGAAAAGTTAATGATAAACGATATTTACGTTGAAACAAACCAATAACGTTTCTTGATGTTTTCATCATGCTTAGAGTACCTATCCTGGTTACATCGTATGTTTATCTACTTTGGAGCCCGGGGTCTACTCAAATACTCCGCCATTATTGGTTTATCTTGGCTTTCGCGGCAGAGACAGCCGTTTGACCCAAGAGAGAAGCCTGCACTAGACCCTATTGCGTCAATAGCAGCATATCAAATCCAGATGATTGGTTTAAACACGAACATCTAGCTGGTGTGTACCATACACCACATTAGTTTAATTTAATTTTATAATATAATAAACCGCGGTAGCCTAGTGGTATGGGTAACGGACTGCTGAGACGAGGTTTCGGGTTCGATCCCAGGTTTAACCATAGCACACACAAAAAACTTTTCGATGCTTTTCGAAGTTATGTGTGTATTTATCGCAGGTTATAAGTGCCCGGTTAATGGCAATAGGCTCACCACCTTCCACATTGGGACCTAAACATAAACTGGCGAAATGTGAGAGCTAGCACCTCTGCCTACCCCTTCAGTGATATAGGCGTGAGTTTATGTATGATGTACCTATGTAATTTTATATTTGTTTATTACTAACCCACTTCAAAAAAGGACAACAATTTAATGCGTATTTTTTTTATTTAATGTAATGTTTTAGAGCTAAAGTGAGTTTGGAATGTGTTAAGCTATTTTACACATAACAAAGGTACTTTCATGAATGAACATTGACATTGTGATCGTTTTCTACTTTAGATCGAGGCATATTTATTTTAAAGTTATTACGACGACACGTAGCATCTTACAATGGTGGCACTCAGCTCGACACTTGCTTTTACACGCCCACGATTTTGATATATCAAACTGAATTTTGAATAAATAGCAATTACAAGAGCCTTCTGAGGGTGACTGTACCTACCTACTGTTAACAATCATTCTGCTATATCATTGTTGAGATTGAGATAGCTGTAACACTCAACACGGTTGTCCGCACGCTTGCCAAATTCACACTTCATTATAATTATGATGATAAACAAATTCACACTTCACTTTAATTATGATGATTTACGAATTCAGTTTGATATCTACAAACTAACTGAATTTAACAATCATTTTTTCACATAATCATTATAGGTAGGTATGTTTTTTTACACAGAGATCCCACCTAGTGGGTAACGGTCATCAAGCCTATAAGCACGCCGAACGCCAACGGCAGAGGCGTTGCAAAAGGCAGCTCAACTTTTACCCCACCCTAAGGAATTAGCGTTATTATTTTCCTAGCAGTAGAATCATAAATTATGCTAGTTCTATATAACTACACTTCTGTAAATGTGTAGGCGTGTATATGGCGCACAGACCGTATCGCCACAGGCATGTGGGTGACGGAAGAAGCCGACTGTCACCGTAGCAGAAGCAGGCCGCCGCGGACGCGCGCCACCCCATACCTGGGGATGAGATGGGTACTCCGTGGTCCCCACACCTAAAAAAGAGCCGTCTCATAAGAGACGGTCTTGAGCCGGCCGGGGTGCGAGGGATATGTCTCAGATAATAAATACTGATACTGATAACGACTATACCGGTTCAAGTCCGACACTGGCCGGAGGGGGAGCACCGGCCACAGTGGTGGAAGATTTTGGGCACATGAAAAAAAAAAGACCGCATCGCCACTTAGCGGTGGTGATGCGATAGGTACTTCCTCATACTTGGGCTTGGGCAGCTCTCAATTCACATGCAAAACTACATTGTCTTCTAGCTAGATACTTCTCATACCTACTCTAAATCAATCTAGTAGTTTCGGAGCATATTCATTTCAAATAATGCTCACAAAACAAGCTGTGGAATGGACTCCCTGCTGCGGTCTTCCCATGCGCCTACAATATGGGGTCCTTCAAAAGGGGCATTTGGAGGTTTCTTCGGGGTCGGCAGCGCGAGTGCGACGCCCCTGGTGTTGCACAAGTCCATAGGCCACGGTAACCACTTCTCATCAGGTGGGCCGTGTGCTTGTCTGCCACATAAGTGGTATATAAAAAAAAACGACGGGTTGCACTCCGGGAGTGCCGGCAGAAGTGAAAACTTGAATATTAACGTTGTGCATTTTTGATATTTTGGAATGGTTAGAGAATAATTTTCATCTTCTTCATCGTAGCGTTAATCCCAGTTGCATCTGAAGCTGTCACCGTGGAGCCTGGGGTCCCTAATCTAACTGTGGATTTGGCTGAACTTCGATATTTTTCGTTAAGCGACTCCCATCTCACCTTCACAACCCAAAGGATATCGAAGCATTGCATTGCAAAGCATTAAGTTGTTGGACGTTTTTAGGGCTCCGACAACTACCCGTAACGCACGCCAAAGATGTTCGCATGGCAACCGGGACCAACGGCTTACCTAACGTGCTCTCATGACATGACCAACAATTATCCATATTCATGCCTACAAATATTTGCACTGAGCAGGGATCGAACTCCCGCTTCCTGTGAAACGGCCGCGTTTTTTTTTTTTTATACCACTTAGTTGGCAGAAAAGCACACGGCTCAACTGATGGAAAGTAGTTACCGTGGCCTATGGACGTATGTAACACCAGAGGAATCACAGTCGCGCTGCCAACCTTGTAAGTACAGAGTTTCTGTGCCGTCAGTAGAAGACAAATCAGAACAAGCCTTTAGTCTTCCCACTGACAGCACAAATTCTCCAGTGAGCTCTGGCTACCCTACTCACCGCTGGGAACACAACACGAAGTTATTATAACCGCGGTATTCTGTAGGGCGGAGATACTTCCCCAGTAGGACTGCTCAATCGGGCGGAAATACCGCCGTGTCCTACCTCCTTATAATACTACTGCTACGTCACAGAGGCTGTCAGTAGTACCTACTACCTCGTGTCTTTATAATACTAGTGTAAAAGTAGATACCTACCTAGGTATAAAAATTCATGCATAAACCAACACCTATTGTAATCAAGAACTAAGTGGGTACATAGCTATTCGTGGGAGATAATGTGCAACTAAGTGTATGCAGTAGATTTTCAATTGCATTATTACATCAGTATGGGAACTTACTTCATAAAAACAATCGAATAGCTTTCCATTTTCTTTATTGGGTACTAAATAGTACCTACTTAAAAAGAAAATGGTTGAGTAGATAGTTAGATACTAAGTACCTACTTTTAGACAATCGCCGAAACTGTAATTGTAATTGTGTATTTTCCTATAGTTAAAATAACTTATAGTATAACTCAGCTTGTTAAATTAAGAACGATAAAAGCAGCGTCGGTTTTTATTTTATTGTTTTTATTTATATTTAATCATCCACCCAAACTATAAAAGTAAATGATTTGAATATTGAATATTATGACGTCACAATATTTTTTTTCATAAAAGTTAACTTACTGTTTTGACGTTGAGTAAAAAGTAATTAATTTGACTAGTCAATCAAATACTCAATTCCTCGATTATATCTTTCCTTATGAGTGCTTCTTATAGGTAGATAAAAACTGTTTTTATTTTACAAAACTAAAATCCTATTTTGGTAAAATAGATTCACTGCTGGACATAGCCCACACCCAATGTTGGGAGACTTTGACCTACTGTTTCCACTACAATTTCTAAGTATTTATTCAAAATAAAACTTCTGCGCTATATTTTAGTACCTCAAATCTACATATACATTGATGTGTGATAAGTGTATATGTAAATACTTAATAGTCATCGTACTTAAAATTCGAACATTTTATTGATTTTGTATTTTTTTCTGTTACAGAGTGTTCGTTAGCTACGTTTGGGACAGGCCCCACTATGCAACGCATCCCGTTCGTTTACTTACCGCTCAAAGGCCAAATTATACATCCGTCAAGAGAAATTACTTTTCAGAGTGAGTTCACTATCACCTATGTATATTTTTAGAAGATTTTGCAAAGAATAATCCCGCATTAAGAAAGTAATAACAGAGCAAAAAGTAAGATGTCAAGCTACGACACAAGATGCCACGCAAAATTGCACTAAACACTAGCAAGACGACCTTTTTTTTCTTTTCTTAATTAAACATAGAAATCTTTTAAGTATATTAAATTAAGTGGAGGTAGGACACGACGGTATTTCCGTCCAATTGAGCAGTCCGACTGGGGAAGTACCTCCGCCCTACAGAATACCGCGGCCATAATAACCTCGTGTTGTGTTCCCGGCGGTGAGTAGGGTAGCCAGAGCTCACTGGAAGGTTTATCTGCTGTCAGTGGAAAGACCAAAAGCTTGTCCTGCTTTGTCTTTTACACTGACGGCACAGAAACTCTCAATGCTTGCAGGGTTGGCAGCACAGTGTGACTCTCTTGGTTTTGCACGTGTCCATAGGCCACGGTGACCACTTTCCATCAGGTGGGCCGTGTGCTTGTCTGCGGACTGTACGCAGAATGTCAGATACGCAAAAAGTCAGAACCACATAAAGCCAGAAAAGTATGAATTAATAACTTATGTCACTTTTTTAAAGCTTGCTTGAGGTTTTTTATACATTTGAATATTGGTAAATTGAGTGAAGAACAATGTATCGGTACTGATATGCACATCTGACATTTTGCGTATCTGACATAGGGCGTATAAATCTTGTCTGCCACCTAAGTAGTATAAATAAAAAAAAAATATAATAAATAACTTGTACATTTATATTTCAGATGTAAAAACTCCAATATGCGCTGTATCTAACGCCCGGTTTTTAACTAGAAAAGGCTTCCTGGATTTGCGAAATACTTTAGATGCCGATGTACCTTTCACATTATTCCGCGATGAGGGTCGAACATTCTTACAGGTGATTTCCAAACCCCTATAATATACCTAATAAGTATCACAAGTTCATAACTTGGAGGGCTATCATGAAAGTTGTACTTACCTCTGGAACACTAACGAGAAACCTAACATTTAGGTAGACAGCATGAAGTTTCGCAATTCTGTGGGTAGTGTTTAGGCTGAACGAATACCCACCTTTGGTTCATCAGTATCAAAATAATCGGGATATTTACCATGTTGCATTGTTTCGAGTTTCCAATATTTCGGCGCTGTTGCAAGCACCATGATCACGGATGAACTGGTAAATATCCCGATTATTTTGATACTGATGTGAGTGACCATGATAGTTTAAATACCAATCTTTTGGTCCGATAGCATATGTGTACCAGTTGCCCGAAACTACGGTCTGCAACGTCGGATGTATGTACACTTCATGGTAGGCCTAGTAGCCTGTCTTATTCTCAACTAATAAATACGTATCATTCACAGTGGAGCGGTGAGGACGAGATGCGGACGAGAATGACCGGCCGCGTAATGTTGGTTCAATTGTTGTGTCGTGACGTCACCGCTGCTCCTACATCGCCACGCGATTTGCGAGGAGTTTTCACGCCGTGTATTGCTTTTAGAGTGCAAGGAACTACGCCTAAAACTTACTCAAGTATGTTTAAATCTAATAAAATTTGTTCTATAGTGTAGATCTAGGCTTCTTTCAAAAATATTTCTGTAATAATTTGTACGATGATTCTGTAGGCCCACTTTTGTGTTAATATATCTTGACGCTATCAGCTTACTTTCAAATTTCTAAACTTTTTCGTCACTGACAATACTGACATACATAAATTTAAACTTATCGCACTAACTGCATCGATATCTTCCAGATGTAACAGAAGTACAGTTCGCACCAAACGCACAGACGTCGGAAACAACTCAATCTTCAGGCCTCACCGTATCTGAATACGTAGCCATTGGCATTAGCTCTCTACTTCTTGGTCTCGTCTACGTTGCATCTGTTTTCCTTTTCTTACACATCCGAAAACGTCGAAAGATAACGTCTGGCGAAGATGGTAGACGATTAAAAGGATTAAAGAAAAAAGATGGGTCAATAATAACAGAACGTGACATTGTGCGAGTCAATAATGAAAGAATGCAAAATATGCCCAACTCCCAAGACGACGGAGTTGTTAAGAAAAATCCTTTATTGAATATTGGTGGTCGGCAGCTCATCGATATCAAAATGTACCCAAATGATTCAGGCAGCAATTTATCAGACTTGGATGACTTTGCTGATAGTAGTGCACAAAGCGATGACAACTTATACAAAGTAAGTTCAATCAATCCATTCATTTCCACAATTCACTATTCATTATTCCATATTTTTAAAATTAAAAATACGCAGACGATATCACTCGAAATAAAACCCTGCACCAACCCGTCTGGCCAACGTGGAAACAGTAGGCCAAAGCCTCCCAGCATTGGGAGAGGCCTATGTCCAGCACTGGACTGCGAAAGGATTATTGATTGATTGATATTCCATAATAACATTGTCTTTCATTTTTAGAGTCAAACAACATCGGCATTAATACATCATGGGGATTTTAAAATGAGGAATGAACATTTAGATTTTAATCATCGCGATGAATCTGGCATTGAAAGGCTCCCACATGAACACGTGTCTATCGTAGAAACAACGGACGATCGAGAAATTGCTCGACCGGTTGGTACTACCCGAAGAAAATTATACTTCAATCCTGCTTACTTTGAACCACAACTAATGGCGGTATGTACACAATACTTTCTATTTTTTGTATTCTAATGTATGACCAATTAATATTTAAAAATATTTAATATTTTTTTAGGAACCTCCAGCCGCTGCGCTAGAATTTTTAGTCAAAATTAGGGAAGTGATCTCAATAGCCAAACACAAAATGGCGTCAAAACGTTTTCAACCAATTTTAAACCATATTCCCGAAGAAGAAACTTTGCCTTCAAATGGTAATAGTATAAACAACTATCAAAGTATGGGCAGTCAGAGAAGTGGAAGTGTTATCAGCCTAAAGAGAGAGAATAGTAGGAAGAAAAATTGTATAGGATGTCCTGGTTGCAAAATAGACAATGATGGTGATACCTTAAACGTACCTAAACTTAATAGTCCAATTTGTGAAAATTGCCAACATAATAAAGGTGATAAGCAAAGTAGTATACGAAAGTGGTTGGAAAACATTCCTACTTTAAAACAACACCCTATGTACAACGAATTGGTACCAACAACGCAGAACAATTTAGCCGAGTCACTTTTATCTCTCCCTAATATTGAAACGAGAAAACTAAAAAAACAAAACAGTTTTTCAAGTTCTAACTCTGTATATATGGCAGACAATTTTTCGGTTCCCAAAAAATCACTATCTGTCAAATCTGAACCCACCACACGTAATTATAACCTGCCGTTACCAGATTTTAGAAATTCAGAACATCACCATAATAGTTTGACTTTCTACAACCAAACTGTCGGACAAGCAGAGGATATTACACCTATTGGCTTTGATGATTACAGTACAATAAGTTCACAAAACACAGAAAATAAAAGAATAATGAAAACATTTGCGAATAAAAATTCATTACCCGATATGGTAAATGAAGCAATAGTTCTAGATCACAGCACAAAATCGTATACTCAAAGTAGTTCCGATGAAGAAAGATTTACTTGCAAAAATCCTAAAATTGCTAACCTAACCCAATTTTCAAGGGCCACTTCGGAGAGTATTTCAGGTAATGATTACGAAACAGACAGTTTAGAAAGAAATTCCAACAAAAAAGAACTGTCCTCTCCCACCGAATACACGGAGGTATCGTCATCACAGTCAAGTCCAAGTTTAAGCACTGCTCTACCTTTAGATGAAGAACTCACTATGAGAAATGCTGTATATAAACCACACTTCGGAAGTAACAGTAATACGCCTTCGCCATACAAAGATATACATGTAGATTCACATCTTTATGAAAGTATGGACAGTAAAAATGAACCTCCTACATCAGAAATACAGAAAACAACAAAAGATTACAGTTTAGTAACTGAAGTATATGTAAACAATAATTACAACTTTGAAAGTGCACCTACGTCACCATGCGGCTCTGACAGTTCCAGAGAGAACATTAAACTAATAACAGCTACTACTGAAATCAAAGTACAACCAGGTTGCTTAACTATTGAAGTAAAAGATTCTCCTGAGAACTATATAAAAATACATGAATCTGATGGCTTCGAACCAGACACATTAGACAGAAAGCACCCAAAACATCAAATCAAAGCTTTCGATAAATTACAAAGCAATAACAACAATATTGAGAGTGTAACTGGCTCCCAACATATACAATTGAGAAGTTGCAGTACTTTTACGAAGGCAAATAATAAAGTAGAACATTTATCAAAATCTAATAGCCTTAGAAATATTTATGACCAACATACAAACGGGACCGATCGTCCAAAGTTATGCCTAAGTGTATATAGTGGTTCGAAAAGTTTAGATCAAACTCACGATGAAGAATGGGTAGAATCTGAAGATTGGCTTACAGAAGAAGGTCGTATTTTAACTCTAGAATTGCGACATTCAAAAAGACAACGGCAGTGTACACCACCAACGATAAAACAAATAAAAAGGTTATCCCTGCCCGATGTTTTGCCACCTTTACCACCTACCGAGGAGGATCCTATATACGAACAACCAGTGTATCCACCCAGAAGAGTAGAAACTGAAAAAATAGTAGTCAATGATGCATATACAAAAAACGTAAGTGGCGGAAGCCTCAGTCCGAGGTCATTTATGAGGAATGCGAGGAGTGAATCAACAATACCCGATTGTTCAACTCCTGAAATTAATTGTAGGGCTTCCTGTAGTCCAACGAGCGCTTCTGTCCAGCCACAATCCTCGGAATATGAAAATTTAGAGTCCGTAAATAGTGTAGTTGCTAGCGACCTAAGCAGGACTTTTAGTAGAAATAGTTCAGCCAAAGTAGCTAAAATAAATACTAATACTTTTGTAAAACCATCGAAGAACGGGCACTCTAAAGCTCGATTCCGGAGAAAGAAAGGACATAACAACATTCAAGATTCGGGATATTTGAGTAGTGACTCTACTAGTTCAAGGCAAGTGCCGAAAAAGTTAGTAGTTGCGAAAATAGTGAGTTGTAGTGATAGTGACGATACAGAGAATGAAGCGCGGAGTGAATCTGGTGCTGAAAGTATAGAAACGCATTCGGTGTGTTTTGACAATTTCAGAAAACTGCAAGCGAATGTTGAGTGCAATTTCAGTATAGATAGCAGAAGTTCAAGAGACAGTAGTAGAAAGTTTAATATTTCCGATAACTAGTATATAAGCATTCCTATTAATTTTAATTTTGTGTTTGTGCAATATAAAAGAACTATGCAATAATGTGTGCAATAAATTTGTAATAACTAATGTTTATAATTAAGTAAAATAATGTTTTAGGTTAAACCTTAATTGAACCAATGTTATAGTTGTTTTATTTCAAATAAGTTAAGTTTATATTATTGAATATTAACGTGTCTAACACGAAAAATACTATATATTAAGAGCACCTCTTAAAACATCGATTTTATTTAATGTAAGGAATTTAGTTCTAGTTGAAGGCCGGACGTGCAATGCAAGAATAGATTAAGAGATAGAATATAATTGTATTTATACAAATGTACAGTGTACATTATATTGCTATATAGATTAATATATTGTTTTAGCTGTATATATCAATATAGGCGAAGAGTCAGGCAGCAATGTTAAGCTTCCTAGTACCTGACAATTATACAAGTGCTCCAGAGAGGGTAGACGATTCCTCTCTGTTGGTATTTAAGAGCACAAATATTTTGGTTATGGACATAAGACGTTAGTTGGGAGCAAGCAATCATATGTACAGCTATCACATAATAAGGACTACCGCGGGAGTCTACACTGTTGTTCACCACTTGGGAAATTACCGTAGCTTGTAAATAAAGTACTCGTGAAAACTACATGGTCGGTTGACACTCAAATTCGATATAAACTTCAAGTGATGCGTTTTATGTTTACATACAAGTCATGAATTTTCAACAATGTTTTTTTATGAATGGAATAAAGTTTGTCATTAATTATCAGCAATTATATTTAACATCACTAACATACATAAACTCACGCCTATATCCCCGAAGGGGTAAGCAGAGGTGCTAGCACACACATTTCGCCAATTTATGTTTAGGTCCCAATGTAATAAATGGCGAGCCTATTGCCATTAACCGGGCATATATAAACCTGCGATAAATACACACATAACTTCGAAAAGCATCGAAAAGTCATTGGTGTGTGCCATGGTAAAACCTGGGATCGAACCCGAGACCGCGTCTCAGCAGTCCGTTACCCATACCACTTCCAAGGCTTCCGCAATTATATTTATCTTTACTTTACTTTACTTTATTTACCAATATGATTATTTGTTATTAGTCTTCAGTTTTTCCAATATTATGCATACCTATAGATAATTTACAACTTAACGAGTTTTGTGAGGTACCCTACCGGTATTTCGGTAGCGATTTGTATACCCGCTCTATGTTAATATTCGTATGCATGAATATGTATAATTGCATTGGCCTAGATGTTAGTATGTATAATATGTATTATTTAAAAATTAATTTAAGTATGTATACCCATATTCTATAACGGCATATTATAAACTAGTTAAGCTATGCATACTTAGCGCTTTGTGGAATGTCCTAAATTTTTTTTATTATTATTTATGTATATTAAAAAATAATATGTATATTACAATTTTAAAGATAATCGTATATTTTATTATCTGCCTTTTAATAATATTTTATGCTTTACTGCTCAAAGGTTTGCTGGTATAGAACTTATACATAAATCAGCACCCGGTATTTGCGTTTAAAAATTTATAAATACCAGATACTTTAAACAACTGTACAGACTACGGACAGCTTGGAATATAGTTGCAGCTTTCCATCGATAGATGGCATAGGTAGTATTTTAAATTGGATTTTTTATTGGATTTTATTTTTTTCGTAATATTTACCACTGATATTAAACGAAAGATTACACTATATTATTGAACTCAGATTTTTTTGTTTCGTTTGACGTCACCCTCGAAATGAGTTTATGTTATGATTTCATTTCAATCCTTACTTTTGCCTCAAGTAGTTTATTTTAGGCATTTATCAAAACTTCATAAACTCTTACAATAAATTTATATTCGTTAAGACTGATTTTCTTTACAAATCATACTACTACTTAACTATTAACATTCCATCCTATGTATAACCCTTAGCTGTGTACATATCAACAGATATCACGTCAGGACAGGCAAGATGAAAGTAAATGTTGCAATTATAATGAGCTCCAAAACAATATTACCAATAAAATAGCATCAAGGGGTCAGTCAGGGCCTGCGCTGCGCACACGTATGCGAGCGCTTGTTTCGTGCAAATAATAGTGAGCTAATTTCGTGCAGATAATTTGCACAAAATCGTGCATACGACTTGCATCTATATAGGGCGGGCATCTGCATGCGAGAACCGTATGAGGCAGCGGAGACGTTCAGATTGCTTGTTACCAACAGTCAGGGTTTTACAGGTTGTGGGTTAATTGTGAATATATTGTATTATTTGTTAGCAAATAATTAGATAGTAGCTGATTAAATGGTGCTAAGAAATTGTAAAAGTCGTGAATTCGGGTATGTGTAACTGTTAAGATAATTTATTTTAATCCGAATTGTGTTGTTAATTATATTATTATAATAATGAGTATTACAGTTAGTGAAATTTAATTAATTAAGAATGATATTTATCCAGTTGTAGACATGCTCAAAAATTTATAGGTTTAATTTAGCTAAAATATATTTAATATATTCTTATTAGTATAATAGAAAGCTCTCTTTACAGCCAGTATTAGGCTATAATTTGTACATTTTATATAATTTACATTAAACATAAATATGGATTTAGTAATATTTTTTTACTATTAAATTGTAATAAGCTTTTGTTTAGTGTCGAAATGAAATATTTGATATTTATTGTAATATTTTTGATAATTGTTCTCATTAAATCATTAAAGAAGAGATAGTATTTTTCTTAACACACCATGCATTTATTCTTAAAACACAAGCGTACATTCTTACCAATCTTAGTATCACAGTAAGTTTATGTAACAATCTTAACCATTTTGTGGTTTTACCACGAGATTGCACATGTTCATCGGTAAGCTTTTAAGCCATTGAAAAGTTTAATTTGGGGTTGCATTTGTCAGAGGATGCAATTTTTTTAGATATCAATTGAGGGTCAGTTCAAAGTTAAACAAGTTTGTATGGTTGTAATCCTTGTCCCAGTGTCGCCATATTGAAAATTTAGTTCAAACGGCGGCCTTTGGACAAGAGTTGCAACTCCACAAACTTGGATTTATCTTTAAACTGACTGCCTCTCCTTGATATCTAATAAAAGAAAATTGCATCCTCTGACAAATGCACGCTTATGAAAAAAAAAACATTTTAATAGACTATTTTCGTTCCACTCACACGTCATCAGACAGAGAAACTGATACCACTTCTTCTTTTATTGGTTCGACGCCTTTAGCCACCTCATTCCGCATCGTCGTCTTAAATTCCATATAGCTCTCTTCACCCTGAGCAAACAGATCTATTTCACTGCCAATTTTATTAATAATTGTGGCATCATTCGACTCGCTCATTTTTATCATGCAATTGTCTAAATATTCAAGCGCTAGACGACTACGATTCAACATAGTTGAGGCATAATTCATGTAGTTGAAATCTCGTTCATAATCATTTAAATCTTCATTGTATGATGAGAATTCATCTGTCTTTGCAGTGATCCTATAGTTAGACAATGTGATTAATATCTTTAATGGTACAGCGTCTTGGACAAGATGGATGAAAGCTAAAATCTGTGATGTTAACCTAGAAAAAAGAATATTTGATTAGATTACATTTGCCAATTTTTTTTTTATACAACTTAGGTGGCAGACAAGCACACAGCCCACCTGATGGAAAGTGGTTACCATGACCTATGAACGTGTGTAACACCAGTGGAGTCACATCCGTGCTGCCGATCCTGTAAGAACAGAGATTTTGTGCCGTCAGTGTAGAGGACAAAGCAGGACAAGCCTTTGGTCATCCCACTGACAGCACAAAAACTCTCCAGTGAGCTCCGGCTACCCTACTCACCGCCGGGAACACAATACGAAGTTATTATAACCGCGGTATTCTTTAGGGCGGAGGTACTTCCCCAGTCGGACTGCTCTATTGGGCGGAAATACCGCCGTGTCCTACCTCCTCCAATAAATTTGGGAATCAATAAATTCATCTTCATCATCACTCTCGCCATCGCTCTCAAACTGGCCCTCCTCGGGTGTGGGGACCAACGAGTCCCCAACTGGTCCCCGAAAACGGGGAGGCGCACAACACGCGTCGCCGCCGCTGCCTGCCGCTTCTACCAGGGTGACCCCATCACCCCGAGGCCTGCGCTTATGGGGGGCGCAGGTCATTCATCGACCTAGCCAGCTTGGTGTCTTGGCTTAGCCGTCTGATATCTAGAGCAGACTAGGTACCTATCCCATCAGGTGGGCCGTGTGCTTGTCTGCCAACTAAGTGGTATAAAAAAAAAGCCTAGTGAGAAAAGCATGTGCTTGAGATGCAACCGTTAATCAGCAGGTTATACAGAACTTAGAAAAAATATCTAAATATTGCAAGCGAGTACATATCGAATATTCGGATTAATTAAGGATACAAGTCATGCAACCCATCGGGCACCACATGAGCTAACGTTGAAGTGGTTATGTCAGTCTCGAACCGACTGACCCACGCGTGGGTATTATTACCTGGGAACCTAGAACATTCTAGAAAGGTACCTGCGACACCAACCAAGCCGGTTGGCCGCTGACATTGGCGACCCCAACGCACTGTATATGGGCGGTCTCGATGCGCAATTTGGGAATCAAGTCCAGGCAGGCTAGAAACAGGATATGACGCCAACTAGGGCGAGGTATCATCTTCTTAGCGTAGCGTGGCATGTTGATAGTTACATCCAAGACTTTCACCTTGTATGCCCGGGGTCTGCTTACTGTTTCTCCTTTAGATTTGATTTGTACAACTTCTATTGACGTCAGAACTCCCAACTTCGAAAGGAAAACTTGCGCCAGATTCACGCCGTCATTCAATAGCTTGAGGTTGGGTCAGCCAAGGTCTTTAAAGGTTCCATACATCCAGGTAGAGCAAATTATCCGGGGCGACGGTGCGCGTTGCGCGCCTCCCCGGCGGCGGGGATGAGATGGACACTCCGTAGTCCCCACACCCGAAGCCGGTCCAGGACCGTCTCGTTTTGGGCCGACCGTGGTGCTAGGTCTTAGATAATCTCACCTCCGGCAACCTGAGACCCACACAGTTGACGTGCCTTTTAGTCGATTTAAGTCCGACATAACCTCTCCCACCGGCTCCGGTGGTGGGATGATATCCGTGGGGATTTTGCACACAACAAAAAAAAAGTAGAGCAAATTATATTACCTCGAATGAACAGTAAGTCCCATTCGTTTTGATATCTCGTTTCCTTCAGTATCAAATATTATCATAAGGCCATTAAGCGCATGGTAAGGCGAAGTTCTATGTATTGCCATGTTGTTAGTGTTAGGCACTCGTTCCATTTTCAAATATTCACAGAATTTATCAATCGTTATAGGTAGCTCACTAGGTTCTTTTAAGTGTCGTAATATGAGATCTGTTTTCACTGTCGTAGCCAGAGCAACTAACATGTTATTTGTGTCTGTAAAAAAAATTATTACTTACTACAAATACTACAATAAATATATAGAAAAAAAATCTAATAATATTTTTTTTTTCACTTTTCGGTTCACTCGATCAAGATTGAACAATATACTTGCGAAAGTTACCACAGATTGGTAAAGCGACACTAAAGACGTTACTACATAATTTTTACTACACAAAAGTAATTTCACGTAGGTATATCTAAAATGTTTCCACGCGCGAAAAAAGGAGTGAGGCTATTGCCATTTACGGTGCTTGTTATTTCTTCTTACTCCTCTTTTTGGTTCGGTTTATACTCGTGTTGTGTACTCGGCGGTGAGTATGGTAGCCAGAGCTCCCTGGAGAGTTTTTGTGCTGTCAGTGGGAAGACCAAAGGCTTGTCCTGATTTTGTGTTCTGCACTGGAGGCACAAAATCTCTGTTCTTACAGGGTCGGCAGCACGGATGTGGTGGTGTTACACACGTTCATAGGTCACGGTAACCACTTTCCATCAGGTGGGCCGTGTGCTTGTCTGCCACCTAAGTTGTATAAAAAAAATATATATCTAGCGGTTTCGGGGTGGAGTGAAGACCTTGCGGATTTGTAGTGAGTTTACGATATACTGACAATACACTCAGTAACAAAATGGATTGAGTTTATTTGTTTGCAAACTAACACATGAAGTATTCGCTCTCTTCTATTTGATTAATTGATAATGAATCTGCCCAAATTCGTCCTCCAGAGTCTTTGCATTAACAAAGCCAACGACAGTGTTTCCTCGACGGAATTCAGTTACAGTACATTGTCAGTCAGTACATCGTAAACTTACTACAAATCTATTTTTTTTTATACTGTAGATTGATGGCACTTGGTGGAATTTGTTGTTACACATATTGATAACTCACTTGTACTATTCCACATTACTTTATTGCTTATTACACCTGACCGGTTTCGCCTTACGGAACCTTTGAGGATGCCGTAAGGCAAAACCAGTCAGGTGTAATAAGCAATAAAGTAATGTGGAAAAGTACAAGTGAGTTATCAATATGTGTTACTACAAATCCTCGACGTCTACGCTGCGCAAGCCCGGCGTCTCCGCTCCGCGTTCGGTCCGCCTCGAAACCGCTAGAATGATAAGGCCCTTATGGTATCGAATGCCGTCTGACCTCCCAACTCTGAGAGGAAAACTCAAACCATCTGCAAGGGAACTGACTTGCAGGTGGGGTTGTCTTGAGTATATTCTTCGTGGTCTTGCCTGTAGTAAGGTAATACTATACTAAGATAACACTATACTAATCTATTTTTGTTTTGCTTTATGTGTGGGCTAACCCCCAAAGCATAGCACGTTTTCAAGGCTAGTACTCAGCAGAAGGAAGCGCTACGACTAAAGCCACACAGTGTTCTACCACAAGAGTATTTTACCAGGGTATACCCTATACAAGAACATCAGAATACTAACCTGCAAAATCATTTGATAATGCATCAAATTGTTCTCCCATAGTCTCCATAGATGAGACTGATATTGTTGGAATTGGAAGTAAACCTTCTTTACCCGACTTCATATAAACTATTAGGCCATGCAAATCTATTCTGCTTTGAATGCAATCTTTCACTTCGTCCAAATCAACAACTAAAACTACAGCAGATTCCTTGGCCGGTGTCAGCATCTGTGACTGAACTTCATTCCAAAACGGTGGATTACTGGTTTTCTCAAATATCTTTGTTGTGTATTCTATTGATTCAGAATATGATCCATGCAGAAGTATTTGTACATCTTCTATAGGCCTGCAATCGAAATTTAAAATTTGAACCAATGAATATAGGATTGGGAGAGGTCAATGTCCAGAGCACTGCACTGCGATAGGCTAATTGATTTGATTTGAATTTAGAATTGGCGGTAGAATGTATAATGCATGAAATCACGAAACAAAAAAGTGGTATAAATAAAAAAAAAAAAAAATATGTTTTATTTCGAACGCATTGATTCATATTTTGTTAGTAACAATATACTTAGGACTATATTAGTAAACAAATTAAATGACATTTTAAAACTAAAACTATTTAGAGACCAATTGTACGGCAGACATACATCTACGCTTACAATGGTTCAAAACAGGCAAGTCGTGCCTTTCAGCAAACATTTGCAAAATACTGTTGGAGCTGGCCCAAACTCTGCAGAGCAAGGAGGCTGTTTTTTTGCGCCATATTATTATTATTATTATTATTATTAGTTAGCAGGCAGGCAGTCGTAGACAACTGATAATGCCTGTATCCAGTTTCCATTTTCTTTCTTTCTATTTCTTTAGTTTGAGGTAAAATGTATCAAGTCTGTTTTTAAACTGGTTGATACTGTCAGCAGAGACTACATTTTCTGGGAGCTTGTTCCACGTTCTGACTACTCTGTTACTGATGAAATGTCTGTGAGGATTGTTGTTGGAGAAGCTAGTGCACAACTTCAGATGGTGTCCTCTTAAATGTGCATTCTCGTTACGAATAAAGAGGGCATCAAAGTTCTTTATATCGTAGAATCCATTCAAAATTTTGAATGTTTCTATTAAATCTCCACGATTTCTCCGTTCCTTCAGTGTTGTGAGTTTTAGTATTGACAAACGTTCCTCATATGTCCGCTGTTTGAGATTCCTAGGTACTTTAGTAAATTTTCGTTGCACTCGCTCTAAGAGATCAATATCCTTAACGAAGTAGGGACTGCAGACTTGAAATGCGTATTCCAAGATAGGTCTTATAAACGTTTTATGTATCTTCAGCACCATTTCTGGAGTTAAGGTTCCAAACGCTTTCCTGATGAGGTAGATTAGGCTGTTTGCCTTCTTGGTAACAGATGTTATATGGGCCTCCCACTTCAGGTCTTCGGTAATCATCACGCCCAGATCTGTCTGAACTTTGACATCCATAAGTTGTATGCCGTTTACTGTGTAAGTGTGATGAGGATTCCTATTTCCTATGTGCAGCACCGTGCATTTCGAGGCATTCAGATTAAGGAGCCATTCCTTTGACCGATTTGCTATTCTGTCTAGATCTGCTTGGACAACTTCATAATTGATCAAAGGATTTGCGAAGAGCTTGGTATCATCGGCAAAGATACTGACATTACTTCTCAAGGAGTAGGGTAGGTCAAAAGTGTAAATAATATACAGCACCGGGCCTAAAACGGACCCTTGCGGCACGCCACTGGTTATCATTCGTTGGTCTGATAGACTTTCGCCCACCCTCACACGGAAGGATCTTTGTTGTAGAAATGCACTGATCCAGGCTAGCAACTTTCCACGAATTCCAACAAAGTCCAGTTTATATAAAAGTCTTCTAATCGGAACTTTATCGAAGGCCTTTTCGTAATCTAAGTAGATTACGTCTGTAGGCTCTCTGATATTAAAATCTTTCGTCCACGACGACAAACACGACAGTAGACTGGATATAGTGGAGCGATGTGGGCAAAAACCATGTTGCTGGTCAGGTATAACAAGATGGTCAGTAAGAAAGTCCCTAATGTGTTTCACAATGAGTTTTTCCATGACCTTGCAAGCTAATGGTTGTCAAACTAATGGGTCTATAGTTAGAAGGTTCCAGTTTACTTCCTTTTTTATATATAGGCGTTACATTTGCAGTCTTCCACAGTTCCGGCAATACCCCTGTGTCGTACGATGTTTGCATAATGGTTGCTAAGTGATCCGCAAGGTCGCATTTTTGTAATATGACTACAGGGATCTCATCCGGCCTTGCTGAAGAATCTGTCTTCATTTCTTTAATGGCGTTTTGAATTTTATCCTTGGTGAACACGAGGTCGCCAATGGAGTCTGAGACTCGGACTACTGGATCCAAAGTAGGCAGTTGGTTAGGTGGTTCTATTTGATAGACACTTGCAAACTGTTCTGCAAATGCTTTGGCAATTCCGTCAGATGTTGTTACAGTTTCTCTTCGGGAGTTATACAAAATTGTTGGGATGCTTATTTTTGATGTAACTTGTTGCCTTATGTAAGAATAGATTTTTTTTGGTCCAGCTTGCAGTATACCCTTTTCATAAGTTATACGTGCCTTTCTATTATGGTTTATTAGTTTGTTATTGATTTTCCTATACTCTTCGTAAGTTTCAGAAAGTCCAGTCAGGGTGTATCTATTCCACAGTGCCATTTTCTGTTTTATTAATTGCTTCGTGCCTTCGGATACCCAAGGCTTATTCATAGTATGGTGTTTGTTTATTATACGAGGTACGTGTAGGTTGATTGCTTCTTTAAGTGTGTTATGAAAAGTTTCATATTGGCTTTTGGCACAATTAATACTGGTTGAGCTTCCAGGCGAGAAAGTGTGTAATTTTTTATTAATACTATGAAAGTCTGCTCTTTTGTAGTCAAGTCTATGTGTTGGTTTGCGATTTTGTCTAAGTGCCTGCAGGTGTATAGTGGTTAATAGACATGTATGATCGCTCTTCCCAACAGCTGTTTGGTGGTCAATATTAGCTATTAATGGTGTATCATTGGTTAAGATCAGATCCAGAAAGGATGGTTGATTTCCCTGCCGAAATCTAGTGTGTTTGTCTACTAACTGCTCAAGGTTGCTGGTTTTATACCACTGTACAAAGTTTTCTTCTTTTGGGGTGAGGTATCCACCCACATCTAGTGGCCACCGAACTCCACCAAAGTTAAAATCCCCCATTATAATTACTGTGTTAGTTTCGGACACATTGGTTATATGGGTCAGTAAGATATTGTCCTGATCCAGTGTTGAGTCTTGTCCACGATATAATCCACATAAAAGAAATGTTTTGTTTCCAACATTCAAATCCAGCCATAAACATTCTGATGCTTCATGTTTGATATTGTATTTGGTGTTTAATTGAGTTTTCATGAAATTAGTTTTATTTGAGGAGTAAATTGCTACTCCACCACTTCGTTTACCAATTCTGTCGTCTCTGTATAAGTCATATCCTGGGATTTTTATCATCGAGTCAGGTATATTTGGTTTGAGCCATGTTTCCGTTATTATTATTAAATCAGGTTTCAAAGTGTCAGCTCGTGCAATGAATAGATCCAATTTAGAAGTCACTGACTGAATGTTTGTGCAGAGGATAGTAATTGTAATTAGTGGTGCTGCAACCTTTGTATTTTTGGTTATATTAGGATTAGAACGAGCATGCTTGAGGATATCGTATATGCAAATTTAGTTTTTTTGAAAATTATTCTTTACTATAGTGGGATATCCTCGGACATATTTTATGGTAATGTCTGTCTCACCATTATTCATTCGCTTGTTGAGTTCTTCTCTTAGATATGTCATGTACTCTCTTTGCATAGGAGTTAGGTCAGCTGTAATAGATGTAGGCTTCCTTAGCTTACTTCTGTTACGGAATATTTCTAAAGCATCACTTTTACTATGAAGGACAACCTTCAATGGACGAGGTCTGTCAATAGAGTCACTTTTAGGGGCACCAAGACGAAAAAGCTTTATCCCATCCAGCTTTACTTTTTTTGTAATTGTATTCACAATGGCCACACACTCCCTCCTATCATGCTCCCTTCTCTCATCAACAGTATCACTAACCGACTCTGGGACATCATAGATGATAATGTTGCTGCCTCTATTGGCCCTTTCATTTATCTCTTGGATTGCAGACTCGGTTGCAAGCATACTTTGTCGCACACGTAGGTGCTGCACTTCTTCAGTGAGCTCATTTAGCTTTTTCATTATCATTGGCAGTTGGGACATAGCAGCTTTGCAATCGCCACAAAGAAAGGTCATAATGCGGGCAACAGTTTTCAGTTCAAGCACACGCACTTCAGTAGGTGACAATCCATGACAGTCTCCGCATAGCATAATTCTACAAGAATCACAGCGCACTGCTGGTTTTTTATCAGTTGGTGATTTTCCACATTTGCTGCATTTTTCTTGGGATAAGTTGGTTCCATTGTTTTTAGGACTCATGTTTTATATTATTTTATTTTTTGGGTATTTATTTTTATTACACTGGCAACACTGATTTCTGACACTTCGGTATGATTGGATTCAGTGTCAAACCAAAACAAGAATTTGGGGGTAGGTTGAAAAATTTTTGTACAAGGTCAATGTCAAATGAGAGAAAGATTTCACTATTTTAGCTATTGATCTTGATTATTTTGCTAAAATAACACTGATACACTACACCAAAGTTATGCACACAACTTTTACAGAGTTTTTATGACTATTTTCACACTTTTACCAACAAAAACAAATAAAATTTACGAGCGTGATGCTATCACTTTTACCGCTTTTGACAGTTTTCGCAGCGAAATCATTTGTATGACTGTATAAAAGTTACCTAAGTGGTAAAAAAAAACATATAACGATGATATCACCAAACATTTGCATATTGTATGGTTGAATATGGTGATACTTCCAGAATAACTATCAAAATCAATGTACTACACCAATATATCGCAAATTATGAATAAATGTTATATGCAAATAAATTTTAAAACCAAGAATGGGTTTAAAATTTCATGCATTCTACATTCTACCCATGGGAACAAAAGTAACTTATGCTGTTTTCCAGACTGTAATCTATTCCTGAACTAAATTTTAGCCAGATCTGCACAGTCATTAGAGCGTCATTAAATAACAAATATTTTCACAAACTTTCTTTTAAAATATTGGTAGGAGTAGGATATCTGTCTTATTTAAGAAATCTTTGACTGTACCTACATTTTGCCAAGCTATTATTGGCAAGTTAGTAAAACATGGTTCCCGGATGGACCTTCAATGGCCCTGGGTCAGCTGGGAAGTGAGGGATATGTCAGAGGCACCTCAGTCTCGGCAACTGATAACCCTTGCATATTTATAATTCTGGGGGATGCCTGAACTTTTAAAAAAAAGTGATTTGTTGGACCCAGATGATGGATGATAGGACATTTCCAAACATAGATAGATAGTACAATGGGCGGCCTTATCGCTGAAGCGATTACTTCTAGGCAACCTATAAATCCCCACGGATACCCCCCACCGGAGCCAGTGGAAGAGGTTATGTCGGACTCGAACCGACCAAAACGCACGCCGCCTGTGGGTCGTTTTTGGTTGCCGAAGGTGATCTTCCAAGCAACCTTAGGATGGACACTAATTTTATTAAAACAAAAGTACCATAATATGTACACATAGGTTACTACCAGTTTACATAACATAACATAAACTGACGCCTATATCCCCGAAGGGGTAGGCAGCGGTGCTAGCACCCACATTTCGCCAGTTTATGTTTAGGTCCCAATGTAATAGGTGGCAAGCCTATTGCCATCAACCGGGCACTTATAAACCTGCGATAAATACACACATAACTTCGAAAAGCATCGAAAAGTCATTGGTGTGTGTCATGGTAAAACCTGGGATCGAACCCGAAACCACGTCTTAGCAGTCCATTACCCATACCACTAGGCTACTGGGGTAACCAGTTTACAATTTGCTATAATAGTATTGCAAATCGAAAATACTCACTCTGTATTTCCATTACAAATGTCGTAAACAACTACAATCTTCTTGTTAGCACATTTGATCCAAGGCTTGAAAGGGCGAAGTTTTAACATATTAGCTATCTGAAAAGACACAAATACAAAAGTTATACACACATACCATTTTAAAATTCCAAAGGATATACTTTTTTTTTATACTACTTAGGTGCAGACAAGCGCACGACCCCCCTGATGGAAAGTGGTTAACGTGGCCTATGGACGTGTGTAGCACCAGAGAAGCCACACTCGCGCTGCCGACCCTGTAAGCACAGTTTCTGTGCCGTCAGTGTAGAGAACAAAGCAGGACAAGCCTTTAGTCATCCCACTGACAGCACAAATTCTCCAGTGAGCTCGGGCTACCCTACTCACCGCTGGGAACACAACGCGATGTTATTATAACCGCGGTATTCTGTAGGGCAGAGGTACTTCCCCAGTCGGACTGCTCAATCGGGCGGAAATACCGCCGTGTCTTACCTCCTAGCAAATACTACTACTTACTATTACTTAGCCATCAGTCAACTACTCCATCAAGTGTGATCTTCAATACGGCCTATTGGTAGTTTTTTATTTATAGCTTTATTTGTCTACAAAACAGTACAAGTATAATAGTAAGCAAAAAAAAAGTTGTTAGTGTTTGTTTATAAGTTTCTGCAATGTAGCCCTCTTTTTTTTTTTTTACGTGCGCAAAATCCCAACGGATACCTCCCCACCGGAGCCGGTGGAGGAGGTTATGTCGAACTCGAACCGACTAAAACGCACGCCGCCTGTGGGTCGCTTTGGTTGCCGAAGGTGAGGTTGACAGGCGTATCCCTCGCACCCCGGCCGACCCAGGGCCATCTCTCACGATCTGGCCCTATTCTCAATGTAGCCCTCTTGGGTAAAAGCTTTCTCTATCTCTTTTCACCTTTCACTATCCTTAGCAGTCTGCATCCAATCCTTTCCTGCTTTGCTTGCTATATCTATATCTAGAGAAGTGCTAGAAAGGAGGAAGCAGCTACAGACAAAAGTTGATGTGCAAAGGAAGAAAGGAAATATAGTTTTTTTAAATACGACAGACTACTGGTAGTTGGAGGATTTCCATTAACAGTGAATAGTTCCGTAACTCTAAATGAGGAACTAATGACAATTGTAATTTATATTAGACAAGGTACTTCACTGTAAATTGAAATTTGGAAATGCTGCAGTGGAGTTTGTTGGGCCTTATTTTCTCAACTAGCACCTAAACAGTGATGATAAACTAAGCTTAAGTTGATTAAAATTGAAATCAATATGTTATAACTATGTTAAATTATTTGATTGAAATGTTAAAGTACCCGCATGGTTCCCGATAGAGAGGAATTAGGGCCACCATATCTATTAAAAAAAAAAGGATAGGGTTGTTTAACATCAGACAGATATATACAGCTCAGACTCGGGCACCGATACAAGGCTCCAGTCAACAATAGTGCCCAGACGATGGCAATAGGCTCACCCCCTATCATGTGGGGCGGAAAACAATGATTAGTGGAATGTGGGTGTTAATTCACCTCTGCCTAACCTTTCGGGGAAACGGTGTGATAATATTATGTATGTATGTTTAAGTATTTAGTACCACCGTCACAGCAACGCATGTATTTATATAGGAAAATTTGGATGGCTTCGGATGCGGTACGGTGGCTCAGTAGTTAGAACATTATAAATATTGATATGGGTATCTATATTTATGTATTATATTTATGTTATACATGTGTATATATTTTATGTATATGTATAACTATTCTGATTTATTTGAAATGTGATAAGTAGGTACTGTTTATGTTTAAGAACCTATATATAATTAATCTATAGTTGTTATAGAACCAAACGCATCTCTTGTTAATATGCACCTACCTCGTACTAGCTCTGCAGTACCCTATGGTAGATGGGCAGAGAATGCCTACGGCATTAAGTCTGCCAATGTACATTGTGCATAAAGTATAAATAAATAAACAAAACCTTCCCTCTGTAAGTAAAAGATTATGAGTTCTAATCCCACCTAAGCCGTTACATTTTATCTATCCTAATTGATTTATAACTAACAAGATTTTCTAAGAGAATAAAACTAAAAAGATCTTGCTTTTAATGTTTGAGTGCACAATCTCTGTGGCGTGGTGCTAGTGAAAGCGACTGCTACGCAGGAGGCGCGGGTTCGATCCCCGCTCAGTGCAAATATTTCTATGCATGACTATGGGTATTTGCATTGGTCTGGGTGTTTCTATATATAATATGTATGTATTTACAAAAAAAAAGTATGTTTATCCATATTCTAGATTCCATAACACAAGCTAGTAAAACTATGCTTACCATGGGTCTAGATAGCGTTGTGTAGAATGTTGTAGAATATATATAAAAAATAAAAAAATCACTTGATTTTCATACACGCTAGTGATTATAAGTTCCCTTTTCAAGAACAATAGATATAAAATCATTATAATACTCACTCCCTCCAAGCCATCTCTAAATAGTGACTCCTCCAAATTGGGATGTATTCTCTTATAAATTGAAAATGCGACCTTTTGTCTAATTTTTAGGAAGTCTCTAATGGATCTCTCATTACTCTTGAAAATAGTCTTAGCTGCAATTAATTTTCTCATCAAATGTGTCGTAATTGGTAAATTAAGAGAAGAAACACGCTTTTTGTTGGCGGTCTTAGTTTTCATAGGTTCAAAACTTTCGAAGTTTTCATCAGGCACTAAAGGGTAGGTACTATTCTGACTAAATATTTTCAACAAAGATTCGCCACAACATGAATGATCGCTCACTTCGTATCTTAATACTTGAATTAGTGTCTCATGAATTTCTAATTTATCTTTTCTAGATAAGATTGTGAGTTCACCGCCACCAGCTAATAAATAGAAAAGGTCGCCGCGAATGTTTCTCAGTATTCGCATTTCATTGTGTACAGTGGTTTCGAGGGTAACATAGGACAACAAATCTCGTTGATAATACTCTCGGACTTCGCCCGATTTTGTATACACTGTTACATCAATATTCTTGTCACATTTAGGATGGTTATCATGAAACACATAGCACTTAACATCGTTTATAATATAGGCTGGTAATAGTTGTGCCAGCGCTTGGCGGACGTTTTCTAATATAAGCGCCATATTTTTTCTGTATTTGTTAAATTAAAAAACACAGTAAAATAACAGTATAGAATTAGCACTATCTTCAGTATCTTCGATTCTATATTAAAATGGAATCTAGCACAGTACGTGTAACATTCCGTGAAAAAATATTTAACTTTTAGCGTTTTCCCGCGGTAGTCGGCACAATTTTTTGACACTTTTGACAGCAATGACCAATGACAGTAATAATGTCGTTCAAAAATCATTTTTAAATATTTCAGTCAAAAAGTTAGGTAGCCACTATCACCAGTACAGTAAGCATAAATTCCTAAGTTCCTCTCAATCCCTTTCCATTGAGTATTATTTAATTCCGTACTAATAAAACCGTTGCCTGACACCACCTGACACAGAAAATACCTTGGCTGGATTTAATACTGATTTAACCACCTTGTGATGCTGCCTCACCAGGCCGCGCATAATCCCGATATGGTTCGTCGTGCCGGTTGGTGACCGGATTTGGAAGCCCGGCGACCATACTCGGGGGGGTACGGAGGCCCTTCCGTTCGGCGCGTCGGCTCTCGCCATGCCTCACATTTATAGATAAAACCAATATCCCGCGCTTTGTCACACGGTGCTACGGCGGCAATCACCTCTTTTTTCACGCCTTCTCCCACCCAAACTCATGGCAGCGCAATTTAGAGAACTAGGCAACACAGCAGCTCATCACACTCCCAAAAGCTTGCTATTTGAGGTGGAGTCCACTAACATCTGTGGACTCCATGCAAACCTCAACGCCGTCCACCATCACCTAGAGACGGCGAAACCTGCCATGTTTTTTCTAACGGAGACGCAAATACACCGCCCTGACGACACGACCTAGGTACTTGCTCTACCCTGGCTATATGTTCTTGAGGAAAGTTTTCGTGCAAAAGCCGGGGTGTGCGTGTTTGTTAGGGCGGATGTTTACTGTCGCCGTTTGTGCTGCCCAGAGGACCCATCTATCTCTATCCTTTGGGTACACGTAGACCATGGCCCTACGAGTCAGATCTATGTGTGCCTCTACCGTTCCGATACAGGAGATGCTGAGACAACTCGACTCTTTGAATATCTGAGTCAGGTGGCAGATGACGCGCAGGAGCGATTTCCGAATACCGAAATGGTATTTTTGGAGGATTTTAACGCCCACCACGAGTTCTGGTTGGGCTCCTCCAAAACAGACCATGCGGGAAGAGCCGCCCACGCATTTGCTCTGGCACACGGCCTGACCCAATTGGTGCACGACGTCATTAGGATACCAAGAAGGTTGGGCCTAGCACCTTCTCTGCTAGGCCTTCTGCTGACAAGTAATCCGGACCGGTACAGTGTGTCGGTGCGAGCCGCTTTAGGCAACTCCGACCACTGCTTGGTCTGTTCCACGGTACCTATTATAGCGCCCCCATGACCCGTGCAGGGGAAGCGGCGTCTCTGGCACTACTCGTCAGCGGACTGGGATGGACTTCGTGACTATTTTGCGTCCATCCCGTGGGTTGAGCGCTGCTTTGAAGGTAAGAACCCATCGGATTGTGCTACTGCTGTCACCGGTGAGATCGGTCTGGGTATGGAATACTGTATCTCATATACCGATATCACCGGTGACCGCGGGGTGCGCCCTTGGTTCGGGCGCGAGTGCGCGGAAGTTGTTGAACAAAAACAGTCTGCGTACCGCGCTTGGGTAAGGGCGCGCGCCACGCGCCATCCCAATCTGGGCCACTTCAAGGCGGCGTACAACAGAGCCACAAAGGTCTGTAGAAGGGCCTACGTCAGAGCGGATGCCCAGCGCATAGTAATGGCTACCGGCCTGTCTGTTCTGTCAGCCTTCGCTGCCTCCGCTGCGTAAGCCTGATGAATCCCTGGCCCATGAGCCGCAAGAGAAGGCAAATCTGCAGGCTAATCTCTTTGCGGCCAACTCCCGAATCGATGATTGTGGTACCCAGCCACCAACACTCGAAAGCCAGTGGTTTGGATGTATTCCGATAAACCAAATATGTTGCTTTCTCGATGCGCAAAAGACAGACTGCTCACCGGACGGACCCGTTACTTTATGCTCACCATTGTAAAGACCCTAATGACTCAGGCAACAAGTGTACCTGCCCGGATATAGCTAGAACAGACATAATAAAATACCTGGGTATTATAATAGACGAAACCCTGTCTTTTGCTCAACATAGCGAAGCACTAATTAAAAGACTACGCAAACTAATGTTTGTATTTAAGAAAATTAGGCACATTGCTGATTTAAAACTAATTAAACAGGTATACTATGCCCTTTGTCAATCAATATTAACATACTGCATAACGTCATGGGGAGGAGGGGGTAAATCCTTGTTACTGCCCATCGAGAGAGCACAGAGAGCGATCCTAAAGGTAGCAACTTCCCGTCCTTTCTTATATCCCACTGACCTCCTATACAAATCTTGTGAAGTACTAACAGTCCGCCAGCTATTTATAATGAGCACAGTACTAAAACAGCACGCAGCACTCCCATTCAGCACTGATATTGTAAATAAAAGACGGAAAGGTATTGTATGTACCCAGCGAATTGCGATAAAGCACGAATATACAGCCAAATTCTATATGTTTCTGGGACCACTGCTGTATAATAGAGTGAATGCTATAGCAGACATATATCCTCTGAACTTCAACCAGTGTAAGAATGTCCTAAAGAATTTCCTACAAAAATTGACACACGATGAAACAGAGAAGTTGATAACGGTAGTGAAATGAATATTTGCTAAGTAGTTTAGTAACTAAGATATATGATTTTAGATTTAATTACCAATTCACTTTGTAAGTAACTTTTAGACATATGAATTAAGTATTTGTTTATTTTAAATGTAAAAATTGCACTACAAGCCTGAAAAACAGGATTACCTAGTTCAGGCACAATCTATTTGGCACAGCTTAATAACTATAGTGTAAGATTGATTTGACAAATGTTGTAAAGTTTATGTATAAAGTATGCATTAAGTATAAAAGATAGCAATAGATTATGAAACTATGTAACATATACTTTGGAATTAATGAAATAAATTATTATAAATTATTATTCCAGCGGTAGTTTTGCAAAAATGTGCAGCGGAGTTGTCTCCAATGCTTACGCGCCTGTACCGGCTGTCCTACAGTTCGGGTACAGTGCCTTTGCCTTGGAAAGAGGCGAATGTTCAGCCGATTCCCAAGAAGGGGGATCGCTCGGAGCCAGTTAACTATCGACCCATAGCCGTCACCTCAGTGCTGTGCAAAGTGTTCGAGTAATTAACAAACAGCTCATGCGGCACCTAGAGGATCACTCCTTAATTAATAACCGGCAATATAGCTTCAGGTCGAAACGGTCAACGGGTGATCTTCTAGCATACGTTACCCGAGTTTGGGGTGAGGCTATGGACAAGCACGGTCACTGGCAATTAGTATTGACATCGCCAAAGCTTTCGATAGAGTCTGGCACAAATCGCTTCTTTCCAAGATACCTGCCTTTGGTCTGTTTTCTAGACTGTGCAACTGGGTTGCTAGCTTCCTGCAGGGGCGCCGTATTCGCGTCCTTTGTGACGGACGAGCTTCGGAGTTTCTGCAGGTAAATGCTGGCGTGCCCCAGAGGTCCGTCTTATCACCCACTCTCTTTCTTCTGCATATCAACGACATGCTGTCTACCGGCAATGTTCATTGTTAAGCAGACGATAGCACTTTACATGGGAGTTATCATGGACATCCTGCGGCCAAGCAGTCAGATATCGCAGAGAAAAGGCAGCTTCTTGTCACTGAGCTTGACGGGATCCTGAATCATATTTCTCAATGGGGCTCTGAGAATCTGGTTGAGTTCAGTGCCAAGAAGACGCAGGCATGTGCGTTTACAGCAAAAGTATCTTCTTTCCTTCCCCTCCCAACAATCTCAATATCCTAGGTATATCCATACCTAGGATACATCCGTTCGCTGCAACCTGAATAACGAAAATTACATCGAAAGTATCATCAAAACAGCCTCACGAAAACTCGGAGTCCTGAACAGAGTGAGACGATTTTTCACGCCGGATCAGCGGTGTCTTCTATACAAGAAAAAAATTCGCTCCTGTGTGGAATACTGCTCGCATCTCTGGGATGGTTCAGCAAAGTACTTACTAGATGCTCTCGACAGGTAGCAGCGACGTGCGGTCCGCATCATTGGGAATCTCGAGGTCACGAACACCCTAGAACCTTTACAGATGCGTAGAGATGTTGTGTCCATTGCTGTATTTTATCGTCTGTACCATGAGGAGTGTTCTGATGAGCATCCGCACACGGTGCAAAACATCCGATCAAGAACCAAGCGGTTCGGACACTCTTTCCTCTGTCGCACCATTAAGGCTTGGAATTCATTACCAGCTCACGTGTTTCCTACTTCCTACAGTCCCGGGTCCTTTAAGCGGGGTGTGAAAAAGCATATGATGAGGCCGTCAAGCTGAGTGTCACCATTGTCACACGGTATGTGTAAGTAATGGTGACTCTCTTTTCTGGGACTTTGCCTTCAGCTTACCATCAGGCAAGGCGAAGTCTAATTGACGTGTCCTATATATATATAAAAAAAAATTAAAATTTCACAGGCAAATATTATGAAAGTTCACGTTTCGAGAATAAGTAGGTACTATACATTGAACAGAATCTCTATCCCGTTGTACTACAGAATCTATAGATCATTTTCCGTGTTCCGTATTCAAAGGGTAAAAAAGCGAAACCCTAGTACAAGTAAAACTACGCTATCCGTCTGTCTGTCGTCAGTCGGCAGGCAGCTAGACAGAATTTTCACATTGGATTACCGCTATAACAACCAATTTTAATACTTCCTAAAAATTAAAAAACATGATATGATTGACACCGGTTCCCTTTGTGCGCTAATAGGATTAGCACTTGGACGGATTTTATTTGTACCTATATTTATTAGTGTTTATCAACTTTTGTTACGATTGTACTTAATTTTTTATCCTTTCAGTAAGAATTTAATCAGCGCAAATCTACTTAGCTATTTATTATATTAGGTACCTATCTATATTTTATCCATAACAGTAGAGTTGCGGCAGTGAACTCGTCTGCTACGAGTGTTACGCAGGAAGTGCAAATTCGATTTCCGCTCAGTGCAAATTATAAATGAATGCATGAATCTGTTTATTTGAATTGGTCTGGGTAATTGCGTACCTCGGAGCGCATGTCAAGCAGTCAATCTCCGTTATCATACGAACATCTACGGCAGTAGTCAAACGGATAGTTGGAGCCCTAAAAAGTCTAACAACTTTGACATCGCCGAAGGGCTGTGGAGGTCAGATAGCAGTCGTTTCAAAATTTCGAAGTTCAACCGAGTCGCGGATGAGTTAAATAATTGGTAAAGGTAGACCCCGGACTCCGAGGTAAGGCCTTGGATGCCACCGGCATTAACGCAAGGGTGGTGATGACTTATTAGACTATGGAAGTTTTTATTATATTTATTACTCACTATTTTCTATTATTCTTCTAACCTTACCTAGCCTACGAATCTAATCGGGTTAGCGAGCAAAGTGTTCTGTAGGCACCTTGGCTCCACTCAACTCGGAACAAGGTCATTCCGAGCTGTGTCATTGCAACCGCATTGCACCATCTCTTGGTTATTGTTGTTTTTTGTATTCTCATTAATATTGTAAACGTATGGGCAGGTAGATACATAGATTTAATTACTGTACTTAGGTAATTAATATTAGCACAGTAAATTTAGTACGCGTTCCAAAATTATTTCGAAGCTGAGGATAGGTAAATTCGTTCAATTTGGAAACCAAGCATTTACCACTTATGGTAAGCGGACACCGTACTTAGGGTATGCTCTGAAATACCAAAGTTGCGTCTAATCCCTGACACGTTGCTGACACTTTTTAAGGAACTTCTTAGGTAGGTAGGTACTATTCCAAAATTTAAGGATACCTATCAAAAGCGATGCAAGTTTTAACTGATTTGTTAATTGCTGCAACTAATATAAATGCTTAGGTATAGAACTTTAGGTACCGCCCAATTTTGAAAATTGAGCTAACGCTAATCCGATCCCCCATACATACATACACATAATCACGCCTTTATCCCTGGACGGTTAGGCAGAGGTGAATTAACACCCACGTTTCACCAATAATTATTGTATTGTGTCCCACGTAATAGGGGGTGACCCTATTGTCGTATTCCGGGCACTATTGTTGACTCGATCCATGCACCTGAGGCTGAGTCTGGGCTGTATTTATCTTTCTGATGTTAAACAGCCCTGTACCTTAGTCGCTTTGTACGACACCGCATGGGTAGAGATGAGGTGGCCCTAATTCTACTCTGCCGGAATTAATAATAATGTTTGTATGGGGATCGGGTTTTTCCTTTACCTACTGTGGAAATAGAAACAAAACTTATCTAACTTCTATCAGTGTACGTATGGTTGTAAAACAAAGGCTTTAGTTTCCTCCGTCTGATCACGTACAGCGCAAATATGTAGCGATTTCTATGACTATTACCGTCGAAGGAAGTGGCCATTTAAAGTAACTATTTTAAAACGTCCGCCTCACGGCCACTGCTTGCGTGGGTGACAAATCTCTGGACTACACTGGAGGTCCGCCATGCTAATATTAGAATAGTGTACTGTGTTACATTACAAATGTGTTTAAGTTCTAGCAATGAGTTCTATGTAGGTACAAACTGTACCAACTATAATAGGTAGCGATCAAGGAACCCGAAACTTTTTGTGACTGTTATCAGCCTGCTGACATTTGTAATAGAGTCAAACTTTTTGGTTGTATGGGAACGGCGCTTGTATGACGAAAAAGCCCTGTTCAGTCAGCGTCAGAACTTTTTTACTTTTTGTTTTTTTTATACCACTTAAGTAGCAGACAAGCACACGGCCCACCTGATGGAAAGTGGTCACCGTGGCCTATGGACGCGTGCAAAACCAAGTGAATCACACTCGCGCTGCCAACCCTGTAAGCATTGAGAGTTTCTGTGCCGTCAGCTTAAAAGACAGAGCAGGACAAGCTTTTGGTCTTTCCACTGATAGCACAAAAATCCTCCAGTGAGCTCTGACTACCCTACTCACCGCCGGGAATACAACACGAAGTTATTATGACCGCGGTATTCTGTAGGGCGGAGGTATTTGCCCAGTCGAACTGCTCAATCGGACAGAAATACTGTCGTGTCCTCCTACTAATGTTGACTATAAAGTCTCAAAAAAGTATTAAGAGCAAGATATTAACGTCACTCAAACCAAAGGTATGTATGTACCTATAACTATAACATGATCGCGTTAATTCCCGTTAACATTATTATATATCATGGAATGCGATAGTTTATAAGTTAATATTAAGAGTATTTCGGCCCCAATATTTCTACTAATAGACTGTATTATTGATTTAAATTGCATTATTGTCCGTACTAAAGGTATGTGCCGAATAACAGAACAATCAGCTAACAGGAAGGGGAGAAAACCAAGGTAGATATTAAGATCGATCTGATGCTGGCTGTATACTTACAACATTCTTTTACTATAATACTGAGATAGCTGCGGCTTTGGGAGGTTAGTGGTGGAGTCCGTCTTACGATCGAGAGGTCCCGGTTTTGAATCTCCGCCACTACAGACATGACGCCAAACAGACGAGAATCCACTCCCACCACATTAGCGGGAGGTAATACTAGTAATTTCAGTTACCTTCAGTACTCCAAAAAATAAAAGACACCCCTCACGAAAACCGGTCATCGACCTCTATACTTACAACACCTGAGGGTTAGTAGCACGCAACCTTATTCTCCACCGGAGCTCTGAAAGTTCTGTTGACCGACACAAATACAATATTAATAATTTTTTGACGATTGTTTAAACTTAACGATTAGATATTGATTAACTAGTTCATTCAAATTTTTCAATTATAGACCAATAGAGTTAGATAATCTCCTTCGTTTATTACTCAAACCACGGATATTGGCGAATGTCTGGGTGAATGTCTGGGTGAATGTCTGGGTTCGCAATTATTTAAAAAAAAAAAATAGCTAGTTCACAGCAAATGAAACTAACCATACAGTATCGAACTATAACTAGAGAAAAGTACTGTGGAAAAGAGGAATTTCCAAACACAAGCTTTATATGTTAGGTTACATGGAAATTCTTATTGAAACTGAAAATATGTAATAATCTCTACAATTCTAATACGAACATTAGAATTGTAGAGATTATTACGTATTTAGCTATGTTTAGCTCCCATTCTATTAGAAGTTTCTTCCAATTAGGGTGATTCTTGGGTGTTCATCAATTTTAAATTGTCATTTCACAATTTCTTGGGGGGATTTAAGCCTGCTACTTAGCTGGTGGCTTTTTGTAAGTCCTTTGAATTCTGTTAATCAAAATATTAGTAGGTATACAATATGATCGAACTTGAATCCAAGACCTGTAAAATTTAAAAAAAAACTCACTATCGTTAGTTTTTAGAAATCAAATAAACGTTAACTTCATTTCTATTGCTTGTTCATTCACATTGTTCACAAGCAACGGTCTGCCATCTGGCGGGCTGTAGCTTTATGAAACCTGTCTCTTGTGGCTACTAGAATGGGTAATGTTGACTCTGGTCTTTTTGAAAGTGTACCTAAATATTTACGGATATTTGCATTCGTATGAGTTCAAAGATTGCCCGCTTTAGAGGACAATTTTGATTGTGTTGTAAAATATGCAGGCATGTGAAATTGTATACCCTGTTTTTGGTCACACTTTACCAGATATTCTTTTGATCCCAACCTGTTGAAGCCAACTGGGCACTTTGAAATCACTGACGAGAAAATTGGAATAGGGAAAGGGAATGGTATTACTTTTATTTAAATAGGTATTTAGAAATAAAAAGCCTAAGTAGGTACCTACTACAATTAAGTAATCTATGACTTTTTAAAAGTCTTGAATATTAACCTGGCTGTTGTAGGAAATTAAATTCACTTTTAGTGATAGTTGTGCATTTAACTCCAATTAAACTCTTAAGCTGAGTGTCTGTTTTGGTACTTACTACTATTTCCACATATGTATTATACCACTTAGATGGCAGACAAGCACACGGCCTAGCGGATGGAAAGTAGTTACCGTAGCCTATGGACCAAGTCCAGCGCGAGTATGACTCCTCTGGTCATCAGTCATACTCGCGCTGCCGACCCTATAAGCACAGAGATTCTGTGACGACAATGTAGAAGCCTTTAGTCTTCCCACTGACAGTACAAACTCTTCAGTGAGCTCTGGCTACCCTACTCACCGCTGGGAACACAACATGAAGTTATTATGGCCGCGGTATTCTGTAGGGCGGAGGTACTTCCCCAGTAGGACTGCTCAATTGGACGGAAATACCGCAGTGTCCTACCTCCTAATAATGTATCTCTGTTTGTTTTTATCGGTACAAAAATAAAAAAATAAATGTTGTAAGTACACAGGTAGGTATCTATCTAATACTAATAAAATAATTTGTTTATTCGATTGCCCTAATCGTCCAAAAAGGATAAGGAACGACGGTGTTGAATAGAACCAAATACAACGGGTGAAACCGTGAGGCACGGCTTGTCTACAATAATATCGGCGCATAGTGTAAATAATGAAGGAGTATTTATCTATCTAAGCTTTGAAAATAATGATTATTAAGAGAGTGTGCGCACTGCACGGATGTAGAAAAGAGTATACTTGCCACCTACTTGACTCAATCCGGATCTGCAATCCTCTATCTAAAGTTCAAGGTCAATATAGTGAATAAAAACATTAACTAAAGAAAAAAAAACCTGTGTGTACAAACTATTTTTAAGTTGACCTGTTCGGATTTTTTTTTGAAGTATATATGTAAGTAGATACCTAAGTATGTAGGTACCTATAAGTTTTAATTTATTGAAGTACCTGTAGGTAGTTCAATAAATTAAAACAAAATAGAATAGAATAGAAATACAAAACGGAGAAAGAAAACATTATAGCGTTGTTGTTTTTTTCTCCGTTTTGTATTTCTTAAAGAAATCCTAGCCTGAATATTTCACAGTACAAATCTTTCAGCAATTAACAGTCAATTACATACATACATACCTACATATAATCACGCCTTTATCCCTGAAGGGTTAGGCAGAGGTGATTAACGCCAAAGTGTATAGATAATAAGGAAAATTTGCATGCCCAATTTAGGCAGAACATGATGTACCTAGTCATAAGACACAATTTGTAACATCCTTATCACAATGTTCTAGCAAATAAAGATCTATTCTATTCTATTCTATTCTATAACCAATAATTGTATTCGGTATTTCGGTCCCACGTAATAGAGGGTGAGCCTATTGCCGTATTCCGGGCACTATTGTTGACTCGAGCCGTGCATCTTAGGCTGAGACTGGGCTGTATATACCTGTCTGATGTTAAACAGCCCTATCCCTTAGTCGCCTTGTAAGACACATGGGAATTCAATTACAAACCAATGGTTACTTTTAACAAAGATTTTCTTCTATCAAGGCCAAAATTCTCTTGTATTAAGTATGTTATTAGTTACACAATCCTACTAACAGTCTATTTTCACAAACGTCATTATTATATATGATTTATATTTCCTATTTAGTTATTTTTATCAACATTTCCAACAGATTTCAACATACAAACTTTAATTCTTTCAACACCTCACATTAAACAACATGGTAGGTACATAACACAACTCAATCGGGACGCTTCTTATGGTTGATACCTTTGCCAACTTGGCGATTTGACCGAGATGGAACAGCTAAGGTACCTATGCCAACTTGCCAATTTGACCGAGATGGAACAGCGCGATGGAACAGGCGCGCCTCCCCGTTTCCACCAGGCTTCTGCCAGGGTGACAGGTGGCTCCACCTGTCACCCCCAGGCCGGCGCTCATGGGGGGCGGAGGTCGTTCATCGACCTCCAACGCCCGAGTTGCCTTCGTACGCGGGCAGCTTGGCTTGCGATCCTTCGTCACTCCCGCTGCCGCTCCTCCTTATTCACGAGCATTACTTGCTCGCAGAAGGAGGCGCCGGCCGCCCAAACATCCGTGCAGCGGACCATCACCGCGAGCAAGGTGGAGAGCGTGAGAACCCTCACTCCCAGGGCCGCCACAAGCTCCCGCCTCGGCGTCTCCCACGCCGGACACTCGGTGAGCGTGTGCGGCCCCGAGTCCTCACTCGCGTCGCAGTGATGGCACTCGGACGTTGGCTCTTTCTCCATCCGACGCAGATTCTTTCCGAAGCATCCGTGCTCTGTGATCATCTGTGTCAGACGGTACGAGAGGCTGCCGTGAGGCCTCTAGCCATTCCCCCATGATGGGTCTTACCGCCGCTACTACGGCGCGCCCTGCGCCTGGTCGCCCAAGTCGTAGCTCCCATTCCGCCACCATTTCCCTGTGGAGCCGGGATCTCACGGCCCGAATTACTTCGGGCTCGGGGTCGTGACCCCGCTCCCGCGCCGCCTTTTGGAACCGGTATAGCGCCGAAAGGGATCTCGCTTCCAGGATCCGCGCAGCAGACCATCGCCGCGAGCAAGGTGGAGAGCGTGAGAACCCTCACTCCCGAGGCCGCCACAAGCTCCCGCCTCGGCGCGGCGGCGTCTCCCACGCCGGACACTCGGTGAGCGTGTGCGGTCCCGAGTCCTCCCTCGCGTCGCAGTGATGGCACTCGAACGTTGGCTCTTTCTCCATCCGACGCAGATACTTTCCGCAGCACCCGTGCTCGGTGATCATCTGTGTCAGACGGTACGAGAGGCTGCTGTGTGTCTAGCCACTCCCCCATGATGGGTCTTACCGCCGCTACTACGGCGCGCCCTGCGCCTGGTCGCCCAAGTCGTAGCTCCCATTCCGCCACCATTTCCCTGTGGAGCCGGGATCTCACGGCCCGAATTACTTCGGGCTCGGGGTCGTGACCCCGCTCCCGCGCCGCCTTTTGGAACCGGTATAGCGCCGAAAGGGATCTCGCTTCCAGGATCCATGGTGGCGATCCGGCGAGGAGACTCGCTGCGTTGAAGGATATCTTGCGGTACCCCCTTATGATGCGGCACGCCAACTTCTGCTGCGGACGCTGCAGCAGGGCGCGCTCTGCGCCTGGTCGCTCAAGTCGTAGCTCCCATTCCGCCACCATTTCGCTGTGGAGCCGGGATCTCACGGCCCGAATTTCTTCCCGCGCCGCCTTTCGGAACCGGTATAGCGCCGAAAGGGTGATCATGGTGCTTGCAATAGCGCCGAAATATTGGAAACTCAAAACAATGCAACATGGTAAATATCCCGATTATTTTGATAATGATGTGAGTGACCATGATAGTTTAAATACTTAACTTTTCACTATTTATCGCCAATACTCTAATTCCTTTGTGATCATGGTGCTTGCAACAGCACCGAAATATCTATAACTAGAAACCTTATAACATGGTAAATATCCCGATTATTTTGATAATGATGTGAGTGACCATGATAGTTTAAATACTTAACTTTTCACTATTTATCGCCAATACTCTAATTCCTTTGTGATCATGGTGCTTGCAACAGCACCGAAATATCTATAACTAGAAACCTTATAACATGGTAAATATCCCGATTATTTTGATAATGATGTGAGTGACCATGATAGTTTAAATACTTAACTTTTCACTATTTATCGCCAATACTCTAATTCCTTTGTGATCATGGTGCTTGCAACAGCACCGAAATATCTATAACTAGAAACCTTATAACACGGTAAATATCTTGATAGGTTTAATACTAATATAAGCATTATGATGATTTTCCTACAATTTCTCTTTTAGACGGTCCCCAATACGTCTTGTCAATTAGAGTTAAAACTTTGATTGACTGAGTATATTGGGGTTATAAACTGTACTATAAATTATACTTTCATATATTACGTGAATCAATCTCTTTAGATCTATGTCAGACATCTTCACTTTCGTTTGTCATTGTAAATCAAGGTTATTGGCAGCTGCTTGTAAACCTGTCTTTCATTCATAAAGACCTATTATTTTTATTCATCGATAGCTACATGATGCATTGTATTATAATGTACACCTACATAGGTCCACAATCAATACTGGTCTATAGATATCACAAACCACCACAAGTGATTGTATCATCATATTATAATTTATGTCACGTAAAATAGACGGTAAGATGTTTGCTTTATTAAGTGATTTGATTGTCACTAGTGACAGTGATATGCTCAATTAGTTTAAGTTAGACGATAAGTACATCATCATCCTTTGGCTTAAGTTGGGGTCTAACAGTGATATGGCAGAACTTCATATTTTGTAATTTTTGTCTACTCAGAAGAACATAACTATTCTTCTTCGTCTGTCGAGCGGTCGAGTCGTGTTATATTATATTTAGTCATGTTATATTTTTAACCCCCGACGCAAAAACGACGGTTGTTATAAGTTTAACGTGTCTCTCTGTGTGTGTCTGTCTGTGGCATCGTAGCTCCTGAACGAATGAACCGATTTGGATTTAATTTATTTGTTTGAAAGATGTATTAGTCGGGAGTGTTCTGAGCTATGCTATGTTTGAAAAAAATCGGTCCGTTGGTACAAAATGAGGGAGGACATATTTTTTCTCAACTCCCTCAATATGGGTCTCAAATGAAAGGGTTTGACTAGTAGAATACCATTTATTATTACAAATCCAAGATGGCCGCCACCACAAAAAGGCGAATTACATTTTATTTCACAACTCCCTCAATATGGGTATCAAATCAAAGAGCTTGACGAAGCAATTTAAATTTAAAAAGTGTAAAATTAAAAAAACCTCCGTCACAAAAAGCAACCCCCAAAGATGTCGAAAATAAGTTGTGTTAGTAAACTTTGATATACCTAGTAATACATATTTTGATTCAAGCGTTCGGAAGGACCTTGGATCGTTTCGATAATATGACGTAGTGCTCTACCAGATAGCGTCCCCCGACATAACAAGGCTTGCATCAAAATATGTATTACTAGGTATTTCAAAGTTATAAAGCTAACTAACACAACTTAGTTTTGGGGGTTGTTTTTTTGTTTACTGCTTCACACTGGGAGTGTGCAGCCAGCCCGATAACGTTCTCAGGGTGCTGACTTCTTTTTAGGAGAGAGAATTAGCATTACCATACAATATCATGGTCGGCAGCGCGAGTGTGACACCCCTGGTGTTGCATACGTCCATAGGCCACGGTAACCGCTTCCCATCAGGTGGGCCGTGCTTGTCTGCCAACTAAGTGGTATAAAAAAAAAACAATGCTGCCATACCTGGCAATGCTGCCAGTCTTCTGGAAATGCTACCACAAGAAGCTTGAGATGCGGAGGAATTCTATGACGTACTTATTTTAGATTTAGTCTTATAATTTAATGTGTAAGTAGTGTTTTACTTTTTATTATCTTGTACCTAGGTATAAATAAATTATTTTAACTATCATAACATCTCTTCAAGAAAATATTTCTTTGCCAAATTAATAAATTATACGATCTACTACTGCAGACTGTTCCTTCGTCCTTGAACGTCTCGTACACAACTAAGTTATTCATTATCTGCGAGAATCAGTTTTTAATCCTTTCTATTTGGTCTCTAATCTGGGCCATAGTCATAGTATAGTAATAGTATGACTCAATATTGGAGAGAACTAATACCGTAAACAGGAAAATTACTAGTTCTCAATTCTCTAGACTTTGACAACGCTATCACTATTTCCTTTTCGATATATATTCTTCTTTATATGCTAAACGTATCTCTAACAGCGACATTATAACAGATTTATATCAATCAATTAGCCCACCGCAATCCACTGCTGGACATAGGCCTCTCCCAATGTGCGCCATTTTCTCTGATCCTCCGCCTTCCCAGTCTGTCCCAGCCACCTTTTTCAGGTCGTCCGTCCATCTGGCTAAGGGGCGTCCTACCTTTCGTTTAACTTCTCGCGGTCTCCACTCTAGGATTTACAAGTAGATTTATTTACAAGTCTTTAATCTTTGCTGCGTGTCCACCGACAAAGTAAATTAACTACTTCCGTAGGAATACTTCTACGTCAGTAGAAAGTGCATAAAATGTAAATTGGTACTTACTAAGAAAACGCAATCTCTCTTGAATGTTAAAACTATCGTCGTTCAATCACCAATCCCGGTTAAGTGCCTACCCAAAGCTTGCATATTGGAATGGAACCTGTTGTTTTACACTTCTACTGCTGTATGTCTACTTTAATTTTATTTTGGGGCAACATTCACAGATTTTAAACTGCAACAATATACATACATATAATCACGCCTTTATCCCTAGAGGGTTAGGTAGAGGTGAATAATTAACACCCATATTTCACCAATAATTGTTTCGGTCCCACGTAATAGGGGGTGAGCCTATTGCCGTATTCCGGGTCGCCAAGTTGAGTGCCACCATTGTAACACTTAGTGTCTGTAATGGTGACCCTCTTTCCTGAGACTTTGCCTTTAGCTTACCATCAGGCGAGGTGAGGTCAAGTTGGCGTGTCCTATACAAAAAAAAAAAAATTAAAAAAAGAAAAATCCGGGCACTATTTTTGACTCGAGCCATGCATCTGAGGCTGAGTCTGGGCTGTATTCATATATCTATCTCATGTTAAACAGCCCTATCCCTTAGTCGCCTTGTACGACACCGCATGGGAAGAGATGGGGTGGCCCTGAGATACCTGCTAAGTCGTTAGACTTCTTAGACGTCTAAGTATTCTGAGTCTTTTATTATGTCGTCAGAATTGAACATAATTATTACATAAAAGTTATAAATGTCAAATTGGTGAACATGATCAACTATCAAGTCATAAGTAGGTATCTAACATCGATTAAGATTGAACCGATTCAGGCGGGATTCGAACCCACGATCTTTACCTTACAGGGGGAATATCACTGAGCCATCGAACTTCGCCCGAAATGATCTCAATTTTCCTATATATATCCGTCTAGCAAATTAAATGCTTTAAAATTTCACTCAAAGCAGTAATTGATATAGATTATTTATGTAGAGTGGCATACTGTAAGCTATTTCAGATTTTGATTTGATAATCATTATGTAAACAAACTTATTTGTTTATCATTGAACGTATTGGTGTACGACTTAACTTGACAACCTTGAAAGGAAGTACGTACCTGTTCTTGGTGCCATGAACACGCTCAAAGGTCAAGATTGTATACCTATACATTCTTGAGCTGTTTAGCTCTTACTAATGAATGACAAATTGACTAACCAAAATGAAGATACCTATCTTACTTACAAGAACTTTATCTAACATATCACTCCAATACATATAATGACACTAGATCCCGCTTAGGATGATGATCTCCAAAGTAATATTTTAGACATTACGTTTAAATAAAAATATGTGATAGGATTGTCATTTGTCACCCTATATTTTTTTATACCACTTAGGTGGCAGACAAGCACACGGTTCACCTGATGGGAAGTGGTTACCGTGGCTTATGGACTTGTGCAACACCAGGGGCGTCACACTCGCGCTGCCTACCTTGAAGAAACCTCCTAATGCCCCTTTTGAAAAGCTCCATATTGTAGGCGCATGGGATGACCGCAGCAGAGAGCTCATTCGACAACTTGCGTGTGCGTGGGATGAAGTTTCTTTCATACCGCACAGTGCGTACCGTCTCAGGTTGCAATGTGTGGGGATGAATTCCCTGCCTACGGCGAGCGGTGCGATGATAGAATGTAGCTGTGGGCATCATGTCAAACAATTCATCTGAGCACAAACCATTGTATAGGCGGTAGAACACACATAGCGAAGCAAAGTGCCTCCTAAACCGGAGAGGTTCCACATCACCTGCGAGTATGGGATTGTCCACAAGCCAGCCTCAACGTCCGTCTTTGCACCGAGTCGAATGGGTCAAGCACCAGCTAGTACCAATGCAGGAGCTCCAGCAAAAAGGTGACAGCAGTACTCTATGTGGGGCCGGACCTGTGCCTTATAAAGAAGGAGTCTCTGCCCCGCAGTGAAGTACTGCCTCGCCCTGTTGAGCACACCAAGTTTTTTTGATGCCAACTTAACCTTGTCTTCCAAATGACTGCGGTACTGGACGTCACTGGAGATATCGACACCAAGGATCCCAATACTCGAGGCAATGGTAAGTAGGTAATATCCTGACTAAGTCAATATTTTTACTATACTTAGTACTATACTTATAGTACTATACTTATTAGATACCTGTCTTACTTATAAGAACTTTATCTAAGAAATCACTCCAATGAATGCAATAGCACCACATCCCGCCTAGGATGATGATATCCTAACTAAAGTAATATTTAAGACATCATTACGTTTAAGTGCATGAATGGACCAAGAAGATCATAGAGTGGATCCCCAGAGACAGGACAAGATCTCGAGGACGCCAGAGGAAAAGATGGGCAGACCTATTCATATCAAGGGTTGGGGCGCACTGGATGAACATAACCTGAGATAGGACTTGCTGGAAGTCAATGGGGGAGGCCTACGCCAGTGAGGCGACTACTACCTAAGGGAAACATGAACTATAAATTACCACTAAATGAAATTAAACTTAAAATATGACTAAATTAAATTTTAAAAAAATACATTACAAATAACAAACAAATACAATATATAATACTGACTGGTGAAATTGATAACTTAATTATATAATTAATTATAGACGCAAATTTTAATTTGAATGATAGTAGAATAAATGGCTTTTTTATTTTTTATTTTATTTTATTACGTGTAAATAAAAAATGTGATATTGTTGTCATTTGTGACCCTATATCCTGGCAAGGTCAATATTTTTACTTTAGAAGCTGAAGACATACCGGCAATACTAGTTATGTCAAGCTTAGATTATAAATAGGTCAACTGGCTGGCGAGGTGTCAAGTAATAACTTGTGGAAATGTTGAAATTTTTTATATGAACGCTGTGATATAGTTGCCAGCAAAAGGTTTTCGGATCTTAGGATTGCTACGACCATTTGGAACGATACTAGAAGACTATATACCTAAGTATATAATCAAAATATAACCTACGTGTTATCAAATGCAGAGAAGGCCGCAGAATAGCAGCCACGTGTGAAGGTTTTCTGGAAGTCTGCCATGTTAAAACATTTGGAGCACTCGCAAGCAAAATAGAGGAATGAAAGATAATATTAAAGCTATCGGGATATTTATCAAATTGTATTATTCTGAGTTTCCAATATTTCGGCGCTGTTGCAAGCATCATGATCACGGAGGAACTGGAGTATTGGCAGAACACAGCGAAAAAGTTTTAAGAAGTAAATATAGCGATCTACCCTCTTTCGAATTCCTTTACTATTTTACTCTCACTACAATCTCGAACTCGATCTATATCACGTTCACGACACACGATGCTTACTGTATCCACTCGCGATTTTGGTTTGGCTTGATTCTGCTTGTTTTTGCAAAGACCACTGAATGCTAGACGTTCGGCAATTGAAACCCATCCTCACCATTGAAATTTCACTTTTTGATTTCAATCGCTTCCCTAACCAATCTTTGGTATATAGTGGTATCCTGTTGAGAGCATCTGATGGTTATTAACTCGATCCAGTGGTCAGTACCGGATTTGGATACCAGAAACACAGAACAATACAACATGGTAAATATCTCGATAGTTTTAATACTAATGTAAGTGATTAAATACCTAAACTGAAGCATATCGATTTCTGTACATTGAATAATCAGTCACCTTTCCTGGAAAAAGGAAGTTACCTCATGTTCTGTGCGAAGTGAATATATATTTCGAACTACTCTAATTTACTTCTGACTAATTTCGTTACGCGAACCAAGACAGCTTAATTTTTCCTGGCACTTCCCAAGTGTGTATTCTTGGGTAATCCTGGATCTATAGAAGTTGCAGTAGTGGATGTGTACCTAGAAGGGATACTGTTTTGGTCCCTTATACCTAGTAGGTTTACTTTTACTTTCGATTAATATGAAATATTTGCTCCATAACAAATAAGGAACTTACGCGTAATTATAGATTCAGATTTAAGTTATTTAATCAGCTGATGCCGGTGGGTTGACCGAAGGACCCCAGTAACGCTGCGTGGAGACGAACATCCAAGATTTTTTAAATAAAATATTGGAAAAGAAATGTTGAAAATTTATGTAAAGTACGTGATAAATGTAACCGCAGAATACTTCAACACGGTCTCTACAATTAGGTCAGTGGCACGGCATTCGCATGTCACCGACTGAGAAGTTGGCAGATTTTTAAAAAGAAAACACAATATCGGAATAGTGCTAAGTGCCGGAGTGGTTGCCAGGAATAAAGCTGCAGTGCAGTAGTGAGCTTGCAGTGACAGACTGCGGTGCTGGCTCACCATTCATTGTGATGGCGGGAGGTCGATACGTAGCCAGTGTCGCCGCGTCTGCTATGATGCGCGGTCGTATCGACGCCGCTTCGTTACACGCATCTCTCGCTTGACATTTGTGAGCACTGCGCAACTGACTCGTATTGACAGTGAAGCCTTTATTTATAAACAAATTGTAATTGCCTGTGCTTTTACTTAATTTAATAGCAATAGTTTCATTCATGATCGGCCCTTTGGATTTACCAAAAAGACAATAGTGGAATTTAAGCCGACAACGAAAACATTTCATTAATTTTAACGTGAAAGCGCATGTGACGAAAGACTTATATAAATACTAAAATAATATGGACATGAATGACATTGATCACCAAAGTAAGTACATATATATTTGTCTTCAAAACAGTTTCACAAATTACATAATCTCATTAAATAATCTAATTTCAAATAAGATTAATAAGTTACAAAATAAGCATCACAATAAATTTAGAATGACACGAAGAGTAACGCTCAGTGATAAAGTTGATAAATAAAATGATAATGGGAGAGTGAATGATGTAACTGTTTATTGAGATGCTCTTTAACACATGACAATTGGGAATTAATTTCTCGATGACAGCGGCTATGTAGCAATACACATTTGAACGCCCACAGCTCAAACTCGTAACGATGGTGACACACTCGTAAATCAAATTAAGAGGCCATACAACCCAAAGATGAAATAAATCTGTATAAAACAATAGTACACTTTTCATTTTACGAGCAAAAATCAGAAGAATAACATTATTAAGACGATAATATCTTAAATGTTTACGATGAGAACCGGTCGCTAAATTACTCAAAACAAACTATTAACTTTTTTATGAAACAACGTAGTAATTTATGAAGGCTCAGTATTTATATGCTGAATTCAATTCGCTATAACCAATTGAATACAGGCCCATTATAGTCATTAGGAGTATAGAAAATTTATCTTTTGAACCAGATTTGATCGTGGATACCTAAAAACTTTATGTTGTTTCGCTTCTATTATTGTGTACGCATTGTTATACATTCGGTATAAATACAAATGAGTACCTTGCGTGATGAAGCTTTTATATTAATCGACATACGAATATGTAAGTATAGATATTTTTGTATGATTGATACTTAATACAGTATAGTCGAGTAAAATATTGGTATAGTCAACGATCGATGACAAATTAAACAATTTGCTTTATGGGTAATTCTGTTTTAATAACAACCACACAACCAATTATAATATTACTCTTAAAAATTTGCATTCTTCTCTTTAAATTCTTGTCTTTACATTCTTTCGTCTATTTTTTAATCGTTTGGTTGTACAGTCTACCTGATAACTGAATACAAATTCTTATTTATTAGTTACCATATGATATGATTGTAGGTTAAATTCTTAACGTGTCTCAAAAGTAACTATCCCAATAAAGGCACATGTATTATCCTATTAAATTCCAAAACTTGTTTTAAAATCCATCCTAGCCAAAAAAGCAAGTGCATATTTAAAAGGAGATCACTTTGAGCCGTCGGTCCTGGTTGCCATACCAACATAAATGGCAGTCGTGATGGGTAGTGGGAACCCCTTAAAAATTCAGTGTTTCAATATCGCCTTTGGGTTGTGGAAGTCAGATGGTAGTCGCTTCATGGAAAATATTTAAGTTTAGCCTAATCCGCGGCTAGACTGGTAAAGCGAAAATGCCAGAATCCGAGGTGAAAGCATCGAATGCGTCTTGAATTAACGCTAAGATGAAGAAAAAGAATTAAAAAGAGGACATTTTCGAAATTCATTCTTAGATAATAAACATTATATTGTCGTCCAATTAGAAAAATGACACTTTCTTCTACCTAGCGTTCTCGAATCGGATGCTTAGTTTGGTGGTTTAAATTTATCATCAACTTAGAGCAGTGCCGTTACAGAATTGTTATTTTTTTGTAATTACTTTTGAGTGGATGGTTTGTATGCCGTACAATATGTTTACTTACAGCTTTAAATACTGCAGTTACTTAAAATAAACTCATTTTATTTCTTTCTTTCTTTAGATAGTAAGCTAGGCTTTCACTCACTTTTTAATTCTACTTAACCTATTTTTCGTCATCCCTGGTAATGAGTTCATTGGTGCACGATCGGGTAGTGACTTTATCTTGGTTTAAGGCAATCTTTGAGTGCTTCCTGCTTTCATTTTTAGCTTTCGTACGATCCTCTTCTTTTAACCTTTGCCTAGGATGGATTTAGAACTATCATCATTATAATCTTTGCGTTAGTCTCAGCCGCATTCGAACGAAGTCTTCACTTCGGAGTCCGGGGTCCGCTTTAAAATTATATTTAGCTGAATAAAGGTTGCGTGTTTTGTGTTTTGTAGCACAAAGTTACTTTATCTGCTGCTACAACTGGGTCACTAGAATTTTATATTTTAAATTTATCGAATATTACATAAAATGATGCGGTTATTTTGAATTTTGGATAAAATGCCGGCTGTAGTTATGTAAACGTCGTTCGACTTGAAATTTTCGAATAAATTATTGGAACCGGTTGATAAGATATTCATTATAGTATTGTGCTAAACAGGACTTCTTATGATATTTAACATTTTATTGTCTAGAAGAAATAATGTAGGTAGGTAGCTGTCCTTTATTAAATGTAAATGTAACAAATATTTTACAAAATTATACACAACGCCATCTAGACCCCTGGTAAGCATAGCTTAACTAGCTTGTGTTATGGAATCTAGAATGCGGATAAATATACTTAGATATTTTTTTGTAAATACATACATATACAGAGAAACACTCAGACCAATGCAAATATATATATAAATATTCATACATACAAACATTTGCACTGACCAGGAATCGAACCCGCGCCTCCTGCGTAGCAGTCGAACGTTCTACTGCTACGCCACAGAGGCCGTCAAATCCAACGTTCGTTTATTAAAAGTTTTATCTGTTCAAATAAATTATATTGAAGTCGGTTTGTTTGTAACATTTACAGAACAACGTTTTAATTAATATATATATGAATTTGCAGAGCTCCGTCAGAGTAGAATTAGGGCTCTTCTCATGCGGTGTCGTACAAGGCGACTAAGGGAAATGGCTGTTTAACATCATACAGATATATACAGCCCAGACTCAGCCTCAGATGCAAGGCTCGAGTCAACAATAGTGCCCGAAATACGGCTATATGCTCACCCCCTATTACGTGGGACCGAATACAATTATTGGTGAAATGTGAGTGTTAATTCACCTCTGCCTAACCCTCCAGGGATAATGCGTGATTATTTGTATGTATATTTGAATGTATAGGACACGGTACCTAAAGTGCCTCACATTCTGAAAAGCAATTTAAGGCGATAATATTTATTTAAGACAAAGTTAATTCTCAAATACGGACTTGGAGCTACGTTTCTACGAATTCTATATCGATTTCGTACTCACGTTTATCGCTGTATTTGCGATGCCCAAATAAAGGAAGTTTAACTAATATTTGATATGGCCTGACCCCTCACAAGAGAAGAGGCCAGTATCCAGTAGTTGAGCACTTTATAAAAAACAAAGCTCGTATGTAATTTGAGATCGCTCTGTATACTTAACAATTAACAATAAAGTAAAACAGCTGTGATGTCTAGTAAAGATAATATTACACAGCTACCTAAGTTGAAGGGGAAACCTTGACAATTAGAATACTTTTGTCAGTTTATTTTCTCTTTTGTCAGATTTACAACACAGGAAGATTTTCGTAAAACAAAATATCCAAAAATATCTACCTCGCGCATTTTTTTTTTTTAAATAGAACACGTCAATTAGTCTTCGCCTTGCGTAATGGTAAGCTGAAGATTTGGAGAGAAGCGATTTATGCCAGACTCTATCGAAACCTTTGGCGATGTCAAGACTAATTGCCAGTGACTCGCCGTGCTTGTCCATAGCCTCACCCCAAAGATGGGTAACGTATGCTAGAAGATCACCCGTTGACCGTTTCGGCCTGAAGCCATATTGCCGGTCATTAATAAAGGAGTGATCCTCTAGGTTCCGCATGAGCTGTTTGTTAATTATGTGCTCGAACACTTTGCACAGCACTGAGGTGACGGCTATGGGTCGATAGTTGGCTGGTTCTGAGCAATCCCCCTTCTTGGGAATCGGCTGAACATTCGCCTCTTTCTAAGGCAAAGGCACTGTATCCGAGCTGTAGACAGGGAATTCATCCTAACAATATGCGACCGGAAAGGATGCGCACTTTGCACTATGAAAGTAATTTCATCCCACGCACGCTCAAGCTGTGGAATGAATCCGCGGTTTTACTAAGCGACTACACTATGGGCTCCTTCAAGAAGGGCATTAGAAGATTTTTTCAGGGTCGGCAGCACGAGTGTAATTCCTCTGGTGTTGTATATATACGTTCATAGGCCACGATAACCATTTCCCATCAGGTGGACCGTGTGCTTGTCTGCCACCTAATTAGTATAAAAAAAATGGTTAGCCAAATAATCCAGCCGGATCATATTCGGTGCAAAGGAGCTCAGAATTCACCACATTTCCGCGCTGAAAGGCAATTATGCACCTAACTAAACTATACTATAATAGCCTATTAAATATTATAACGTCACAATAAATTATTTCATACAAGTTTCTTTCTAACTCACCGTTTTGTCGTTTCGTGATCTCTTTGCCGACTAACTTTTCTCAACATTCTGACATTAGCAAGTTGTGACAACAAAATTAAGTCATTCAATATGAATCGAATTAACGTTAAGTAAAAAGTAGCCTACTGGTATGGGTAATGAACTGCTGAGATGAGGTCTCGGTTTCGATCCCAGGTTTTACCATGGCATACACCAATGACTTATCGATGCTTTTCAAAGTTACGTGTGTATTTATATAGTATAAAGTGTACAGGGTTGGCAGCGCGACTGTGACTCCTCTGGTGTTGCAGGCGTCCATAGGTCACGGTAACCACTTTCCATCAGGTGGGCCGTGTGCTTGTCTGCCAACTAAGTGGTATAAAAAAAAAAATATCGCAGGTTTATAAGTGCCCGGTTAATGGCAATAGGCTCGCCACCTATTACATTGGGACCTTAATATAAACTGGCGAAATGTGGGTGCTAGCACCTCTGCCTACCCCTTCGGGGATATAGGCGTGAGTTTATGTTATTTTATGTTAAAAAGTAATCAATTTGACTATCTAGTAAAATTAATTACTTTTGTCAATTTGTCTGTTTAGTCAAATACCCAATTCCATGCATGACCAGCTTAGTGGCAAAGGCTGAATATTATCAAAAGGGAATTCGGTGGAAAAGAATTCTACCTCTTATAAAAACCGTCCTCCCGTTTTTCATAGGTTTTCCTGTTTTTCGAAGCTTTTTTGTAAACACGGGGTTTTCGTGCTAGAGATAAACTAACCTATTTGTCATTTTGCTTTTCTTCAGAAACCAAGTCAGTCAAGTTAAGTAAAAAGTTTTAACATATTTCGGAAAGCATAACAATGCGCTCTTTCACATACTTTTGACTCAGGTATTCTAAGTTCGTGTTATAATTTTGGGAATGATAGTAACACCTTATTATGTTATTTGGGTCATAATTCGCTGATATGTTTGTCTTTGATGTGTTATATTTCCCAATATCCTTTATTTAGAACTTAATAATTTAGGTACAATAACTATCAACGTAGTAGATGTTTCTCGAATTTTTTTTGGCCTACATCCAATAGTTGACGATGAAAGGCGAATTGATTGATTGGATTGGTTGCTTGTAGAATAAATAATAGCATATCTATAGATAATAACTACATCGATCTTTGCGTAACGGATTTGTCAGGCAATATATGAGACTATAAAAAACTTGCACAACATTTTCCCACGAAGCTAACGTCTATATGGTTGGTAACAAAAACATTAATGCCCTTACCACACTGTAACAGTGGGAGGTTCCCACTATTAAACTGGGAGCTAAAATTCATATTGCATGCTTACAATTATCCATACTTCCATAGAGTTTTTTGGTGAGCTCTTCCAACTAATCCCACCCTCTCCTTTCCTACATAGGACAACACGTGCAGGGCTTAGATGTCACCCTCACACTGTGCAGAATACGTACCACCAAGACCTGGAATTCATTACTAGCTCACGTGTTTCGTGGTCGTAGTCGCGGGTCCTTTACACGGGGCGGGAAAAAGCATCTGATGAGGCCGCCAAGCTGAGTGTCACCATTGTAACATTACTTAGTGTCTGTAATGGTGACCCTGTTTCCTGAGTCTTTCCTGAGGTTAAGTCAAGTTGGCGGATCCTAGATAAAAAAATAATACTTAATATTATAAATGCGAAAGTAACTGTCTGTCAGTGTGAATGTTACGCTTTCACGCCTAAACCGCTGAACCTCATTTGATGATATTTGGTATAGGGGTAAATTAGGCCCTGAGAGATGACATAAGCTATGTTTTATCGCGATGACCGACATCCACACAGGTGAAGTCGCTGACAACAGCTATTATCATATATGCGATGGACCGGATTGGATATTTGTTAAAATCAATCACGCCAGATCGGCTAAACAGATCTGGATGGAATTTTGAAGCCGCCAGTCACTCTTGCAGAAGCAGACCGAGACGGTGGCGCCATTAGTGCCCCTCCGTCTATTTCTGGGGAAAGATGGGGACGCCGTAGTCCCATACCCGATGGGACCTTCTATAGCCTTGGGTCAGTTGGGGTGGGCGAGGGATATACCAGAGGATACCTCACCTTCGCAACAGACGGCCATGCGGTTTTAGTCGGTTCGAGGCGGGCTCAGCGGGGGGTATCCGAGTGGATTTCCGCATATAAAAAAAGTCTGGTATAGCACATGGCTACGTTTTGTTACACGCAATGAAGTTCTGTATGTCAGATGTCTGCTACCTGACGCTTAAAAATCTGAAGTAAGTAAGTAACGTGTTAAAAATTATAATAGAACATATACTTTATATTATTATTTAAAACAACAGATTGCTGCTATAAAGAGTATCGACGGTGCCACGGGGAGTAGTCACTAATTATTTTATTTATTTATTTTTATTTTTATTTATTCGGGAAAACAAACAGTTACACAATGTCCTTAATATAAAGTCTTAATATAACATAGTTGTAATTATGTAACCTACAGCGTTATCCACATATTATTACAGTAGTATTACGGTTATCTAAAAAGCAACATTCATTTTTAGTCCAAATCAGTTAATTTTTTTAACAGAGCATTTCTAAATTCATTATGCGACAAAGTGAATACATCCAAATCTATAAACAATTTATTATAATTATTTACAATGCGATTTAGAGGCGCACGTACTCCAGCATTCGTGCGACTAGTGAAAACGGCGAACAGTGGGCGCGAGCGCACTTCACGTCTGATGACTGTCCTAGGCACAATGTAGCACAAACTATTTGTTAAATAAGTGCAGTCGAATCTGTTATTGCATAAGTCATACAGAAACATGGTTTCTAGAAAGATACGCCTGGATTTCAAGTCCAGTAAGTTCAAGTTCTCCCTGGTACGATGGCAACGGTACCGCACTGCTTGAAGGAACTTATTTTGTACTCTCTGCAAACTATCTTTGTATTTTTGGTACAGTGGGTTCCATATCAATATAGCATACTCCAGCTGTGACCTGACCAAAGATTTATAAAGGTGAACGTATGTATCAGTATGTCTAAAACCTATGGTGGACCTCATAACAAAGCCATACATGCGATAAGCATTATTAACTATTTTATCAATATGTTGATCAAGGTGGAGCTTTGAATCCAGTAGCACCCCGAGATCCTTTACCGTAGCAACATTACTTAAAGTGGCATGAAATAATGAGTATGTATTCGGGACTACTATTTTCTTTTTTGTAAATGTAATTGCAATGCACTTTGATATGTTCAGTTTTAATTTATTCGCACTACAGTAATCAGAAAGGCGGTGCAAGTCCTCTTGCAACAAATTACAATCATTGTTTTCGGAAATAGATCTATAAATTTTAAGATCATCTGCGTAAAGCAGAAAATTTGCATTTTGAAAACAAGATGAAATGTCATTAATGAATAGAACAAAGAGTAAAGGGCCCAGGATGGAGCCCTGTGGTACACCAGAGGTTACATTAATTGGATAAGATTCATGACCCCTGATCACAACTTTCTGAGATCTATTTGTTACATAAGATATGAACCACCGTAGCAGATCACCGCGAATACCATTATACGCAAGTTTGTTTAGAAGGAGTTCGTGATCCACCTTGTCAAAGGCCTTACAGAAGTCCGTATAAACGGCGTCAACTTGCACTTGTTTATCCATATTGATAAACAAAAAGTCTGTGAAGCTCAATAAATTGGTAATAGTAGATCTTCTTTGGACGAAACCGTGTTGTTGTTTTATGATAACATTATGAATATAGGGATAAATTGCTCTATGTACAAGTCTCTCGAAAACCTTCGACAAGGTGGACAGGATAGAGATGGGGCGATAATTTTCGACATTATTCTTAGAACCTGCTTTATGTACTGGTGTTATATTGGCTCGCTTCCATCTTTCAGGAAAAGTGCCCTCAACAATACATTTATTATATATAATATGTAAGGGTACACATATACTATCTGCTGTTTTTTTAAAGAAATAAGCAGGTACTCCATCAGGTCCCGATCCCTTCGTTCCGTCCAATGAGCTTAGCACCTTTCGAACCTGTTCCAGAGTAAAATTAATACCGCTTATCATAGTACTATTATCTGCATAAGTATCGGGGGGTAACCAGTTCCCGCTGCTGTAAGATGAGGTTTCATAAACGGATTCAAAAAAATTCGAGAACAAATTACATATGGTACCAGGATCGCCAGATGTTTGATTCCTATAGTAAACAGTGGCAGGTATACCTGCTTTAGTTTTACGGTTGGAGATGTAACTAAAAAGATATTTTACATTTTTCTTTATGTTATCTTCTATAGTATCAATATAGTTTTTATAGTTTATTTTACACTCAGTATGAAATCTACGCCTAAGAAAAGAAAATTGCTCATAATCCGATACATTGTTGTACGATTTCCATTTTAGCCACGCTTTTTTCTTATTGTTAAAAATATGTTTGAGTGATTTAGAGAACCAGATGGGAAATTTAGTTGATTTGACACGGGACATGGGAGTGTGATTCTTAATAGATTTGTAAATAGTATCGTAAAAAATGTGCACGCAGTTCTCAGCGTCTGTACCATTTAAAATGTCGGTCCAGTGAACATTAGACAAATCATGATTAATTTCTCCGTAGTCAGCTCTATAGTAATTAAATTTTGGAGATTTCAATTGAGGAAGAGTCATATATGTGCCTTTATACGTAATAGTGGCACAGAATGGAGGATGAAAGGCACTTATCTTAGATAGTACGTCCGCTGGGGCATGCGTTGTACAATCTGTGTTGCTAAGTAATAGGTCTAAAATGTGTTTTTTAGCGTTGATAAAACTGTTGTATTGCAAAGCATTCACAAGTGACATAAAATTACATAAGTGCCGACTAGCTCTCGAACTAACACTACAGTGCAGTCCCGAACCCACACTGGGTACCCAGCTTACCTCTGGTAGATTATAATCTCCAAATAAATAGTAGAACGTGTATGTCAGATGTCTGCTACCTGACGCTTAAAAATCTGAAGTAAGTAAGTAACGTGTTAAAAATTATAATAGAACATATACTTTATATTATTATTTAAAACAACAGATTGCTGCTATAAAGAGTATCGACGGTGCCACGGGGAGTAGTCACTAATTATATAATTTAATATAAAAAAATATCACTTACCTACGTATATTACGTATAGAATGCCGTGTTCTTCCCGGTGAAATCGAATACAAGAACAAGGCAAAGTAGCTACGATATAAAGACAATGTACCTACAAACAACTTGCACAACATATTCCCACGAAGCTGTACTCTATATGGTTAATCATAACAACAAAAGCCCTAGTTAATACAGTTTGAAAGTAAAAATATTCAGAAAAATCTTAAGCATTTGCCAAAAAAATTGTACAAAGTCACAATGCATTTCAAACTTTACACTTAAGTAGTTGTCATTTTCTAGATACAAGTCAAATTTTAGGAATTATTACATGCAGATATATCATTGTATTTTGTACAAAAGCCGTAAAGTTGTTCAAATTATTATTTTGTGCAAATATTAACATTACTTATGACATTTCTTAAAAACAAATAGCTACTACAGTCACCTTCAGAAGTGGTTTTAGTCATTGTAAGTCACCTTAACTCCAAAACCTTTCATAAAATATGACGATATTGTCCTCGAAATCACCTTAGCTCTAAATCCTTTCAAAAATTTCTTATATTTTGTCCTCTGAAGATTACAAAAACACTTTTACATTACTGATTTATTTCAATGTAAAAATCATTTGTTAGGTAAAGTGTGTAAATGTTTAACAAATTTTGTGGGTGAATGTATAAACATTCAAAAGCCTGAGAAATAACTAGGGTTGATTGTAGATTTACCATGGATCAGAAGCAGGGCATCAGAAGGTTCCTTCATGGTTGGCAGCACGAGTGTAACGCAACTGGTGTTGCATACATCCATAGGCCGCGGTAACCACTTCCCATCCGGTGGGCCGTGTGCTTGTCTGCCTAATAATGCCTGCTTGTAAGTGACATTCTGTTGTAGACTTTTCTCTCGGGGTAAAATTGGGTCAGATAGTCAATAAGCCAAACATAAAACGGAAAGCGGTCTCCAGGCACCGAGGTGAAAGCATCGAGAGAGAGGTTACCATCGAGACCATTAATTACTAAGAGGATGATGAGGCTGTTACTAATTAACTCAATTAGGATTTTGCAGCGCTCGAAGTAATTAAAACTACGATTTTTATAATTCGAAGTTTAAATACTACGTATTTAAAACGGAATCATGCCATTAAAACGATTCTTGAGTTTAAGACTAATTGCCACTTAATTTTTTGCTCACTTACTCAGTAGGTATTAGGTATGAATGGAATGTACATACTGTATGAATCATTACCTACTGATTTATGTATGGAGCCTAGCAAAATATACTAGTCTTACTACAGTTACTAGTTACTATCCATTATAAATGGGAATCCTAATGTAGATGTTTGTCTGTTTATTATTCGTTCACGCAAAAGGTACTGAACAGACCTGTCTAAAATATGGTACATTTTTACTTTACAGTTATGTACTTTTTATCCCCGAGATGTGCCTAGGAACAGAATCAGATTTCTTCAGAAACTTTGGATTGTTGAAATAATGGCTATTTGTTACTCAAACTCGATAGAATGGTTGAAATTTTATCCCAGAATTAGTTCCAGTTGAAGCATTTCACAATGGTTGAATCGCAAAAATTGACTTATATATGAAATACTGCTTCCAATCCCAGACTCAGAAGAAACTTTTGGATTAAAAGTAGCTTATCTGCTATTCCAAACTATGATGTTCGGTACCTCTGTGTCAAATTTTATGCGAATTCGCTCAGCCGTTTTCGTTTCAATAGCTAATGGTTCGTACAAAATTATCAATTATAAAATCAACAAGACGTGTGTAACTAACTGTAGATAATATTATAAAACCGCATAACGTTATATACAAACTCAAATCTCATACTTATGACAGGGCCTTAGTAGTGTATTTCTTTAATTATCTAACGTTTAACGTAAGTGAAGAATTAAGGTGATAATTGACAACAGCATTCACATTGCCGTTTGACGATAGGCGTAGTTAAGAATGGGTCCAAACATTTCCCATTAGTGTGGTCCCACAATTTTCAAAGTTTGAACCCTATCACTAAAACACCCGTAAGGACCTCATTTTAAGAACCATTTACAAGTAGATGAGGTTTTTTTATGTGCTCAATATCCACTGACACCGGTATTCCTCCCGCCGGAGCTGGACGGAAAGGTTATGTCGAACTTGAACAGACTAAAATGCACGCCGTCTGTGGGTCGATGTAGGTTGCCGGAGGTGAGGTTGGCAGGATTACCTATCCCTCTCACCCCAGCCAACCCACAGCCGTCTCTATCGATCTGGTCAGAGTAGATCTCTAATAAATGAGGTTTAAACTTCTTACGGCTACATAGCTTTGAAAACATTAATCAGTAAACATTAAGCATTAGTTACAAACTGCATAGCTTTTGCTATAAATGTTTATATAAATTAGAATAGACTGGATACGGAAGGCAGAAGATTGGAAAAAATGGCGCACATTGGGAGAGGTCTATGTCCAGCAGTGGGCTGATTGCCCACCGCAGTCAAGTCAACCCAAAAGTCAACCCAAATATTTTTTTAAATATCTCCTATGTACAGAAACGACTAATTTAAAACGCGGTGGGCTGATTGCCCACCGCAGTTCACAGCTGGACATAGGTTGATTGATATCTTAACTATCATAAAGTTTTAAATTAGTCGTCTCTGTACATAGGAGATATTAAAAAAAATATTTGGGTTACATTATGTGAACCATTCTAAAATAAACCAAATAGCATAGAAGGTACACCTACCTACGAGTATAACTTACCTACAGTATATTATACGTGACTATGAAAGCACGCATTTTTCTAATATACGAGTAAGAAGTACCTAATTTATGTCAATATCCTGTCTCCATCCAAAAAATATTTGCTGCGAAAAGAAGGACAAATCAACAAACTCACATCCGCATTTGTAACACTTGTTAGCGACATAAATAGGGCGATGTTTTAACGACTTCAAATTACACTGTACTTAAAACCATTTAGTGTAATTTGCGCTTATTAGTCACTGGCTGTGCAAGCAACTTGGTTTCGCATGAACTTAGAATATATTTTACACGACACTGTTACATTTTTTTAAAAATATAAATCAGTTATTTACTAGTAAAAGTCGCATCAAAGTCAGCTCGGCCGTTTCAGAGATTAGGCAAATCAACCAGACAAAAAAAAATTTGTCTATTTTTACGTATCTAACGTATTGCATTTATCTACCTACATCAATTATTTATTTGCTGAAAAACAATTATTTTAATATACCTACCTTCTAACAGACAATTCAAAAACATGTTGAATAATTTCTCCACTACGCAGAAAATAACGGAAAGCATCCTGTTTAAAACATCTTGGAGAAGTTAATCATCTTTAATTTTCTTTTTTTTTTACATAGGACACGCCAACTTGACCTCACCTCGCGTGATGGTAAGCTAAAGGCAAAGTCTCAGGAAAGAGGGTCACCATTACAGACACTTAGTGTTATAATGGTGGTTTTCACGCCCGCTTAAAGGCCCCGGGAAGGAAGAAGGAAACACGTGTGCTGGTAATTAATTCCAGGTCTTGGTGGTGCGGCAAAGAAAAGAGTCTCCGAACCGCTTTAATTTCCGAATTTATTTCGTATGGGACTTTAACAGATTTTCGCAAGGCATTCAAAGTGCGTTTGGGTAAAGATAGCCTTTATTTTTTGTGGTTTCGTCTTACCGAAGTTTTTGTTTTATTATAACATTATTTGATGCATATAGAATGCAGTACTTATAGGTATAGGTGCTACCCACAGTTTGTTGCCTTCATAACCAGTTATTAATCAATTTTACTCTTCTAAACTTCTGAGGGTAACTGTACGTCATTGAAGTATCTTTTCTTTTACAATTTAACCCCACAATTATCACTAAGTAGATACTATCTGCTTTTTCATCCTAGCGTTAATCCTAGTCATATCCTAACCTTTCACCTTGGAATATGGAGTCTACTTTAGCAGTCTAACTGCTGATTTGGCTGAACTTCGATATTTCAATCAAATACGTAGTTAGACTGGTAAAGAGATTCTATCTCACAAAACCTATTATATATTTCACGAGTAGGTAAAATAGACTTCATTATGTTCTTAGTCGTTCTTCAAAAGACTCTAAATTTTCAATGTGACAAAATGGGTACATACTTCACTAAATGAGTGTAATTACTGAGAAGAAACCTACCTAGTCATTGACACAAAAACAATTTAGTAGTGACTGAATTACTCATTGATTTAAATTAACTTTTTTATTATATATTAACTATATAATTATGTTATTATATATTTTAATTTTTATATATAATATAAATTATTATTTATAGTAATATATAACAATATATAATATTTAATTTTGTACTTTAATTAATGCTGTTCAATTAAACGACATTCTCTTAGTTAAATTAAATTTATTAGAGAAAGCCTATTATGATATTATGAGATGAATGAATGAAGTTTTCATAATAATATTACATTCTATAAATAATAAATACATACATACATATGTAATCACGCCTTTATCCCCGGAGGGTTATGCAGAGGTGAATTAACACCCACATTACACCTATAATTAAATTCGGTCCCACGTTATAGGAGGTGAGCCTATTGCCGTCTTCCGGGCACTATTGTTGACTCAAGCCATTCATCTGAGGCTGAGTCTGGGCTGTATATACCTGTCTGATGTTAAACAGCCCTATCCATTAGACGCTTTGTACGACACTGCATGGGAAGAGATGGGGTGGTCCAAATTCTACTCTACCGGGAACCACGCGGCAATCTATAAATAATATGGTTATGATTTGTAATTAGTTAAATATTATACTCATAACATACATGCATATATAATATATAAGTTAATATAAATCAATGAATAACTATAATAGAACTCAATTGGAATAACTAAGTATTTTGAAATGACGATGAAAGAATATGCGTAGACTCGATAGTTAAAACAATCTCTCAGTGAAAATCTATTTTACTAAATATAGTTTTCAAATGTTGCTAAAATATCATGATGAACAGGTCTAAAAAGGTTACTTTATTGGAATCGTATTAAGTTAATAGTTTGTCTTGTAGCGATATTTACACGAAATTAGGATCTGCTTAGTAACTGAATTATCGTTATTCGACTCATATTAGTGACCATTTAACGAATTTTATAGGAATCTATTAGATCTACTGGAAATTTATTAAGTTACAAGTTTTTGCAAAATCGATCAATGTGGCCTTTTGCCGCAAACTTGCAGTTGCTTGCAACAAAGTCAAAATATCGTCATAATATCCCGAAAGCTCTAATTGTAATGTGACTGTAGTAGTTTAAACTACTTAAACTTAAGTTTCATATAAGTTATGAAACTTACTTGTATAAATAATACATGTGAAAACCATAATGCAATAGTTTTTGATAGATAATAGCTAACTGGTAAAACTTTAGAATGAATTCGCACGGTATTGCTGCAGAGATTCTTATGATAATAAAAGTAGTTTAGTTTCAAATTTCAGAGGGCGTGTATGGACAAGACAGACAACAAATAAGGGTTATCTTTATCCCATCACACTTTAAATGCCTTTTTTATACCACTTAGGTGGCCGGACATGCACACAACCCACCTGATGGAAAGTGGTTACCGTGGCCTATGGACGTGTGTAACACCAGAGAAGGTTTCTGTGCCGTCAGTGTAGAAGACAAAGTAGGGCAGTAGCCTTTAGTCTCCCCACTGACAGCACAGATTCTCCAGTGAGTTCTGGCTACCTAACTCACCCCTGGGAACACAACACAAAGTTATTATGGCCGCGGTATTCTGTAGGGCGGAGGTGCTTCCCCAGTCGGACTACTCTAATGGATGAAAATACGATAATTACTAATGAAAACATAAAATTAGTTACTTTTAACTAAACGTCAAAACGGTAAGTTATAAGGCAACTTGTATGAAATGAATTATTGCGTCGTCATACGAGTAATATTCAATAATCAAACAATTTTCCATAGGTTGAGTGGATGATTAAAAATAAATAAAAAAGATAAAAATCAGATTCAACATTTACCGCTCTTTTTCCATTCTTAAATGAAAAAGCTCAGTTAAATAATTTAATTTCAGCTACATGAAAATACCTAATTAACTTCTACGATATGTTTTAAGATCAAGACGATGATTTCCGTTATATATCATAACATAACATAACATAAACTCACGCCTATATCCCCGAAGGGGTAGGCAGACGTGCTAGCACCCACGTTTCGCCAGTTTATGTTTAGGTTCCAATGTAATCGAGCCTATTGCCATTAACCGGGCACTTATAAACCTGCGATAAATACACACATAGCTTCGAAAAGCATCGAAAAGTCATTGGTGTGTGCCATGGTAAAACCTGGGATCGAACCTGAGACCTCGTCTCAGTAGTCCATTACCCATACCACTAGGCTACCGCGGTAATTTGAAAATATCATTATCTTTGGATGGTAAAACTATCGTGCCCACTGTGCCCCTACACCTGCACAATTATTGCTAACCAGATTTGTGCTCAGATGTTGTTTAACATTATGCCCACAGCTACATTCTATCATCGCACCTCTCGCCATAGGCTGGGAATTCATCCTCACACATTGCGGCTTGAGACGATGCGTACTGTGTGGTATGAAAGAAACTTCAGCCCATGCACACTCAAGCTGTGGAATGAACTCCCTGCTGCAGTTTTCCCAAGCGCCTACAAAACGAGGTTCTTCAAGAGGGGTATTAGTAAGGTTTCTTCAGGATCGACAACGCGAGTGTAACGCCCCTGGTTTTGCATACACCTATAGCCACGGTAACCACTTTCCATCAGGTGGACAATGTGCTTGTTGCCCACCTAAGTAGCATAAAAAAATTGATGAAAAGGTGACAGCAGGTGCGGTCAATGTCACCGAGTTTTACTGAGCGCATTTAGTTTTTTTAAATTGTTGCCATTGACATTGAGAATATTTAGTGTTCTGTAGTACCTAGATGGCAGTTGCTTCACGGGAAATATCGTAAGTGGTCCGATTCGTAATTATCTGAAAAGCCGACCAAATACAAAAATTTAAAAGTCCATGAGGAAGTACGATAAATGTACCGGCGTTATTTCCACCCAATTGAGCAGTCCGACTGGGGAAGTACCTTCACCCTACAGAATACCGCGGTTATAATAACTTCGTGTTGTGTTCCCAGCGGTGAGTAGGGTAGCCAGAGCTCACTGGAGAATTTGTGCTGTCAGTGGGATGGCTAAAGGGTTGTCCTGCTTTGTCCTCTACACTGACGGCACAGAAAATCTGTGCTTACAGGGTCGGCAGCGCGAGTGTGGCTTCTCTGGTGATACACACGTCCATAGGCCACGGTAACCACTTTCCATCAGGTGGGCCGTGCGCTTGTCTGCCACCTAAGTGGTATAAAAAAATGGCGCGTAACCAGTGCTAAAATAAAACACGACCTAACACAATACGGACTGACCATTTTAAGAAATGATGTCAATTTGTTGCCACATCGCGTAAAAACGACTACAGGATTTTCACTGTTATTTTTATGATAGTAACGATCAATTTAAAATTGATGTACTTATGTCTTTTTAGAATGTTCACAGTCTTCATTAGAAGTCAGTAGAGCAGTTAATTAGAAAGCAAAGGTCATGATTAAGGTGTTAAGTAATGCTGATACAAAAGTCAAAATTTATATTGGATACGTTATTAAAATGGTCATTACGTGAATGGCAAAATATATTATGATACTTAATCGGAATTTCGCGCGAATAACACTGTAGTCACACCTCGACAATGGCTACTAAAAAGTAGCCGAAACGTCAGGTCATGTAAAAAAAAATATTTCAATGAAAGATATCTTATGCTCAAAGTTCGTAATTACTTTAAGGTCATGTGACTTTATCCAAATACTTGAATGGGACTATATATCATTTTCTGCAATTTCATAAATATGATAATATCAGACAGGTAATATCAGGTTGTAATTAAAATTAATATGTATTGCTCGTATAATATTTTATTATACAATGGGGTATTTGACAAATTTCGGAAACCTATCTTGAAATATGTAGAAATTTATTTAATATCTGTTACCATTCATCATTTTACCGTAAAACCTTATTAATAAAACACATTTTCACTTTGTTACCTGAAATTGTACGAAAAACGATCGTACACGTGACATTCTGCACGTGGCTTCTAAAATAATAATATATCTACGAAGAGAACAGCCAACGAAAGTTTCCCTTACACTAAGACAATTTTTTTTATTTTTTTTACGTGCGCAAAATCCCCTCGGATACCTCCCCACCGGAGCCGGTGGAGGAGGTTATGTCGGACTCGAACCGACTAAAACGCACGCCGTCTGTGGGTCGTTTTGGTTGCCGAAGGTGAGGTTGACAGGCATATCCCTCGCACCCCGGCCGACCCAGGGCCATCTCTCACGATCTGGCCCTCTTCTCGGGTGTACACTAAGTCAAATTATTATAGACGCGATTATAGACGCGAACTGTCAACAGATTTTTGCGTTTTGCCTCATGTGAAATACAAATAATATCAATTTTATTTAGTAAAAATAAAATATTTAAATATATCTTTTTGTAAAATACATTTTGTATAGATAGTTATTACGAGTTTACATATAAGGTATCATATCTAATACATTTCATATTATTTGTAATAGTTGTCAAATACCCAATTATGAATCTGCTTCTGTTCTCTTAATTTTGAATAGGAACAAAGGAGCATCGGGACGTAAAATCCAATTCCACGCGAAAACGATTTCATTATTGAAATTTGTACAATAAAATCGTTCAAGAATGTTACAGATTCTCCATGAAATTAACAATAATGGATCCTGAGTTCCTTGATTAGTAGATTTTGTGGCATAATATTCAATTTCACTCATATTCACATATTATTTGGCCAGGTATATGATGCTGAGGCATATGTATTTACACATATAATTGAGGCTATTATTTCAATAATAAAATCATGAAAATGAAAATGATAACGAAAAAAATAGGGGGAACAAAAGAATTATAAATCTAATATTATAAAAAGGTAAAGTTTGTGAGGTTGTAGTCAAATTCAAAGTCAAAAATCATTTATTCTGTATAGACCATTATATTGGCACTTACGAAACGTCAACAAAAAAGGAACATGAATATCAGTTTAGTAAATGGACCACCGCACCGGTTCGAAACGCGGCCCCGACCTGAGAGGACTTCGGCAAGAAACTCAGAGGGCATTTCTTTTTTTTGGTCTATTTAAAAACATACACTTAGTCTACTTAATCTAAATACAAAAATTTACTTGAGTAGCATAGTTGAGCGAACAGTTCATTTCCAAGCTTGTTTATCATTCATGAAGGACCAAGTATCAAGGATCAAGTATCAGCCGATGAAGGACCAAGGGGTAATCTCTGGATCAACTAACCCAAATTTAAAAATTCTTTAACTAATAGAGTGACATAATATTCGTGGTGGAAAAGATTCCCGTGTGTTGCAGAAACGGGATTAGAATTACACGCGAACGAAGACTAAAACCAGTTACAAATAATTCAAGAACCAATGAATTTATACCTCATAACTTCTACCACAAAGACACCATTTAAATTTAACTTTTAAGAATTAGTATTTAAACGATGTGTCAATTTAGGAAGCAATTTGAATGGTTTTAGGAATTAATCAAATGAACTGACGACTTGAAAAAGGTGGCAACGATAGACTGATTGCAAAGAGCGAAGGATCTGGAGCAATGGCGCTCATTGGGAGTGGTCTATGTCTAGCAATGGACTGCAATAAGCTAATTGATTGGTTCATTGATATGAATTATAAAGCTTGACATGTTTTCCTTGTGTATAATAATATAAAACATGCTTAATAGGAATTAAATTGTGATATGGCTTAATCCAAACTTAATTAGGCCTGTTACATTTTCACATTTGTCCCGCTGAATCAATTTTATTGGAATTTGGCACAGGGATAACGTAGTTTTGGACAGTTAAAGCAGTCGAAATTGAAGACCCAGAGTGAAGGCGCGGAGTTGAATACGGAGAAAAATACTATCATCTCATCTGATCCGATCCGCAGTTTTCAATCAAGCGACAGACGCACGAAGGACTGCACCTCATAACTTGATACATATACTCTTGATATATATGATATATATATATATATATGATATAGATACTCTTATGATTTTACTAAAGTATATATTTAATTTATAAAGTATATATATAAATAAAAGTCATTGGTGTATCCCAGGTTTTACCATGGCACACGCCAATGACTTTCCGAAGTTATGTGTGTATTTATCGCAGGTTTATAAGTGCCCGGTTAATGGCAATAGGCTCGCCACCTATTACATTGGGACCTAAACATAAACCGGCGAAATGTGGGTGCTAGCACCTCTGCCTACCCCTTCGGGGATATAAGCGTGAGTTTATGTTTATGTTATGTATATATATATTTAACTGTATGCTTAGGTAAAGCATACAGTTAAATACGAATACTAATACACCTTTAACTGCAAGAGTTAAATCAAATGAAACGCTACAGAAGATTGTGATTCAAAACTGGTAGGTACTCGTTTCAATGAATGTCACTATCAAACAAGTTCCTGCTAGAAAGTAGGGCCTTGAACTTGATATAGGGTTGCTTTTAACTTTCGCAAATAGTATACATTGTACCTATTAAAGCTCTAATGTCATTAAAGGTTTGTTACGAGTGATGGATTTGATTGAATTTCATACTCGCTGCAACCTAGTTATAGAGATTCTAGCACTAGTGTGTGTTCAAAATCATGGTACTTTATACGTTCTGTACGTCTATGCTTTACCATCAACAATTGCCGTTTCTGCAAGAATTATTTAGCAAAAAACTTAAAAAGAAATTGAACGAACATCGTATTTTTTTCTGCCGACATTTTTTTTCCTATTCCATAATCATCACGCGTTATGTGCGACAGAAACGACTGAGTGAACCACAAGCGATAAGAGTAGGGGCTCGCTTGACAGTAAAATAAATTTTAATGAATAACATTATTTGTTTATGTTTATATCTGTGGTCTCTTTACGCGACTGAAAACCATCTGTAATCTCATTGAAATACTTTTAACGAATTCTATCGAGATCTATTTGATATGATTTACACTTAGGCCGACGTTTCGGCTACTTTAAGGCAGTAATGGTCGCGAGGTCAACTTTTTTGCGCAAAATTCCCACGGATGCCTCCGGATCAGGGAGAGGGCCCCTGCCGGAGCTGGTGGGAGAAGTTATGTAGGACTCGACCTGACTATAACGTACTCCGTCTGTAGGTTGTTACTGATTGCCGGAGGTGAGATTGACAAGCATATCTTTTGCACCCCGGCCGACCTAGTGCCATCATTTCGATCTGGCCCTTTTCGGATGTGGGATCCACGAACCACGACCCCTATAGTCCCCGAAAATGGGGAGGCACGTGTCCCGATTTTCGGGGACGAGTTTGTTGACGAGCGTTAGAACTCTTACTCCCAAGGCTGCCGAGTCCTACACGCGTCCGTCGCGAGGTGACTAAACATTTCGTAACCTATTCGTAAGGTTAAATTTTTCAGAAATCCCACTAGGCGTAAAATTATAAAAGTGAAAGTTTGTAGAGATGTTTGGATGTTTGTTATTCAATCACGTTCTAACAGCTGTGCGAATTTGGTACAGAGTTGGATTATAGTTTAGAATAACACTTTTCATTTGCGAGGACGGGATCAAAATCCCACGCGGATGATTCCACGGGCAACACCTAGTTCATTATAAATAATTCTTTTAGCCGACGGGATCAAAATCCCACGCGGATGAATCCACGGGCAACACCTAGTTCATTATAAATAATTCTTTTAGCCAACCTAGTTCAAGAAAGTAAAGTAATTTAAGTACCTACATAATTTAATACGCATAATAGCGTGGAGGCACCGAACTAAGAAACCTTGGACCCGTGCCAGAGCATGTAATCCCTAGTTCCAATTGTGTCGACTGGTTGCCATTGACAATACAATAATTATAGCTCTTCGTACCAAATAAATTTGTCATCATATTTTCCAAACACTGTTCCCTCACGAAAACAAATTACTTTTGCGAAATACTATTAAGAGCCTTCTAAGTGTTTGACCTCAATTGTTTAAGTCAATATTTTGTTAGTCGTTTATTTTTTCGTAGAAATATTTATGAGACGTGACCACTTATGTACTTACTGCAAAGTGGCATACTTTATTATTCAGTGCTTTGAGGATGAGAAGAGGTAAAATAAATCCCTGTGTCACACTAGTATTCACAAATAGAATTAACGGACACAAAACACCCTGTGGGTCTTCAGGAATTAGGCTTTATCCCTGTTCACCCCATAACCGCACAGTTGGTACCTGCGAAGAAAGGAACAGTGTGGTTCTATTCTGCCAATTAATTGTCAAGTCACGACACGCGTCAACGACTTTGGTACTTAAATATACCTGCCTAGCAGTGCTGAAAGTACCATCGAAATCTGAAGTGTAATCAAAAATGTAAAAACGAAATAAAAATTAACAATGGAAGTAAATTACTACACTTAATTTTTGAATAAAATTATATCATTATTAGATTATGCTAAACGAAAAAACGTCGCTATTAATATCGGATTTTGTTGGTACAAAATTTGAAATTTACTTAGATTACATTTGAAACTTCGTTAAAATTGAAAAGTTTCACTACCATTTTCAATTAGTAATCGATTTGAAAGTTTTTTTACTTTTAAAATAACTACATAACGGATATTTAATGATTCATTATTAATGATAAGATAGAGTGAATGAACTCAGCTTCACGCACCAAGGGATGTCAATATAGATTAGGCACAATGGAAACTCATAATGTTGACCTGATATTTGATATGTTTAAAAATATAACAGATATTTTATGTGTGATTTAATTAATACTTGCGGTTAACTTGGGCACCCAGATACATATATCGCCAACATATTCTTTTGACTTCACGTTATAAAGAAATGTTTGTTATAAAATTCTAAAAGAGGTGTTCTATTTCTGAATTTATTTGTAAGTACTTAGTGGATACGGAACGGCAAGAGGCATAGAAGAAAATTTCAGAAAAAAAACTGCTCTTTTTTTCAGGGATCTTCTTGAAGCACTATTGAGACTCAAGAGATAGAGATTTAGACTATGAGGAAATAACAGTAACAGTTACTTCATCGAAATATTAGCCCAGAGAAAGAAATTAAGACATTATTATTTTAATTTGAACATAGATACAAAACCTACAAAAAAGCACACGCGAGTGTTGTATGTGGTTGGTAAAAAAATATTCCAAATTCATAAATTCATATTTAGTTTAAATTCACTTCTTATTCCAACTGACAGATAAAATATCATGTCCGGTAATTAAATATCACGTTAATTAACGGCGTTTACGTAGCGGTTAATATAAATCTAACCGACATTTATTATAATAAACTCCTTCCGTAAGAAAAGCTATTCGAAGTCATTATTTAATCAAATGACAAGCTATTTAGATATCCAGTTACTATTGGTAAATTATAACAAAATTAATGAATGGTGTTACTAAATTATTAAGAAGATATTATAATGATTCGTATAATGAATTTTACAAAAAATACACATGAACAAACAGCAAAATTACATACACACAAAATATATGTAAATGCAATTATGTATTATAAACTATAGATATTTTGTCCGTACTCTAAAATGGTGACAAAAAATTATGACGTTCGTCAACATTTTAGGCACCAATCAGAGACTCGACAGTGCACTACGCAAAAAAATCAAATTCTATCATAATTTATTTGGTGTTATTGTTATTTTATTATTACCATTCATCCCGACGTTTCGGTTGCTTTTCAGCGGTCATGGCCGCGTGGTTCTCGACAGATTAGAATTTGGACCACCCTATCTCTTCCTTTGCGGTGTCGTACAGGGACTAAGGGATAGGGTGTTTAACATTAGATAAATATATACAGTCCAGACTCAGTTTCAGATGCATGGCTTGAGTCAACACAACCCGGCAGATGGCAATAGGCTCACCCCCTATTACGTTTAAACGTCTCCTCAAACTAGACAGAACAAGTCTAAGAACAATAACGGGCCACAGCCCCCTCCACAACCACCTATACACCATCGAAGTTACGGACAGTCCCCTTTGCAGGGGGTTTTTGTTGCCGAGAAAACGTTCGCCCACGTAATACTGGAATGTAAGGCAGTAGCCCATTAACGATCACAAATCCTCGGTACAGTGAGGTCGCTCCGCGAACCCTTTGAAGCCCCCAGTAAGCTTCTGCGTTTCTGGGCGGAGCTATGCTAGCTACTCTAGCCAGTACTCTGCACGCACAATGGCCCAAAAGGAGGCTAAGTGCGGACAAAGGAGTCCCTTTCCATTCCATTCCATTCCCCTATTACGTGGTATTGAATTTAATGATTGGTGAAATGTGGGTGTAAATTCACCTCTATGTGGGTTTTTTTTATACCACTTAGGTGGCAAACAAGCGCACGATCCACCTGATGGAAAGTGGTTACGTGTGTAACACCAGAGAAGCCACACTCGTGCTGCCGACCCTGTAAGCACAGAGCCTCTGTGCTATCAGTGTAGAGGACAAAGCAGGACAAACCTTTAGTCAACCCACTGACAGTACAAATTCTCCAGTGAGCTCTGGCTACCCTACTCACCGCCTGGAACACAACACGAAGTTATTATAACTGCGGTATTCTGTAGGGCGGAGGTAGGTACTTCCCCAGTCCCGTGGATATGTATGTATGATCTAAACCCTGTAAAACATTTTCATTTTGTAATATTCATGTTAACTATAGTCTTAATTATTGTAAATGTAACATATGACTGAACATTACCCCCCACTCCTACATTATTATATCATACCCATAATAATGTACTCTCGGTATGATACCCCAGGAGAGCTTATTAGATTATTCAGCCACTTTGCCATCATAATGTAATTATTCGTATAATTATATTGAAGCGAGACGATACGATCCAATTACACAATATTACGTTGTACAGAGTCAACAGCCGAACAGAATCAATTTATTTGCTGAAAATGTGTTAAGTACAGTCGCTTTCAGAAGTTGCTAACAGGTTTACATACGAAAATAATATAGTTACATTAAGTTACATTTAATAAAAAAAAAAGTTTAAACTAAGTAACTACTAAAAAATCACGCTCTAAAAAGTATTAAACAAGAAAATAACAAGGATAGTCGTGTTCGTATGCCAATTTTTCCTAGAAGTATGGTTTTGTTAGACTGAGTATACATAACCTGTCAAAATTATAACCCTCCTTTTGCTTCGTCGTAGTCGAGTAAAAAATAATGAAAACGTACCTTATTGTAACGTTATTATATTATCTTCAGAGAACAATCCAATCACAACGAGTAGAATATAAATAGATTTATTTCCATTAATGATATTTGATTTTTTTAAATAGCAACCGTTTTTGCTATTATATTAGTGATTTTCAGCATCATTTAGAGGAGGTAGAACTTTTAATTTATTCATATTAATATTAATATTTACATAATGTACACGGATGTTATCTAAATTAAAATATTAAAAAAAACGGAATACACAATCCTGCAGGTTCAGGCGTCAAAGAATTCCTCCCCATCGACGTCAACCGGGAGGGTGGTCAGAAGGCTGGCGGCATTGCCACGTTGAATAGCAATACCAATGCTTTGCGCAATGAATAAACCAGCCCTCTGGTCATGGGTAGCATCAATTATAGGATAAGTTTAACATTTCTTGCTTTGTTAGTAATTTTACTTCTATAAAGTTTTGAGGCTAAAGTGATTGATAACTTGGAATGTATTAAGCTTGTACCTATCGATGGTGACCTCCTTATTCTTATAAAAAATAGCACAGAGTCAATAAGTGATAATAAATAATAAACTACTTATTTACAGTGATAGATATTCTATAGTCTAACTTTTGTTGTTCATTATCAAAATTAGAACTTCATTCACTTAATATCAGCACATATCTAGATACATATTTCTCTTCTATAACAAAATGGCACCTCAAAAAAAACTAGTACAATATTCAACGAATAATGCATATATTAGGTACTGTTATACAATATCTCCAAGTTGCAATCTGAAAGCTATTTTCTAGAGAGCGCCGAGGCCGTGCAAATGTACAATATACTAATACAGATCCACGAAGAACCAATTTTCCCGGAGCGTTAGGTGGATAATCTTATAAAAATTAAATTGCTTACTCTACAGCCTTTTACGACTGTGCCCAGAATATTTAAAGAAGATTAGATTCGTATTTTGAGAATGTAAACATTTACTTTTTTTTGTATTTGCATCTTTTGTAATTGCCTAATTGAAATATCTGTGAAACATCACAGATATTACTTTGAAATCCTTGAAGCAATCTTATTGTTTTTCCTGTTGTTTTCTTCTCTTTATGTCTACAGAAAATTTTGTATTACCTAATATCTAGTGCTAACATATAGCCACACCACGTGGTTCCCGGCAGAGTAGAATTTGGACCACCCCACCTCTTCCTATGTGGTGTCGTACAAGGCGACTAAGGGACAGGGCTGTTTAACATCGAACAGATATACACAGCCCAGACTCAGCCTCAGATGCATGGTTCGAATCAACAATAGTGCCCGAAATACGGCAATAGGCTCACCCCCTATTACGTGGGACCGAATACAATTATTGGTGAAATGTGGGGCATAATTCACCTCTGCATAACCCTCCGGGGATGAAAGCGTGATTATAGGATTATATGTATGTACATATAGCCGAGCTTTAAAATTTGAAATAAAAAGGGAACCAGTTTCAACTCGTTTTAGCCTGTTAAAACTAGGTGTCCTACTTAGTTATATCAGTTCAAACAAACCAATCGATAGCTGTTGGTTAAACTTAGAACCTCACTAATAAACAATGGCGTAGCTAGTATGGGTGGCACCCGGGGCGGATATGTAGATATAGGGCTGTTATATTACTTGGTTTGGCGCCAACACGAAGAAGAGCTATCGCGGTATTATAATTATTTGCCGAAATTGGTGTGAATTCGAATTTATATGTATAAAAATGATGCATTTTTGGACATAACGTCTTTGGCAACACACGCAATTGTAGAAAAGCGGCCTTTCTACACTTGCGTGCTGGTAACAAATTTCTCTAAGGAGCTTCGAGTAAAGGTCCTACAACTTTACTGAGGCAGCAATTATCTCATTGGACGGCATTATCATCATCATGAACATCATCAACTCATCATCATCGTCGTTATCAACAATAATTCTAATGGACTGCAAATTGAATAACTTGAGATTGGCGTCTCGTCGTTAATAATATTAAAGATATTTACTTTACATTAAAAAAGAAAAGAAGAAGGGCATTTGAACTATCATGGTCACTCACATCAGTATCAAAATAGTCGGGATATTTACCATGTTGTATAGTTTCGAGTATCCCGATTATTTTGATACTGAAAAAAGAAGGGCTGTTATACCAGATTTGATTAAAGGTACCATTTTTTATACCATTTGGTTAGCAGACAAGCACACGACCCACCTGATGGAAAGTGGTGGCCTATGGACGTGTGCAACATTAAGGGAGTCACACTTGCGCTGCCAATCCTGTAAGCACCATAGTTTTTGTGCCGTCAGTGTAAAAGACAAAGCAGGAAAAGCTTTTGGTCTTCCCACTGACAGCACAAAAACTCTCCAGAAAAATTTGGCAGACGGTGCTCGCGAGGCCTACACTGTTCACAGAACTACTATAATATGGTAATTTAATAATTATGTACTCGTAACTACTAACTGCGTTTGCCTTTATATCTAAACCACCTGTCTCAATCATGTCTAAGTTGTTTGCGCGACAAAAATACCTTTAGTACGTTTGTCACAAAAAAATAGAAAAGAGAAAATGAGTAATCCACGTAAAAATAGACTATGTGATTAGTATTTGCATTGAAGAATACCTAATTTGCTTGTAGCCCCAACATCTTACTGGCTAATTTAAATTTGATGGATAGAAAAAGAAACAAAAATTTACATAAAAACGATGAACATTAGCGCTGATATTCTTTTATCATAAATCTTCGCGACCCTGTCATGCTTTTAGCGATGTTTTTTGTCCTTCTTTATTGATCAAGTCAAATGAGGGGAGACCGCTAACAGTGGTCCAAATTACACCGATGCAGAACATTTTTATCATATTATTTTACGTATTTTTCAGTTTTATTACGTGGTTCCCGGCAGAGTAAAATTTGGGGCTAACTCCCTATAACGTAGGACTGAATACGTGACTGGTGAAATGCTGGTATTAATTCACCTCTGCCTAATTCTCTGGGGATCAAGGCGTTTTTCATCGGAGGATTAGGAGGATTACTATGTTTGTATTATGAAACACACGTTGCAATGTGGTGAAGGAGGGTAAAGGGACTCCACCAAGATCTTCAGGGCTAATGTCAACCTCATCTGCAAGTGAGCACACCTGCTAAATTAACCTACGATGGTCTGGATTAGGTTTTCCTCTCGGAGTTCCATAATTTCGCTGATATAAGTAAGCCGCCTAACCAGGGGATTAGACGGCTTACATATATCAGCAAACTTCAGTACCTCTTATAGCACTAGTGTTTAAGCTAAAGTATTTCGTATAGCATATTATACGGTTCGGTGTAAAATCGGCAACTACAGCCGCATCCTATATACTTTGTCCAATATTAGAGACTCGAATCGATGGACAAAAGTATTGCAATGTCATACTTAGTAATGGAGAATAAATTTGGTGACTCACCAGACACATTATTAAATATTTTCTGTATAGTGTCCTGCATAAACATGCTGAAATAAGTAATGGAAGGCCACAGGAACAAGAAACTTAAATTTAAAATCTCCCGACACAAAAATGACAATATGGATATGCACAAACGATGTTTGCTGCAGCACGCCCCTGATAAAATGTCACTGTAACACGTATCTAAGCACAAACACCGATCAAACTAGAACCCATTACTAAAAACTGTGTCAAAATCAGAATAGTAGTTTTTGAGAAAAATGGCAACATTGATTTGCTAAACTAATGTTTACTGCAGCGCCCCCTGGTGAGTCGTCGCCGTAACACCTATCTCAGAACATGCATCAACCAAACCTGAACCTATAACTGAAAACTGCACCAAAATGTATGTGCACAAACATCTTCAAACTCCAGACACATATATACCGTCCCGTTCCATCGTGGTTAAAAAAGGAACGAATATCAACAACACACACTTTGCAATAATTTAAAACTAATGCTATGAACCTTCACAAAATTTATTTTTAGTAAAACATGCAATGCAATAAAATTATAATTAGACAATCTAAATAACCACAGTATAATATTAATATTATTGAGTGAAATGTATATTGTTCTTTTTTAACTAACCATTCTCTTTTTGACACGTAACTATTTGTTTGTTGATTAGGCTGGTTCTATTTTGATTATTTTAATTTTAATATTGATCCGTAGCGTAGTGGTATAGTAGAGCATTCGACTGCTATGCAGGGGGCGTGGGTTCGATTCCCGCTCAGTGTGGGTATTTCTATGTATAAAATGTATGTTTTTTCAAAAAAATAAGTATTTAAGTAGATATATTTATCCCCATTCTAGATCCCATAACACAAGCTAGTTAAGCTATTCTTACCACGGGTCTAGATAGCGTTGTGTAGAATGTCGTGAAATATTTATTATTATTATTATTATTTATACCTTAGGCATTACTTATTAAAACAATATTTTATTACATTTTATAATTATAGAAATTTCTGGTATGAATATAATTCAAAATTTATTGTTATTCTAATTTTAACTTTGGTTTATACTTTGTTGTTCAATATAATTGCTGCAATTAATTACAATATTGTTTTTTAGTTACATTGATTTTAATTTTTATATTCATGTGATTAAATTGTACCTATCTAACACTGAAGCAGTTATAATTATAAGCTATCACTAACATTTATATAAGTCAAAGTTACTTCAAATTAAAGTAAATTATTACAGGTTAAGTTAAAAGTATTGCACTAATCTGTAGTGTCTTGAACTTATACTACATCTGAGCCTATGTCTGGGTATCATCATTGTGAAGAAAGGACACGACGGTATTTCCGTCCAATTGAGCAGTCCGACTGGGGAAGTACCTCCGCTCTACAGAATACCGCGGCCATAATAACCTCGTATTGTATTCCCGGCCGGTGGTGAGTAGGTTAACCAGAGCTCACTGGAGAGTTTTTGTGCTGTCAGTGGGAAGACCAAAAGCTTGTCCTGCTTTGTCTTTAACACTAACGGCACAGAAACTCTGTGCTTACCGGGCTGGCAGCGCGAGTGTGACTCCCATGGTTTTGCACACGTCCACAGGCCACGGTTATCAGTTTCCACCATCATCATTTGGGCCGTGTGCTAATGGTATAAAAAAATAAATAAAAATGCTACTAATAGAACATAAATCTAGTTATATAAAGAAATAAAAAAGAACAGGGCCACTAACTCAGTTATATCTATAGGGAATTGAATTAAATACAATATAATTATTATGATTACCCACATGCTGCGTGATCAGAAATGTTTATTTTCACAATATAAATAACAAATTATTGCTATTACCTACTGTCCACACGCTATCTGCAATTCAGCTAAATTGGAAAATTTGTATGAATCACATTCATTGTTATTGCAGTATCAAGTATATGCTTAGCTAACAACATAATGTCCACGGCGAGTTAGTTTGCTGTATAATGAAAACAACCGTGTACAATGATCAACATCCGCCATCTAAATTTAGATCTGAAACAACATAACACCCACATCCCAGAAGTGGTAAGCAGAGGTACACCCACATTTCGCTAGTTTATGTTTAGGTCCCAAAGTAATGTGGTGGTTTATAAGTGCCCGGTTAATGGCAATAGGCTATTGCCATTAACCGGGCACTTATAAACCTGCGATAAATACACACATAAGTTCGAAAAGCATCGAAAAGTCCTTGGTGTGTGCCATGGTAAAACCTGGGATCGAACCCGAGACCTCGTCTTAGCAGTTCATCACCCATACCACTAGGCTATCACGGTCTGAAACAATCTAATTTTATTCTGTGTGACCGATCTATTTATACGTAAGCATTCAAACATTTTTCTATACATCTGCTAAGAATACTTTGCTATGTAGTAAACAAGATGCCCTTTGATTAACTGCCTGCCTTGCTTCAGATTTTGAAGAATTAATACTTTGAGCCTCATGGTTTCTGGCAGAGTAGAATTAGGGCCACCCCATCTCTTCCTATGCGGTGTCGTACAAGGCTGTTTAACCCAGACTCAGCCTCTGATGCATGGCTCGACTCAACAATAGTGCCCGGAATACAGCAAAAAGCTCACCCCCTATTACGTGGGACCGATTACAATTATTGGTGAAATGTGGATGTTAATTCACCTCTCCCTAACCTTCCAGCGATAAAGGCGTGATTATATGTATGCATGTAAGTACTTTGAGTGATACTTTTAGCCTTTTGATTCTCTACACTACATATGAGTTATGAGCCAACAAATATGTGTCCAGCAGAATTTCACCGTAAAATGGAACACTATAAATGCTCAGTATCAAAATAAACGGGATATTTACCATGTTTCATTGTTTTGAGTTTCCGATATTTCGGCGCTGTTGCAAGCACCATGATCACGGAGGAACTGGAGTAGTGGCGGTGAACAGAGAAAAAGTTTTTCCTATGAGTAATTATATCGATCTACCCTCTTTTGAGTTCTTTTACTGAAATATCGGAAACTCAAAACGATGAAACATGGTAAATATTCCGTTTATTTTGATACTGATGTGAGTGACCATGATAGTTTAAATAACTATAAATGCTATCGTAATGATTCAATAATAATGATAAGTCTACTCTTAAACCATGACCTTGCAATGTCTATCTGACTATGGAAAACCTTTCACTGGAGAATATGTTTCTACTCACAGAGCACTGCGTTATTGTTCCATTTACAGTTTGAAGTGAGAGTATATAAGAAAGTGTTTTGTTCTGTGAACTGGTACTATTTAGAGGTGATTTATTATCATAATTTCTGTTTGAAGTCTACCGCGTCTTTGGTCTTTGTTTCAAATTACAATCACCCCGAAATGTGTTCCCAGTGACTGACTAGCTACACAATGACGTGTGTCACCGTCACCGGAACGGTTCATACAACATAAATATTTACCAAAAGGGTTACGCTACGCAATGCTAGTTTCGGCGTCAATGAAGTTTACAATGAACAGGAGAAAAATAAACGGCACACAATGATATTTGAATGTCTATAAACTATGATGAGTGTAAAATATAACAAAATTACAATTTTTATAATTACATTGCTCATAAATTCGTAATATTTAATTGTAAAACTACTATTTATGGTAGTACTATTTAGGTATGGGTAATGGACTGCTGAGATGAGGTCTCGAGTTCGATCCCAGGTTTTACCATGACACACACTAATGACTTTTCGATGATTTATCGCAGGTCTATAAGTGCCCGGTTAGTGGCAATTGGCTTGCCACCTATTACATTGGGACCTAAACATAAACTGGCGAAATGTGGGAGCAGCACCTCTGCCTACCCCTTCGGGGATATAGGCGTGAGTTTACGTTATGTTATGAAACTAGTATTTTCTTTTGTTTAAATCCTCTCCAATCCTCTCCACAGGAGTAAGCTTTAGTACTTCAAAGAAGGTTTTTGGTGTTGTTTGTGTCCATTTTGGATCCGATATCTTTACGATGTTTACTTGACGGGGTCTTATTCGGAATCGTTTCCCTTTTACAAACGCGCGTGCAATTATGATCCCATTCTCGCAACCCACCGGAACCTTCTCGAGGGATAAGTTTAGCCTGTGTATTCTTCCAGGCTTTAATATCCCTGTATTAAAACACATATTAATAACACATTTAGGATGTACTTCTTTCACAGTATACATTATACAAATTATACAATTGTCTGTATTAAAGCATTATTGAGTAATAAATATCCAAACATCTTCACAAACTTTCACATTTTATAACGATTCTATATTTGACATTTTATAACATTATCACAGAATAAATAATAATACTACACAAAATACAATAGTAAATTAAGGCGAAATTCGAATTTAGAACTAGGTACGAGAATATTATGTCTCAATATCAATAATGATTTCTTTGTTGCAGGAAAACATTACAAAGAAGTCTCTACAAATAAATGAAGTGTTGGAAGTCAGTGAACATGGCAGTCGGTCGAAGAAACGTGAGCATGATACGCCTGGGCAGGTGTGTTGCCTTCCTGGCAGCCGCTGCCTTCCTACTGCCATTCACCATCCTACTGATGGTAGCAGATCAGCAGTATAACCTGACCTACAGTTCTAAGAGAGTATTCTACCAAGAGGTATGTATTTTGTTGATATAAGAAGCAAAGCGAGCACGAGTATCAGCACAAAAAAAGCAATACTAACCGTAGACACCAACGTGAAAACCGCTACGTATGTACTTAATTGACAACTCTATGAAGTATATGGTTATATCAATTAAAAATATGCGGGCTTAATACTAACCTAATAACTTAACAAAATTGTGGGGCAATGTGACAGATTCTTACCATGGAGTCTGTGCATTTAACAATAATTGTAATGACATTAGAATTTTTGATGATAACAAAAAGTGTATCAATATATTATTTGGATTTGTTAAATGTGACTGTACCCTAGAATGCCATGTTCCGAATTCAAATCGACAATGCCATTCGAGATAACAAACAATAAAAACGTAATATTGCGAGTTTTGAAGTCGCATCCGAATAGAATTACTATAAAAAACAAAATGTGACATAATAACATACATATTATTTGTACAATACCCGGAGTACTTCAAGCCAAGACTGTGGTATATCAATCTCCACGCAAATAGTACAGAGATACTTCATAATAAAACATGAAACAAACGTCAATAAACAGGCGACCCACAAGTCAGCATGTTAATGGCGCATATCGAAATGTACCTTCGCGTGGATATAAATGTTCGAGAGGAAACTGAATTGAACTCGCACGACATTGACCCGAAATGTTCCAATATCAATACAGACATTCAGGTCAAATTTCTTTTTTTGCAGAGTGACTTCTATAAAATTAATGGAACATATTACGCGCCCGCATTCACGATAACAACACCTACTATGTTAAGGACACAGGTAACAGAGTTGTCGACTTACACCGAGCCAAGCTAAAGGCATAGACGCACAGCAGAATGAAAAACTTGACTGTATCGACGCAGGATGGCTATGTGTGCTTAGCGGCTAATATTGTCATGTAGAACTTGAAATTAGAAATCAAGATTCTGTAATATTTAACAGTATAAATCACAAAAAAAAGTAATGAAACTTTAAAATGTCGTCCGTTTCGTGTTAATATCTGATTATAATCAGATGCAACTACATCTTATCACGAATAGAATGGAACTTAGAGTTGCTTTGTTGGCGTTCATGTCAACATAAGTTCAAATCCTTCAAAAATTGATATGGTGATTTTAGATTTTCTTATAAATACGTCCGTTAGAAATAATTTATGGTACCCATGCAGCTTATCTTTAATTTGGCATGACGCTGCCGATTGGTTCAAGTGGAACTGACGACTGTGTGTATATGTAAAATGTACGAAATTCAAAATTAAATTCTGCTTGAAAAAGGAGATTGAATCATGCCGTTATTATTATACAAGTTAATTTATAAGTAGAAATATTTATATAGGACAGTGTAACATAATTTCTATGTAACTACTAGTCCATACTTTAATATGGTATTGGAGGCAGATTACTATTACTTAATGAGTCTAACAATAACCACCTTGATGGCTCAAGTAATGGTAGCTGCATTACAAATTAGACGCTAATCACGCAAGGTCGTATCATCCCGATATCGTGTCGCCTGCTGTGTGGCAAAGCCTTAACACTGCACTTCACGCTTACTAACGAACTAATCAAAAATACAAAGGTCTGAGGACGGCTGTGCACGAATAAAAAACTAACCATGAACTCATCCCACCACGGGAGAGACACTGAGCACTTGTAGACGTGTTTGTGATTGATACAGTGTTTCAATTAATACGTGTTAGTTAAGTCTATAATACTAAATGTTAAACAAATTACATTACACACAGAATAAATGTTTGCATGAAATGATTTCGTATGTTTTAGGTTCTTGAAGATAATTTTAAAGTTAAGTAGTATACTATACCTATTATCTATATGCCTTTCTTAGCGAGAAAAACAGAGTTGCCGTCTTTTTTTTAGTTTTAGCCTTATCTAGATTCTAAGGAAAAATAGGACATTTAAAAATGAAACTAACGACCGCCATTTAATATTCTCCTTTTTTTATAGGTTAAACTCTATGCCAATTCATAGGCCTTCTCTAGCAACATGCTATGCTTGTTCCCAACACGCAAGCTTTCTACTTCACAATGTTGCCTCTCACAATTCCATCTTATATCGATGTTTTTGTGACGTTCAGAAAAGTACAAGTCAACAATGATAGAACGATTCTGATAATAATCGATTTCAAATTGAATCATTATGTTCTTGATATTTAACTTATAATAACTGTGGCTCTTTATCTGCCCAAAAAAAAATCACTGGAATTCAGAGCAGAGTTAATAGGTAGGTACGTAGGTATATTATAGCCAGAAAACTGTTTAACAGTCAATGCACTTTATACTATTTATTTTTAAAGTAAGAGAAATGATATAAGTATAGAATATAACTTTTACGTCTATTATCATCATGCAGACGCACACACACAAACGCAGACAAAGAATTTGAAATCTAATAAGCGCTCGATGAATATTATCCATTGAGTTATTAACTGTTGTGATTTTGATAGCTGATAAGACTGTACATTGATTTTAGTAAGTACTTACTAATAATAGCTAGTAATTATAAGACAGTTTTAATTTTAATTCTACTGATAGTAACAAATATAAGGTAAACTTTACGGCAGTAAGGTTAACTGAGGCGATTCTGACGTCGGAGGTCGCCTAACATAGTGATGCGTGACAATCAAGATGCAAGATATGGACACCGTTTGGATACTCGAGGGGATTTCCCCATAAAAAAGGGCAGTTAGGAATAAGGGAATATTGAATTTTTAATGTATTAAACTATACAATGTAACGGTATTTTTTGTGAAACTGTAGAGGTTACGTAATAACAGCTGATTACGTAACACAACAACATTACTTAAGTAGGAAGATGTGAATTTATGATTCATACTGTTTCTTTTTGCTAGAGGTATCACTTTTCTTACTGCTGACGTAGCAAGATGCCAGCTCTTAGTCGTGTGTCATTGCAATCGTTTGTAGTCCAACTTATTTTATGTGGTGTTAGAGTTATTTGTTGCCGCGTAATGATGTCGTCAAAGTACCTCTGCAAACTGCAGTTCATTATTATGAGTATTGAATAACAGTTTATCATTTGAATAGAGTGCACTCCGTTCCCAAACAACATGTCCATATTAAACACTTTTCAATGGAAGATTTCAAATAAAAACTTTGTAATTGGTATGCTAGTGACAACCCCGCAGCCTCGAATGCGGTCGAGCCATAAGCCATAACGGTTCAATAGTTTGGCCACTCGGCAAAGACAATGTGGCCGTGAACGGCGGTGTCAGTAAAAAAGTCATTGTTCTACATTTAAATAAAATTCAAGTTCAAAGACTACTAAAAATTATTTTTAGAAAAAGAAGAATTAAACAATACTAATTTCCTGTTTCTCATTTGCTTTTAGTAAAATCAGCAAGTGCAATCGAAATAGAGCACGAATGGTTCTGTACCATTGTATATATACCTACAACATTAGACACGGTAGGTACTTGTGCACAAAAAAAGTTGAAAAAATGTTAGGTTTGATACTATAATATGTCAGGTATACCTTTTTATATGTCCCTTGTTTGCTCTCGGTTATGGAACTCTAAAACGAAAGAATAAAAAGCAATCACCTTCCATTCAGTACGAACACTGTTATTTTTTTTTTTAACATTGTAGGTAAACCTTCAAATGGTAAGGTTCATTGTACCTACCCGTTGCCGTTTTGATTCTGCCGTATAACCGTAAATCTAGCTTTCATTGTCTATTACTATGGCATTGAAAAATATCACTACTTATTTTAAATTAAGAGGAATTTGTCACGACTTTGTTTTTATTATCACATAAAAACGAAGAACATATCGGAATGAAAATATTTTTTCAATTTAATTTGAAAGTAGCCACAAAACTCTATAAATACTCTAAAAATGACATTTGAATAACTAATTACAGTTGCTAAGAGACAGATGTATCTGCATAATTTGCGGGAAATGATAGAAGCATCACAGTTACATGCCGCAGCTGAGCTTATAGGATAGTGATGATGACTGATAAGATTAAGATAAGACAGGCTTATTTAAGGTAGATGTCCTATAAGACGTTATATAGAGTGTTATATCACGAACTAAGTAGTCGACGGGTTAACGATAAGATAATTTTTTAACCTCACAACCAAGTTAACGGAACCTGTAAGCTATACCTAATTTACTTTCTGTGAACATTCATACCCCAATATTCAATCTCTTGTTTGAAAGATACATAAGGAGAAGTTACTTTATCAAAGAAGAGTTCGACAGTCGGGCAGCTCATAGGATATGAGTAAGTACGTGTCTAACCGTACCGGAACCTATTGGTGGAGTAGGTGGGGACAGTGAAGTACAAAATTTAACCCACCCTTCTCGTTTCTTTTTACGGAGTAGCCTCATTTTACCTAAGTCATACACGTTTATTCTGAATAAGAAGGAAGAAGAATAGAAGAGAAATCGAGCTTTAGTTGTACCTACGATAATATAAACTGAATGTTTTAGAACTGATCGTTTCTAAACTAGATAGAATAAACCAATATAGGTATTTAAACTATCATGGTCACTCACATCAGTATCAAAATAAAAGGGATATTTACCATGTTTCTTTGTTATATTACGTTAATAAAAGAACTCGAAAGAGGGTAGATCGATATAATTACTCCTAGGAAAAAACTTTTTCTCTGTTCACCGCCACTACTCCAGTTCCTCTGTGATCATGGTGCTTGCAACAGCGCCGAAATATCGGAAACTCAAAACAATGAAACATGGTCAATATCCCGTTTATTTTGATACTGATGAGAATAAACCAAGTTCCTAATTTTTTATACATTTTTCTATTTATTATATCGTTTCAAGTTGCTAATGTGATAACTGTAACTTCTCTTAAAAACTGTAATTAGTTATTCAAATGTCATCTATCTAGCTTACACCTATTATCAAAGCTAAGATTCTCTTTAAGATTGATAACAGCCCCAGATAGGCGGACCCCGGATTCCAAGGTCCTCAGATGCAACTAACGCTATGATGATGATTGATAACAGATAAATTATGTGGCTGTACCGTATGTGGCCTTACCGAGGCCTTCGGGGCCCAAGCCAAATAACAAACTTCACCTGAAAGGCTGCAAGTCCGTTAATAACTATTAAGTAATCGTGAAATTTGGTTCGATCAGAAATCGAAAAGTCTGTGGCCATAGTAGACGGCTTCTGTGGTGTAGCGGTAGAACAATCGACTGCTACGCACAGAGCGCGTTTTCGATTACCGATTCCCGCTCAGTGCAAATATTTATATGCAAGAATATACCTAGTCTAGCCATAAATATTGTTACGAAGAAAACACATTTTTTTTTATTGCAAATAATATTTATTACTTTTACAGTGTGTTAGTTTAATACATAAATATAAAACAATTTAAAATATAAAAAGCTTATTCGAAGTGGTCTCCATTGGCTGCAACACAGTCCTTTAAACGTTGAGGCCAGTTATCAATAGAAGCACGCACTCTTTCCCTGGGAAAATTCTTCACTGCCAATCGTATGGATTGTTTTAGGGACTCCAAATTAGCGCTTCAGTAGTTGCTTCGATTTTACCACCCTATTCTTTTTTAAATTATCAGTTAAAAATGACCAGTGCGTCTCTTATAGGCTACAAGTCCTAAGTCATCTTTTAAAATGCGCGACATGGTTCTGGGTGCTGTCTTCATCACAATCATCACCCGAGATAAAATCTTTTGCTTTCGGACAGGATTTCTTCGAATTCTTTCCCTTACTGCTTTGACCACCTTTTTCGTACGAACACTACGTGGACGGCCAGATCTTTTTCTGTCACAAACAGAGGAGGTCTCATTGTACCTATTAATAGCCCGGTACACAAACATTTGACTAATACCAAGCGTATGGAGAGTTTTAAAAATCACATTCGGCTCCATACCAACTTTGTGTAATGCAATCACAGCGATTCGGTTTTCTTTATCACCCCACTCCATTTTAATATAGCAAAATGTTGTACAATGTATTGGCGCCAAAATTAGAAAACACAATGAACAATCGTATAAAAATGACAGATTCCAAATTCAAATGTAATATCTTTATTATTTTAATTGTAACAGTATTTATGGCCAGACTAAGTATAAATATTTGCATTGGTCTGGGTGTTTCTATGTTTATTCTTATCCGCAAACTTGCCATAACACAAGTTAGTTAAGCTATGCTTATCATGAGTCTAAATAGCGGTGTGTGGAATGTTGTAGAATATTTTTTATTTATAGTTATATGATATATTATGAATTTACATTAATTTTAAATTAATGAACTTTTATGGTATCACCACATAAATGTCTTTTTTTGTTTACACCTGACTTATTCGGACGATATCGGTGCCGAACACGCGAAGTAGTTTACGGAATGTTGACACTTTTTTTATTTTAATGATGTAACATTTTCTATGATTAATTTAATTAGGTATATAAGGTGCATTCTTAGTGAGACGTAAATTGCTATATTGTTATTGCTATTTTTTTTTTAACTGTGAATTTATTTAAGTCTCGCATACTTTCAGCCACATTACCGCGGCGGCGTTTCGAAGTAGTATAAAACAACATGTTAATTTTGTGTAATTTATTGGGGCTTACCTACCTAAGTACTTGATATCTATTGTTACTATCACTTCAATTTATTTCTCGCAAATGTGTGTTCAGTGCCCACAGTATTAGCTCGGTGCTGAAATTCAGTTGGTTATAATAATTGCATTAAAATTCTTCTAGACTTCAGTTGGAAACAAATGACTCAAAGGTTTGATTTCTGAATACATTTGATATCTGAACATTTGACTCCTGCGAGGGGGATACGTATCCGTGGGGCTTTTTCGCACAATAAATATAATAATATTTTACTCTCAGTTTACATTGAAATAACTTTTTACATATTTTTTAGACGGCAAATTTGCTATATTATATCTATTTTTTTATTAAAAAAATGTAACGACTTTTAGAGCTAAAGTGATCGATTACTAAGAAATATTAAGCTACTTCTAAAAGCGACTGCACTTACTCGAATGACAACACATTGCACCTACATAATACCAATTACAGCAATCCGACGTGTTTTCACAAACAACTGTTTGTAAAAACAAGTCAGATTGCTTTCTTTTGCTAAAGTTTATTTTCACTTTTATTAAATTACCTACCCAAGATTCACTTCGTGATTCATACTTAGACAATAACAGATTGGTACATAACCTACCTGTTATTGTAACCGGTTATGCAGTTAGAATCGAAATTGTTGTTGCGTGTTGTGCGAAACTGGTGAACAGGTCCGGTGTGTGGTGTTCCGTCATGACAATGCCCGATCGCACTCATCTTTAGCCACTCAGCAAAAATTGAGAGAAATTGGGTGGGATTTGTTGATACGTCCTCCGTATAGCCCTAACCTTACTCCATCACTCTTTAGGAACCATAAAATTGGCCTCAAAAGAACACTGAAAACTAGCTGTCACAATTTTAAATAAAAATCTCTAAATTTGTTGGCATCTCTATAAAACATGGCACTCATAATTATACTAAGTATCGGGACTTCTCGCGAATTATATTTTGGAACTTACTATTTCTGCCGACGTTCACACCGCGAAAGTTTAAAAAAACATGGCACTGTCCACAAGATGGCAACAAGTCATCGATCAAAACGGCACATACATATTATAAATAAATAAAAAATATACATACCTCCAATAAATATTTATCGCCGCGTAGTTCCCGGCAGAGTAGAATTTGGACCACCCCATCTCTTCCCATGCGATGTCGTACAAAGCGACTAAGGGATTGAGCTTAACATCAGATAGATATAGGTATACAGCCCAGACTCAGCCTCAGATGAATGGCTTGAGTCAACAATAATGCCCGAAAGACGGCTATAGGCTCACCCCCTATTACGTGAGACGGTATTCAATGATTGGTAAAATGTGGGTGTTAATTCATCTCTGCCTAACACTCTGGGGATGTTTTTATACAACTTAGGTGGCAGACAAGCACACGGCCCACCTGATGGAAAGTGGTTACCGTGACTTATGAACGTGTGTGGATAGGGGCGTGATTGTGTGTATCTGTAAACATTGTCCTTTGTGTGAATGATACGAAAATACTTTTGCCCTGACCATTTATAATGAGTTCCTGACTCTTTTACATTGGGAATGCCTCTGTTACTGGGAATTTCTTAGATTTCCTGGATGATTACTCAATTAAATTGGAAACTTTATAGCGCAATATCCCGTAAAAGTGAGAGTACCAATATATGCTCATATCTATCACGTTCGGGATACTGTAATGAATAGTCCAGTAGCCGGGTTAACGTATAACCCAGCCTTAGGCAGGTGGTTACAATTTCACTATAAGTGATCTTAGCGCTCCGTTGCATTACTATCTCCAACAAATACAGCTCCGCTTGCACGTAAGTAGGTATCTGCTGTGTACTCGGATTGCATACGTAAAAGCTTTGCTTCTGTAGTCTGTTGTTGTCATACATTCTTTTGTTCTCAGGCGGCCAACCGTCTCGTATTTGAGGGGACTTTTTCCGTCTCCGTAGGTACTTCGTGACGAAAACTGTATCGTATTGACGGATGTAGTTCTGTTACTCAAAATTGCCGACATTACTTCAAATGCATCCTACATATTTGACAGTTTTATAATATACACAATAGGGTAGTTTCCAGAGTCATCGCATTCTTACCAATACTACGTAATGTCTTAGTATTTTATCTAAAAATATGCATAGTAAACTAAGATATTGCCTAACTAAACTGAAACTATGACTTTTCATTATTTTTAATTCCCAAAAAAGGTCCAAATATAAACAATCGAAATAAAGCTAAACTTACAACTTTTTAGATTCCTTATTAAATTTCAAATCAATCTTACTATGCACTGTTTACGTATAAACGCAACGCAGACTGAGAAAATTGCGATATTCTCTTGCACTTCATATATTTTCACTACGCGCTAGTGCGCTGTGACGTCACCACGTGCCACAATTTTGTATAGAGCATTTTCGGGCAGCTCGAGAAATATAATTTTTAAAATCAAATATGTTTAAAACTCTTTGTCATAAGAAAGTTTCACTTTTACAGTTCATATATTATTGTAAAATGGGGAGATTACCATAATAATAAAAAATAGGACAAAACCCTATTCAATCATAGGTTTTCAAGCTCATTCAACTTAGGGAATAAATATCGAAGTCTGTATGTGCGTACAGCGTACCTTAAATCTTAATATATTTCCTCGTGATACCCCTCACTTAAATTTGGATATACGGACGTATTTTCTCTTTGCCGTTAAAGAAACTACAATAAGTAATTACAAGTTACACACAACGTAGTGAGAAAAGTTCTATGTAGGCTACAGTTACTATGTTACGTTCCAAAATGTAAGTTTCGCATCAAAAATTATCGTAACATCTATATTTTCCGAACATGCAAATGTACGTTTCATTTCCCAGTACCAAATGGTAGCGACACGCGCGCTCGAGCGATGATTTCGTGACATCACGAGATGGGTTTTCCTTGCGGATACCCTACTTCCTATTACCTACCTTCATCGTCGATTATGGGATGTCACAACAATACGATTTGATCACGATTTTAAACCTCATGATGACTTGGATGACGCAAAACGCAATACAAAAACCTCAGGTTCGAAATTATAGGGCTAGTTGCGCCAATTACTTATTTCAGTCTGTTATTAACTTGATTATAGCTTGACATAAATATAAACAGTAGTTTAAAAACAACTAAAAAATACTATGCTTATATAGATCAAAGTAAATAGACTTGTTTGAAATCGTGTTTTATTTTTTGTACTTGTTTTTTTTTAATCTTTATGTTGTCATCCTGATGCCATTGCAAGATCATGGTCCTTGATAAGTTTTAGAAATTGCAAATCAATGCGACGTTTGGACAAACACACAAACTTTCAAAGGTACCTTGATAAGTGGCGGAAACAAGACTAGTCTTTATGAAAACTGACTTTAATAATATTCAACAATATTTATAATAGAACTAGATTTAGAATTAGAGATTACGGAAACAGTGAATGACAGGAATAGGAATGCCGAAAATAGAGAGTGTGTCGAATGAGCCAGGATTTGGGTTTATATAGGGACCCGTTAGGGTGGGGATACGATTAGGATGTTTATTTTTAGTTGTGGGAATGGTATGAGGTCGAAGGGTAGTATAAGTTCGCGTAAACTAGATAGAGAGAGAGAGAGATAACAATATAAAGATTAAATATAGCAGTAAGTATGGTTACATAACAGCCTCAAGATATCAATTAATATTACGGTAATAAAATGGAATTAAAAAAACCGTTTCCTCAAACATTGCTGATTAAAGGCGGAGTTTGGGTTGTCAGATTTTTCATTAGTAACTAGTAGTTACTAAAACTGGGTATCTCCTTTCTACGTAACCTACTTATTTTGATCTCCAATAACATTCCTTCACATAGCCCTATGGCTCTTGTAGCTGTCGATGAGTCAAGAGCAATAAATAGAAAGAATTATTTATCCTACGTGAAAGGTTTTACTTAAGACAGTTACGAATACCATCATGCAGCTGCAACCATTCTGAATACTACAGATCTTGTATTTTATTCATTTACATTGTTTTAAATTGAATTACTAAACTATATTGGTACTGTGCCTACATCGTAGAAGATGTAATGCGTGGCCTCAGTACCATTGGCATCCAAGATAGTGCGAAGTGTAGAAAAAAACCATAAAACCCGACTCGGAAGGTGAGAGCCTCGGATTCGATCAGGACTAATATTACAATGATGATACTATACCCACATACACAAATGAGTAAAGTGATAGGTATTCTTATAACGTATTAAGTTCTACGTCTCCGTAATTCAGTTGCCAATTTCTCATCAATAAACCATAATAACCTTCTATGAAAAGTTTTATACAGTCCATGAAACGAGCTGGTCAGCTGATAAGGTGAATCATCTTATTTCGTAAACCACTGTTTGTAATCTATCTCTACATTCTTATCAGATCTCAAGAGATTTGGTACAAAATCCTGATATATTCGTACTTTTTTATCTACCAAAATAGATAAGTTAGTTTTTCACTACAAAACAAACGATGATATAGGTATGCTGATACTGAAATATTGGAAGGTAAGTACTTGAGATTCCATTATCTTTTACAAAAATTTTAAAAGAAGTGATAGAGTTCTGATTTGTTCAACATGCGTAGGTACCATAGCACCGCACGCCACAGGCAGGAAATTCATCCTCACACAATGCGACTGGAAACGGTACACATAGATGGGTATGAAAGATACTTCATCCCAAAACGGTTAAACTGTTCTATAAACCCCATGCTGTAGTTTGTCCATACGACTACAATACTTATGGGGTTCTTCAAGAAGGGCATTAGAATGTTCCTACGGGGTTGGCAGCACGGGTGTGACGCCGCTGGTAATGCATTTGGCCATAGGTCACGTTTCTACTAATACACGGTTTTTATCTGCCACCTAAGTAGGAAAAAAAAGGTAAATCATGAATGAGTCGGCTCGACCATCGTAAAAACCGTACAAACAGTATAAAATGATGTACACTTCTGTACAGCATTTTATACGATTGTGAGCATGTTGGACTCTTTCTTTTCCTTCTTCCCCATTACCCTCTCCTCTTTACCTTTGCTATTTATCTCTTTTCCTTTTCTAAACATCCTCTATTTTTTTTTATACCACTTAGTTGGCAGACAAGCACACGGCCCACCTGATGGAAAGTGGTTACCGTGACCTATGGACGTCTGTAACACCAGAGGAGTCATAGTCGCGCTGCCAACCCCTATCTTATTCGATAGAACAGCTTACTACAATATAAACACAATGCATATGTTTATATATTCTGAATGTCAATGGATACAGTCGTTAACATTCAGACGACGTCGTTATAGTGTTTGTATAATACAAATATCACTTTTCATTTTGTATTTGATATTTTTTTAATTGTAACTTTTTAATAATTGTTTTATTACAAGAAATCGAGTTTCAGCAGAATTGAGGTTCAGCCGCAACACAGTTAGACGAGAAAGCCGACCCCAACTGAGTTGGAAAAAAAATCAGAGGATGATAATGATTATATGTTTATTTAGAAAGAACAAAAATATGATGCAACTGGTTTAGTAAGAGGATAAGTTATATAAGCACTATCCAGAAGTAGGCCGCGGTGGCTGTGCACCTTGCGCGCCTCCCCGTTTCCGGGGACGTGTTGCGGACTCTGTGGTTCCCCACACCCGAGGAGAGGCCAGATCGAGAGAGATGGCCCTGGGTCGGCCGGGGTGCGAGGGACATACCAGTCAACCTCACCTTCGGTAACCAAAAACGACTCACAGGCGTCGTGCGTTTTAGTCGGTTCGACTAAAACATAACCTCTCCCACCGGTTCCAGTGGTGGGGGTATCCGTGGGGATTTATTATTTATTATTAAAATATAAACACTATCTAGTGTTTATGCAGACTCTGATATGATATCTATCAAAACAAGTTTATATAAATTAGACTATTACAAAGTTTTACTAGCATAGACTGCATGTGAATTATGTGGAAGGTGGATCATTGGGTGCTTTATCAGATATTCGTTCATCTATTGTTATAAATACAAATGGATGTTGTTAAACGCATAGCTCAAGAGCGGCTCGACTAATTCGGCTATATTTTTTCGCATGTTCCTTAAGTTCCACGGAAGTTTTAAAGAAAATGGGTCACGTAAACGGAAACAGAATTCCACGTCCGTGAAGCCGCAGGCATCACCTAGTAGGTACATTATAGATCGGTAGGTACATCTGTCAATTTTCGCCGTACAGATATCACATTGTGTCAAGCAATTAATGCCAATACAGTCCGAATAACTACCACTGACATCCTGTCAACGTAATGGAACTAAGTCACTATATGACATGTCAGTAGTTAATACTATAAAATTAATGGGTAGCTACTGTACTTACTTGTATAAGAACTAGACATAGTAACTATGTCATATAAAAATACATTGTCTCTGTACCTACACCGTGACATGAGGGTTTTATCTATACATGTGCCAGTAGGTATACCGGAGTCTTTTAAGTGGGCGTAGATGAATTAGGAAATTAGGAACAACTTCTGGTAGGTAATATAATTAGTATGGCAAACTTATGAAAGAGCTCATTTTAACGAAATACCTTTTTATTTTTGCTGCAATTGATTTTTATGTGACTAATTAACATACATACGTACATAATATAATAACGCCTTTATCCCCGAAGGTTTAGGCAGAGGTGAATAAACACCCACATTTCGACAATCATTAAATTCGGTCCTACGTAATAGGGGGTCAACAATATTGCCGTCTTCGGGCACAATTGTTGACACGAGCCATGCATCTGAGGCGAGTCTCGACTATATATATATGTGATGTTAAACAGCCCTATCCTTTATTAGCCTTGTACGACACCGCATGAGTAGAGTTGGGTGGACGGACTAATTAAACTTTCAAAATTACCATTTTTCCCAATATTTTGTCATTATATTTTCATCGAAATCGGGTCCGAGACTCCTTTGAGTACTTTTCGCTATTACTCATAGTTTGGCCATCCACATCTACTTAAAAGATTAAATCATCCTATAGATTAAACCCTTGCGTCACCTTGTCAAAAAATACTTTGTTGCCGCCTAGCATTCAGTAGGCCGTTGACATGGTACACCGTATTTTATAATAATACATACTACGTACTATTTAGTGTAGTGATAACCATACGCCCACATAACTGTACTCGTAAAGGCTCCTCCGCGTCGCGCTGTCTGCAGAACTACAGGTTGTTTAGACACTTTAGCCAGTGGTATCTATACCCCATTTGGTTAACTAAAGGGTAAACAATCTTAATGTGTCTCGTATCATCATGTTGCGAACACACTTGTTAGACCTGATCGGTTTCAACTTACAGCATCCTCAAAGGCATCGTCGAAACCGGTCAGGTCTAATAGAAAAATACTGTGGAAAAGTACAAGTATGTTCTCAATTATACATACATATAATCACACCTTTATCCCTGAGGGTTAGGCAGAGGTGAATTAACACCCACATATCACCAATAATTGTATTCGGTCCCATGTAATAGGAGGTGAGCCTATTGCCGTATTCCGGGCACTATTATTGACTCGAGTCATGCAACTGAGGCTAAGTCTAGACTGTATATATCTGTCTGGTGTTAAACAGCCCTATCCCTTAGTCACCTTTTACGACACCGCATGGGAAATGATGGTCCAAATTCTGCTCTGCCGGGAACCACGCGGCGGCGGTTCTCAATTATGTAACAACAAATTACACCAAGTGCCATTAATCAACAGTAAAAATAATATTAACGTGTCTGTTTAACATTTTTAATTTAAAAACTCAGTTATAATTAATAATATTCTTTTATTTTGACCCTCAAGATTGTTTACCATTAGTTAAGTAGGTACCTAACCAAATGGAGTCTAGATCCAAACCAAGCGTACCGTAGGATGATCGTAGGAGGTAGGACACGGCGGTATATCCGCCCGATTGAGCAGTCCGACTGGGGAAGTACCTCCGCCCTACAGAATACCGCGGTTATAATAACTTCGTGTTGTGTTCCCAGCGGTGAGTAGGGTAGCCAGAGCTCACTGGAGAATTTGTGCCGTCAGTGGGAAGACTAAAGGCTTGTCCTGATTTGTCTTCTACTGACGGCACAGAAACTCTGTACTTACAGGGTTGGCAGCGCGACTGTGACTCCTCTGGTGTTACAGACGTCCATAGGCCACGGTAACTACTTTCCATCAGGTGGGCCGTGTGCTTGTCTGCCAACTAAGTGGTATAAAAAAAAATCTTTTAATATACTTAAGTAGGTTCCAGAATACGACTTAACATAATACATATTTTATTTTATATATAGAAATATCCAGACTAAGCCAAATTTTGTACAAAACGGGAATTGTACCCCTGAGCTCTGGGATAGGAACCACCACCACCACAGAAGCCATCAATTTAACCGTCCTATCAGTCATCAATATTCTGACGTACCTACCAATAGGTACGTCATAATATTAATATAATGGCGTGCTGTGCCATTTTCTTATGCAATGATTGCCAACTAACATCTAAAAAGTGATTCAAGGAGCACTTGTAGCAATCCTAATTCAGGGACCAATCACTCGATATTTAAAATCAGTGCCTGCAATGAACAGCAGTCTATAAAAATCAGTACCTGCAATGAACAGCCGTCTATAAAAATCAGTACCTGCAATGAATAGCAGTCTATAAAAATCAGTACCTGCAATGAACAGCCGTCTATAAAAATCAGTACCTGCAATGAATAGCAGTCTATAAAAATCAGTGCCTGCAATGAACAGCAGTCTATAAAAATCAGTACCTGCAATGAACAGCCGTCTATAAAAATCTGTACCTACAATGAACAGCAGTCTATAAAAATAAGATACTTCTGCCCAATGAGAAACAGGTATTCAGCATACATATAGTGAGAGTGCCCTTGCCTCGTCATCATTTTAATATTATAAGTGAAAGTTTGGAATGTACAAACACAAAAGTGATTAAGTATTACGAATGTAGGTAACACAGTTATGCATGCACATTGTTTGTAAGCGAGTAACGGAATCTTGCTGTGAACAGTGACACTGAGAAGTGAGAAGTAACGGAGTAATAGATACCTTTTTTACATAACATAAACTCACGCCTATATCCCCGAAGGGGTAGGCAGAGGTGCTAGCACCCACATTTCGCCAGTTTATGTTTAGGTCCCAATGGGTGGCGAGCCTATTGCCATTAACCGGGCACTTATAAACCTGCGATAAATACACACGTAACTTCGAAAAGCATCGAAAACTCATTGGTTTTTTTTTTATTATTCGTTTATAATAATGGTTAAATTAGAGTTTTAAAACATGCCGATTTTAATCATTTACTCGACCAACAAATCGAGCTTGCAGTGGCTGCCTTAAAAGGTTAAACAACCAACAAGTAATCCAAGTGTATGTATAAATGTGTATTTGTATTGTTGTATTTAACCAATGGCTATCCTAAATAAATACATATACATTCACATATAATCACGCCTTTATCCCTGGAGGGTTAGGCAGAGGTGAATTAACACCCACATTTCACTTCACCAATAATTGAATTCGGTCCCACGTAATAGGGGGTGTGAGCCTATTGCCGTATTCCGGGCGCTATTGTTGACTCGAGCCATGCATCTGAGGCTGAGTCTCGGCTGTATATATCTGTCTGATGTTAAACAACCCTATCCCTTAGTCGCCTTGTACGACACCGTATGGGAAGAGATAGGGTGGCCCTAATTCTACTCTGCCGGAAAGCACGCGGCAAACGGACTCTAAATAAATAAATTAATTAATTAATAGTATTAGGTACCTACATGTTTTTCTTTTCTTTGTAAAAGTTTGCGACTTAATAAGTTGCTATTAGATAATCTGCTGTGATGGTACTTCAATAGTAAACATGACACTTATTTTTTATTTGTTAAGCATATGATGGAATTTGGTATTTTGATAATATTTATTTTTTTATTTATTTTGTTTTAAACTTTATGAACAGTCTATTGTACAAAGGCGAACTTAATGCCAAAGGCAATATCTGACAGTCTACCTTAGGGTGATGCAGAGATGCATTGAGGTAGGGGCAGGCAGAATAATGAACTATTAACCATAAGGATAATACTCAAATTTGTACACAATAACTATATACACAATTATAATACCCTATGTATTATAATTGTGTACACATTTACATACACTACCTACTTATACACTTTTTTATACATACCTACATAATATATTCAAGCATAGATACACAATCATAAAATATAATATTCCATTTTTATCCATTATGACTACTAAGGGCCACTGTAAAGCTGACGTACTTTGTACTTGAACATAGCACGGTTGGTGGTCATCCTGATTTCGAGAGGAAGCGCATTCCAGATATGATGTTCTGCGACGAAACTACCTATTATCTACTCATGTGATGAAACTCTGTGTGATAAATATATAATGAATTATTTAAAACTCGAACGCTACAGTATGTGCAGTTAAAGACAAAAAAACCGTAACTAATTCCACTTAATTTACTGATCACGTCTTAAGACCGTACTCTAGAATGATTCTGAATATCGATTATCGATTATCTGAGTACAAATTTTATAGACAATCCTGTCAAATCTGTCAAACTGTCAGTACAATCTGTCCTCAGATAAAGAAGACTCAGAACTGAGTGTCGTTCTAGAATACGAGCCTTAAACCTTTAATTATACAACGAATAAATATAACATAACATAACATAAACTTACGCCTATATCCCCGAAGGGGTAGGCAGAGGTGCTAGCACCCACATTTCACCAGTTTATATTTAGGTCCCAATGTAATAGGTGACGAGCCTAATGCCATTAACCGGGCACTTATAAACCTGCGATAAATACACACATAACTTCGAAAAGCATCGAAAAGTCATTGGTGTGTGCCATGGTAAGACCTGGGATCGAACCCAAGACCTCGTCTCAGCAGTCCATTACCCATACCATTAGGCTACCGCGGATGTAGCCATTATTAGTAAATGTATTCTCACGTAATTATTTTTGTGAAAATATTCTAGTGTTAGACAACTTCTGTCGTTGACTGTACCTATATACAAATCTACGGTTAGCCAGAGAGTGTCGTAAAACTCGTAAATGTGTTAGCAAGTAAGTAAGTAGTTGTGTGATAATTGGAAACACAAGCTTTTATAACACGTTTTCCATTATGTTGTCTGTGGCTCTGCCATTACTATATTTTATGAGAATGTGTGTCAAACTCATTCACAGGTCATAAAATTTCCAATCTTTTCACTGCAACACAACACAGCATATATTTGTAACATTCTGAAAATTTCTCTCTCGGTTGCCTCTAAGGGCCACTGCTAAGAACATACATTTGCTTGAGTGTTTTTATTTCATGCAAGTAATACGGAACAAATTTCGTGCAGATAATTTCCACAAAACCGTGCATTAAAGTTCATGTGATTTGCACAACGTGTGGCAGCGGAAAACCTCCGCTTTGAAGCACGAAGTCCATATTCCTACTCTATCAAATTTGTTATTGTTTGGTGTATGGGCTATTCCGGAAGCAACTTCAGTCTGACGCACAAACACCAAAAAGGAAGCCTACGCCGCTACCGGTATCCTCCTTTGTTAGACAGGTGTACCTGCTGAGGTTGGCAACTGGCAAGAGTAACAAATTTCCACGAACCACTGGTTTTTGAGCCCCGACTGTGATCATAACATGCATTTAGCTTTTTCGTTGTTTTATACTACCTACTCACTAGGCGAGACGGGACCGGCAGCGGACTGAGGCAACTCGCACATCGGAGGTCGATGAATATATGGTAGAAAAAAAAACCCCATGAGACCAGGCCTGGGGGTGACGGGTGGAGCCACCTGTCACCCTTGGAGAAGCAGACCGAGCGGCGCTGCACCTTGCGCGCCTTCCCATTTCCGGGGACTTGTTGGGGTCTCTGTGGTCCCACACCCGAGGAGAAGGCCCGATCGAGAGAAATGGCTCTGGATCGGCTTGAATACGAGGGATATGCCTGTCAACCTCACCTTCGGCAACCAAAAACGACTCGCAGGCGTCGTGCGCTTTAGTCGGTTTGAGCCCAACATAACCTCTCCCAAGGGCTCCGGTGGTGGGGGTGTCCGCGCTGATTTCGCGTAAAAAAAGCTACCTATTAATAATAAAAAAATACACAAAACCACTGTACGTAGTATGTATGGTGTTGGTAACCTATTAAAAACGAAATTATTTATGACGTTATTCCATCATTTTCATTAAGGGCCCTTCAATTAATGAATTTGCCACGGCCCTATTTCATTAGTTGAAGGGCCCTCCCTTAAGGGTAAAGTTACGTCACTGTTTACATTATATATATTTTTTAATATGTCAATGAGCTAATATGTTTATGTTTTTTCAGTTTTTGTGGTTATTGCATCTGTTCACGGTTGTTTGCTTTTGTTAAAATTGCAATTTGCCAAACAGCATTTTAAATAACATGTCTGTCTCCAGTGTCCTTGAGGCACCAGATGTGACGTGTGCGTGTGATGTGATGTGAGAGACACCACATGTAACTAATGTCATTTGTATCACTAAAACTCTTTCATAATATTAATTTAAATACATTGAACGTCTGCATAAAGGAGTCTAGCCCCTAATGCAGTTAGTCTTCACACAACCATTTTAACTACTTACACTCATTGGAGGAATTTACAGGGATAATTTAGTATCATAAATTATGACTGTCATAATTCATATGAATTCATGATGAATGTAACATCGCATATGTATGCAATGGTGACCCTCTTTTCTGAGAAATTCTCAGAAAAGAGGGTCACCATTGCTTTCAGCTTACTATCAGGCGAAGTCTAATTGACGTGACCTATATAAAAAATTACCTCCACAGCCCGTTGGAGACATTGAAGGATTGCATTTAGACTAGATTTTGAACTTTTAAGGCTCGAACTACCTGAAACGGCTGTCATAGATGTTCGTGACGGCGACGGCTTAACGAGCTCTCTGAGGTACGACCAAACCAATGCAAATACTCACATTCATGCATACAAATATTAGCAGTGAGCGGAGATCGAACTCGCACCTCCTGCGTGGCAGTCGCATTAACTGCCTCCACACCACAGAGGCGGTTCTGGTAGAATAAAATACTAAACATAAAAATTTACGTTACCTGAAATATTGTTCTGAAAATTTCAAATAATAATAATGATTTAAATAATAATAATGATTTATTTCTCACCAACAACCAAGAAATTACAATATTTAGACATTCACAGTTTAGGGTAGGTACACAGAAAAAATAAAATTAAAAAATTAATTACATTAAAAAATAACTCCGTTTGAAGTCAAAACGTTTGGGCCGTGGGGTCCGAGCGCCCGCAGTCTCTTCAGGGAGATTGCGAAGCGTGTGGCCAGTCGACGCTTCTCGTGATCAGAAGTCTCACCTTTTCTTAGGTCAAAGAATGAGCATTGTCATTCAACGTGGCAGTGCTGCTAGTCTTCTGGGAATGCTACCACAAGAAGCATATGATAGGGAGGAATTCCACGAGGCATTTTAACTTCTTTTTTTATTAAATTATATGTACCTAATAGATTTAATTAAACATGGTAATATCTAAAGTAGTTAGTTACATAGTATGGATTAGACCTTAATTTAACTGAACTTTATTTAATATGATTTGTACAATACATTAATAACAATACTATAAACATTAAACATAGAGAAATTTAGTAAATATAAAGTGTCTGTCAATCTGACAGCCTCTGTGGCGTGGCGGTAGTGAACGCGACTGCTACGCAGGAGGCGCGGGTTCGATCCCCGCTCAGTGCAAATATTTGTATGCATGAATATGGGTATTTGCATTGGTCTGGGTGTTTCTATGTATAATATGTATGTATTTACAAAAAAAAAAAAGTATTTAAGTATGTTTATCCGTATTCTAGATTCCATAACACAAGCTAGTTAAACTATGCTTACCATGGGTCTAGATAGCGTTGTGTAGAATGTTGTAGAATATTTAAAAAAAAAAAAATTTGATACGATTTGTACAATACATTAATAACAATATTATAAACATTAAACATAGAGAAATTTAGTAAATATGAAGTAAGCTTTATGAGGATGGTAACACTCTTTGAGAAAATAAAGTGCAACGGCTACCGGTCATGTAAAAAGGGCGTTATACTATAGGTAATCTGTGGTTATACACGTCGTACATCATTATCTATAAGTAGGTAACAGTAAACTTACCGCCTAGGCCTATGTTCGCTAACCACAAACAAATTATATGACATTAGGTACGCGTGTCTTATTTCACGCGAGACTTAGTTTCTAGTCGCTGCTGTCATGGGGTTCCGTAAAAACTCAGAGATTACAATGACGTATTATATTAATAGATATTATGTATGGCGACACAAAGATGGCGACTTTCAAAAATGGCGCCATCATTAAGCAGAAAAAAATTATAGATACTTATTAATAAAACGTCAAGTTTAATCATTCATATCAATAGTAATATTAATATTACGAATTTATTGTTAAATGTGTATTTTCTTTCCGTAGCGTATTGTTGCGTCTCAGATTGGTGCATAAAATGATGACAAAAGTCCGATTTGGACTTTGTTTTTTTTTAATCAAAATATGTATTACTAGGTATATCAAAGTTATAGCTAACTGACTACCGACCGACTAAAGCTAACTAACACAACTTATTTTTTACTTTTTGGGGTTTGTTTGTTCATTTTAGAGTACGAATAACGCATCTACAGTTTACAATCTCATCATTGGAAATTACGGTTTCTTTCTCAAAATAGAACAGAAATTGATGGTTGCTATAAATGGAACTGTAAACCATGACAGTTCATGGTACTTAAGTATTAAAAACTTGAGCCTCGCTTCTTTATTGTTCTGTATTTACAGTTATTTTGCTTTATAATAGCAATATTATAAGAATTTGTAGTCAGTTTAGGACTTAAATGTAATTTTTTTATTATTTAAAGGCAATAACCTCGTTAGTATACACTAGGTGTACAACAAATTAAGTATTTTTGTTATTTTTAAACTATCGCGGTGTGAATTCATAATTATACAACGTTTCGGAACTTTTCGCAATTAAATCATGGAACTTACTATTTCTGCCGACGTTTCGGATGCGTTGCAGCACCCGTGGATACGGCTTGACTAGCTGGTATACCTGTCGACGCTCGCCTCTTGACTTAATCTTAATACCATGGTTAAGTTTAATGTTTAATGTGATGATTAAGTCAAAATGTTTTATTGATTCAAAGTGTATTATTATTCGAAATAAGAGAGTGTAATAAATATCAGAACAATCAGTCAACAGGAAGGAGGGAATACCAAGGTATTAAGATCATTTTGAGTACCTACTCGATCTGATGCTGAGGGGCCGTTCAAGTATTACGTAAGCACTAGAGGGGGGAGGGGGTCATTGCATTGCTTAAATAATTATTAATATATAAAATTATTTATGTTTCACACATAATATAACATGCATTACCCTTACATTTAACCGAAAAAAGAAATATGCATATGTTTTTTTTATGTTTACGTGAGCATTTTAAGAGATTTGTTTACTTTTGCTGACAAGTGGGAGGAGGGTTAAATAATTGTAATCAATCTGAATGCTTACGTAATACTTGAACGGCCCCTGACTGTACCAAACTCGAAATTCAAAATTAGTTCCGGGGCCCCCAGAAATGGGATCAAGACAGAATTATGATTAACAAGATATTTAAGCGCTACGTCTAATTAATTTATATTTACTGCCGTATTCTAAACTTAAACTGCGATAAATAAAAAAGGTAATCAACTGATTACTTTTTTTTTCTATCTCTAGCAGGAAACAAGAAAACTCTAGTCCAAGGTCTCTAGCAATGCAAACTTCTACGTACCATAACGTGGCACCAGTCCAGTTATACTTCATAGAGAACTCTGGACACTACTCATTGCTATGTCACAAATAGAAATGATGACAGTGGGTAAATATGTGCACAATGCCCTAGTATTTCTATTTCCAACTAGAGTTTAGTTTTACAAAACATTAGGAGTTTGTTTGTATTTTTTTTTCATATAATTTAGAATGTAGCGCAAAAAGACCTAACTGGTGTGATTCACGAGTTCAACCGTGCGTCCTTAAATTGCTTTGTGTAACAACCATTACAACTTGTTCGTTTTGTGATCGTTGGATTTGTGTATTCCTTTACTTTTTGTATGGTGCTGAGTGTTATTTTCTCTAATTTGTATTATAATTAGAGATTAAAATTAAGATCTGCCTGGTTCTATTTAATAAGAATCATTGCAATTGTAAACATGTTTTTTTTATATTAAGCACGTCAACCGTCGACTGCACAGCTAGACTTAAGTAGTAATTAATTAACTACTTATATCGGTGTGGTAGGAATAATAAGTACTTTACGTTAATTATTAACTATCCAAAGAAAATAACATAGATAGTACCAGCTAGTAAAACAGTCGATGCAATAAAAAGAACGACAGGTTAGTAATGTAGACTATGTAGAGTTATAAATTATATGCACGCTAATCTTTGAAACTGCGCAACCGATTACAATAAAATTTAGTTTTATTGGAAACTAGCTTATGCCCGCGGCTCCGCCCGCGTGGATGTCGGTTCCCGGAAATTATTCGATTTTTTCTCAACTTTTAAACCTTTTCTAGACCTCTACGAACATTTCAAGACCAAGATAACATAAATCCTTTCAGCCGTTCTCGAGTTTTAGCGAGACTAACGAACAGCAATTAATTTTTATATATTTAGAAGATTTTGTTTCTTATACCACTTAGGTGTCTGGTTAACTATACCAAATGTGACTGAAATTATTACTTAATAGATTTTCACAATTCACAAGTCTCTGTGGCGTGGCGGTAGGAAATTTGACTGCTACGCAGCAGACGCGGGATTGATTTCCGCTCAGGGCAAACATTTGTATGCATGGATAAGTCTATTTGCATCGCTCTGAATATTTCTGTGCCTCGGAGAGTACGTTATGCCGTCAGTCGTTACGGGTCGTACATATGTACATACATACATACAATCATGCCTTTATCCTCGGAGGGTTGGGCAGAAGTGAATTACTACCCACATTTCACTAATCATTGTATTCGGTCCCACGTAATAGGGGATGTCTATTCTATTGCCTATTGTCGCTTTCCGGGCACTATTGTTGCCTCGAGCCATGCATTTGAAGCTGAGTCTGGGCTGTATATATCTGTCTGATGTTAAGCCTTGTACGACACCGCATGGTTCACGGAAAATATCGTTCAACCACGTCGCGGTTGGACTAGAAGATGCGGAACCTGTACTCCAAGATAACGCTTTGGATGCGACCAAGATTAACGCCCTAGCGTTAATCCTGGTCGCATCCAAAGCCTTACATCCTAATCAATCCAAAATGTCCTCAACATCCTAATTTTGATGACATATTTGACTTCATATTAGCTTATCAATAGCGGACTTAGCATAAGAGGTATAAGAAAAAATGTAACTTTCAAAAAAAAAATTATTTTTGTTACATAGTTTCATAATCTATTGCTATCTTTTATACTTATTACATACTTTATACATAAACTAGAATATTTGTCAAATCAATCTTACGTTATAATTATTAAGCTGTGCTACATAGATTGTGCCTGAACTAGGTAATCCTGTTTTTCAGGCTTGCAGAGCAATTTTTACATTTAAAATAAACAAATAAATAATTAATATGTCTAAAAGTTACTTACAAAGTGAATTGGTATTTAAATCTAAACTTATATATCTTAGTTACTAAACTACTTAACAATATTCATTTCACCACCGTTATCAACTTCTCTGTCTCATCGTGTGTCAATTTTGTAGGAAATTCTTTAGGACATTCTTACACTGGTTGAAGTTTAGAGGATATATGTCTGCTACAGCATTCATTCTATTATACAGCAGTGGTCCCAGAAACATATAGAATTTGGCTGTATATTCGTGCTTTATCGCAATTCGCTGGGTGCATACAATATCTTTCCGTCTTTTATTTACAATATCAGTGCTGAATGGGAGTGCTTCAAGCTCTATATATGATAACATTGTGTAATCCAGGTGATCCATACAGTGCATGTCATTTATACTGATAACTGTTCAAGAAAGTCACGCAACAGTAGTCTGATGTCATCAGAGAGAGCTTCAGCCAATTCGAATTGGTCCTCTTTAATGATGCATAGCTTATGAGCGCAACTAGTTATTTGTAAACTTGGCCTGCGCATCAATGTCCAAGTATTAATAGACGTAATTATATATACATAGAACTCTCTGTGTTTTATTTGATCTTATTATAGTCTGAAGAATTTTTTATAGTCCGAAGGAAAAATTGCCGCATTTTAAATGCTGTCCCTAGAATGGCGGCCCCTACTTCAACAGATGCTTTTCCTCGCCTCGCTTAAAGAACCCGAGATTGTATGAAGGAGGGAATACGTGTGAGGGTAAAGTTGAATAGGTACTGGAAACCAATTCAAGTTTATTGTACAATTTGACCTTTAAACTGTGAATATTTTTACATTTATATAATACTGCATTGGATATATGGGATCAATATCTTTGGGGTCAAATTTTATACCTTCAGATTAACGAACAAGGCTATAACAAAGGTTATCCTTTCGGAGTTCAGACGGCAGGCGATATCGTAAATGCTAAGATGAACCATATCAGTGCTGGATAGGAGGAGGAGTAGGAAAATGGACCAGCAGACCACGTGCTGCAACCGAAACTTCTATATGCAATTGGAACGTTAAATTCTAAGCTGGGATGATTATGTTAATGATGATGATATGAGCAATATTTCGCCAATTTTCAACCATACTACAACCTACTATTAACACGCCGAATCGCACTACCCTAACACGGTAATACCACGCGCCTAGCACGAACCTCTTATAAACCAGTAGAGTAATAAATTTTGAACAGGTACTTCACCGTTAATAAATTTTGAATAAGTACAATTGCGTGTTCAGCAGTTCTTTATTTCCTTAACAACAAATGATAATATAACCAAATGTTTATTACCAGCAATTTGGCAGGCTTTCGTTTTTAACTGAGAATAATCGCAAATGCGGTAAATGTTTTGAATTTTGATTCACTTCACGGAAAATATTGAAGTTCAGCCGCACAGTTAGACTGAAAAAAGCGGATCACAGACTCCGAGGTGCCTTAACCTTGGATGTAACTGGGATTAACGCAAGGACAATGATGATGAGTAGATTTTTATTTAGCGCATTGTAACATCAGCAAGTGAGACGAGCGACTGAGACAGTACGGAGAACACAGAAACGCGATAACACATGATGTTACATAATTTTGGATTGGTACATCTGCCTTTCAATGGCATGCGAATGCATCTACCAGCCCCTGATCTAATTATTTGGAGTCGGTCGGTTATTGTCTTCTATACTTTCCTGTCAGACATCTTCTCGTTAATGTCTTCTTTCTTTGCCGTGTATTCATTTATGATAAATTTTATGAATACATTCACATCTACATAAATATAAACAGGCAAAGACTAAGTTCAGTGCCAATACACCAACATACCTAGCAACCATACTATAACAACATAACACCTAGGGCATTATTCTGAGTGACATCGAGTCTCAAAGTCGAGTCGAGTCTCGTAACGTGAGAAGACGAGGGATTACAATTGGTTACAAGAGAAAAATGGCATAAAACTAGATCAACTTAAATGTATCGGTTTTTACCAACGCGTGTAGTAACGAAACAGCTTGTCACTCAGAATAAGGGGCCTGATACTATAAATAAGGAACACTTTAAACTCCAAACTTTACTGATTGTCACGGTGTACACTTGACCTTTGCCATCTCCACAGCGAGTGACGTCATCTCCACAAATAGCGTAGGTTCCCAGGCTACAATGCAGAGTGTACAATGAGCCGGACACGACGCGGTTCCTTCCTTTTGTAGCATGTCCATTCAATTACCAGTTATGTAATGCATACTAGTCACCTACTGCGGCAACACCGTAATAACTTTGATCCTGATGGATATGAACACCGTCTAAGATTTACATCCAGTTTCAAAAGCTTTTTGGTTTTGCACCAGTTATTTATTTATTTAAAGAATATTTCGTACCCAAAATTACTTATTGATATTTCCAATGTTCCTAACCTGCAAGAGACGCAAAATTGCTTGTGTTAGGATTGAACTCACGTTGATAGCGGATTTTTTTAAGAATCGGGTCCCGAAGATATTGGTGGCACCCCATCTCAAGTAGCATTACAATTTTTGGTTAAGGAACAACAAAATTTTATAGGTTTCCGTCACCTAAGTAAATATTAAATGCATAACTGAAGCTGTAATAATATGAAGTATTGCATTTATTCAACACGTAGTAAACGCCCATACTTTTGAGGCTCAATTGTTTAATGCAATTTGCTTGTGTACAATAGCAGACACAAACGAGTTCGACCTCTATCAAATAATTTAGTACCAGTAAATTGTTTACACATCACTTTGCTTTTTCATTCACACATTGTGTTGAGGGTAATATCATAAATGACTGCATATTTTCGTCAATTATGAACAATTGCTGTAACCTTGTTTAAATATTATGTGCATATGGGACACGTAGGATCGTCAGTGGAGTTTAGACAAGTAGGTACATTCGCTAAATTACATTTTACAGGTGTAAATTGTTGTAATTTATAGGGAAGGTCTTTGTTTACAACCAAAAAAAATAATTCTATATGATTTTAGATTTATTTTTATACTACTTAGGTGGAAAACAAGCACACGGCCCACCTGATGGAAAGTGGTCACCGTGGCCTATAGATGTGTGCAAAACCAAGAGAGTCACACTTGCGCTGACTTGCTAACCCTGCAAGCATTGAGAGTTCTGTGTTTCTCCTATGTCATATAGTATTCAATAAATAATAATTTTAATAAATATTCAAGGAGATTCTACACAGCACTGTCTAGATCCAAAGAGCATAGAATAACTAGCTTTTGTTGTTTTTATAAGTACGAGTATTTTTCGAGGAGTTAGGACACGACGGCATTTCCGTCCAATTGAGCAGTTCGACTTGGGAAATACCTCCACGGTCACCCTTCAGAATACCGCGGCCATAATAACCTTGTTTTGTGTTCCCGCCCGGGTGAGTAGGGTAGTCCTGCTTTGTCTTTTACACTGACGGCACAGATACTCTCTGTGCTTACAGGGTTGGCACCGCGAGTGTGACTCTCTTGGTGTTGCTTATATCCATAGGTCACGGTAACCACTTTCCATCAAGTGGACCGCGCACTCTGATTAAGCAGAAGAATATTCTACCACTAAGCTGACGCTACAGATATGTAATTTAGTTTGTTATAGACATGCTACGAACGGTACCATCTTTTAGTGCCTTTTCATAGAGATTTATTTTAAGTGCATTCAGATCGACTCTCCAAGGACCTTGTAATTTGCATTAAAAGTTCATTGAAAACTACTACCTATAGGAAGTAGTTAGGTAGGTACTAAGTAGTAAGGCGGGGCGGGAGCGGCAGCGGGAGCGACGAAGGATCGCAAGCCAAGCTGCCTGCGTACGAAGGCAACTCGGGCGTCGGAGGTCGATGAACGACCTCCGCCCCCATGAGCGCCGGCCTGGGGGTGACAGGTGGAGCCGCTTGTCACCCTGGCTGAAGCAGGCCGCGGCGGTGGCGCCTGGCGCGCCTCCCCGTTTCCGGGGACGAGTTGGGGACTCTGTAGTCCCCACACCCGAGAAGAGGGCCAGATCGTGAGAGATGGCCCTGGGTCGGCCGGGGTGCGAGGGATATGCCTGTCAACCTCACCTTCGGCAACCAAAACGACCCAAAGGCGGCGTGCGTTTTAGTCGGTTCGAGTCCGACATAACCTCCTCCACCGGCTCCGGTGGGGAGGTATCCGTGGGGTTTTTGCGCACGTAAAAAAAAAGGTAGGTACTAAGTAAGTTTTTATGTTTATAAGAAAAAAAACAAACGATCGATTGAGTCATTGATTATGTTTGTGCCGTTTGCATCTTGTAGTTTGTTTTTACGATTGATACCTGGCAAAACACGTATGATTTAAAATAGAGTTGTATTACTTTTATAACGTTATCAATTACATTTACTTTATTTACGTAAATAAATAGAACGGGTATTTAATACTTGCGCTGTTCTCATTTCATAGGTACCTAAGAATAAAATTGAAGTTTCTATAATATTTTTTATTTATTAAGAAACAAACAGTCATTTACAATTACATTAGAATAGACAGCACTTTTCAAATATAGACCTCCTTGCCTACATTTTTTAAACACATCGTTAAGTACCTAAAGTTAAGCATATAAAAATTAATGATTATATACCAAATCTACCATCAAAATAAATACTATAACACACAATAATAATTATTATTTAGAGAGGCCCTCCATGGCAAGTGTCTTGAAATACCTGAGAGATTCACCAAACAAATCAACCTTTTTAATACTGTTGATTGAGTGCACTTGATGGAATTTGTTGTTACAAATATTGAAACTCACTTGTAGGTACTTTTCCACATTATTTTTAATTGTTATTGGACCTGACCGGTTTCAGGTCTATTAACAATTAAAAATAAAAGTACAAGTGAGTTCTCAATTTGTGTAACAACCTTTATTTCCTTATCATTGTACAACCTGCAAGCACATCTTATAAAAAAGCATTATCTGCATAACATACAAAGAGAGGCTTGTTCCGGCAACTCCGCTCGCGTCGTTTAGGTACTCTAAAAGATAATGAGTGTAGTAAAAGGGTAGCATCGACAGTAATATTAATGATTTTGTAGATGCAGTTTCGATGGCAACCTAATGTAAACATATTATACCAGTTCAGCGACGTTGCATAATCAAAATGTTCGTAACCGGTACGATAATCGAGAGCTCCTATAAATTTATATTTTTAATTTTAAAACAACAACTTAAATGCTACACACAATTATGAGCATTTGTAGTATACTTTTTTTACTTGTACTTATAATAAACATATATTTTTAAAGATTTTGTCCGTTCTGATTAATAAACAAGATACTGGTTGTTTTGACAGCTTTTGTACTGGCAAATAGCTGATTTTTAAGACGTAGTTAGGGTACCAGTTTTCAGATAAAAAATTATGTCTCGGGCATAGTAGATAGTGAAATAATAAATTCATTGATTAGGTTTAGACAAATTGAATTGCTGAAGCAGATAAGTTAGTAAAATTACGAAATAAAATCCCGAAATCCAAAAATACAGATCTTGTGAAAATCGGTATTATGAACTTCGAAATTTTAAAAGGTAACCGTCAGTAAAGGACCCTGTCTGCTATTAGTATCCCTATATTAAATAATTCCAGTCGTCAGTGACTATGACTACTCCTACGAAATGGAAAGATTGATTATTCTGAGCAGACGCTGCATCCGTCCATTCAAAGAAAATAGGCATGGCCTTGTCGGAAAATTATTTATATTTTTGTGTTCCAAAAATAAATGTCTAGACATGTCATTTCTGTATTTAGGAGTTAATTGAAGTCGTTAGCTGTAATCACCTATAAATTTAACTGTAAAAACATTATAAAGTGTGTTTGTAACCACACCAAAATCTCTGAAGCCCACGCCAACGCCATGTTAGCCAATGTACCAGCAGATTAACTGACGTGGTTCTGGCGCAGGTTTTTCTCTTGGGGTTGGGGGGGTATTCAGGAGCGACTATTGCTTGCAAAAGTCGAGATAAGTCAAGGAAGGGATGCTTTTTATGCAACGAGGACTAACACTATGATGACGGAACGTGTTAAAACTTATATAATATAGAAGTTTAATCTTGAGCTTCCAATTTACAACAATTGGCAGACGCATTATATGATAAGTTAACCTCACATCCATTTCTCAACCAACAAGTTTAAAATTGCACTAACAGGTTTTTATAATTAATTCATATTTGATGAGAGACACCGAAGCATGATCACATTGAAGAAGCATGGTGAGCTTAAGTAACCATACTTTCTACTTAACTAGGGGACGGCGCTGATTCAAAATAGCGAGAATCTGCAAGTTATATTACGCCTAGGTAGTCATTAGGCACTTAATCAATTTCCAGTAACTGCTGAGCTGGTCGGCAATATTTCATCGATACACGTAACTTTCAGATATTCCGAATTAATGTCTTAGGAAAATCTTGATTTTCTTTTTTGTTCGTAAAAAGCCTACCTACCTACAGTCCATTTCATTAAACTATCCTAAGAAAGAGTCCGTACCCTCCTAACATTAGTATTCCTACCTTCATTGGAGTCAGCGTTTTACCCAACTAACAAACGTATTCGTTAAATGTCCAATTCTTTCGAGTGCTATTGGGATATCACCGTCGTAACCCTGACCAAACTTGATAATACACAGACAGAACATACAGAATACTTATGGATCATTTGAACCTACTAGAAACACACACACAAATATAATCTTTCCCTCGGGACTCCCCGTGGGTCTTCAACATCATCATCAAACATGTCATGGGACGCCTAATGCTGAACATATGATTATCCCCAAAAGTGTTGTTCGTAGGGCCGCTCATTATAGCAATAATTATTTATAGTTGAATTTTGCTTAACTGGTTAAATAAATTAGCTACCGTTACCACATAATTCTCCATTAACGAAACACACAGTTTATTTTCCTTTTTTGTCATTCCCCGTTATCTTGGATAAGTGATGAAAGTACTATTATTACTGCTATTGCCTCACTTTTTCCTCTTCAACAGCCTTAGCATATAGAGCAAAACTCGTATCTCTCGATGCTCTTCGACCAATGAAAATAGTAAAAATTATGTCAAATGACCAAAACTATTCATTATTGTGGTTGAAGAGAAACGTCACAAACTTCAGAGATGACTGGTAAGGTTGCAGGTATTAGCGCGCGACAACACCTTTAGTGCACCATATGTTTATAGACCACAGTAATCATCTACCAAGCAGACCGTGTGCTAGTTTACTTAGACATCAAAAGGAGTGAACTTCGTAAATTGGTATTGCCCCAATTGATGCACTTAACAATGCTGGCTGCACGTATTTCTATTGACCTAACAATGCAACCAACTAGCCCAGGTCCGACCTAGAAATTACGAATAAATCAAAGCACCCTCGGCCTTCTCTCTCATTAAACGCTATTCACTGATTCGTAAATCATCTAACGTTGTGATTCATTTGTGTGTGCTATCTAAACATTTATTCGTTATTTAGCACCCGAATTAACAAAATGCTTGAAATATCTAGAGTTAAGAGCTCCATCAATGAATGTTATTTATATTTCTTAGCGTTCACTTTAAAAACAAACAAACACTCTATTTTGAAGAGTTCGTATTTTAACTCGAAGTTCCCTGTTTCATAAGCTTTCACTCCTGTTATACACATTTTAATCTTTTTTAATCTTAGACATTTTTTTATGTTCCATTATCCATACCACGATTTCTCATACTATCTATAAATCACTTTCCTTCAGGCGGGCCGTGTGCTTATCTGCCACTTAAGCTGTAAAAAAAAATCATTCGTATTACATATACAGATTAGTATTCGTGGTTCTGGATTGAAAAAGTTTCTCGTTTCTTTTTTTTTATACCACTTAGTTGGCAGACAAGCACACGGCCCACCTGATGGGAAGCGGTTACCGTGGCCTATGGACGTATGCAACACCAGGGGTGTCGCACTCGCGCTGCCGACCATGAAGAAACCTTCTGATGCCCCTCTTGAAGAACCCCATATTGTAGGTGCTTGAGAATCTCGTATTCGATGAATTTATGTATCTTGTTGTCTTGTGTCTTGTGTTATCAAGTCAACGTACAATCTTTTCACTTGATACGATCATGGTACACCTACTTACTTACACTTCTATTTTTTAATTGTTGTCAAGTTCATGGATTTTTAATATAAAATTATTGTCAAAATCAGCCCGGAGATTAACCGACACAAAACGGTAGACATAAGTTAATTAGAATAGTTTTCTGATGTTAAAAATCATACACGTTGAATGAGAAGTTTTTCTATACAACTTAGGTGGCAGACGAGCACACGGCCCACCTGATGGAAAGCAGGACAAACATTTGGTCTTCCCACTGGCAGCACAAAAACTCTCCAGTGGCTACTCTACTCACCGTCAGAAATACAACAGGACGTTATTATGGCCGTGGTATTCAGTAGGGCGGAGGTACTTCCCCAGTCGGACTGCTCAATTGGGCGGAAATACCGCCGTGTCCTACCTCCTTAAATACCGCCGTGTCCTACCTCCTTAAATACCGCCGTGTCCTACCTCCTTAATTGCTTGTGATAGAAATTGGTAATGTATTTGAATTCGACAACGAAAACTTAAAACTAAAAACTTGGCGTAGTCTAGTGGGGATGGCGCGGGGCGATGCGCCGAACAGGGAGACCTGTAGAAACGGTGGTGCCGCTGGCCGCCCGCGGTATAGTACAGGGGCCCAACTGGGGTTAACCACCTTGGGAGGCTGCCTCACCAGGCCGCGCATAATCCCGATATGGTTCGTCGTGCCGGTTGGTGACCGGATTTGGGAGCCCGGCGACCATACTCGGGGGGGTACGGGGGCCCTTCCGTTCGGCGCGTCGGCTCTCGCCATGCCTCACATTCATAGATAAAACCAATATCCCGCGCTTTGTCACACGGTGCTGCGGCGGCAATCACTTCTTTTTTCACGCCTTCTCCCACCCAAACTCATGGCAGCGCAATTTACAGAAAAAGGCAACACAGCGGCTCGTCACACTCCCAAAAGCTTGCTATTTGAGGTGGAGTCCACTAACATCTGTGGGCTCCATGCAAACCTCAACGCCGTCCACCAACACCTAGAGACGGCGAAACCTGCCATGTTTTTTCTAACGGAGACGCAAATACACCGCCCTGATGACACGACCTACTTGCTCTACCCTGGCTATGTTCTTGAGGAAAGTTTTCGTGCAAAAGCCGGGGTGTGCGTGTTTGTTAGGGCGGATGTTTGCTGTCGCCGTTTGCGCTGCCTAGATGACCCATCCTTCTCCGTCCTTTGGGTACACGTAGACCATGGCCCTACGAGTCAGATCTATGTGTGCCTCTACCGTTCCCATACAGGAGATGCTGAGACAACTCGACTCTTTGAATATCTGAGTCAGGCGGCAGATGATGCGCAGGAGCGATTTCCGAATGCCGAAATGGTATTTTTGGGGGATTTTAACGCTCACCACGAGATCTGGTTGGGCTCCTCCAAAACAGACCATGCGGGAAGAGCCGCCCACGCATTTGCTCTGGCGCACGGCCTGACCCAATTGGTGCACGAGGTCACTAGGATACCAAGAAGGTCGGGCCAAGCACCTTCTCTGCTAGACCTTCTGCTGACGAGTGATCCGGACCGGTACAGTGTATCGGTGCGAGCCGCTTTAGGCAACTCTGACCACTGCCTGGTCTGTTCCACAGTGCCTATTATAGCGCCCCCACGACCCATGCAGGGGAAGCGGCGTCTCTGGCACTACTCGTCAGCGGACTGGGATGGACTTCGTGACTTTTTTGCGTCCATCCCGTGGGTTGAGCGCTGCTTTGAAGGTAAGAACCCATCGGATTGTGCTACTGCTGTCGCCGGTGAGATCGGTCTGGGTATGGAATACTATATCTCATACACCGATGTCACCGGTGACCGCGGGGTGCGCCCTTGGTTCGGGCGCGAGTGCGCGGAAGCTGTTGAACAAAAACAGTCTGCGTACCGCACTTGGGTAAGGGCGCGCGCCACACGCCATCCCAATCTGGGCCACTTCAAGGCGGCGTACAACAGAGCCACAAAGGTCTGTAGAAGGGCCTATGTCAGAGCGGATGCCCTGCGCATAGCGCGGCTTGGTCAAGAGCTAGTGATGCATCCCACGGGAAGCCGTGGCTACTGGCGACTGGCTAAAGCCGTGCAAGCCAACTTCTGTCAGCCTTCGCTGCCTCCGCTGCGTAACTCTGATGGATCCCTGGCCCATGAGCCGCAAGAGAAGGCAAATCTGCTGGCTAATCTCTTTGCGGCCAACTCCCGAATCGATGATTGTGGTACGCAGCCACCAACACTACCCGACAGTGACCACGCGATGCCTGATATCCATATCAGGCAACGCGATGTCCGTGCAGTGCTGCAATCACTCGATGTCCGGAAAGCCAGTGGTCCGGATGGTATTCCAGCGGTAGTTTTGAAAAAATGTGCAGCGGAGTTGTCTCCAATGCTTACGCGCCTGTACCGGCTATCCTACAGTTCGGGTACAGTGCCTTTGCCTTGGAAAGAGGCGAATGTTCAGCCGATTCCCAAGAAGGGGGATCGCTCGGAGCCAGCCAACTATCGACCCATAGCCGTCACCTCAGTGCTGTGCAAAGTGTTCGAGCACATAATTAACAAACAGCTCATGCGGCACCTAGAGGATCACTCCTTAATTAATGACCGGCAATATGGCTTCAGACCGAAACGGTCAACGGGTGATCTTCTGGCATACGTTACCCATCTTTGGGGTGAGGCTATGGACAAGCACGGTGAGTCACTGGCAATTAGTCTTGACATCGCCAAAGCTTTCGATAGAGTCTGGCACAAATCGCTTCTTTCTAAGCTACCTGCCTTTGGTCTGCCTTCTAGGCTGTGCAACTGGGTTGCTAGCTTTCTGCAGGGGCGCCGTATTCGCGTCCTTTGTGACGGACGAGCTTCGGAGATTCTGCAGGTTAATGCTGGCGTGCCCCAGGGGTCCGTCTTATCACCCACTCTCTTTCTTCTGCATATCAACGACATGCTGTCTACCGGCAATGTTCATTGTTATGCAGACGATAGCACTTTACATGGGAGTTATCATGGACATCCAGCGGCCAAGCAGTCAGATATCGCAGAGAAAAGGCAGCTTCTTGTCACTGAGCTTGACGGGGTCCTGAATCACATTTCTCAATGGGGCTCTGAGAACCTGGTTGAGTTCAATGCCAAGAAGACACAGGCATGTGCGTTTACAGCAAAAGTATCTTCTTTCCTTCCCCTCCCCACTCTTCAGAGCACGCCACTGCCGCTGCAGGACAATCTCAATATCCTAGGTATGGATGTTCGCTGCAACTTGAATAACAAAAACTACATCGAAAGCATCATCAAAACAGCCTCACGAAAACTCGGAGTCCTGAACAGAGTGAGACGATTTTTCACGCCGGAGCAGCGGTGTCTTCTATACAAGACACAAATTCGCTCCTGTGTGGAGTACTGCTCGCATCTCTGGGATGGTTCAGCAAAGTACTTACTAGATGCTCTCGACAGGTTGCAGCGACGTGCGGTCCGCATCATTGGGAATCCCGAGATCACGAACACCCTAGAACCTTTACAGCTGCGTAGAGATGTTGCGTCCATGGCTGTATTTTACCGTCTGTACCATGGGGAGTGTTCTGATGAGCTCTTCCAATTAGTCCCACCCTCCCCTTTCCTACACAGGACAACGCGTGCAGGTCTTAGATGTCATCCGCACACGGTGCAAAACATCCGATCAAGAACCAAGCGGTTCGGAGACTCTTTCCTCTGTCGCACCATTAAGGCCTGGAATTCATTACCAGCTCACGTGTTTCCTTCTTCCTACAGTCCCGGGTCCTTTAAGCGGGGCGTGAAAAAGCATATGATAAGGCCGTCATGCTGAGTGTCACCATTGTCACACGGTATGTGTAAGTAATGGTGACCCTCTTTTCTGGGATTTTGCCTTCAGCTTACCATCAGGCAAGGCGAAGTCCAATTGACGTGTCCTATATATATAAAAAAAAAAAAAAAAAAAATTTTAAAAAGTAACAGTTTTAAGTAAAACAAATATTTATTTTGTTATGCGTCGCTATCACATGTTACGCCACTAGGAAATCATTTATGTAAACCATGTGTGTACCATGTTAATGTGTACCTAATTATAATGATTACGTGGCACATGTTTAATGTATTATCATGTGTACAACAAACATTTTAACTGATTAAGCTGAATTTTGCATCGGTTATATTGAAGTTAGGTAGTATGGCGCTTCTGGTTACATGGTTACATGTTTCAATGTAATAGTAATAGTACACTTACGTTATTAAATGCAATATTTGTCTGAAACACGACACCTTACTACCTACAACTCTTACCGACGCTGGAATTGCAACGCTAAGGAAATCAAAGTGTGATTTTCATAGCATACCTAGAGACTAGCCAGTGCTCTTCACACACAATGGCCCAAGTAAAGAGGCTAGGTGCGGACAAAAGAGCTCTCTTTTCATTCCATTCCAGAATACCTAGTTCAATGAATTCACCTATTTAATATTCGCAGTTCATGACTTCATGCATACATATAAAAAAGTTCATGGACTTTACCTTTGTAATTACCGTGGGCTATCCGTGTAGCGACGGAGAATGAATACAAGTATCACCTCCTAATCTTATTCAAAGGGCTATCATTTACCTATGGACTCTAGTAGTAGGTATAGCTGTACTTTTTCTGGTAAATATTGCATTTTAAAAATGTAAGTACACACCCTGAAACATTGTTTTAAGTCAGTCTATCTAGCTAAGGTTCATCCCACCTTCCATATATTAATTTTATTCGACAGCTATCAGAATTTTGGTTAATTACCACATAATTCCTCTACACTACGCGTTTTCAAGAAAATGGTCTTGACAGATAGACAGATAGACGGGCAGCAATATAGTGCAACAACAGTTCAATTTTCTTTTCTTTTTCGAGGTACGGAACCTTAAAACATATGATAGGTAGTTTCCCGGCCACCTGTCCATTTTTTCTAGGAAAACATCTTAAATGACAGTTGTGCTTTTGTGAAAAGATATAACGCAGGGTTAAATATTATACTCATAGTAAATACCCATATTAAAGGAGTTGTGAAAAATATGCATTTTGGCATTTTGTGGCGGCGGCCATCTTGGACCAATGTTATTTAAATATAGCTAAGAACACTCCCGACTAATATACCTTTCAAAAAAAGGAGCTAAGATGGCACAGACACACACACACACACAAACACGTCAAACTTATAACACCCCGTCGTTTTTCGTCGGAGGTTAAAAATTATAAGTAATTCATTTTTAACCCCCGACGCAAAGTTACTATACATAGTTTAACGATTATAGGTATAGTAAAAATATATGCTTAAACATATAAATATAAACCTATACGGGTTTTATGGGTGCCTCTATGATATAATAAATATTGTAAAACTATTGAAATAAATTTAAAAAAAAGTAGAATTTATCTATGTTCATACTTAATCCCATGTAGAGTTCTTGGTTGCGCCGAAGTGGAAACTGTATTTTTGACACGGAAACCCACTCCTTTTATACCCGTCTCCTCTCCCGCACTAATCATAGATATGGCTTCCGTCCGCCATTTGTGAAAAATAGACACTCAGTCTCGCTTTGAACTAGCCAGCGTAAAGGCGATCGCGCGCGCGCGTCTCTCAGAAATGAATAATATTTGTTGTATTTTAACCGCCTAATAGACCTTTACCGATCGGATGGTGCCTCTCGTGTGTTCCTCAAGGGATCTAGTGACGCTGACGGCAGCTCCTGAGCAAGGAAGAGAAGATCCGTGTACCGGCTGCGATGAAAAACACGTGGGTCGTGAAGGTTAGTGCATCCTCTCCTAATTTCTCGGGCTGCATTCACTGCCTGGATCGAATCCGCGGCAGCCCGGCCACCTGTCTTGTTTTGTGTGTAAAGTGTCAATAGAACAGTTATCTGCTTCCCCGCAATACAGTCCACTCGCACACGTTGGCCCACGCGCCACCATTTTTTGGTCCGGATCGAGCCGGATTCTTAGCCGTAGTTCGTATTTTGTTATTATTCTAATGGGAATGAGCGCACCGCACCTAAGTGCCTGGTTATTTTAGTAGAAAACCCCGCATCCAGACACTTAGGCTTAGAATTTGTTGTCCGTTCGCCGCTGGCTCGCATTGTACCTACCTAATACATAAATAGGTTAGGTATCATATCAACACTTAATCGTAGTTCACAATTTTCGCATCGCACCTAAGTGCCTGGTTATTTTAGTAGAAAACCCCGCATCCAGACATTTAGGCTTAGATCTTAGGTATACTCAGACACCCTAGTGCATAGGCACAGTGTAATACCTAACGCATTTGGCTTTGTTTTGTTTTTTTCAATTACGTTGTTCTCGGCTCACGTCGTATTTGCCTAGTACCTGCGTGGGTAGACACGTGGCTGTGCCTACCTCGCTCGCATCTCATCCCAATTCATACGAAAGTATTTTAATTTGAATAGATATTACGCAATACTTAATCTCGGAAATAATAGTTGAATCTAGACAGCGACCATCGCGCAGGTGCGACCTTGTTGCTATGCGCGTTTGTTCAAGCGTGCATTCACAGTTGTAAGCACCTACCTACCTACATAGTTAACGCTCGCGCCGCCTCGCTGCTCTGTACCGCTAGGATTAAGTCATTTCATATTTAATTGTAAACATGTCCCCAAAGGTTGATAAGACCGGTAAGGTTCAATTGAAACTTTTATACGCTAAAAAAGAAATGATTTACTCTCGCGTACAATCGATTTATGATAGTGCACTTAAAACCTCTGATTTGGTCATCAGAGATTCGTTCTTGTGTTCTATAGAAAACTTAGATAGTCTACGCGCGGATTTCGAAACCTTAGTGCATGACATCAACGTTTTAGAGTTGAATTTGGATCCCGATTACTCAGTGAGTTATCAAGCCTTGTCGTCGTTTGACGATTTGTATTGTCGTATCAAGCGCGTCGCGAGGAGTTTGGAGAAGCCGTCTGACCGACCCAACCCCACTCGCGACCGACCTAAGTTGCCACCAATTCAAATACCCGAGTTTGATGGTAACATTCGCAATTGGTGTCGATTTATAGATAGTTTTGAGAATACAATAGATAAGAACGATTCGTTGACAGATCACGAAAAATTGCATTATCTCGTTGAAAAATTGACTGGTAAAGCTATAACCGCTTGCGCTGGAATTACGTTTAGTGCCGGGAATTATAATTTAATTTTAAATACTTTGAAAGCTAAGTATGAGGATAAAAGATCGGTAGCTAACGCCTATTTAGATCAGATGTCTGATTTGAAATCTATTACGGCATGTAACGATCAAAACTTAGAGAAATTTCTAGATACTTTCGCGTCAGCTGTTCGCGCCGTAAAGAACCTAAAGGTCGATGACCTCTGCGACTTCGTATTTTTGTATATGGGTTTAAGGAAATTAGATTCCGAAACCATTCGTTTGTTTGAGTCGGATCATCGCGGCAATAGGATTCCTAAGTTCGAAGACTTAGAAAGTTTTGTTCGCGAGCATATAAAGGTATTGCAACGCTCTTCATCGAAACATGAAGGCGCGAAGACAGTTGTTGATTCTGCACGCAAAGTAGATGCGTCATCGAAGTCACTGAGGTCAACTCATACTTATGTTAGTACCGCACCAGCACGTGTACAGTCACCTGTTTGCTCTTTGTGTAGCACTCATCATTCGCAACTGTACAGGTGTCCTCGCTGAAGCACTCGCTTGTTGTATCGGTCCCACGTGAAGAGACCCTTATTTTGTTGTTGGCTAATCGCGTCTCGTCTTGGTCGAGACTGTTGCGTTGTGTTGTTTGTTCGCCTCTGCCCGCTGCCTAGCCAGCAGTAGGCACGAGCTCCAATCTAGGTTTATATTTTAGTTGTTATTTCCCAAACCTAGATTTAGATTAGACTTTAGATTTGTTTCGCATTTGTCGTTTCGAAGGTAACCCTTCAAGCCGGGGGGAATGGTTGCGCCGAAGTGGAAACTGTATTTTTGACACGGAAACCCACTCCTTTTATACCCGTCTCCTCTCCCGCACTAATCATAGATATGGCTTCCGTCCGCCATTTGTGAAAAATAGACACTCAGTCTCGCTTTGAACTAGCCAGCGTAAAGGCGATCGCGCGCGCGCGTCTCTCAGAAATGAATAATATTTGTTGTATTTTAACCGCCTAATAGACCTTTACCGATCGGATGGTGCCTCTCGTGTGTTCCTCAAGGGATCTAGTGACGCTGACGGCAGCTCCTGAGCAAGGAAGAGAAGATCCGTGTACCGGCTGCGATGAAAAACACGTGGGTCGTGAAGGTTAGTGCATCCTCTCCTAATTTCTCGGGCTGCATTCACTGCCTGGATCGAATCCGCGGCAGCCCGGCCACCTGTCTTGTTTTGTGTGTAAAGTGTCAATAGAACAGTTATCTGCTTCCCCGCAATACAGTCCACTCGCACACGTTGGCCCACGCGCCACCAGTTCTATTAAAAGAGGTGATCACCTAATTGTTGTTTAGCCACGTTTTTTCGATTAATGTACTACATTTAGTCTCAATTTCCCTTGTGGATAACAACATCGACATTTTACTTTTACATACCGCCACTAGGACCAATTCGTCTGAAAATCGCGGTTGTAAACCTATCTCTAGGGAGGCCTTCGTACCACGCAGTGATGGGCTGTTTATATGTACCTAATGAATTTCAGAGTCAACAGGGCTTGGCAAACTCGTCGTGTGAGTGGACAACGCCTACCTGTCATTTTGATGTACTGCCGTAATATTGTGCGTCGTACAAAAATAAGTAGAGCGTGGAGAATAGAGTGGTGGTCTCTAAGGTGTAGCGATAAAGTATTCAACTACTACGCAGAGGGCGCGGTCTCGATTTTCGATAAATATGACTCCACTCGTGTCACGATAACCACTTTCCATCAGGTGGGCCGTGTGCTTGACTGCCGCCTAAGTTGTATAAAAAAAAAATATTTACAAAAAACATCCTATCTAAGTATGTTTATCCACATTTTAGATCCTATAACGACAACTTATACACCAAATGTTGAGATAGGCGATAAATATTGCTTTAACTACGGTAGCCATACCATAGACCATAGTGGTCACACTACTGACGTGAATCCACTCCTAACACAAGCAATTAAGCTTAGCTGGAGGGGTTAGAGGGAATATTAGTAATTTCGGTTCAAAAATGCTTTTTAACAAACAAAATGGAGGCGATTCTCAATTCGATCGGTTTTTTTATGTATGTGCGCCGATTACTCTGAGATTTATGATCCAATTTTCGTGATTGTTTTTTAGTTCGATGCAAAATAGTTGTCATGTGGTCCCAAAAAAAAATACATAGATTGGACAGTAGTTTTAATTTTATAAATAAATACAGTGTGCAGCCTACCTGATAATAAACAGTCATTATTACCTACTAATGCTGATATTTCTCCGGTCCTGTCATTACAATAAATTCATCATCAGCATCCTCACGCTTATAATAATTACTACTCCAAAACTCCTAGGTATCTTCCTATAAAATCACAGTGTGTCACTGTTCCAATGCTGCGGACCAGGTTCTTCTGAACCGTATCTAGCATTGGAACAGTAGAACAGCGAATACGGGTTAGAATGACTAAGCTCTCTCATAATCACCAGTTGACAGACTTCACCTATGACTACGTTATGACGTATGTGTGCTATGACGTCATGGAGAACTACCGTACCTTACCTACACTATAAATTGGCCAGACACCTAAACAGGATGAGACTAGTTGGTCTAATTTGACCCCGCGATTGTTCATTGATAAAGCCGTTGCCTTAGTAACCTATTAATAAAGTGTATATTCCAGAGTTGTATGATGTTGTGATATTTTTGTCTCACAAACTGACTGGTTCTGTCGGAAACCACTCCATAGAGCATACACCGATCAAGAGGGCTGCGACGAAACGTTTCTCGGAAACTTCGGGCCGCACGAAAAACAAAATGAAGAACGAAGTCACTACGTTACTTCGGATATTTATTGAATGGGTTTAGGCTGACGCTGAACAAAGCGCCACTTGCCTGCTTCGGGTCCAATTGCGAGATAAATGGTAAATGCCGATATTGCCTTCAGGCATAATTCAGGCCTGCTTATATCTGAAGCTTCAGCTTCAGATGTAAGTCAAAGCCACCTACATTTTATAACTTCATAAAAGTTCTAAGTGATTGATTACAACAAAAGTATGAATGTGTTTCATACTTTTGTCACCTGCTACGTAGCAACTGAACTCGATAGAAATCATGCAACAGTCATTCTAAAGGGGCGGAATTAGGGCAACAGATTTTCGATCTACAGTTTCGAACGCAAAAGAGGCTATAGTCATAATTGCGTGAGTACCAATAGTTAACAAAATTCTCAACTATTAAAATACCGGTATTATTTTACAATAGGTGGTACGTGTCTGTTTTCAAACATGAAAGTACAAACATCATGCGATCTAATAACTGGCTACGGTATGGAAATCATATTCGACAGTCAAGATATGTATCTAGTAGATCGTATCTACTTACATTACTATAAAATACTGATGGAAAATGTTACCACATCGTTATAAAAGATAGAATGAAGACATTTTTCACATGTAGGGGTAATTTGTTAAGGTTCGTATTTATTTTAAATGGAAGCTACATGTAATATGCTTTTTCATGGGATATGTCTACTAGTAGAGTCTACAGAAAGTTTCCTATTACGTATGACTGCATGTACTTCTCGAGAAATGTGTGCACTAATACCTCACTACACCTCTTTGGAGTCACCAAGATTCTCAAGCTCAAGGTGCACCTAAAAGTACCTACAAAAATTAAAAATAATCTACCATGGTTGAATAGACTAAATCGGACTTAAGTACGGGCAGGCTGAAAGAACCTTAATAGGAAAAAGCTTTTTGTATATTAAACAAGTATACTCAATTTCGTAAACGTAATAGTATTAGAAAAATATTCACAAGTATTTTACCCTTTCGACTTAATGAAAGATAAGGAAATCATAAAAACAATTAAATTACTTCCATAGGCAATTAAAGACGAATCGTTGTCGACGAAAGCGATGAACAATTTTGTATTTATAGACTACTAAATACAGGATGCTGTTCTAGTGGTGTTTAACGCAGATGTGAAATAATGCAAGGGGTTTATATTTATTCAAAAATATTCCGTCACTTGGCATACAGAAGCGCTGGCAAAGTCGAAATCTTCCCCGTCATACTGTCATCCTGAAGTTGGTAGGTATTACAAACGTTGATACGACATGAATGCTACAAGGGGTTTTATCTTTTTTTTGTCCTACAGTATACCTCGGCCATAATAACCTCGTGTTGTGTTCCCGGCGGTGAGTAGGGTAGCCAGAGCTCACTGGAGAATTTGTCCTGTCAGTGGAAAGATTATAGGCTTGTCCTGCTTTGTCCTCTACACTGACGGCACAGAAACTTTGTGATTACAGGGTCGGCAGCGCGAGTGTAAAGTGTGAGTGAGAGTGTGAGAGTGAAGTACCTCCGCCCTATAGAATACCGCGGCCATAATAACCTCGTGGTGTATTCCCGGCGGTGAGTAGGGTAGCCAGAGCTCACTGGAGAGTTATTGCTGTCAGTGGAAAGACCAAAAGCTTGTCCTGCTTTGTCTTTTACACTGACGTCACAGAAACTCTCAATGCTTGCAGGGTTGGTAGCGCGAGTGTGACTCTCTTGGTTTTGCACGCGTCTTTAGGCCACGGTGACACCTAATTGATATAAAAAAAATCTTTTCAAAATAGTCTGTCACTTTGCAAGCAGACACACTTGCCAGGTGGATATCTTCCCCATCATGCTGTCATGCTGAAACTACAGGTATTACAAACTTTGATACGACATAACAATGCTTATGTCATCAGGCTGGCTGTAGCGTGTTTGCCTATGCATTATATTAACTATTCATCACTGCTACTAATTACTAGGTTAGTGTTATATAAAATCTTGTTATTTATAAGTTCATTACTTACACATATTGAGAACTCACTTGTACTTCTCCACATTATTTTTAATAGTCATTAGACCTAGGTTTCGCCTTTCGGCATCCTCAAAGCTTTACATACCGTGAGGCGAAACCGGTCAGGTCCAATAACTATTCAAAATAATGTGGAAAGTACAAGTGAGTTTTTAATATGTGTAACAACAAATTCCACCGAGTACCATCAATCAACAGTATAAATAGTTCATTACTTACCTATGTTTTACCATAGTTTTACGTTTTAACATACGGATTGGTCGGCCTTTCACTATTTCGATCGATGATATAATTACGCCCTTGAAGAAGGACACGATAGTACTTTACCTAATTGTCTTGATAAATTGTCTACCATTATGTCGACAAACAAGGCACAAGAGTGACACTTTTAGATCTAAACTACCCATTACATAATTGATTACATAGGTGTATATTATGTCAACTGGGTGGTGACGTAAAAAGGATATAAGTATCACTACCCCATCTCATCCGAAGGGAAGAGTCGACTAACGGAAAAATACGCAGACGATATCACCGCAAGAAAAGGTTAACTCGAAATGAAAGCCCTGTAGAACCCCAGGTCAGCGTGGAAACAGCAGGCCAAATTATCTTAACATCGTGAGAGATCTATGTCCAGCAGTGGACTGGAATAGGCTAATTGATTGATAGGTTGAATGTTCACCAACCTAGGACTACCGTTAAGTAAGTTAAGTTCATCTATGGCCCTCAGCAGGGATGCCCGGAGTCACTTGGGTAGAACAAGAGCTGGCAAGCGGTTCAGCTACTCTTTCCTTTCCCTCACCATTAACACCTGGAATTCCTTGAAAGCTCACATGTTTCGTACTTCCTACAGTCCCGGGTCCCTTAAGCGGGGAGTGAAAAAGCATCTAATGAGGCCGTCAAGCTGAGTGCCGCTATTGTTAACATGGTACGTTTTTGTAATGGTGACCCACTTTCCTAAGACTTTGCCTTCAACATCGTAGTCCAGTCCAGACGGGAAGTAAGCTTGGACTTGCAAGATATCGATGTGACAATGAGACCTCATACACAGAACGCAATAAAACCCTATCGTGCATTTTATCACGTATACAAATCGCGAAACTTGAAAATCATTTAAAACAAGTTTTATTTCAAAAAGGTCATCACAATAAAACGTAATATAGCCCTTTTCAAGCGTAATGTTCACCATTTCAGCGTAGCTACAATAAAGCTCAGAATTCAAAAGCTTTATGGAGTGGTATTCAATCTATTTTACGTCTACATAAACAAATACAAGGCAAACAATGGACCGTGAGCCACCCCCTTCGTGCAAGTGAATGCATTTGATGAAATTGCTTTCCATCAATGGAGGCAGACCGTTTTATCGTTGCTAGAAGTTATTGGATTTGCGGTATAATAGTGAAAAGCCACGTGAGTTGTTGCGAAAATGTTGTGATCGGTTGTGTACGTACTTATTGTGTATTAATGATTGGGCTTATTTAATTGGATTTTGTATAGAAATAGGGTTAAAATGCCAACTTTCAGTACGAATAGGTACAATAACCTATTAGCATTTTTTTCATCCACTATACCTAAGCTCAAACAAATTCCTTGTTCCAATTCGATATTTTCGTATTCCACGTTATTTTGGCAATTTAAAGAGTGGCCATGATCTTCTATTGTTTGGTCCTTTCTTCATAGACGTCTTTTTTTTTATAAAAAACACGTCAATTAGACATCGCCTTGCCTGATGGTAAGCTGAAGGCAAAGTCTCAGAAAAGAGGGTATCCAATACTTACACATACTGTGTGACAATGGTGACACTCAGCTTGACGGCCTCATCATTTAATGTCAATTATCTATTGTGATTCAGTTCATCGTGAAGACATTATCATCATTTAATTTTTCTTTAATATTCTAACATCCCTCTCAGAACAAGTTGAAGAATTTTATACGGTTGAGACATCTACCGAGTAAAAGTCTGGTTCTATACAAGCAAAACAATACGTCTTCCGTTAAAATTAACGAAGTAGTATGATAGTCCAGACGTCTACTAGGTTCACAACGAATAGCCACAGATCTATGATAGGAAGGTACCTATATCAAAGCATAGCAAAGAGAACTATGTATTGTTTCGATGTATGAATACCAAGTCTATCGGTGTTCAAAAGTCAAAAGTTTATCAAAAGCGATCTTGTAATTTTTGTATTATTATACAAACACTACAACAAACAATCCTCTAACCTTACTTAAACTTGTAATACCTGTGTACGCTTTTTTTTAATTGTAGTTTGCCTTCTGCAACACCATTATGCTTCCATTAGCATATTTATTTTTAAATATTTTTAAAGTGAATTGGTATTGACCTAATGAATGACACAATATTCTCTAGGTACATGTAATATGTCGAATGAGGAAAGGAACAATATTTTTAATTGGATACAGATAATAAAGCGCGATAAACAGAAAAAAATATTTGAATTATAGTTCTGTTAATAAAAGTAGGTTGTAATTAATAACAAACGGTATTATGTCACGCTATGATAATGAATGAATACCAAATTTGCAAGGGTTATACCAGTTAAAGGTACTCATAATAGGAATGATACAAAATATTTACCGAAAACAATGCAAGTAGTTTAAATATTTACCTAACTGCTGACCTATTGTATATTGATTTTAGTCCTCTCCAGCTTATTGGAGTATTATAGTCTATATACGCAGTGGAAACGAAATATTATATTCATTTAGAATTCTGTTATCATCAGGTTCCAGCTTGTCTTTAAAATGTCTTCGATCTTATTGACTAACGTACGCCTACCTTTACCTAGTTGCCCATTCACCGTAGCTTCAAAAATCTGTTTCGACAATATTCTTTCCCTATCGTCCATTCTTTTTATGTGTCCATCGAAGCATTAACATCCCTACTTTGTTTACCTCCTTTAACATAAATACCGTAATAATCCCTTACACATTTATATTTTGCCAACTTATACATTTATTTGTCCTTCGATATACTAACACACGTTTCTCTCTCCGAGATAGGCAGAAACATAAACCTGCCATTTGTTTTTATTCTTACACACCTCACAACATTGTCATTGAATTAAACGTTTCATTTTCCACCGCGTGCGTGTTACGGTGCTTCCGACCTGCCATTTTTTTAAACTTCCGCAATTTGATCCGTTGGGGTTTGTACTGCCAGGTTGATTCCAACCATTAATGCCTACTGCCATGTAAAAAGATAAACAAAATATGTATTGTTAAAATTAGGACCGACTTATGTACGACACAGACAGAAGATACAAAAATGGCTGCACGAATGGGATCATCATTCTCTGAAGGCTGAATTCCAAATTCAGTTTGAGTCGAATTTTCAGTCTAACTGCGATGCGGCTGAACTTTGATATTTCCACACAACCAATTGGCGATTTCGAAGTTCTGGGAATGGACTTTTTACCCCTGGAAACGTTCCTGGGGAAGGTCCTGTAATAGTTAATGTTACTATCGAGAGTTAAGTTATTTATGATCACGAGACTGTTCTGAAGGTACTCTCCCATAAGTTTGATCTACCTACTGTCACTATTTAAATGACGTCATTATAATGTCGATAAAAGCGGTCTGTCAATCTGCCCCCGCATTGTAAATGAGTCTGTTTGCTTAATAACGGTTTATTGATCGGGCATACAGTAGCCAAGCCGCAGGACAAAGTTAAATAGTTTGACTTAGAAACTGTAGGTAATTAATTTTATTAAAATTTATTGATCGCGGAAATCGGAATTTTTTTCTTATACAATTATAGAAAAAAAATATTTTAACGTTACGAATAGGCATTTATTTGTACAGATAGATGCAATAGGCCTAGACACGCTACTCTAGATGGAAATGCCGTCTCAGATATATTTTAAAAATATAGTTAAACGTAAATTGTGCCAGAAAGGCTATTATAAAATCCAAGAATATTTGGAAATGAACTATGCTACTCAAGTAAATATTTGTATTTAGATTAAGTAGACTATGTGTACCTATGTTTGTAAATAGACCAAAAAAAAAGCCCGCTAAATTTCTTGCCGGAGTCTTCTCAGATCGGGGCAGCGTTTCGAACCGTTGGTCCATTTACTAAACTGATTTTCATGTACCTTTTTTCTTGACGTTTTGTAATTGCCGATTTAATGGTATATGTAGAATAAATGATTTTTGACTTTTAGATCTTCCGCATCAGAACGTAATGATGTGGATATATATTATTGTAAACTATAGTTAGTAAGTAATTTATGATATCAGTCACTTACAGAAATTATTATTGTGATTTAAAATACATCTTAAAGTTCCAACAGGTAACAGTACAAATAGTCCTAGGTTTACAAGGTGTTGGTCAACTTTCAAAAAAGCTGCTTAGGTACCTACCTACCCCGAAAGTATCAAGGCTCGAGTATAATATTTAGGTACCTATATAAATCTCATTAAATTAAACGTGATCGGGGCCAGTTACTTGTACGTGCGTAGGTACCTACACATCAATTGCGACCCGTTTTTCTGGATTACCATGTTTTCTACCCTGATTCCCTTTACCGTAAACAGAACCGCTATTCGAACCAGAACAACTTTCAGATGTAGGTAACCTACAGGTTGCCGAGATTTTTAATAATATTAGCTATCCTTTAGTTGTTATATAACCGACTTTAAAAACGAATAAACACTTTAAATTTAGCTTATCTTAGATAATTATTAAAATTATGTTTGTGTCCAATTTCAGAATTTCTTAGATTAGTCAGCTGTTACCCATAGATGAAACAATATTCGAACATAAAAATGATGTACCTAAAAAATAATGAAACAAATTGTTGCAGTACATTTTCGAGAATGGCTCCCACGACGAAGGTCTGCTAAATCGTGAAAAATTTATGGAGGTGAACGCAAGGATGGAAGCCAGGCGAGACTATTTAAGGTCTGAGTGCTCCAACCTTGGTCTCGACAGCTCCAGCCAGAAGTCTAACGCGTGGGAGTACCTGATTAATAGGCAGTATCATGTAATATGGTAAGGATTAAAATGTGTCTTGTTTCTCTGATATTTAAAAAAAAAATGCTACGAAAGTGTTACTTAGAAGGCTAGGGTATACCAATAATTAATCAGTGATTGATGGTTTAGATCGTGGACAACGAAAGAGTCTGCAGCCGTATAAAAAGGGGAAATATGTTTATGGTACTTACTCGAAATGTTAAATCTACCTACAACTATGGTAGATTGGTAGATATGGTAATGCACATGCACATGGGCCGCGCATCGACATCGCGTCGCTCGGAACTACAAAGTTTGCCAGCAAAATAATAGTATTTTAGAGACAGCCTAAATCACACAAAAACAATGCAATGGTTCGAAATTTAAAAATTTTGACTTCTACGGGAGTAACTTCTTCTTACCCCCGTGAGGAAAATACCTGCACCAAAGCTTCAAAGTGATCCATGTCAAGTTCACAGTAACCAAAACAAAGAAAAGTAGGTATATACCCTACATACAACGTGTACCTTATAGTATTAGTATACTCGATGAGTCAGGAGGGTCCCTAAAGCGATATTTGATTACATGTTTGTTGTTTACTGTACCTAACCTATTTATTTGCCTTTCAAAGTATACTTACAAAATCGATTTAATTATAGGTGCAACATATTCAAGGCCGCGTCTACGTCATGGATGTATAACTTCAATTTGATGGCGAACTATACAGCAGCATTCTTAGATAAAACCAAAGAAGTACCTTTAGAACTAGCGAGGAGGAAATACGCTCGGCCTAATGCAGAAATGATCAAGAAGGCCCAAGTAGACTCTATAACGTTTCTTATAGTCAGACATCCTTTGGAAAGATTGGCTTCAGCGTATAATGATAAAATTGTACATGCATGGCCGAAGTCTTTCCATGACAAAATGGGTCAAAGGATTATGAAGAAATATAGGAGGGTATAGTATATTTATCTTAATTAAGTATTTAAGAATGGAAAATTATCATCTTTTCAGTTTAGTGCAGATTTTGTAACACCTATACTAAACATAGAGTTCATCAGCTGATGATGCTTTACAGAAATCATGATATCTTTTGCATCGTATGTCATAATAATAAATGTTTACTTAAATAGACATAATGTTACGAAAAGCAAGGATAGGCTTAATTTATCTGGATATTCAGAGTATTAGATTGTTTGGGATTTAATATTTTGTTAATATAAATAAAGCTATTATTATCGACGCTTACAATACTTCTTTGTCTTTGAGTAAAACCTGAAAAACCTACTGCAAATTTAGATTAGTTGAACATGTTATGTGAACGGAAGGATGATGAAAGATGGAAGAATGGAATCAGTAACTAAATAAATCTTGCTTTAAACTTTCTGATTGAGTGAAGTGGAATACTTAATAAAAATATTTATCTACTTTGTATCTAAGAAACTGTTCAAATTTATATTAAAACCCTAATAAAAATCTATTCCTTGTCTCATTTCAGAACGATGGCTCACCAGTTCCCACGGAGAAGTATCCTTTATTTGAAGAGTTCGTCTCGTATGTGTTAGACGAAGTTAAGGGGAAAAGATCATTAGACATGCACTGGACGCCCTACACCACGTTCTGCACACCTTGCAAGTTTCAATTTGATGTCATCCTCAAATTTGAAACTTTAGATGTAAGTAAATGAATCTTTACAAAATGTTGAACTGTAACTTAAATTATCATATTAGATGATATGACTACAATATGATACTGCCAACATAAGTAACAAAACGATGGAATACGCCAATATTTCTTAGCATCAGCAAATATTTCTTCTTACGATGCAACTGGAGGAAAGTAAATAAGTGGGATTTGTCTATCATAAATCATTACAGTGGATGAAAGTGATGTCAATCAAACTAGTCTATTGTAATCCACTTCTTCATGGACAAAATAGGCCTCTCACTAAGTGTGCCAAAAAACTCTTTTATCGTAAGATGACGTACTGATGAAGATTCCCACTCGTTTGCGTTTGTTCTTATCATATTCTCGATCATTCTAAATAAGTGAACGTAAAGAGTGTTACTAAGACGAACGCAAGTGGCTGGATTTCGTCTTTTCGATAGATGTTTACCCAATTTCCCATAAGAATATTACTATTAGCAAGTTGCGTGGAAGCCGCGGTAGCCTAGTGGTATGGGTAACGGACTGCTGAGACGAGGTCTCGGGTTCGATCCCAGGTTTTACCATGGCACACACCAATGACTTTTCGATGCTTTTCGAAGTTACGTGTGTATTTATCGCAAGTTATATATTGGGACCTATACATAAACTGGCGAAATGTGGGTTCTAGCACCTCTGCCCTACCTCTTCGGGGATATAGGCGTGAGTTTATGTTATGTTATATTACTATTATTCCCTATCGTTTGATTATGTGAACCATAAGAATGTGACCATAAAACGTATAGCCGGAAGAATAATGGTTTGGTATGCTCCCATATTAAAAGCAGCACCTATTCAAACATGTTAGGAGTGTGACGACAAACAAGTTGTATTGTTAAATGCTGGTCTCTAATCTGTATGTTATATTTAAAAGAGCTATGAAATCATAGAATTTAGCGTTTGAATTTAAAAGAAACGTCTCCTTATAGAAATGTCATTCTACAAAGAACCTGCTAGGCTAGAGTATAATCACGAGAGATCTGGAACCCACAAGTATAGGATCTTCAAAAGGTCAACTGGAATATGTATCAACATGATCTAAATAGATTTTGGAGAATATATCTGCTGAGCTTCTTTGGCAGTTACATGGCAGATAGGCGGCAGTATGTCGAGTACGCTGGATTCGTGTCACAGCCATATAATACCTGGTCAGGCGTTAGTCAGGGCAGTAACCTAGGACCTTTGGAGTTCATCATTATGATAAATGATTTGCCCAAAGTGATAAGGGATTCAAAGTGTTTGTTGTTTGCAGACGACTTAAAACTGTACCGAAGTATCGGAAGGGTGGATGACTGTGAAAAATTGCAGAGGGATATCAATAGGGTAGTGTCTTGGAGTAAGAGAAATAATCTACACTTTAACACCTCCAAGTGTCTTACTATCACATTCTCTCGAGCGAATGCTCCAATTCTACACAATTACAATATCGAGGGAGATCCGCTAGTCCGGGTTACAGAAGTGCGTGATCTAGGGGTTCATTTTGACGTGCAGCTGACGTTTCGTGATCACATCATTGAAATATGTAAAAAAGCATTTAGAAATCTGGGTTTTATATTGCGAACAGTGAAGGATTTTACTAGTATCAGGGCAATAATCACCTTATATAATGCGCTTGTTAGAAGTCAACTGGAATGTAATGCAGTCATCTGGAGCCCACATGAAATTAAATATAGTCTCATGTTGGAGCGCGTTCAAAATAAATTTGTTCGATACTTGTATTTCAAATATTATGGAGTTTACCCTTTTTACCCCTTAATGTATCCAACACTGTTCGTACTGGGTATGGTCGGGTTGCGTTGGCCATATACCTATTGAAGGTTATACGTGGAAAGATCCAAAATCCGGCCATACTCGAGAGTATCAATCTATGCGTCCCAGACGGATACGTGGGGAGGCGCCGGAGGCCACAACTGCTGCAAGTACCGAGCGCGCGCACCAACCTGCTGAGGGAGGCGCCGCTGACCCGAGCCCTCCGGACACTCAACGTCATTTCAATAAATATTGACCTGTTTAGTTGCTCTCTGAGGGAATTCACAGATACCGCTTTAACAATTATATGCTATAAGTAAAGATGTAATTAAATTGCCTACTCTGTTGTATTAGGGTAACCTGTAAAAATAGATGTAGATGAGAGAATAAATAAATAAATAAACTTTTCGCGATTAAATCATGGAACTTACTATTTCTGTCAACGTTTCGGATGCGTTGCAGCACCCGTGGTCACGACTTGAGTGTCGCGAAAAGTCCTGGACCGTTGTATAATTATGAATTCACACCGCGATAGTTTAAAAATAAAAATAATATTAATGTACTTGTTATCTTAAATGCTCTGACATTTCGAAGCATTTCGATATTTTAAATAAATATCTATCTTTGTTTAGGAGGATCAAAAATACTTAATTCAACTGGCCCGACTGCAAGACATCGTAAAACCAGAGTGGCGCAATAGCGGCAAGGGACCTAACACCCTTCACAACATCAGTCATCTCTACTCACGATTGAAGAAGAGCCAACTTGATGGGTTGTACAAGCTTTACAAGTAAGTTCTTACCAAGTTTATGAGGATATAGAAAGGCTGGAAAATAAGCAATATAACTCAATAAACTTGACCGACTTCTCAACAAATACATGCGATTCGTGTACGACCTTAGGAAGTATGACTACGTTTCGGCTTATCGTCCACAGCTGGGTTGGTTATATATACGACGGTGACGCAGTCTAAGAGCTGTCACTCTCATATATACCCTATTAAATTCTCCAATTTTTATTTAAAGTCTCAGCTCCACTAACTCGGCTCTAACAACAACAAAAAATTACGCTCTTCCAATAACCTACTCATACACTGTCCCACTCACACGTCAATTGTTGTCATTGTCGGGGGGATCTTGGATCGTTCCGATAATATGGTGTAGTGCTCTACCAGTTAGGGTCCTCCGACATGAGAAGGTGGGTGATCATTTGCGTTAGACGGTACGAGAGGCTGCCGTATGGCCTCTCCCCCGATGATGGGTCTTATCACCGCTACTACGGCATGCCCTGCTCTTGGTCGCTCAAGTCGTAGTTCCCATCCCGCTACCATGTCCCTGAGGAGCCGGGATCTCACGGCCCGAATTTTTTCAGGCTCGGGATCTTGACCCCGCTCCCGCGCTGCCTTTCGGAACTGGGACCGTTTGGCGTTTGACAGTGAACAGTTTGACATTTGGTTTGGTTAGGTTTGTGTTATAGGTACACTTTTATGTAGGCCTCTGGCCTAACTACAACACAACAGCCTGTAAAGAGTCCTATACACCCTAAGACGATTTAATTGATTGCTAACCAGTTAAGCAATGCTCTGCTAGTTTGAACGGATAAGCTGGAATGTGTGTTATTCCCCACTTTAAAAACAAAATACACCTTTATGATCAACTAGTAACAAAATTTGTTTGTTCCAGAAATGACCTTCGATTATTCAACTATACGATAGACAATTACTACGAGATCGTGATAGCAGATCCGACAAGCAACCACGGATGAACTCACCAAGAATCAATCTGAACGTTTCATCCATGTTTCATCAATGCGCATAGGCAGCAATACAAGAATTGGAGATTGGTGACTGAAAGTGGAATAATTCATCAATAGAAAGACTGATAGCAAAAATGATTGATGAACGAATTAATGATTCAGCGGCCGCGAATTTTTAGTGCGCCTTGTTGTGTCAATATACAAAAAAATTGACCCGATAAATACTTATTAACTTTATAAGGTGTCTTAGTTCTCTTGAAGTATAGATGTACCAAAGAAATCCGTTACATATTATGTGCAATGGTTAAAATTGGAACTATGGATGTCACTGTCAAATGTATGCTGCTTTATTGCACATAAAAGATAATTCAGCTCGATTTGACAACATTAAAGCGACGATGGCGCTATCCATCATTTCTCAGATTTGTTGGTACGACTATACTAAAGTTTGACAGGCGTTTAAAACGCAGTATGTCGATATTCATGTCCATAAACTTGTTTGCCATTAGAATGGTAGTCAGTAAACTTCATTAGTCCATATTCTTTCACCACTGGCTACTTATATAGGTATAACACTCGTAATTATGGAGTGAAATTGTGATTGGGATACTGGTTGTATATTCTACTAATGCAAAACCAATGTCATACCACATACGCTGCAAAAAATGGCATTAAATTTTAGATTTCATTGCTGTATGATTAAAGTCCGAAATTAAATTAACATTTTATTTATATATTTAATTACACACACGCTGACACTAACTTTACAGGGGAAACCTAATGCGATAGTTTCATTACCCTTTTTCATTAAGTGCAAAAAACTTTTTTTATCTAGAACACGCCAACTTGACTTCACCTCGCCTGATGGTAAGCTAAAGGCAAAGTCTCAGGAAAGAGGATCACCATTACAGACAATAAGTAATGTTACAATGGTGGCATTCAGTTTGGCGGCCTCATCAGATGCTTTTTCACGCCCCGGAAGGACCCGAGACTGTAACACGTGTGCTGGTAATGAATTCCAGGTCTTGGTGGTACGGCAAAGAAAAGAGTTAATTATGGACTTTAAGGCATTGCTTTAAAGTCTAAAATTGAGTGAATTTTTTATCAGTGTTTGTGGTACGACATTGGTTTTGCTTTAGCAGAATCGAGATCCTGGTCTGACAGTTCATCAATCACCCTATTAGAATAAAGATAAGTACATTTATTATAACGATAACGAACTGTTGAACTATGAAAATTATACGTAGGTAGTGCTAATAGTTGAATTTAGTTGATATTGACGCATAGGACAAATGTAAATTATGTTTAAGTTTTATAAAGCAAACAAAAATTCCTTAGTGCTTCCATAAATTTTAGAATTATGGAAATACGTTGTATGTATATTAGAAACGAAGTCACTTAGGTTTAATTACGGCAAGGCAATTAAATTCACAGGAGGACTCGATTTAGGTATTGTGCCCTATTCATAAATCTTTGATCGAATATAGGTTATGTGTCCAGCTTATCAATTGATCAAAAAATGTAATAAGAAAGTAATATGATATCAGTGTCACTTGTTTCCAAGGGAGCGTAGGTACAGACGACCAAAGAGTATGTAAAGTGTAAAGTATGTAGAGTGTATGTAAAGGTGCAACCGCATCTCTTTTGCCGACTGTACAAGGAAGTCGCACTTTGACCACAGAACAGATACATAATAATACCAATGTCATACCACTGACACTACATAAAATACCATTATATTTTAGACTTTATGGTTAATACATTTAGAGTTCAAAATAAAGTGAAAAAAAGTTGTCAATCACTCTACAAGATGTCATTTAATTTTAGATTTTAACGACATGAGGGTAAAGTCTAAACATTCAATATCTTTTTATCAGTGGCATGACAGTGGTTTAAATAACATAAAAATGAGCGGAATCGGGACCCAGGTATATTTGGCCATGGTTTAGTGATATTTTTTATATAATTTGCTGTAAAAATGCCATCGTTCATTTTGACAGATATAAAAAAAATCCATATCCGTATTTTTTTTATCTGTGATATTTAGTTTCATAAATTATATTTTCTTTTTTTTAAACAACTGTTGTAATATCTATTTACCTGATTGTTTTAGGTAGATAGGCACGTACAAACTGGGTACAAACAAATCTAATAATTACCTAAGTATGATATTATACCTACCTAGGTAAATAAGTGTACATTATTTTTTGTAGATAGGTAATATCAAAATCGAATATACCTACATTAATACAATTATGTGAATTGTACTAATAAATAACATGTTGTTTTCTATTAAGTTTGATTAAGTCTGTTAAATATTCTGTAATACCGTTATGAATGCTACCTATGTTGATGTTATGCTGTGGAATAAAAAGTGAACTGAATCTTCTATAATCTTTAGAATAATTGCGAGGATAATTTATGCTTATTATCAAACTTATAATCATCCTATTTTACGAGTAACAGTAGAAAAAACTACGCCTGGTTTAAATAAAAGTGTAACTCAAACACCAATGAAAAGTTCCAGTAGATATCTTCCAACTTTGTAAATAGAATCTTAGATAGTAGAAAATAATGTAAGTACAAATAGAATTTCCAAAATGAAATAGGTGTGCAACCTACAGATAAAGGTTGAATCATGGACGTATAAAAAAGCAGATGAAATCTCAAACAAAAAGAGAAGCAACCTAGTTTGCCCTTGCGCTAAACACACATTCACACAATAGTTTGTCCAAGGTCGCCATTACGTACAATCGACAAAGGAGATATGGTTGCACCTTTACGCAAGTTTATATATATACCTAGGTAAAGGTGCGACCGTAACTCCTTTGTCAACTGTACCTTAGTACCGTCCCTAATTCGACTGCAACCAGGTGCTGCCTTTTTTATACGTCTATGGTTTAGCTGTCACTTTATAAGCAAGTACCTACATAGTTGTTGTATAATTGTAATGTATAGTTTTTGCCAAGTTCATATTTTAATGTTTCACAAATAATTGCCCAGTTACCATACTTATGCATTTTAATAACTTTATAATTCAGACACGGTTCAGGACTGTAATTTATTATTCAGGTAGGTACCTACCAATGATCTTATAATAGGTCGATATGAAATTGTCGTTTTTTTTTTGAAGAAATTAGAGGAAACCCAACTTGCAGTAGGTACTAACATTTTTGCATTTTTTAGGAAAGTTAAATTCAATTTTTATGTTTTTTTGGTATTGAGACAAGCCAACAAACACTTTTATTACATTTTAGAAAAGTGACAGCTTTAAAAAAGTTATACGAAATGTATCATCAAAATGTTGCAAAATTTAGCATTTAGGAAGTTGGTACTGTTTTTCAAGATCGAATTTAATTTATCACAGCGGCCAATAAAAACAAAATTTAAAACAGAGTTGTAACAACTTGAAATCAACTTTCTAACAAAATATAAATAATGGAAATAGCTATTAAATTACAGGAATAACGAATTCATGAATCTGTAAGAAAATTTCGCAATTTTATAGGTAAAGACCTAATATTAAAAAGGTCGATAGGCCACTCAAATTTACTAATTCATCTAACAGAAACACAACGATGCATTACCTAATCAGTGCAACATAAGACGGTATCTACCCTTTTGACATAGCGATAGAATCTATTCAGAGAACATAATACCTATCTAGGTAAGAGTAGGTCTTTGATTTGCCACTTCTCGGGAAGAAGACAGCCCGACTAGCTTCAGTTTTATAGAGCATTCTCTCTATCGTAACTACATCGAACTGGTAGTTTATAGAGTAATTAAAACCATTTTGTGTTCGTAAGATATTAAAATTATACTTACGTGATTTTTCTGTCGATTTCATCGTTTTCGCTTACGCCCTTTAGAGAGGCGGCTCAAATACTCACGCAGCATAGCGCGGGATTATCTCTACTTAATATGCGTTTTCTGTGTGTTGCACTATGCGTGTTTTTAATGCAAAGAGAGGCAGGTACTTAGAAGTTAAGCAGTTACGTAGAATGTAAGAATAAGCACTCCCGCGCTGTACTGTGTAACGCCTCGTTTTCACCATAAAACAAGTTGTAGGTAAACTTGTTCATACAAAACTTGTTAAAGACTTGTAGAAGACTAATCAAAACACAATACTTGTTTTATACATGTATCTCAGATATTTTTTCGTTCACATAGTAGTATGTATAGCCAACAAGTTGTAAACAAGTATAAAAGACATTTGCGTTCACCTGTAGCCTGTGACATATTGCAACTTGTCAAATACATGTTTTATACTTAGTTGAAAACGAGGGGTTAGCCGCCTTCTTTCAACAGCATCGATAAGATCATTGGTATGTTCCCTGGTTTATGAATACGTTAACATCGAAATATGCCTTTAATCCCATAATTAAATTGTTTCTAAATTTACAAAGAACCTACCTATACTTAGATGATAGCTGATAGTCAATTGGAATCTAAAACTTAGGTTTAAATGGTCGTACCTAATGTATTCGATTATGAAATTTAATTTTAGGCAGTTACACTATTTGCCAATGACATAAATAATTTAATGTATTAATAGTATCTTCTTAACAGCGATGTGGTAATGTACCTACCTACTCAGAAATCAGTATCGTCAACAGACTTGACAGCTGAATTCGGGGTGAGATTTCAATTGCGCATGCTCTAACGTGACGTCACCAAATTGAGAGCATGCGCAATTGAAATCTCACCGCGAATTCAACTGTCAAACCAGTTCTATCGTTCGAAACGTTCTTAAAGCATGCTGATCATTTTGAGTACTTCGTTCGTCAAGATCGATCTGATGCTGACCGTACCTACTTACTACACACCTACTTAACACTTACTTAGTAGGTGAAAGATACATTTGCAAACAATGGAGAGACCTAGTTTCGGGCGTGACAAAACTGATAATCCAGACTTAAACCACTATGTAGGATAGGAAGGTATACATTAAAAATATCTTATAATTTACCTGATTAGGTACCCTATGTAAATATTGGCAATGTTTGGCAGTCCTTCGAAAAATAAATTTTCAATAAATAATAAAAAGTACAATCAACAAACTACGTAAAATTTGATTTAGTCTGATTATGCTAACTTTATGTCATAATAAAACCGTTGTGATACCATGGGCACTGTAAACAATGCTATTTAATGCTATTAAGAGTCTAAAATTAATAACATCTTGTAGAGCGAAAGAGAAGATGTAAGGCACTCTTATTCATTTAATTTTGAACTTAAAACCTACCTTAATAAAATCTAAAATTTAATGTCATTTTTTGCGGTGTCAGTGGCATAACTATGACATAAAATTTAAAAAAAAACAAAACCGAGGTTATGTTTTCGGCGTCAAGTTAATTTTTTGTATTGAAACTGGGTTTCTCCTTTAGACATTTCAATAAGACCTAACTTCACTAGTCGTAGTTAAATTCTACTTCAGCTTAGAAGAACTATAATGGGCGTAAAATCAATCTATTATAAACACTATTCAACAAAGTAATAATAGTTTGCTCTTAAATGTTTAATTAGTTCATAAATAGTTATTATGGAATGAATTAGACCAAAAAGATATGGCCTATGAAAGTAACTGTAATGGTGCTATAATAGTCCTATAGATTTTGATCTCATATCAGAATGTGAGACGCGATGCATGCACAATCGTTGCTAAATATTATGTAAAGCGTTATAGGTTCCGACGCAACGGTAATAGACCGAGATCTGTCGATACATATATTTCTTGTATTTAATTAAAATGCATTTTCTACAGACTATAAAAATATGACGTCATTATATAATCATGGCATACCGCTTGTGTTACGAATGCCATGACGACCCTAGTGGCGTAGCGGAAAAAAGTTTGACAGTCAAGTCAGAGGTCGCGCGTTCCATTCCCGCTAAGTCATAAGTGCAAAAATTTGTTTGCCTGAATTTGTACACTTGCATTGGTCTACGTATTTCTCCATATAGTATGTATGTATTCTTAAAAAATATGTTTGTGTATTTGTCCGTATAAATGGCGCTATGTGTAATTTGTTAAAGAATTTGTGTTAATTGATTAACTATACACCTATTTTTATTTTAATAAATTCGGACCTGATAAAATGCTTTCTGATGGATTGATTATGTAATGAATATGATAAATGTAACGTCCAGTTTCGTGAGCCATTAAAAAAAAATGCATTTTAATTATGTTCACAGATCTCAGGCTATGTTTTAGTAGGTTGTGTTTATAATAATGTTGAAATGATATTATTAGTACTTATAGAAAAATAAATTGATTATTTAATTTTGTGCTGTTTCATTACGATTTGTCTTTTTTATTTTATTTATTCTTTGCGCATAAAGTACAGAGTACATACACACAGTACAGAGTTCATAAATAAAACATATCAAAGAAAATGTACAAAGGCGAGCTTAACTCAAAATGAGTTCTGTCCCAGCAAACCTTTGAGTAGCAGAGAAGCATATAGTAATGAAGGGGGATGTGTCTTCACATATTGCTAAGTATATATAATACTTATGTGGTCTCTGCCCACTCCATGGGAAATGGTGTGACTGTATGTTTTTTTTTTTTTTTTTTTACGTGCGCAAAATCCCCACGGATACCTCCCCACCGGAGCCGGCGAAGGAGGTTATGTCGGACTCGAACCGACTAAAACGCACGCCGCCTGTGGGTCGCTTTGGTTGCCGAAGGTGAGGTTGACTGTATGTTATGTAAGTATGTATGGCTACAAAACTCGATTTTCCACAGCACGTAAAATTGTATTCAACGCAATTATTTAACGGCGCAAAGTATGAAAATTCAGCACCCCGAGCATCGTATCGCACTATCGTAATTGTATCGAGAGAACAGAACGTTGCGATTGGCTGTCTGCCTACTATGAATGTGTGTGCGTGCGAAGCCGGCCAATCGCAATGCTCCGTTCTCTCGATACGTTTACGTTACGATAACGATAGTTTTTCGTGCTACGGGTACAGTTCAAGTAAAAGGATATTAACTAGTGAAATTAATTAAAGCAGCGTGGTTTCCGGCAGAGTAGAATTTGGACCACCCCATCTCTTCCAATGCGGTGTCGTACAAGACGACTAAGGGATAAGACTGTTTAACATCAGACAGATTTATACAGCCCAGACTCAGCCAGAGATGCATGGCTCGAGGCCACAATAGTGCCCGGAAAACGGCAATAGGCTCACCCCCTATTGCGTGGGACCGAATACAATGATGGTGAAATGTGGGTGTTAATTCACCTCTGCCTAACCCTCCGGTCATAAAGGCGTGATTATATGTATGTATATATGAAATTAATTAGTTTAAAAAAATGCTATCGTAACATAAACTATTTTTATTAATATATAAAACAATACTGATTTAAACAGTACTTGGAACTAAATGCATTGGAAATTGAGGTAGATATTCTCTTTTCTCTATCACCATGGTTTTATTCCTGAAAAAAAAAATGGATGTTATTAGCGCTTGTGATGCATTCCTCGAAGAGCAATTATTCGAATAGCAACGATACCATTCCTCGAAGAGCAATGATTCGTATTTTAGATTATTGCTCTTCGCGGCATAAAAACCAAACTAAATTTTATTCCTCGAAGAGCAGGTTTTTCTAAGTAGCTGATAGAGATGTGGTACTAATATGAATTATTTTGCTCGAATTTAATAAAAATATTGATAAAATCATCAACTCGTTTGTTTTTCAAATAATAATTGAATACTACAGTGGAGCCGAATCCTAAAGTTACGTATGACGTAATATGTCAATTTGGTATAACTAGTGATTATTTCAAATGATATTAATATTAGAAAACATTTTTTTTAGTTTAGAGTTATGATAATGTATATCTTTTGTTTGTAATTAATTAGGGAGGTATGGTATTATTTAATTTTGATTGGAAAAGAAATAGCGGTAACAAGGTTATAGCGGCCTGTTGTTGAGTTCTCATACGTAACTTTAGGATTCGGCTCTACTTTACTGAGCCCCGATTTTATTAAGTTTATGTCATAACAAAACCACTGACAAATCAAAAAAATCCATTAAATTTTAGACTTTATTGATATACGCTTAAAGTTCAAAATTAAATGAAAAACGTTCATTACCTTTTTCATTCACTCTTCAAGGTGCCATTTAATTTAACAACATGACAGTAAAGTCCAAAATTTAATGTCATATTTTGCAGTGTTTGTGGCATGACAGTGGTTTAACCATCTGGGGCTCGTGCTCGACGGCCGGTGGGACTTCGGGAAGCACTTCCGAAGTCTGGGCCCCAAACTGGCGGGCACAGCCAACGCTCTGGCGCGGCTACTGCCCAACCTGAGGGGCCCGGATGACTCCTGCAGGAGACTCTACGCGGGTGTCGTGCGGTCCATGGCCCTGTACGGGTGTCCCGTGTGGGCGGACACCCTGAGTGATCGGCACATGCTTCTGCTGCAGCGTCCGCAGCGGAAGTTGGCGTGCCGCATCATAAGGGGGTACCGCACGATATCATTCAACGCGGCGAGTCTCCTCGCCGGATCGCCACCATGGATCCTGGAAGCGAGATGCCTTTCGGCGCTATACAGGTTCCGAAGGGCGGCGCGGGAGCGGGGTCACGATCCCGAGCCCGAAGAAATTCGGGCCGTGAGATCCCGGCTCCACAGGGAAATGGTGGCAGAATGGGAGAGACGACTTGGGCAACCAAGCGCAGGGCACGCCGTAGTAACGGCGGTAAGACCCATCATGGGGGAGTGGCTAGAGAGGCCACACGGCAGCCTCTCGTACCGTCTGACGCAGATGATCACCGAGCACGGATGCTTCGGAAAGTATCTGCGTCGGATGCAGAAAGAGCCAACGTCCGAGTGCCATCACTGCGACGCGAGCGAGGACTCAGGTCCGCACACGCTCACCGAGTGTCCGGCGTGGGAGACGCCGAGGCGGGAGCTTGTGGCGGCCCTGGGAGTGAGGGTTCTCACGCTCTCCACCTTGCTCGCGGCGATGGTTCGCTGCGCGGATGCGTGGGCGGCCGGCGCCTCCTTCTGCGAGCAAGTAATGCTCGTGAAGGAGGAGGCGGGGCGGGAGCGGCAGCGGGAGCGACGAAGGATCGCTAGACAAGCTGCCCGCGCACGAAGGCAACTCGGGCGTCGGAGGTCGATGAACGACCTCCGCCCCCCATGAGCGCCGGCCTGGGGGTGACAGGTGAAGCCGCCTGTCACCCTTGCAGAAGCAGGCCGCGGCGGCGGCGCGCGTGGCGCGCCTCCCCGTTTCCGGGGACGAGTTGGGGACTCTGTGGTCCCCACACCCGAGAAGAGGGCCAGATCGTGAGAGATGGCCCTGGGTCGGCCGGGGTGCGAGGGATATGCCTGTCAACCTCACCTTCGGCAACCGAAACGACCCACTGGCGGCGTGCGTTTTAGTCGGTTCGAGTCCGACATAACCTCCTCCACCGGGTCCGGTGGGGAGGTATCCGTGGGGATTTTGCGCACGTAAAAAAAAAAAAAAAAAAAAATGTGGTTTAACCATGACCTAAAGTTAGCGCCCAGGATTTTTTTGATATGATATTAGAGCCCAGGTGTGTCACTGCTCAGAAAACAATTAGTGGGTTAAGCTAGGCGCGTTTACCATGTGAATGGGTGACCGCTACCGCACGGTGGTATTTCATCTGAGCGGAGCGCACTGTTTAATTTTCTTTTTTTATACCACTTGGGTGGCATACAAGCACCACAGCCCACTTTATAGAAAGTGGTTACCGTTATGTTTGTTAGAACGCACATTTGGTAATGAAGAAATAACTTACTGAATTTTTCTCTTCCTTTTAGGCACCTCGAGTATATCAATAGGGTCTGTGGTAATGATGACTGGGCGCACGGATCCAAAGAAGTCGGTGATGGGCACATTGTCGGGATTCCGTTTAAATAGGTCCCGGCGAACTCCGACTGTCGAGAGACAAGCACTCTTTGGACATACTGCCAACTGAAATCAGATATTCCTTATTTGAATATTTTTTTTACTAGTGTAGTCAAAGCAAAAAATCATTTATTACACATATTGATAACTCACTTGTACTTTTCCACATTACTTTTATTATTTGTTAGACAGGTCAGTTTCGCCTTACGGCATCCTCAAAGGTTTATTTTTATTTTAGATTTTTAGTTTATTTCTTTACTTTACTGATGTCCGAAGTACCACCCAGGTGGATGTCAGTTATTGTGACTAAACATAGCCTATTTACCAAACAATTTAATCTATCTTGTACCAAGTTACTTTCACATAATATACAATATTACTATAGATAGGCCATGAAAACGGCACTTCCTAAACATCATCTGGACTTCAATCTAGTTTCTTACCATATAGCAGGCTGTAGTATATAGACAGGCTGAATAAAAAAAAAACTAAACTAAGCTAACTACGCTTGTGTGTTAATGCCAATGAAGGTACCCAACATATAAACAACTTTTTTTTTACGTGCACAAAATCCCCACGGATACCCCCCACCGGAGCCGGTGGAAGAGGTTATGTCGGACTCGAACCGACCAAAACGCACGCCGCCTGTGGGTTGTTTTTGGTTGCCGAAGGTGAGCTTGACAGGCATATCCCTCGCTACCCGGCCGACCCCGGGCCATCTCTCACGATCTGGCCCTCTCCTCGGGTGTGGGAACTACAGAGTCCCCAACTCGCGAGGCGCGCCACCGCCGCGGCCTGCTTCTGCCAGGGTGACAGGCAGCTCTACCAGTCACCCCCAGGCGTGCGAACATATAAACAAGTGACCTATCGACAATTTAATATCTGCATGGAGTTTGGTCATGTAATATAGTGAATTATATAGGTACTCACGAATTCTGACATAGTTCTCTTACTGTTAGGATGAACATCTTCTAAAAACTCCAGGACATAGTAAGTGTATCTGTCTATGATATAAACACCAATAGCTGAATCAACATGGTGCTGAAAATAAAAATTCAAATTTTGTAAATGTCACACTGCTATTTGTGACTTGGTAATATAGACCTTAAATTCTGTGGCAGAAAATTTAATTTTATTAAAAGATTGTAAAACCTGCTCCTATCCGACACGATACAGGCCATAGAGTGGAGTTGGTTTCTCACCAAATGTGGGATGACGTTTTGTGTTTCGTCCTACGAAATTTATACTCTTTGAATGCTTATTAAAATCATTCAAAAAGTTTTTAGTATTGTTGCAAATGCAGTAATAGTACTGTCTGGTACAGGTTCATCAATACAGAGTCTGCATGTAATAAATCAGCCATTTGGGACAAGAAACAATAGTAATGTACTAGCCTTTGCTCACAACTCCGTCCGCGTGGACATCTCTTATCGCAGCTTTTGATCATAACTCTAGTCCTACATTACCAACCGGACCGAACTACTTATAGTAGTATACTTACAGACAGTGAATCTTCTCCTACTAAACTGGAAGCAGTGGCCAATGTATTTGGAGAATAGAACTTCTCGTACATAGATGCTGCTTGGCAAGTGTCTATGATGAAGAAAATCTCATTGTACCTGCGGTTATTAATTGAAATTAATATGTAACTTATATATTTAAATAAACTAAATTAGTGCAAGAGGTATAGAACTCAATTACAATTTGGGGTTATTCAAAAAGGTGATTAGAAGCTCCGGGAAGCCTGTGAAGTTGCCTGTAAGTTTCTGTGTTTCTGGGCAGAGCTAAGCTAGCTACCAGGCCAGGCTAAGTGTGGACAAAGGAGTCCCTCTCCGAGGGGATTAGAAGGTTCCTACAGGTTTGGCAGCAGGAATAGGACATTCCTGGTGTCTCATATATCCATAGGTCACATTAACGACTTTCCATCAGGTGGGGCAGACACCTAAGTGGTTTTAAAAATGCATAACAGGCAGAGTTACATACTTATTTATAATATCAGCATGGATTTTTTTTAACAGGGTTAGAATAGTAACTTTAGAGCAATAATTGCTTAACAGTTCAGTAGTAAACTGCATTGAGTCAATAATATTGATTGAAATGTCCAATAAAACCAAAAAAAAGCTATACCTCCTCTTTTGCCACATTTGTTCTAGAGCGTCAGCTAACTCTTGACTAGTAATTTCTTCAGAATCTTGAAACTTGAGAAAACCATCACCTCCATGACCAGTCAGGTATATCAATATGTTACTACCTTCATCAGTCAGTAATCTCTTAGAGCGAGGAGTGTCAGGTGGGACTCTGCCTGTGAGCAGCCTCACAAAATTTTCTACAGACACCTACAGAATAACATATTAATGATTTACTGGTACACTAGAAATACACTGTATCTTCAAATAGGGCAGCCCCAGTTCAAAAACACTTTATGTTTGTCTTCATAGAGGACTGCCACAGTTGAAAAAGGCCTATAAGATAAAGTCATAAGTCCTTTAAGCATATGATGCGTATGATGTAAATTATATGATGAGGCCATAATGCTTAGTGTCACAAGGTATATGTAAGTAATGGTGATCCTTTTTTCTGAGACTTTGCCTTCAGCTTACCATCAGGCAAGGGAAGTCTAATTGACGTGTCTTATATAAATAAAATATAATAACGATGGAATAACCGCTGTATCCTAGTGGTATGGGTAATGGACTACTGAGATGAGGTCTCAGGTTCGATCCCCGGTTTTACCATGGCACACACCAATGACTTATCGAGGTTTTTCGAAGTTATGTTTGTATTTATCGCAGGTTTATGTGCCTAAACTAAACAATAAACTGGCGAAATGAGGGTGCTAGCACCTCTGCCTACCCCTTCGGGGATATAGGCGTGAGTTTATGTTATGTTGTGATGGAATATACCAGCCAAACCAACCTCATATCCTCTGTAGTCTACTTCAACATCATCTCCATATACATTAATTTGTTCATGAGCATTATTAAAAATAGTGGCTGGACGAGGGTTCCTTGGGTTACATGCCATATCGTCTGATATCATAAGGATAATTTGGCTATCAGGAATGCCCAATCGCTTGACACTTCGATAAATAGATAACACATTTGCTACATGGCGGTAATTAAACCAAAACCTTGATGTATCCACTAATACTGCCCAGTTGTTCGAGTGGTTCGACTTTTGAAACTCTTCAGGTATCTAAAACAGAATTGCAACCAATAATATTCAAGATAATGTTCAGCCAAGTTGTACCAGTGCTTTATTTACCTCTGTTCCATAAGTTAACGCACAACTAGCTATGGCATAGATTAAAGCATGATACAGTTTAGTTGAAAAATACATATTTAAATCTTTTCTAAAGATTTAAATATGTATTAAATACTCATAATAGGTACGAAATAAAATAATCTGTTTTTATCGTTTTATCAATATTGAATCGACTCATCCGTGCCGCAATTGTCAAATGTGACAGTGGTGACAGTGGTGACAACTGACAAATGTGACAACCCCATCGACCTAATGCCTGCCACACACGTTCCAGCAAGTCTTTATTGTCAAACGAAGCGTCCTGTGTGCTGTGATGGATGGATGCTGTGATGATGATGATTTGGCGGTAGGTGACGTCATTTACTATAAATGTATAATATAAATTAAAATTTGTACCTAAAGACTGGCATAACTATATACTGGCCTATGAACGAATAGTTTTTGTTGACATTTTATATCTCATCGTATAGGCCTCGAGAAATTAATACTTTTCATTTAAGACCCTGTAGATGGATACAAAAAAACTACATACATAAAATATTACATTCATATATAATTAAATATGTACGCCAAACACAAAACAAGTGCATTTTATTACCAATGTGAATAAAGAATTTTTTTACAACAAAAAAACGCACTCATTTTGGCGAGAAATTGATCACAAAACGTACGTATGTACGTGTAGGCGCATAATTCACGTTAAAGTTCCAATCCTAGTCCCAAAATTTTAGCTTTATCTAAAACTTTTGCAAGTCAGAAACTTGTGCAAGTTTTTTCCAACGTGTGTGGCTGCCATAAGAATGCCATCGACAACCATAAATTGACATTTGCATTACTTTTCCGAATCAAGTTATTCCAGTTAAGTTTAAACAGCAACTGCTACACTGTTTACTAAATACTGAAAAACAATTTATTTCCTTGGCATTTCTCCTATGTAATATATTGTATTATCTCCTGTTTGTATTATATTCTATTATCTCTTTGGCAAAATTCGCACGCTCCAATGTGTGCTTAAAATGTCGAAACTGATTTTACAGTACAATATTAAAAATTAGACTGTCAAAATGGCTGTCAATGATGTGCAGTGTCAACAGTGTCAATTTAAATGTCGTTGAACGTAGCGTAAACAAGGTAAACTGAAGCTTTATTGAACGTAAAATTAAGTTTAAAACATGAGCAGCCGTAATCCTAATACGCTAATGAGCGTGCCTGATGAACAATTTGATTATTTGTTCAAAATAGTCCTTATAGGTGACTGTGGTACAGGTAAAACATGCATTGTTCAACGACTCAAGTCTGGTAACTTCATAGAAAGGCACGGAAATACAATAGGCGTCGACTTTTCAATGAAAACATTACTAGTGGATGGGAAGAAAGTCAAGGTTAGTCTATTTTTATAACGGTAGACTATATTTGTATCGTAATATTATGGTACGATGCTAAATTTAATAATGTTTTAGCTTCAGATATGGGATACGGCGGGGCAGGAGCGGTTTAGGACTATCACTCAAAGCTACTACCGTTCGGCAAACGGTGTAATTATTGGTAGGTATGCAGCGTACGCCCCCGCACATGTAATTAAATTTTCTATGTAATTATGTGTTGTATGACTCATCAAATGACTATACACAGCACTATCCACAACAAATAATCCATATTCAAAATTATCACGTAATAAAATAATCTAAATTTCGAGGATATTTAAACAGTTGACTGTTTTTTTAAAATTTAGAACTCTTCATCACAATTTACCTCATAAGTGTTGCATAGCATAAAAAATTGACAGTTAATAGTTTATTTGTTTACATTCTGCCACTTGATAAGATAAAAATAAATAGGGCCATTATCACTTGTAGTGCTTATTACTGCTAAAAGGTAATGATAATGTTATATTTAATGAGGATAAAAGTTATTATGATTATAATTTATATATATTACAATGTTATATATTTAATTGCAATACATATTTCAGTATATGACATCACAAAACGATCAACATTCTTGTCCCTACAAAAATGGATTGAAGAAGTACGAAGGTATACTTCATCAAATGTAATAGTGTCACTGATAGGCAACAAATGTGACTTGACTGACCAGCGAGAGGTGGAGCCAGATGAACCTCAATCATTCTGTCGTTATGTTCCTGAAATCATGTTTGTAATGGAGACCTCCGCTAAGGACAACACTAATGTGGAAGACACATTTCGCAGTTTGGCTACAGAATTAAAGGTAAATAACTACTGATCTACTTATGGTATTGTTATGGTAAGGTTTCATGGCACAGTTATTGTGTAAGGGTGGCTATCTCACTCGATCCATCCCACCTCATTGATTTCTTGACCTTGTTAATTTCTCATTGTAACAGTTTAATATAAATTGATATATATTCATTAATATAATTAAACTCCTCCAATTTACTAGCAGTATATTAGTATCAGAATAAACGGGATATTTACCATGTTTCATTGTTTTGAGTTTCCGATATTTCGGCGCTGTTGCAAGCACCATGATCACTGAGGAACTGGACTGCAACAGCGCCGAAATATCGGAAACTCAAAATAATGAAACATGGTAAATATCCCGTTTATTCTGATACTGATGTCAGTGACCATGATAGTTTAAATACCTATAGCATGTAATAATAAAAACATTCGCCAGATGTAATAATAAAAAAAGTTTGATTTTACTGTATTCCTATCATTGGTTTACTCTTGAATGGAGCAAGTTAAATGTGACAAAGTAAGTGTGTAATCTCCTATTTAAAAGAAATTGAAATAAAATTGGTTTGTAAGTACATTACCATAAAAGTTCGGGCGCCTTGGAGATACACATGCCTAGGATAATCAGCGGAGATTGGAAACTTTTAATCTGCCGGAGGTGAGCTAAATGAAACCAAACGGTGAGGTTTAAGGTTTTATTGTCCACTCCAGTGTGCATTTAGAAATAGTTGCAAGGATACAATCCTAATGTATAACTAACCTTAAATTTAAAATTAGAGTTTTATAAGCTAGGTCAATCTGTTCCTATGTCAATATGATCTTATGTCAATATGATCTTATGTCACCAATGCATTTTTAGGTTATTTTGAAGTTTAGATTTAAAATATAATTAAAGTAAGCTCACGGCATCCCTCGGCGAGTATATGTAAACACAGCAGCGAGAAAGCTCGTAGCAGGCGAAGTTTTCAGTGTAAGCCCATGCGGTACATCCAGGTTTGAGGCGAAAAGTCCAAACCCTCCATAAGGAAATGCAGATGACCGAAGACAAAGATCCAAAAGGAAAGATCCAAAGGCAAAAAGAAAAGAGAAAAGAAAAAGGGCAAAGGCGGTTCCAATTTGGAAACCTGTAACAAAATTGCATGTTATTAGAACAAACTCCAATATGAACACGAGGTCCTAATTTTTTATAAATTTGTGCGACTTACCGCCTTAATTTGCTGGAACAATGCCAATAGCAAAAGAAATCATAATATTCTCAGATTAAGAGCTGAAACAATAGAATTTTAACAATTATTTTTCAAATTAGGAACGTGGCGATTTCCAACAAAGTGAATCTTATTAAAAAATTACAACTCACCAGAAATAAACTATAATTCCACAAGTGGATAGTTGTGAAGACACAAACTATTATCCTTTAGGCAAAAATACTCTCATTTTTATGAGATTTATTGAAATTAAGTTACGAAGCCATGAATATCGACCATCCAGCCTCAACGCTAGGAAGAAAGGTGCCTTGACAGCTATACGTCAAAATGTCATTCACTCCGCGTTCCGAAACTTTTCGTTCAAAAACAGAATTAAAACCGGTGTGACGACGTTTGCAGAGCGCGTCGTTACATTACATCCCTCCCCAAAAAGAAAAAAGAAAGAAAGAAACTTCCTTTTCTAATGAAAATTATGAGAGTCCAGAACAAAATTCCAAAAAACCTCAAAAGACAAAATGTCTTGCAACATTTTTCAATAAACAAAAAAGGCAATGCGAAAGCATCTTGCATTGGGTATTGCAGAAATAATTATAAATTAAAGAATGGGAAAGCATTCCTAAAAATCAAAGAATGTGAAAACACTCGAAAAGTAAAGAATTAAGTTGAAAAAGAATTTCCAGTTTCAAATGGAAACAAAGGACACTATCCAACTTAATGGAATAACCGAAACCAAACTCAGAAAAGAGTAAAAACTTATTTCAACACAAAAGTGAAAATAAATCCTTCAATAAAACAAATTAAACAATCCCTACTCAATTCCATTCCAGATATCGATTAGGCAACCAACGCCGTCGAATCTAATCCTTGATCTTAACCAGCCTTCTAGCATCAATACAAAAGTGCGGTTGAGCTCCTACGCCACCGACTCTATACCAGCTATTCCTGAAACAAAAATATGAAACTAACAAGATATCGGTTAAGCACCAACGCTGCCGAATCTGAAAGAAAATCGGTAAAAACAATGAAGTTTTCCCACTGTCGGTTAGGTTGAAAAGCCGCCGACTTCAAATTCCTATTCCAACATCTAAAACGTCAAAACAAAATCACAACAAAAGTGTCGTAATAATATATTTATAAGCATTGTGATCGGCATAACACCACCAACTTTCCGAGCACAAGCAAAATATAAAGAAAATATGACAATTGTGACCAGTACAACACCACTGACTTTCTGAGCACAACCGCATAAGAAAAGTATGACATTTGCGACCGGCACAACACCACCGACATCCCGTGCGCAAAGCATAAAAAATGTAACAATGTGTATAAAAACACAATCGTACAAAAAGAGAAAAACGACAATTACGACCGGCTCAACACCACCAGCTTCCCGTGCGCAAAGCGTAAGGTGTGACTATGTGTATGAAACACAATAGCACAAAAAAATTGTAAAGTCCAGTAAGACACAAGTTTCCCAAAAAATGGTATAACAAGGTGTGTAAAAAATGCAAAAAATGCGTCCAATCCGAGAATCTTAATACTAAGAAAATAACCCAGAACTGTACAAAAATAAAGTTCAAGAAACTTAATTTTCCATTCCCTAAGTGAGTGGAAATAAGTCAAGTGAATTTAATGTAGAAAATGAATATTAAATTTCACTCCTATATTAGAGTAGAAACTAAATTCCTAAATTTGTACAAAATATACAATATTAAATATACAAGTGTATAAAAATATATACAGGAAAATAATCCTATACAACAAAGATAAATAAAAATATAAGATCTTTTGATGTGGAACAATTTGTTAATATGGAGTAGAGTTACACAATAACAAGTCCTAAAATGACCTAAGTTATTTTTGAAGGAAACGAAAATTGAAATTAATAAATTGTTGTGAAGTTCCTAACATACATCTCCTTTCAAGAACCCTAAACCTATCAAACATCACCTTTTAATGGGTTCAATACTTCAAACAAAGTACCAAAGACAAAGATAGACTTTTTGACAGTCAAAACAAGAATAATTTTAATATTTTATTATATCTTTAATATGATAACGACCAGTATAGTTTTTATTAAGGTCTTTTAAAACATAAACATTAGAGGAAATTTTATCTATTATTTCACACTTAACAAACTTAGGTGCTAACTTAGCCGAAAAGAATGCAGGAGCATTAGACTGCACAAAACTTCTCCTCCACACTATATCTCCCACTTCAAAAGAAATGACCTTCCTTCCTATATTATAATAACGCGCATTACGCTTATAAGCTTTAAGCAATGAAGCTTGAACTTTTATAAAAATATCACTAAGTGATTTAAGTGAAAAAGCAAATGAAGACCTATCAACAACATCAAGTTGATTGAGGTTATCAAAAGAATTACTAAAACGGTGCAATGAAGCATCAAAAATAAGTTCTCTACCGAACATGAGAAAATTAGGAGTGAAATCGGTAGCTAGATTCACACTACTATTTAAAGCTAATTGAACATGAGGCAAATATTTTGACCAAGTTCTATGATCATCCTTAACAAAACAAGAAATACATGTTTCGACTGTTTTGTTATATCTCTCTACAGGATTATTTTGAGGTGTATATAAAGTATTACAAAATATTTTACTAATATTATAACTTTTTAGAAAATCTACAAATTGCTTAGCTGTAAATTGGCTTCCATTATCACAAACAAAAATTTTAGGTGTTCCAAACTTAAGAAATATTTCTTTTTCAAGTATCCTACAAATTACTTTAGTGGTAGCACTAGTCATAGGAAATATCCAACAATATTTTGTAAAAACATCTATGATTGAAAGTATATACTTATGGCCAGAATAAGCTTTTGGAAGAGTTCCAATAATATCAATAGAAAGCATTAACATTGGTTTATCAACTTTCTTAGGATTAACCATAATTCCATGAGGTGGATTAGTAGAAGATTTATAAGCTTTACAAATATCACAAGAAGAAATGTATTTTTGAACATCAATAAACATACCTTTCCAAAAATAATGTATTTTTAATTTATTATGTAAAAGTAGTATTTGAATTCCTAAATGTCCTGAATTAACATCATCATGATTAGATTTAATAGTGTCTAAGATGTGTTCTTTAGGTATGACAATTTTCCAATTTAAACGATTATTAGGATTATATTTATCTTTACAAAATCTATACAAAGTATCACCTTCAACTTTGAAATTTTTATATTTTCTAGGAAACTTTTGACAATTTACAAATATTTTTCTATACCAAGGATCAACGATATCCTCATTTGGCATAACAATAATATTATTTACAGGAATATTAATAGCAGAAATTTCTATTCTGGATAAACAATCTGGAACTAAATGTAAAGAACCTTTTTTATATTTAACATCAAAAGTAAATTGAGAAATTCTAGCAGCCCAACGTGCAAGACGACCACTAGGATTATTAAGTTTAAGAAGCCAAGTTAAACTAGCATGGTCAGTGATAACTGTAAATTTCATTCCTTCAATATAAGGTCTGAAATGTTCAATAGAATCCAATATTGACAACAACTCTCTCTCAGTTGTACTATAATTACGTTCACATTTATTAAGTGATCTAGAATAATAAGCTACAGGATGTTGATCTCCATTATCATCATCTTGGCTCAGGACACTACCAATTCCAACAGAACTAGCATCGCAATGTAAAGAGAATGGTCTTTCAAAATTCGGACAATGTAAAACTGGTGCAGAAATTAATGCAAGTTTTAAATTATGAAAAGCAACTTCAGCTTCTTCATTCCAGAAAAGAGATTTTTTAGAATTCTTGCTTCCGGCCGTTAATTTGGTTAAGGGCGAAGCAATGTCAGCAAACTTATCAATGAATCTACGGTAATAAGAACATAACCCAAGAAAACTTCTTAATTGTCTAACGCTTTCTGGGCGTGGGAAACTTTTAATGGACTCTAATTTAGCAGGGTCTGTATGTAAACCATTACTATCAACAATATAACCAAGATAACGCAGTTTATCTTTACAAAAATTACACTTTTTTAAATTAATAGTTAACCCAGCATCTTTAAGGATTTTATAAATTTTATTTAAATAATCTAAATGATCAGAGAATGTAGAATTTATCAATATGAGATCATCTAAGTAACAGAAGGCAAGTTTTTCCTCAAATTATCATTCAATAAAACATTCATCATATTAAATGAAGATGCGGCTCTCAGACTATGATCACCAGCTCCTCGACTATTCGAAAATGGATCAACAACTTCAGATAAATCAGCCATGACATGAGGCATCTCATGAGTAGAAGTACCAACTGGAACATCATTAACAATATTCTCAAACAAAGGCGGGACCTGTATTTCCTTATCCATGTTTGATTTATAAAAGGATGTGAAAATCTAATAAAAAGTTGTATTAAATACACTATAAGTTTCTAATTAAAGTATCAATTAAAGTTTCTAATTAAAGTTAATTAAATTATGAATGAAGTTAATTGCATTGATAGCAAAACGCTAAACTCAAAAGTCAAACAAACTCATAGAATGGAATGTTATTGTTGCAAAAATTATTTAGGTCAAATGCCTATAAAGATAAAAATGCATTAGTGATTCACAAAATAAATTATTTATGTCTACTTAAGGTAAACAGCAAATATTCAAATATTACTATGTTTTCACTCATGTGAATAAAGGTTAAGAACTAGTAATTATATAATATTACTAAGTGGAAAATCTTACCTGTAATAAACAAAAGCTATATAAGATAAAACAATTATAACAATAACCATGTTATACAAATTGAAACATTCACCTGTAATTGAGAGATACAAACAATAGTACTAACTTGTAGTATGATTAGTTTTGCAAAGTAAACAATAACAAAGATTTACTGTAATACACAGTTATGTAACAGTAAAATACATGAAGAAAACACTGTTCTTAACATGATAAGGTAAAAAATAATGCAAAGGTGACAAGGAATAAAGATATATGCACACTGTCATGTCCCTGTTCGCGAGTGCCAGATGTAATAATAAAAACATTCGCCAGATGTAATAATAAAAAAAGTTTGATTTTACTGTATTCCTATCATTGGTTTACTCTTGAATGGAGCAAGTTAAATGTGACAAAGTAAGTGTGTAATCTCCTATTTAAAAGAAATTGAAATAAAATTGGTTTGTAAGTACATTACCATAAAAGTTCGGGCGCCTTGGAGATACACATGCCTAGGATAATCAGCGGAGATTGGAAACTTTTAATCTGCTGGAGGTGAGCTAAATGAAACCAAACGGTGAGGTTTAAGGTTTTATTGTCCACTCCAGTGTGCATTTAGAAATAGTTGCAAGGATACAATCCTAATGTATAACTAACCTTAAATTTAAAATTAGAGTTTTATAAGCTAGGTCAATCTGTTCCTATGTCAATATGATCTTATGTCAATATGATCTTATGTCACCAATGCATTTTTAGGTTATTTTGAAGTTTAGATTTAAAATATAATTAAAGTAAGCTCACGGCATCCCTCGGCGAGTGTATGTAAACACAGCAGCGAGAAAGCTCGTAGCAGGCGAAGTTTTCAGTGTAAGCCCATGCGGTACATCCAGGTTTGAGGCGAAAAGTCCAAACCCTCCATAAGGAAATGCAGATGACCGAAGACAAAGGTCCAAAGTAAAGATCCAAAGGCAAAAAGAAAAGAGAAAAGAAAAAGGGCAAAGGCGGTTCCAATTTGGAAACCTGTAACAAAATTGCATGTCATTAGAACAAACTCCAATATGAACACGAGGTCCTAATTTTTTATAAATTTGTGCGACTTACCGCCTTAATTTGCTGGAACAATGCCAATAGCAAAAGAAATCATAATATTCTCAGATTAAGAGCTGAAACAATAGAATTTTAACAATTATTTTTCAAATTAGGAACGTGGCGATTTCCAACAAAGTGAATCTTATTAAAAAATGACAACTCACCAGAAATAAACTATAATTCCACAAGAGGATAGTTGTGAAGACACAAACTATTATCCTTTAGGCAAAAATACTCTCATTTTTATGAGATTTATTGAAATTAAGTTACGAAGCCATGAATATCGACCATCCAGCCTCAACGCTAGGAAGAAAGGTGCCTTGACAGCTATACGTCAAAATGTCATTCACTCCGCGTTCCGAAACTTTTCGTTCAAAAACAGAATTAAAACCGGTGTGACGACGTTTGCAGAGCGCGTCGTTACAAGCAGTATATTACTATACTATTAATTAATTTCAAAGCAGGTCGCAATACTGTTTGATTTCCCTAAGATGGATATTTAAAATTATCATTGTAACATCTAACATATCAAATTTAAATGCATTCTCTTAACGGCGTTTTGCCGTCTTCGGGGCACTATTGTTGACTCAATCCATGCCTCTGAGACTGAGTTTGGGCTGTATATATTCAATAGCCCTATCCCTTAGTCACCTTGTACGACACCGCATGGGAAGAGATGGGGTGGTCCACATTCTACTCTGCTAGGAACCACGCAGCTTGTAATCGTAATTACATACATACATATAATCACGTCTTTATCCCCAGAGAGTTAGACAGAGGTGAATTACCACCCACATTTCACCAATCATTAAATACGGTTCCAAGTAATAGGGGTCGAGCCTATTGACGTCTTCCGGGCATTATTGTTGACTCAAGCCATGCCTCTGAGGCTGAGCCTGGGCTGTATATATCCGTCTGGTGTAAAACAGCTCTATCCTTTAGTCGCCTTGTACGATACCGCATGGGAAGAGATGGGGTGGTCCAAATTCTACTGTGCCGGAAACCGCATTGAATTGTAATTGAGTAATTGTCGCTAAGCGACATTGCTGTATCTACGTATTTTTTAATATAAAATCATTGCCTAAATCATTTAATACAACAAGTGATTTTCTTATCTCATTAAACAATTGAACCTTGAAACTGCAGTTCGTCATCCGCATGTTGTTTATTTTTTATCTGAATAATGTCTATTGTCTATTCAAGCTTTGACAAAACAGCTGGCTAATGCACTGTGTTTGAAGTTAAAGTCTCTACAATATTCAATTTGCATTATTGTATCTAATCTAGATTATCTGAAGTCACGATTCACGTAACCTCGTCGAGAATATAAAAAAAAAAATCTATTTTGCCGCGTCTTTTTGTAACTAGTTTTTGCGAATTGACCACTAAGCTATTACTATTTAAATTCAAATAAATAGAGCTTCAATTGAAAAGTCTCCTGAGGTTACTGTTCAACAAATTATTAAATGCTGAATTTTCCAGACTGCCGAACAGAAACCTTTTTAAAATATATCGCTTATCTATTAACACTTCTAACTTCTACCTCATTGCTAGTTTTTGAGAATAGAGGCCCTATTGCGTACTTTGGCGTGCATTGTACGGAAATGACGAAACAGCGCCCTTGCGCGTTAAAAAGTTTTCCTACAAAATTTTCGACAGCAACGTACCTACCTATCCAAAATAACACAGAAACTGCGTGAAGCAGACATGTCACTTCATCGTCTTATCCACGTCGCTGCAGGCTCTTACACTACTGAAGCGGCTTGCAAACGGTGCACCACCAAGTACATCGCTTGTTATACAGTCATGATTCTCTGAGCCTTTTCTCATCTCTGTTGGTTTCTGAGTGGTTTTCTGGTGGCTGAGTTTCGATATATTCCGTGAAGTGACTGCCATCTGACCTCCACAACCAATTGACGATATCGAACATTTGTAGTTAGATTAGTTTTTTTTTACCTGCGCAAAATACCCACGTTAACCCCCCCCCCCCCCACACTGGAGCCAGTGGAAGAGACCAAAACCGTCAGTTCTCGAGGTGAAGTAGCATCTGTCATATTCCTCGCGCACCCCGACTGACACACTGAGCATTATTTGCTCGAGAAGGAGGCTAGCGCTCTGCACCATCACTATGAGCAACTTGCTCAGCGAGAGAACTCCCACCCAACCCCTGGCCAGACTTTTCATCTGTAGCAAACTTGGGTCTTGAACTCTTCGATATCCATTAGATACTTGTCATATTAGTGTAACATTGTAGATAAAACTAACTCAAATAGATGTTATATTTCGACGCTGCTGTTTGTGTTAATCAAGGGCGCTTCTAAAATTTTCAGCGACAACATGACAACAGTGAGGGTCCTCCAGCAGATTCGGACGCAGTGGTCCTTGGAGAGAGTCATGCAGTAAGTAGGTGTCAACCTTGCCGGTCCACTTAGATTTATTACCTTAAGTTATTTGACAATGTTACGCTTGTGTCCTGTCTATAACCTCAGTAACCACAGAAATAAATATAGGTAGAAAGAACTAATACTTATTTCGTGAGATTGTTATAATATCTGGAAAGACGTCTTGTCCTGCTTTGTCTTCTCTACTGACGACATAGAAGCTCTCTGTTTTTACTACTAGCACACGTCCATAGGCCACGGTAACACTTTCCAGCAGGTGGGCAGTGTGCTCTTTTGCCAGCTAAGTGGTATATTTTTATACTATTATCATAAAAGAATGCAATGCAAGCATTTGAAACCGCTAAGCGTTAAGTTTAATATTTTACTTATTATTTAATGACCCACTTTGCTAAAGAGGTTTTATTATACATGAAGACTATTTCTATGTACGATCGGTTTTCACGGTGTTGTTACCGTGCACGTAAACCGGTGTTACCACAGACGACGTGACGTAGTAAAAATGACGATACGAGGCACCGTATAGAGCCATTTTCATCCTTCATTGTCTTGCATTGCAATGCAAGACTTTAACTTGAAGGATTTTTAATGTAGTGGCATCGACGTCATGGAAATGGCTTTATATTATGTCATGCAAGACTATACTATACGATTTAAGAGTTATTAGCACTTATTAGCTTCCACATCTAAATCTATCTAAGTTTATTTCTGTGGTTTTAATATAATATTTCGTTTTGCTACCAAATGTTAATGCTAACTATGCTGAAGGTTAAGATTTTATGCAAAACTAGTTGATCTGATACGTAAATTGATGTTTTTGCATCATCCTGTGGTGATTATATATTTATTATATATTATATATTTTTGCCATAATTTTAGACTGTATGCTAGACATGATTTTTTTTGTCACAAGATTTAATATTTATTTAATAAGCAAGTGTAGTACGTCTATTGACCAGTCATTTACTACACTGTGCTCTGCCGTATTAATCGAGATAGCAATAAGGCGGTTTTGAAAAAAAAAATTGCGACGTTGCTAAAAACGAATAGCTAGTTTTTTCGCAAACAAGCGAAAAAAATTCGCATTTGCTTTATTGCATAAATCAAGCATTTCCTTGTTAACAAACAAAGCATTGAAATAAAACTTTAAGCGCAATTTTTTCGATACCTACCGTCTTCGCAGCAAGTCAAGCGGTAAGCAGACTGGCTACGCTTGCAAAACAGCTGTCTCGATTATCACGGCAGCACTGATGTTAGGTGATGCATAGAATACTTTCATGTATTTTAATGCTATCGAAGAAAGTAGAAAATGTCTGTTAATGTCTTTACTTTGTCGTTTGTGATCACACACGATGACCAATTTAGTTAAATACACAACAATATTTGCATAATTTGTGCTGTAATTGTTGATAACCTTTTCACTTTTGTGTAAAGGAAATGTCTAGTTCATTCTTGTCTTGTTCTACAGTTTTCAGTATGATGAGCAATTTAGAAAAGCAATTAATTTCACATACATATCTTAGTATCATTGTTTTAGGCTACTAAATTTCATGCTCAATCTTGCGAGTTTATGCAAATTGAAATTTAGGTATTAAAATTTCAAACTATTTTAGTTCTAATCAAATTTATACTTATTGGTGTATGAAATTGTGTCAATAATTAATGTACTGTTATATACTACGTATATTATGTAAAGCATCACTTTGGATATGATATAAATATGGCTTTAAGTTTTAATTTTAAGATCTCTAACATGTAAGTATACCCTCTCATTGATATATTTAGTATTAAATTTATACATAGACGAATCAGTTTCGATATTGTAAATAACTGTAGATAGATAATTGTCACTAGAACCACCGGCTCGAGACTGATTTGAGCCATACAATAATAGTATTGAATGTTGTAAATCTGACCATAGAATATATACACACTTACATATATATAAATTGTTAAATTCAGAGTATACAGGGTGTATACAAACGGTAAACATTGACTTTTGCTTACCTATCAAGAGATACTCATTTAAATTAGTAATTTTGAGCACTAGGCCTTGACACCTTCTACGTAAGTAAAGTGTCGTAACTACATTAGACCTTTTTTAAAAAAATGGTCGTAGTCAGTTATGATATTTGACCATTTCAAAAAAATGGTCATGTGCAGTTACGATAGTACACATAAGAGGCGTCGTAATATTTACAAAAAATACACCTTGTATATATTTTTATTAGCATCCCCTATATATATTTTAATTTGTGCCTAATAACGGAATTGTAGAATGTGGCGTCCAAATAATATTTAATAAATTATCAAATACTCATATGATAGAAGTGTTGGTATAAATATATATAGGTGTAATGTTAAAAATAAATTTAAATCAACACTACATTTTAAATGATTATCATATATATATGAATAGTTTATAATAATTATTCGATGAAATGTTCATTCACGTAGTTTATTGAATATTACATAGACAAATAGTAATTATTATATAATTGCAATAATATTGGGTACGTTATTAATTTCGGTCGATAGAGATTCTTTAAGCTTAAGTGTGAACAAATAGATATATTTACGTCAATCTTGTATTTGCAAATGGGAACTGTATTTTCATTGTAACGAAAGTATAAAACTACATCTCTTATCATCGTAAACTGATATTTACTAAGTTTACCATTTTGAATATTGTCAAACAAGGCTATATTAACGTAATTAATTATTCATAGAACGGCTTGAATAATCAATATCGAATATGTTTTAGTAATGGTAAACAAGTAACATGAAATATAAACATATATGACTTATGTAGGTAGGTATTTTCCTCTGAAAAATCCAAATTATTATAGCTCGCGCCTTGAAATATTATGGCCTTAAGTCGTGAGAGAAAAGAAACGCGCTTTGATTGTTTTAATGTAATTTATGATTCGTAGATATGAGCTCGTCCACCGTTGTAGCACTCCATGCTATACTCAAAAGCCACCAAAAAAAAAACGCGTACTGCGTGTAAAAAGCATTTTTGATCCAAGATATACGACAGAAGGTGGAATGGAATGGAAAGGGACTCTTTTGTCCGCACTTAGCCTCCTTTTTTGGGTCATTGTGCGTGCAGAGTACTGGCTAGAGCAGCCAGCCTCGCTCTACTCAGAAACGCAGAAGCTTACTGGGGGCTTCACAGGCTTCGCGGAGCGACCTCACTGTACCGAGGATTTGTGATCGTTGATGGGCTACTGCCTCGCATTCCAGTATTACGTGGGTGGCCGATTTTTCGGTAACGAAACATTCCCTGCAAAGGGGACAGTCCGTAACACCGATGGTGTGGAGGCGACAGTGGCCCGTTAATGTCCCCATAATTGTTCTTTGACTTGTTATATGACGGGAGGTATCCTACTAAGTATAATATAATCTCCTTAACACAGGCTACTTATAGTCAGAGCAATAACTCAACCAACCTATCGTAGAAGAACAACCCTATGTTTACAAATATGCAACATTATTCTGTGAAGCTACAATTGTGATTTATGAAATCTTACTACAAAACCCTTTGAGATTATTATGATAGACAAAATAGCATGATATCACGGATTTATAGTACTACGCTACATACCACAAGTCATTCACCTGTCATAATTGGTGCTGTGCACTTTTCGCGCTCGTAATTTATTTTACGTTCAACAATGCTGGTCGATTTTTCAAAGCATAAAAATGTTATAATTTTAATTGATTTTAATGATATTCAAACTTTTTCTTTTTTCGTACGGATATTTCCTCTGATACTCTCTGCGGCCCGGCGAACGGTTATGCCAATCTCGAACTCACTTAAACCGCACGCTCGTCTTGGGTCTTCAGATGCCGGCGAACGTAAATCATTCGAACATATATTTTGCTAATTTCGATATTTTAATACATCGGCTATATAATTGAAAATAGTTTTCTTTAAATATATGATATTAATGTAGGGACCTTACTATGGTTTCTGTATCCATTCTAGCCGACATTTTACCCAGAATCTTATTGGAATAGCGCCTTAATAACATGTAGGTATGATATATGTGGATAAATCAAACAATTATTAATTTATTTTGTATCCTTAATTTAATCAGTTCTCTAATCTAAATAACATAGACTGGTTTCTTTTATTATTTATTTATTTGACAAATAAATAAATATAATTATTATCTGTAATATTAGTTAAATCAATTTTTATAATACAAAAGTATTTGACGTGTCATAATGCGAATCTCTAAACTTTAAATTTGTACTGTCTAGAAACATTATTTGTAAAATGTATTATGATTTACAATAATTGTATTTACCAACTAATCTCAGTGCTATATCTCGACCTATTATTAATTAAGTTTTTATTGACTAAATTTATGTTCAACACTAAAATAAATTGTTATTATTTAATACATCTGTTAAAAAAAGTTCACGCAGTGGTTTTTAGTATCACTTATGATAATATCCAGTTGTTTTGTAACATGGATACCTGATATCCAACCGAATTTTCCAGGTTGGTTTCCAAATCCTCCGAATACTCTCACGAGCTGTCCTGAAGGTTTGAACACCTGTACGCGGCAATTCCCTGAATCACCAACAAGGATATACCCTAATGGATCAACGGCTAACACTTCTGGCTGCCTGAACTGCCCTTTCCTCTGTCCTGTAGATCCAAACTCGACAATTTTACTCTTATCCTGTTTATTATACACTTTAACCCTTCGGTTGCCGCTATCTAGTACGATCACACGGTCTTGGGTGACAGCGACACTGGTTGGAGCGTTTAGCTCAGTGCATAAAATGTCCTTGGTCGTCCAAAGTGTTGCAGCTTGGGAAGCTTGCGGTTTTGTCGCCACGCCTATCTGGTCGACGAATTTACCGTCAGGTTGGATTATCTAGGATGGAAAACATAATTAGTATTAAAAGTATGTTCTGTAAAGTAATGAAGACAGGTAAGATTTGTAGCTGCAGAATGAAAAAAAAGACTTGAGTGACGACAACGACCTATAGAATACCGCGGCCATAATAACCTTGTGTTGTGTTTCCGGCGGTAAATACGGTAGCTAGAGCTCACTGGAGAGTTTTTGTGCTGTCAGTGGGAAGACAAAAAGCTTGTCCTGCTTTGTCTTTTACACTGACGGCACAGAAACTCTCTGTGCTTACAGAGATAGCAGCGGGAGTGTAACTCCCTTGGTTTTGCACACGTACATAGGCCACGGTAACCACTTTCCATCAGGTGGGCCGTGTGCTTGTCTGCCACCTAAGTGGTATAAAAAAGCGTACCAATGTGTTAAGCCAATCTGAATGTGACCACGGATGGTGCGTGTTAGGACATCGGCATCGTCCAGTTATTGAATTAGGTACTATTGTGAGCTATTTGATATCACATGCTGCGGTGCTAGCAGTCTGATGATTTTCATTAGTAGTAAAATTTGGATCACCCCATTTCTTCCCATGCGGCGTCGTACAAGGCGACTAAGGGATAGGGCTTATTAACATCAGACAGATATATACAGCCCAGACTCCGCCTCAGATGCATGGCTCGAGGCAACATTAGTGCCCGGAAAACGGCAATATGCTCACCCCCTATTACATGGGACCAAATACAATGATGGTAAAGTGTGGGTGTTAATTCACCACCTCTGCCTAACCCTCCAGGGATAAAGGCGTGATTATATGAATGTAAGATTTTTCTGTAGTCTTTACAAAGCAGACGTGGCTACCCCATATTACTAAGTACAAGAGTGTACCGTTTAAGTAGTAAGAAAAAAGGGTAACGAGATCTTCGGAACAATCTCACAGTACACCAGTGAGTTTAGGTCAGCATTCAAGAGAGCTGGTATGCACCTGTGGTACATTCCTGCTTTGGATGCAACCCGGATTAACGCTGTTGATGATGATAAGGACCTAGTAAGAAAAAGAAAACATAAGACTTACCTGTATCCTATCATTGCCAGTATCAACAACATAGATGTGTAAGCTCGCGTTGTCGGTAGCTATGCCTTCAGGCGATCTGAATGTGCCCACTCGGCTACCTTTCTGGCCGATAGAGCGCAAGTACTCGCCGTCTTTAGAGAATACGTGAATGCAGTGTTTCCATTTGTCTGAAATTATATTCATATTATTTTGTAAGTAGGATATGGTCACTTAACTTCATGCATTACATATAGTGGCCTCTAGCGTAGCGGTAGAATGTTCGACTGCTGCTCAAGAAGCGTGGGTTCGATTCCCGCTCAGTGCAAATCAGTATTGATATGCATAACATTTATGTAGGTATGTATTTACAAAAGAGTATCTAAGTATGTTTATCCCCATTCCAGATTCCATAACACAAGCTAGTTAATCTATGCTTAGTATTGGTCTAGATAGCGTGTGGAATGAATATTTATTTATATACATGCGGCGTTTGTCCTAGTTCGGACATGTAATGCGCAGGGATGAAAGTAATGTCATAAGCAAGGCACTAACTATGGAATTGGATGGCTACAAGGGGAGAGGGAGACCTAAAATGAGGTGGATGGACTGTGTGAAAGATGATATGATTAAGAAGGGAGAGCATGTTGAGATGATTGCAGCTAGAGATGAATGGTAAAAGATCACATGTTGCGCCGACCCCAAATGAACTTGGCATAAGGGCAGGAGGATGATGATGATGATGCTATATCGGCATGACACAACAAAAGAATAATTCTCGTAACAAAAATTTGTTCAATATTCAATCCCCATCTAATCTCAATCACCCAAATGTCCCAAATTTTGAATAGATTTTTATTAGTAGCGATGTATTGAATTGTATAGGATCTGCTAGGTTGAATGTTTAATGTGACGAATTTAAATATAAATTTTAACGACGATTATTCCGATCCCAATCGAAATCGGAATCGAAAATTTCGGAGACAAAAATACCTACATAATAATATTATTTAACACTTGCTTAATAACCCTTTTAAAATGTACATCCCTTAAAACAACATACCTGTAACATAAACCTCTCCTAAGCTCTTCATAAAAGCGATGTGGACGGGACACAACATTTCGTCACAGGACAGTCTGGTCACTGTCTTAGCTTGTGTCCGCTCCATTACCAGTACACTGTGACTGTCCATGCCACACACGTAGAGGTGGTTACTCCAAGGACTAACACCAACACCGCAGGGGCGTGCTGTCTTACGCCATACGAAGTGGGGTTCAAAATTACGGGATCTGTAAGAATATTTTACACTATGTAAGCAAACGTTTACATACAAGTTAAAATTTAAAAAAAAGGAGTTTACAAGTTTAAAGATAAACAAAGATTGTTTATCTACATTCTAGAATCCATATTAGTTTAGTTTGAGTAGCTGTGTAATTTGTCCTTGAATACTTATTTTATAAATTAAATAACTTCGTGCCTTGGCTTCACCGAAGTAAACTTTCGGATGATTCCAATGTTTTTCTTTCTACTAAAGTTTCCCTGGCAATACCTACTTAATGAACACTAACATGAAAGTATTATCAAATTTGGTGCAGTCGTTTGGAAAGTATACGCGTGTACCTATACATTAAGAATAATACTAATATGATAAAGATTTAAATGTTTCTATATACTATTTGTACGTAAACAAGCTATAAATTCGCGTAACTTCCTTTGCCGCGAAAGTGCAAGTAACTTCTGGTCAACTTCTCCGAATCATGTTACTAGTTACGGCATTTACGTTAGTAAATCAATGACATAATTGAATTCCTGTTTTACAGACTTTGTTAATCCCAATATCCGAATGCTTTTTTTTACGTGCAAAAAATCCCCACGGATACCCACCCCCCCCACCGGAGCCGGTGGAAGAGGTTATGTCGGACTCGAACCGACCAAAACGCACGCCGCCTGTGGGTCTCTTTGTTTGCCGAAGGTGAGGTTGACAAGCATATCCCTCGCACCCCGGCCGACCCAGGGCCATCTCTCACGATCTGGCCCTCTCGTCGGGTGTGGGGACTACAGAGTCCTCAACTCGTCCGCAATATCCGAATGCCAAGCAGCTGTGTTTAAGTGTGTACAGATTGAAAATAAAAATTGGATGTCATAATTTTGGCAAGTAGGTACACACCATGGTACCTACAGGTAAGTAGGTCAGCCGGGGTCGACCTCACAAAACATTTAATGACCAAATAAATGATGTAGGTAGGTATATGTTAAAAGAAGGGAAATTCAGAAGCACTTGAAACCGGCGGATATGCATTAGGTACCTAGACAGTATTAGAGGCTCGTCAATTATGTAAGGATAAGGACTGTTGTCTCTGCTTACACCAGAGGGACATTTCACCTCTGGCGTGAGTAATTATTACGTAGGTAAGTAATGTGTGATACATTGTGGAACTGGAACATAAATTGTGGTCTCCAGACTTCTACGGTATAACCAGAAAATTACAAAATAAGCATAGGTACCTAACGGTGGTCGTCGCTAGAGCATTTGGTAAAAAAAATCGGCGCTAAATAGTTCGACTAAGTTGGCGCGAAAATTTTATAAGGCTTTTTAATTGGTATGTTCAAATTCTTATACACTTATCTATCAATAAGTAGGTACTTATATTTCGCTTGTAACTCACTTGCACTTTCTAAATTACTAAACGTTAATATTAATTACATTTAGAGTGGAATTTTAGATAACAATTTTCATAAATGATTGCACTTTCCCAGCTCGAGCGCACTTCAAGTTGCACGCAAAACATACTCGGTGAACACATATTTTCGTATTATAAGATTTTATCAGCCGACAAACACTAGTTGATGCTGACAGACTCACCTATAATACATTACTAGGTTTTCCTCACTTTCAAGAGGATCATTTTCTTTTGATGACTCAATTACCGGGTCATCAGATTCGGCGTCCACGGGTGTCGCTGAATCCATCTCTAAACGGAAATTCTCTTTGTCAAATATAAACCGTTCAGTGTCCCATTTTGATACATCTGTTAGGAGTTGGACAGCGTTTTGGTGGAGATTTATAAATGTGGTCACCTGGAACAAAAATCAATTTAATAAACAAATCAATGTTTGTTTGCATGTTATGCGATGGCGAATCTTTTTCTTGGATTGTGATACTCAATACTTATCGAGTTATTGCGTTAAGGGGCACTGTAATTGGGTTACGGGATTAGTTATAATTTTTAAATTATTAAACCTAAAAATTATTTATTAATATTCTCACACTCACACTACTATCGTATTCATATTTCGTTATTTGCGCCACGTGATGGGGCGCCTCCCCATCACGTGGCGCAAATAACGAAATTAATTAATGTCCTAGACAAATATTGAATCGCCTTCCCATATATTTCTTACTTCGTACTGAACCCAATAATACTGCAAAATCTTGCAATCCAATCCTGGGCGTTGTGCCAAAGAACTTACGAGGCAATTATACACAAAACAAACATTATAACAATAATAATGTTTAATACTCCAGTATCACTCATCAATAATAATATTCGGTAAGGAAATAATAAACTAAATAAGCTACCATAAATAAAAAGATAAAGAATACCTGCAATAAATAATATGAGGCATTGAGTTGTCGTAATCAGCATGTTAGGTGATTCGCTCAGATTTTATTACACCGATAAGCTAGATTAATGTTTTCTGACTAGATACTATGTAGATATAAGTTCGCATTCTCAAGCTAAGATGTGCGCAATAACTAGGGTAATTACGTGCTGCGACTCCGATTTCCGGGGAGGAGTTGGGGACTCTGTGGTCCCCACACCCGAGGAGAGGGCCAGATCGAAAGAGAGATAGCCCTGTGTCGGCTGGTATGCGAGGAATATGCCTGTCAACCTCACCTTCGGCAACCAAAAACGATCCACAGGCGGCGTGCGTTTTGGTTTGGTTTGGTGAATTGTTTATTCGGACTATCAAATTAAGCTCACATACCCTTTCATTATCGTTAGCCATACTCGTGGAATCCATAGCTCTTGTAGCTACAACCCTTGCTTCATCCAGCGAGGTTTTAAGTGCCAATGCTGATAAATCCGCAGCTTTTTGGAAACTAGCAGCTTCACTGAGCATATTGTCTTTGGCTTCGATGATAGCTGCTATTTTATCTTCTGCGGCAATATTTATTCTTTCTGCTATACGTTCACAACGATCCTGAGAAAGATTAATAAGCCAAATATTAGATTTAATACAACATACTTAAGTATAAACTTTTTTTGTCCGTTCAAAAGTTTTTAACATTGAACAATATTGAACAACATACATTAGCCGATAGTTAAATGTGATAGGCAAATTACTTTTATTATCGTATTACTGGCAGGAATGTTAAAGGGAGGTGATGGATCTTATAAAATGCTTCGACTTAAATCTTAATCAAAATGAATCAATTGGAATACCCAAATTTAAATCAATCAATCAATAAATTAGCCCATTGCAGTCCACTGCTGGACATAGGTCTCTCCCAATGTGCACCATTTTCTCCGATCCTCCCTAAATTAAAATACAAAAGAGAAATAGTAAACCGTAATGTATCTATTGCGGGAAGATTTGTAAAAAAAACCATTTATTATTTTTACGTTTATTATACTTATCTATACCTACTGGGGAACTCCTGGTAATAAAAAAGTGCCTGAAGGCCTGAATTATCATGAAAAGTGTGACGTTTAACAGAGTTTGACTACACCGCTAGATTGCAAATGGCTTAACAGTGATGTCATATAGTGATGTCATATCAACATTTTATTGGTTTAGAAATTTTGATTACTACAGTTGAATCAGTAAATATTCCCTCGAAAGATAAACGAATCGGTAATCTTTGAAACATCAAATTATCAGTAGCATTGGCAACACTGCAAATTGGCCATGCCGTTGGAAATCGGCTGATAAGGCAGCAAAGGTAGCGAGGTATATGGTATATGCGAGGCTATGATAGGCCAGCACCTCTTTGATGCAAGCTGATGGTAACTAGGGTTAAAACCGTTGGTAAGTTCGGAAAACACGCCAACATCGTCTCATTTCGACACACCTCCTACTTTCTCCGTCAGCTTTTTTAGGACGAATTTCCTTGTCACAAAACTGGAGACGAAAAAATACGAGAGACGTTACATTATAACTGCCTTCCCAGCAAGTCTACAGGACTTGTTTCTAATATAATTAACTTTGTTTAAAATTGATTATCAATGAATAAAATTATTATTAATCAGGTGCTAAATTTTGAAGTTTTTACCTGTGACCGGTTATATGAAATTAATATCTTTTATATTTATTTTTTTATAATTTAGTTATTATAGTTATTATTTATTTTATAAGTTAGATAGTACCTAAATTTCTTTTCAATAGGTTTGGAGCACCCCACCCGCTGAGCATAACGGGTAAATGTAGGCAGGCAACGAGTGAGTTAGTACGTAGGGCAAGACGCAATGAGAAGTATTTAGCCACCGCACAACACCACCATAACTTAAGCCATTGAAAACTGTTGTAAGAAAATGTTCACATAACGGGACACGATTTAGTTAGGACTTATTTAGGGTGAGTGGGGGTAAGAGCAAAACAGGGGTAAGAGAAACAATCGCACACGACGTTTTTTTCGGTATGGTTTTTGCGGTGCACGTGACATTGCTATGTCCGTCATGTCCTTACGTCTCTCATCTTAGTCATCGTTTCTAGATAGGAGGGAGGGGTTGTGCACAGTAAACCAATTTAGACGACACGATATTTTTGTACAATATTCGAGTTTTTCAATTAAATCCCATGATCTGTAACTTTCATAAAAATATAGGTACGAGTGTTTTATTAGAACATATAAAAGTTTCAGTGTTACCCCATTACAAACTGTATGTGATGACATAATTATTATGTACTCAAGAAATAGGTAACTGCTTACTTTATTAAGATATTTCCATATTATGTATAAGAACTTCAGTTGTAAAGATGTTTGTCAATCTTTCCCCATCGGAGTTAACCATATGTTATGTTTATATTAATATATAAACAAATATAATCATATGGTACTAAATTCGATAACTGATGGAGTTTTGACATTACAGTCAGTTATAAATAGTTAGAGTACTTACTAAAAGCTATGGCGTAATAGCCATCATTTTTTTTATACCACTTAGGTGGCAGACAACTACACGGCCCACCTGATGGGAAGTGGTTACCGTGGCCTATGGACGTATGCAACACCAGGGGTATTACACTCGCGCTGCCGACCATGAAGAAACCTTCTGATGCCCTTCTTGAAGAGCTCTCTCTTGAAAAGACCAATCGCCTACAATATCTCTTCAAGAGATACTGTAGGTGCTTGGGAATGCCGCAGGTCATTCCACAGCTTGAGTGTGCGTGGGATGAAGTTTCTTTTATACCGCACAGAGCGCAACGTCTCAGGTCGCAATGTGTGAGGATGATCGTTTAACATTCATTGGAACGATTTTTGAAACTATTTCGATCTTACCCCGTTAACTTTTGATCTTTCCCCTGCATTTTTTATGTCATACTAACATCTTAGCATGTATTTTTTATTTTGGGGCAGTCTTAGCAGGATTTTATTAATACCATAGAAATATATATCTACTCTTTGTTCTTCACTTACAACATTAACATTTTTAGCTTAAGTCAATATTTATTGTTCTACAAGGGGTTCAAATTCAAGACTACTCATCTCATTAAAAAACCGTTCACTCTTGCCCTCACTCACCCTAAATCGCCTTGCCAATTATTTTTCTAATCCCCGTAATGCGTCATTATATCAGTAAAAACCACTTTTTAGGTATATTTAAATACGTAGTAGATATCTTGCTTCAATGGACTGTCATATTTTAGTCACCATTTTTCCTCATTCGTATCCTCATTTCGCAAATACTAAATAAATGATGCTCTTATACATGGACCGTCTTATAGTCATAATTATTCAAGTCACATACCTTATAATGTTCAATTTTGTGTTCGAGATGACTGTCGGCAGTATCCAGTTGTTTCACAATAGATTTTAACTGTATCCGCATATCATCTAAATGCTGCGACCAACATAAACGGCAGAATTTCTGAAATAAATTTGATTTAAAATAAAATGAAATTGTTTAGTCTCTGTTTTCTTTGTGTACACGAATGTCATATTTATTTAATGTTAATGAATTTATGAATAACCGTTGCCTTGTCCTATTAACAGATAAGATAAATATCCATCGCGATTGTGAAGTAATTGACCTGGCTTCTAAAATTAATTTGTTTATGTATGAGCAGAGGAGAATATTAATAAATAACCTGTTGAGGATTTATCAAAATCGAATCTCTACTCTCCTCCTCCTACCTCAACTCTTATCGAATTTTGAAAACCACGCTGGTTTTCAAAATTCGATAAGAGTAAGATTAAATAATAACTTGCAATATCTGTAGCAATAACTAAAAAGATTAAATTTTACTTACCAGTTTACAATGAGAACAGGAAGTAATATCCCCATTGTCACACATTGTTTTGCAATGGACACATCGCGTGCCAGCCGCGAATAAATCTACACTTTGTTGAGTATTACTCCCAAGTGTATTAGGGGGTGTCACTGGTGGCGAGTCTATGCTCTTAGACCTAGGTTTGGCAACCGTATTAGTACCATTAATGCCCACCAAATCAAGCAACGAATCTATGTACAAATTCGAAGGCAAATTCTGTATAAAATTTGGTCCATGAATTTGAATCCTTGTTCTACAGATAGGACAGTCGAATATTATTAAATCTGAAAACGTAACGGTTAGGTGATTATTTTACGCATATAAGTGATAATTAATTTTAATAATCTATAATTATGATTATGGTTTACCGGCAATATAGACAGACAGACACGCCATGCAGAAAGTGTGCTGACACGGTAACATCTTTGGATTGTGCAGTACTTCGAGACACAGAGCACATTGTACCAGTTCCAAGATGCCACTTGCAGAAGATCTGTTAAATACGAGGTATGTTAGCTTTTACATTGCGTTTTTATTTATACAACTTAGGTGGCAGACAAGCACACGGGCCACTTGATGGAAAGTGGTTACCATGACCTATGAACGTGTGTAACACCAGTGGAGTCACATCTGTGCTGCCGACCCTGTAAGAACAGAGATTTTGTGCCGTCAGGGTAGTGGACAAAGCAGGACAAGCCTTTGGTCATCCCACCGACAGCACAAAACCTCTCCAGTGAGCTATTATGGTGGAATATGGTGAAACTACATATATACCTATTGAATGTAACATCTTATGTAACCCATATTTGTAAAGAATAAATAAATAAATAAATAAATTTAAATAACCATTAAAATTGTCATTTATAATCTAGGTAAAAAAATGCTGGCTAGTTTAAAATTACAACTGAAATTAATGCTATAAACGCTCTAATTAAGATCTCTTACCGAATCTTAGTCCGCTCTAATTAGGTCTAAGATTCGGTAGGTATGAGAAATAAAGGAACATTTTACGTCACCTTATGTGTTCTATTGAGCAAATACTGAATAAAATTAAAAAAAAAAATTGTTATAGTGATCCAGTTTTATCGTACAAATTATTGTTTGCATATGATTGAAAGAAAAAACATCTTTACAAGGACTCGAGCTTAAATGTCAAAATGTCATTGATGTTCCCCTGTTGATCAGAAACGTATTTAAAATTTTATACGATACAACAGAATGACAAACTATCTACCTACTTAAATATTATTTTTTGTAATATACGAACACGCAAACTCGTACATACATTTAGCCCCATACCTAAGATTAGGCACATATCTACCTACAGACTGTTTCCACTTAGATACTACGACAACTATGCAAAGTTCCAATTATACCTACTTAAAGACCCAATAATTATGCGGTTGCTAAATGTAACGTTTATGAAATTATTGTGAATAGAACGACTTTGGTTTGGACAAAGTTAGCTAACTGCTAAGAGCGGAATCAACTTCTGCTTATTAATATAATTTGCTCAAACAAGATGTAACAAGATCAATAAGTATTATTAATCATCTGCTATATAAGTAGTAGGTACTCACTTTCTAGACTTTGAATCTGAAATGGAATTTACTGTCCTCGATACAGCTGTCGCAGTATTTGACTTGTATAGGTGAGGGATGTCGTTTACCGACAGCGGGGGCGAAGTCACTAACGGAGACCGCGGTCCATTCTCTATCTTACTCTGAAATCTCTTCAAAGTAAAAAATGCCGGTTTTTTCTTCACTTTCTCTGCCATAACTTCACTTGTCAACATGTAACAATACACTAAAAACCAAACCCCGATAAATTCTATGATAACTCAATTGTTATCTGATATTCTTGTAATTATGTAGCTATCGTTACTTTAATAGATTTAAGATTAATGAAGCTACGTATTCCAAATGGCAGATAAGATTACGTACCTATAAACATTTTGTTTTTTAAAATAAGTATTTACGATTTAGCGGCCACTTCTATTAATTCTGGACATTGGATGTCCTGCGAAATTGAATCTGGTGGTAAGCGTAAAATTGCACTTTCTCTCGCAATAAAACCGAACGTAAATTCCATTGATCCTCTTCAACAATATAGTACTTTACGTATGAGAAAGTTATAAAAATAAATGTAGGCTTTTAGGTTGCCATATTTTAGGGGGAGGCCGATGCATTATAACGGTGAAAACAGGTGAAGTAAATGTATGCCTGAGGCTCCTTGCCAGATTTGGTAACATCAATACGAACCAGTCTGTGTATTCTTCATTCGTGTAAGCAGTGTTTTTCTATTTCATTATTCTGTTAATCTCATGCCATTACTCTGGCTGGGGTTGCGCGACCGGTTGTTATATTTTTTGCGAACTCGACAAAGCATGCTCTGCGATAGCTGGTACTTGTCAATTAATCTTATTATACAGTTTAGTCAACCATTACGAGGTCTTCGTCAAAATCACGACAAACGTCTTTATTCATCTATGCATAAACCGTTTCCACATCTGCATTTCATGAAAGTCTAATAGAGAAACTAATTTTCAGCATCCGCTTGGTGATTTGCGTACAAGTATCTACATCAATCTATCATAATTAGGTAGGATGTTATGTCTGTGGTGATTCGCAATTGTCAACTGTATTTCAGCTAGGGAACTAAACGATATCCGAACTTAAATCAATTACATTACCTACCCAACTTTTGGTTTAGCACGTTGGGAAAAAGAGTGAGTCTGACAAAGATCGTATTTCTTTTTACTAATTCTTTGACCCTATGGCGTTTTTTGTGTGGTTTTTATAGAAGCCTTCTGGCCTTCCAACCAGAGAAGAATGCCTGCGCCAGATCATCGTCCTCCAATCCTGGCATGCAAGTGAGCTTGGCTTGGGCGAAGATATTGGTGGAACCAATAACACCCTTAATTGGGGCAATTTTAATAAATTGCCCCAATTCAATTTCGTTTTCTAAACAATAAAAAGAATAGTTTTTCCTTACGTGGTAATATATATCTTCTCCAGTAGGAATACGGGAAGATATTTAAGTAAAATTTTTAAATCATTTCTTTAAAAATAAACTGTTTTCAAGTCAACAATAAAAAAAACACATTTGTGACAAATCTATTCATCTATTACTACATTACTACATTACATATAAATAAAATTGGAGTGTCAGTTTGTAATATTGAAATAACTGCTTTTCATTACATGCATATGAATATATATACGGTAGGTACATTTTTGTCTGTCTGTATGTGCCGGCTAATCTCTGAAACGGCCGGACCGATCTTAACAAGATTTTCACGGGCGGATAGCTGATATAACAAAGTATAATATAGGCAATCCCGGTATTTTTTCCCGCGGGAATTGCGAACCATAAAACATTTTCACGCAGGCGAAGCCGCGAGCATCCGCTGGTTAATAATATACCTGCCCACGTCGTCATACAATATACTGCTTGAGGTTATCTATACTTAATCCCTACTAAGCTAGAGATTTATTTTGAATAATGTCACTAAACCATTTTTTACGCGGTAAATTGATGTTCTAAATATGGATCTCCAGATAACAAAAGTTAATCGTCAGCTGATTATGTATGATCCTTCCAGGAAACTCCTGCGTACAATGATATGAGATTTGACTATTTATAAATTGTTTTAGTCAAAGAAAGGATAGGAGTAACGAATGCTTACAGGAGTAAAGAATTTCAACAATTGTTTTACTGTATCCGCTCAATGAGCACCTACGTAGATATTTTATACAAACCTTTCAGAAAAAAATATCCTGGTCGACACCAAATATTTTGTTTCGTGAAGCCACTTATTGTATTTGGTACCTACTTCTGTGAAAAGAATTTGCTGAGTTTCTTCGTAGAGTCTGCAGTTTCCTTATAAGGAGCACTGAGTGCTCAACGGGCTAATATGCTAGTCTGGGCCATTTTGCCGTTATAATAGAAATACAAGATAATTTACTTGGTATAATATTATGACCGCATAGGTACGAATATCATATACGTAATAATAGATAACCAAAGGATTAATTACTTATTTGTTTTTGTGTCTGACATAATTATTGTTATATGCCAGCTATCTGCGTTCATAAGTATCTAGGTTCTTTAATTTAAGCGTAGATACGTATTCTACCGCATATACATATATACCTACCTATAACGCTAGTTTAATAAATAACGCTAGTAAATAGGAGTATATTCATACATACAGTCAAGCCCTTTTCCCAGCAAAGTAGGCAGAGATATCCACCTTCCGTTTGTCGACTTGCCTGCAATCTAGGAGTCTTTTTGTCCAACGGCCATCGGTTCGTATGCTGTGCAGAAGTCCTAAAATACTAATATTAATATATTATTTATGTAAGGGTGTAAGTATTGATGCCTAAAAAATCTTTAGCCATTCTAACCTAAAAGTTTTAACGGAGGTAGGACACGGCGGTATTTCCGCCCGATTGAGCAGTCCGACTGGGGTAGTACCTCCGCCCTACAGAATACCGCGGCTATAATAACTTAGTGTTGTGTTCCCAGCGGTGAGTAGGGTAGCCAGAGCTCACTGGAGAATTTGTGCTGCCAGTGGGAAGACTAAAGGCTTGTCCTGCTTTGTCTTCTACTGACGGCACAGAAACTCTGTACTTACAGGGTTGGCAGCGCGACTGTGACTCCTCTGGTGTTACAGACGTCCATAGGCCACGGTAACCACTTTCCATCAGGTGGGCCGTGTGCTTGTCTGCCAACTAAGTGGTATAAAAAAAAAACCTAAAGTTTCCCAAACCTGAATATGCTGGCACTGGCACCACTTTTCTAATTTTGCTGGTAGGTCCATAGTTATCCACTTGCTACGATCCTGCCATACATCTTTCGCTTATATTATACGAGTATATAGCTAAATGACTGTAGCAATTTCGATTTGATTAAAAACAACATGTATGACGAAGAATATGAATATTAGGGATGTGTAAAGTTAACCGTGTCACGCGTGGAAGTGTGCCCCACAACCCGACGGATCAGGGTGAACAACTTGCGTTTGCGATGCCAATTACATCGTCCGCGTCGTCGCCTTGTTTATTGTACGTACGCCTCATTCGTGTGCACCGTTCATAATTGTTTTCTTTTTGTAACAAAAGACGAGTGAAGTAGCAATATTTTCGTATTACGAAAATTCTAAAAGTTAAAAGACTGTACTTCTCTTTCTGTAACAGTAATATCCACTTTTTTACTTATCACTATTTATCTACCTATATATCTATCTCAAAATTTCCATTTATTAATCCAAGTCCATTCCCATGTTCCAGTTCAGTTGGTGTAAATTGGCTTGCCTTCCATTAGGTGGATAGAACCAAAAAATTGATGTTAACGGAATATAGGCATAAAATACACGTCATACATCTTCTATATTTTACTATCGGTTTTTTATACGCTTTAAAAACTCAATAAGTTCTGCATGTATTGAGCTGGAATTATAACGTCATATACTTACCTATAACCCGTTTCAAAGATGATTTTTACTATTTTTTGTGTAAGGCCTGGCCTCCAGGACGTTGTTTCCCAGTTTCAGTATAATTATTATCGATTCACAATACTAAGTCGCAAAAAGCTAACAAATAAATCATCATAAAAGTTGTTCTCGAAATTCGTAATATTATTGTGGATAAAACGTAATGTTAGCCGCGGTAGCCTACTGGTATGGGTGACTGCTGAGACGAGGTCTCGGGTTCGATCCCAGGTTTTACCATGGCACACACTAATGACTTTTCGATGCTTTTCGAAGTTATGTGTGTATTTATCGTAGATTTATAAGTGCCCGGTTAATGGCAATAGGCTTGCCACCTATTACATTGGGACCTAAACCATAAACTGGCGAAATGTGGGTGCTAGCACCTCTGCCTACCCCTTCGGGGATATAGGCGTGAGTTTATGTTATGTTAAAACGTAATGTTGTTATTAAATAACAAACGATGAAAGGCAGCATTATTGTATAATTATAAAAAATACAATAGTAGATATCATAAGACGTTTGTTAGATAACATGCCGATTAGAATGCGTACCTAATCGACGTTATCAGTTAGTGAGTACCTACGTATTAGGCTATTTTGAAACAAATGGATATTGTTGCCTTAGAAAATCGCTTTTATTTACACGCACTATGGTGTACTTTTTGCTTGGGTGTAAGTAGAATGCACATCCTTATTCACAAGCCTGAGTGTGCCTGTGAGAACATCTTCATACCTTTATGTGTCAGGTCACACTTCGAAACTGCCCCTCTAGACAATTGGCCATATGTTGGCCGGTGTGTTGTAGCGACAAATATATGGGATTTGACGTATAGGTATGACCAGTCTGCAACGTATGTCATAAACGTCAGACTTGGCTCCCTGTAAGCTTCACATGCTGTTCTTCGGGGGCACTTGAGCCGATTTAAGTCACAGGGTACACGTACCGCACATGCAACCTTTACTAAACAAGGTGCACGGCACGGCTGCTTTGGAAAGTATTTAATCTCAGTGAAGTTGATCAGACAGGATAATTCCCTGGGGAAGTTCGCTCGCTAGGGGCATGTTACATCATCTAGTTTGAAGATGAACTTGCACTCCACCTTGCAGTGTTTTAGTTGCTGGTTTGGTTACTGGTTCCCGGAAGATATGACTTTTAGCGATAAGGTATTTTATACAAAGTATAAGAAATGTCTAGCTAATGCATTACTCTTATAACGTAGAACAATATAATCTTATCTATATCTTTATGCGGTAGGTATGCTTTTTTCCTGGTAGATATAAAATTTCTACGGATGTTTGTGGCGCTTGATCATGAATATCGGAAGTGGCAAGACTTCTGGATAATGTTGTAATCAAGCTGGGTATTCTATATTTATGAATATTTTAATTCTCCTCGTATACATTCTACTCTATTATTATAGAAACTACGACGGCCAATAGATACCTGTGAGTGGACTCTAAATCCGTTCAGAGGCGGTTAACATCATTGGCTTGAAGTACCATCCATCCAACTCATAACCCTAATCGCCTACGGAAGAATGAGAACCTCTTTGGACCCACAAGTTAAAAAAGCTTGGAAGAATCCCGCCTAGGTGTTATCTATGGTTTCATCGAACACAGGAGTTCCAATTCAAATATTTGAAAAATAGTTGCGGCCCCGGCACACTGACTCTGGTTATTCACGGAACTTTCGGTTCATGGCTGCGCTCTTGGTAAGAATAAAAAGTCCTATTTAGAACACGTAACTCTTCAGTGCCCGAGGTAGACGGAACACACCCACCTCTGATATGACAAGCTCTTTCTATGCTGTATACTCGGTCTCTAATAAACCATTAAAAATATAATGACTATCTATAGAAAATACGCTTGTGGTAGATCTTTGTAATTACTGCTTGACTAAATAAGGAGCAATGGGGCTAAATGAACTGTTTATAAAACAGTTCATTCAGCCCCACAGCTCCATGGTACTTCACGTGTTCATAAATAATCTATAACCATTAGCAATAAGGCTTACAGAAAGAGCGGTTACCGATAGCCACATTTTAAAGCAAAATATTATAACATAGGTACATACATACGTACATACAATCACACCTTTATATATTATCATAAACTATTTAGAACCTCACCTACGAAAAAAATCCTACTGATTTGATGGCAAAATCCGCGAGCATGTTCCGCACTGCCCTACCTTTGGCTGCAGTATCTATCTTTCAGTGCGTGCTTGCAACTAGTCAACTAGGTGCCGTGCGACTCTTCCGGCCACTGCTCTTCAGTGAGGATTGATCGTAAAAGTGTACACACTCTTTAGTTGCATGAATATACTCACAGGTTTATTTGATAACCCTTTTAAAATTTTAATAGCTTTTTTTATTAAGAAATGTTCTACAGATCTACAGTATAGCCAGATAGTTGCTAATATGTCTATATCTAATCATTTATATTGCAGAAAGTAACCACGTTGTTTGGAAATGAAACCTAACGAAATTTCCTTAGTGGAAAGTAACCAATTTGCTACGTTTATAAATCGCTAAGTACTTAAGTAGATAGGTACAATTCATTGGAAATAAGAATCTCTTCCAGGCAACCTTTGGATAGACAGGAGTGTATAGAAATAAAACGTGAGTTTATGGTGTAAAAATTCAATCTATTCATAGACTACTTAATAAAAATTACTCAAATGAAATAATAATACATATACACTACATACAATGTCTACATACAATACACACTATATCTCCATACAATACATGCTACATCTACATACAACACACTTTTTTTTTACATATATATCTTATAATCTTTCAATTATTTTTATATATTATCATGTAAACTAATGTAATAGTAATAAGATATATACTAATATTTACAAGAAGATAAACTATATCTACATGCAATACACACAATACTTACATACAATATATAGACTACCTACCTACCTATAAACAACTTATATTTGTACAGACATGTACATTCTAGTATAATATATTGTGTTAAGAATATTTACATAATATACACGGAAATTATCGAAATAAAAATATATATAAAAAAGAATATATATCTAAATAATCCTGTAGGTTCAGGCGTCAAAGAATTCCTCGCCATCGATGTCAACCGGGAAGGTGGCCAGAAGGCTAGCGGCATTGCCACGTTGAATGGCAATACCAATTCTTTGCGCAAAGAATAAACCAGCAGTCTGATCACGGGTAGCGTCAATTAAACGTTTAGAAATGTCTCTAAACAAAAGACGGGCACTTGGACCCCATGATCCCAGCGTCTCGACCCCGAACGGCTCAAATATGTAATTACCACTTATATTACTATACTTGCGCCGTTTGAGGGTCTCTGCCGACGCAGCAGCAGCGCAGGCGCAGTTTGCAGTCCCTGGAAGGTGTGAAGGCGCAAGGGTGTCAGCACATGTTGCATCCCACACCAAATGCTTTCCATCTTCCAAGGCACCAATGACATTCCATCAGGCCTCTTGCCATCGTCGCGCGCCAAGCCAGTGGGTTCTAATATGGCTGGAACGCCAGCGGTGACAAGAGCCCGACGGATTATGTCATTGATATACCCGTGCCGCGACAGCCGTCCTGCGCTCCTGCTGCAAGAGAGACCATGATGTCCAAGGCTACCAACTTCTTCCCCACAGCGACATCGATGCGGGGAAACGCAAGGAGCACCTAAACGAAGGCAAGCAGCGATACGGAAGGTGCTATCGTCTAACATGGTACCAATGTTAGGCGACGGTAGGGCCTGAAGCCAAACACCGGATTCCCATTCCCCCACAGCCAAAAGGCGAGCACGCTCCGCAACATTGGTAGAACTAGAAATTAGATGCTTTCTTACCATGTTGCAGAGCGGCACGTCCCATTGTCTCTGGGAAGCTGGGTTGGCTGGCAAATCAGCGTTTGGGCAAAACATTTTCCAAGCATTAAAAGCTTCGGCCATGCCTGGCACTTCTGAATTAGTTAGAATACATATGTACATTTATAAAATAGAAATTGAAAGACTAAAAACAGAAATTGAACCACTAGTTAGTCAGTTAGGCTAGTTCATTTATTTAATATTTGTTTTTTTATAAAAAGTCGCTATAAGATTGTTAACTTTTAGTTAAGTACCTAGCCGAATGGAGGATAGATACATGCTTGAAAATAAATTTTTTATTGGGAATTGTATAATAGGATTTTACACGCATTCGTACGAAACGTGCGTAGGAGGTAGGACACGACGGTATTTTCGTCCCAATTGAACAGTCAGACTGGGGAAGTACCTCCACCCTACAAAATACCACGGCTATAATGACTTCGTGTTGTGTTTCCGATAGTGAGTAGTGTAGCCAGAGCTCACTGGAGAGTTTATGTCCTGTCAGTGGGAAGACCAAAGGCTAGTCCTGATTTTGTGTTCTGCACTGACGGCATAGAAAATCTCTGTTCTTACAGGGTCGGCAGCACGGGTGTGACTCCCTTGGTTGTTAACACGTTCATAGGTCACGTTAACAACTTTCCATCAAGTGGGCCGTGTGTTTGATTGCCACCTAAGTGGTATAAATAAAACGTTTTGACAGTTCATGCAATATGCGTATGGCTAAAGGATGATGTATGGATTTGTCACAGGGGGTGGGACTGCATTTGTATCCTTCTTGAAAATTATAATCAACACATCAATCTTAGACAGATCATGCACAGATAAAATAAACATCTAAGTTCAAAGTATGAGAATTGTTACAATTAGTTTACAATAAGGTACAATTATTGTAACATAATATTTCATACTTTGAACTTTTTGAAATTTGATTCGACATTGAAACTCGATCACCAGCTTATTTTACGAATACCTACAATAAATTATTTATTATCATTTTTCATGTGTCAACGTTACATTTTGAAGAAAGTTTTTATATCATACCTGAGCTGATATGTCGCCAAGATGTTGGCAAGAAGCAACATTAATTTTAAAGTAGGCATATCTAGAAAGTCCTTGTAACACTACTTACATTGGAACAGGAAATAAGTAGGCAGGTAGTATCATACTACTGTAGTACATAAATGTCGGATAAGTATTTACTTTAAATTGGCGGTTCACCAAATCGCGGTTTCATCTAACTTTGTACAATACGTGATATGACTCTATTATACGCACGTAATGTAAATAGCAACATAAAATAGTATAAGGGTATGTCGTAGTAGGCAAAGAAGATATATACCTACCATTGCCAATTTTTCAAATCCAGAAAATGATTTTGCTGAAGTTCACGAAGTTGAATTATTGTTTTTGTTTAAAAAAAAAAGTGTTTTACAGCTCCACCCAACAAATTTGCTATGAGTTGTTGTATTTTTTTAGACATTCTACACAGAGCTTAGCATAGCTTAACTAACTTGTGTTACATTTTCTAGAATGTAGCATCATTCTAGAAATTGTAACACAAGTTAACGCACACTAAGATAATTTGGTTTCGTGAAATATAGTCTCCTATACCCAGATTATACATATGTATATATGGAAATACCTAGACTAATGCAATTGTGCATGCAAATATGTAGGTACACTGAGCGAGCATCTAACCTGCAACCTATGATTTAGCAATTGAACGCTCTACCGCCACAATGATGTTCGGAAAATTAATAGTTATTCTGTGTCCCTTTAAAACCATTGTCATTTTTCAGAGGTGGGTAGTCATTTAGCGAGGGAAAAATAATTCGAAAAGTTGCCCCAGATTATTCCGAATTCTGATTACATCCACTCCCCACTAATTAGTTCGAGTTATTATAATCACTGTCATGCATTTGTGTACCTAGAATTTGTGATAATCTATCCGTAGGCATAATAAAGTCTATAGGCCACGGTAACCACTTTCCATCAGGTGGTGCTTGTCTGCCACTTATCCTCTTGGATGCTCCACCATAGTATGAACGTGCCTGTTTTATCTGATATGTACCTAAATATATTAGAATTAAACCGCTTTCCTGAAAAAAAAGGGTCGTCACGTGAATTGCAAATTGCACTCAGATGACGTCAGTTAATGGCGCCGCCCGCTGAGTGACGACAGAGCTCGTATAAACAAAAAAACTTGTTGACGTACAGTACCAAGTAGCAATTGCCGTAGAGCGTGTTTTTGGTACTACAGTACCAAATAGCAATTTAGCGGCTAAATGGTATAAAAAAAATGTGTATAAACTTTTCAGGAGGTAGTTTACAGTAAAGATCAAATCCCACTGTCACGAATTGTCACGATTGTAAGTCCCTAATGATATAATTGTAAAACTTGCGTCTTACAGAGTCAAAAAGGGCTGCTAATTTTATTTACTCTGTTTTCAATATCATGCCAGTGTGCGTACTGTGTAGGACGGTACTTATCAAGTAGTTTCTCTTAATATACATAAAGAAACGAGAAACAAGTATTTTTTCCTCCTTTATGCGTCAGAGAAGCCTTAGATTTGTTCCGTTAGCTGTTTTACCTGGCATCAGAATGTGATAAGAAAGACGCATATTTAAAAATTCGGTGCAAATACCTACCTGATACCTATTGTCGCAGCAGTTAGGTATATTTTTAAATTGGATAGAACTCGTCAAAAGTCTAAAGTATGAAGGATACCATTATAGATGTTAACAATTAACAATGGTTAATACTAAAATATAGTCCTCCCCTTGATGACTTTGATAGATATGTAGGTACTTTTACACGTCCCGTTTAAAGTCCATGGGATGGTAGGAAGGCGGATTTTGTTATAGGATATTGCAGAGGAACTCCATCGCCTGAAACAAACGCTTTAACACGTCCCGGGTTAGTTCAACACCGTCGAGTTTGCAGGTCATCATTTTATTGCATTTACCTACCTACATACATACAGTCACGGTTTTTCCCCAATAGAGGAGACAGAGACGTTGATGTTTCCACTTCCTACGATCTCGGCATGGGTACTTTCTTTTCTTCTACTTTCAAAAAGTTTGTTATACATACACTCGCCGCCGCGACGGTTAAGTTTGATATTAAGGTAGGTATTAATGGCTTAAAACAATTAATGAATATGTTTTAAATATTTTTTTACTTAAGTATTTGATTTACCGCGTAAATCCTGATCCCATGGGAATATCGGGATAAAAAGTAGCCTATGTTACTCACGAAGAATGTAGCTTTCTTATGAAAAAAGAATGATTAAAATCGGTCCAGTACTTTTTGAGTTTATTCGTTACATACAAATATACAAATTTTTCCTCTTTATAATATTAGTATAGATAAAATGATTGATACCTAATGTATGTAAATGTTTTTAATGATCAGTATCGGGATATTTACCATGTTGTTTTGTTTTGAGTTTTCGATATTTCCAATACAACATGGTAAATATTTCGTTTATTTCGAAACTGATGTGAGTGACCATGATAGTTTAAATAGTTTTTAATGATAATAATTGTGAATATTATCTGTATTACTAAACGCGGGTACCTGTGATACAATGTTTATATAAATTAGTACAGGTGCCAGTGTTCCACACAATATAATAATATAACTGTTCTATATCTCAGCCTGAAAAAGCTAAGAAGAGATATCTTATAAATGTATTGATTGATATATTGTATTGTATTATTGCATTACATTAGAGACATTATAAAAATGGTTTCAGGAAGGTACCTGCTCTTAACATTCTTTCTTTTCTTTAAAATGCCTTCGATCTGATTGACATACGGTGTTGTCTAGGTTATCCTCGTCGTACCGGGTTAGCCATTCACACTTATAGGAAGGTTCAATAACACTATTTAAAGAAAAATGTTTCAAGGATGTTTTGATTGCTTTAGACGCATAAATTAAAAATTTATGGAATCTCTCAAACTAATCAAATAAAGTATTTCAAGTGCACTCGTGTCTTTATCTCAAAAAGCCCGTGCAGGGGAAGCGGCGTCTCTGGCACTACTCGTCAGCAGATTGGGATGGGCTGCGCAACTATTTTGCGTCCATCCCGTGGGTTGAACGCTGCTTTGAAGGTAAGAAACCCTCGGATTGTGCTACTGCTGTTGCCGGTGAGATCGGTCTGGGTATGGAATACTATATTCCGTACACTGATGTCACCGGTGCCCGAGGAGTGCGCCCTTGGTTCGGGCGCGAGTGTGCGGGGGCTGTTGATCAAAAGCAGTCCGCGTATCGCGCTTGGGTAAGGGCGCGTGCCACGCACGATCCCAATGTGAGCCACTTCAAGGCGGCGTACAACAGAGCCACAAAGGTCTGCAAGAGGGCTTACGTCAAAGCGGATGCCCTGCGCATTGCGCGGCTTGGTCAAGAGCTAGTGGCACATCCCACGGGCAGCCGTGGATACTGGCGACTGGCCAAAGCCGTGCAGGCCAACTTCTGTCAGCCTTCGCTGCCACCGCTGCGCTACCCTGATGGATCCCTGGCCCATGGACCGCAAGAGAAAGCCAATATGCTAGTAAATCTCTTTGCGGCCAATTCCCGAGTCGATGATTGCGGTATACAGCCGCCGACACTACCCAATGGTGACCACGTAATGCCTGAAATACGTATCAGGCAATGCGATGTTCGTGCGGTGCTTCAATCACTCGATGTCCGGAAAGCCAGTGGCCCGGATGGTATTCCAGCGGTGGTCTTACAAAAATGTGCAGCGGAGTTGTCTCCGATGCTTACGCGGCTGTACCGACTGTCCTACAGCTCGGGTACAGTGCCTTCGGCTTGGAAAGAGGCGAATGTACAGCCGATCCCCAAGAAGGGGGATCGCTCAGAGCCAGCCAACTATCGACCCATAGCCGTCACCTCAGTGCTGTGCAAGGTCTTCGAGCACATCATTAACAAACAGCTCATGCGTCACCTAGAGGATCACTCCTTAATTAATGACCGGCAATATGGCTTCAGGCCGAAACGGTCAACGGGTGATCTTCTAGCATACGTTACCCATCTTTGGGGTGAGGCTATGGACAAGCACGGCGAGTCACTGGCAATTAGTCTTGATATCGCCAAAGCTTTCGATAGAGTCTGGCACAAATCGCTTCTCTCCAAGCTACCAGCCTTTGGTCTGCCTCCTAGATTGTGCAACTGGATTGCTAGTTTCCTGCAGGAGCGCCGTATCCGCGTCCTCTGTGATGGACGGGCTTCGGAGTTCTTGCAAATAAATGCTGGCGTACCGCAGGGGTCTGTATTATCTCCCACTCTCTTTCTTCTGCATATCAACGACATGCTGTCCACCGGCAGCATACATTGCTATGCAGACGATAGCACCGTACACGGGAGTTATCACGGACAACCTGCGGCCAAACAGTCTGATATCGTGGAAAAAAGACAGCTTCTTGTCACTGAACTGGACCGGATCTTGAATCACATTTCTCAATGGGGCTCCGAGAACATGGTCGAGTTCAATGCCAAGAAGACGCAGGCTTGTGCGTTCACAGCAAAGGTATCTTCTTTCCTTCCCCTTCCCACTCTTCAGAGCACGCCACTTCCACTGCAGGACAATCTCTATATCCTAGGCATGGATATTCGCTGCAAACTGAATAACAGAAATTACATCGAGAGCATCATCAAAACAGCCTCGCGGAAACTCGGACTCCTAAACAAAGTGAGACGTTTTTTCACGCCGGAGCAGCGGTGTCTTCTCTATAAGACACAAATTCGCTCCTGCGTGGAATACTGCTCGCATCTCTGGGATGGCTCCGCGAAATACCTACTAGATGCTCTCGACAGGTTGCAGCGACGCGCGGTCCGAATTATTGGGAACCCTGAGGTCACGAACACCCTCGAGCCTTTGCAGATGCGTAGAGATATTGCTTCCTTGGCTGTATTTTACCGTCTCTACCACGGTGAGTGTTCTGACGAGCTCTTCCAACTAATCCCACCATCTCCTTTCCTACATAGGACAACACGTGCAGGCCTTAGATGTCACCCTCACACTGTGCAGAATATACGAGCAAGAACCAAGCGGTTCGGAGACTCTTTTCTTTGCCGCACCACCAAGACCTGGAATTCATTACCAGCACACGTGTTTCCTTCTTCCTACAGTCCCGGGGCCTTTAAGCGGGGCGTGAAAAAGCATCTGATGAGGCCGCCAAGCTGAGTGCCACCATTGTAGCACTTAGTGTCTGTAATGGTGACCCTCTTTCCTGAGACTTTGCCTTTAGCTTACCATCAGGCGAGGTGAGGTCAAGTTGGCGTGTCCTATATAAAAAAAAAAAAAAAAAAAATCCGGTATAATGATATAACCGTATCTGCAAGATGTAAACATAAAGTGCCTGTCTGTGGGGACTACAACATTGCCTGACTCATATTCAAAACAAAAATATATTATCAATCAGTGACACTTTTTAATTTCAATGTTAATTAAGTAGGTGGGTACCATTATTATAATTATGTATGTAGGTTTAATAATAATAATAATATTTTTTTATTTCTCACCAACAACCAAGAAATTACAATATTTAGACATTCACAGTTTAGGGTACACAGAATTCGGTTGTGGATCGCTGGTGCCTGTCGTAGGTAATTGATTACTGGTCACCAGGATTCCACGATAGCACAATGACTACACTATAGGTACTAACTATACAAACCAAGTGCAAAAATCTAAATACAGGAAGACTATAAACCTTATTCATTATTTATATTTCATTCATTAATTATTATAAATAGTATATGTGTTATGTTAATAGGTACAATATATATTAGGTGCCTATACTACCTACAAATATTTAGTACAGATAATTATTAGAGTGCTATCTAAAATAAAAGTATCGAGCTAAGTACTTACGGCTTATGCAACTAGCTTGTAATGTAGATAAACATTATAATTACCAAAGCCATAGGCCACGGTAACCGCTTCCCATCAGGTGGGCCGTGTGCTTGTCTGTCAACTTGGTGGTATAAAAGAAAAATAATAAATATTAAAATGTTTTTTTTGCACTTCGTGTGAATCGGGACGAGTCATATCAGTTCATCAACCAGTTCAACCATACCAGTTCAATACCTAGATGTATTTATCTTAAATACTGTTTTATTTTCTATTCTCAAAGTTATAAATTTTCTGCCAATTAATGTCATCAAAAATGCAATGCAAATTAACTATTCATGTATTGAACAACCAGTTTGAACTCGATTGAACTTTTTGCTATAATTGCTTAGAAGATAATTTATAACGTTCTTATCAATATGGATTAAGTTAATAAAGTGTAACGATGGAGCTTTTGAAAGTAGATTTTGAGAATAAGTAAAGACTATCAGTATCAGAATAAACGGGATATTTACCATGTTTCATTATTTTGAGTTTCCGAACCGGGAACAAGCTAAAACAAAATCGCGAGTGGATACAGTGAGCATCGTATGTCGTGAACGTGATCAAGATCGGGTTCGAGTTTGTAGTGAGAGTGAAACCAATAGTAGTGCAGATACGCGTAGTAAAAGAACTCGAAAGAGGGTAGATCGATATAATTACTCCTAGGAAAAAACTTTTTCTTTGTTCACCATGATCACGGAGGAACTGGAGTAGTGGCTACTCCAGTTCCTCCGTGATCATGGTGCTTGCAACAGCGCCGAAATATCGGAAACTCAAAATAATGAAACATGGTAAATATCCCGTTTATTCTGATACTGATGTGAGTGACCATGATAGTTTAAATAAGTAAAGACTATATTGATAAACAAACAAAATAGGACGATCTGGTATTAGTGGAGCCCCGCGATTTCAACCGGCCCACTTGGTTCTATTTGCCGCCCATAGCGTCGCATCGCGTCTCCCGCCCGCCTGCAAATTTTCTGGTTTATTTTTCTTATTGCTCGGCTCCTAGGATGATGCCGTAGCATGATGTTAAATATAACTTTCACCAGGAACTGGACTTCCTCATCCTAGCGTTAATCCCGGAGTTTGAGGTCTATTTTTTCAGTCTAACTGCGGGTTTGGCTGATCTTCGATCGATAAGTACGACCGAACTGGACTATCAAGTTTTTTTTCCACTTAGGTGGCAGACAAGCAAACGGCCCACCTGGAAAGTAGCTACGGTAGCCTATAAACGTGTGCAACACCAGGGGTGTCACACACGTGCCGACCCTGTAGAAACAGAATTTCTGTGCCGTCAGTGCAGAAGACAAAACAGGGCAAGCCTTTGGTCTTCCCACTGACAGCACAAAAACTCTACAGTGAGCTCTGGCTATCCTCACACCACGACGTTATTATGGCCGCGGTATTGTGAAGAGTGGAGGACTTCCCCAGTACATTCATAGATACATATAATCACGCCTTTATCCCCAAAGGGTTAGGCAGAGTTGAATTAACACCCACATTTCACCTATCATTGTATTCACTCCCACGTAACAGGGAGTGAGCCTATTGCCGTTTTCCGGGCACTATTATTGACTCCAACTATGCATTTGAGGCAAAGTCTGGGCTGTAAATATCTGTCTGATGTTAAACAGCTCTATCCCTTAGTCGCCTTGTACGACACCGCATGTGAAGAGATGGGGTGGTCCAAATTCTACTCTGCCGGAAACCAAGCGGCTAAACTTCCCCTGTCATAAGTACAAAAAGAATTCAGTTTGTCATTGTCAGTTAGTGTGTACCTACTCGTTTTATCATACTTCATACATATATGTTTAGAGTTACTGTGATGGTTAATCAGACAGCCCTTCACACACATTGAAATAGAGTGATCGCTTGTTTTGCAAAGTGCTTTTTTTAGTTAGACAATCGCATTACAAGATTATCGAAATATCTACCTTATTATCTATTTCACAAAAAAATAATGCAATTATGTTTTATTTACATTCAAGTGTTTAAAATTTTGAGCTGGTTGCATGGCTGTCGAGGTAACTAGTGCAGTGATGTTACTTTCGTTCATACCAGATTTTGCTCCTAGTTTTAGACTAAGTATGCTGTAGCCTGCTATCTTGATGCATATGAAAGTTATTTTGACACAAGAGCAAAAATGTAATTTAATTCACGTTGTTTTGCTTTCTTAAACAAAAACGGGGGAAGTTGGGGAATAATAGTGTACCTTCTGGACCCATCAAATGTCTTCTCAGTGTGTATCCGTCTTTTGAAAATGGATGACAAGGAATATTTCAGTGTATAGATGTACCAACAGTTCTGCTAAATGGCTGAAATCAGAACTATGATTGTCACTGTCAAATGCATAGGTACAAACAGTACTTATATTGCAAATCAACGATAATTTAGCACTATTGAAGGGACGGTGGCGGCCTCCTTCTGTTCATGAAATTGTTGGTTTGACTATAAATTGTACGGTGACTGACCAGTGTTACTCGACGTAACACCTGTCAGAACACACCTTGAAATGTCAGAATCACGACGAGCCATTAATTACTGAATACTAAATATATTAGTCATGTTAAATAGGTACTAAGCAAGCATTTTAATCGCTAAGGCGTCGCAATTTACAAGTTAGGCGTCGGTACGGCGGGCGCTTAAAGCTTTGTACTACAATATTAGTATTCTACACTTTAACAAGTCTGTGTCTCACATACCAACCGTAAACCTGTAGGTACATATTTCTAGACAAACCTGAAAGATTTCTTCTACTTTTGACATTTGCCATTGGTATTTCCATTAGTTGGCTTTGCAAAGATAAGGAGCAGTAGTTTAGATATGTGTAGATAAATAAAATGCATCAGATAATACTGGAGCTAGTGCATACCTATTTCCTCATCACCGGTAAATTATTTATTTATGTTTTTTTTTCCACGGCTAGGTACAACTTACAGAACTAGATTTTGTTCGAATAAAAAGACAGGAAATGTTTAAATAACTATTTGATTTGGTAATATTTTTTGTTATGAAAGTGTTAGAGTACTTAGTAGCTTTCTTCTTAGGTAATCTGTAAAAATCACCAGGCTTTGCTAAATCACCGAGCGATTTTCAAAATATTGGGACAATAGCTGATTGGATAACTTAATTATTTAAGTGTCAGTTTTAGGAATATTTTTATAAATAGTTATCTAACTCTTTATAATATATATTTCAACTTTTGCGTCTAATTTTTTATTTGGTTATATCCAAATACACTTGTGCAAGTGCAACCTGGACGTAATCAATCAGGCATTAAAAATATGGTATACTTATGTCATGCTATAATCCTGTTGATTCCTGTAGATAAATATAGGTGTTCCTTTTGGAGATCAAAAGATGTAAGAGGTCGGGAACATGAACAATATAATTTACTAATTTTAATATACCTACTATTTTAATTTAATATACCTAATAATTATTATTATTACCTACCTATTTGTACTTAGTAGGATGCCCACTGTGTGGAACTTAAATAAAAAAAAATTCTTTTTTCCTTTCTTTTTAATTTCACAATTTCCACAGTCATGGTTGTTGCGAGATGACACGAATACCCAACGAACTTTTATTAGTAAATTCTTGAACTAAAACATTTATTGCCTTTTCCTGCAAAAGGTATAAGTATCAAACATATTTGGTAACCACATATAGGTAATCCGAATATTAGGTTACCTGCACAAGGTATTCTCATAAAGTGTTTTGTCACAGCCATCCAAGCAAGAGCACTTTTTGATCTTCCATTTAATTGTGGGGCGTAACTCTGACACAATAAAAGGTTGTGCAAGACATTTCTACCTGACTCATACAATGCCTCAACTTGACCGAATCTGTTGATATATTACTCTTTTATCAATTTTTATCATAAGCCGCACAACACTCATGTTATCTGAAGTTGTTGCCAAAGGACGACCTACACACAATTCATCAGTGTGATTGCTTTGATGACGTTGACGACTCATCGTAATTATTGAAGACATAGGAGATAGGCATAGGATGGGGCTTCGTTTTCATATTATGTTCTTCTTTTTGATATTTGAGTGTTATAAATGTTATCAAATTAGCGTTGACTATATCGAAGGCGTCTACGAAGCCAACTTACTTCAGGGTCTGTTAGGAAATAAATTTAGAGAAATAAAAAGCAACATTTCCAGATTCTGAAGTGCGTCCATACTGATATGGAGTACAGAATGATAGGGATGGAAAAAAGCGAAAATAGATTTATTCTCATCACCAATCTAGAGCCCCCAGCTCAATAAATCGTATAAATTAGAAAACAAATGTGCCAGTAAGAACAAAATGTGAAAAAAAGATTAAAACCGCACTTCACGTAATTTTCACTTCACGCAATCTTTTAGACAGAGACACGAGGTGTAGGACAGGTACTCTCTCAAAAGTCAGGGTAAGCTACAGCATGAAAAAGAAACTTATGAGAGCAGACTCAGGAATTCAAAGAGCAAGGTTTGAATGTAAAATAATTGCATTAAGGAGCTGTAGGTACGTACTTAGTACCGAATGTATTGTCATATAGTTATAGGTATACAACAATGCATTCTTTAAGTAACCAATATCAAAAGTTCATTATACTTAGTTCTCATAACATCTATAGTTTACGACCGCTCAAGACGAGTCAGTACCTAGTAAATTATAATGCAGCAAAACAATAATTTATGAACAAACAGTTCCACTTATTAAAATGCCCATACATCATGAAAGATAACTTCCTAGAAAATCTGTGTCATGAACAAATTCCCCGGTCACTTGGTCACATAACAATCCACAGCTTTCGGAGTTTCACCCTGGACTTGCATCTAGGCCAAATTAATTACCATGACAATGCTGTTGTAAAATACATTATTTATACACGCAGGGGTGTAAGTTTCTACTTACATTTGTATACATTAACGACTGCTTAATCTATAAACAATAGGTACGTGATACTTGCACATACCTTGTCTTTTCCTATTGTTAAAAATAAACGTAAGTATTTCGCTGCATGGTTTCCGGCAGAGGTGAATTTGTTCGTGTGTGCATCTCTTCCCATGCGGTGTCGTACAAGGTGACTAAGGGATAAGGCTGTTTAACATTAGACAGATATATACAGCTCAAAGTCAGGCACAGATACATGACTCGAGTTAACAATAGTGCTCGGAAGACGGCAATTGGCTCACCCCCAATTACGTGGTACTTACCGAAAACAATGATTAATGAAATGTTGGTGTTAATTCACCTCTGCCTAACCCTTTGGGGATATCAATCAATCAATCAAATCAATCAATTAGCCCACCGCAGTCCATTGCTGGACATAGGCCTCTCCTAACGCGTGCCATTTTTTCCTATCTTCTGCCTTCCGCATCCAGTCTGCCCCAACCACCATTTTCAGGTCGTCCGTCCATCTGTCTAGGGGGCGTTCTACCTTCCATTTAACTTTACGCGGTCTAGACTCTAGGATTCGTTTGCTCCAATGGCAATCGGTCCTTCAACAAACATGGCCAGCCCACTGCCACTTCAGGTACGACATAGGTCACTTCTGTGACCTATGTCGATAACTTTAGTTCTCTTCGGGGATAAAGGCGTGATTATATGTATGTACGTATGTAAGTATTCACGGAACTTACACAATTTCTAGTTTGTATTGTCAATTAGTGTAGCTGAGCTGTCGCGATTTTTTGCACCTGTTTCTTGATTAATGTCTTTTTAATACTTCTTCTATTTGTGTTAATTAACTAAAAAAACACTGAGCTAGTTATAATAGATAGCAATAAAGCATACTTACTTAATTACTTTGAATTAACTTTTGCTCTTTTTATTAATATCTCTGTCTTCTGTCCTCATACTTAGGTAGCGCAATGATTTATGCCGCATTAGAATTTAATAATAATAGCCCCGCAGGGGCAGCTTGTGGCGAGCTGTTGGTGCGTGGCGACACCACGTACCCCGATTCTCCCGAGGATTAGGATTTATTCCCCCTCACCTTTTGTGCTTGCCTTTATTGGCCGGCCATGAGTGGAGTTGCAAGAGCAGAACCTATGCTCCAGGTTGGAAGTGTAAAATGTCATAACGCCGGGGGCACGCTGACTGGTATACCGGGAACTTGCGCCCTGCAGACTCACCTCTCGACAACCTTAGCCGCTCAACGGATGTTGCTCCATGGTCGCACTATATGTGGCTATTTTAATGGGGCCCATGCAATGACTTGGCAAGTCACCACCTGCCTTTTTACAATTTTGAGACTTATTGTCACGGCAGGCGTCCGTTAGTCTCCCCCCATAGCCCATTCACCAGTTCATCCAGTTCTCAATCCCATAGCCCATAGGTAATTTAGTTTCCATCGCGGCCACAGCACCGCACAGCAACATTCTCTGCACCTGGCAGGGACCATCTCCCGATGATTCATATTGTGCGCTCGGGGATGATATCCGCCATGTGTGTGTGTATTCCTAGCATATTAAATTCTCATAAAAGGGCCTCTACGTCTTGGCTTCGGCCCGACACACGCCTTCCAAAGGCCCGGGACTCCATAGTCCCGAGAGTCAAGGTACTGAGAAACAATAATAATAAACGTATTTATTGTACACCAATAACATATTACATTACAATATGAGATACAAGTTTTGTGGTACGTACAGATGGCGGTCTTATCTCCCTGCGGCAATTTCGTACAGGCAACCTTATCCTCTAATATTTGTATAAATGAAAAAAAAACATCACTTTAGCATTATTGCGGTTCCATTCCACGTTTTCTACCTCGGAGACCGGAGTCAGCTTATATCTTCTTCTTTTAGTTTGACTTCTTCTTTTTCATCCCATCGTTAATCCCAGTCGCATCCGAAGCTTTCTCCTCGGAGTCTAGCTGCTATACCAGTCTAACTGCCGATTTGGCTGAACTTCGATATTTAGCGTGAAGCGACTGCCACCTGACCTCCACAACCTAAAGGCAATAATTAATTTAACTTATATGGGATAGTAACCGCGGTAGCCTAGTGGTATGGGTAATGGACTGCTGAGACGAGGTCTCGGGTTCGATCCCAGGTTTTACAATGGCACACGAAGCTTTTTTAGTGTGTGTGTGTGTGTGTGTGTGTGTGTGTGTGTGTGTGTGTGTGTGTGTGTGTGTGTGTGTGTGTGTGTGTGTGTGTGTGTGTATTTACCGCAGGTTTATAAGTGCTCGGTTAATGGCAATAGGCTCGCCACCTATTACATTGGAACCTAAACATAAACTGGCGAAATGTGGGTGCTAGCACCTCTGCCTACCCCTTCGGGGATATAGGCGTGAGTTCATGTTATTTTATATGGGATTTATGGCAAAGGCTGTCCTCTGATCCCCTCCCCTAACCAATTAATTTCGTTTAACTACAATATTATATCATATTATATCTATTACATCATGTCCAATAAATCAATTTGAGCTGTAGATATGTATTTCAAGTTTAACAAAATAAATACACGATAAGCGATGAAACATAGTGTAAAAATAAATATGTTCTTATTGCACATGCTTACATACCATCGAACAAAAGTATTTTCCCAAATGTTTAGATAAGGTAATCTGTCTGTGGTATTGTATCTGTTTAGTTTTCATAAATTATGAAACACGATGCAGTGGATGATGAGGCGAGTTATGGTTGGAGTTTGGTTGAAGTATATAGGTACTTTGTAATAATGGCATGCGACAAAGAACTAAATAAACATATGCCGTGGACCCGTGGGACAATTACATCACTGATGGATTCAAAAGGCAACGTCTCGGATAATAGAGTTACCATTATAGACACGTAGCATGTTACAATGGTGGCACTCAGCTTGACGGGCTCATCAGATGCTTCTTCACGCCCCGCTTAAAGGACCCGGGACTGTAGGAAGAAGAAAATACGTGCGCTGATAAAGAGTTCCAGGTCTTAATGGTGCGGCAAAGGAAAGAGTGTTCGAACCGATTGGTTCTTGATCGGATACTCTGCACCGTGTGCGGGTGACATCTAAGTCCTCCACGTGTTGTCCTGCGTAAGAAAGCAGAGGGTGGGACTAATTGGAAGAGCTCATCAGAACAGACTGCAAAAAATGGCATTTAATTTTAGACTTTACCCTCATGTTCTTAAAGTCTAATATTTATTTATTTATTTATTAAATAAGTACAACCACATTACATGTATTACACAATTCACACAAATTTCAATCATTGGTAAAGTCTCCGATACATATAACAATTACGGTGTACATAACATTCACAAAAATATCAGAACAGTGCTAGTGCCAGTAGCAAAAACAAATTGTAATGGCGACTACAAATAAAGTACAAACATGAAACCAAAATTTTCAAGCAACACAACTAGGTAGTAACTTTGATTTCAAGTCGGTTAAGCGGATGTTGAAAATGTCGAGATCATCGCTTTCGCTGACCCTGTCATTACAGTTGCAGCAAATTCGAATCAAAGGCGATTGCATACCAAGGTTGGTTCTACATAATGGTGCGTAAAAAAGTTTAACTATCGGTTGCCTGGGATAGCCATGAGGGACGGAGAATATGATCTTACCGAGAAGTTCGTTACATTTAAACTGACCGTTTACCACCCTATGCAGAAAGCAGATATCCAGCATCTGTCTTCGGTCATGTAGTCTATTCATTTGAAACCTACTAAGACGACGGTCATAGGAGTTCCTATGTGAGAAGCCCGTGGCCCGAAAAGCAAGGTGTTTTGTGAATGCCCTCTGAATGCCTTCTATGCGCAGTGAGTGAGTGTCATAAAAAGGACTCCACACAACCGAGGCAAACTCGAGTCGGCTACGTACCAGGGCGTTGTAAAGAGTTACCTTAGTTTGGTACTGAGTAAATTCCTTAGTGTTTCTTTTGATAAACCCAAGCAACTGTGCTGCCCTTTTAATAATTGCGTCAATATGCGTGTGAAATCTAAGCTGACTGTCGAGTACCACACCAAGATCACGGATTTCATGTACCTCTGTTAATTGTACGCCATCTATCTCATAGCTAGTAGCAAGCGGTTTTATTTTCCTGCAATATTTTATAAAGAAACACTTCTTCGCATTAAGAGTCATACGGTTGCTACTACACCACGACATAATACTGTTCAAATCTCTTTGAATTAAGGCGACATCCCCCTCATTGGTTACGACATTATAGATTTTCAAATCATCTGCATATAGAAAATACTTTGAATGCTTGATATGATCAGTAATGTCGTTAACAAATATTAGAAAGAGAATTGGGCCTAAATGAGATCCCTGTGGGACACCGGATTTGGCCAGGTAAGTATCTGATGCATATCCACATACCTCAACGGCCTGCGGTCTATTATTGAGATATGATTCGAACCACTTTAACAAGATGCCGCCCACCCCGAAATTATTTAGCTTTTGCAGAAGTATCTCATGATCTACCTTATCGAACGCACTGCTAAAATCAGTATAAATAGCATCCACTTGCAGGCCTCTGTCTACCTGCTGGCACAGATCCGAGACAAACAGAACAAGATTCGACTCGATTGAACGACCGACTCGAAAACCGTGCTGATGATCCGAGAGATATGGTTCCGCCAAATTAGACAACAGAGGGTATAAAAGAACCTCAAACAGCTTCGAGAAACAAGAAAGGATAGAAATTGGTCGGTAATTCTGTATATCAGCCTCATTACCCTTCTTGAAAATTGGTAGGATACGTGCTTTTTTCCAGATTTCGGGAAAATTTCCTTCTATAAGTGAGCGATTGTATAGAAGAGATAGAGGTAAGGACAACGCCGATCCACATCGTTTCACGAATAATGGTGGTATAGAATCAGGGCCTGCTCCCTTAGTGCCATCCAGTTTCTTGATGGCTCGGAGAACCCCCTGTTCAGTGAGATGTATACTAGTTAAGAATGTACTACTCGTATCTATTTTATTAGCTATGGTGCTACTATGAGGCGGTGTTTGAGAGTTGTACACGGATGAGAAATGAGCAGCGAACAAATTAACAATATCTATCCCAGTCTCCGCTGTAGAATTATTAAGATACATTTTGGCTGGCATAGCAGGATGACCACCTCTTTTATTTTTAACAAAACTCCAAAATGCATTTGGTTTACTTTTAATGTTAGACTCAATTGTCTGCTTGTAATTTTTGTAACATTTATCATATAGTTTATGACATCTAGAACGGAGAAGTTTAAATTCAATTTCATCGCGAGGGTTTTGGTATTTGCGCAGCCTAATGTGAGCTTTATTTTTTTCGGTCAATAGTTTTATTAGAGCGGGGCTGAACCATGAGGGATATTTAGACTTGAACAACCTACGCTTTGGCACGAATCTACTGATTATATCATGTAAAATATTATAGAATTTACAGACCATCTCGTTCACATTTTCCAATCCACATAGCTCACTCTGCCAGGCAATGTTTGTTAGCTCAGATATAATGCTTTTGTATTCTGCTTTGTAAAAATTATAGACAGTATGAGTTGAAGGTTTTAAGTATTTAACATCAAGGTAAGAAAAAGAAGCCAACAAAGGGGGGTGATTAGAGTAGCACTTACTCAGAGTATCACTGGCTTTAGTCACTTCAGTACGTTGGAAGTTCGTTATGATTAGGTCTAAATACCGATTGTCACTATTGCCAATTGGATTAAATTGATGTAACTGGTGTGTGGTCATAAAATCAGTCAACAAATTACCTAGAGAATTATTATAGTTCGATGGTATAAGATAATTAAGATTATCTTGAACATTCCATTTTATGAAAGGTAAGTTAAAGTCCCCCACCAGTATAAAGTCGTCAGTATGGGGTAGTGCTAATTCTATGCTTGATATTAAAAGTGACAAAGACTGTAACCTTACCGGAGGAGGCAGATAAGCCACACAAATGGTAACTTTCCTGATGGAATGCCCAATATTCAGATGCAATGAGACCCACAAACTTTCTACATCCGTTTCAAAAGTAGTAATCCTGAATGAGGGAATTTCCCGGGTGACTGCTATCATCAGCCCTCCACCATCCAGTTTCGTACTCCTTGAGCATACTCGGTCTCGCCGATGAACGATATACCCATCACCGATCACCTCATTATTAGAGATATTAGAGTTTAACCAGGTTTCCGTAAAAGCAATGACGCTGTAATTAGCATTTAAGGTATTTTTTAGTACATCATTTGTCTTTGTTCTTAGTCCTTGAACGTTTTGATAGTAAATATCAAGCATCTAAAATACATTAAAATCCAAGTAACTATATGATATCAATATATGACAAAGAAACAAAAACAGTTAATGCATGAAGTTTAAGCTCTCCATGGTTTTTATCAGCAAAGCTTGACTTTCTTCATCTTTACGCACGTAGACACGGCCATATCGCGACCAGACAAATCTGTAGTTGAGCTCCTTAGCTTTTACCCTTGCCGCGGCATGTAATTTCTTGGCTGTCGGCGTTAGATGCTCTGCTACAAATACCGGAACTCGGGATCCACCTATTCCAAGATGTTGAGATGACAATTTGTCATCACTGTGAGCTTTATTGAACTTGGAAACTGCAGCTAAGATTGTGTCGCGAAGACGAGGAGTGCGTAGTTTAGCTACTATAGATCGAGGCCTATCGCTGTTTGGTGACAGCTTGGCTACCCTTGTCACACATTGAATATCTTCACATGTCAAAGGGCTTTCAATCACCTTCGACAATTGCATCATTGTGTTCGTTAATATTTCCGACCTATGCTCAGGTACTCCATTGATTTCTATATTACATTCTCTCATATGCAATTCGATGATATTTATTCGCGCTGAGAGGTCGTGGACTGATGACTTCAGTTGTTGATTTTGGGCAGTAAGCTCAGTGATAATGTTACTCTTGTCGTCAACTGCTTTCTTTATCGACTCGAACTGTACATTGAAAAAAGCCATAGACTCACGGAAGGAGGTCATTTCATCAATTATATTTTTTAATTGATTAGAGACTAGGGTATTAATAGTTGAAGTCAGTGCAGTAGACAGTTCTTCCTTAATAATATCCCGAAGTCTCTGCTCCGATGTCCATACGCCCTCTTTGGTGTTAATAGGCCCTTGTATTGAAACAATGGTAGGTGATTTGCTCATCTGTTTTCCGCCGAAACTTTGGGTCTCCGTCTGGACAGCTGCTCCAGTAATAGAGGGACGTACCGGTGTATTAGCATTTCCAGACTTAGGTTGCTTACAACAACACTCTGGGCACTGCCAGTTACTCTTAAGTTGTGTATCCATTGCCATAAAACTCTTTGAGTCCATACCAGCACAGTCCAAGTCATACTTCAATTTGCACAGCAAACAAGACAGGAATTCATGTCTCTTTATAAAAGGATTTCGACAGCCCGCACACACATTCTTAGTAGGTGCCATTGTAACGAAGGTATGTATGATAAAAGTTATTCAAAGTAAACGCACGTATCAACAAACAAATGCAGAAAATAGTTCGCGGCCAAAAGGGCTCAAGCGCCGTGCGCAGCGCGGCGCTTACGCGTGTAGCCACTAAACACTTAACCGGTGCACTCACTGCAATAATTGTTTGCTATATATTTTTTACGTGTTTAAAGTGATTGTTAATCTTAAGTTTTTTCACATCTATTATTGCACCAACACGTAGACTGCACTTAAACGAACCCGTAGGTATAAATTTTAAACTGTAATTATTGTTTTAACTGTATTTTTAAGAATTTTCAACAATTACGCTGCTAAAGGTTACTCACTGTCGCGACAGTCGCGAATGATACCTAATATCAAATGTCATCTTGTAGAGTGATTGAAAAACGTAATGAACTTTTTTTTAATTTTGAACTTTAAGCTAAGATCGATAAAATCCAAAAATAAATGACACTTTTTGCAGTGTCAGTGATATGACAGTGATTTTGTTATGACTTAAACTGAGTAGAATGAGGGTCCTGGTAACTCTGGGCAATCCCATCTTCTTCTACCTTAATATCGACTTTAAGTAGTAGTATGAATGTGTCGGATATAGAACCTTCCTTCCTTACTTTTTATCATGTGTAGACTGGTAGTACCTCGCTTGCTGGACGCATTGATAATTCAAAGACCTCATAATTGCTTATCATCAGAAGAGTAACTAGTAGCTTTCTTTGCTACCTTGTTATCATAAACAACAACTACGTATCCATATAATATTTTATTATGAAGCGTTGAATAAAGCTAATGAATAGAAAGGATTTTAATTTCTCTTAATTTATTTATGAGACATGTTTTCCTCAACGATCCATCGTAAAAAAAATGAAATCTGATCCATTTAACGTCGTTGTTGAAATATAAATTGGCAGCCAACAAACATAAGTACTTCCACATTTATTACACCAGTACCTACCTAATACAAGGTCCATTTCATTTCCCGTGGGTGTAACGTACAAGGCAACTTATAATAAGGTTGTTCCGAAAGTAAACATGCAGTAAGTATAGCTCATAAAAAGTGCTCGATTGACGACAATAATGGACGATAATAACGGACCCTTAGTAGTTATAGTGGCATACAAAAGATGTTTTTAGGACATCAAGACTTTCGGGGTTCAAGCCAACCTCAACTGTAAGCCGGTATACCTGCAAGCCTCTGATTCTGCTAATTTTTTGTAAAAGCAAAACCACTGTTATACCACTGACATTGCATATGACATTAAGAGATCTGAGATACAGGATTCTCCTAGTCCAGGTACCAACCTGCCATAATTCTGAATGATTCTAGTACTAATTTTAAAATTACGTTCTACGTGGGGCGCACTCTAAGTTTCCGGAATGAATATGAAAAAATACTATTAAAGGTACAAAATTAATTTATTGTTTTTCAAAATAATCTCCCTTGGCGTCTATGCACTTTTTCATTCGATCAAACCAGTTTTGAAAACTTTTGTGCCACTCCTCTGTGGTGACCTCTGAAACGTGTTTTTCATACTCCTCGACAGCCTCTTCTGGTGGTGAAAATCGTTGGCCGCGTAATTGGTTCTTAATTTTTGGGAACAGATAAAAGTCACAAGGTGCCAGGTCGGGACTGTATGCAGGATGACTCATGAGTTCTACATTTTTCGCCTTCAAAAAGTCGTTTGTCTGTCTGGCCGTGTGAGAACTAGCATTGTCGTGGTGCAGGATGATACGGCGTTTACGGTTATTTTTACGGAGTTCGTCAATAACTTCCGGCAAACAAATGGTCGTGTACCAGTCACTATTCACAGTACGACGATTTTCTAAAGCAACAGTAGCCACGTGTCCAGTTTTATTAAAAAAAGAAGCAATCATCCGCCTAGATGCACTTTTCACGCGCGCCACTTTGGTTGGTTTCGGCTCATCTTGAAAGACCCATACGCTCGATTGCTGCTTTGTTTTGGGATCGAAGCAATAAATCCATGTTTCGTCACCTGTTACTATGTCCCACACCAAATTTGACGCACCTTCGTTGAATCTGGTAAGCATGGCACTGCACCAAGTGACGCGGTCCGTTTTTTGATCCTCGGTCAAGTTATGTGGGATCCACCGCGAGCACAGCTTTCTCACACCCAAATGTTTGTGTAGGATTGATTGTATTTGACTCATGCCTATTTCTAAGGATGCGCGAATTTCATGGTAGGTCACATGCCTGTCTGTTTCAATCATACGGCGCACAGCATCGATGTTTTTGTTGGTCACAGCGGTGGACGGCCGCCCATCGCGAGATTCGTCACTGAGATTGATACGACCACGCTTGAATTCTGCAAACCAGCTATAAACAGTCGTCTTGCATGGAGCTTCATCGCCAAAAGCTGTTTCAAGCCGAGCGATGCTCTGTTGAACCGTCAAATTACACTTAAAATCGTAGAAAATCATCCTACGAAAATTTTCCCGAGTTAAATCCATGTTGATGCAGACACACAATTTTTTAAATGGCGCCACAAGGTAAAAACAAATGATAGTCAGATAAAACAAACTATATTCTACAGCCAAAGAGTTCTATTTTCAAATGTTGTAATAAATTTTTAAATATTGTTTATGTAAGTGGCCAGTTCCGGAAACTTTTAGTGTAACCTATGTATTGTATTTTATTCGAGATTTGTTATGGTGAGAAATGAACGTTATTATTATTATTATTAATTTTTAGACTTTATTGATACGGACTTAAAGTCCAAAATTAAACGAAAATAGTTCATTACATTATTCACTCACTCTACAAGATGCCATTTAAAATTAGATTTTAACAATACGATAGTAAAATCTAAAACGAAATGTCATTTTTTGCCGTGTCTGTGGCATGACTGTGGTTTACCATGGTATAAATTTAGTGGAAACGGGACCCTGATCAAAGAATGAGTATCTGACATTTCTTTCTGGGTTGGGAGAACACTCGGCAGTAGCTCCCGTAAAAGTTCAAATTAGTTCATCACAAGAAGAATGTGTAGGGGAGTGGGGCTTCTGCTCTAAGCTGCAAGATTTGGATGGATAATCACTACAATGATGTTGACAACAGCCAAATTTAGATCTTAATACGCCTCTACCGTCCTCTTGAAATTTATGACATAGGATCATCATCCTCATGGGACGTATTTTTCTGATAGTATTGGAGGCCAGAGTGACCTCGGAGTTCAGGGTCCGCTTTTTGGATTTTCCTCTGTCCTCTGTCAAGCTAGGACTTCTAATAATACAGGATATTGTAAGTGTAACGTAATGTAAACCAGCTTTTTCAATTTTCGTTGACAGGAAACTTTAATTTCGATTACACCATAATTACCGTTTTATTGTTTCAACTTTAGTGTCGTTCGAGTTATTTGGAACAGATTCGTTCGAAACGAGGCCTAAAATCACATAATAATTGGTACCGTCATTGAGTAAGTTTATGTAATTTGCGTAATTTTACCTTCACGATATGTTCCGGCCCGATTCTGTTTCACTACATATTGTGTCATCAATTCTTTTATACCCTAATTCTACTTGTACGTTTAACATTGTTTTTACTTTCATTGTTTCTTTTATAAAAACATGCAATCAAAAGTTTGTGATACAGTCCGATGGATTTAGATAAACTAGTACCAAATAATCGTTTTAATCCTAATTTAATAATCTGATATTTATCTTTTTTTAAATTCCATTCTGATTAAAAATAGAATAGAGGAAGTGATGGATTATATGCCTGATACTGATAAATTGCAGACAATATACAAAATGCCGTTATGGGACGTCAATTACATATGACATTAATTAGTAATAGAATAAGATCTTATCATCAAACAGAAACCTATCAATCTTGTAAAATTTATATAAAGTTAGTATACTTATCTAATATTTAGTATAATGTTTCGAGTACTAAAATAAATTACTAATTTAATATTATTAAATAATTAGGTACCATGTTCATAGAAAGTAATTTTGTTCAGAATAGATATCTTCTATTAGTTTAATAGCAAATGTTTGACTTAGAAATATAAACCCCAAGACTGGAAACTTCCGAAATGGAGCAGCGAGTGGAACCGATCAGATTCACTTATGTGTGCCCATTAAGAAGCGAAGCAGGAAATGGAACACCGCTAACCCAGTGGCCAACTGGCGAGGCGACGTCGAACGATTACAGCCGCTCGAGCCTCCATTCCGTACCGGTATCGCCGCGCCAGCGCTCGCAACCAGATAACTAACTCTCATTACTACAGACACTAGGTCCGTACTAAACACAAGACCTTATGGCGGTCGAGCCATAAGCGATGAAGACCGTCCACCTGTCACCCCGGGGTGCTACGCTCCATTGTTTGACAATGCGGAAAGCGAGGAACGCGCCGCGCATCACAATTAGCGAAGAGAGTTTCGGCGACATGTGAATACAAAGTCGTCGTCGATATTGTGGCACTCGACGAAATTGCACACGGCGAAGGACTCGAGGACGAACGTGACGGCGCCCACCACATAAATTAACAAGTATCGAAAATAAAAAGAAATTCGTCGCGGATTAAATCGAAGGAGGACAGTTGGTTTTATATGGGATAGTGTTAGTAAAGCGCATGCGTGCCTGAAAGTTTGCGAAATTTTGGCAACGACACTGCAAGATAAACGCGTGCGCAGTTGAACTGCAATCAGTCAATACAACCTGTGATGATCGCTCGTGAGGGTTTATCTCAAACTTTGTGATAGTGAACCGTAGTTCAACAAGAGCACCATTGATTTGTGTGTTAATTACGAGACATATTCCTACATAACTGTTGTGATATTAAGGTAAGTTCATTTAAATATGACCGCTATAATCATTTCAAATAGTACCTATTAGAGTTTATGCATGGATTAATATTAATTTACATAGTATATATACATATACATAGTAATAATTTAAATACGGCCTCGATGAAATCCTGTTTGAAGTGTCACAAGCGTGATACTCGTCCTGGTTTATATACATAATCTAATACACTTTTAGACTCATCTTAAACACTACACATTATTTAGAAATGAGTGCTTTACTTCAGACAGTTAAATACTAACATTATATGAAATTATCACTAACACCAGTCTCTCATTAGGTTTGTCATCTATTTCGTCTGTTTTAACACACACAACCTACATCTAGTAAGAGTCTATCTACATAGGAAGTTAAACTGATATTTGAGTTTATCATTTTTAATAATAATGTATTACTAAACTAGATTCGTATTTGCACAAAATTACTGAGACAGAAATAATAAGACAGTTCATTCAACTCCATGAACGTGAACAGTGAAGAATTCAGTTTTATAATTTGCGTCTTAGTTTGATTTTTGTTGTTCATTTATTATTACTGTATGTAGTTTTTCATAATCAATGGAATAATAGTTCTGATAGACAGAAGACAAGACGAAAGCAATTGATAACATAACTTACATAACTATTGAAAGTTAAGTAACTATCTACCTACCTAAGAAATAGTACGGAATCCCATAAATATATTGTGCTACGATTCGGAACAATTGAAACTTCCGGCTGCAGATATAAAACTATAAATAAATAAGAAATTATTCTTTTCCTGTTTTTATTTTTCTATATCTAGATCCATTAAGCATAGTTTTGGAATGCGGATAAACATGCTTCTAGATATTTTTTCGTTAATAAGTAAATATTAAACATAGAATAACAGACAAATGCATATTAACAAATAGTTGCACTGAACAGGAATCAAACCCGTGATGTCTGAAATAGCAATTGCATAGGAACATCAACTAGGCTACATATGTCGTCATGATACACCTAATATTATAATCATGGTGACCTAATATTTTTAAACAATTATTAATTGATATTCTAATGGCCAGGATCGAGAACTTTTCGATCGTAAGGGAGATCATTTAAACATAAAGCTACTAACGCTTTTATTGCATGATAATATGCCACCCATCTGCATTTAGGTACCTAGTTGAGTTGTTTGACTTCTGAGTAACAATATGAATATATCAATGAATTTATGTATAATAAATAAAGGTTAATTTACGCAGCAATTATTTTCATATAAATAATCTTTATTTCTGCTGGTGGATCGATAAATTGTAACTAGGTACTAAATTTTTAGAATAGACTAACGCAGTTTAATCTCACATTGCCTACAGCGCATGATTTTAAATTTGATCAATTTAATTTTATTACAATAGTCGGCATTTGTGCTAAAGTTTGATTACCTCACTGCGTCCACATGTGTCCAAAGTCACTATAAAATACTCTCTTGTTGCAATATACTTACCACTACACACACCAGCTTAGTATCCAGTCGCTCATTTAGGCCAAAAAAGCAAAGAACACCAAGACTTCACAACACTATAATATATATTATAATCACGCTTTATCCCCAAAGGGTTAGGCAGACGTGAATTAACACCCACATTTCACCTATCATTTTATTCTGTCCTACGTAATGGGCGGTGAACCTATGGCCGTTTTCCGGGCACTATTGTTGACTCGAGCCATGCATTAGAGGCAGAGGAAATTACAATCCATTAAAATATTTTTATTCCAATAGATACTTTGTGATAATTCATATTCGCATAAACTTCCAATAATATCAACTCTCTTAGTTAATTTGTACATATTTACTATATTAATTTATATCGAGGTCAATATATTTTCTTTTTTTTATTTATGTCATATTTTAGGAAAGATATACAAAATTAGGGTAGGTACAAAAGACCAAAATTCAATGAAATCAGCCTTCATGCTAATAAAACTATTGATTCATTGATACAAATATTAGAGGATTATATAAAGATATATTTTCCCATCAAATTGTGATTCTAAAGTAGGACATCAGTACAAGTGAGGCTGCCAAACCACAGCGGTACTAAATAAGGTCGGGCCGTATGTTATAAGAATCATGCCGGTGCTATAAAACGGTCCACAAGTTAAAACAATAACACATTTGGCTGAGATGAAATGTGGTGATTTGGACCACAAAGAGCTCTGACTCTTTGTACAACGTGGAGCTTCTGTCAACCGAAAGGTCTTTAACTTTTCGTTATACTAGATATACTACCACATTTACTAATCAGTAGGTAATATTGAATATAGAGTACTTGTCTGAATAACGTATCAGGTAATAATGTGAGCTTTTAATGTTGATTTTTATAAAAAAAAACATCATCCTCATATATGTGGCCGCAAAATTGGAATACTAGTTGATGGATCGATTTGAATTAGAGCCCTGAGTCCGCTTAAATTATCTTAAGGTGATCTTCAAAAATGAAAAACTTTCATCAAAAAGGTAGCATATTCTAATCAAGGTCTAATCCATCTCTGTACCAAATTTCATAAGGATATCTTCACAAATACATACATATAATCACGCCTTTATCCCCGGAGGGTTAGGCAGAGGTGATTTAACACCCACATTTCACCAATCTTTGAATTCGGTCCCACGTTATAGGGGGTGAGCCTATTGCCGTCTTCCGGGCACTATTGTTGACTCAAGCCATGCATTGAGTCTGAATCTGGGCTGTAAATATCTGACTGATGTTAAACAGCCCTATCTCTAAGTCGCCTTGTACGACACCACATGGAAAAAGATGGGTGGTCCAAATTCTACTCTGCCGAGAACCCCGCGGCTCTCAGATATTAACATTAAACTATTCAAATATATGCAATTACTTATAAAATTTGTACAAAACTATACTATATCAATATATCAATCACTATATATAATATATATATATATATATATATATATAATAACTACAATATATCAATCAATCAATTAGCCATCGCAGTCCACTACTCGACTAAGGCCTCTCCCAATAACTGGAGGCTTTGGCCTACTGTGTCCACGCTTGCGAGACGGGTTGGTACATGGTTTTATTTCAAGTTTTCCTTCTCTCGCAGTGATATATATTTGCGTATTAATAAATACAATTTATACAAAAATATGTGCAATATATACGAGAACGAAATAGAGTAAAAGGGAGAGACTGCATCTTCAGATGCGGAGTGGGTTGTTTGACGCAACATGATCGCGAGTTTGTTTCCTGTATTTATATTTTAATTATTTTGTATGTGATAAATAAATCTTTTGGGAAATATAAAAAAGAAAACAAAAATTTAAAAAAATCGTAAGATATATATTATATATATAACACACATATCTAACTTCGGTTATATAAAAAAACTTAATATCCCAATGTTTACCGTAAAGGATACTTGTTTTGTTGCTTATACCTATCAATAATGCAAAAACTCATTCTTTATCATTCGTCATTCATTTGACATAATTATTAAATTTATGAGAGACTTTATTCCGTGGGTATTATTAAAAATGTCCGTATATATTAAAGAGAACATTCATGTATATTTTTATTCAATAGTGGGTCATACAAGGGGCATCTTCGTCAGTCCCTAATATGGAGAGTTGTGTTCCCGCATTCTCGAGTTTATGTGACTCACTGAGCTGTTCTGAGTCTGGGTATTCAGCGCATCCGTAAATTTTTACACAAATGCACTTAAGATAGATAGGTTTTCTCTATTTCATTGCCTTAAGTCCTAATCAACTTGACACATTTGTTATTCACAGGTCAAAAGAAACTAAGAAATAGAATAATGACACTAACAGGTCTGTGAATGTTTATAACACTAAACTATCACTGGTTAACAAAAAAGTAGGTCTGACGTGGTATCTAGAATAATTTTTGCTTAATAATATTTTTGACGCTCGCCAAAAGCATTCATTGCATGTATGTATTAAATTAGACTCATTTATATCGGGCTGGACAGCCACGGGCAAAAGTTAATCGACGTTTAAAGAAGCTGGTGGACTAGTGCCATGAAAGTAACCTGTGTTTTGTAGATATGTACCTGTATTAATTTTATAGCTGCGGGTATTTCATAGTCGATTTTACTTACTTTATTATCTAACTGTGATAGGAGTTTAGCACATCTTATTTAACTGTATCTAGAGGTTAATTATGCGTATGATTAAACATTATATTGCTACATTAGTATTTAATAGATTATAAGTAGATGCTAAGTCATCATCATCTTTAAAAATGATTTCGGAATAGGGAAACTGTGTTAAGTGTTAATTAGTTATATACTACCTACCGAATCTGTGGGGTTACCTAGACTTTATAAATAAACCATTCTGCTAGTGACAATTTTGACCAGAAGCTCTTTCCAAATCAAAAGTGAATAGGGAGTCATACATTGATTTAATGCACTACTATACTTAAAAATTAAACTAAATAGGTACATTCAATAAAACAATAGGCAGTATGCCCGTGCTGTATTACTATGGAAGACTTTACGAGAAATAGCCTGTACGAAGATCTTCTGCTGCTTGGAAACAAATATTTTTAACAGTCGTAACGTGAGTAGAGGGTGAAAAAAAAGTAAAGTGATGCGCGTTAGTCCAAATAAGTTCTGTGGAGGCGAAAGGAGAGGGAAAAGAGGGTTACAATGGGAAAAAATAAAGTATGGAAATGTTTCTGGCAGCTATATTAGTCGTACAAATATTTACTACTACTTAACGTCGATGACGATACAAAGAGGGCGTGGTACTTTCCCTGATATTACATTGGACGCTTATTCATGCTAAGACGAACATGACCTAGCTACATTTGATTAAATAACTTTTTAACCAGAAACAATGGAAGGAAGTCCTGGAAGTTATCCAGGACGGGACTTGAACCTTTCTAGGGAGAATAATCTAACTGGACTATCTGGATATGTTTTGGGGCAAGTCCTGGGTATTCGAAAATCTCTTATGCATACGTCTGGGTCTAAGTTTAGATTTATTCCGAAAGTTCATAATTATACAAGGTATGGAGACTTTTTGCGATTAAATTATGGAACTTGCTATTTCTGCCCGTCCCGATATCTTGTATAATTATGAATTCACACCGCGATAGTTTAAAAATAAAATAATAATAGTTATCCAAGTGGCTTTTATAGGTCTCAAACCGCGGACCTTTCATGAAGAAAACCATATTAGACTAGGGGAAGTAAGTAATTAAAAGGTACCTTCTAAATACAGGTAGAATCCATATTTATTTTTAGATATTATTAAATATTTAATTAATAAATAGTTCCAAAATGAGTCCTAACCACATTTCTTCATAAATTTGAGTGCACGTAACTTTCTACTCAAATTGTATTATTTGAGAATAATTGACTTATGGCAAGTAAGACAAATATGTAGAATTAAAATGATGAAAAACTGTTTTCTAATATTACGAGACTTGAATTTTTCAAAAGGGATTGGTTGACCAAATCCGAAACTATAAGGAATCGCGAAAAATGCTTAAAGGAGTCACGAGCCCGATTTAATTTAAACTTAAAACCTCATCATTACATTTTTTCATTCACCCTGTACCTATAGATGATATTCTCGTAATCTATGTGTGTACCTAATTCTCGTAAATAAAATCAAACGGTTTATAGAATGTCAAAAGCGTACATTGGCATTTAAATAATATATTACGTTCAGTTTTTGCGTTCAATTTCACTCTGATTCTTTTACAACCCAATTCACAGATTAGCTTCAATTAATTCAGTAGAATAAAACTGAAATGCTGAAACATTAATTTGTATTTTTTTAAACTACGTATTATGTACTTTATGGGTCATCCAAAAGGGAAAGTACCTTGGCCATGTTGTGTTACCACTGCCGGTGATTTCTTGTCATCGGAGTCCTACGGGCGGGAAGCATAATGGGGAAGACTCGTGTCTTTCGTTTCTCTACGACCAATGAATGATCCAATCTACTTATTATATTAATACACGAGTCTTCCTATTTTAGGTATAGCCATACGAAAATGATATTTCTTTTTCATATTTTGGTTACTTTCTGGTAATGCAAATGTTTCGGTAATTTATTGCCCGTGTGCCTCGTAGTTCACACGGGTGAACCACGGGATTTTTTTTACTCGTAGTCCACCTGGTGTACCACGGGATTTAGGTGTAGGTATAGAGCTGGTTCGTTGCCTTCATTGTAAAGTAATGTTACAACCTTATCTTTTCTTTAGCTGATGTTGCATACGACTATGTCTGCATGGAATATTATTTCGAATTCCGCGACTCACATGACCAATTCTCGGAGTAAAAAGTATTTCAAATTATAATCTACATCAGAGTCTTTATTCCACGTCCGTTAAGAACGTTCACTCTATAAGGATCGATTGAAAATATAATTTCCATATCGTTGTAAATTGAACAAACGCAATGGGCAGTAATGATGTACTTGTAATAAAGAGGCTACGAGTTTTGAACTTTGCTCAGGGCACTACCCACTGTAGGTCAGTGGATAGTGCCCTGAGCAAAGTCATAATCATAACATATATGCAATTTTGCTTAATTAAAGGGCAAAAAACAGCACATCGGCAAAATACTGACGCGCTAGGAAAAATCATATTTATAGAAATATATTTATCGGGCTTTAAGTAAACCCAGGCTTATACCAAACTGATTACAAATCACAAAAGCTGAGACTGTGAGTTAATATTCCTAATGAAACAAGCTCAGTTTTCGAAAGTCCATATAAAAACGTTCAGCAGTGATTAGAAGTAGTATAAGATAGATGTAGTCTCGTGGCAGAGTGATCCTTCGTTTTGTATGTTTTTTCCTTGAGAGAAGTACCTCCTGGAATTTTGTTTATACGCGATACTTGTGAGCACGTTTCGAATGCTTCTTGAATCGAAACTCATCACGTTCCGCATATAAACTATGTACTACCTACGCAATATCTACGTCATTAGTGAATTCAAGTAAATGAAAACCATGTATTTATTTAGTAGAGTTTATCCAAAACTAACTTTACTTTGTCCAAAATTTCTCAGAAAATTGTATGCAGCTCCTTTCGTCATGGACATAATTTATATATATTGCCTTTTTATTTAATACACGTCACAGTACATTTTAATAGAGAATTGATAAATGTCCAAGGCAGTAGATCCTGTAAATGCAGGGTACCAAATTGTCACCGTTGTCTATAAGTTTCTACTTACAGAGGGAAGGGGGTGGGTACGTAAACAGTAAGACGGAAAAAATTAAAGCGAAGTAAAGCCTACGAAACTCTCAGAAAAGACTACGTTCCCTGTCGGTCAAGCCTATTCGACATAATGCATACTAACCGGAAACATTGGAAACCTGCTTGGCGAAGTATCTGCCAAGACTAAAATCTACTTTATTCATGAAGTCAACTTTTAAGTGTCATGTTTTTAGATGTTTATCGCCCGTCGATACAACAGGACGTGTTTGCAATTTTAAGTAGGAAAAGTTAGTTTTAAAAGGTAAACATAAAATTTCGGAGGCAAACTTCATGCCACCCTGTTTAAGTAAACAATAACACGATTTATCGAGGTTAAGCTGGAGAAGAATATGAGGGAAAATAGAGAATGTGAAATAGGAAAAGAGACCCGTTATACAGGATTGCCACAAATCGTACAAAACAAAGCAACCCAAATCAGTATCCCGTTTCAATGCAGACTCTGTCAACAGCAAATAGGACAAATTTCCACGTTCTGTCACACTAACGAGGGTCTGAGCGTGAAGAGTAGAGCTACCTACCTCGGGCAAGGTAGGTCCGAGATGATGCCCAAAAAGCGATACTAACAAATCAGTGAGTCACTACGATTTTTAGTATCATATTGAGCTGTGCCTGTACTTCAGGGGGTAAATAGCCCCTTCCCTACAGATTATACCCGCGGTGGGTATTTGTCGGCGGGCAAACCGAGGCACGGAGTGGTCTTATTGTGTTAAGAGTGGTGGCCCATCCAAAAACTGATCTGGCTATCACTGCTTAAAATAACTTCCGAAATCATACCCTTGGCTAAGTGGTGACTAAATATACCACTTAGCCAATGATTCCACATTTTAAAAGTTATATTTTTTAAAAGAGTTTTTAGAATAGCACTGGTTGTCAAGTTGCAGAAATGTGTGTATGCCACAAATCGGTGCACATTCCTCCACAATTATGATATTATCTAACATAACAGTAAGGCTGCACAGATAAAACCGTGTCATTACAGATTAAGTAATTTTTGTAGCGGCGTTTCAATGTAAGTGATGCAATAAATATTTATATACGACATTCTGAGTGAATGATGGGTACACATGAAATAAAAGATTACTTGATATAAAACTGTTTCCTAACGGATTTTATTGCTATTTATTTTGTAGTGCCATGGCTGCAGAAACAGTGGAGTAAAATAAAATAATAAGTTGCGATAAAATTGGTTAAATAGTCATATTTATTATTAGCCTCTTAAAATATTATATAAATTCTACCTACTTATATACGTAGGTTGTAAAACTATATCTTTCTATTAACTAATATTTTAAATGCGGAAGTAAATCCGTGTCTGTTAGCTTTGACGATTTTCGACAGCCTTTGTGGCGTAGCGGTAGTGAACGCGACCGCTACGCAGGAGGCGCGGGTTCGATTTCAGCTTGGTGCAAATATTTTTATCTATGAATATGAGGTATTTGCATTAGTCTGTGTGTTTCTATGTATAAAATGTATGAATGTTATGTGTATCCGTATTCTAGTTTCCATAACACAAGCTAGTTAATCTATGCTTACCATGGGACTAGATAGCGTTGTGTGGAATGTTGTAGACTATTTATTTATTTATATTTATTTAACCAATTTTTATGATAATTGGCCAAAGAGATAATTTATTAACATAAGAAGATTATAGAAAACTTTTTATACCAGAAACCATTTTCCACGATGGGTCTTCACGAGGGTGGAATCGTCGGCGGCGGCGCGCCTCGCGCGCCTTCCCATTTCCGGGGACGAGTTGGGGACTCTGTGGTCCCCACACCCGAGGAGAGGGCCAGATCGAGAGAGATGGCCCTGAGTCGGCCGGGGTGCGAGGGATATGCCTGTTAACCTCACCTTCGGCAACCAAAAACGACCCACAGGCGGCGTGCATTTTGGTCGGTTCGAGTCCGACATAACCTTTGCCACCGACTTCGGTGGGGAGGTATCCGCGGGGATATTGCGCACGTAAAAAAAAAGAAAAGGGTAGAATCGTGGACAGCAGCTATATGAAATAACTATAGTTAAAATCGCATGCCAGGCTGAGCAGAACATCTTTCACGATTCGTTGCGTTATTTCGTCATATCTTATCTAATTTTTTCTTTACTTTTTCACTATTTTCGCTTTCATTAAAACATAATGTTTGAATTTTTAACCACCTATATTTTTGAGACATGAAAAAAGACAAAACTATGGATTGGCAATGAAACTAGTGCTTTTTTTCACATTTGAAGATAGGGTTTGATTTCCATCCATGGGACAGTTAAATTTTAGTTTAACGAAATAGTTGGATTAACGAAAAATACCATAACTTAACCTTAACTTGCAGGACCTACCTCCTGCAAATTAAGGTTACGGTATTCCCGTCTCAATTGAGCAGTCAGACTGGGGAAGTATTTCCACTCTACAGAATACCACTATAATAACTTCTTGTTGTGTTCCCGGCGGTGAGTAGGGTAGCCAGAGCTCACTGAAGAGTTTTGAGCTGTCAGTGGGAAGACTAAAGGCGTTTCCTGATTGTGTCTTCTGCACTGACGGCACAGAAACTCTATGTTCTTAGAGGGTGTGACTCTCCTGGTGTTGAACACTTTCATAAATCACGGTAACCACTTTCCATCGGGTGGGTTGGTAGACAACTTAGGTGGCAGACAAGCATATGTTTCTGCCACCTAAGTAGTATATAAAATACCTACTCTAATAATAGATAGCATTCAACAATAGTTGAAACCAACTATAATTGAATGTTATTGAAATTCTTGTCTATTATTGAAAGTAGGACAAATAATTTATACGTAACTTAGGTTGATTTCTTATCAAATATAGGCATCAATAACATATATACTTACATAGGTTAAATTTGAACTAGGTTAGATTTCAACATCGATATGGGTGATTCAGTATCAGTTACATGTATTTAGTATTAATTATCAGGGGTATTTGAAATTACACTAAGTAAGTAGTTTCATAAAGTTAGTCAATATCACGGTTAGTCAATATCTGTGATCAATATTATTGTTTTCATGTATCTCTCAGGGATGCCATTATGGGAGACACAAGACTGAAGCCTGATTGTTGCATTGTATTGCTATTGTTACGATTGGTCTTTAGATATGCAGTGGGCCGACCGTGATAAACATTATAGCGTTGGTGTTCTGGGCGAGGAAGAGGCATGAAGCTAAACAGCATATCCCTATAACTCCATTTTAGAAAACGAATGCTTTAAGCACGTCATGGTAGGTTCAATACACACGATATTTGCACTGGCTGTAGACATTTAGGTACTGTACAATAAAAAGCACGCTTGAAAACCAAAGTACACCGATTTTAGCCAGACACCTACTCTTCTTCTCGATGTGCCAAATAAATGAGGGCGTAAATAATAAAAATATACAATAATGGTTACGGGAATTAACGCGATCATGATATGGTATACATACCTTTGATTTGTCCGACTGTTGGTTGTGTTGACCACGGTCACTCAAAAACAAACGTTTTTGAGTGGCCGTGGTCACAGTCTGCGTTCACGGCAGGTGGAACCTGGTCGAAACATCAGGCAAATCAAAGGTGTTGTATGTAACTATACCATGATCACGTATGAAAGGAACCATTTCAAAGCTACATTGAATCCGAGAATTAACGTCGTGATACATAGTGCGAAACATCAAGCAATAAAACTATTTAACAGTCTGCCTAGTGGCTTAAAGCTTGATGTCTATAAAACCTATTCCTTTAAGAAAAAGTTAAAGTCCTTGCTGTTGGAAAAGTGGAAGAATTTGTGAATGATGACTAAAATATTTTTGTGACTAAATGTAAAGTTGTAGTTAATTGTACCTAAAATTTTATTTTATTTTGTTTCATTTGGACGTCATGGTGTATTTTCATTGATTGTATGTATGTATTCATTAGTTAATGACATTTAATGACATTGACATTTCAATACAAACTATGTTTGTTTAGAAATAAATAAATTGAATTGAATTGAATTGAATTGAATTCCCGTAAAGTGTATATCATGAAACGTGAAAGTTTAAAAGTTAATTTATTAAAAAATATATCAGATTTATTAATACTACCCTTTCAAAATAAGGTTAGATAACAACATCCGTATAGATTCATGTTTCATTGACAAATTGTGAATAATTAGAAACAGTTTACGTTACAAATGAATGAACCACTGAATACGAAATCAAATTTGAGCGTGAAAGTCAACGAAATGTATGACCAGTGAATTTTGATTACAACTCCATACATAATAAATGTGATTGGGGTATTGGCAAGCCCTCAAGAGCTCTCAACTGACTACATAAAACAAATACATACACATATACGTGTCACGAATAATGATTATGACCACAAGAACAAAAAAGGCGATCGATTAGAAAATTTTATCGATTGTACATTCTAATTTAGAACTGCAATAAAAGAAATAATCAATCATTATAAGATTTAGCCCGTAAGGCTCATAGGGTTGATACGGGGTTTCAAAATGTGCCAATGTGCAAAGCTAGTTAACGTATATAGATAACATTTTATGGTACCGTGTATCAAAAGACTTTCAAGACCTTTAAAGGCTCAAAGGGTGGATACGGGGTTTCAAAATATGCCACGGGTAAAGCTAGTTTACGAATATAGATAACAATTTATGGTACCGCGTGTCAAAAGGCTTTCAAGAACTTTAAAGGCTCAAAGGGTTGATACGGGGTTTCAATATGTGCAACGAGCAATGCTTGTATACGAATATAGATAACATTTTATGGTACCGTGTGTCAAAAGACTTTCAAGAACTTTAAAGGCTCAAACTCTGATCCGCATTCTCAGCAATACCTTGAACCTGTGATAAAAACTATAACTTCTTCATCTTTTTCAAGTCAATGGCTAGGTCTGGCATGTAGTGATTAGGTTTAAATACATACATATATATAATCACGCCTTTATCCCCGGAGGGTTAGGCAGAGGTAAATTAACTCCCACATTTCACTACTTAATCATTCAATTCGCTCCTACGTAATAGGGGGTGAGCCTATTGCCGTCATCCGGGCACTATTGTTGACTCAAGCCATGCATCTGAGGCTGAGTCTGGGCTGTATATATCTTTCTGATGTTAAACAGCCCTATCCCTTAGTCGCCTTGTACGACACCGCATGGGAAGAGATGAGGTGGTCCAAATTTTGTCGTTCAAACATCTAAGTCGACGTGATAATATGTATTGGCAACAAGATATGAATACTCGTATTACAAGTAAAGGGGAAAATCCATAAACTGCAAATATTATGTTCCACCAAGTTACTAATTACCCACATAACGGAACTATGAGTTATTCTCAGAGAGATTTTCGTTCCTACCATTTTCTTCGTCTGCCGGAGTTATAGCCACAGCTACCTTTTTAAGTTTATTTACGCTATTTATCATAACGTATAGCGTTTGTTCTGAATAACTGAATGAAGATATTTTAAATGCAGCTGTCATAAGCATAAATGTTTAGCAAAGAAACATAATGATCAGTGGTTAATTAAGTAATAGATAATAAGTTTAATATTTAGAGTAAGTAGAGAGATATAAATAACCTAGATAGATTAGCCGAGTGACGGCATCGTGACGTTGTATACATTTAGCGGATGAGAATAATAAATACTTAAATCTGTTCTCACATGTATATGCATTTTGCCCTCTGGGGTAGGCAGAGACAACAGAACACTATCTGCGGTTATCCCTTCTCTGTTCCGTGGTTTATCTTACAAAATTCACGCGCTTCTTGCACTGTTATTGACAGTGCAAGAAGCTCGTGACCCTTGCCGGTTTCGAGTGCTTCTGACTTATCATTAATTCAATACATCATTAATTTGGACAGTATATATTCTGCGAGGTCATCCCCGGCTGGCCCGCCCACTTACCTGTGCCTTAACATTCTTGGTGTGTCATTGTATAAATAGTGGGCGCTTAAGAGCTTTTTCCCATTATCCGATCCGATATCGATGTTGGCTCCGATATCCGATATTCAATAGCCGACGGGAAGTAAAATATATGAAATATGTATCTGTCTTTCACATTGTCTAGTCCGATATCGGATATCAATGTCAATCAGTCACCACAACAGCAAAATAATATTAAAAAAAACGAATATCACATCAATTGGAAACAAACAATTAAAACGGAATTATAACTATTGTGTAGACAAATTGAAACGACCAAATTTTAGCTATGGTGCCCATTAAATTTTCTGGGAAGTTGATTTGCATAATTTTTACATATCGGATCCGTAGACCAAATCTGAAAACTCATGAAGTATAACGAATCCCCACTCGAGCTTTCGGATCCTGGTCACTGGTTCCGATATTCTGTAAAGCAATCTCTATTTTCATTACCATTACTACACAACTACACAGCGTTAAACAGGTGAACCTATGGTAAGTTAATTGTTTGTATGAAGATTAAGCACGGGTGAATACAATAGCCTATACAACAGACCCAGGCAGTTGTTATAGCTCATACATAACAAATTATGGTCCCCAGTCATGCTATGCTAATGCTGACTTAGGTGTTTGTCAAATGTTGTAAATAGACGCTTACACTTGTAAGTAACGGTTATGCATTATGGAGTTAAAAGCTATTGTTTTAAGATTGTTTATTTAATGCTACGTACCATAACCATCTTTTTCATTCTAGCGTTAATCCCAGTCGCATCTGAAGCTTTTACTTCGGAGTCTGGGGTCTGCTTTACCAGTCCAACTGCGGATTTAGCTGAACTTTGATATTTTCCGTGAAGCATCTGCCATCTGTCCTCTACAATCCCAAGGCGATATCGAATTACTGCAGTTAGACCAGTTGTGGGAAGTTTTTTTAGGGATCCATCTACCCGTAACGATTGCCATAGATGTTTGTATGGCAACAGGGACCGAGGGGTTAACGTGCTCTGCGAGGCACGACCAGACCAATGCAAAGACCCATATTAATGCTTACAAATATTTAAACCCGAACCATATGTCCTAAATTGTAGTAGACATCTTTAAACTTGAAACCAAGACATCGTCAAATCGTTTCGATGATCCATGTATTTTATTTGCATCCATATTTCTTGATTGGATGTTCACTTTACCGATCCAAATCTTTAGGAAAAGTAAGCATACCCCCTTTTTTTTACGTGCGCATATTCCCCGGGGATACCTCCCCAACGGAGCCGGTGAAGGAGGTTATGTCGGACTCGAACCGACTAAAACGCACGCCGCCTGTGGGTCTCTTTGGTTGCCGAAGGTGAGGTTGACAGGCATATCCCTCGCACCCCGGCCGACCCAGAGCCATCTCTCACGATCTGGCCCTCTTCTCGGGTGTGGGGACTACAGAGTCCCCAACTCATCCCCGGAAACGGGGAGGCGCGCTAGGCGCGCCACTGCCGCAGTAAGCATACCCACTAATTCCTTTAAAATTTAATGTTTCTTTAGTAGATACTTGAGTATAAAATTGAGTTAACACATTAAAAAAACGACTTGTGTCTTTTCGATTGGCCATTATTGTAGTATTATTTACTTATGAACTTGACATTCTAGAACCGAATATCAAGTAGGTACCAACTACGTGACGTTTACCACTTATCTACTGATTTAAATTATTACTTTCATTTTTATTCACAAAACTTTGGTATTCATTACTTACCTAGTACGTAATTTATTCATAATGTAACCACGTAATATCTTATGTAGTCATAAGAATTCTCACCAGTTACCACTTATACCGTTACCACCACTTATACAGTTTATATTGTCCGGACAAGGTTTGTATAAAAGTTTTTTTTTTGTATTATTTGAGGACAGGACATCACGCTATAGAGTATAATGGCACCGGGGCGAAGCCAAGTCGCATAGTTAGTATATTATATTTTATATAACTACACCTAGTACATACCATAATCCACGTTAATCTCATAACATAATGTAGGTACATTGCGTGTGTATGTGTCAAACGGTCATAAAGTTTGAATGCAATCGAATAGATCAAAGACATCGTTGATTTATAGTAATCGATTGTCACATCAAGTAGAGACGGTGTGTGACCTGTAATCTGGTCTAGGATATAATGCGGATTCTAGTAACTAATCACCTGACACGTTTCACATATATAAGTGGGACAAGTTAACAGGTTTACTCCTCGTCAAATATCAATTAGTGCTGTTGACCAAGTTGACGTTCATTAAATATTTAATTCAGGTTTTCATATAACCATATGAAGTTCAAATGCATTTTTCATACCACTTTTCTCTCATTCATTTTACCACCACGAATGATGATGAGCAATGTATTTGAGGCAGTCTGGGCTGTATATATCTGTCTGATGTTAAACAGCCCTATCCCTTAGTCTCCTTGTACGACACCGCATGGGATTAATGAGGTGGTACAATAGGGTTGTGTCCTATTTTTATTTAATTATCGTAAACTGTACATTTTACAATAATATAATAAACTGTAAAAGTTTAGCTTTCTTACTACAAATAGTTTTAAAGATATTAAATTTTAAAAATTAAATTTCTCGAGTCGCCCGAAAACGCTCCATACAAAATCGTGGCACGTGGTGACGTCACAGCGTACTGGCGCGTAGTGAAAATGTATGAAATGCAAGAGAATATCGCATTTATCTCAGTCTACGCTTTACACGTTTAGAGTGCATGAAATATAATAAGGAATCTAAAAAGTTGTAAATTTTGCTTTATATTGATTGTTTATATTTTGACCTATTTTGGGAATTATAAATAATGAAAAGTCATAGTTTCAGTTTAGTTAGACAATATCTATTAATATCTGGTAGGAATGCAATGACTCAGGAAAGTAACCTATTCTAATCTGCCGGAAACCAGGAGGCTAATCTTTTCATATAGATTTATAAATAAATATAAATACCTAATAGATACTAAACGATCGAAACTGCTAATCATTCTAATACAAGACTACAATAGTAATAGAATTTTATTTTAGTTTAGTTTATACTAATATTTATTATCTTACCTTTCTTCACTGTATTGCCTTTCTTGGTCATAGGTAAATATTATCTGCGCGAGAGCAAGCGATACGGATAGACACGAAGTGCAAAGGGTAGGCGGAAGTCTCACAGAGACATCATGCCTATCGTACCAAATTTCTTCTATATATTAAATTTAAGCCGAACTGAACTTTTCATGCAAGTTCAGATTCGGTTCAATGACGGTAAAGAAATTTCGTGAAATGTGCAATGCCAGGCAGTACCTACTAAAAGGAGAAAGCCGTGAATATGTGTAAATTAAGTGAGATATGTAGATTATAATTATAAACACTTAGCAATTCACAAATATTCCTTGCATTCATATCATGCCAATAATATGTATGTATAAAATCCTCAATGAACAAAGATAATATAAGAGTACTCGTATTTCATCACATTTCCGTCGCTGTCATAGTTTTGTCGCTGACTACGTCAATTTTGAAGAATTTACAGTCCTAATCATTTATATCACGTTCTGAAACTGGATTTAGCTTCTCAGTTTCCGTAAAGTATTTTTCATTGTAAATCTTTTTAAATTCCATTGCACACGGTGCAATAATTTCATAAAAAATGGGTGGTACATTTTTATACAACGATTTATTGCCAGTGACGATGATTTTAAAAGTAAAATGTGCTAAATCCTCGCAGGGTTCTGGTGATAAATAATCTCTGGAACAGAATTTAACTTCGAACGACACACTTGACTCTGCGGGAATCACACAATTCATAGGATCCACACGGAATATTTTTTTCATTTTTGTAGTTAATTTTATATGTATAGAAACAGGAAATATCTTGTGTGAATTAGTGACAGTAAATTGTTCTTCATAATAGCCATGTGTAATTGGTGAATGCGACATGTCTAATATTACAGGCGCAATTTTGATTGGATGAGGAAGAACTTCTGCCAATACTTTAAAAGTTTTCCTGACAACTACAGTGTCTGTTTCTGGATCGGTTATATCTAAATCAAAGTAACTATGATGATAGCCAATATGTTCGGCTTTACTTAAGTATATGGGAATAGATACTTTTGAATGAGGCCGCAGATATATATATGTGCGATCGAATATGAAAGCTTCTAAGGCAAGTTGCACAATATCTTCAACGATCATAGCTATCATGTCTGCACTGTTGATTCGTATAATTTCTGTAGTTTCTGATGACTTGGGCTCAGCTTTATTGTCTGTTAATTCATCAACCTCTTCAGACGATGCACTATGAAATGTTATGCTCCGAAACAAACTATCACATTCTTTGAAAAATTCTGTATCCGGCCCAATTGGTTTCATAGATAACCTAGATTCGTCACATAAATCGACTTGCCGCTTGTGTATCTGTAAATGATACGGTACGGATGCGTCACTACATATTTTAACTGTACCAGATGGAAAATCAGATTCAGGTTCCATATTAATATGCCAAGAATAAACAGGCGGAATGTTCACTATTTCTGAAACTGATACTTGTATATTTGATATAAATATGCCAAGAACTGGGACAAACAAAGTTTCTGTAGGAGCATTTGTATAAACATCGTGTCCAATTTTAAAAAACAAACCGGTCTCAAATTCATCTTGAGTTTGAAGTTTAAAAATCAATTTAAATACGACAGCAATGCCAGGATATAGGCGCTTGGGAATAACAGGTAATATTTTCAGTTTCTTAAATGGACAAGGATTTGTTGCGTATTTAAATCTAACATGTAAGTACTCTGATGTACAGTTAGTAAGTGAGAATAAAACAGATTGTTCTTTTAACGAGTTGTTAACGATATGAATTGTAGCTGGGTTACATATAACAGCAGATGTGCTTGGTTGCCATTCTTTTGTCTTAGACTCTCCAACATACTCCATTTGATTCATTACTGAATGAAAGCTAAGAGGACTAATCTTAGAACCCAATGGTGAAACTAGTTTGTGAGTATTCGTGCAAATGATAACTGGTAAAGTAGTGGTTGTTTGCTTTGCAGAATCCATCTCATACTGTACTCCCGCATCTACTTTTGATGGTTGTGTGTCCTCTTTTACGGGTTCCACAATAGCTTCAGAATTTTCTGTGTTGGGATGAAGTGCTTCAGAATCATCAGTACCACCTTCATTTTCTACATCTTGGTCTTCTTCTTCTTCTTCTTTGATTAATTCATCACTAAGAACTAAAGGTGGCACCAAGGTTGTTTTGGGTTTACCTAGATTTCGCCATTTCCATGCTGTTCTAGCTAGCACTTCGTTAAGCTGGAATGGCGATGGTCTAGACGACTCTATATACAATTTTTCTATAATCTGTGTTTTCCGTAGATTTGCACACTGAACTTTCCGCTTACAATCTGTTTGCGCAGCATATAGTCGTTTCACTACATTTTGCCAATGCCTCAGAGATCTAAAATCAATATGTAAGTCTTTTTCTATTTCTTTGATTATATCTTCAATGTTGGTTGTGTAATCGTTACCATCCCTTATACGTATATGCGTGCATTTTGATTTTTGCACTATTTCCTTGTCCCCGCGTTCACACATGTTCTTGTTACGTATATAATTGTTATTTATAAAAGTAATTAAATTCAATTATTGATTAATGGCTCTGTGCTTATAGCATCAATTCCGCCAATGTATTTATAAAAGTAATACATAATATATACGGTAAGTACATCTACAGTTGTCAATTAATGTCAATGTTACGTTGGTTTTAAGCTGTGGTTTGAAGTTTTGAATGACATTGAACCTCTATGGAGGATTAAAAGCTTAGGATTCATAAATACATAATCAATAACGACACGCTACACAACGTTATCTAGAGCTAAAGTATAGTATTACTAGGTACAAGTAAGCCTTAGGTAAGCCTACCAGTAGTTCGACTTCGCACAGAAAGTTTTTTGAATAAAAAACATGTTTTATCAAATAAAGGTTTAATTAATAAATAAAGGTTTAATTTATTAACGCGTGTTGCCTCCTTGGGCATCTATCTACGACAGCTCTCATACGATTAGGCATAGAGTTTATCAACCGTTCTGTGAAATTTTGAGGGATCATCTCCCATTCCTCTTCTAAGGCAGTTTTCAACTCTGGCATCGTATGGGCAACTGGCTGACGAGCCCTAACACGTCTTTTTAACTCGTCCCTCATGTGCTCAATCGAGTTCATGTCAGGGCTTCTGGCTGGCCAGTCCATAACTGTGATGTTCCTATCCCGAAGATATTCCCTGACGATGCTGGCCGTATGGGCTCTAGCATTATCATAAATAAAAAATTTGAGCCCACATGGTCCACGTATGGCATCACGTGAGGTTCTAAGCACATACGAATGTACCTTTCAGCATTTGTTGAGCACTCACATTTCTTTGGCTGAAGTATCCATAGATTATTGATAGAACCTCACCTTAATGTTAAGAATAAGTAATGTTTGTTGCAAAACCAAAGAGAAAAATTACACTCTCAAGAATTAAATCCAAGTAAACCAATAAAATCAAGTTTCCTTTGTATTCGATTGTTTGATATCAACGAACAGGCTCCAAATTATCTAAACGAAACTGAAAATGCAAGGTGGGCCAATAGATGTGTCTACAAGTATTTATATATATATATATATATGTTACAAGAAATGTATGAAATCAAGGAATTGTATACAAATCCTAGGCAATGTGTACAATTCCGATACTATTTAGGAAATGTATAAAATATTGTTTGAAAAACTATTTAATGCATAGATATCCTAGAAAATGTATAAATTTCCTCGGAATTGTATATAATTCCAATTTCGTATTAGGAAATGTATAAAGTAAATGCTTTCTGTAATAAAACACGTTGTTAATAATATTTTTTATTATAGCATTTATTGAGACAATCGGGTAACAGTCATACCGTAAAATAATAATAGTATGTTTTTTTTATACCACTTTGGTGGCGGACAAGCACACGGCCCACCTCATGGAAAGTGGTTACCGTGGCCTATGGACGTATGCAACACCAGGGATGTTACACTCGCGCTGCCGACCATATGTTCATATTATCTTACTAATTAAAACTTCTAAAATCATCTAAAAATATCTATTAACTTTTAAGGTTATATTTATTAAAATCAACTTATATTTATTCTTATAAAATCAAATTTTCAATTGGCAAGTAATCAGTCTGATAATTAAGTAATTATAAATGTCACAGTATAAAAGTAAATCTTTATATTATAATACTTTGTCAGTCCATATAGCTATTTATTTTTGTAGGGTAAGCTCGAATGGCATTTGGAAGTACATAATACTTTATTTTTAAAACACAGACATCTTGTTGTAGCACAGTTTTTCTTGCAAAGGCACTTCTTAAATCCCTGGCTGGTTCCAGTGGATTGCAAGTTGGCAACTAACCGTAGTGCAATCTTGGAACTCGGTACATCGTCTGCATCAAGAAGAACTCTTGGACACACATTAATCTGAAATCGAGCATATAATTGTTTTAAGATACCGTTCTTAGTACCAATCTGATAGAGTTCATCATCGGTTTCAGTCAAAACTACACCAATAATGTTACGTGCATCACCTCGTCCTCTATCAAACTCAGGAACTGCAATTCGTACTGAAGCGACAATAGGCACAGGGGCCAACTTCTTTTCACTCAATTCCAGCATTTTTGCGGCTTGTTGTTGTAGGTTTTTCTTAGCATTTTGACGATTATCTAGTACTTTATCTTTTTTTGAACATATTGGACATAAAACTTTGGATCCAAATCCTTCATCGGGTGATTCTTCAGCAACAGCGCAAATAGCGTGGATTGCACATCCACATTCTCTACATGTATGAGCTCCTGTAGTTTCTTGTGAACAGACGCTGCATTGGAGGGTGCAATTTGGAGGTTGCGTCTTTGTTGCGCGTTGATCTAAGACGTCGTTAGAAACTTGGCTTACCTCTGCCTCCGTGTTCACCTTAGAGAGTTCACATGCAGAGACTTTGGGATCTTCCTTTTTGGTAAGGTCCTGTATGATTTTCTCCAAATCTTCTTCAGTTTCAACATTTTGCGTGAAATCACTGGGTCCTCCAAAAGATCCTCATACGGAGATTGCTTGATACCAGCATGATAAGCTCTGTTTTTCATCAGTTGGACAAATCTCAAACCCTGATCCATAGCTAAAGTCGCGCAGCGGGCGAGCTATGCTTGGAGTTTCTCTGAAGGATAGAATTCGGAACGAGGTTATCCGGCAGAGAACTAAAGTTACCGACATAGGCCACAGAATAAGCAAGTTGAAGTGGCAGTTGGCTAGCCACGTTTGCCGAAGGACCGATGGCCGTTGGAGCAAACGAGTCCTAGAGTGGAGACCGCGAGAAGGTAAACGAAAGGTAATACGCCCCCTAGCCAGATGGACGGACGACCTAAAAAAGGTGGCTGGGACAGACTGGATGCGCAAGGCGGAGGATCGGAGAAAATGGCGCACATTGGGAGAGGCCTATGTCCAGTAGTGGACTACGGTGGGCTGATTGATTGATTGATTGGACAAATCTCAAACCCACGTGGTTAGCATATTTTCAAAATCCTGATTCGCTCTTTCCACACTCCCCTGACTTTGCGAATGCCTGGGTTTACCATGAATATTTTTTAAAGTAGGCCAATATGTTTTTAAATTGTCATAATTTGTAACGACGCGCTCTGCGAACGTCGTCACACCGGTTTTAATTCTATTTTTGAACGAAAAGTTTCGGAACGCGGAGTGAATGACATTTTGACGTATAGCTGTCAAAGGACCTTTCTTCCTAGCGTTGAGGCTGGATGGTCAATATTCATGGCTTCGTAACTTAATTTCAATAAATCTCATAAAAATGAGAGTATTTTTGCCTAAAGGATAATAGTTTGTGTCTTCACAACTATCCTCTTGTGGAATTATAGTTTATTTCTGGTGAGTTGTCATTTTTTAATAAGATTCACTTTGATGGAAATTCGCCACGTTCCTAATTTGAAAAATAATTGTTAAAATTCTATTGTTTCAGCTCTTAATCTGAGAATATTATGATTTCTTTTGCTATTGGCATTGTTCCAGCAAATTAAGGCGGTAAGTCGCACAAATTTATAAAAAATTAGGACCTCGTGTTCATATTGGAGTTTGTTCTAATGACATGCAATTTTATTACAGGTTTCCCAATTGGAACCGCCTTTTTTTTCTTTTTCCTTTGGACTTTTTCTTTGGACCTTTGTCTTCGGTCATCTGCATTTCCTTATGGAGGGTTTGGACTTTTCGCCTCAAACCTGGATGTACCGCATGGGCTTAAACTGAAAACTTCGCCTGCTACGAGCTTTCTCGCTGCTGTGTTTACATATACTCGCCGAGGGATGCCGTGAGCTTACTTTAATTATATTTTAAATCTAAACTTCAAAATAACCTAAAAATGCATTGGTGACATAAGATCATATTGACATAGGAACTGATTGACCTAGCTTATAAAACTCTAATTTTAAATTTAAGGTTAGTTATACATTAGGATTGTATCCTTGCAACTATTTCTAAATGCACACTGGAGTGGACAATAAAACCTTAAACCTCACCGTTTGGTTTCATTTAGCTCACCTCCGGCAGATTAAAAGTTTCCAATCTCCGCTGATTATCCTAGGCATGTGTATCTCCAAGGCGCCCGAACTTTTATGGTAATGTACTTACAAACCAATTTTATTTCTATTTCTTTTAATAGGAGATACAGAGAAAATAAAAACCATTTTTTTTATTATTACATCTGGCACTCGCGAACAGGGACATGACAGTGTGCATATATCTTTATTCCTTGTCACCTTTGCATTATTTTTTACCTTATCATGTTAAGAACAGTGTTTTCTTCATGTATTTTACTGTTACATAACTGTGTATTACAGTAAATCTTTGTTATTGTTTACTTTGCAAAACTAATCATACTACAAGTTAGTACTATTGTTTGTATCTCTCAATTACAGGTGAATGTTTCAATTTGTATAACATGGTTATTGTTATAATTGTTTTATCTTATATAGCTTTTGTTTATTACAGGTAAGATTTTCCACTTAGTAATATTATATAATTACTAGTTCTTAACCTTTATTCACATGTGTGAAAACATAGTAATATTTGAATATTTGCTGTTTACCTTAAGTAGACATAAATAATTTATTTTGTGAATCACTAATGCATTTTTATCTTTATAGGCATTTGACCTAAATAATTTTTGCAACAATAACATTCCATTCTATGAGTTTGTTTGACTTTTGAGTTTAGCGTTTTGCTATCAAAGCAATTAACTTCATTCATAATTTAATTAACTTTAATTAGAAACTTTAATTGATACTTTAATTAGAAACTTATAGTGTATTTAATACAACTTTTTATTAGATTTTCACATCCTTTTATAAATCAAACATGGATAAGGAAATACAGGTCCCGCCTTTGTTTGAGAATATTGTTGGTGATGTTCCAGTTGGTACTTCTACTCATGAGATGCCTCATGTCATGGCTGATTTATCTGAAGTTGTTGATCCATTTTCGAATAGTCGAGGAGCTGGTGATCATAGTCTGAGAGCCGCATCTTCATTTAATATGATGAATGTTTTATTGAATGATAATTTGAGGTGAGAGATATAACAAAACAGTCGAAACATGTATTTCTTGTTTTGTTAAAGATGATCATAGAACTTGGTCAAAATATTTGCCTCATGTTCAATTAGCTTTAAATAGTAGTGTGAATCTAGCTACAGATTTCACTCCTAATTTTTTCATGTTCGGTAGAGAACTTATTTTTGATGCTTCATTGCACCGTTTTAGTAATTCTTTTGATAACCTCAATCAACTTGATGTTGTTGATAGGTCTTCATTTGCTTTTTCACTTAAATCACTTAGTGATATTTTTATAAAAGTTCAAGCTTCATTGCTTAAAGCTTATAAGCGTAATGCGCGTTATTATAATATAGGAAGGAAGGTCATTTCTTTTGAGGTGGGAGATATAGTGTGGAGGAGAAGTTTTGTGCAGTCTAATGCTCCTGCATTCTTTCCGGCTAAGTTAGCACCTAAGTTTGTTAAGTGTGAAATAATAGATAAAATTTCCTCTAATGTTTATGTTTTAAAAGACCTTAATAAAAACTATACTGGTCGTTATCATATTAAAGACATAATTAAATATTAAAATTATTCTTGTTTTGACAATGTCTATCTTTGTCTTTGGTACTTTGTTTGAAGTATAATCCCATTGTAAGGTGATGTTTGTGAGGCTAAGGGATTTTGAAAGGAGATGTATGTTAGGAACTTCACAACAATTTATTAATTTCAATTTTAGTTTCCTTCAAAAATAACTTAGGTCATTTTAGGACTTGTTATTGTGTAACTCTACTCCATATTAACAAATTGTTCCACATCAAAAGATCTTATATTTTTATTTATCTTTGTTGTATAGGATTATTTTCCTGTATATATTTTTATACACTTGTATATTTAATATTGTATATTTTGTACAAATTTAGGAATTTAGTTTCTACTCTAATATAGGAGTGAAATTTAATATTCATTTTCTACATTAAATTCACTTGACTTATTTCCACTCACTTAGGGAATGGAAAATTAAGTTTCTTGAACTTTATTTTTGTACAGTTCTGGGTTATTTTCTTAGTATTAAGATTCTCGGATTGGACGCATTTTATGCATTTTTTACACACCTTGTTATACCATTTTTTGGGAAACTTGTGTCTTACTGGACTTTACAATTTTTTGTGCTATTGTGTTTCATACACATAGTCACACCTTACGCTTTGCGCACGGGAAGCTGGTGGTGTTGAGCCGGTCGTAATTGTCGTTTTTCTCTTTTTGTACGATTGTGTTTTTATACACATTGTTACATTTTTTATGCTTTGCGCACGGGATGTCGGTGGTGTTGTGCCGGTCGCAAATGTCATACTTTTCTTATGCGGTTGTGCTCAGAAAGTCAGTGGTGTTGTACTGGTCACAATTGTCATATTTTCTTTATATTTTGCTTGTGCTCGGAAAGTTGGTGGTGTTATGCCGATCACAATGCTTATAAATATATTATTACGACACTTTTGTTGTGATTTTGTTTTGACGTTTTAGATGTTGGAATAGGAATTTGAAGTCGGCGGCTTTTCAACCTAACCGACAGTGGGAAAACTTCATTGTTTTTACCAATTTTCTTTCAGATTCGGCAGCGTTGGTGCTTAACCGATATCTTGTTAGTTTCATATTTTTGTTTCAGGAATAGCTGGTATAGAGTCGGTGGCGTAGGAGCTCAACCGCACTTTTGTATTGATGCTAGAAGGCTGGTTAAGATCAAGGATTAGATTCGACGGCGTTGGTTGCCTAATCGATATCTGGAATGGAATTGAGTAGGGATTGTTTAATTTGTTTTATTGAAGGATTTATTTTCACTTTTGTGTTGAAATAAGTTTTTACTCTTTTCTGAGTTTGGTTTCGGTTATTCCATTAAGTTGGATAGTGTCCTTTGTTTCCATTTGAAACTGGAAATTCTTTTTCAACTTAATTCTTTACTTTTCGAGTGTTTTCACATTCTTTGATTTTTAGGAATGCTTTCCCATTCTTTAATTTATAATTATTTCTACAATACCCAATGCAAGATGCTTTCGCATTGTCTTTTTGTTTATTGAAAAATGTTGCAAGACATTTTGTCTTTTGAGGTTTTTTGGAATTTTGTTCTGGACTCTCATGGTTTTCATTAGAAAAGGAAGTTTCTTTCTTTCTTTTTTCTTTTTGGGGAGGGATGTAATGTAACGACGCGCTCTGCGAACGTCGTCACACCGGTTTTAATTCTATTTTTGAACGAAAAGTTTCGGAACGCGGAGTGAATGACATTTTGACGTATAGCTGTCAAAGGACCTTTCTTCCTAGCGTTGAGGCTGGATGGTCGATATTCATGGCTTCGTAACTTAATTTCAATAAATCTCATAAAAATGAGAGTATTTTTGCCTAAAGGATAATAGTTTGTGTCTTCACAACTATCCTCTTGTGGAATTATAGTTTATTTCTGGTGAGTTGTCATTTTTTAATAAGATTCACTTTGATGGAAATTCGCCACGTTCCTAATTTGAAAAATAATTGTTAAAATTCTATTGTTTCAGCTCTTAATCTGAGAATATTATGATTTCTTTTGCTATTGGCATTGTTCCAGCAAATTAAGGCGGTAAGTCGCACAAATTTATAAAAAATTAGGACCTCGTGTTCATATTGGAGTTTGTTCTAATGACATGCAATTTTATTACAGGTTTCCCAATTGGAACCGCCTTTTTTTTCTTTTTCCTTTGGACTTTTTCTTTGGACCTTTGTCTTCGGTCATCTGCATTTCCTTATGGAGGGTTTGGACTTTTCGCCTCAAACCTGGATGTACCGCATGGGCTTAAACTGAAAACTTCGCCTGCTACGAGCTTTCTCGCTGCTGTGTTTACATATACTCGCCGAGGGATGCCGTGAGCTTACTTTAATTATATTTTAAATCTAAACTTCAAAATAACCTAAAAATGCATTGGTGACATAAGATCATATTGACATAGGAACTGATTGACCTAGCTTATAAAACTCTAATTTTAAATTTAAGGTTAGTTATACATTAGGATTGTATCCTTGCAACTATTTCTAAATGCACACTGGAGTGGACAATAAAACCTTAAACCTCACCGTTTGGTTTCATTTAGCTCACCTCCGGCAGATTAAAAGTTTCCAATCTCCGCTGATTATCCTAGGCATGTGTATCTCCAAGGCGCCCGAACTTTTATGGTAATGTACTTACAAACCAATTTTATTTCTATTTCTTTTAATAGGAGATACAGAGAAAATAAAAACCATTTTTTTTATTATTACATCTGGCACTCGCGAACAGGGACATGACAGTGTGCATATATCTTTATTCCTTGTCACCTTTGCATTATTTTTTACCTTATCATGTTAAGAACAGTGTTTTCTTCATGTATTTTACTGTTACATAACTGTGTATTACAGTAAATCTTTGTTATTGTTTACTTTGCAAAACTAATCATACTACAAGTTAGTACTATTGTTTGTATCTCTCAATTACAGGTGAATGTTTCAATTTGTATAACATGGTTATTGTTATAATTGTTTTATCTTATATAGCTTTTGTTTATTACAGGTAAGATTTTCCACTTAGTAATATTATATAATTACTAGTTCTTAACCTTTATTCACATGTGTGAAAACATAGTAATATTTGAATATTTGCTGTTTACCTTAAGTAGACATAAATAATTTATTTTGTGAATCACTAATGCATTTTTATCTTTATAGGCATTTGACCTAAATAATTTTTGCAACAATAACATTCCATTCTATGAGTTTGTTTGACTTTTGAGTTTAGCGTTTTGCTATCAAAGCAATTAACTTCATTCATAATTTAATTAACTTTAATTAGAAACTTTAATTGATACTTTAATTAGAAACTTATAGTGTATTTAATACAACTTTTTATTAGATTTTCACATCCTTTTATAAATCAAACATGGATAAGGAAATACAGGTCCCGCCTTTGTTTGAGAATATTGTTGGTGATGTTCCAGTTGGTACTTCTACTCATGAGATGCCTCATGTCATGGCTGATTTATCTGAAGTTGTTGATCCATTTTCGAATAGTCGAGGAGCTGGTGATCATAGTCTGAGAGCCGCATCTTCATTTAATATGATGAATGTTTTATTGAATGATAATTTGAGGTGAGAGATATAACAAAACAGTCGAAACATGTATTTCTTGTTTTGTTAAAGATGATCATAGAACTTGGTCAAAATATTTGCCTCATGTTCAATTAGCTTTAAATAGTAGTGTGAATCTAGCTACAGATTTCACTCCTAATTTTTTCATGTTCGGTAGAGAACTTATTTTTGATGCTTCATTGCACCGTTTTAGTAATTCTTTTGATAACCTCAATCAACTTGATGTTGTTGATAGGTCTTCATTTGCTTTTTCACTTAAATCACTTAGTGATATTTTTATAAAAGTTCAAGCTTCATTGCTTAAAGCTTATAAGCGTAATGCGCGTTATTATAATATAGGAAGGAAGGTCATTTCTTTTGAGGTGGGAGATATAGTGTGGAGGAGAAGTTTTGTGCAGTCTAATGCTCCTGCATTCTTTCCGGCTAAGTTAGCACCTAAGTTTGTTAAGTGTGAAATAATAGATAAAATTTCCTCTAATGTTTATGTTTTAAAAGACCTTAATAAAAACTATACTGGTCGTTATCATATTAAAGACATAATTAAATATTAAAATTATTCTTGTTTTGACAATGTCTATCTTTGTCTTTGGTACTTTGTTTGAAGTATAATCCCATTGTAAGGTGATGTTTGTGAGGCTAAGGGATTTTGAAAGGAGATGTATGTTAGGAACTTCACAACAATTTATTAATTTCAATTTTAGTTTCCTTCAAAAATAACTTAGGTCATTTTAGGACTTGTTATTGTGTAACTCTACTCCATATTAACAAATTGTTCCACATCAAAAGATCTTATATTTTTATTTATCTTTGTTGTATAGGATTATTTTCCTGTATATATTTTTATACACTTGTATATTTAATATTGTATATTTTGTACAAATTTAGGAATTTAGTTTCTACTCTAATATAGGAGTGAAATTTAATATTCATTTTCTACATTAAATTCACTTGACTTATTTCCACTCACTTAGGGAATGGAAAATTAAGTTTCTTGAACTTTATTTTTGTACAGTTCTGGGTTATTTTCTTAGTATTAAGATTCTCGGATTGGACGCATTTTATGCATTTTTTACACACCTTGTTATACCATTTTTTGGGAAACTTGTGTCTTACTGGACTTTACAATTTTTTGTGCTATTGTGTTTCATACACATAGTCACACCTTACGCTTTGCGCACGGGAAGCTGGTGGTGTTGAGCCGGTCGTAATTGTCGTTTTTCTCTTTTTGTACGATTGTGTTTTTATACACATTGTTACATTTTTTATGCTTTGCGCACGGGATGTCGGTGGTGTTGTGCCGGTCGCAAATGTCATACTTTTCTTATGCGGTTGTGCTCAGAAAGTCAGTGGTGTTGTACTGGTCACAATTGTCATATTTTCTTTATATTTTGCTTGTGCTCGGAAAGTTGGTGGTGTTATGCCGATCACAATGCTTATAAATATATTATTACGACACTTTTGTTGTGATTTTGTTTTGACGTTTTAGATGTTGGAATAGGAATTTGAAGTCGGCGGCTTTTCAACCTAACCGACAGTGGGAAAACTTCATTGTTTTTACCAATTTTCTTTCAGATTCGGCAGCGTTGGTGCTTAACCGATATCTTGTTAGTTTCATATTTTTGTTTCAGGAATAGCTGGTATAGAGTCGGTGGCGTAGGAGCTCAACCGCACTTTTGTATTGATGCTAGAAGGCTGGTTAAGATCAAGGATTAGATTCGACGGCGTTGGTTGCCTAATCGATATCTGGAATGGAATTGAGTAGGGATTGTTTAATTTGTTTTATTGAAGGATTTATTTTCACTTTTGTGTTGAAATAAGTTTTTACTCTTTTCTGAGTTTGGTTTCGGTTATTCCATTAAGTTGGATAGTGTCCTTTGTTTCCATTTGAAACTGGAAATTCTTTTTCAACTTAATTCTTTACTTTTCGAGTGTTTTCACATTCTTTGATTTTTAGGAATGCTTTCCCATTAGTTGTGATAATAGTTTGTGTCTTCACAACTATCCTCTTGTGGAATTATAGTTTATTTCTGGTGAGTTGTCATTTTTTAATAAGATTCACTTTGATGGAAATTCGCCACGTTCCTAATTTGAAAAATAATTGTTAAAATTCTATTGTTTCAGCTCTTAATCTGAGAATATTATGATTTCTTTTGCTATTGGCATTGTTCCAGCAAATTAAGGCGGTAAGTCGCACAAATTTATAAAAAATTAGGACCTCGTGTTCATATTGGAGTTTGTTCTAATGACATGCAATTTTATTACAGGTTTCCCAATTGGAACCGCCTTTTTTTTCTTTTTCCTTTGGACTTTTTCTTTGGACCTTTGTCTTCGGTCATCTGCATTTCCTTATGGAGGGTTTGGACTTTTCGCCTCAAACCTGGATGTACCGCATGGGCTTAAACTGAAAACTTCGCCTGCTACGAGCTTTCTCGCTGCTGTGTTTACATATACTCGCCGAGGGATGCCGTGAGCTTACTTTAATTATATTTTAAATCTAAACTTCAAAATAACCTAAAAATGCATTGGTGACATAAGATCATATTGACATAGGAACTGATTGACCTAGCTTATAAAACTCTAATTTTAAATTTAAGGTTAGTTATACATTAGGATTGTATCCTTGCAACTATTTCTAAATGCACACTGGAGTGGACAATAAAACCTTAAACCTCACCGTTTGGTTTCATTTAGCTCACCTCCGGCAGATTAAAAGTTTCCAATCTCCGCTGATTATCCTAGGCATGTGTATCTCCAAGGCGCCCGAACTTTTATGGTAATGTACTTACAAACCAATTTTATTTCTATTTCTTTTAATAGGAGATACAGAGAAAATAAAAACCATTTTTTTTATTATTACAAATTCGGTTTGAAAATTCTCTGCCGTTGTCAGACTGAAGTATTGCAGGAGCACCAAGTAGAGTAAATATGTCCAATAAAGTGTGAGCCACTTCCTCAGATCGTTTTGTTTTAAGTGGCCGTAAAACAACAAATTTTGTTAAATGATCTTGTTATAAATTTGTTATCACCGTCGGGCTGGCTGGGACTTCTCGGAATCGGAATCTATCAGATCTACTTGGCACCTAGAATTAAACTCTGAGGATATAATAGGCTTCACAGCAATGCCTTTTTTAATGTTTTTTTGCTTTTGTTGACATGGTTCACAAGGTTCAAGATACGTTTCAATATCCTTACGTGTTATGTTTTTGTAGTGACTCCATACCTCTTTCATCATGCGATTTCTTCCAACGTGACCAATTCGAAAATGAGCCTCGTGTAATATGTCGAATAACTCGCTATCACATGCGTAGTAAATAATAGTGCTTGTAGTTTCTTTAATAGGAAAAATAAGCTTACTGTTCTGGTCAATGGTAAGCACGTCGTATCGCCGCAATAACCAATAATCACGAGAAGTCTTTCTAGCAGTTGTTTTTGCCGTAGAAACTTTTTCAATTAACTCTTTATAAAGTTCATCTTCAATAAAAGCAGTGTTTTTAGCGTTTGTTGGTATTCTTAATGACGCCAAAGTCCTATAAAATCGCTCTTTCATTAGCGCGATGTTTGATTCGGCAGCCATTTTTGGACAATAGCGACGTGCGTACTCACTGACAGTTTACAAGTCACTGCGCGATGCGCGATCGCCGGATCAAGCGAAGCAATAACCTCCCCTCGTCCCGCTGTCTCCGCGTACCCACCAATAAAAATTAAATGTTAAATGTTTTACATTTCCGATTGCTATTTAGGAAATGTATAGATTTCCTAGGAAATGTGTAATTTGTAAGTATAATATAATTTATTTCACATATTATTATTTCCGTTCGATTTTAGGAATTACATACATTTCCTAGGAATTGTATACAATGACAGATTACATACATTCCCGTTAATATATATATAATGAAATAGAAAAATAAATGGCAAGTGTTTGTGAAATTTGATCAACGGGTTGCAAGATTTGACCCGAACAAACGTAGTTACATATTCGTACATACATACATACATGCAATACATTGCAACTTAAAAAGGTTTTTGACGGCAACACACCATTTATGATAAGAGAGAGCAAACTACGTGAGTTTGCACTCGCCTATCTTGCCGCTCGCTTCCACTGTAGTACCTCTCATAGTTACCCCGCGCAATAACTGAGTCGACCGTCTGTTACAAATAATAAATGACTGAATTTTAGGTAGTTTTCCATTTTTTCTTTTCCACTTAGAGATATGGCAACTTCTTGTTCTTCTAAAACAATTCTGTTTTACAGGCAGGCGATGGATGCTAGAGTACCACGAGTGTTATTAAGCTTAGTTTTATGGGCTATGCTACCCATGGCTTCGCTGAACAGTCAAGATGAGGCTGCAAAGGAAAATGTACCACATTCGCGTCAGAAGAGGTTGCTGTGGATTACAAATGACGGCAGATTGGCATTACCACCTGGCACTACGATGACTATCACACCTTCATTATCTCTTCCATTTGTTAGACATCCACCCGTAGGATTTCTATCTAATATGACAGTGGCATTTCCTTTTACTAGTAAGTATACTTTTACTTGTGTTCTAAAATTTTACCATTTACCGTTAAAATTCGAATAGAAAAGAAATAGGGGGCTACAGTCAGGAACTCCACGTCTTCGAAATGCAAGATTCCAATTCGATTAGGATGAAAACCTACGTACATTTCTGTAGTTATAAAACATTGAGTTACACTTATAATTTTAGTTGATTATCGTTTTTAATTACGTAAATTCACAAATTTTGAAATCACACATTGTTTCACTTGTAATAAATACTGAATCGAGTCTCTGAATAACGTTTTCCAATAACTAAGCTACAATAACAAGAAAAAGAAGTCACGTCTTTAGACGTGTTGGGTATTTTTCGTAGAATTTTTTGAATATGAAAAAAACATTGAACTCGCGTCGCCGTTACCGAGATCTCTAGTGACAGATTGCGGTGCGAGGGATATGCCTGTTAACCTCACCGTCGGCAACCAAAAACCGACCCACAGGCGGCGTGCGTTTTGGTCGGTTCGAGTCCGACAACTTCTTCCACCGGCTCCGGTGGGGGATATCCGTGGGGACATTGCGCACGTAAAAAAAAGTAACAGATTGCAACAATTCACATAGGTGGGACCTTTTTATATAAGTATCTACATAATTAGCACTGCCTAAGTATTTTGATAACGAATGGAGAACATTTCTATTTTGTTATTTATCATTTTTATTTATCACGGAAACGCGTCGTGGTTATTTGATCTCAATAGTCTTTCGTATCTTCATGGTCTTTCTAAGTGAGTAATTTCATGTACCGGGATTTCAGATACCCTGAAGTATTCCTTGGAGGTTGAAAGTCAGTATTTACAGGTCTACTAGTATTTGAGTAGAGTAGAGCAATCACTTTGTAGAAACTAATATAGAAAATAAAAAATGTTAATGATAACATATACCTATCATTTATATTAAGTATAGCTAATAGTTATAGTAAGTACATTATTGACAACTTAAAACTTGTAGTAAGTAGCGTAATAATAGTATTAGAAATCTTAATATGTATAGTATAAATTTTCTCACAAGAATGTTTGGATAAAATGAAAAAATATACAAAATGTGCTAGCACTGGTTTCAGTAATAGGTAGGTATTTATTAACTGTACCATACATAGAAGTAAGATTTAAAATAGACTTAGTGAAACAGTTACCTAATTAGCGATGTTGTAGCGCTAGCTTTACAATTAAAATAAAATAACTACTATGTATGTAAATACTTAAAATATAAAATATTACTATTTTAATGGACTGCCTCAATGTGAAACTGACACTTTTATATTTACTTGCAGTCGATTTTGACAAACTAGGTTTAACGGATAATGAAAATCCATTTGGTGACTTCCCACCAATTTTATCGAGGTCTATGGGGAGAGCCGCTGTTTCGATAATGGCAGATTATATAGGCGAGTATTTAAATAAAAGAAGAGGGAAACGTTCGACGAAAACCGTCACTCCTGAACAAGAGAAGGCGGCACTCGACAAATTATATGGAGGAGAAAGGTAATTCATCATTAATTAGTTCAACACGTTAGTGAATATACCTGCAGAAATAGTTACGATACTAACCTCTTTGGTCATGCTAATGATGAGAAAGTCAACAGTAAATCAATTACTTATGAATAACGTCCAAAAATAGGACAAAGGCTTCTAAGGGACCACACACAATAGCTATTAACATTTATTTCACTAGTGACCACGTGGAAGATGGCAACTGTAGCAGTTGAGTTATTGATCGCCACTTTCACCTACACACCAATGAACACATCACAAATTCCACTCACGAAGAATAGATGGCAATAGACGAAGGAAGTTCGCTTCCAAAAGGTGCTTGGAATTCATTCTATGATTCGAAAACCGGCGCCAATTATATAAGCTACGTCAAAGAATTACAACTTAACAATAAGTATAGCATCGGAATTGTTTATGTTAAATAGGTCGTCTTACTTGTTGTAATCGTATTTCTGAATAATTGTTGTGACACCTAAAGTTGCTGGGCAAGAAAACTTCTTCGGTCTCTTTCCTTTACCCTTACGGGACACATTGCTGCTGTCGGCTATGTTCTGTACAGGCGAGAGTGGCATCTCCAGGCAGGAAGCAAGTTAGATGCCATAGGCACTGTAGTTTTAGTCAGTTCGACTCAAGACATCACCGATAAACAGAAAATAGAAAGCAAAAAGTGATGATATAGATAGGGTATCTCATAGTAGTTGACCTTTCTATGCTGATAGAATCTATTTTACCTAATCTGCGTGGCACAGTGAAAGTATTTGCAAATCATCTTTTAATCAGTACCTATTTTTTGTTTCCAATGTAATTCAGAGAATCAGATAAGTATATCTAGACAAAGACTAAATGCGAGAGTTGTGACTTAACATTAAATTATACTTTACTTTTTGACAATTTCAGGGCCATATTGTACGGACTTGCCGAAGATATGTTAGCCAACTTCGGGTTTTCAGGAAAGGAGTGTCTGTTACGAGCAATATGTGAAATTCAAGCACATCCACTTACCAATTTCGGTTTTATTGGCGAAATTATGAAGCTTTTCTTTACGTAAGTTCCATAATATCTTTATGACCAATTAGTTTATTATATGCCTACTGCACAAGACAAACATGAAAATCAAATTAGACATTTTTAATGTGTTGCATAATTTACGTAACAGCATAAAGGTAAATAAATAATTATTTTTACATTGGAGACTGTACCCTACAACTACTTTACTGTAAACTATTTATAATGTTGATTGATGGCGCTTGGTGGAATTTGTTGTTACACATAAAACTTACTCGAACTGACTTGTACTTTGCCTTGTATGAAATAATGTGGAAAAGTACAAGTGAATTTCTCAATATGTGTACTTTACTGTAGCCCACGTACGCCTCAAAAGATTAGTTACGTAAATGGCTTAAAGATCATCTGAAAATGGAATCCTAGAGAAGTAAACGAATCGAATTGTTTATAACTTTATACCATTAGCAGTTCAAAAATATGTCGATAGGTATAATGCTATTTCCAATGGCTATAAGTTGTCTAACTTTGATAAGATGTCGGTTAGGCCATTCTTACGCTCGTGGCCAGTAAATGAAGCAGTCTCGCAGCACTGGTGGGTCAAGTTCATTCCCCAGTCACGCGCCTCTGATTTTATAAATTTCTTGTGCGTGTTCTAAATTATTATATTAATCATTTGTTGTTATATTATTTCCCGATGTTTCACGAAACGTTACAGATTGAAATTAAGCTATTCTTACTGGATAAAAATAACAGTAGGTATCTAAATAATAATACATACATATATACAATCACGCCTTTATCCCTGGAGGGTTATGCAGAGGTGAATTAACACCCACGTTTCACCAATCATTGTATTCGGTCCCACGTTAGTAGGTAGGGGGTGAGCCTATTGCCGTATTCCGGGTACTATTGCTGACTCGAGCCGTGCATCTGAGGCTGTGTCTGTGCTGTATATATTATAAGTCCTATCCCTTAGTCCCCTTGTACGACACCACATGCGAAGAGATGGCCCAAATTCTACTCTGCCGGAAACCTTGAATAATGAAGACCCTTATAACATCGGTGTTATACGCACATAGTCGACCTAACTGTCTTCAACTAGTTCCCTGATAAACCGAAACATTGTTTGGCTACGGTTACTTTAGGGCTGGTGATCACTCCTCGGATTTAAATATTTATTAAGAAAATAGTGTTAGAATAGATATTATCGATTAAAATTGAAACATTTATTTTCAGGCCAAGTAAATCACCGTATGCGCATCTGATGGACGAATACGTAGAAGCTCAAAGAGCCGGTGAAGCAGGAGGCGAATGCTGGCCTTACTATCGGCTATGTCCTAAGAGTATATTCCAATCTTCGAACAAATATTCGTGAGTTAATTTTCTTTTTAATCCCCGATGCGACGACGGGGTGTTAGTTTGACGTACCTGTGTGTGTGTGTGAGTGTGTATGTGGGTGTGCGCGCCTGTGTGTGTGCGCGTGTGCGTGTTACACAACCTCCAAAAAGTTGAAAATATATTATGCCCTTTAACTTTGTTAAGCCTAGTAATATTTTAGTGATTTACTAGTTAGCGTCCCCCGACCTGGCTTGTTATGTGGTACCTACTTAGTGTGTATTTTTTTAAATCTGGGTTCTGTTCTGGGTTTCATTCGCCTTTCACATTGAGATCACATAAAACAATCTCAAAATTTGAGACATAGATATGTAGATTAATTGCAAAATTCTAAATTTTAATTATATACTTAATTATAATGATGCACTATTATTTTAATAACTTTGTTGTCATGCTGTAAAATTTGTTAAATAGATACTGTTGCTAGGTCCTACCTACCTACCATTTCCTCCGTTTTATAACTTAAGTAAACCTTGACCTCTCCTTTTCTCTATACCTAACTCACACCTAAGAAAGATATCGATTTCCAGGAAGGAGGCAGAAGACTTACACAGGCGACAAGAGCATGAGAATATCGAAGATAACAAAATAGAAGATGTACAGGCAATGTAAATTCCTTAACGTGATTAGGGGCTCGTGAGAGCCAAACAAACCCAAATGTAGTGGTAGTTAGTTCCGACCAAAGCTGTTGTTAATATTGTTAGACTTGTACTAAATTGATTTTGTTAATTTATTTTTTACACCTAAGTGCCATTCTATAAATAATTTAGTTTTTTATGTAGATATTCTTCGAAAAGGAGTTATTTTATTTTAGTCGGCGTTTCATTTCATTATTGCGGCATAATAATAAGTACATATATATATATACATAAGTAACGTTTCATCTGGATTGTTACTGGCTCGTGGACCAAGTTATTACCGTCATATTACCCAGATTACGTAATTACTCAGTCTACTATGATTACCTACTTACAGTAAAAGTCTATACGTAAAATAGCACCGCACTTTAAACTTATTTATGTCATGAAGCCATCGCTCTATCATATGTATAAAGAATAAAACTTATAAAATTATACGTATAATAATATTTTCCAATGCATACGAAAAATGCCGTGTAATAAGCACCCACATCTCCTCCCATCTGGAAATTACCCATTAGACATATTTTTGAAAAAAAAAAACACTTTCGCCATCTTGCACAATGGTCAGCTTTTTTGAAAACATTTTTACTTACAAAACAAAATGCATGTTCGCCATCTTGTCTTCGTCATGTATAATAGAAATAAAATTCAAAACATATGACTAGCACAATTTTCATATTTTATATTGGTGTACTGAATGAGATGCCCCATTTTTAATATTATGCCGCATAGCGCCCAAAAAAATTGTCTCCTAAAATTTTTAATTTTACTGACTCTTGACGGTTTCACCAATATCAATTGTTTGACTTTGATGTTACTTTCTCATAATTAGGTTAAGGAACATGTCAGTCTCACATAGCTAGTGATTTTGTAAATGTTATTTAATAATTTGTTAAGTAATCAAATAAATTATATTAATTAATTCAATTTTATTTAAATTAACCTTATCATCTTATTCGCTGTAGTTTAATCTACCTAATAAAAGATTTCAATAATTCTTTTAGTAAAAATAAGTAGAATAACAAAATTACAGATATATAAATAAATAAATATTCCACAACATTCTACACAACGCTATATAGACCGGTAAGCATAGCTTAACTAGCTTGTGTTATGGAATCTAGAATGCGGATTAACATACTTAGATACCTTTTTTGTAAATACATACATATTATACATAGAAACACCCAGACGAATGCAAATATACATATTCATGCATACAAATATTTGCACTGAGCGGGAATCGAACCCGTGCCCCCTGCATAGCAATCAAATGCTCTACCGCTACGCCACAGAGGTCGTCAAAATATGCATAGGTACTTAATACCAGGTAATAATAGGTATTTTTAAAACTATGTGGGTACTATAGGAACTCTACTGAAGTCTCTCGGTTAATATACTTTAAACACTTTGTGCCGTTTCATTACTTTTGATACAAAATATCACTTTTTTATCTTTACATTAGACCAATAACTTTATATGTCTAATATTTTATCTAAATTTCCTCTATATCAAGAGAAAGACGGTAGAGAGTTGTTCGTGGAATTAAACCTCTACATAAGGCGGATATAAGTAGACTGCTGATTCATTTATTAACCCTAACAATGCAGACTTACCTTAGCCAGATCTTAACAATGATCTATGCAATATCATGATCGGTGATAGTCCCCTATTTACTCTGACATGCGCATGTGACCTTCCACTGTACTAGCACCTAGAAATAACTCAATTTACAATTCAAAGTCAATATTCGGTTTAGCCTATGATGAAAAAATCTCTGTCTTAAATACCTTTAATTTGTATTCTTAATGCTTAAAGTAGGTGCTTAACGCTTTAATACGAACATAATGTAATAAGATAAGATGACACGGTCAGCGGAAACGGTCCTATCCGCTAAGTAACTGTTTAGATTCATAAATAGATAAACCAGTAGTTGTACTCTTCTTCACATATAAACAAGTTGTTATAAATGAATTTCAGAACAATAGCTTTGTCCCTTTGTCCTTCAAACAGCAGGTATCTTCTACACAACCCAACTGTAACTAGTCTAAACGCAAACTGATGGATGCTTGCAAAAACAAATAAAATTAAAAGATGTTGTCAACATTTTTCATCTTCATTAACAGCCAAAAGATAAATTACCTAGTGTTTGGATCGCAAGAAGTGAAAGACTGGCCTCAGGAATCATTCAATGTTAAACGTGTCTATCAATACTCTTGGCCGCATAGGTTATCATGAGCCGTGTGCTTGTTTGCAACCTTAATAATAATAAAAATATTAGATTAATTAGTACCTAACCAATAAATGTCCCAGATTGATTAATAACCCAGCTCACGCATGCCCGTAACCGAAAATTTAACAAAACACTAACGTTTAAGTTAACGTTACTTGAATTTCAATAAAGGTGAAATACACAATGGCGTAAACGATATTTAACTCACGATAGCGCGATTTAAAAGCGATATAGTGCACAGATACCGATAAGTGACGTAGAACAGCCGCAACCCTACGAAACTAAACCAGAAAGCTCCGTCAGGGGGCGTGGAAATGAAACGTTACGCGACCCGTTTATTTTCTATTTTGGAAAAAACCTGCTATGATTAAGGTAAGTCCAACAACTGAACCCGGAAAACATATAATGTGTCTACAAATTGTATTTGTGTGAATTGTTTATGTGCATCATTTATTTTAGGCGCAATATGTGATGTTCGTGCTAATACTTATGTTAAGTGCAATGCTTGAAACTGCCTCTATAACCAAACGAAGCTATTCGGATCAATCCGTCAGGGGATATGTCACAGAGGTATGTATACTTACCTATTATAATATATCTATCTTGATAATATAACCTTATCATGAATTAAAACGATAAAAGTGATAAAATAAATCGATAGAATATGTTTGTAGAGAACATGCTGGTGGAACGAAGTATGCAAGGAAGAATTCCAGACATTGTTTCGGTGTAAATGTCCATCATGGTCTTATTGCCGAAGTCCTGGCAGGTATTACAACGCAGTATGCTCCATGACTGAGACCGGTTACATTTGGGATCAGCCGCACTCAGAATGGCGGGGCCAGTAGCAAACATGCCAATCAATCAATCAATCAATCAATCAACATAACAAACATGAATACAAGTATTTGTGAAATATCCGAAATGTTATTGTAACTTCATTCTAGCTTGTTACGGTAATTTTACCTTTAAGAAACCTTAAATCTGCAAATGTGCCAAATTCATGCAACGACTCTAATTTGAGACTGATTCAGTATAAAATGAAATCAAATTTCGTCTTCTATTTTCATATTTAACCTTAGAGAATGCACCTCAATTTCATCTTTTCATCACGTTGAACAAAATCACAAAATGTCTAGTGTAACGCGGTGTACCTTGACCAATTTTTTTGAATACACTTGTTAGAATTATTTGAAAAGTAAATATATGTTTATTCGATGTTTATGGATTTCATTTCTTGTTTCCTTAACGTTGACCTTGGAAGTGTACTTCGAGAAGGCAATGCTGAATCGCGCATGCGTATTTTTCTATGTTGAAGCCAGTAATCAATAGCAGGAACAGAGAGCAAACGAATCCTAACAATTAGATAATACAAATAGCAGTGTTCGTCAAAATGCTTCGGTTTGTGTTATTTCTCTTCGCTTTCACTGGTATAAATGGTGAACCAGAAACAGTAAGAGAAAATTTGGATTACTTCACTTACGGAGGCAATGAAGACATCTTGAAGAACTTGGAACTACATTTGGTACGTAGCGCAGCATGAATTTATTTTGCACAGTTTGAAATAAAAATACCTTTACTCCGGGCAATAAAAGGGCAGATTTCAAACCTTTTGATGATAATAAAGTAATCAAACCTTACCTAAAATTTTAATTTCTTTAAGTGGAAATAATACTAACTACACTTTAAAATTCAGCCTGCCTCTCATTCGGAAGCCAATCTGGACCAACGCGGTTCAACAACATCATACGCCCTTAAAGAGCTTTCAGTGGTATCCTTAAGTTGATCCACATTTGATCACCAATGTGATGTAACATGATAAGATGACACAAACAAACCATCCTATCCATCCAAACTCGCTAGTTGTCGAGTCATTAGATATTAATAGTACCGCTACTGGCCGTACTGTTTCTCTAGTAGAAGTCAAGTGTTTTAAATTAGCATTAGTAACACCTACAAACCAACAACCCAATAAAACTAGTCCAAACTCAGACCTATGGTAGCTGGTAAAAACATAAAACAAATGATGTTACGTTGTTAAACTTCGCCATCTTCATTTACAGCCAAAAGATGAAGTCGTGCTAAGACCGCAAGAAGTAAAAGACTGGCCTCAGCAATCCTTAAATGTTGGACAAATAACTGCTGTATCCATCAATTCTCTTGGCCAACCTGTTATATTCCATCGAGCTGAAAGAGTATGGGATGAAAGGCAAGTAATTTAAATATCAATTAGTTGTGTAAATGCCGACATAAATATTGATGATCTCAATTTTAAGTCAAACATCTGTCAATTTCCACAGCACTTTCAACGAATCTAACGTCTACCAGAACTTAGATAAAGGTCCAATTATCGAAGACACAATCTTAGTTCTCGATCCACAAACAGGATCGGTGCTGCACAGTTGGGGAGCGTATGCTTTCTACATGCCCCATGGACTTACGGTTGACCATCATGACAACGTTTGGGTAACTGATGTCGCTAAACATCAAGTATTTAAGGTAAGTAAATATCTGTATATAGCTATCTAAATATATTTATATATAGCCCAACCCGCAGTTAGACAGGAAAAAGTGGACCCCAAAAGCGAAGTGAAAGCAAAGAGAAGTGAAAACATCGAATGCGACCGGGATGAATTATGTTTTTTTTTCAACTGTTATCGTATTTTTATTACAGTACACTCCAAACAACCACAAATACCCTAGCCTGACTATTGGAGAGGCATTTACAGCCGGCTATCCGTATAGACGTCGAGTACTGCTTTGTATGCCGACATCTGCCGCAATTGCTACTACTGGAGAAGTATTCGTCGCTGACGGATATTGCAACAACCAGATACTGAAATTCAACGCGGCAGGCAAACTGCTACAGGCGATACCAACCTACTCAGACAATTTGAGCTTAAACCTTCCGCACAGTATAACCTTATTAGAGCATCTGGATATTGTTTGTGTTGCTGATAGAGAAAATATGCGGATCGTGTGTCCGAAAGCTGGTCTGAAGAGTTATGTAGAAATGTTCGCACCAGCTACTGTTATTGAGGACCCTACATTAGGCAGAGTGTTCGCTGTTGCATCGCATGGAGATATGATCTACGCTGTAAATGGTCCTACGTCTCAGAATGTTGCTGTTCGAGGATTTACTGTGAATGCAGTCTTTGGGAATATTTTGGATACTTGGGAACCGAGTACTGTAAGTTTACTTTTAATGTTGTAGCTAACAATATTCTTGTATAGTTTTTATCTTCTTAGGATTTTGAACTTTTGAAGATTAATTTAATTATGGATTCTAGTGCCAAGAACAGCCAATGGCGAACGACTAGAATTGGAATTCAATGATCAAGTAGTATACTATTATCATACGTTTTGAGCGTGCCGTAATGATGAAAAAAAAAAACAAATCCCATTGGTTTACTCTCACTCTGATGTCCCCACAAGCTCATTCAAATCAAAGTGCCACCTGCCCGCAGTTCTTCGAAAATTCGGTGCGCAAAGACGTTTCATACTGGACCTTCTGTCTGGTGTATTACAGTTTAACCTAGTAATCATATTTTTTCTTTTACAGGGATTCACTAACCCTCATTCCTTGGCTGTGACAAGAAACGGATCACACTTGTACGTCTCAGAAATTGATCCCAACAAAATATGGAAGTTTGAGCTGACCGACGTATATGACAAAAAGTAGAAAGTTCTTTAAAAATAAATGCGTATAGAGCTATATTTATTACTACAGAATATGATATATAGAAAAATGCTTGAACGCGAATATAATTCGCTGTATTATAGGAAATTAATGGAATAGGAATGTTTATCGATTGTATGTACCTAATAGTACCTATAGAGCGAGCTCAAGATTATATATTATGATATATGAATATTACCAACGAAATCTGTTAGTTTTAGTTGATATACACGTGTCCTTTAATAATGTCTACAGCTCTACGCTAATAAGATATCTAATGCCTCTTTGAATAAAAGTAGTTACTTTATCTTGTCACACAGAATTATTAAGCTTAGATGGCAGGGTTTACCTACCTTTTGCCTAAATAACAATTTTTGTTAGATAATTTTGATCCGTATCCTTACTGCTATTTGCCGTAAAGCTTCAGAATATTATTTGCTCGAAATTTAGCCGTTTTGATTGCCGAGTGTGGCAAGAAATTTCCAAAAATCTTCGAATACGGATTGGTTTCTTTTACAAAATAAGGGAATGTTACTTCTGAGTAAACTATCTGCTATAGCAGCTATCTGCAGTATTTAGAGATCTTTCCCTCCGGGTGTGTTAATTCCACCCTACCTAACTTAATATACCTGTCTTATTAGAGATTAGATAATATATATTTTACCACATGAGTGGATATTATTATACGGGTGTTGAATATATTAGGTAGTTGTTTGACATTGGAATTGCAGGTCCAATGAAACACGCACAGAGAATGATCCTAACGAGAATATTTGTAATATTAAATGCATATTCGACATATTTATAGATAATCTCAGTACTCAGTAGTCAGAAACAAATAGATAACAAGAACGTATTTCACTACTGATAGGAACCGCGAGCAAGTAGAACTAAACTCCGTAAAATGTAATCATTATAGTGCAATGAGTAAACCACTAAAACTCATTTCTGTCTAGCGGCTTTTCACTAGTGAAACTTAAATGTTTGAAATATTAGATCAGTATTAAATATTAATCGGGACTAAATCAATTGTCACGCGTGAATTTTGTACCATCTATGAACGTGGTCACGTCACCCGTCACCCCTCGAGCGCCTAGCGACCGAGAGAGGTCCATTTATTTCGTAAACAAAATTGAATATACATAGTAGGTTCTATATATGGAGCGTTAGTGCCCGTTTATCTCTAGATATGAGTACCTAGTAATTCTAAAAAATGTATCAATCATAACAGTATTATTCTGTACGATGTATTTTCATAAAAATATGTAGCGATAGTAACGCACTTAACTATTATTTGCAAAGTGATTCGTATTGTACTTCCAAAATTAACTATGGACCAAAATTGGCACTTTTATATCAAAATTCTTCGAAATTTTGTTTTGTTTAGCAATAAAGGTAGAACAAAATAATAGAATCAAATAATCACCAGTCATGTAATGTTTTATTATTATCTTAAAATAAATTAGTACTTAAGAACGCACATAATAAATTAAATATACATAGCTAGTTCATTCTACACCAGATATTCTTACATATATTACATAACATACATTATGATAAAGACATGATATAATAAAAGTACATACATATATAACTAATTTTATTTCATACAACATTTCGTCACGTTAATCACTTTCCCAATTTCTGCTTAAATCCTGTATTACCGTATATTTAATACATACCTACCTTACAATTCGTATTTTCTTTTTCTCATAACCTTCATGAATAACACCATATCTGTAGAAAAAAAAAGGATGATTAGTCATGATAGTCACTGGATTAAAATTTGTCTGCCTACCCTAATGAGAACGAGGAGTGACGCTAATTAATGAGGCACTCTGCTTGTATATATTACTAGCTTGTAGGTGTATATACGAGCAACGTTTTTACGAAACAAATTATTAATGGTAGGTATCATTGGTGTCGCTTTTCACGATTTACAAACTACAATATGCCCTAACCCCTCGTTATCACCTAAGTATAAAACATGTATTTGACAAGTTTCAATATGTCACAGGCAGGTTCAGTGTGAATGCAATTGTGTTTTATAGTTGTTGACAACTTATTGGCTATACATACTTTGTGAACGAAAATATCTGAGACAGTCTCATGTGTAAAACATATGTATTGTGTTTTGACAAGTCTTCAAAAAGTTTTGTATCAAACAAGTTACAACTTGTTTCTTAATGAAAACGAGGGGTAAGAGAACACGGACACGAATTAAAATAAGTGTTTGATGAATTGAGGTAAGCATAGCGTGCTCACTGTCACTGGATAAAGTTAATCTCTTTAAGTGCTCCCTGAGTTCACTTAAAGAGTTAGGGACTCTTTTCGGACGAATTTGATCAATATCGTACCAATCAATACAATTTACAAGATGTGCCACTCAGAATCACAATTGCGCCCGCACGTAAATAAATCGATTTCTCTGGGAAGCAATAGAGTAAAATTGAAGACTTACTTATAAATATAACCATGACAACCGCCAGCATAATCCAGAGCCAGCATTTCCAAGCGCTTCGGCTGTGTTCCTGTAGCCGCTCAGATTCCACTGTGAGTGATGACAAATTTCTGTCTGTGAGATCCGAGGACTTCTTAAGCGCCTGTTGAAAATGACATACAAAATAATGTAAGCAATAACTTTTCGTACATCATGCAATGTGTCGAGATATAATATGTACACCATTACAGAATTTCTGTACATTTATTTGAAGAACAGGAACAGTGGCAAAGGGTGCAAATTTTCAAAAGGGAAACCAATGGAAATATAATCTTGCCCTCGACCTAGTTTGTCAACATCACGATTTGATCAATTGGAAAATCAGCAGAAATTGGGTAATAGGAACCACTCGCTACTGATAGATAATGATTTAAAAATACTAAGTTCACTGTTAGCCTCTGGGCCTTGATTGAACATTTGTTGAACTAAACACTATGATCAGGTGGATAGCAATTCGCATAGCTTAGCTGGTATAACCCATTAAAGGTTAAAAACACTTAATACCACTTTCGGTAAACCAGGACAAAATATATAGGGACGCCGTTGTCCCATAGGAACGCCGTTGTCCCACACCTGATGGGGCCTTCTATAGCAGTCGGGGTGCCGGAGGGATATGCCTGAGGCTACCTCACCCTCGGCAACAGATGGCCCAAAACAGCCATGCGGTTTTAGTCGGTTCGAGTCCGACATAACCACCCCGCTGTCCACGACGGGGGGTATCCGAGTGAATTACCGCACGTTAATAAAAAGGAAATGAAATTTCAAAAAAAAGGGTTGTGTAGTTTTCTTACATTTCCCTTTAAAGGTTTATACCTCAGTATCTCCTTTAATAATAGTGCTGGCTATCTCGGACTGCTCCTTCAGACTCTTTGTGAGCATGACCATGTTTTCAGCTACTTTCTCCTGCATGTTTTGATGGTACTTCAGCAATGTATCTATATCTTCTTGGCTGCTGGTGTTGCTGGTGAAGTTTGGCGCCTTGATAATGTTGCGTTTTCGTAAGTTATCATCACTGTCTTCTGTAATGTATAATAACATCCAATTTTATTATCATAGCGTCCAGTTCGGCCCACAAAAAGTACTGATGCTAAAAGTGGTGTATGTGATTCTAGTCGTAAATTTGGAACAGATATGTTCTGCTGATCTTGCATAAAACATCTATCTATTTTCACAAAAATTAGGAGGATAGTTTTTACGGCAAATATACTTAGCAGTAGTATTTCTTAGATAAGGTAAGTAAATTTTCAGATGGAACAATATTTTAATATAATTTTGACAATTTGCGTTGGCAAAATGCCATTGTTAAGTTGTTGGTACAGCTTGCCGGTTCTGTAAAATTATATTGGATTTATTCGTTTAAAAATTCTCAGTAGCAGTACTGAGTATAAAAATTCACTTCCTATTATATGGCAGTCTAAAACGTCGTTAAAATGGCACACATTAATGATTGGTTTATAGGAGCTAGGACAAGGCGGTATTTCCGCCCAATTGAGCAGTCCGACTGGGGAAGTACCTCCGCTCTACAGAATACCGCGGTTATAATAACTTCGTGTTGTGTTCCCAGCGGTGAGTAGGGTAGCCAGAGCTCACTGGAGAATTTGTGCTGTCAGTGGGATGACTAAAGGCTTGTCCTGCTTTGTCCTCTACACTGAGTACTGACTACAGAGAATGTGCTTACAGGGTCGGCAGCGCGAGTGTCCTCTGATGTTACACACATCCATAGGCCATGGTAACCACTTTCCATCAGGTGGGCCATGTGCTTGTCTGCCACCTTAGTTGTATAAAAAATTATCAGCTCTGTTCCCGGTGTTCCCATTCTAACCTGGACACACCTGAGTTGCTAAAAGCCTAGCTAGACCTATGACGACTTGATCTTTTGAACTCTCCTTTTTAACTCTTACTATTACGCCCAAGTGCTATTTAATACTAACCTAAACCGAACAGTTCTGATCTCAGCTCCATTCCATACTTAACAGTAGTCTTCTGATGTATCTCTTGTGCGGATGCATCAGCAGACATTGTTGCTGCTCCATGAGATAGCTGCTGAATAGCTTCCAACTGGAATAAGATAATTAATTTATCAGAAGCAATATAGTAGCAGGTTGTGATGTTATTTATTATTTACAAAATTGACAGTATTTATCATTAACACATGACAACACTTTTTAAAAGAAAAGAATTTGTGACTCTTAAAACCATGTAATTTCACTTCACAATAGATACCTACTTTTTCAACAGGACTGTTTAGAGATGCTGTTTGAACAACACCTTTCAAAAATGTGACTCTCTTGGTGTATTCAAGCAAAACATCCTTGGCTGGCTTACTGTGAAGTAAAAAACTTGATTTTAGTACTGTATTAGAACAAAATTAATACAAACATCCACTGCCAAGTCTATTATTTCAACTGCTGCTATGAACAGTATTGAAACAGAAAGATAATAGGATCTGTTTTAATTACACTATAATGCATAATAATGTTGTATTAGAACCAAAAAATATTTTTAGGAAAAGTACATAATTAAGAGCAAGTTTTGAGTCAGAAACCATTGATACTGAACACTGAGCAATAAACATCATTGATGACACACACAGTGATATTCACACATGTTGATATACACACTCCCCATAACTAACCAATTCATTTGTATTTGCCATGGTTTGAGTGAATGCAATCTTTTGAATGTGGTAGATCCGATGTTAGTGTAAGTGTACATATGGTTGACAAGCATGGAAGTGGCACTATTGACAGAATAAGTACACATAAGTGAGATTTTTTTTAGAAACTGGTAGATTCGAATATCAGAAACCTATCATTTTAAAATTACACTTTTACTTTTAACCAGAGCGCCAGCAATTAGGCAAATCTACTCTTCATTTGTGGGCCAATTCATTCATTTATTTTATTTTGTACTCAGTTATGCTGAATAGTGCTTACCTGTGTTATTTTTATTATGAAACTACATAGGTATGTCACCACATGCTATAGATAATTGCAATCTGCTAAATTATACAGAGACAAATACGAGACAAATAAAGTTTTCTCTATTTTTTAAACTTTGAATTAATTGACTGAACTGGACTACATACTTTTAGTGCTTTATAGTGACGAATGTAATTTAGAGAAATGTATAAAGAACTTACTCAGGACCCATCTTTAGTTCAGTAATCATGTCGCTCAGACAGTCAACATACTGCTTCAACCTCCAATTGTCGTCTAAGGACTCCTCCTTAGCTATCAGCTCACATTTATTTAGCAGCTGCCGCAGGTTCATTTCTAAACGGCTCTTCTTAGGAACAGTGGCATAGGCAGGTTGTCTCTGCACTGCCATTTTATAATTATTTAAAACAAGCCTTATATTTATATGGCTATTAACAATTTAAAGTTCAAGACAGTTATTTTAATATACACTTTCAACTTTAATTAACTGTGAATCAAAAAGTAGAATTACATTAAATGTGTATAAAATGTCTTAAATCCGACTTTTTATTTTATTAAAATAAATAGCTAATGTCTTAATTTATGACACTGACAAGACAATAAATATTATGTCACTAAACTTCATGTGATGACATATGTCATTTCTAAAGCTTAGAAATGAAACGTTTAGTTTCTTGCTCAAAGAGCATGAGGTAATCATGGACAGTTCTGAAATAAACTATAACCAATAATCAGTTTTTAACACGAAAGAGGATCAGTAATTTTTAGGTCACCCACCGGTAACAAATAGTGGCAAAGTAACTTTTTTTTTTTCATGACTATTAGCATAAAAGACACCTATTCGTATGTTTAAAGCATGTTCAAAAAACACTGATCGAACCGGCGACAGTTCTGTTGTTTCTTGGGTTAAGGATATTGATGTTTAATACCGCGAAGACCACGGTAGCCTAGTGGTATGGGTAATGGACTGCTGATACGAGGTCTCGGGTTCGATCCCAGGTTTACCATGGCACATACCAATGTCTTTTCGATGCTTTTCGAAGTTATGTGTGCATTTATCGCAGGTTTAAAAGTGCCCGGTTAATGGCAATAGACTCGCCACCTATTACATTGGGACCTAAACATAAACTGGTGAAATGTGCGTACTGGCATCTCTGCCTACCCCTTCGAGGATATAGGCGTGACTATTTATACTGTAGATTGATGGCACTTGGTGGAATTTTTTGTTACACATATTGATAACTCACTTGTACTTTTCCACATTACTCTATTGCTTATTACACCTGACCGGTTTCGCTTTACGGCATCCTCAAAGGAGTGTCGCAATGTTTCCAATAGGAATGTTCTTAAATGTCATTATAAACCTTTGAGGATGCCGTAAGGCGAAACCGGTCAGGTGTAATAAGCAATAGAGTAATGTGGAAAAGTACAAGTGAGTTATCAATATGTGTATATAGGCGTGAGTTTATGTTATGTTATGTGTTATGTAATAAATATTTTGTTTAATTAATAATGATTATTACAAATCATAGAAGGATGTTATAAATATATATGTTGTACTAGCGTACCATTGCCTATGATTTTTGGCTAGATATTCTTTAGCTTTTAATGAGTGTCCACTATTGGTTAATTGTATTTAATGTAAAAATATCTTAGTTTTTAAAGGTTTTAACTGTATTCTTTATGAAATATTATATAGAATATGGTAGAGTGAAGTTTGATTTGTCCTTAAAGTGTCAGCCATCGATATTTTCACCTTAATTTGTTTTTTTTTTCTTTACAGATTTTGATAATCCTTAACTTTATTTTGCTAAAAGCCGGTGTTTGGAATTAATAATTTGACAAAAAAAACTACATCAAAAGTTTGTTGTCATCGCTTGAATAAAATTATGGTTTCAGTTGCCATATAGAAAAATAAAAATAAAAGTTGTTTGTTCCTAGTTTTAGCATTAAAATTAGCGCTGTTCGTATTACACTCAATAGGAACATTTGAAAAAGTAACTCTTCATGCTTAAATGTTTACTGTTTAGTGAGTCTGGAACACCATTAACTGCATTTGTCAATGTCATCTAAAAATTGTCCGGCAAACTTGCTTTTCATTATTATTTTGCAATAAATAGTACATTATCAAATATAAAAAGTTATATTAACACGAAATAGTGTTAATTATTTTCAAAAATGGTAAGTTACGCAATTTACTCTATGTAACGAATATTTGAGCTTTAGTTACATAGGTTAGTAATCTTGCTTGGTCATTGAGATTAATAACAACTTTTTCTTTTTTCATAGGCTCGTCGTTATGATACTCGTACGACTATATTCTCGCCGGAAGGTATATAATTTAAACTAATTTATTACACTGTTATAATCACTACTCCCATATTTTCATTGTACTTTTTTCATTAGGTCGATTGTATCAAGTTGAATATGCGATGGAAGCTATCAGTCATGCGGGGACATGTCTCGGCATATTGGCCACCGACGGTATCTTGCTTGCTGCAGAGCGGAGAAACACTAACAAACTCCTTGATGAAGTATTCTTTTCTGAGAAAATCTATAAACTGAATGATGATATGGTATGTTCTGTGGCTGGTATAACGTCAGACGCCAACGTCCTGACGAATGAGCTCAGACTGATAGCTCAGAGATATCTCCTGCAGTATGGTGAATCCATCCCTTGTGAACAACTTGTGTCTTGGTTGTGTGATGTCAAACAAGCCTACACACAGTATGGAGGTAATTATGTTTTAAATGATATTACTAATGCTATGCCCACTTGATGATCCTCTATCAAGACTAACACATGCCCAGAACAACTTCCACTTTTTATCTTGATTTGGCTTAACTTGGTTTTTGCAAGAGTGATTGCCATGTGAGCTCCCAATCCTGAGAGGAAAGGCAGTACTAGAGCCTTGTCTGTTATTTTGCTAGTATTTTTACTGATATATTAATTTGATATGCTGAGAGGAAAGGCAGTGCTAGAGCCTTGTCTGTTATTGTTATTTTGCTAGTATTTTTATAGATATATTAATTTGCTATACAAATTTTTAGGTAAGAGACCATTTGGTGTGTCAATCTTGTACATGGGCTGGGACAAGCACTATGGATACCAGCTCTACCAGTCAGATCCCAGTGGCAACTATGGTGGATGGAAAGCAACTTGCATCGGAAATAACAGTGCCGTAAGTTTGATTTGTTATTTTCTACAGTTTGCTTTCATAATAGAAGCCAATTTAAGAACTTGATTATACAAAAACATATGTACTGGGTGCTGTTCTTGAACAAAAAATTGGTGAGGTGAATTTGACAATTTCAAAATAAGCAGACCATATATTATTAGGTTAGTGTGAAAATAGAGAAGTACAGGTATTTAAACTATCATGGTCATTCGCATCAGTATCAAAATAATTTCCTATGTTGCATTTTTGAGTTTCCGATATTTAGGCTCTGTTGCAAGCACCATGATCACGGAGGAACTGGAGTAGTGCCGAAATATTGTAAACTCAAAACAATGCAACATGGTAAATATCCCGATTATTTTGATACTGAAAAGAGAAGTATGTCTTCAATCAAATAATGCCCTTAATCTTTTGATATAATAATAGTATTTTGATAAAATATCTATCAAATTCTAAACTAATATCAGTTGGGAGCCAATGTTTTATCTCAGCCTCAATATTGATGAAACAAGCAACTAAGTTAATTGTATATTTTTAATATTCAGTTAGCAGATTATGTGACCCAAAATATTTTTCTTATATTACAGGCAGCAGTTTCAAGTTTGAAACAGGAATACAAGGAAAATGAGACTACTCTTTCTGAGGCCCAGGCGTTGGCTATCAAAGTTCTCAGCAAGACCTTGGATATGACCAAGCTGACACCAGAAAAAGGTGAGATTGTACAAATCTGTAACTGTAAAAAATGATTATATAGCTTTTCTAAACTGCAATGACGTCACCCACACATTTACATTTATATAAACATGTCTGTTGTTGCTTGAACTGCATCGGTTCAAGATAATTTGCTTGTGTGTAAGATAGTGTGTAGAGTTAGGGGAATTGCATGAAATAACTCATGTATAAGGGCAGATTACCCTTCCGGTTAACAGTGTCCTCTGCTGAAAGTAGGTAAGTAAAAGTGATAGTGGGGATGTGCTATACCAAACTAGATACTTAAATGGAATTAAAATCAAAACAATATATTGATCATTAGTGACAGTACAACAGCTTAACATAATAACGTAATATGTCAATGCAAATAATTGTTTCTTCAACAAATGGTAGGGTATTAGAACTTTTGTTTGATTGATACAAATAGATCATGCATGGACACAACTTTTGCTCGCGCACTGAAGCTCTTTAACATGATAAAAATGCAACAATATTATAAAATAAATGGACATGGGAAAACAGATGTCTTTATTTGATAAGTAAAGTAAGTTAATTAAGAACTGAAATATGTAATTTAAATGTAGCTTGTGCTAATTTGTATCTCTTTTTTTTAAATAATTTTACTTTATAATTACAGTGGAAATGGCTACTTTAACACGCAAAGACAATAAGACAATCATCCGAGTGCTCACAAGCGTCGAAGTAGAACAGCTAATTGCTAACTTCGAGAAGAGTGAGGCCGACGCCGAGGCTGCCAAGAAGCTGCTCCCTAAGTCGTAATTATTCCTTTGATATAAGTATTCGCATATTGGTACATTAAAGATTTTACAATACATAAGACTTTCATTTAGTAGACAACCTTTTTGTTTTAATTTTCAAAAACAGAACATATAGGTTGACAGTTAGGTAGAGGTCATTATTACGGTCTTCGTGGCGTGTGTGGCGGTAGTGAACGCGACGGTTATGCAGGAGGCGCAGGTGCACTCCCCGCTCAATGCAAATACGGGTATTGCATTGGTCTGGTCAGTTCCGCAAATAGCCTTTTCTGCGCCCTACGTGAGATATTATAATAATATGTAGATACTTTAGAGCAGTGCTATGTAGAGACTTACTTTTTTTAGGATGATAAAATACAGCACAAGGACATGTTGGACTAATTATTATCTAATATTTTATACGATTCAATTCAATTATTTTTTTGCGATATATGGGTACTTACTATAGAAAGAGAAATCTATTTTTTAAAGAACGAGAGCTCACGATACAAGCCGAAGAGCTATTACGACCGCGATTATCCAAGTTCTCGAACGAATCCAGTGGCTGCGTCTCGAAGTGACTGCTCAAAACCGAGACCATGTTCTTGAGGGATATGGTAGCGAAGTGGGAGCGACGACTAGGGTAATCACGCGCAGTGCATGCCGTATTAGCGGCGGTAAGACCGGATTGGACCTGGAAAAAACCAACGCTCGAGTGTTATATCACTCTGACGCGGGCAAGGATTCGGGGCTGCACACGCTCACCTGGAGCCCGGCGTGGGAGATGCCGAGATGGGAGCTAGTAGCAGCCCTAGGAATGGCTTGCTCACGGCGATTGAACGCTGCACAACCTCGGTTGAAGTTTAGAGCCAACTGTCACCCTAGCAGAAGCAGGCCGCCGTGGCGGCGTGCGATGCGTGCCTCCCTATACCCAGAGGCTAGATGTTCCCTATATCGGTGCGACAGATATTTCTCTGACATAATTTCTCCTGCAGCAACCTACGACCTACTGACGTAGTACGTTTTAGTTGGTTTGAGTTCGACACGACCACACCCACCGGCACCAGCGGGATTTTGCTCACGATAAAAAAATAAAAAACACACGAGTGGATTCTTCGCCTATTATACCATTCACTGTGTCTCACTCATTAAAGCAATAACGCACGTTCATTGGCAGAAGGCAGAGGTTTTTTTATTAAACCGTATTGATGGAAAAAGTGGTTACCGTGGCCTATGGACGTGTGTAACACCAGAGAAGCCACAATCGCGCTGCCGACCCTGTAAGCACAGAGTTTCTGTGTCGTCTGTGTAGAGGACAAGCAGGACAAGCCTTTAGTCATCCTACTGACAACACAAATTCTCCAGTGAGTTCTGGCTACCCTACTCACCGCTGGGAACACAACACGAAGTTATTATAACCGCGGTAGGTATTCTGTAGGGCGGCGATACTTCCCCAGTCGGACTGCTCAATTGGGCGGAAACACCGCCGTGTCCTACCTCGGACGAAATAGCGCACATTAGGTCTAGCAGTGGACTGCGGTGGGCTAATTCATAGATTGAAGTTCACCGGTGCCCACGCTGATTTTAAGATTTGAAAATATTGGCATGTAGGTACGTACCTATGTGTTGAAATCGAGCACTAGGGGCGCAATGGGAACTTCTCATAAGCAAATCGAAAAAATAATAGTCTTACTGGTCTGGCCATTCTTGCACCACTCGAAGTATATGCCCTGTGTTGGAGCACCGGTAGCACAACTCTATTTACGGCATTGGGTCTGTTCGTGCTTTCAAGAGGCTACATATCAAAATCCCGAATTTCATAATTCTGAATTTCATAAACCGATGTACGAAAGATCGGAATACAACGCCTACCATCTGTAACGTATCAATAACTAATATTCGGAATTTCGAACTTAGGGATTTTAAAATTTAGTATTTTGATCGGATAGCACATTAAGCCGTCGATCCCGGTTGCTATACGAACATCTATGGTAGCCGTTGTTAGAGACTTCAAAAAGTCCGACTAGTCTATCTACAGAACTTCGAAACCGCCAATTAGCTGTAGGGGTCATGGCAGTCGCTTTACGAAAAATATCGAAGTTCAGCCGCATCTTAGACTAGTAAGCCGACCCCAACTGAGTTAGGAAAAGGCTCAGAGAATGATGATATAGGTAGGTAGGTCGAGGCGCCTTCACGTATTTAATCTAAATTTTCATTAAAAGTAAAGTTAACATAACATAAACTCACGCCTATATCACCGAAGGGGTAGGCAGACGTGCTAGCACCCACATTTCGCTAGTTTATGTTTAGGTCCCAATGTAATAGGTGTTGAGCCTATTGCCATTAATCGGGCACTTATAAACTTGCGATAAATACACACATCACTTCGAAAACCATCGAAAAGTTATTGGTGTGTGCCATGGTAAAACCGGGGATCGAACCCAAAGTTAAATATTAGATAATAAAGAAAATCAAAAAGCCATACTATTTGTGAAGATTTTTTTTTATACCACTTAGTTGGCAGAAGAGGCACACGGTCCACCTGATGGGAAGCGGTTACCGTGGCCTATGGACGTATGCAACACCAGGGGTGTCACACTCGCGCTGCCGACCATGAAGAAACCTGATGCCCCTCTTGAAGAACCCCATATTGTAGGCGCTTGGGAAAACCGTAGCAGTGAGGTCATTCCACAGCTTGAGTGTGCGTGGGATGAAGTTTCTTTCATACCGCACAGTGCGCACCGTCTCAGGTCGCAATGTGTGAGGATGAATTCCCTGCCTATGGCGAGAGGTGCGATGATAGAATGTAGCTACGGGCATCATGTCAAACAATTCATCTGAGCACAAACCATTGTATAGGCGGTAGAACACACACAGTGAGGCAAAATCCCTCCTAAGGCTAAGAGGTATAGGAGGTGAGTATTTTTAAACTTTGCACCTGGCTCTCTAAACTAATACCTATCTGTAGCACTTTAACAGACAGTGCCCTGTTGTATCGGCATTCTACAATGAAACATCAGATTTCCCTATAAATGAAATTGGCGTTTATGTTGTGTTGTGTTTGGTTTTTTGTTTCTCAAACCTGCACAGAAATATCAAACAGCTCTCCGACTTAAATCGCGCCAAAATCACGCGCGTGATTTCAGTGCATGATAGGATTTCCCCGCTATCACACGCGGGGATGCGTGTTTACTGATTGCAAATGCGTGATCTCCTCGTTTTCAGTGTGTTGGACCCCATGTGTTTTCTGTACAAAAGGAGCTCCGTAGAGGGAATTATATTATATTATCTGTGGAGGCGACGCGACACCACGTTTCCTCGCGTCTCGCCACGTGACACGAACCAGTGTGAGAATCGTCTAATTGTTCAGGAGTGGAGTGTGGTGCTCTTCCCTCACAGAGAACTATATATATATTATATTGTATATATTATGTTAATCAGCGTTAGCACTTCAATAATGTTGCAGCATAGCAGTATCAGTAGTTTTCAAATAGTTGAGCTTTATTAAGCTAGATGGCGCTGTTGCATTGAGACAACATCATAATAATATCAGTATTAAAAATACAACATATTTTAATATATAAATTTATTAACACTTATACATGCATGTATTAGGTTACTACTTACTATTATTATAATAGAATAACAATATAAGTAACAAATAACTAAAATTATATTATACTTATAAATTACATCTTAAAATTAGAAGCAATTTTGATTTTCACTTGTTCGCTCATTTTATTGAGTTTTGTATATAATGGTTACATTCTGTTGATCCTAGTCTATCCATTTTTTTTATAAGGGGTTACCTAATTTTAAAGCTACAATGGCGGATTATTTACGTGTAAAGTTAGTTTACGCATAAAAATCTGTATTTAAAATCAAGTATTATCACTATCACACTAGGAACTTAAGGGTCATCCACAAATTAAGTCATATGAATTCCGTGATTTTAGTATTGAATTTCTCATTAGACTCGTCACAATTCAATTATTGTTCAATATCATATAATATTTAATATCATTTAACTCAAGCTTCTGTAATAATATTTTTTAATGGAATTTAACATACAATGTACCTTCGATTAATATGATATTTTCCGTTATTTTTATATTTATCATGAATGGCTACTTTTTACTTTTTACTTAACTACGTAGTTCTCTTCATCATTCTTGCATTAATCCCGGTTGCATCCAAAGCTTGCACTTTGAAGACCGGGACCCGTTTAGTTACTTTATCGCTTCCACAATTTATTTGGCCCATCTTAGTTTTTATGGGGGCGACTGCCGTCTGACCTCCCAACCTCGAGAGGCAAGCCTCATAAAGCCACATTAGTGGTCAGCAAATTTTACTTCAGATTCTTTTACGACATTTGTTTTTAATTAACTTAGGTATGACTTGTCCAACCAACATTGTCACAGCGCTCACGACTTAAGATCTTTCTTAACTTAATTAATGGATGCACCTTAATTATATTGTTCAGCAGGTAGGAATTATCCGTAATAAATTCTAATTCAATTGTTATGATGCGCACTTGTTTACATTTTGTAGTCTCAATGAAAAAAAATCATGCTGTGCTATCACCAGCATTTGATCCGTCTACTTTAACTAGTCACAATGACTTTCTTATAGTGGAAATTAAGTCATAAATAGGTTGAACTATAATATATAATAGTGTCATCGTTACGAACACAATTAAAGCAGTTGATAAACCTCCTCGTTCACCCGCGAAGTAATCCATATGGAAACCCATAACCATGCTAACAAGACCCATGCAGATAGCAAAAAGACCTAGTGCCATATGCAGGATTTTGACAGGTCCGCTTTTGACCAATAGACGAACTTTTGCAGAAAATAATGCGATGATGCCGGTAAGGAAACTGCATAAAGTGAATGCTAGTGCTATTACACCTGAAAAAGAAAATATAAGCGATCAATTTGATTCCTTGATAATGCTACTTTTATCAAAATTATGTACAGAGAAATTAACTCTGTTCCCCAAACTATAAATGATAAATATAAGCGAATAATGATATTTACATTGTACCTACCTACAATGGAAAAAAGCCTTAATCGTCAGCCCAACATCATTATTAACTAAAAAATCATATAAAATTTCTTAGATAACACAAGAATTTTTGTATTTTTTGGTCTTAAGTGGAGCAGATGCCATTATCAGATTATCTTAAAAGAATTTTATTTATCACGATATCGATAAGGTATAATAATGTAAAATGACATTGATGACACACCCAAACTTGTCGCTAAGATTACATCTAAACAAACAAACATGATCATTCACGCTACAACTAACTAGATGAAGAATCAAAAATGGTTGCCACACTGAAAATTATAAACTATACACTGTCAGCGTCACAACTATCTTGACTATAAAATTTCAAAATTATCTTAATATACATATATTATATAGCACTAAGCATAAATCAAACTATGCATTTGATTGATTTAAATTCTATTACTGTCCGAACAGCGCTGGATGCGGGCTGCTTTAGATCGGACATTTTGGAAGTCTGTGGGAGAGGCCTATGTTCAGCAGTGAACTGTGTGGCTGACATGATGATGATGATGATGACTGTCTTAACTAAAGGTGTTTATCAAATATCAGAACAATTTTGTCGGCAGGATGGGATGAGGAAACCAGGGCATTAAGATCATTTTGAGCACTTTGTTCGTCAAGATCGATCTTATGCTGACTTTACTCTAAACAGTTATTAAAACATTCTCATGATAATAGATAATCATCGCATCTCCATAATGCCGGCTAGGCCCGGGCCTAGTGTTTATTATTAGATTTTTCAGGACCGAACTGAACCGCTGTTGATTATAACAGGTTTCAGATGCACTTTTCACTCATAAAGACGGCTATTAACAAATTGCATCGTGTAGTAAGCATTGACATATACCATTGTTACTTAGGTAACATGTACCTACCTACCTGCATTTATTAGTATTATGTCATGAAAACTATGTAAGTAGGTATTTAATCTATCAAGTGTAAAATTATCAACGAGTGTATACTGCATAAGATACCGTGCTCAAAATGGCATTTTCTTTTAGATTAGGTAAGTTAATTCTTCCAACACTCTCTAAAATATTTTGAAAGCAACAAAGAACGTAAATGTCATCAGAATTATTTACACTTTATTACACTTTTAAGATGTCCATTTCAAAAGTGAAATCTGTTAACAAACTTGTCTATTGCCATCATATTGTTGGCATTGTAAGCTCTCGTTATCGTCTGTCATTATCTGTTTGAGTATCATCTAAGTGCATAATATCTGTTGACTACCTATTCACTACTGCTACTTTGACCTGCTCAATATTTGGTTCTTAACCAGTTAAGGGCATTCACTACCTCTGAATAGTTCATAACAACAACTCAATTGTGGTTAGAGACGTCAGACATAGAGAGAGTTACCTACTGTGGACGTTACCTTGATTTGGACCCCAAAGGTGTTACGTAGAGACCTATACACCTAGTACTATTATCTATTCTGTGGTTATACATCCAATAATTATTCCTCACGCTGTCTTTGCAAATGGTGAAAATTTCATTAAGAAAGTACTTACTATTCATTGAAGTAGACAAACGGCGGAATAGTTACTTATAGGAAGTTCCTAGTTTCACCAATAATTATTGGAGAAAGAAATAGAAGAGAAAAATCAAGGAAATATTAGTCACTCGAAAATTTGCTTACCACATATGCCATGAGGAGTGGAAATTGTCATATCTACTTCAGCCAGTCCAAGGAACGTGCCAGCGATGACAAAAATTGATCCAATTAATTGCAAACATCCATGTACGATCCGTTTACCATCTTTAGACATTTGGAATGACCATGAGTTGTGTCTGTGGAGCGTCAGAATTGCCTCGACCAGAAACAGTTGGTACTGAAAGATAAAAAAATTCTATGAAAGTAAGCTAAAAATATAAGACTGTTAATACTTTTGATTGATGGCAATTGGTGGAACCTGCTACACATATTGAATAAGACACTTTGTACTTTTCCAATGTATTTTATTTTTCACCTGACCACCAATACACCTCCAATACACTTCCAATACAAACCTTTGAGAATACCGTGAGGCGATACCGGTCAGGTGAAAAATAAAATACAGTGGACAAATACAAAGTATCTTATTCAAAATGTAAAGATGTGAGATGAAGATATATTCAAAGAACCAAATTAGAATGATAACTTTAAAATTACTGCTCGACCAAAATAAACGTCTTAATTTTTGATACATGTGGACCATGTGTTACCACAACAATGACATCATTGAAAGGATTAAAACAGTATCTACTAGCAAAATAGTCAATATTAGCACCACGCTAAAATATATTATTTTCTTTAACCAATGGTAGCGTTAGGACACATGCTCTGTACTTAAGTTCAATTGAAGTAATACATCTTCGTTTAGGGTGGAGATGTTGCATAGCAACTCTGTGCTTCCATGGTCGGTAGCACGAGTGTGATTCCCCTGGTGTTGCACACGCCCATAGGTCACGGCAATCACTTTCCATCATGTGGGCTATGTGCTTGTCCTAGTTAGTATAAAAAAATGTAACAACCTAAGTTGCATACAACCTAAGTTGTATAAAAAATGCCTCACTGCCACTATCGTCATCAAGGAAACGAATCTTGAATCCGAGCCTACTGTTTAATAACATGTTTCAGTAAATCTGTATGACGATTTATAATGTAAGGTTCGTTTAGATTATTACGATCATAACGATCGTGAATTAGAGGTTTTCATAATTATTTGAATGTAGAGCCCTCCGCCATCTTGTACTACCTACCTGATATAATACGAGTAATGACATCACATATGCCCATATTTATAACCACATTATTCTTAAAACAAATTTCAGTACTATTAATCTGGAGCGTAATTTCACCTGTCCACAATTCCACAACATATGGTTACAAATAAAGCTTCTAATGATAAAAGTCTAGAAATTATCCAGAATACATACGCCAGTTCCCGCAAAAATGATATGCAACTGTAGATTGCTGATGCTTCCATTAGGTGCAGAAGTTAACGCAAAGTGCCACAAACAGAACACCACTATCGCAATCTGCATATGGTGCAGCAAGTTGAACAGCTGGCAGATCGCACGCCAAGCGGAGTTCCACGACGAATCATATATATTCCCACTCTCTTCATCGTATGCTGTTGGAGCTCTAGTTAGTTCTGCTTGGTAAGGTACGTGTTCTCGGACCTCAAACACTTCCACCTTATCCACAGATTGCTGACTCGTACTTGGTCTATCCATCTTATCTTATCACAACACCCCACAGACTTCGAAGTATCCCAAAAACTATTCCACACTGACACACGGTCACATAGAAACCCGTCGGTTTTAGAACTAAATCATCGGATCTTGTCAAAGATAAATAAAGACATCAAACTCTTATTCCCGATAACAAAGGAATACTCGGTTGATAGATCTGTTGTTATCGAAGGTGAATTGACAGTTTGAGATTGCGATCTTGCGTAATGTTAATGCGAGATATTAAAGTTATTCTTTTGACAAGGCGTACTTTTATCTCGGTCGCTCTTTTAGAAATGTCGAAATTCTGTTTATAGGAGTGGTAGTTCTGCTGACCTAATTTTTTTCTGTACAGATTTTGCACCTTGGTATCTAGGATATATTTTATAATAAATTTTCAAAGGCATGCATTCCTTTTCAGTTAATATTAAGTATTTATGATGCAGCATTAGTCAGTTATTAGTTAATATATCTACAATGCGAAGATCTAGTTTGCTATCTTCTAGGGTAGGTCATTTTGTATTAAAATGGTTATAAGATGATCAGTGAGCATGTAATTCATATGGTTGGTATTTATAGAAAACATTCACATTAATATATTATGGTTTATGAATTATATATTTGCTCAGAATTTCACCTTATCTATCTATGTTCTTACTTAGCACTCTCATTAAATGTTCAACTTAGGCCAGTCGTGTTCTTAGAGCATGTGGATCGGCCTAACAGCATGGGGTGGGGTCTACTTAACTAGTGCAGATGCTTCAAAGTAGTCATGCTCTCCACCATCTAATCTTCAGGGTCAATTTTTTATCAATATAGTGTAGATACAGTCGTTCGCTCATGTCTTTATTTTGGGAATGGGAGACACTGTTGTTTGATTAACACTTCAGAATGTCTGATAATCACGACCTCTATTTTAGTATAGATTATTATTCTTCATCCATCATCATCTAATATCAATTTTCATTGGTTTCTGATTTGTTTGTGGATATTCAGCAATCCTTCAAGTGAACTGTGTGTCAGTAGTAATTTATGGAGAATACGTAGTTGGGTATATTATCTTCCACTTTGTTCGACGCAATTTTGAATACAAAGTTATGCGACCTCAAATATTTATGAGATGTTAGTCTCCACCTATAAAGTTCTTTTACATTTGGTTATGTACCTACATGTGTCATTTCTTTAACAAAGAGCTGTGTTTTATTTATTTAAAACTAGCTGATACCCGCGGTTTCTCCCCCGTGAAATTCTATTCTCGTTCCCGTGGCCCATAAGAATGATTTTTAAACCTTCCGTGGGCTTACGGATCATAATATGAAAAAAAAATGCCGAGTTTGTCGAGCTGTTCTCAAGTTTTGTAGTCAATAACTGTGATCTTATAAATTATTCTATTCTTTTTTTATTATTTAGGTCACAAACTATCTAACATTTTAATTTTACCATCCCTTTCGCATAATATCCTTTCGCAAAATGTACATTTCGCACTATATCCTCTTCACACAATGTTCCTTTCGTAAAATGTCTCATTCGCATAATATCCTTCGTAATATTATGACACTTTTACAAAATGTCTATACTCGGCTCTGTCTGACGGTTTGCGGTCTTGTTTTGCCTATGAGCTCTAGTGAAGTTACTAACCAAGTAAAGCTAAGAGCAACGAAATTTCAAAAGATTTTGAAAATTTTGTTATACCTACACACCTTCGAGGTTCTTTACATAACTTATTATATTTTTTAAATCAATGGTTTACCATTACAATGGAAATAATAAATATCTACGGAAAATCTGTTGGACAGTGAACTTTTTATGCATCTACTTCGAACCTTGGACTTTATCTTACAAGGAGACATCGATAACCTCATTTTGCAGATGAACAGCCGAGAAGCGGGCAAAGATTATTATCTAAGTATATTTTCCTTACTTTGTTCATGTTTCACTTTTCTTCATAATTTTCTATTCTATAGTTTCATTATTATTCAGTATTTATTATGACCAAAAATGTAAACGTTTTATAAAATGATGGTACCCATTAAGTTCAACCAATAACTGCTTATTATTTTTTACCAATATAATAAGGATATATTTGCCGCGTGGTTTCCGGCATTGCCGTTTGTTTCCCGGCAGAGTAGATTTAGGGACACTCCATCTCTTCCCATGCGGTGTCGTACACGGTGACTAAGGGATAGGGCTGTTTAACATCAGGCAGATATATACAGCCCAGACTCAGTCTCAGATGTATGGCTTTAGTCAACAATAGTGCCCGGAATACGGCATTAGGCTCACCCCATATTATGTGAGACGCAAAAAATTATTGGTGAAATGTGTGTGTTAATTCCCCTCTGCCTAACCCTCCAAGGATAAAGGCGTGATTATATGTATGTATGTATGTATATTTTACATAGGTACCTATCTAATAAAAATGGATAGTTTAGAATATTGCATAAGTACTTTGATTTTAAGAAGTAGGTAAGGTTTATAATTATTCCTATATTCTGCGTATGAGTTGGTATAATTATTTGTACATTGTTTTTACCAAAAAAAAATAGAATGACGACATATGTTTTATTGAAACTGCAAGAACATTATTTAATTTGTTCAGATTAGTTATGCTACTGCGCGCTAGATGCCACTACTCCTATAGGATCAACTTTAAAATAAAAGATGGCAGCATTAGTACTTTATAACACAACGCAACGCCAAAATTTTCTGTTCTTTCTACTATGGGCAAAATAATATTGAAAAAGCATTAGAAATATTATGTACTAATGTGTTTCTTACAAAATCAATATTAACAGACCAACACACCTACAAGTGTTTTTTTTATATAAATTCAATTTTCAATTCAGTGTTAAAATAAGAATAAACAAAATATGCGAAACTTATTAGCGTCAAATAAATTACATACATACATACATAATATAATTACGCCTTTAAGAGGTAGGGTTAAGCAGAGGTGAATAAACACTAACATTTCACTAATCATTGAATTCGGTCCCACGTAATAGGAGGTGAGCCTGTTGCCGTCTTCCGGGCACTACTGTTGATTCAAACATTTCAAACCATGCATATGAGGCTGAGTCTGGGCTGTTTAAATCTGTCTATCTAAATAATATTGAAAATCCATAAATTTTATACTTAAATGATAATACCTACTATCCTACCAATGACCACTGAAAAAGTAATTTGAAAGGAGACTATGAACTACCTAATAAATATATCTTAAAAAAAAAGCCGACATCACAATGCCGAAATAATAAAAAAATACCTATTAAAAATCCTAGAACGAAATAATTGTTCAAAGGAGCCGAGTGTTATTAAAGAAGACCCAAGGACCGCCTATCAATTAATTAAGGACTAATGAATTCCTACCTGAGGCATTATTGCCTTGCGAGGCGTAACCCATTTGTCAACGTAACACTAACTTGTGATAACGAGGGGTCAACCGGCCCTTTTTAGACAAAGCCGAAAGGGCACTGACCTGAGAGTAATGTGTCAATGTGTTGGTGAAAAAGAAGTGGTTCCAGATGACGTATAATAGGTAACAACAATTTATCTAGATTTTTTTTTCGTATTCGGTGATAAACAAGTTTGTAAGAAAACCCATCAGCTTGTTGGTTACCATGTAGGTACTATACGATATTGTTATAATATTAGGAAAGAAAGAAAGAAAATGCGTTTATTAGACACACACACACACACAAAATACGATATAAAATCAATAAAATCATATACTAAACATGTATAATAAAATACATAATTATTAACAGGTAAGTACTTGCCCATGGGTATTAGGGTAGGAACCCCTTCTACTTGAAGGCGACGCGACAGGTTCTTTATTTTTAAACCCTAAGTAAAGCATCTATCTGTTGGTATCAAAGTGATGATGTAGGATAGTACTAGGGTTGCCAACTTTTTTTTAGAAGTATTAGAGTATATCTGATTTAAAAAAGGATAAAAAGTACAGACTTACAAAAAAGAATACTCTTACCTTTGGCAGTTCACAAGAGGTTTTAATTCCTATCCATGATTTTTCTTTTCTTTCTAGGTACAATACTTTATACGGTTGGCAGCCCTAGATGGAACGTGCTTGCCTGAAATTAACGCATTGGTAGATTTGAAAGCTTCCAAGTTATAACTTTTGGGCACAGATTAAAAGAATAACAAATCTTTTAGTCTGAGCAATTTACAGAGTTTGAGACGGCACGATAACGCTCGTGGCGTCTCAAATTGTCTATTCTTTCATGTTATGTGACTGAAGTCTGTGGAGTTTTTTTTGGATTTAACTTGGCTTCGGCTTCTGCCATAAAATTTAGTGATGAATAGGATATAATCACTTAAATTAATATCGGTGAGGTTTTATTTGTGAATAATCTCATGTGTAGAGTAGATTATAGTGTAATGCGTATAATATATCAGTTTAGTCGAGATATAAAGAAAAGTTGCCTAAGCTTATGTACCTAGTTATATTTGTTCTAAGAAACACATTACTTCTTTTTGTTTCATAAATAAAAAAATACACTGATGGTCTACGTTAGTAGCAACGACATTATTACACGAACAACATAATGAAGACATTTACAACCTTAATTAGTGACAGTTTATTGTTATTTTATATACCTAGAAACAACTTTTCCTTTTGTTTTATAAAAGTGATAAAAAAGAAAGAGAATAAAAGAATAAAAGTGATAAAAAGGCAAGAGAATAAAAGAGATAAAAAAGAAAGAACATCGCGGATTCAAATCCCTCCTGAACTGATTCAGTTTCTTCAATCTTAATTGAAGCAAGAGACTTTGAACTAAACTACTCATAAACATTTCAATAGTAAAGATAATCTTTTATGATTTTGGCCTGGTTTTTAACAGTTTTAAAAGAAGTTTAATTTCTTAAACTCATATTTCTATAACATAATTCACATCAATAATTTTGTGTTACTTAATATAATTTTGAAGGGAACTTCAGAAGAGCAATATTAAATATTCATTTTACTTGTTAGTTGTTAGTAAACTTCGAGAAATGAAAACAAAATCGACGGGAACAAAATGTAATGTTATAAGGCGAAGTTATTTGATGTAGGTATCTGCCTACTTACTTTTATTTTCTGTTTTCTTTTTGTTTATCGAGAAATAAAAAAAATAAACTAGTAAGGTACCTATTGAGACGTTTCCTTGGGGCAACCCCATGGGCATTTGAACATTACGTGGATTTTGTTGTGTAAAAAACATCAGTTCTGTTAAGTATCACTTAGTTAACTTATATGGTTTACATAAAATAATTGCATTCACTTAAAGTTGATTCTGTGCAGAATATACGAGCAAGAACCAAGCGGTTCGGAGAGCCTTTTCTTTGCCGCACCACCAAGACATGGAATTCATTACCAGCACACGTGTTTCCTTCTTCCTACAGTCCCGGGGCCTTCTAAGCGGGGCGTGAAAAAGCATCTGATGAGGCCGCCAAGCTGAGTGCCACCATTGTAACACTTAGTGTCTGTAATGGTGACCCTCTTTCCTGAGACTTTGCTTTTAGCTTACCATCAGGCGAGGTGAGGTCAAGTTGGCGTGTCCTATATATATAAAAAAAAAGAAATTAAATAGACGATGTCAAATATGCTGTGCATTCGAAATTTAAATGAAAATATTGAAGAGATCGTTTTTTTTCATTCCACTTGGTTGACAGACAAGCACACGTCCCACCTGATGCAAAGTGGTTACCGTGGCCTATGGACTTGTGCAACATCAAGGGAGTCGTACTCGCGCTGCCAACCCTTTCATTTCATTGGTTTCGTTACAACGTAGTACATCATTTCATTAGTAAGATGAGCAAAGGCACTAGGCGTCTTTGTATTTACTAGTCATCAATATCATATCACCATCTTCCCCGGTTGCCAGTTGCATCTATGGTTTCCATCCTGGAGCCCGGGTTTCACTGACTTGGTCTTGGGGTTGATAAAAGTGGGTTGTAAGCGGAAAATCCACCGGTAGACCGTTGTGTGATTCCAAAAACAAGTGATTTACCCAAAATGTTTTCATTTACCTGTACCTATTATTGAAACGAACAAAATTAGCAATACATATTATGAAACTCAGTTGTACCATTGCTATGCTCGATGTCAAATGAGTCTCAAATAGATAGGCCAATGAACCCGTAGCCAACTCTACTCAAATGAAGCAAGCTTATTTCAATTAGTAAATATTATAGGGATGGTAAAAGAGATACGTTCTATAGAGTGTTTTTACTTAGTTTCAGAAAGAGATTTATAAGAATTTGGACTGCCTGTGCTCCCGCAACGAGACTTGACATTTTCCTCTCAAAATACACATATATACCTTTTGTTACTTCCAACTTAACATCATCCTTGTGTCTCCCAATCCCGGTCGCATCCGAGGCCTGCACCTTGCTGTTTTTTTTTCTTTTTTTTTATACAACTTTGGTGGCAGACAAGCACACGGCCCACCTGATGGAAAGTGGTTACCATGACCTATGAACGTGTGTAACACCAGTGGAGTCACATCGGTGCTACCGACCCTGTAAAGAGATTTTGTGCCGTCAGTGTAGAGGACAAAGCAGGACAAGCCTTTGGTCGTCCCACTGACAGCACAAAAACTCTCCAGTGAGCTCTGGCTACCCTACTCACCGCCGGGAACACAACACGAAGTTATTATAACCGCGGTATTCTGTAGGGCGGAGGTATTTCCCCAGTCGGACTGCTCAATTGGGCGGAAATACCACCGTGTCCTACCTCCTGTTACTTCTTCCAACTATTCAATTTTTTATCCCGCAGATGCGGGCAATTTGATCCAGCCTTACATTTGGCACACCTCTACATACTCCTTCAATAATTTAATGCAAATCAAATGTGACCTTACGCAATCATCACTATCGCTGAACCACAAAGACAAATTCATTACCATTCCGCTTTTTCTTTTTCATTTCCTTTTAACAGCATCTATGGTAATGAGTCTACTCGCACGCATATCATTTTCTTCGACGCCAAGCAAGTATTTCCTAGGTCTAACCCCTCTACCGACCGGACCCGGTAGACGGATACCTCCCCACTGGAGCCGGTGGAAGAGGACCGACCAAAACGCACGCCGCCTGTGGGTCGTTTTGGTTGCCGAAGGTGAGGTTGACAGGCATATCCTTTGCAACTCAGCCGACCCAGGGCAATCTCTCACGATCTGGCCCTCTCCTCGAGTGTGTGGGGACTACAGAGTCCCCAACTCGTTCCCGGAAACGGGGAGGCGCGCCAGGAGTAGTAGGTATTCCCGGAGACTAGACCAACTCTCCAAACCACCACCTCCCCCCCTGTCATTCCCTCCCCCCGCCATGCCCTGTCTCTCGGCTTCAGGGCGGACGTCACGGCTAAAAAAAAAAAAAAAAAAAAAAAAAAAAAAGTTTGGTGTCTATTCGGGGGTTTTCGGCCATGCTGAGTCGATTGCGCTAATCCGTTTTCGCGTACGACGCACCGTTACAAAGTTACAGAAACGTAATCTGAGGTAATTGACGAACAATTGATAACGGCCGACCCTTGATAACGACCAGCCGTCGTCGCTCAATGTTATCTCGGGTCTGTTGTCTTTTTTGTCAATGTCTGCGTCATAGCCAATGATGACTAAACCTATGATGTAAACGGGTATGTATATGATTTAAAAAAAAGTCCTTTCGCAGTACTAATGTTCTTTATTATTTTCAAAACAATATTTGAATAACTTACTTAGTATGATATCGTTATACAGCGTATTGTTAGTGAACAGGTGCTGGAAATCGGCTAATGACATACCATAATGTTTATAGTATAAATACATTAAACAATATTCGCCACATACTGGAGTGTAATCGTTTTGGATTCGATTAGTGTTGTAATTCCATACTCTGCAATTTCGATCTAAAAACGTACGATGGAAACCTGTGGGTGCTCTACCATAGGAATCAAAGTACTGACCAACTCCATTCGCGTCTATGTGTATAGCAACCCAGTGAGAACCAGGCTTATTGTCGTTATCTAAGTTGCTTATGATATATGTAGGCATATCTACATGAATCGGCAAGCGATTTGCGGCATAAACATTACATTCACTTTTTGAATCCACTTGTCTCAAGTATCTCCGTATTTCTAATGTATTCATGATCGCGTTACGATGTTATCAGGCTCGTAGATTATAAGCAAATAATGAGATCAACAATAATTTAACATATTATAGGGTCTACAAAAACTTTTGTTTTAACTGTAACATGACGTACGAGCTCCCTTTGCTCGCTCCCGCGCATAATAATTTCACTCATAATGAACATTGACCAAATTGGTCTGGTCTATGACAGAGTATCTTAATATACACTGCATTTCGAACATTCACGGTAACATAATATATACAAACACATTGTTAATAAAACAAAGAAATACTTTGTATGAATATATTTTATTGAAAGGATCAATATACAATAATGCAGACTTATTTCTAAAACATATTTAATTCTAATACGCGCTTAATTCTAATACACACTTAATTTTAAAACATTTAAGTTTACTTAACTACTATAGTCAACAGAAATGTTACGGTTTTTATCGATTTCTATAACATTATCAAATTCTGCATAGACAATACAATTAATAGTTTGTGTTAAAGCCGTATCAAAGCGAACTTCTATTCTTACGCTACCATGTTTTATAAGGTTCCAGTGATTAGAAGCATTCGCTGATAAGTCAGGTGTTAAATCGAACGCTAGCAGACAAAACCCTTTGGAATATTGATCTCTAGATATCCCGTTGCCTTCATTAAGGAAATGTATACCTGTACCCGAGAACAACGTATGATAACTAGAAGTAAAAATATTATTCCCAAATGATGGTTGTAAAGCTTTTGAAGGTATTTGTTGTCCGTCTATGTATAAACAAAATGTACTAATATCAAAATTTTCAAAGTTAAATGGGTTTTTAGAGAGATTTCCATTGAATGCTGCATTATTCACAAAACCAACTATACACCGTTTAGGTACTTGACCAAGGAATATGTTATCAAGAGTTTTACCCTGAACACCTGATGGTATCGTTAAAACTTTAACTTCAGCTCGTGTGATAGGATATTTAGCTGTCGTAGATGATAACACTTTTTGATGTGCAAGTAACACAGTTGGATTAATTCGTGCTCTACGAACAATCAGGGTTGCATCTGTAATAGTAACTTTAAATTTAAGGTCGTCAGCAAACAATTAGAACGAGTCAGTCGCTATCTAAAACAAAAAAAACAAAAATGTATGTGTCATCTAAAGTAATGACCACTCATTATAAGCAAAATTTCTGTTATCTGGGAATATGACTAAGTAGGTAGGGATTTGTGGTTATCGAATACAACAAAAAAGTTCAGTTATCTGAGGTATTTAGCTTACAATTCAAACAAATTGGTTCGCTATCTGAAGGTAAATTATCTGAGGATATCATTACTACGTTTCTAAAAGCAATGGACTGTGTATAAAAGAGAGTCCTCTCTCTCACTAAACTCAGTTAAAACGTTGTCGTCAACAGTGGATAAGTTAGTACACTATAATAAAAAGACCAAAGTACAAGTTTGATAACTGAATATCATAGTATTCTTCATACATTACAGTGTGCTGTTCATACGTTGTGGTTACTATGGCTGTAAGTATTATCATATTTCAAATAGTGTTCTTAATTACATTTATACTTTTTTATTCGTGTGTCCATGTCAAATTTTTCAAAAAGATATTTTATATTGTTTCAGTTTCTAGATAATACATATAAACAGTTTTACTATCCAGGGGAAGAGGATGAGCGCAGTGACGAAGAAGGTACTCTGGAGTACAAAGTAAAGAACGCCATTCTACTAAAAAGGAAGAAAGACATAGAGGAATTCTTTGAGAAATCGAAGAAGAAGAAGAAGGCCTCCAAAAAGTCATCTACTGTTGGACGCTTATCAAACGGGGGTACAGCATATATCTCTACAAACAATGACGATGGAGATAATGCATCCCACCTCATAAAAATTGAAATTTACGATCTGAAGAAGACTAAAGAAATTGCACCGACGGAGCTATGGAAACATGCCGAGCTGCGTGTAAAATATTATACAGTAAACGATGGGGACAAGAATCTAAACAATGTACGTGATATCATATACGATATCACTAAACAGCTCGCTGCTACCGAAGATTGTGCTAAATACTTCATGAATAATTGAAGTAGTGAAGATACACAGAGACTTCTACCTTAATTTAGTTTTGATAGTGTATGAACTATTGTGTAGTACAATCTATCTAGTAAAACAGTGCGTATTCAAGAATCCTTGTGTTAAATATAAAGATTAATAGTGATACACCATGGATACATTAAACTGTGATTTATATAATTCGGAACTCGTGGTGCTTGCTGAGGAAGTGTCGTTAGATTTTATGTCATCTGAATTCAACCAGGAATTTCATATATCACAAACTGGAAAAGGAAAAAGAAAATCAGAATCTGTGACAACAACAGAAGAAGACTCAACTGCAAAAAGAATACATCTTGAAGCACCATCCACATCATCAGTGTTTTTTCAAACTGTGAGTACAGAAAGTTATGATACAATTAAATGTTCACAGTGCAATGTGTCGATAAAAAAAAATTTTTGAGTAACCATTTGAAAAGTAATACACATAAAAATAATTCCTTAAAGAATGATTCAGAGTTAAGAAATGTTAAAATAGTTGAAAGTGCTTTCGGAAATAGAGTTATTACGTATAGAATTAAATCTGATATCATTATTGACAACAATCCACAACCTTTTCAAACACCTGAATTATTTTTAAAAGAAATCAAAGATGTCGTATTTACTTTACTTGAACGATGTATCATAGATCTTTTTATTGTAAAAGTAAATTTTATCCTCAATGCAGACTTTATACAGCTAACTAAAAACTTACGTAACACGTTCGACTTCCAAATAACTAATTACGTTTTCAGTCGTGGTGATGATAAAGATATGATTTTTTCTTTAATAACTTCTGAAATAAGTACTAAAATTTCAAATTTTGAAAAAAAAGATAGTGGTTGGAGTTTACTAAAAATAAATTACATGGATATGAATGTTAATAAATTTAACCCATTGCGGGGCTCTTTCTACATAGACCTACCATTAGACATAAAAGTTAAAAAAGCAGTAATAAATGTACAAAATAGGGATAACGAATGTTTTCGATGGGCAGTTTTATCAGCATTATATCCAGCTAAAACCCATGTTGACAGGGTAACATGTTATATTCCTTATAAAAATAAATTAAAATTTGGTAATATTTCTTTTCCTGTAAAATTGAAAGACATTAATAAATTTGAAAAACTTAATGATATTAGTATAAATGTTTTTGGTTTAGATTACGATTCTAGAAAAAAGAAAAATATTGTGGTTGGCCCGTTATATTTTACAAAAGAAAAAAAAAACATCCATTTAAACTTATTATACATAACTCAGGCTAACAGAGGTCATTATTGTTATATAAAAAATATTTCAAGGTTAGTAGCTCAACAAATTTCATCAAGTAAATGTGCAGTTCATATTTGTGATGGTTGTTTGTTAAACTTTACATCGCATAATAATTTAAAACAACATCAAGAAAAAGATTGTTTCCACATTTCAACAAAACTACCATCGGAATCTAATAAAAAAAGTAATTGGTTTAATGAGTTAACACCATCGAACCAAATATCATTTAACAATTATGAACGAAAATTAAGAGTACCCTTCGTAATATACGCTGACTTTGAAGCTTTTTTGAATCCTATTAACGGATGTTCTAATAACCCAAATAATTCATCAACCGAAAACATCCAAAAACATGAAACGTATAGCTTTGGCTATTACATTAAATGTTCATATGATGATAGGCTTTCAAAGTATAGGTCACATACTGGTAAAGATTGTGCACTTATGTTTATGAAAATGATAAAAGATGATTTAGTTAATATCTGTAAAAAAAATACATTTGTTAAAAGTCCGTTACCATTAACGGAAGAAAATATTAATATGTCTAATCAAACTAAAGTCTGTTATATTTGTAATCACAGTTTAAATGAAAATTTTGAGATTTGTTATAATTGGTTTACTGGTTTATATGAAGGAGTTGGACATACACATTGTTCTAAAAAGTATAGAGTACCAAACTTCGTACCCATATTTCTACATAACTTGGGTAACTATGATTCGCATTTTATTGTTCATGGTCTCAATTTTGAAGATGGTAATATAGAAATCATTCCTGAGAATAAAGAAAAGTACATTTCTTTTTCAAAAATATTAAATATTAATAACCGTGTTATGAAATTAAGATTTCTTGATTCTTTTAAATTCATGTCTAGTAGTCTAGAAAAATTGGCTCAAAATTTATTATTGGAACAATTCAAAGAACTCAAATTAAATTTTCCATGTGAGGAAGACTTTCGGCGCTTAATACGTAAAGGTATTTATCCTTATGAATACATGACTTCATTCGAATGTTTAAACTTAACATGTCTGCCTACTCCTGACAAATTTTATAGTTCGTTAACTGATATGCATGTTACTGAAAATGATTACCAGCATGCTCAAGATGTATGGAATCATTTCCATTGTAAAAATATGAAAGAATACTCTGATTTATATTTAAAAACAGATGTTTTATTGTTGGCCGATATATTTGAAAATTTTAGAGATGTGTGTCTTAAAACATATGAATTAGACCCAGCCCATTATTATACAGCACCGGGTTTGAGTTGGGATGCCATGTTAGTACATACTAAAATAAATTTAGAGTTGTTAACTGATATAAACAAAATTACTTTTATTGCAAAAAATATTCGCGGTGGTATATCTCAATGTAGTAACAGACATGCTAAAGCAAATAATTCTTATATGTCAGAATATGATCCTTCTGTACCATCTTCTTTTCTAATGTATCTGGATGCAAATAACCTTTACGGTTGGGCTATGTCTCAATGTCTCCCTACTGGAAAATTTGAATGGGTTGATGTTAATACTAACTTTCATGTTCCTGACGATGCTGATTATGGTTTCATTTTGGAAGTGGACTTAGAATATCCAAAACATTTACACGACTTACATTCGGATCTGCCGTTATGTCCTGAAAATATATGTTATGGTGGTAGTAAAGACAAAAAATTGATTCCAAATTTAAATGATAAAAAGAACTATGTCATTCATTATAGGAATCTTAAACAATGTTTGAAAAGAGGACTTCGTTTGCTTAAAATTCACAAAATTCTTAAGTTCAATCAATCAGCGTGGTTAAAAGTTTATATAGATTTGAACACTCGCATGCGTTCATTGGCAACTTCAGATTTTGAAAAAGATTTCTTTAAATTAATGAATAACTCTGTTTTTGGTAAAACAATGGAAAATGTTTTAAAACGAGTAAATGTAAAATTAGTGAACCATTGGACAAATTGTGGGAAAACTCAGGGAGCTGAAACTTTAATAGCAAGACCTGAATTTCATAGTTTATCTGTATTTTCAGAAGACTTAATCGCTGTACAATTAAACAAAACACAAGTTTTATACAACAAACCGATTTACCTTGGATTTTGTATTTTAGATATTTCAAAAACTTTAATGTATGACTTTCATTATGATTTTATGAAAGAAAAATATATGGAAAATATTAAACTATTAAATACAGATACTGATAGTTTAGTATACCAGATATTTACCAACAATTTTTATCATGATATTAAAGAAAATTTAGAAAATTACTTTGATACATCCGATTATCCTCCTGACAATATATATGGATTACCTTTAATAAATAAAAAGCGATTAGGATTTTTTAAAGACGAAAACAATGGCAAAATTCTTAAAGAGTTTGTAGGACTTCGAGCAAAAATGTATGCTATGGACGTACAAAATAAATTTATTGCTAAAGCAAAGGGTGTTAATAAATGTGTTACAAAAAAATTTACTTTAAATGATTATAAAAGCTGTTTGTTAGAAGAAAAAATACATTATAGTGAAATGTTAAGATTTAAGTCAATAAAACATACCATATACACACAAAAAGTTAATAAAATATCTCTTTCGCACAATGACACTAAACGATACATATTGGAAGACGCTATCAATACCCTAGCTTGGGGGCACTATAAAATTAAGAACATTTAATTTTTTATGTATGTTGTAAATATAAATAATAAATATTCTACAACCTACTGCCGCAACACGGCTTGCTTCATGCTTTAATTGTAATATAAATATGTTTTTAAGATTGCTATAAATGTTTGTCCTTATAGGTCTCTCTATTATAAGATTGTGTAATAATTATATAAAATAAAATTTAACAAATTTGTTTATAATATTGTGCCATAAATTTTTATCATTATAAGTCTGTCTATTATAAGATTGTATAATAAATGTATAAAATATAGTAAATTTGTTTATATGATTGTGTTATAAATGTTTATCATTATAAGTCTGTTTAAGTAATAATTTTTTTAAATAAAATATATAAATGCTTATTTTCTTAACAAATTGTTTCATTCTTTGTCTATATCCTAACTTACTTAGACGTTTTTCAAAATGATCCACTTCAATCATCCATTTACTGCGATAGTTGCTGGTCCAAGTGGATGTGGAAAGTCAGTCTTTGTAACAAATTTTATAAAATTTGTTAAAGATGTTTGTAACACAAATTTTGATCAAATAACATGGTGTTTTGATGAAATGCAACCTTTATACAATATACGAAATGTTAATTACATCCAAGGCATACCAGATCTAACTATGTTTAGTGGAAAGGATCCTCAACTCCTAATAATTGATGACTTAATGAGAGAGTCTGATGGACGTATTGTTGATATATTCACAAAAGGAAGTCATCATAGAAATTTAAGTGTGTTTTACATATCACAAAATTTATTTCATCAGGGAAAAGGTCAACGAGACATATCTCTGAATTCAAGTTATATAATTTATTTTAAAAATCCAAGAGATAAAACACAAATACGATACTTGGCACGACAAGTATTTCCAGAAAATCCAAAATACTTGGAAGATTCTTACAAAGACGCAACTAACAATGCACATGGATATCTTATGATTGATTTAAAACAAGAAACAAATGACATGTGTCGTATTAAAACAAAGATATTTCCATGTGATGGATATTGCACTGTTTACATACCATCAAAAGGGTTTAAATATAGTAGAAATCAACAGATATCCATTAGTTACTAACAATGCATGGAAGCACAAAGACGCATAAAGGCCTATTAAGCGCTCTGATTACACTTAAACCAAAATATCAAAAAGCTCTTTTAAAAGCCTGCGATGAAGAAGAAATAAATTGTATTTGTGAATGTATTCATAACGTTTTACAAGGAAAAATAGAATTGAAAGAAAAAGAAAGATCAAAATTGAAAAAATACAAAAATATTCTACGAAAAATAGTACGGAAGGAATCACACAAAATTAGAAAACATTTAATAATACAAAAAGGTGGTGCATTTCTACCACTAATATTGGGTTCTGTTCTAAGTGCCTTGGTTAGTACACTTGTCTAAGAAAAATGGATAATGCTAAAAAAATGTTACTCATCGATCCATCTCTATTAGAAAAGTTAAAACAACCTAACGCGGTTGATACTCCATTATCTCGTTTAGACACAGATATGCAAAACATTTTAAATAGCGATATGGATGATCGAAAGAAGTGTATTTTATATTTACAAACTCTACAAAGATATTTAAACTTCACCAAAGAGGAGCGACAACCCTATGAAATACCAATAATAAATCAAGACCCGAAAAGATCGGTGAAGTATATTACTGATGATGAAGATAATATATCTACAGTCCATTCTAACACACCAGTAAAGGAAGTAAGTTTGCAAGAAACTAATGAAGGACCATACACATCTAATTACATTTTAAAACTTATACCAAAATCCTATATAAAAAAGGGGGAATCACTGTTGAACTTACTCTCTTTGAATAAATATAAGATTAATTGGGATGAGACAGGCACTGTGGTTATAGATGGTCAAAAAGTTCCTGAAAGTAATATTGTTGATTTGGTAAATGATTCATTGAGGACACTTAAAAATAGTGAACCTACTGGATGGCAAAAATTCGCTACAGCTTTAAAGGAAATCAAAGTACCGCTTATATATATTGGTAACACAAAAAGATCTGAATATATTAAAAAGCTACAATCACAAGAGCATCAAGATTCAATCCCAGCAGATGAATTATTTTCTACACCAATAACTGAAAGTAAATTTCGTAAAAAGATAAAAAGAAAAATTGATTGGGAAAAATGGACCCCATATTAGAATTAAATAAGATTTATTATGATTCTTCACATCCTGCTGGGTACAGTAGCCTTAGCAAATTAACCAAAGCAATGAAAGGTAAATTGAAAAGAGATGATGTGAAGAACTGGTTAAAGTCACAAGAAACATATACATTACATAAACCTGTACAAAGAAACTTTTCAAGAAATAAATATATTTTATCTAATATTAACGAACTGTGGCAGGCTGACTTGAGTGATATGAGAACTTACTCAAATTATAATGATGGGTTCAACTATATTCTTTGTGTTATTGACGTGTTTAGTAAATATGCTTTTGCGAGACCAATGAAAAAGAAAAACTCTGAAACAATCAAAGCATGTTTCGAGAGTATATTCATGGAAGCTAAAGTTACACCTACACATATACAATCTGACAAAGGGACAGAATTCGTATCCAAAGACGTACGAAAATACTTTACTTCAAAAAATATTAATTATTATACTACTAATAATCCTGATATTAAAGCAAGTATTGTAGAAAGATTCCAGAGAACTCTAAAGATGAAAATGTGGCGGTATTTCACACATAAGAACACGCATAAATATATTGATGTTTTACAAGATTTGCTGTACTCGTATAATCATAGTTATCATTCTAGTATCAAAATGTGTCCATCTGAAGTTAATCGTGATAATATCATTACTGTATGGGAAAATTTATATTACAAGAAAGGAAAAGACATACCTTCTAACATCGCTTTATCGAAGTTTCGCGTTGGTGAGTTTGTCAGAATAACGAAACATAAACATATTTTTCAAAAAGGTTATGAATCTAACTGGAGTGATGAAATATTCATAATATCTTCCGTAATTCGCCGGTCTCCGTGGTTAGTATACACTCTTAAAGACCTAGAGGGCGAAGAGATAATAGGAACTTTCTATGAAAAAGAGTTACAGAAAATCATCTTTGACCCCACTGCCAATTTTAAAGTAGATAAAATAATACGTTCTCGATCTTCTGGTGTTAGAAAAGAAGTGTTAGTCAAGTGGAGAGGTTATCCAGACAAATTTAATAGCTGGATCTTGGCTACTAATTTGAAAGAAATATGAACAAACAAAGCTTTTATCTAACTTTACTAAGTAATAGTTCCATGGAATACTTTCCAGATAACAAAACATCAATTTTTTCCACAAAATTACCGAAACCAATAATACTAGAAGGAGAATGGAAGGTTGGCGTTGTGGAGTTCCAGTATCCATGCACCATGTTTACGGTTCAAGAACATGAAAATGTTATATACATTGCAAAATTAGCACAAATGCCTAATGAAAAAAAAGAATCTCTAATATATTACAAAATACACATTCCAGCAACGAATTATGACAATATTAATCACATTTTAAAGGCAATGAATAATATTCGAGAAAAAATAAGATTTCGTTATGATGAGATATCAAAGTTTGTTGTGGTTAGTATATCAGATGAAAATATAAAATCCATAACATTATCATCCAGATTAGCCCTTCAATTAGGTTTTGAACCAAATAGAAACTTAGTAGAAAAAAATATAGGAAAATGTCCGGCTAATTTACACTTAGGCTTACCATCGCAAATATTTGTTTATTGTGATATAGTTGAACCACAAATTGTTGGGGATGTGATGACTCCACTTCTGCGAATTATACCATTAGATCCCTCGAAATACATTTATGGTGCTAATAAAATGCATGTTTTTTCTCCACCCCATTATTTGCCTGTTATGCGTAGAGAATTTGATACCATTGAAATAGATATAAGATCAACCACTGGTCAAAAGATACCATTCCAATTTGGGACAGTGTGCATTAAACTTCACTTTCAAAAATTATAATGTATTCTCAACATGATAATATCTCATGTCCTTACCAACACTATTATTCCCATCAAGCTGGATCAGGTATAGGAGTGATCTATAGGGGAGCACCATATCAAAAAGGACATGGTATTGGAAGTTTTCTTGGGGGATTATTTCGATCTGTTTTTCCATTACTATCTAGTGGAGCTAAAGCAATTGGTAAAGAAGCCTTAAATGCTGGCGTTGGTCTGTTGTCGGATATGGTCAGTGCACGTCCTATGGAGGAATCAATTAAATCCCGACTCAAAGAGGTCGGTACCAATTTGAAACGCAGAGCTGATAAGAAAATAAATAGCATCAACATGTCTGGATCAGGATATATAACGAAACGGAAACGTCTTTCTACATTCATTCCTTCGATAACAGCGAGAGTGAAAGCCGCAAAAAAATTTAAAAGTGCTCATATTAAAGATATATTTTCGAATTAACTATGTCTTTTTTACATAGTCAATCTTGTGAATGTGTTAAGTCTGAACTAGATTTATTTGCATTACCAACAACTCAAACTAGTATTGAAAGTGGAATATGGATACACTATAAGCCCATTTCGTCCCTTGCTGACGATGGACCTATTGAATTTCAAATACCCGGAGCAGGCGACGACTACGTTGATTTATCTCATACTTTACTTCAACTAAAAGCGAAAATATTAACCCAGGATAATACAAAACTTGCTACTAGTGCAGTAGTTGCTCCAGTTAACAATTGGTTACATTCGCTTTTTAGTCAACTCGATGTGTACTTAAACCAAAAACTTGTATCACCTCCAAATAATACATATGCTTATCGAGCTTACATAGAAACACTATTGAACTATGCACCTGCAGCTAAAAACTCGCATCTATCATGCAGTCTTTGGTATGAAGACGTAGCTGGGAAAATGGACGAGATGGATGATAAAAATGAGGGATTTACAAAGAGACAACAAATGGCTAGTGAAAGTAGAGAAATAGAAATGATTGGTCATCTTCATGGTGATATATTTAATCAAGAAAAATTTTTGATTAATGGTGTTGATATGTGTGTAAAATTAGTTCGCTCTAGGGAAAATTTTAATCTAATGGCTTCTTCGCATGACCTTAAATTTAAAGTTACTATTACAGATGCAACCCTGATTGTTCGTAGAGCACGAATTAATCCAACTGTGTTACTTGCACATCAAAAAGTGTTATCATCTACGACAGCTAAATATCCTATCACACGAGCTGAAGTTAAAGTTTTAACGATACCATCAGGTGTTCAGGGTAAAACTCTTGATAACATATTCCTTGGTCAAGTACCTAAACGGTGTATAGTTGGTTTTGTGAATAATGCAGCATTCAATGGAAATCTCTCTAAAAACCCATTTAACTTTGAAAATTTTGATATTAGTACATTTTGTTTATACATAGACGGACAACAAATACCTTCAAAAGCTTTACAACCATCATTTGGGAATAATATTTTTACTTCTAGTTATCATACGTTGTTCTCGGGTACAGGTATACATTTCCTTAATGAAGGCAACGGGATATCTAGAGATCAATATTCCAAAGGGTTTTGTCTGCTAGCGTTCGATTTAACACCTGACTTATCAGCGAATGCTTCTAATCACTGGAACCTTATAAAACATGGTAGCGTAAGAATAGAAGTTCGCTTTGATACGGCTTTAACACAAACTATTAATTGTATTGTCTATGCAGAATTTGATAATGTTATAGAAATCGATAAAAACCGTAACATTTCTGTTGACTATAGTAGTTAAGTAAACTTAAATGTTTTAAAATTAAGTGTGTATTAGAATTAAGCGCGTATTAGAATTAAATATGTTTTAGAAATAAGTCTGCATTATTGTATATTGATCCTTTCAATAAAATATATTCATACAAAGTATTTCTTTGTTTTATTAACAATGTGTTTGTATATATTATCTTACCGTGAATGTTCGAAATGCAGTGTATGTTAAGATACTCTGTCATAGACCAGACCAATTTGGTCAATGTTCATTATGAGTGAAATTATTATGCGCGGGAGCGAGCAAAGGGAGCTCGTACGTCATGTTACAGTTAAAACAAAAGTTTTTGTAGACCCTATAATATGTTAAATTATTGTTGATCTCATTATTTGCTTATAATCTACGAGCCTGATAACATCGTAACGCGATCATGAATACATTAGAAATACGGAGATACTTGAGACAAGTGGATTCAAAAAGTGAATGTAATGTTTATGCCGCAAATCGCTTGCCGATTCATGTAGATATGCCTACATATATCATAAGCAACTTAGATAGCGACAATAAGCCTGGTTCTCACTGGGTTGCTATACACATAGACGCGAATGGAGTTGGTCAGTACTTTGATTCCTATGGTAGAGCACCCACAGGTTTCCATCGTACGTTTTTAGATCGAAATTGCAGAGTATGGAATTACAACACTAATCGAATCCAAAACGATTACACTCCAGTATGTGGCGAATATTGTTTAATGTATTTATACTATAAACATTATGGTATGTCATTAGCCGATTTCCAGCACCTGTTCACTAACAATACGCTGTATAACGATATCATACTAAGTAAGTTATTCAAATATTGTTTTGAAAATAATAAAGAACATTAGTACTGCGAAAGGACTTTTTTTTAAATCATATACATACCCGTTTACATCATAGGTTTAGTCATCATTGGCTATGACGCAGACATTGACAAAAAAGACAACAGACCCGAGATAACATTGAGCGACGACGGCTGGTCGTTATCAAGGGTCGGCCGTTATCAATTGTTCGTCAATTACCTCAGATTACGTTTCTGTAACTTTGTAACGGTGCGTCGTACGCGAAAACGGATTAGCGCAATCGACTCAGCATGGCCGAAAACCCCCGAATAGACACCAAACTTTTTTTTTTTTTTTTTTTTTTTTTTTTTTTTTTTTTTTTTTTTTTTAGCCGTGACGGCCACCCTGAAGCCGAGAGACAGGGCATGGCGGGGGGAGGGAATGACAGGGGGGAGGTGGTGGTTTGGAGAGTTGGTCTAGTCTCCGGGAATACCTACTACTGCCAGGCGCCCCGCCGCCAAGACAAACAGACCTTTGTTACCTACGTACTACGTACCCTGATAATCGTCTCAGGAAGCAAAACACCGCAAAATTATTTATATCTATAGTAAATAGTCTGCAGTGTGCACGATAACTCGTAGAACATTACCCGCTTCAACATTACATGATAGCAAATAACCCTGACAGCGGTTTCCTGAAATATTTTTAGTCATCCATAAATCTCGGTATATTTTGTACGGTGAGCGCGTGTGTTGCACGCCTCACGTCATTCCCATGATTGTTAATTATTATAAATCGATGGAGGCTGTGCGGCGGGCTCGTCGACTCGATTCGATTATTATCATTAGATTTATCGCTGATCGCTTGTAACAGGCCGATGACGCTTGTGAAGGAAGATGCAGGTTATGTATATGTTTTCTTCTATTCTACCAGGTGGCAAACAATAGGCTATTTGACTATTTTTTTTAGTATCGAGAATTGACCACTCTATAATAATATAATGAACTACTAAAGTGAAATATTCTTACGACAAATGTTTGATTTTAAAAATTACATTTTTCGCGCTGCTTCAAAACGCTCCATACAAAATAGTACTTGCGTGTGACGTCACACGCCAGTCGTGAGTAGTGCAAATGTATGGATTGCAATAGAATTTTGCATTTATCTCGGTCTGCGTTGCGGTTACACATATATAGATCATAATAAAAGTAATTATTAATTTAATGGGGAATCTAAAAAGTTATAATTTGGGACTGAATTTGATTGTTTATATTTTGACTTACTTTGGGAATTTAAAATAATGATAAGTCATAGTTGCAGTTTAGTTAGTCAATATCTTATTTTGCAAAGCATATTTTATGATAACAAACTAACATACAAAGCATGTATTGGGAAGATTCGGACAACCTTTTCAAATAGCCTATTATTATTTCGCTTCTAGACATATAGATTTTAAACATCGTCTGAACACATAAAATACCTACAGACCAAATATCTGGTCATCTCACTACGACAGACATTTAAATAAGTTGTTTTTATATATTTCGCTTTGCCTGACGGTAAGCTAAAGGCAAATTCTCAGAAAAGAGGGTCACCATTACTTACATATACTATATGACAATGGTGACAATCAGCTTGACGGCCTCATCATACGCTTTTTCACGCCCCGCTTAAATGATCCGGGACTGTAGGAAGAAGGAAACACGTGAGCTGCCATGGATCCTGGAAGCGAGATGCCTTTCGGCGCTATTCCGGTTCCGAAAGGCAGCGCGGGAGCGGGGTCACGATCCCGAGCCCGAAGAAATTCGGGCCGTGAGATCCCGGCTCCACAGGGAAATGGTGGTGGAATGGGAGATACGACTTGGGCGACCAGGCGCAGGGCACGCCGTAGTAACGGCGGTAAGACCCATCATGGGGGAGTGGCTAGAGAGAACACACGGCAGCCTCTCGTACCGTCTGACGCAGATGATCACCGAGCACGGATGCTTCGGAAAGTATCTGCGTAGGATGCAGAAAGAGCCAACGTCCGAGTGCCATCACTGCGACGCGAGCGAGGACTCAGGTCCGCACACGCTCACCGAGTGTCCGGCGTGGGAGACGCCGAGGCGGGAGCTTGTGGCGGCCCTGGGAGTGAGGGTTCTCACGCTCTCCACCTTGCTCGCGGCGATGGTTCGCTGCGCGGATGCGTGGGCGGCCGGCGCCTCCTTCTGCGAGCAAGTAATGCTCGTGAAGGAGGAAGCAGGGCGGGAGCGGCAGCGGGAGCGACGAAGGATCGCAAGACAAGCTGCCCGCGTACGAAGGCAACTCGGGCGTCGGAGGTCGATGAACGACCTCCGCCCCCCATGAGCGCCGGCCTGGGGGTGACAGGTGGAGCCGCCTGTCATCCTGGCAGAAGCAGGTCGCGGCGGTGGAGCGCGTGCCGCGCGTCCCCGTTTCCGGGGCCGAGTTGGGGACTCTGTAGTCCCCACACCCGAGAAGAGGGCCAGATCGTGAGAGATGGCCCTGGGTTGGCCGGGGTGCGAGGTCTCTGTCTCTGTCAACTGTCAACCTCACCTTCGGCAACCAAAGCGACCCACAGGCGGCGTGCGTTTTAGTCGGTTCGAGTCCGACATAACCTCCTCCACCGGCCCCGGTGGGGAGGTATCCGTGGGGATTTTGCGCACGTAAAAAAAAAAAAAACACGTGAGCTGGTAATAAGTTCCAGGCCTTAATGGTGCGAGAAAGAAAAGATGTTTTGTTTGGTTGCAAATAATTGACAAAATCACTTGTTACACATACATAAATATAATACATATATTCACGTCTTTATCTCGGAGGGCTAGGCATGGGCGAATTAACATCCGCATTTCACCAATAATTGTTTTCGAACCCATGTAATAGGGGGTGAGCATATTGCTGTATTCCGAGCTCTATTATTAACTCGTGCCATGCATCTGAGGCTGAGTCGGGGCTTTATATATCCGACTGATGTTAAACAGCCCTATCCCATAGTCACCTTGTACGACACCGCATGGGAAGAGATGGGGTGGTCCAAATTCTACTCTGCCGGTAAACACGTAGCTATCTTTCACTTGTTAAAACACTGAATTATACCATCATGTCGATTTTTAAAAAATAAACTAAAATCCTGTACCGATTTTGATATTCTATCAAGTCAAAGAACTCGGACCCAGTGTTATAAAATAATCCTAAAGCATCCTAATACCTTAGTTTGGTCCATAAGTAACAGCTATCACATCTAAACATTTCAATTTGCTAAAGACGTGCTCTTAACCTTAAGTACTAAGCTCACATAAGCTTACAACATTTGGTAAAGTGACAATACATCACCAACATTCATGGTGATTTAGGTGCTCTTTTTGACCTGTCCTCTCCTTAAGTAGGTACTACGACAGTCATCGTTAAAATATTTCGTCATTACCAGATAATAATGAATTGTAGATGCATGAATATTGAAAGTAACCAAAATGGTTCGAAAGTGCATCATATCAGAAATCCATTTACACAGCGTATAGATTTTTAATTTATTGTCACGAACACGTCGTTGAACTTTGGAATTTATAACCGGAGTAAATTGAATTAAATAAAGTTATTTTATAGCTGTTTTATTCGATTTCATGTCTCTTACAGACTTCAGTTCTTCGTTCACTGTTATATTATATTATTATATTCACTGTAGGGCTGTTTAACATCAGACGGATATATACAGCCCAGATTCAGCCTCAGATGCATGGCTCGAGTCGACAATAGTGCCCGGAAGACGGCAATAGGCTCACCCCCTATTACGGATTGCTCCTTTTGGAACCGAATTCAACGATTGGTGAAATGTGGGTGTTAATTCACCTTTGCCTAACCCTCCGGGGATGAAGGCGTTATTGTATGTATGTATGTATTCACTGTGTATTCGCATTTTTTTCATATAGGCAAAGGCAGCATAACATTTTTCCAGTTTATCCTACGGTCTTACTAAAAATATTACACGTATAAGTTCTGTCAGAAATAATAAATAATTTGTGGTCCCACAAATTATATATTATTTCTTAGGGCGAGCCTATTAATTTTATCAAGTAAGTTTCCAAACTACATTTGGTTATTGAGAACTTATTACAGGAATATCAGATAATTTTATTCTACACTGAACTAAGGATTTATAAACGTACGCAAACGATAACGCTAGCGTAATGACAACTATGTAGTCTAACGTAATACGTAAAATAAATAAATACAAGTGCTATTAAATAAAATTGTCCCGTCATTAGCTACCTCCTTCAAACACACAGCTATATTGAATTCAAATCATAATGTTAAACCAGTAACACGGAGATGATCGGTCTCCAACCGTGCCATTAATATAACGTTTGCGAGCGGTAGTTAATATCTTAATAAGAATGTAATAGAGATTATAGAACCATGGTTGTATGGGGGTGGGCTGGTAATACCAATGTATACTGTAATAGCCCCTCTTTGTGTGGTCCCTTCGCTGCACCTCAGATATATCGATATAAATCTAACTGAGGTCTGTGACTACCTACGCGGGCAGTTAGTGCAGAATAATACATAAATAACGTCCTTACAAAGTGGATTTTATAACTAATGTCATAGTAATTAAATGCTGCGACGGAAGCTGCTTTTGTGTTTGTAAGAAATGGTTAGTGAGAAATTGGATATCATATTACTGGAAATTTTTATTACTAGTAAAAAGATGAAATATTTATAACAGGAAAATTCCGTAATTAGGTGTACAGAATTTGTAACAAAATTAATAAAAGCTTTACAAAATTGTAGTATTCATTCAATTCAATTCATTTATTTGTGGATCATAGGTTTGTGTACAGTTCTTATTCTAGGTTACATATTTGATAATTTCGTTATCATTACCAACAATTATTGGGTATTTGACTGACTAGTCAAATTAGTTACTTTTTACTAAACGTTAAAACGGTTATAATAATTTATTGTGACGTCATAATACTTAATAGTCAAATCATTCACTATTAAAAGTTGGAGGAATGATTAAAAATAAATAAAAATGATAAAATGAGAACCAACGCTGTTTTTACCGCTCTTTTACCATTCTTAATTTAATAAGCTCAGTTAAATAATTTATTTTAATTACAGGAAAATACCTAATTACTTAAATTAAAAATTATTATTACATTGGCGTTTGGCTTAGTAAATATTTTTGAGACATACGCTAGATTAAAACTAACAGTCCCTATTGAATTATGTAATTAGCAGTCAGCTGATATTTAAAGTGATTAGCTGATAATTCACTTGCAAGTCTTTAAGGAATGTATAACACTTTTCATGAACCGTTTTTAGCAGACATTTTGCTAATTGAGTATAAAAATAATATTCAAACGTACCGTTGCCATATGCGCTGTTGCGAGTATTAAAATTTGGGATATATTTATGGGATATTATGAACACTTGTTGCCGTGTTTGTTGGTAATTGGTATGATATCTAATCGTATGCCTTTATTTACACTGTTATTGTTATGGTGTTAGATAATTATTTGGAACCAGGTTCTATTATCGTGATATAAAGTTTTATTCTAGTATAGCCTCATTATCGTAAGAATATCATAGCGTTATTGCCAACTGGGAACCGCATTCTCTCGGGTGTATACGTGAGATTAACTTGAGCTACAAAGATCTTAATAAACCCAAAAACTCCCTCTACTCTAGCTAGCATAAACCCTTTTATCGTAGAGAATTTTTTTATCTTCTCTCCCTTATATAATAGGGTCATATGCTGCTAAATAGGCCATAATATGTTAATATGCTACCAAAATAAAAATACCTATGATTTCCGAAAGTGCCCATGAATTGAAACCTTTCAGGTTATGAAATTGTATTAGAGAAGTTGCCAAAAAAGATGAAAGACTTAAATTTGTAAAGTTTTGTTTACGACAGTTTATTAATGGTTAATTGTATACTTACATCATCACGCCCTGTGAACAGAAATTTGTTAAAACAATTCTGTTGCCTGCAAGTTTCGTGGTATGCTGAATATTGGCACTCGTAGAACAAGATCAAACAAGATGCCAGATTTATGAGCTTATCCGGTTTAGTTTCTGTTGTTCTTGAGCAGATCAAATAAGAAACTTTTGCAGAGTGAGTGCGAAAATAATTAATTGTAGACAGGTAAAAAGAAGTATTTCACTATTCAGAATTCATAACTTTAAAAGGTATTCATCTGGTGCTATGGCATACATAGACCAGCTAGATATTAGGCTGCAATAGGCTAATTTATTGGTTGTTGGTTATAGACTGTAATGTAATCAAAACAAATAGGTAAATATTTTAAGCTATCATCAGCAGGAAATAATTTAATCAAATCATAGATTTTCGTCACATACTTAGTAAAGCTATGTATGGCTAAAGTTTTTATAGCTATTTTAGAACTAACTTTACTAGACGGCCTATGTGTGTAGCGGTAGAACGTTCGACTGCTACCCAGGAGGCGCGGGATCGATTCTTGCTCAGTGCAAATATTTGTATGCACGAATATGTATATTTCCATTGGTCTGGGTGTTTCTATGTATAATATATATGTATGTACGAAAAAAAGTATCTAAGTATGTTTATCCACATTCTAGATTCCATAACACAATCTAGTTAAGCTGTGCTTACCATGGGACTAGATAGCATTGTGTAGAATGTTGTAAAAAAAAACTTCAACGATACCAGGTACATATCGTTACGATATAATGCCTAGTCTAGCTATAAATATTGTTACGAAGAAAAAAACATTTTTTTTTATTGCAAATAACATTTATTACTTTTACAGTGTGTTAGTTTAATACATAAATATAAAACAATTTAAAATATAAAAAGCTTATTCGAAGTCGTCTCCATTGGCTGCAACACAGTCCTTTAAACGTTGAGGCCAGTTATCAATAGAAGCACGCACTCTTTCCATGAGAAAATTCTTCACTGCCAATCGTATGGATTGTTTTAGGGACTCCAAATTATCATGGCGTTTAGAGCAAGCCATACTCTCTAAAACTGACCATAAATCATAATCCAGCGGATTAAGATCGGGACTAGACGACGGCCAGTCTTCAGCTCTGATGAAGTCCGAAACGTTCACTTCCAACCAAGACTGCGTGGACCGAGCTTTATGACCCGGCGCTGTGTCTTGTTGGAAGGACCATACTTGGTTATTGAACATGGTGTTGTTAAGGGGTTTAACTACCTTCTCAAGAATGGTATCTTGATACACTTGTGCCGATGTTTTGATACCTTTTTCACAAAAATATGGCTCAGTCACTCCTTCATAGCTAACACCCCACCAAACCATCACTGAAGTCGGATAATGCCCACGTTGCACTCTGTCGACTAATTGGGAAGCTTCGTTAGAGCTTTGAGCATAAATACGGTCATTTTGTTTGTTAAAATGTTGCTCAATTGTAAAGATTTTCTCATCCGTAAACAAAATTTTTCTGTGACCTCCCTTTGCGTACCGCTTCAGTAGTTGCTTCGATTTTACCACCCTATTCTTTTTTAAATTATCAGTTAAAAAATAACCAGTGCGTCTCTTATAGGCTGCAAGTCCTAAGTCATCTTTTAAAATGCGCGACATGGTTCTGGGTGCTATCTTCATCTCCCGAGATAAAATCTTTTGCTTTCGGACAGGATTTCTTTGAATTCTTTCCCTTACTGCTTTGACCACCTTTTTCGTACGAACACTAAGTGGACGGCCAGATCTTTTTCTGTCACAAACAGAGGAGGTCTCATTGTACCTATTAATAGCTCGGTACACAAACATTTGACTAATATCAAGCGTATGGAGAGTTTTAAAAATTACATTCGGCTCCATACCAACTTTGTGTAATGCAATCACAGCGATTCGGTTTTCTTTATCACCCCACTCCATTTTAATATAGCAAAATATTGTACAATGTATTGGCGCCAAAATTAGAAAACACAATGAACAATCGTATAAAAATGACAGATTCCAAATTCAAATGTAATATCTTTCTTATTTTAATTGTATCAGTATTTATGGCCAGACTAAGTATATCAAAACGATATATAGATGTAAGTTATCGATAACGTGAGTACATTCTTAGTCCTCAGCAAAATAATTTAATGGTCGATATTATCTCTATTTACTTTTGTTTGAGACCAGAGGAAACAAAATAATTGTTTCGTGACCCACATGTTATGTAAGAGCGGGTAATTTCTACTGCGGCACGATTTTCTTTTACCATATAGTTAATCTATGATATTGAATAGGAATATGTAAGCACTTAAAAGTTCAATAAACGAAAAGGTCGTCATTGAATCAATTGTAAATTTAAATAAAATAGGTACTTAGTTTTATGTTTTATATTTTTGTAATTTATTATTGTGCAAAAATCAATTCACCTAATCCTCATGCACTTCCTAATTTACAGCTTAATATAAGTCGTATGTAATCTGGTAAGCAAAATAAAAAAAAATGTTCAATAATAATATCTAGTCATCACTTCTTTGGTTTCCTGGTGAAAGACGAAGCTCATGTCGTCAGTAAAGTTTTAACCTCAGGTATGTAAAAAAATCATGCTTATGGCAAGTAAGTAGCATGTAAATATAGTTTAATGTACAATGGGCAGTCTTATCGCTGAAAGCGATTTCTTCCAGGCAACCTTGGGGTTGACAGTAATGTGACAAGACACAAGTTATATGGTGTAGTCATCTTATTAAACTAGATAAAAGGTGTACTAAAACAAAAAAAAAACAGAGAAAAACGAAAATAAATAAAGGAAAAGTATTTTTTTTGAAAAGATAAAGGTGTCTTCCAAGAATATGTCGTGATATCTTTTATTTCAGTGGTAATTGAGTCTAAATAATTTATAGGTATAGACCCACACAAATTTCACAGATCGATCCATATTGAACACATGATAAAAGTGACCACAGTCTATCGATCATTGTGACTTTAATACTTTGCAATAAATTACTTTTAGATGGCGCTACTAAAGATTGTACCCACCCGCAAAATGATAACAATTTAATGGCCGATTTGACGAATCCTAAAAAAAGGCATAAAAGTAGAAATTTGGTGTTCGCCTTATAAGGATGATCTCTGTAGATTTTTCTGAGTGCATTGAATATAACGTGCAAACAATTACATCTGCAGATTAACAGACTAGGCTTTGACACAGGCTATCCTCTAAGGGTTAGGAGTCCAATCTCAAATCCAATCAAAATGCCGATCAAGCCTGGAATCTGTTTCTCCAGGCTTCGAGATGAAAACCACGGTTGTAACGGGGAACAACGCAAAGATCATTATGATGATGATCGCTGCACCTCATTATAAAATTATCTTATTGGTCGTTTTCGTTATATTATTTATCACACTTTTCTAAAAAAATAGTCGAACAGGTTCTTATAAAAAGATAAGTTTCAACACAATGGGTGCAAACGGTACAATTGGTCAAGTGCAGAATGCAGTATTTAAATCCATTAGATTGTTTCTTATCGTTTTACGTTGAAGATAAGATGAGGTAAACGTAACAACGGACATAGAGATAACTTTTTACATAAATTTAAAGTAATTAAATACAGAAAGAACTCTTGAAATAACACATGTACCTATATGACATTAATATGTTTATTACTAAAGATATACCTATTTATGATTGTGTGAGTGCAGTCATAACTGTAGTCTTAATATTTAAGTACACAATAATATTGCAGAAAACCATTATGAAAATAGAAGTAGCGAGTGCCAGGATCATTAAAAGTGGAAATATTTGGTAGGTATATCCTACTCCAATGGGTAAGAGATGTGACTATGTTACTATGTGTAATTATATGTGTATGTACAAGTACTATAGTATGTACTTGTATATTTAGGTAAAGAATTGAATCTGTTTTCATCAATGTATCTGTACAAAATCTGTGATTTCGAAACAAAAATAATTGTAGTGAAATAATTGTAGTACAATTGCAATGTTCTGTGCAATTTCCTGGTATTCTATATACAGTTTTAATAGTGTAAATGGAAGATGAGTCGCCATCGAAGTTGTGGCGTGTCGAATGAGTAAACGCTATGGTTCAGACCTGCGGGAACATGAAGCGATTTTTGACGAGAAAACCCTCCCTCTGCTCAAATTGCTATAATAAATCACCTAAGATTGCTTAGAAATAACCATTCGCAATTACCGGGTGATTGATTTTTTCTAGACAAGCTGTTGAAAATCTATGAGTATTATTAAGTTCGGTCTATGATGTTGACTTTCTGTAAATTAGATACAATCGCTGTGATTAATGGAATATCTATTGTAGTCAGTGTATTAATCTAGATACTTTTAGCTTTAATTTGACAATCACTGTGGTGTAGTGGGTAGTGGTTGTCTTCCGTCAAATGTCGTGTATTCGAGTAACGCTCAGTGCGAATATTTGTATGCAAGAAATATGTGATGATGATGATGATGCCTCCGACCGATTTCGGCCATGGTGACCACTTCGACTCCTAGTCGGCTCGGCGCTCTTCGCGTTAACTCTCGTGTACACTGAGGGCACGTGAAAACACCACTTACGTAATGATGAAATATGTATGCACATTCATCAGTATCATCAAAACAGCCTCACGAAAACTCGGAGTCCTGAACAGAGTGAGATGATTTTTCACGCCGGAGCAGCGGTGTCTTCTATACAAGACACAAATTCGCTCCTGTGTGGAATACTGCTCACATCTCTGGGATGGTTGAGCAAAGTACTCACTAGATGCTCTCGACAGGTTTCAGTGACGTGCGGTCCGCATCATTGGGAATCCCGAGGTCACGAACACCCTAGAAACTTTACAGATGCGTAGAGATGTTGCGTCCATGGCTGTATTTTACCGTCTGTACCATGGGGAGTGTTCTGATGAGCTCTTCCAATTAGTCCCACACTCCCCTTTCCTACACAGGACAACACGTGCAGGTCTTAGATGTCATCCGCACACGGTGCAAAACATCTGATCAAGAACCAAGCGGTTCGGAGACTCTTTCCTCTGTTGCACCATTAAGGCCTGGAATTCATTACCAGCTCACGTGTTTCCTTCTTCCTACCAGTCCCGGGTCCTTTAAGCGGAGCGTGAAAAAGCATATGATGAGGCAGTGAGTGAGTAATGGTGACCCTCTTTTCTGGGACTTCGCCTTCAGCTTACCATCAGGCAAAGCGAAGTCTAATTGACGTGTCCTATATAAAAAAAAATGCACATTCTAGAACCCATAATTCAATCTAGTTAAGGTACGTTTTCTTTGGCTCTAGATAGATGGCGATGTAGAATATTATTTATATGTTTTTATTTTTTGCATTATAATCCAGCTATAATTGTGAAGACTGTTGTTGGTTAATTTTTAGTATTCATATTGAACTCTCCAATTAAATTTAATGAGTCCCCAAAGGTATTTCGTTGTGGAGGAATTCCCTCACTGCGAGACTTAAGGGTAACTCATTAGCGACTGTGTTGTGGTTTCAATACTCAGACAATATTATATTTTACAATAATTTATTTACAAAGCTAGCAAATAATAACACGGTTATGTTTACAGTGGTTTGTAATTAGTTACCGTTAATTATTGAACACCACACGCTTGCAATACCAAAGGTGTACCTCGGGGGCATACCATTTAGTTGTAAATGATCGGCTTTAAACAAGGAGTTGAATTCACACGGGGTTTCCAGTGAAAACACATCCACAAAAATGCACATCTTGAACAAGCCCTTACACTTGATGGAGTGTACAAGCTATGTGTCCATTAGTAGTCATAAAATAAGACATTTCAAACACTTTCAGCTCATTGAAAATGCTTTCATTTTATGCTTTATCATTACTAGCAATAAGAATTTATTATGCACTTTACGTAGTAATAACTTTTACCCCATGTTCAATATTTCCGCACTACACTGCAGCCTTTTACACTGTCATAATTACCTACTAGAACTTTTACTCGCATTTTTACTTTCCACTCGAGTAATAGCCAAGTTCTTGAGCCCTTTTTCAAACAGTCGAAAGCCGGTGCGCGCATCAGAAGGGACGACGCGCGCGCACGCTGCGTCAAGATTTCTGTAATTGAAAAATCTTAACGTAATTTGAATTTTGTAATTCGAATCATTTATATGACTGCCATGTTGTAATGCTATTTCGTGAGTGAATATAGTGAAGCAATTTATTGGGTAAACTTTAATATTAGGTGAGTTAAATATTGATCTTGCTTACACTTAATTAGTGAATATTAATAACTAATTAGCAACAAAATCACATTCAAAGATATTGGTAACAATACAATAATAATGTTTTTGACATCTATTTGCAGCAGTAGTGTTAAAGCTATCAGGATATTTACCATGTTATATTGTTTCGAGTTTCCGATATTTCGGCACTGTTGTTCTTCCGTGATCATAGTGCTTGCAACAACGCCGAAATTTCGGAAACTCGAAACAATACAAAATGGTAAATATCCCGATAGCTTTAATAGTGAGTGACCATGATAGTTTAAATACCTATATTGCAGTGCTCTTTTTATTAAGATGGAGGTTTTTGCGTTTGCGGATTCAACCAGAATTATCTGAAGGATGATGATGATTTGTTCTACCAGTTTTACCTTACTCTCTTCATATCTTATTCCCACTTGGTATGAAAAATTTCACACTATAAACTTAGATTTTTGTCATGCTTATATTTCGGAATATTTAATTTTGATTACACAAGTATCAGCAACCTGTAAGATAATGTGTCTTTTTAACTGACTCCAAGAAGTAGGAAGATTCACATTTCGTCCGAAACGTTTTTTATTGTTTGTGATACAATTTAAATAAAAAAAATATTGAGACTATTTACCTTAAGCTTTTCTTCCTGGGAGATGAGGTCAAATGACGTATGACCGTATTAAAAAAATAAAGAAATAATACTGTTTGTTGCTGTGTTTTAAGTTGTTACCTCTTCAACTGCCACTGCATCGAGTAGGATTCGATTCCTATTAGTCACAAATTAAGTATTTGTGTGTTCAACATATATTTTTTCTAGTCTAGGTATACGAGTACTTGCTTTCTATTGATAGTGTAAGTACATTATTTTCAAATACGGAAAATAAATATTTAAAATACAAGAAATCAAGAATACATTTGATACACCAGCGATAGTACCTACACAGATGTTCGTACTACAATATCTGTTCCACATTCCCTATAAAGATGTCAATAATAATCGCGTGTATTATTAAAGTTTGGACAGCATTCCTGACACAATTGCTTACCGTTATAACGTGTAATTAACTTGATTGTCTAGTTCGTGAACAAAGGAGTTCATATGTCATACCTTTTTATAAGGTAACCGTGAATTTGCACAAGTGTCGGCGTTGTCATATTTGTTTACCGAGTCCCACTATTGACTGTATCTGCATTACCAGTGTATGCTATTGAATAGTTTAATGTACAGTCAGAATCGGATCGATACTGACGAATAAAGTACTCAAAATGATCTTAAGACCTTGGTTTTCCTACCTTCCTGCTGACTGATCGTTCAGACATTTCGTACACACCTTTAATTTGGATAATAATACAATTTAAATCAATAATACAGTATGAATTGCTATTAATATTTTGGTGTTAACATCATTTCGAGAATATGTAGTCAAGATCATTCTGACACTGACTGTACTTGTATATGTGTCTTTAAATTAAGGTGTATGAGTATAACACTTAGTATAACACTTATAGTACAGTAAGTACATATTTATCACGCACCTCTACATTATCGGAATTGAATTATAAATTGTTTTAACAGTGAACGAAAACATTACGAGGTGAGAAAACTTTTTCCAAGGTATGTGTAGTTTATATTGAGATGAGGCCCGTGTCGAGAATTGAGATTGTTAGTTTTTGTATAGTTAGTGCGATATTATTTTCATACAATTTATCTTTATAAAGATTGCTGTTAAATAAATTTTATTAATTTAATAGAATCGTAAATATTCGTAAATAAAAATTGATTGCTCAGACATGTCTTTAATAAATTGTACTTATTTATTTTTAGTCTTCTAATTATTTGGGTAATTGACGGTAATTGATTTATATTTCTTGAAATCATAGGTATTAAATAAAACACATACAAAAACATGGTTAAAATTCAGTTTGCATTTTGTAGCTTTAATTTGATGTTTTTTATACCACTTACGTGGCACACAAGCACATGGCCCATCTGGTGGAAAGTGGTTACCGTGGCCTATCATATGAACGTGTGCAACACCAGAGGGGTCACACTCGCTTCGCCAACCCAGTAAGAACCTCCTAATTATGTAATTTTAAAGCAATAACCATACTATTTCTTCCTATAGACTTAGACCGGAAAAATTCTAAGATAGATTAAATAGCTATACCTAAGGCATATATAGTCTGGCATAGTATAGTCTATACTATCTATACTCAGGCCTGGGGGTGACGGGTGGAGCCGCATGTCACCCTAGCAGTAGCAAGCCGCGGTGGCCACAGGGTCCCCGGAAACGGAGAGACGCAAAACGCACCCTAGGTGGGCCAGATCGAGACAGGTGGTCCTGGGTTGGCTGGGGTGCGAGATATATGCCTGTCAACCTCAACTTCAGCCACCAACAATGACCCACAGGCTCCGTGCGTATTAGTCGGTCACCGTTGCGTATAAGTCCGATATAACCTGTCCCACCAGCTCCGGCGGAGAGGAATCCGTGAGGATTTCTTCGCACGTAAAAAAAGGAAATTCTATACTCTGCCATGGGTATAGAATGAATACCATTTAAAAGGCTTTGCTTTATTTTATATGCGTGTTACCGGATGATAGGCAGGTACTTACTGTCTATCGTATACTATGAATATGTGTATCTACATTCAGTTCATCGATGATATTTTATACTCGCATCGAAGTACTGTAATACGTCGGCAATGTACATATGTTGAATAATGGCATGATTATTGTTGAATACCTGTTATGACTTATGGTGCTGAAACGTGGACACTTACTGAGGGGCTGGTCGATAGCTTAAAAGTCGCGCAGCGGGCTATGGATGCTTGGAGTTTCTCTGAAGGATAGAATTCGGAACGAGGTTAGCTGACAGAGAACTAAATTTACCGACATAGGTTGCAGAATAAGCAAGCCTAAGTGGCAGTGGGCTGGTCATGTTTGTCGAAGGACCGATGGCTTTTGGAGCATACTAGTCCTAAGGTGGAGTCCGCAAGATGGTAAACGGAAGGTAGGACATTGGGAGAGGTCTATATCCAGCAGTGGACTGCTGTGGGCTAATTTATTGATATTGTCTGTTAAATTAGAAGCTATAATTATAGAGATAAAAAGTTCAAATGATGATTAGCAATGATATCAAAAATCCATTCCTTGGAATATATCTTGCAAATGAGCACATGGAACGATATTGCTGGAAACATACGTGTACCTAACGCGCAGCTAATCGATCTTGAAAGATCTTTGGGACTCTTTTTACTATCTGAATTGCATTAGATAAGTACTTTATTATATGCGATTTTTTATGAAAATGTATATCAGCAAGCAAACTCGAGGGCTTAAGCTAGTATTCAAATAAAACTCAACAAGTTCAGGCAGTGCCTATACATTCGCACGTTTTCCGCCGTGTTGTAAAGTTACGACCGGACGGCGTATGTCGTGTCGTGTCGGTCCAACCGCGCCATGCCGCCGCCGGCACCGGCACTGTTTGCACTGTGATGCGCCCCACGTGTACGATAACAGGTTATTCAGCCTTAGGTCTATAACACAGTGATGAGCTAAGCGATTTTACTTAGAGATTACCTGGTAACTTTTAAGTTAAGAACTTGATAGTTCGATTTCTAGATTGCATTCATAATTTTAAGCTGAGAGCATCTGTTAACATTATAGTGTTTTGGTATCGGTATTATATCGTATTCATTGTAATATAAACATTATCTACAATATACTTCTATGCTTGTATGTTCTTTGTGAGGGATTCAACTAATCGACTGTTATAAAATTTGCAAACAGTGCAGCTGTGCTGTGAGCAGTTTCCACTTTAGGTCGGTTTCGGCAATATCCTTTTTGAATTCCCACACCGCAGACTTAAGCCTCCACTTACAACTAAATCATGGCAGCCAGACAAATTACACAGATTATCTCAATTGCTGGGTTACGGTTAATTGCTTAAACGTCTAGCAGAAAATATCTTGACTCGTGACACAATAAACCTAAATCAGATCTTAAACAAGAAAATGGTAGCTTATAAAACTGACGGAGTAATTATTAAGTTTTGTTAACACAACAAGGTTTGAGACGTAATTTTAAACAAAAAAAGTTTGACTGTAATAAGGGAAAATTGAATACCTACACTAAGACTTCTGAATATTAAAGATTAAATTCATAAAAATACACAAATACAAATAGAATACTTAGGTATAGGTACCTACTCGATTTTTGAAATAAAAATTAACGCAACAAAAATTAACACAATTAGTAGCAGCTGCGATAGAAAAAGTTACTCTAAAACTCAACTCAGAACAAATCGGTTGCTAGATAGTAAAAACAATTTTAAGTGAGAAGTTACTTGGATTTATTGGACTAGCCTAGTCGTGATGGGGAAAGGAAAGCATAATATTACCATTATAGCACTTCTACTTCACGCAACTCAATTAAATATCGTCTGCCGATCATTTGTTGACCTTAAAATATAATGTCGAACTTAAAATATACAATTAGTTAGTCATCACTTAAATATTTATAAGATATTAAAAGTCAACACATACAACCTTTTACAGCCATAAAGATTACAATCAGTACACGAATGGTCCAATACGTTGGTCTGACTTTATTTGCATACTCCGTAGATTACGCTTACTTGTGAACTACCCGAGGAGATGAATACGGAGATAGCCACCACTGTTAGACCGTGCTCTATGTATATGAATGAACATGGTACTTTCAAATGTTAGAATAAACCAGAAGTGCAAAGCGGCAGCGTGCGATAAAATGCTCATGTTATCAGTAATCGAAAGAAGGTATACTTCTACTTTACGTAAATTTTTAGTTTTACGGTGTACATAGTAAAACTGTGTGTTTTAGAGAGTATGGATTTTATTTTTATACCCCTTATGGAAAGCCCACCTGTTGGAAAGTGGTTACCGAGGCCTATAGACGTGTGCAAAACTAAGAGAGTAACACTCGCGGTGCCGACCCTGTAAGCACAGAGAGTTTCTGTGCCGTCAGTGTAACAGACAAAGCAAGACAAAGTTTTGGTCTTCACACTGACAGCACGAAAACTCTCTATTGAGCTCTGGCTACCCTAGGTACCTACTCAGCGTCTTCAACTTCAAAGTGGAGAGTGAGAATTGCGATGTTGAAAATATCAATCTACCAGTTGAAGCAATGATATAAGGAAGATTAATTAAAGTTCAGACTCAGAATCTTGTACCCTGCCCAAACCCCATCAAAAGTATCACCAGCTATTATAGGTAGATAGCTCTCGCCAAGATTATTAAAACGAGGTGCTATTTTCAGATCTAGAACAGCAGGAGGCGCCATATAATTAGTACTACCACCTATATTTAACACACTTTAGCCGTCAAACAGGAATGTGTTAATAAATAATTAAATTTCTTTGCTTATCACCATGACATCGGTCTATTAAGCTCAGTTTGCCTCACCTATAATTGATGGTAGATATCTGACCGGCGGCTATGATGTGCTTCTTAATACATTAACTTTACATCCTGTAGACATGTTACTTTCGTGTTCGCCGATTTTATCTGTCATTGGTTAAACAAGGTTTTCGTTACCGTGCGCGGCAACAATTCAAGATTGTTATCTTGATACAGAGATTGCGGTTGTATTGGTTAAATTATCAAGCAACCGGTATTAATAACTATTACTTGATGTTAGAATTAGTTGAGTGGGTTTCGAAGATAATTGAGTCAAAATATCTCTTTTCTTTGAAATCAATTTACAACTAAAAAATAATTAAGTTAAGATAATGACAAATGAAAAAAAGGTATTAATACAATATTTTTTTATTGGGGAAATAAACAAATAATCATTTAAATTAAAAACATTTTTGTAACATCTCATGAACTTAGAATAAGAACGGTACCACTTTTTTTTTGATTCTCTATTTGTCTCCACTCCATGTTGTCAACAAACTGCATACAGTTCCAACAAACATGAACTAAGTACCTTGCCACACGTAGAAAATCATTCAACCCGCTATTTTACAACCTACAATGGACCTCTCCTAATGTTAAATACAATGTGCATGAATTTAATGGTATTTTAATACAATAATAATTTAATTACTATTTAAATACCACCTACCTATCTAATTGTACGAACAAAGTTTTAGATGTCCAGTGTGTCAGCTGAATTACATTGTTCCGAACATGACAATTTTACAGCTATTATTAATATATTAATAAGCATGTAGCCCATCCGGCTTAAAATAGTATTAGACCTTAATGCGACATCCTGAGTGAACGCTTTGGTGGGATCTTTCTTAAGTTCATTACATAATTACGCATGGCGACGAGACATGCTACGTATTAAACAGTACTCTGTCACATTTATACTGTGACTCTGTACTGTTAATAGAAGGTTTTTTCAAAAAAACATTCAGTGGATTTCTTTTTCTTAGAACGTTTTTTAGAATAGGCTATTCCGATAGGTACTTAAATTTCCCATAGATATTATAGAGGCACTGTTTATGACAGTATGAATTTAACTAAATACAGTGTATATAAAAGCCTTGGACAACTTAATTCGTGTGCTGGTTTTTCTTCACGCGACAGCAGATATACAGACCAAGAGAAAGAGCCCAGATAAAGACAGTAGACTAGCCTCCTGCAAAAAATTTCAAATATGTAATAACTGTTGGTCTGATTTGCCAACTCTGAGTGGAATGTCTTTAAGTAAGCTTGGATTGGCCTCAAAGGTATTGGTGAGCCCCACACACCCAATTTCAAAAATACTCTCTGATGCTTTGATTAAAAAAATCCTTGTTTGAAAATAATGTACTTAATTATTTTCATATGAACCATCTCCATGTTTTATGTCTTTCCCTTTATTAGATGTTTATGCATAGTCAAGGTTATAAATTATGCGTAGGTTGCGGTATGTAAATATTTATACAAGTTCCGAGTAGAAAATAGATTTGACTGTGCAGTTTGTAAGTCCGGTCAAACGACACAGTTTAATGTTATATCACTGGTTACTTTTACGTGAAAAATCAAGGAGATCTTTGTCCAAACATATCTGTCTAAATATCAGTAGTTATAAACATTGAAACAGTATTCTGTTTTAATTTTGAGGTTATTTCACCCTTTCTGTTCCGACATTGTAAAAATAATAATAATAATAATAATAATAATAATGTTTATTTCTCACCAAAACGTTTACATAACAAATCTCAAATAAAATACAGTAGAACGTAATTAATAAATTAGTACAAGGATCAATCAGAATTATGGCGGGCTGGCACCTGAACTAGGAGAATCCTGTGTCTCAGGCTACCAACCCTCCACCCCTGGCCAGAATCTAATATAATTTATAAATGAAGATGTGTGAAAATACGTGTGGGTGTGGGTGTGTGTGTGTATGTGTATGTGTATGTATGTGCGTGTGTGTGTGTGTGTGTGTGCGTGTGTGCGTGTGTGTGTGTGTGTGTGTGTGTGTGTATGTGTGTGTGTGTGTGTGTTTTATGTATACATATGTTCGTGGATGTGTACGTATATGTTTTGTTTGTCTTTGGGTGTGCATTGAGTACCTATGTGTGAGTGTGTGTTGCGTCTGAGTGAGGGTTAGGCGTTTACGGCTGCATGTATACCGTATGTGTAAGTATGCGAATGTGCATCTGGATATGTAAGGATTCAAGTTCCTAGTGGTTTTTGCTTTATACTCGTAGAATTTTTTCTGTGCTAAGGTAATCATGGGCCATTAGATATTTTTTAAGTATAGATTTTAACCTAAACTTAGGCATTTTGTAGATTTGGTTCGAATCATTAACGAACCGATAAATGAAAGGGCCCATGTAATACAGTTGACGTCGAGCGAACATTGTGTTGAAGGAGGGAACAGGTGTTCGAATTCTTCTTTTACTATTATATAAATATTTGGAAACTTCGGATTTCAAATGTAAGAACGGTCTGTCTTTAATCGACAAAAAATGAGGCGAGTCCTGCCTAAAAAATGAGACCTGAATTAGGTGACCGTCACAAACTGATTCAGTAATAAATATAAACAACACAAAGAAAATAGAGCAGTGAACTTTCCAATGTGATGGCTTGACTTTTTGCTATAAATAAAATCATAAAAGAAATTATGGTGGCAAAACATTTCAAAATATTGTCGTCCTTTTGCTACGCGTTTTTTTGTAAAGGATATAAGGCTTCGAAATTCTTCATAGATTAATAGGGTTTGTGGCATGTAAAGTATAGACGCATAAGAGCAAAAAGCATGGTGCGCAGCGTGTCGCGGGCAGGAGGAGAACCCGACACCGCTCCGCTAATAGCATGCTATGAACTTACGACGCCGGCCATCTCGGTACATCTCCATTGGATTGTGTTACAGTAATGTTCTTAGACAATGTTGCGATTAAAGGATTTCATAGCTATACTACAGACTGGTGCGACTCTCAGGAGTGTAGATTTTTAAGTTGTACACTTATTTGGTTTCTCTAGGGTAGGTATTTTTTAATTAACTGGGAACGTTATTTTCTCTGAACTCTTTACCTCTGAATGTTACAAGAGCGCGCTTTTGTTTTGTTTTTAGGATTTCATAGATTTGGTGAATGATACTTATAGATGCTTTTAGTGTTGTGCCACGATATTATTTAGGGCTATCGCTGAAAATCGGGGACATAAAGAAATAAGAGAGGCTATCTTACATCTGTATCTCGCACGTCTTTGGTTGAATGCCTGGGAAATTTTTATAAGAGTAATTCACACTACAAAAGCTGCGCTCACTATCAACGCCAGTAAACATCATATTATGAAATTTTCCGTTCTAAGTTTTATTTTGATTTATGCAAAAGCACGTATCTGTATTTAACTAGTCCACATATGCCCATATTATTGAATACGCTCTTACTTATTTCATTGTCCATGATAATTGAAAATTTCTCTTTTTATACGTATTATTCGAACTAATTTTTTTTTACTTGAAGATTAGAACAAAATTTAAAATCTTTGATACTGTACTGGAAGAATTTTATAAATAAAACATAGCAGGTAATACAGTAATATAGTGTACATATATTACCCCACCACGGTCTTTGAGACCCAAGTCAACCACACCTGCAAGGACAAAGGGATTGATTTTAAACCCCTAGCCGACGGCAAAACAAGAGTTTCCTCTTTGTACAAAATGTAAAAAATTCAAAAGAAAACACTACATACTAACATAATATAACGTGTATAACTTTGGTCATTAAAATATATTAAAATGTTTATCTGTAGCAAATATCTTTCGAGCAGAATACATCGTTGATTCATTGTAGAGCCATCTGGTAGACGGTCTTGACAATTTAATTTCTGTTTTCCTTCATGACAATGCTGAAGCAAGTTCGTTAGTCTGTACAAACGCTACCGCATAGTAAGGGCTTAATCGAGCGTGTGTGAGTCGCGAGCGGCGTGGTCGAGACCGGCGACCGTGTGAGTATTGAGTGAGAACCGGCTCAGTGCACTGTACCAGCCGTTCAATATTTTGAAACCGTTCATTGTGACTAGTTGTACATGTACAGAGTTGATGACACCACCTTCAATATTTTAATTGTTGGAAATAAGAAAACTAAGACTCGTCGCTTAATAGTTATTATGGTAACTACTTGTTATATAGGGCCTTAATTTTCGGTTTAATACTTTAGTTTATTTCAATATGGCAAGTTTCTATTACTGTTAATGGCACCTTGAGACATAACAATTAATCGATTAATGTCAGCAGTGACATTATCTTGCTGGGAGCCCTAAAATCGCAGGATTTTAGGGCTCCCAGTAAGATAATTTGCTGTCCAAGAAAATCATCTTACTTACGATTAATAATTGCAAGGAAATTATTTTACGTGCAGTTCGTATGTATCAGAGCACCCTGACGAATTAATTCTTTACTCTATAGAAGATTGCAGTTGTATTTTGTCCTTGCGATATTTATTCTTTTAAGTGTACCTACATGGTGTTTTAATTTATTATTTAATTATTATACAAAAGCAATGTAACAGTCTTTATTTTTAAATTTCGTGTATAGTAAACTGTAATAAAAGGACAATATTATCATAATTAACTACTCTATGTTATATATTGAATAGTCCTAACACTGTCAGCTGATTAACCGGAGACGCAATGTAAAATTAAATTTATTTACGTACTGATAGGATAGTTGAGTGATTCCGAAGTCTGGTATCGAACATAAGCCCACAAAGTACTTGTAACAGCATTCCATTTGATACATCAAATAATTAAATTATTTTCGTGATAACATTCGTATTGGCCCCTCATTAAATACGTAAAAGTGGAAAAATAGTATAAAGTAAGTAATTATTGGCCGATATATATTTACATTCCTGTATCATAAAACTTTATGTTCACGAATGTTAGAAAATATAAACTATATTCATGGTCTTCCAGATGATACTTAAAATCGTTAATATGTACTTTACTTGTACATACGTGATAAGTACCTATTATGAATTAGGTACGCTCCAAGGGAATACACAAAAAAGTACCTACGTGATTGTAGGTAGTGTTAAAATACCCAAATAAAAGGGTTAGAGGTAAGTACAGAAAAAATGACACGAATTTAAAAATTGCTGCCATATCAGCCAGGAAATTCCCTGACTGATTCGATTCGTTGCCGGTAAACCAGCCGGAGGAGGTAAGGTAATGAGAGACTCATATCACCTTGAGTGTAGCCGCGGGTGGAAGGGACGGAGATTGCTCTCGATCCGTAATAGAATTTCTCACGAAATCTATGTGTATGGAAATCGCGAGGAACTGGGCTCTAACAATGCTCTAAGTTGACTCAGTTTGACAATGACTTATTCGACCTGTTTCGATCTCTTTCCGAAAATAAAAATACTTTGTGAGATCAGATATCGTTCTAATTAAATATTACCTACATGCCAATAAAATAAATTCATCATATTCATCACGATCTTAGCCAATGAAATAATATCATGTCACATAAATAATGGTAAAGAAGAAAATATGGTATAAGGTTACCATTGACTCGGGAACAAGAAATTCGTTCTAATCATACTTAGTATCTGCTTAAAAATTTTGCTGTGTACCTAGTACAGGCAGCGTCGGAAAGCTGTTGACTTCAAAGTCTTGAAATGATGTTAATACAAGAGCAAATTAAACTGTTTTAATCATTTAAATTGTATTATTGTACGAACTAAAGGTGTGTACCAAATATTAGAACAATCTGTGAGCCTGCACCAATGCCTTGTCGTCTTACAGGTGCACAACATCGATTTGCTGTAAGGCAGCTCGTGAGACTGATTTGAGCTACAGAGGTAGGGTTGGTAGGGGATTGCATAGGTAGGTACAGTTAGCATAAGATCTATCTTGAATACAAAGTTTCAAAATGATCTTCAATCAATAAATTTGCCTACCGCTGTCCACAGCAGAACATAGACCTGTTCCAATTAGCGCATTTTTGTCGTATCCTCTGCCTTTCGCATCCAATCTGTCCCAGCCACCTTTTTCAGGTCGTCCATCTGGCTAGGCGGTGTCCTACCTTCCGTCCTATCAAGTCAAACAGTTTTATTGATTTAAATTGTCTTATCGTTCGAACTGAAGGTGTGTACCAAATATTAGAACAACCAGTTGCCAGGAAGGGAGGAATACAAAGGTATTAAAATTATTTTCCGTTTTCCCCGCAACCGAAGAGGGCCGTCTCAAAAGTGACGGTCTCGAGCTGGCTGGAATGCGAGGGATATGTCTCAGATAATCTCAAGTCCGGCAACCTGCGGCTCATGCAGACGGCGTGCGTTTTAGTCGGTTCAAGTCCGACATAACCTCCCTCACCGGCGTCGGTGGTGGGGGTAAAAAAAAAGGGATATGTCTCAGATAATCTCACCTCCGGCAACCTGCGGCTCATGCAGACGGCGTGCGTTTTAGTCGGTTCAAGTCCGAAATAACCTCCCTCACCAGCGTCGGTGGTGGGGGTAAAAAAAAAGGGATATGTCTCAGATAATCTCACCTCCGGCAACCTGCGGCTCATGCAGACGGCGTGCGTTTTAGTCGGTTCAAGTCCGACATAACCTCCCTCACCAGCGTCGGTGGTGGGGGTAAAAAAAAGGGATATGTCTCAGATAATCTCACCTCCGGCAACCTGCAGCTCATGCAGACGGCGTGCGTTGTAGTCGGTTCAAGTCCGACATAACCTCCCTCACCGGCGTCGGTGGTGGGGGTAAAAAAAAAGGGATATGTCTCAGATAATCTCACCTCCGGCAACCTGCAGCTCATGCAGACGGCGTGCGTTGTAGTCGGTTCAAGTCCGACATAACCTCCCTCACCGGCGTCGGTGGTGGGGGTAAAAAAAAGGGATATGTCTCAGATAATCTCACCTCCGGCAACCTGCAGCTCATGCAGACGGCGTGCGTTGTAGTCGGTTCAAGTCCGACATAACCTCACTCACCGGCGTCGGTGGTGGGGGTAAAAAAAAAGGGATATGTCTCAGATAATCTCACCTCCGGCAACCTGCAGCACACACTGTCGGCGTGAGTTTTAGTCGGGGGATTTTGTGTACAAAAAAGGCACATAACACTCATTGAATGGATTCGATTTGTTATTTGAACCTCATAAAAGGTACATTTAGATCTTTTTTACAGTTTACATAAAATTTGATTGCATTTCAAAGTATGATTGGATTGTTCAATGAGGCATGTTTTATAGCGTGTATGTTTTATAAACAAGTGTCATGACAATAGGAAGTTGCAGTAAGTAATTTGTTTTTAGGGAGTAAACAGTGAACATTATATTGTTATATTTTCATTGTCCTACATCTAATTTCCACATTAAATTGAGGTTTTGTTGAACCAGTAAGTTCATTGTTACTAATGTCATGAAATGACTGTCTCATTATATAAAATGATATGTATACGGTACATAATTATCCATTAGCGAGTATCTTTACACAATATAAAATGAATGTTTAAGCATTTAGTATGCTAATTATTCAAAATCTATCAAGATAGAAAACTCGGTACCTATGGGAAAGATCCCGCCTCGCATCCCGCCTGTACCGTGTCAATTTTTTCCATCTTAATGGAATATAAAATGAAGTCGCTTCCGATGTCTATTTGTTTAGATCTTTTAAATTACTGAACGGATTTTAATGCAGTTTTAAGTAGCAGATAGAATGATTCAAGAGCAAGGTTTATAATAATATGTATCATACATAAGGTTTGCAGGAACGGGGTCAAAATTCTATGCGGGCAACACTCTCGTGGTATTTACATCACTCAGTTGACAATTAGAAATGATTCCACTATTTTTCACACTTGACCAGTAATTATACAATTCAACGATTATTCTAATTTATTGTGCTCCAAAATTAGTTCGTGTTCAATTGTCATGAATTGGCAAATCAGACATCTAGCCAAACGTTGCCAAGTGGCTACAGAATATTTTGACACTAATAAAGATATGAGATACATAAATCATTAAGAATTGCTCAACTCATACTTACGTAATAATTAAAATATATTTACTAGGTGTTTGTAAGACATTTTTTAATTTTCATTAACTTGCAATGCAATATTTAGTGTGTCTCGATATCTTAAAATAAAATTTACTTTTATTATGAAAATTGGTCGTCCATTTTTGACATTTGGAAGATTGAGAGTAGCTCAAGACACCATTTTGAACATCTTTTCATAAGAATTAATGCCTATTAATGTTTTTTTTTTGTTATCACAGTCTATATTAGTCCAGCCTTTTTATAACCTTCACAATTTAAATTCCCAAATATAATCACGCACTATATTGAGTACATTTGGCATAAATGGCACAAATGGCATAGCTATATGTGTGGGGTGTCGTTGACCCGCTGAAATCACGGGTGTTCAGCAGTTATATCATTATGTCCAATAGATGCCGATCGTTGTCGCCTGTTGACCCCCGACTCTATCAAGTAGCCAGACTCTATCTATTTATCGGCCACTTCAATTATTTCCTTTTGCTTTTTGTCCTTGAGCCTGAAACCGTACTACCTACGTACGGTTTTGTTGTAAAGCTATGAGTTGTATTGATTGACATCGCAAAGTGTTAAATGATAAATATTTAAATGTGTGTAGAATATGGTACTTGTTTGTGGAGACAAATTACTTTCCTTTTGTTAAACGTCGAAACGGCTGGTTATAGAACTTACTACCTTACTAGAATATTTCTTTATTTCCTACAAATTTCCTGAATAAAGAACTACGACTCCAAAATTTGACATTATTAAGTAGTTTACTATTAGTGGTCTATTTTGATATTTTGAGGATTTTATGACTTAACGTTAAATAAAGGGGATGGTCGCGTTTTCTTCGGTTCTCGATTTCGCTCGAAAATTTTTGATTCATAAAAGGGTGAGAAAATACTTTATAAAACAAATCTTTTGAAGAATGAACGGGGAGAGTCGTCGCTCAAATATACAGGGCAAAATAAGAACGGGAGAACTTTTGACAACTCTTTTATTATAAATATATTATTAAATTTATATTTATAATTATATCTATATATAATTTAATAAATTTAAATAAATAAATTCATTCAAATTTATTTTTAAAGCATATTTACGCATGATAACTATTCAAATCGTCGTCGCTGTAAGACGGATATATGTATAGAAGTATTTGGATGATTTCGGGCGATGAATCTGTGGCTTAGTGGTCAGGGCGTTCCCCTTGTAAGGGAAAGATCGCGGGTTTGAATTACGCTTGAACCGATTTTCTATATCTCAATTAACTGTTTTACTATTCTTTATCAAAAGGACTCAGTTGTAAAATTAATTTTAACTATCGAAAAGTACCCGATAGTACAAATACATTACTTAGCATATAAATCACAACAGGTACTTGCCATAATACATTTTGACTGCAAACATTCATTACATTTCATTACCTAAGGGTAAGTGGTTTACAAAATAAGCCCCACTTCCATACTTAAAAAGGACGATGAAATCTGTTTATTATTCACATCTGTCAATGCCAACCCATCCGTGCACTCAAATATACCGAAAGAAAACTTACCTAAAGCTTTCAGCCTTGATCTTGACTGGGTAAGTTACCCTAAACACTCATGAGAAAGGCGGGTAGACTTGCTATACATACACTAGCTTTTGCTCGTGACTTCACTCGTATGGAATTTAGATCGCGCTCTCGCTACCTGTGAGAACCTATTTCCGGGAAGCCTCACTATACCTGTACCAAATGTCAGCCATATTCATTCAGCTGATAGAGCGAGATTGAGTAACATCCAAACATCAAAATAACAAACTTTCACAAGTATAGTACCTATTAGTAGGATAAGTACATAATTGTGATCATGTCTTTATCCGTCCGGAGTAAGCAGAGACAAAAGCCCACCATCTGTTTTTAGTCTTACACACTTCACGAGCTTCCTTTGCTCTTATTAAATATTTCATGCAAGCCTTACTTGTGCCTTAAATACTTTTACGATTAGGATTCACAATCCAGTCAAGGTCTCTGCTAACTTGAGTTCATTTTTAGGCTTCTGTACCTAAAGGGTAAAAATGTTACCCTATTATTAAGACTTCACTAGCTGTATTTTTATCTTATAAACTGTGAGGATTACAAGCAAAAAAATAAACGGAGCGTGAGTTCGACTCGCGCTTGACCGGTTTTTAAATACAAGCATTTATTGATTTGGTAATACCCAGACTGATATGAGATGATACACCATCGGTCGGACAGCCTTTTTGCAGGGGGTGTTTCGTTGCCAAGGAAACAGCCACCCACATAATACTGGAATGCGAGGCAATAGCCCCTCAACGATCGAAAATCCTCGATACAGTGAGGTCGTACCGCGAATTCTGCGAAATCCCCAGTAAGCTTCTGCGTTTCTGAGCGGAGTTAGGCTGGCTGCTATAGCTAGTAACTCTGCAAAGGCCCAACAAGGAGGTTAAGTGCAGACAAAGTAGTCCCATTCCATTCCATACCCAAACCGATATACAATGACATAATTGGACTAGGGGAGGGAACTTATCCATTGTCATAAGATCTATCTTTGGAAGCAATCACCTAGGTACATTTGGAATTCCATAATGCATTCTTATTCATATCAAACCTATCGCGACATACAAAAGCATACTTTTTAACTGCCCACACAAACTAATCAAATTAGAAACATGAGCGGTGCAAGTTAGGGCCCAATTATCACCTGTTAGCAAGCTTCTACTAAGGACAAGAACCTTTGACCCCACACAGGGTCTCGATACACTGACCCATTTGATAATACTCACCATGTTAGGTTTATTGTTATATTTTATTGCTTGTGTAACAGTTTTCTGCTTTCTTTTGACATTTAGAACACAGCCCACATAAAGGGCCGTTAAGTTATAGGTACATTGTCGCTAACAAAATTGACAGTAAAATGCAAATCAAATGGTGTTCAATTAAGCATACACAATCGTATTTGTAAACCTTTCAACAAAAAAAGAAACACTAGCAAAGAGAACTGCTTTATTTTGTTTTGACATACTGTCTTATTATATAATCGAACAAATAAGTGCAAATAAGTAAGTATATAACATTTATTTGTTTATGCAGTAGTTAGGTAGGTTCTTTACGCAGTCCGCGATTTCATCAACTAGTCTTTTTGATTGACTATGCCACAACACTCTGTAGACTTGAACATGAACAGCAGGCCCATGAAACTCATTTTCATTCTGGATAGATGAAAGTGGATATGGTAGGGATAGAAGTGATTAAAAAGTTTATGGCAAATATTGAACAAGTATCTAACAGGAAATGTCATATTGCAATGATTATAAATATGTCTTAAGTATACATACCTAAGTATATTATTTAGGTACTAATTATGAGCTTATTGTAGCAAGACGAAATCAATGGAAACAGAATTGTGGTCCTAACATATCGAGGGGAGATTTTGAAGGTGTAGAACGTCACAGAGATTGTTTTCAATTTACTTTTTCATATTTAGCTCATAGTGATTTAAATCAGAAAGTTGTAATAGATACTTCATTTATGTAACAATTTTTATTATGTAAGAATAGTGGTGAAATAGCTACTGCTCAGCAAGCTCATGTTTGGCCAGAAACCGCATATCAGCTGCAAGTGCCTAAAGATACTGACACTTGTTCACTTTCCTAGTGGTTTTAGGAAAATGTGATATTGCAAGACTATGTAGTGTAATATTTAATATTGTATCATGCCACACATTGCCAAATTGGAACGCGTTAAAAAATATGGTAAAAAATAGGTTTTCACGTAATTTAAATTTAACTTACTAAATAAGGTTGGATATTTTAGTGCTACGAACGTTATAAAATGAACTTTAAGTCCGTTAATTTTATATATTAAAAGACCCAGAGACTCTAAATATAAATTGCATGAGTGGAGAGAGAACACGCTGCTGCCAATCAGGCTACTTATTATAAATGCGGAAGTAACCTATTTGTCTATCTCTATTATGTTTTCACGCCTTAACTACTGAATCGTTTTTGATAAAATATGGTAGATTGAATAACTCAAAAATAAGTCAAAAGTCAAAAAATATTTATTGTGTATAGATCATTATATCGGCATTTACAAAACGTCAACAAAAAAGGAACATGAATATCAGTTTAGTAAATGGACTACCAAATCGAAACGCGGCCCCAACTTGAGAAGACGCCGGCAAGAAACTCAGCGGGTAATTCTTTTTTTTGGTCTATTTACAAACATACGGTTAGTCTACTTAATCTAAATACAAAAATTTACTTGAGTAGCATAGTTGAGCGAACAGCTCATTTCCAATTCCAAGCTTGTTTATCATCCAAGTATTCTTAGATTTTATAATAGCCTTTCTGGCACAATTTTCTTTTAACTATACTTTTAAATTTAAACACAGGTAAATCCCTAATTTCATTAGGGAGCTTGTTAAAAAAGCGTATACAGTTGCTCCGGAATGAATGACTATTTTTTTCAAGTCGACTACCACAGACTACAAAATTGTTGTTGTGCCTGGTATTTATGTTATGCCGGTCACAAACTCTGGACAATTTTGAAACATTTTTCCGTACATACATGAGGTTCTCGAAAATATATTGTACACTACGGTTAAAATGTCTATCTCTTTAAACTTTTCTCTGAGGGAAACTCTTGGGCCTAAATTATAAATGGCTCGCACAGCCCTCTTTTGTAATACAAATATTGTGTTCAACTGTGCAGAAGTACCTCAAAGGAGAATCCCGTAGCTCAAAATACTGTGGAAATAACTGAAATATACTATTCTAGCCGTATAAATAAACATTAGGAAATAATATACGCTGAATGTGTGTTGCTATGTGTTTGGTCGCGATGACCAAAGAACCGAGTGCATTTTAATTTCCTATTTCAATTTTTAGCAAAAAATTCTGTGAAATATAAATAAATGACAGTAAAACATTTTTGTTTATTCATAATGCGTTATTATGTCATTCACTTGATTAGGAGTGAACTTTAGTTGGTTCTTGTGCATATAACTACCGGTGAAGGCAAAAAGTGAACATAAAAAGTGGCATTGCAACGCATGCACATTAGTCAATAAAGTACCTATCTATAATAAAGTGATTAAGTTCTTTTTATCACTAAACTGTGAATAGCTCAACCTTTCAAAGTTAATTATCTTTTAATAAATTAATTATAGTTTACGGTAATTGCTGATTGAACAAAATCCTTGAAATATGATAAATACGAATCTGAACATCAATATCTAGGTACATTTTTTTTTTTTTTTCTTTATGCACTCTACTAGTCTGCCATTGGGTGGTGCAGAGCTATTACGAGGTAGGCACATATTAATGATATCAAAAAATAGAACAATATCAACACACATTTCCCACAGTTGTGAAGTGATCTTTGATAGTATTAAGTGAGGCATACAAAATCCGCACTCTAGGCACTACGCCTAATCTATCGCCATTAATCAGGGATATATTCCATTGAGTTCTATTTACTTTGAAATATCCAAGCAAACGCCAAGTTTTTCCATAAGTATACCCCTCGCTATGTCGACTAAGCATATCTAAATGGCTTGCAGGCTTGAGTTTGAAGAAAGTGAACAGGAACAAGGCTTGATTGTAATATTGTGGTACATTCACATGATATTGAATGAAGCTGTTATTTATTTATATTGAACTAGCTATTGCCCGTGGATCCGCCCGCGTGGGATTCTGATGCCTTGCCCGCAATCCATGAGAACTTAGAAACTTTTCCAGGAATAAAAGTAACCCAATGTATTATTTCAGACTATAAGCAACCTCTGTACCAAATTTGCAAATCGTTATCTAAACTCAAGGTAGGCAAGCATAGCTGGTATTATGAATTAATATTTTTAGTAAAAAGAATCCTGTGAGAGTTTGGGTAATGCCCACCTCTAAGGTAAAGACTATAGGTATAGGTAAGGTGACGATTAGGGATGCGTTTGCCTTACACTTTATATCATACTTTGTCTGTATAATTCACGCCTAGGTACAAGTACTACCTACTTAGTTTATTATAAAAAATGTTCATACTAAAATATTAAACATACCAGGTATATTAATGACTCTGTCGACTTAATACCTACATAATATTATAATTGAAACCGTTTATCAAAACGTTAGTCAGGTAACAATTCATAAAATCACGACTGCAATAGAATATTCCAGCTGTCATGTTTGAATCATGAGGACGTACTTCAAATTAATTACAAATAAACTCGGAACAGCATGAACTTTGGTGCAAGGTCACTTTCTCTTGAATATTTAATTACATAAATTATAATTAATTTAAGTATCGTTTGGGGTCCTACTAGGATCCTTGAGGCCATGTTAACATCACCTGCAAGTCGATTCAAAACGCACATCATCTATAAATAAGCTCAACCTTTGATGGATGGACGAGGTTCTGGCGCAGGATTTTCTCTCAGGGTTGAGAGTAAATAGGAGTCACTTCCATAGAACCGCCTAGGACTAATCTAAAGGACCAATCTTTCAACAAGGAGAGAGCCTCGCTACCGGTTACTATGTTAAGATGACGATGGTGATCATTTGTTTTTGTAAAAAGAATTTCAAAGTTCAGTCAAAATCTGTCAAAATTAAATGAAATGTCAAAATCGGTATTCTCGTAAGTTGTAAATTGTCAAGAAAGAACATTGATATCGTGGTCGATTTAAACATTAGAGCCAGGCAAAATGTATTAATAAATTTATATTACCAGATTTTGTCATTTTCATCTTCCAAGTGTCATAGGGTACATAAAATGTCAACAAAATCTATGCGGTGAATTTATGGTGGTAAAATGCGTGTTGTCTATAAAAAAAAATCAAATTTATCGAATAGAGTATCAAAATGAGGGGAATTAGAAGGATATTATAAAACCTCAGTATCAAAATAAACGGAATATTTACCATGTTTCATTGTTTTGAGTTTCCGATATTTCGGCGCTGTTGCAAACACCATGATCACGGAGGAACTGGAGTAGTGGCGGTGAACAGAGAAAAAGTTTTTCCTAGGAGTAATTATATCGATCTACCCTCTTTCGAGTTCTTTTACTACGCGTATCTGCGTGAGTGACCATGATAGTTTAAATACGGATATTACAAAAATATATAAATGTCATATCATAACTAAAAAGCTTATAAAAAAATAAATTATTAAAAATAAATAAAATCCCTATTGAATGAAAAACAATGACAAGTTTGATAGCAGGCGGTAACCCTCAATTTTCTTTCCATTTATGATCAAATGGGTATGGCAAATGGGTACCGCCTGCTATCGAACTTGTTTCGTATTTGACATTTGAGAGATTGAGAGTTGATCGAGACTGAATTTAGAACCACTAGCCTTCTAGATGGATGAAAGAATAACGGCGAAAGATATTTAAAGCGGTAAAGGTGATAATGCAACCTAAGATTCGAGGTGGATGTACCAGTACGTTATACGTATGTCGATGATATCAAGGACATTTTAGGGAAATGCCGGTTAAACTACTTATAACCGACGAGCACGTATAAAAACGTTTATGTAAGCAGTAAAATCGAAAAGTGTATGGTAAATTCCTAGCAAGTGGTAAAATGTGGTCCGAGTCTATCACAGAGGAAATATGGCGTGACTGTATTCTTAACTGTATTATTGTGTGATTGTGTTTATGTTTATACTTTATACTAAATATTTATGTTTGTGGGTTTAAGGCAACCTTACTTGCATTTGTTCATCTGCTGGTTGACGATCGAGGTTCTGCGCAGGTTTTCCTCTTGAGGAGTCAGTTCGATGATGATGATACATTACATTCAACAATGCTCATTATGTACACATCAACAAAACTAATTAAAAATATTCACAAAAGTGTTATTTATTTATTGTTAGTTATAATATGATTTAGTTATTTAACTATTGTATTGGGCCCCAGTGGCTTCGCCTACATGGGTGTGGGTTATTATTATTGATTTCTGTAAAAAATTATCCATAGACAAAATTACGTTTAGCTGTTAATTGCGTTTTGTTATTTCAAGTCAGATGCGTTTTTGTTATACCACTTATTATAGTGACTTGTATTCTCAATGAGGCTTTATGTCACGTCAACAGGAACGCGGTCAAACGGGATAAAGGTCAAGCGGGATAAAAAGTATCCTATGTAAATATCCTATATGCGTCTCCTGGTTCTAAGCTACATCCCCATAAATTTTCAGACAAACCGGTACAGCCGTTCTTGTGTTATAAATAGTGTTGAATGAATAATTTAAATACACACGCTCACGCTTAGTTTTTCCGGGATAGATAGCGACAACAGCTCAGTGGATTATATCCGGTGGCAGTCGGATACCTTTTCGGACTATCAATAATCCTTTAACGCAAGCCCTTCGGTTTCGTCTACGTACTTCAGGCCTGCCTCCTACAATTAATAAAAATAAGTTCAATTCCTATTACTAGGTTAATTTCACTACGTAATCATCACACTGGTAATCTTTTATTCGCAACTCCATTCCCATAACATTATCAAACCTCTACACATTCCACAAAAACTATAACACCGTTTAAAATAATTCTCAATTCACTTCGTATATCAGTATAAAGCCGTGGGTGTTAATTTGAATGTTTACCCTTAACGAATTCCAATGATACCAAGAAAATCATTCAAAACGCCATAAAAATTTCCGTAACGCTGCGATTCGTTAACAAGAAGCGAGGGCTTACTAGGTGGTCCACTAACATCCATACATTTCATTACCACACAATGATGCCTTTAACGGCACACTGATAACTTTTATTGTCCTTCTATTTCACTTTGTTCCATTACCAAACGTATAAATAGTCGTCAAAATATGTGTACACTTACGGTAAATGCGTTTTGTAGGTAGGTATTGAGCGTGAAGGCGATAAAACTTACACGATTGATATTTTATGTACAGTTTAGAAGATTAGTACAATAATATTCTTATGGTTGATGTAGACGTTAGAACTCTTCGTATCTTTTAATCGCGATAGTTTCCTATTGGTTCTCACTAACACTATAATCATTTTTGAATTATTTTCTTTCATGTTTCATAAACTCATAAACTCAAGCCTATATCCCCGAAGGGGTAGGCAGAGGTGCTAGCACCCACATTTCGCCAGTTTATGTTTAGGTCCCAATATAATAGGTGGCGAGCCTATTGCCATTAACCGGGCGCTTATAAACCTGCGATAAATACACATATAACTTCGAAAAGCATCGAAAAGTCAATGGTGTGTGCCATGGTAAAACCTGGGATCGAACCCGAGACCTCGTCTCAGCAGTCCATTACCCATACCACTAGGCTATTACTACATACTAGTTATTAGCTCGTTGAAGTGGCAATGGGCGGGACACAGCGCGCAGAACAGTTGGCCGATGGAGCAATAATGTTCTGGAACGTAGCGTAGGACGCCCAACGGCCAGGTGGCAGGACTACCTCATGAAGGTCGCCGGGAAGCGCTGGATGCGGTCTGCTTTAGATCGGTCATTCTGGAAGTCTGTGGGAGAAGCCTATGTTCAGCAGTGGACTATGTGTGACTGACATGATGATGATGATGATGATGATGATGAGGCTACTTTCAGTTTTTAATATCATTTTTTTAAATTAGGCAGTAGCATAAAGACAATAATGTCCATTAATCAGATATATTTTGTAATACAGTTTACAAAATATATAGATGCTCGCTTTTTCGTTACCAATCTCCAAAAGCAAATTATTGTCACCATCATCTTAGCGTTATTGCTTAGCATGTTTCCTCGCGAGGTTCGGGAACCACACGATAGCCATCCCTGTAAAAGTAAAAACAAACAAATTACAGAAAAGAAACTTAGGAGAGTGGACCCCGTACTTCAAAACATAAGTTTTGGATGACTGGATGTAAGACTAAAGGATTGCCCTGCTTTGTTTTCTACACTAACGGCACAGAAACTCTGTGCTTACAGGGTCGGCAGCGCGATTGTGATTCCTCTGGTGTTACACACGTCCATCGGCCACAGTAACCTCTTTCCAGCAGGTGGGCCGTGTGTTTGTCTACCACCTAAGTGGTATAAAAAAATGCAACGGGGATTAGCGCTGGGATGAAGGAGAATAGCATAATATAACGGTATAGTTTGACTTCACTACAAATTTTGCCTGATTGAATGCATGTTTAATGAGGTCATCGTTTTTACTGCCGTCTTCCAAGGCTTGTTGCCTAGTGAAACTAAGACCTACCTAGGTCGACTTCTGGTTAGTAACCGCAATTGCCTTAGCCTAGGTATACAGTACACAAAACAACAATACTCGATTGATACCGACATTAATGCCCGCTTAACAATTGAATGATAAACGACATATTATTGCAATGCGAATAACCAAACATTGATTCTCGATTCGGTTCACGAACTCGTTTTTTATTGCCAATCAAATTTTTGTCTATTATTCCATAATGTACATGCGTCATATACCTATAAGTGGATGTTTAAATTACTGTAAAAGTTAAACTAATGTCACAATAAATTAGCTATTCGCTCAGAGACATTCCGATGTAATTATAAAATAGGTTCTTCTTGATCACTGCGTAAACTAATTCCAGCCTGTTAATAAATTGAGAAGCGTTGGCAAGGGCCAGGAATGATTTCCTTGTATTATGACAAAGTACTCTCCATCTATACCACTTTGGAAGTTACGGATGCGTTCAATGTCCAGTCTGCTAAAAGCAACTCGCACGCGCGTACATCGGGCGATGTATGCTCGCGGGATACCGCCCTTAAATCCCCCGCCTATTTTTAAAATTGTCAACAAATCGCAATCATTAAATTTTCCAGTAACCTTCAAAGGATTCTCAATATATTTTTAAGTGAATAATTTGAACTGATTCTTCAGATATCGACGTTACAAATTGGCGAAGTCACATTTAGGATAGGTGAGTTTTTCTTATAAATATTAATTAGACTTTTATGACTTTAGAAAATTTTTAACATTTATCGATTCAATGATACATTTATTATTATAGATATTTACGACTGACCGTGTAATAAAATTAAGTGGAACTTTATTGAAAAATTTTGTATGTATTGGTAAAACATCTTAATTTTAAGGTTACATGTGTTTTTAAAGCCGGTCGCGTTATGGAATCTATGGAGCAGTGTTGAGTTACGATCTATTTAATTTACGTTATTTACCTTAGCAACTTAGTGTAATGATATGATAAAGTATTGCTAAGGTACACAGTGTCTTCATTGTGTCATTGTAGAAGCTTTTGGTACTGTTTTACGCGCTTGTACCTAGGTACGAGTTGCTAAAGAAAAAATATATCAAGAGGAACAATGAAATCATTCAGTGGTTCAAAATTCAGTTAGACATTTAGAGTAATATACCATTTTTTTTGTAGTAAACCATTACTTTTGTAGAAAAACTTCGTACAGATCTTATGAAAAAAATAAAATGTTTAATGCGAATGCATACCACGAGTCATGGGTACGGAAGTTCAAACTATTTAATGATCAATCTCTTTTTTGTATTACTCAGGTATGTACCACCTTTAATGTGTATTTTATGTATTTCTTTTGGAACAATAAAACATTTGTGTTGTTATTCTCTTTAATTGTCATGTGAGTGAGAAGAGTGATGTGGAAATAAGCAGCTAACTTTAGTACCTATCATGGAAAATTATGTATTTGTAAGGATTTTACAACTTTGAGCTAATAATTGATTACAAGAAGCTGCAAAAGATTCCTATGGATTGCGGGAACGGGATCAGAAGTCAACATAGGCAGAGCAGCAGGCAACATTTAGACCTATATAGAAATAAAAAACAGTGTCCTACAGGCATCGGGGAGGTACAGGGATCAATATACGCGTTGTTAGGGCTCTTGATATAGTAATCCATACTAATATTATAAATGCGAAAGTAACTGTCTGTCTGTCTGTTTTACACTTCCACATGTAAACTTTTCATTACCAGCTCACGTGTCCCTTCTTCCTACAGTCCTGGATCCTTTAAGTGGGGTGTGAAAATGTATATGATATGGTCGCCAGGTGAGCTGAGTGTCACCATTGTCACATAAGGTAGGTAATGGTGATCCTCTTTTCTGAAACTTTGCCTTCAACTTACCATTAGGCAAGACGAAGCCTAATTAACGTGTACTATAAAAAATAAATAAAAAAAACTACTGAACCCATTTGGATTTATTTTGGTATAGGGGTAGATTAGACCTTGAGATAGAACATATGCTATGATTAGTCGCGATATTCGACATCCAGACATTCATTACAACGCTATCTAGACCCATACTAAGCACAGCTTTACAGCACAGTTTGTGTTATAGAATCTAAAACGCGAATAAACATACTTGAATCTAATAGTAAATAAATATACAAATTCATGCATACAAATATTTGCACAGTGCGGGAATTGAACCCGCCGTACCAATACCTGCGTAGCAATATCTCCTTATAATATAATTTACTAGCCCTAACCTATTAGGTACATAAGCGTAGGGGTAACTTAGAACCACTCCAGACAAAATTACTACACTATTAATTTGAGTTCCCATTTAGATGTACAAGTTTCATAAAATGACCTAAAGTGCGATAAAAGATGAAGCTGCCAGTCTTACGAGTACCATTTCTCGTTAACATCATGTGTACTGTTTGCTCAGTACCTTCATGCTACTGATAGGAGGTCGTCTGCTAACACACTGACACAGTGCAGTGCATGTCGTAATAGTTTCGTAACACTTAGAATCACAATATGACTGTATGACTTGGTTTATAAGGAGATAAAGTAAAATAAAAGTGCATAAAATGTAAGCTTTAGAGAATATGAAATAATCTATCGTGTTTTTGACATCTAAGTGTTGTTCTCGGTGGCATCTGGGGGTAGCCGCCTGTCACCCAAGCAGAAGCAGGCCGGGGCGGTGGTGCGCGAAGCGCGCCTCCCCAAACCCGGGAATAAGATGGGGACTCCGTGGTCCCCACACCCGAAGAGGGCCGTCTCATAAGGGATAGTCCTGGGCTGAGCGAAGGATATGTCTCAATTAATCTCACCTCCGGTAAACTACGGCCCACAAAGTCCGCGTGCGTTTTAATCGGTTCAAGTCCAACATAACCTCTCCCACCGGCACCAGTGGTGGGGGTATCAGTGGCACATTTTTTTTTATCTAGGACACGCCAACTTGACTTCACCTCGCCTGATGGTAAACTAAAGGCAAAGTCTCAGGAAAGAGGGTCACCATTACAGTCACTAAGTAATGTTACAATGGTGGCACTCAGTTTGGCGGCCCCATCAGATACTTTTCACACCCCGCTTAAAGGCCCCGGGACTGTAGGAAGAACGAAACACGTGTACTGGTAATGAATTCCAGGTCTAGGTGGTGCGGCAACGAAAAGAGTCTCCGAACTGTTTGGTTCTTGCTCGTATATTCTGCACAGTTTGAGGGTGACATCTAAGCCCTGCGCGTGTTGTCCTATGTAGGAAAGAAGACATTAATCAAAAAGGTATCTGAGGGTTTGAACTCGGACATCAGGGTCCATTTAATCCTTTTTCTTCTATTGGTTTGGCTTATAAGGCTGTCTTGTGATCGATGGTTGTCTGATGGACTTCAACACTACCGCTATTGTATCGCTTTTTAATCAGTAGGGGCATCGGCGAACAGATGCGAATGACTTAGGCTGAGACCTAGAGGATTGTGTTATGTACGAGTAAATATTCAATTACAATTTGTACAAAATTCTAGATAGATTCCTTTTGTTTTTTATTAAGCTCAAAAAACAAAAGGAATGTTTCTAGAAATGCCGATTTTGTAACTTTAATGGTATCTTAATGAGCTATAACAAACTCACTGTAGTATTTTTACAGTTAGTGTGATTTTTCTCGAATACATATTCTAAAGGCAAAGGTATTAACTTATAAAAGGTATTAGGTAATATAAAGATATATACTATAGTAAGGTAATAACTTAAGTTCTATGTATACTGCATTCACTTGTCCTAAATGAGTCAGTGTTTCTCAGGGCGATGTGTTGTTTGCATCTTATCTTAGTACCTGCTCCCGTTTTCTACATTCGTTTGAAATTATTAATGAAGTGAAAATCGTGGATTAATTTGAATCTTTGTTGCCCTATCTATGTAACAACAACACACATTTCTGCATTATACCGGCTGATTTTATAGTAGAATTTAGCGGTTTTTTTTTACAACACCCACACATTATTAGTATTTTGCTAAATTAATACCTATTTCCATTCATTTTTGTTATCGAAACTGTCCATGAAATCTTTCACTCCGAAATACTGCGGCCATAATAACTTCTTATTGTGTTCCCAGCGGTGAGTAGGATAGCCAGAGCTCACTGGAGAGTTTGTTCTGTCAGTGGGAAGACTAAAGGCTTGCCCTGCTTTATCTTCTACACTGACGGCACAGAGACTCTGTGCTTACAGGGTCGGCAGCGCGAGTGGCTTCTCTGGTGTTGCTAACGTCCATAGGCCACGGTAACCACTTTCCATCAGGTGGGCCGTGTGCTTGTCTGCCACCTAAGTGGTATAAAAAAGACAACAACAATGAAGTTGACCGATATAATAATAATATAATAATTCATTTATTTTCCAGATAATTAAAATCCATTTTTTGTTAGTAAATATTTAAATCTATGTTAGTATTTATATATTACAAAAGATTGGTGCATTTTATAGACGTGCCTTAATATGTGGCACTCATAGCCCCTGTCCACAAGTACACTGAGCATACTGTTGCCACTGCCGCGCATTCCATACAGCATCGACGTCATTTTTTTTTCGCCACAACGCTGCGATACCATCGGTACGTGCGTGAGCGAACATAGCCGATGCACTACAGAAGCGCGGCAGCCGCAACAGCGCTCTGAAAGCTTTATTGTATTGTATACGTAGGGCCATAAGGGAGCGCTGGGTATAGCTGACCCACATCGCACTCGAGTACAGGGATGTGCAGTACGCCTTAAAAAGCATTACTTTTACACTGTCCGTGCACCGAGCGAACCTGCGGGCCAGCATATTCGCCCTTACTGCCAATGCCCTACATTCCCGCTCAATATCTGCATCGTCCCTGAGGTCGTGAGCAACATAGTGTCCAAGATATTTGAAGGTATCAACCTGACGAAGTGGTACTCCACACATAATCACCTCCAGTATGATATCCGGACGCTTGGTGCCCACGGCCCCAAAGACCATGAATTCGGACTTTTTGGTGTTGTATACCAGCCCATGTTTGTCCGCATACTTCTCACATATGACAAGTAGTTTTCTTAATGCACTGATAGAGGGGGCCAGCAGCACCATATCGTCTGCATAACTTATATTATTAAAAGAAATTCCATCAATAAAACAGCCTGCACGCGTGCTGCTGAGCTCCTCTATCAGTGCATTTATATAACAATGAGGTTAGCCCACCTTGTCGTACCCCACATTCCGTGATGTGATGTGATATGGTGATGATATATTTACCCCCCATCTGACCACATTACTTTGATGTTGGTACCAGTAGCAAAAAACACTCAACAGTTCCCCAGGGATTCCCGTTTCTTGCAGATTATCCCATAGGATATCGTAGGATACCATGTCGAATGCTTTAGAAAGGTCAAGGAAAGCCGCATATACTGGCGTCTTCCTATCAGCATAGTACCTCACGGTATGCTTAAGACAGGCAATTGCCCTCTCAGTCGATTAGCCAGGTCTAAACCCGAACTGGGCATCATGAGGCTTGATGTACTTGTCCAGATTTGAATTAAGCACACCGTCAAGCATCTTTGCAATTATGGTTGCCAGCGAAATAGGCCTATAGTTCGACCGGTCTGATACGTCTCCCGTCTTATTTTTGACCACTGGCACCACCAGCGTTCGCGTCATTTCTGAAGGCAGATACGAATGTCCCACACAAAGATTACAAAACAATGCCGGTACTCTTGGCATGTGATAGCCCGCGTGCTGCAGGTGCTCAATGCTCAGACCATCGTGTCCCGGTGATTTGCCTCTTTTCATATTTCTAAGTATATTTCGTACCTCCTTGGCGGTGATAAGTGTGGATACCCGGTCACGATGTGTCTCAGCATCGAGCATGGTCTTTGCTAGCCCCAGGGATGTGAATGTGATGAATTTGATTTTTACCAATAATTTTAGGTTTCAAGAATTATCTAACTGTAATCTAAATTTGATAAAATTATTTTATTGTTTCAGGACATGCAAGAAAAATGCAATGGATCCAGATGGCGTTGTAGTGATCACTTATGGAGTGACGTGACATGTTTTTGTGGCAACAATTCAGTTTTATAAGACTTTTTAAATCAATATAACCTAGAAGATGCTCCTCATAGGTTGTAGTTCCTCAATAAAATGAACAAAGACCAGTATATACTAATTAGCGCAAAAAATAAACAGTGAGGTTGTAAAATGGAGAAGAAAACATATTTTCGGTGTAAACAGTTGTTATGGTAAGTTTATATTAAAAAGTTAGTTGCTTCTGAAAGTTATAATATCGTTAAATATTATACATTTTGTTTATGAAGATAAATTTACGACTTACGAGTGAATGGACGCAGGTTCTAGCCCACGCAGTGTTTTTGAATACTCATCTAGATATGAAAGAAATCTAGAGACTGATCAAAGTTGGTAACCTTATGTTAAGAAATCGTTATAATTTTAATAATGTATTTTTATTTTATTTTATTTATTTATTTATTTGGAAGATCAACAGCCATAACGAAGGTATAGGAATTGAAATTAGTTACATACAGCCAATTACAGGTCCTCACTGATACAATTCACACTGTTATCAAAATGTGAACTGAAATTTTTTTGTCATTTGATTTTTATTTATAATACGATATTTATAATACGGACACATTGTCATTACAGACAGATGCTTAAAAATTTAGGAATGATGTTTTTATGTAAATGATGTGTTTGCGTAGTCCTTATTTTTTAAGAAGAAAATCTTTAACCAATGTGTGTTACCAGTGATGACTTACGGATCTGAAACGTGGTCCCTCACTATAGGTCTCCTGAAAAAACTCAAAGTCGCTCAACGAGCTATGGAGAGGGCTATGCTCGGTATTTCCTTACGTGATCGCGTCAGAAATGATGATATCCGTAGGACAACAAAAGTAACCGACGTAGCCCAGCGGATTAGCTCGTTGAAGTGGCAATGGGCGAGACACATAGCGCGCAGAACAGATGGCCGATGGAGTAAAAAAGTTCTGGAATGGCGACCGCGTACGGGCAAACGTAGCGTAGGACGCCCAACAGCCAGGTGGAAGGAAGACCTCATGAAGGTCGCCGGGAAGCTCTGGATGCGGGCTGCTTTAGATCGGTCATTCTGGAAGTCTGTGGGAGAGGCCTATGTTCAGCGGTGGACTATATGTGGCTGACATGATGATGATGATGATTTTTTAAAATGTCGCTTCGTACAGTAATATATAATATCAGAAAGGGCTTAAGTAAAAAAGTTAATCTAAAGTCCATTATATTATTATCAGTGATAACTTATCACATCTAAGTAATACAACTATTACATAATGCACGAGACCACATAATACATAGTACCTAACAGGACTTTCGTTCGGTAGGAAATCGGATAACCTGACCAGTAGCTGTGTATCAAGGTTTTTTATTTGCGATAGTCGAAAAGCTGTCAGTCAAAGCTGAGTATTTTTTTTTTTTTTTTTTTATTTATTTATTTAACCATATAAAATACATTGGGTCTAATGCCTTAGTAGTGTAACAAAAACCAGAAAGGTTTGTCCGTACACTACGTTCGTCGTCGAGTCTATATAATATTAATTCTGTACATCAGGTAGGCAAGCACTAAATCTAGGTATAACAATATCAGAATTAAATCTGCACAACAAAAATATGTTACATTGTGGGTACATACATGTTTAGTGCAACAATATAATTTTACTTTCGTTCTGTGTTCGTAATATAATATTTTTAAGTGTATAGTAAAATAATGTGCGGGTAGATTGGTAAACTTACAGCGCACAACGGCTCACATAATGAATAAGTTGCCGCTGCGACTCACCGATCTGCCTACAGGATGTTTCAATAATTTTCGATTTTTTCTTGTTTTTTGATTTTTATTTTTATTTTCTAGCTACTTAATTATTTTAGTGTATTAATAAGGTAGGTTTTTAATGTAGCTTTTAGATTTCTACAATTTATTTTACTTTTTAAATGTTTAGGTAATTTGTTTAATAAGTCAGGGACTATATAGTTCAATGTTCTTTTTCCATGTAGGTTATTGAATCTTGGTATTATCAACTTTTTATTGGTCACGCTTCTGGTTAATTTATTGTGAGAATTAACTATTTGTAGGTCCTCATTAAAGTATTGTTCTGTTAAGATATTATATTTTATTTTATCCTGAACTGGCATCAAAGAGCAGTATGAGAACAATTCGTGTTGATTATTTTTATACTCTTCCCTTACCTTCCGGGGAACAATGGTTTTCAGAATACGTAACTGTAGTTCATAGATTCTGTCTATTTTTGATTTAAAAGTGCGCCCGTAACTACTCAGTCCGTAAGATATCACTGATTCACCCAGTGCTTTATATAATGATAACAAAATTGGATATGGAATTTTATGCCTTAGTATAGAGAATTTGGCCAGTATTGCGCGCAATTTATCACATACATGTTGAATGTGATTAGACCAAGTTAATCTGTCGTCAATAATCACACCTAGGTAAGTCTGTGTATCCACTACTTCTAGGGCCTCACAGTCACAATTTATATTTTTATGTAAACAATTATGACTGTGCGATATTATTGTAATAGGAGATGTTTTCCTATTTTGATTTGTACTTATATACATAACTTTTGTTTTACTACTATTTAAGACGAGTCCGTTATCATGGGACCATTTAGACAGAAGAGTAAAATCGCTTTGTAATTTACCAAGAGCCATGTCAATATCCGAGTCGGCCGAGAGTAAACAAGTATCGTCAGCAAATTGATAGACTTCGCAGTTTTTTATGACGTTTCCTAAATTATTAACGTAAGTTATGTAGTGTAAAGCTATTAGTCATATCTGGTTAAGCTAGCGAGATAAACGTGATTACTCGTAATGTGTAAGCCAGTTTAACAGTATGTTTTATCTATATAATAATGATATAATATAAAAGGAATAAAACCAAAATAAAGCTCGGTTAAACAAGAAGTCAGTAATTTGTTTTTAGGTAAAAAGTAAAACAAGTATTTAGTTATTTATATAGGTATATTTTAATTTATGGTTACGATAGTCACCATCTAATTCAGACACGAAATAAAATGCGTGTGAACTGTGAGGTACACAATGGATCAACTAAATACAATCACAATGACCGTTATAGAAACATTTGTCCATCAATAATATTTTCCTACGTGTTCAAACGGTAAACTTTTATGATCACTACCTGAGGGTCCTTCGAGAGTAAAAGTAAACAGAAATTATACAGTCCATTCACTGGAGCGGCGCACGCGCTGCGTCAGGATTAGAATAAAAAAATAAGGTCAAGAGACATCGGGATTTTAAAAGGTCCTTTACACGTTTCTTTACGAACTTAAAAACTTGTATTAAGTGGAAGGTGAAAATGGTATTTTAAATATTATAGACCTGTCTCGTGAGTATAACTTAATAAATGTTAGAACGAAACTTATTCATTTTCTATTATTACAATCTACAATAAATTTCGAATGAGAATTCAGATGACAAACGTTGAATAGGTACCTTATTTTATGGTTCATCGAATTGTTGATACTTTATATCTACTTACAGAAGTTTATTACAATTCTAATCCACATAAAAACTACACTGTTGAATATGCAACGGGTTATTTCACTCCCATAACTTCGGCTTTACCGGTCCTCACCCAAGGCGGAGCCGCAAATTCATATAACTGTTTATTGCAGTGTTGAATTGTATCTATTTGTATCTGTATAGATGCAATTATTATTCTTAGATAACTGTGTACACAGTGTAAACTGCAGGGTTAAACACCGCGGTTTACGGCCAGCGGCAGCGTTTATAGTTAGCATAGTGACTAATAAACTGTAGATATTTTGTTACAGGTGCTAACGATTTTGTAGTTACACATATTGAGAAACTCACTTGTACTTTTCCATATTATTTTTAATATAGATTGTACCTGACCGGTTTCGCGTTACGGCATCCTCAAAGGTTCACAATGACATTTAATCAGATTTTGTGGTTAATATTGATGACAATGAATAATGAATTAACGTAATTAAAATAATAATTTGAAAGATTTTGCTTTAACGTTTTGTGATATTTATTGTTCTGAGATGGTGCTTTCGACAAAATTCGATATTGTAATTCTAACTGATTTAAGTGAGGTTATTGCTACTTTAAGCTGCTAATGTTATTAATCAGTTCCTTCCTGAAACACTATACTTTTTCTTTGTGCACTTCCTTTATGTTTCATAGTAAATTAAATTAAAACCCAGTGTTAATAAACCTTGAAGCCAATGCAAAAATAATCATCAAAATCGACTCAAAGACAAGGATCGAAATTGATTAGAAATTAAAAATGTGATTAGAACAGAAATATTATAAAATTGAAGTTTGTCTTTTATGAAACTGGTTGATAATAAAATATACAACAGATCTTCACAACTTTAAATATATTATAACTGGAATTAAATCGTTATGATTGAAAGCTACCCTTAGGCTTAATTCACACCGAGAGTGCTAACGGCCAGCGAGTTCTACTTTGCTGCGAAAATATCTGAAAGTACTAAAAAGCACATGTTTATTGCACTCATGAAATATATAGTAACTGTGAAGTATTGTTTTAAAAAGACGACGGCGTAAAGACTCTACATTTCTTGTAGATTGCACTTGTTTATATTCCAATATGTTCACCACCTTATAAAGCAATATATTCTCTTGACCGTGGTTCTGCGTTCAATAGATGTACTTAGGCTTCTAAACGCCGCTGGCGGCAGCTCCGGTGTGAATCCAATTAGCACTATTGACATGTTTATATTTAGTTTAGAGCAAAATCATTACTTAATGGTAGTATCACAGATAATATAATTCTTAGTAGGTAGTGTTGTTAATTTTGATTTATATTTATGTTTGCATTGTACTCGCAATTTGCACATTTAATTGCTTATATTGTGAACGGGGTGGAGCGGGGCAACTGTATACGTAGACAAGATTTTCAAATATTAATAAATTGTCCGTTGCTTCGTGTTGTACATACACTGCTTCAAAATGAACAGCTTCGAGGCATAAAACTAATTAGTCAATTAAAATTACAGCCATAAATTTATTGTACCTATCAGAGTAATTTGAAATGTTTATTATTAATGACTATAAACTTGCAAATTGTTCCATACCATTAGAATTTCGTCACTGAGAGACACTTCAAAATAGAAATAATTTCTCATGTGCCACGGTAGACGAAGTGATTTTAACATAAAAATAACGGCGATCGGCACTTAATAAACCACTTACGATGTTCATTAAGGCGTTTTACAGACTTGTTTGATCGTTTTAATGTGGAGTGCGATGCGGGTGCATTCGGGCGGTGCTTCTCGCTCCAGCTTCGAACATTTAATGGAGATGTCAGATTGCGCAACGCGGTGAGAACTGCGTGGGCGCAGCATGCACAGGGTTGTCCGCAATCAATCATCGACGACTCAATAGCTATCATTAGATGATATTTGATGGATCTGTGTATATCTATTAAATGTATATACACTAGAGTCTTGATGAGCTTTGCGTTATGCGAACTACTAAAATACCATACAGTTTTAGTTTGAAAATAAAAAGTATGTAATGGCTATTAGTCTGAACAGTTGCGCGGCGTGGAGGTGGTCGCAATAAAGAAAAAGAAAGAAAGCTCGCTCTCAGCTAATTCTTTTTCTTTCTTTAGAAGAAAGCTTTATCATGTCCCCCGCCACGCCACCGCGTATGAAGGGAGCAGTACAGCGCTCGCCGTCACGCTATAATCGCTATATTTGCTGTGTTTTTACAACCATAAACAATAAAAAATAAACAAGTTGTACCAAAACTCAGGCTTCACAAAGTTGGTAGTTCGTTTGTTGTAGCTGTATAAAAATATTTAGTAAAATTCCTCAGTTATTGATTAATATTCCAATAAATAAATTTAAAATAGAAGTGAAAAGTTAATGAATAAAGGTTACTGTAAAGTAGATGAGTATCTTGATAATGTAAATGCGTGGTCAACATAAGTTGCTTGCTTGCTCGCACAAAATAAATTGAAACTAAAGCCAATTAAAAAAAAAACTATTTCTAATATTATATAGTTCTCTGAGTTTTTTTGCTGGTATCTTCTCAGTAGAACTAACATACCGAACCAGCGAAAGAATCATTTTTCAATGGTTTATTTTTGCATTAATATTTTTACTTTTTTTCTTGACATATTGTAAAATTATGACGTTCTTATGTGCTCTTTATGTGTCTAAACTTAATAAATGAAATTGATTCTTTGACAATATGTTTTGTTTATATTAAATAATTAACGATATGACAGCCCTATTAACGCGGTCAAATCGGGAAAGCAGTACTATACAAATATGAAGTTTTTTCATGTCACTATGCTCGCCCACCGATTTAACTGTGTGTACTCGCTTGTTTATCTATCTGTAGACAATCGTGTAAGTGGATGTTGTTAGTTCTCATTACTCTTGTACTTGTGTGAAGTATGGTTAGACTGACAAATTGTTTGTACACAGGGATGATAATTGACCTTTAGTCTTTACCTTCCAGCGCTTTTTCGCAATCTGCTCATTAAATTGTCGTGTAGTACAAACTTGACTGGTAGAATTTAGTTTGGAAAATACTATTATAAGATGTTTTTCTTTGTTTTAAAATAAGACTTCGTATCTAACTATTGGTAACGCGGGCCTTTAACTAGGTTATAATATTATTATCTGCGCTTTGAACCTTAATTTACACGCACACACAAAATTAATCGCAATATTTTTGACATTTTCTTAGCAAAAAATATTATAGTCGTGCTGTAGAGCTGTGATTTTTCGAGTAAAACACAGATTTGGCTTGCAGCTTCATATAATTTTCATAAAACGCAAAGTCCAACGGGTACAAATCCACGGTAAAATCATACACTGTGGGCTAGTACACCTGCATTGCATATTATTAAACAGTTACTATGCATATTATGTTATAAAGCTGATTTTTTTATAAATATGTTTTGAAAATGTTTGTAGCGGCGGTATTCATACCTCCGCGTATAAGTAGGTAGGTACTCCATAATGCGGCAGGAAGTAATGACTATCAAGAATGAAATAGTTGAACGTATGAATTCCATACTCACTCATAGCAAAACATTCATCATCTCACTCGTAACAGGAGCATTTCCTAAACGAATTTGAAAATTATTTCCAAGAAAGTATTAACAGAATGTTTTGTTTTAAATATTTATATCTCCCAAATGTCTGAAATTTTCCATTTCAGTAGGTATTTTTATATTTTTATAGTTCTTATAAAAATTACAAGTATCTAGATAGGCTTTCTTCTTTGTAATATCACTTTTCTTGTAAAACTTACTAGGAATATTAATCTTACGACCTTTTATATCTGCATCAGAGCATGTGAGCTGGAGATTGAAGATTTCAAATGTAGCTCTTATTCTATTAGTAAATATTGATGATGACATTGATAAGATTTAAAATAGTTATATAACTAATTATAAATATATTATTTTGGATCTTTCCAGGGCTTCCGTAATAATACAAATCACAATGTTATCGGCAGCTACAAACTTAACTACAACAGAAATACCACCGCAGGTAATTTTTTATTGTAAATTATAATTTATGTTTAGTTCATATTCCTCTCACTTTTATTCAAATCTTCGCTTAGAATATGGGGAAATGAGTAAATAATTTTGGTAAATAGTCTTTATTGAATAGCCCTCTAGTAGCGGCATTCCGGTTGATTGGAATAATAATACGGGTCGGCCGGGGTGCGAGGGATATGCCTGTCAACCTCACCTTCGGCAACCAAAACCGACCCACAGGCGGCGTGCGTTTTGGTCGGTTCGAGTCCGACATAACCTCTTCCACCGACCCCGGTGGGGAGGGGAGGGAAGGTTTCCGTGGGGATGTTGCGCACGTAAAAAATAGGGGAGTCACACTCGTGCTGCCGACCCTGTATGAACAGAGAGTTTCCGTGCCGTCAGTGCTGAAGACAAAGCAGGGCAAACCTTTGGTCTTCCCTCTGACAGCACAAAAACTCTCCAGTGAGCTCTGGCTCGGCAGCCACAGTTCAATCACCGCCGGAAATACAACACGAAGTTATTATGGCTATGGTATTCTGTTGGGCGGAGGTACTTCCCCTGTTGGACTGCTCAATTGGGGCGGGAGAACCGTACAATAGAATTTTATTGTATTTGTATATTATGTTTACAGGTAATAGAAAATCAGATAGTGGAAGAAAAACCAGCCGGTGGGTACGCTTGGAGCTCATGGGGAAGCTGGAGTCCTTGTTCCAGATCCTGTGGCGGAGGCGTCTCCGTGCAAGAGCGTCAGTGTTTACCAAGGTACAATTTCGATGTGAATGGTCATTATAACTTAGCAGTGTACTACGGTAAAGATCTAGCCCAGAAGTTCAAGTGATGGTAACAGTTACAGTGGTCTGTGATTTCATTTAATTTACTGTACAGAAGTCATACACAAAAAAAAATATATATCAGAAATATGAGTTATCTCCCAGCAAACTCTGCTTTAACTGCTTCTTTGCTACTCAAAGGCAGCAGAGAAGCAGTTAAAGTAAGAAGTGTGATCTCTTAGAATACCGCATACTGTTAGTTACACATGAACTTTATTTTTTATTTTTTTATTATTTATTTATTTATTTTATCACACGTAACAGATTACAACCAATAAGAAATACAATAATAATACAAAGCAATAGGATTAGAGTCCAGGTTGTTAGACATGATGGAGTTCCTAGCTACGGTTGGTTTAAAAGTTGTTTTACCGTTCTAACAAATAAAGTCAGCTTAGGTACAAAAACTGAACTGTATGATAAATAACTATTCTAATATTTTTTAAAATATACATACATACATACATACATAAAATCACGCCTGTCTCCCATAGGGGTAGGCAGAGATCACGGATCTCCATTTGCTACGATCCTGACATATTACTCTCGCTTCATTCACTCTCATTACATTCTTCATGCATGCTCGTCGGTTTAGAGTACTCCTGACCTGCCCCTTTTCTAAAACTTCCCCGATTTGGTCCAGGTATGTGCGCCTAGGTCTTCCCCTTCCGACGGTACCATCCACACTCGCCTCATACACCTGTTTCGTTAGTCTTCTTTCATTCATTCTCTCAACATGACCAAACCATCTCAACATTCCTCTCTCAATTCTCATCACTACATCTTCTATCACTCCACATCGTTCTCTTATCACGCTATTTCTCACTCTATCTTTCAAGGTCAAGCCACACATACTTCGCAACGCACGCATTTCTACTGCATTTACTCTACTCTGATGCTTTTTCTGCCACACCCAACTTTCACTACCATACATAAGAGTCGGCATCAATACTCCTCCATGTACAGCCAGTCGTGCCTTTTCGGACACTTTCCGGCTGCTCATAAAGTTGTGTAGTGCCCCATTCACTCTATTTCCAGCCATCACTCTCCTTTCAACATCTTCTTCATGCTTTCCATCTCTCGTAAACAATGTTCCCAAATATATGAACTCATTCACTTGTTCCACTTTTTCTCCATCTACACAAATCCTACACTCTGTCACACATTCATCTCTTTCAAAAACCATAACTTTTGTCTTACTAACATTCACTTTCATTCCTTTCCTCTCAAAAGCTTCATGCATAGTTGTTACCATCTCCTGCAACTCATCTGCCGATGACGCCAGTAAAACCTGATCATCAGCATAAAGAAGACATTTGACGAGTAAATTCTTCATTCTTAAACCACATTCTTTATCTTTCAAATCTTGCAAACAACTGTCCATGAATAAGTTAAACAGCCATGGTGACGCTACACATCCCTGTCTAACCACTTTTTGGATACTAAACCATTCAGTGTATGACCCATGTATCCTCACGCAAGCTCTGGAGTCCTCATAGAGAGACTTCACAGCTCGAATAAGGTTGCTGCTCACCCCATACATAGACAGTACCGACCAAAGTTCATTCCTCACCACTTTGTCATAGGCCTTTTCCAAATCCACAAATGCGCAATAGACCTTTTGACTCTTGGCCAAAAATTTCTCGGCTATGCTTCGCAATGAAAAGACCTGATCCGTACATCCCATTCCCTTTCTAAAACCCGCTTGTGCACCATATTTTCTCATCGGTTTCTTTCATAACTCTCTCAATCAACACTTTCGCATACAGTTTGCCGACGACGCTGAGTAGGCTAATGCCCCTGTAGTTTTTGCAGTCTTGATGCGAGCCCTTTCCTTTGTAAAGTGGAACTATAACGGCCTTACACCAATCACTTGGTACACGACCGCTAACCCAACATATGTTGAAAAGGCGGCACAACTGACTTGCTACAAGGCCCTGTCCAGCCTTCAGCATCTCGACTGTCACCTTATCATATCCCGCTGCTTTACCAGCTTTCATACTTCTTAATGCACTCACAACTTCATTCATACTAATACCACTTTTATCAGCATCAACATAGTCATCCATCACCGAGGTTAGTGCATGTACACCATCCTCTCTTTCAAACAAGCTTTCAAAATAGTCCTGCCATCTTTTTAACACACATTCCTCACCTTTTACAATACTTCCATTCTGGTCTCTAATAGCGTTCAGCTCGGAGCTCTGTGTTTCTCCTCTGGCTAAACGAATGGACTTCCAAAATATTATACTTCAATATAAACTAATAGTGACAATGTCGTATGTTAGATTTGAACCAAATCTGTAACATTTTCAGTTTTAGCAGTTCACTAAAATACCCTGAACTATTCCGTTCTTGAACATTAAATCATGAAGTATCCATTACACAGGAATGTTTAATACCGTAATAGAACGCTGCGTGGTTGCCGGCAAAGTAGAATTGGAACCACCCGATCTCAAGGCGACTAAGGGATAGGGGCTGTTTAACATCATACATATATATGATACAGAGCTCGTATCCGGAATACGGCAATAGGCTCACCCCCTATTACGTGGGACCGAATACAATGATTGGTGAAATTCACCTCTGCCTAACCTTCCGGGGATTAAGGCGTGATTATATGTATATATGTAGAATGTAGCTGATTGTTAAAAAAAGAACGACTCTATTTCATTTTCATGGTCAGTTATTTTGAAGATTATAGTCCAAATAGTTCATAAATTTGATGGCTTACAGACCAACACTTCCACCAGGCCCTTGATTCTACTGAAGCAAATCCACTGTAATATCACAGATACTGCAAAAATTGGCATTAAGTTTTAGACTATATTCTTAAGTACATGTTGTCCATGCTGCGCCGACCCCAAAAATCTTGGGATAAGGGCAGGAGGATGATGATTCTTATTTCCAAAATTAAATGCAAAGAGTGTCATTACAATTTTACATACACTTTGCAAAAAGCCTTTTAATTTTGAACTTCAACTACATTGCTTTAAAGTCTAAAATTAAATTGATTTTTAGCAGTGGTTTTGCAGTGGGTATGACAGTGGATTTGCTTTAGCAGAATCTAAGCCCAGGCTTTTCTAAAATAAGCTATCTTAATATTTTTTTAATATTATTGAAAAATGACCACACTATAATAGTATAATGAAGTTCTAAAGTGAAATATTCGTACTACAAATAGTTTTAAAGATGTTTGATTTTGAAATTTCATTCATTTCCATACAAAAACGTACTTGCGAGTGACGTCAAACGCCAGTCGTGAGTAGTTCAAGCAAATGAGTGTAAGAGAATTTCACATTTATCTCGGTCTACGTTGCGTTTACATATATATGTATATATAATAATAAAAGTAATTTATAATTTAATGAGGAATCTAAAAAAATATAATTTGGAAATCAATTGGATTGTTTATATTTTGACTTACTTTGGGAATTGAAAATAATAAAAAGTTATGACTTTTTATTTTATTTTGCTAAGCATATTTTATGATAACAAACTAACAAATTAAGCAATTTCGGGAAGAATCGGACGACCGTTGACAAGATAGCCTATTATGAGACATTTTCATTGCAAATGTTTAGGTATAGTTAGTTTCAGGTACTTACTGTGTCAGAATGCCAAGGCCAGATGAATTATGACGATGCGTTTGAACACTGTTCAGTTGCGCTGAATTACCTTGTACAATATTAGTTATGACTTCTTACGATTGACAATTGTTCTTTGACGATAATAACGACATCTGTGGTGTGGTGTTAGTGTATTCGAATGCTACGTCAGATGTTATGGGTTTTTGGTATTACTATTGCACTGGGTGGACTGCGGTGGGCTGATTTATTGATTGATTGCACTGGGTGTATCTATGTATAGCATGTATGTATTTAAATTATTTAAGGAGTCAAAGTATGTCTATGCACACCATAATGTAAATAAACTGGTTAACATAATAACTTCGTGTTGTGTTCCCAGCGGTGAGTAGGGTAGCCAGAGCTCACTGCAGAATTTGTACTGTCAGTGGGAAGACTAAAGGCTTGCCCCGCTTTGTCTTTTACACTGACGGCACAGAAACTCTGTACTTACAGGGTTTGCAGCGCGATTGTGACTCATCTGGTGTTACAAACGATGGAAAGTGGTTACCGTGGCCTATGGACGTGTGTAACACCAGAGAGGCCACACTCGCGCTGCCGACCCTGTAAGCACAGTCTCTGTGCCGTCAGTGCAGATGACAAAGCAGGACAAGCCTTTAGTCATCCCACTGACAGAACAAACTCTCCAGTGAGCTCTGACTACCCTACTCACCAATGGGAACACAACACGAAGTTATTATAACCGCGGTATTCTGTAGGGCGGAGGTACTTCTTATTTAATTCATGTATAAGATAATCTGTGCAAAACATTTTTAATATAATACTTACTATATGTAGAATTAGTTGTGAACAATTTTCTTAGCGCGTGCATGTATGATTTCTCCTTAACCATGTGTTCGATGAGTGGATAACAAATTGTTGAACAAGGCGTGCCGACCGCTTCGAGGCGTATTTAATGTCTTATAATGTACTGCATATAAAATCAAAAATTGTAAACAACAACCTTTTGACCGCTTATTAAAGTAATTCTTTTAAGACCTTTGTACACCATCCGACAGATTAAAGTTTTATAAATACTTTATTACAATTATTAATTTGATGCTTTTATAATTCAAGTAGGCACATTAATAGTGCAACACTGACCGGTACTTACCATGTTTTTTATTTGCTTTAAGTAGCTCAGTGGTTAAGCAGTCGGATTAACGATCGAAAGGTCCAAGGTTCGAGTCCTTGTTACACTACCGTCTAAACGTAGTTTATTGTAGTTGAAAAAAATTGTTTAACGAAGTTATTAATTATCGACCCAACCACTGTAATAAAAATTATGTGACAGAAGAACGGCATGACGTCAGTGACTAAAGATAATATGACGTCACGCCTTGTTTTTTTTCCTCCTTTTTGGCAAGTAATTGATATATGCCAATGTCAAGTAATGTAGTAGTAGTAATATAAGTATATATATATAAATGTCTTTAGAATTATTAATGGCGAGACGCCAAAGTCAAGTTTTTCAAGTTACGGTCCTCAGTAAAGTTGTGGGGACTTTACTAGAAGCTCTCTAGGGAGGTTTGGAACCAACACGAAAAGTCACAATTCACTGTAATTTGCCACTTTCCACACTTGTGTGCGTTGTCAAAGATATTATATCTAAAAATCCACCATTTTTATACATAAAATCTCGAACTCACACCAATTTTGGAAAATAAAAAATACTGAGATGCGCCATTTTTCATGTTGGCGCCAAAACTCCTCACGCCTTGTTATTTCCTATTTTCAAGTTTCTAAAGAACTCACCATTTTGACCTTTAATGATAAAGAAACTAATGTGATTTGACAATTGATTATCTTATTTATGAATAGCGTACATAAGTATCAATGATTACGACGTTGCAGTTGTGGTTACGTTGAAATAATTAATTAATTCTTAACATAATTAATTATAAGTAGTTGATTAAAATTAAATCGGAGAAAAGCTTTTCGAAGTATAAAAAGTAATAAAACCAACCAACCGAAACTGTCTTATTAAATCACACAACATTTGAAGTGCGCATGTGCATTTTATTATTATGTAAATATATTCTAATACTCATTCTGATTTTTAAAGTTACTCAATTTAAATACTCGGTATTAACCGACCAATTGAACAGTCCGACTGGGGAAGTACCTCCAACCTTTTTTTTTTTTTTTTTTATATCATTTAGTTGGCAGACAAGCACACGGCCCACCTGATGGAAAGTAGTTACCGTGGCCTATGGACGTCTGTAACACCAGAGGAGTCACAGTCGCGCTGCCAACCCTGTAAGTACAGAGTTTCTGTGCCGTCAGTAGAAGACAAATCAGGACAAGCCTTTAGTCTTCCCACTGACGGCACAAATTCTCCAGTGAGCTCTGGCTACCCTACTCACCGCTGGGAACACAACACGAAGTTATTATAACCGCGGTATTCTGTAGGGCGGAGGTACTTCCCCAGTCGGACTGCTCAATCGGGCGGATATACTGCCGTGTCCTACCTCCTCTCGAACAAAAGAAAATCTCTACCCTCTGATAGCAAAAAAAAGCAGTTTTTGTGCTATCAGAGGGTAGACCAAAGGCTTGTCCTGCTTTGTCTTCTACACTGACGGCAAAAAAACTGTCTGTGCTTATAGGGTCAGCAGCGTGAGTATAACTCCCCTGGTATTGCACACGTTCATAGGCCACGGTGACCAATTTCCATCAGGTGTGCCGTGTGCTTGTCTGCCACCTAAGTGGTATAAAATAAATAAATAATAATAATAATAAAGTCACATAGAATTCCCTCCCTTCCATTAGACATTGACTATATTACAGGCGCGACAGATAACTACTTTTTTATTTGCACAAATACCCAATTACCTAATCAATAAGTAGAATGTTTCCGTCCACGACTTCGGTGGCATTTCGGCTGTCATAGTTGATTAGATCTTGTTCGTTCGTGTTTATCAATCTGTTGACATATGCAATTTAATAATCTGACGGCGTTTGATTTTGCCAGTTCATTGGTCGCGATAATTTCATTAGCGTAGGTTGGTGGTCTCACACCTATAAGCATACATACCTGTTATGATTTCCAGTACGTATTTTAGCTTTGGATTCAATACGGAGTCAAAAAAATAAAAAGAGACTGCTCCATATTGTGGTGTACAGGGTACGGGGACCCCACTAAGAGCTTCGGAGTCAAAGCGAACCGATCCTGCTAGCAGTGCTAGCCCGTATAATCACCGATTAACAGGTGAAGGTCTGACGCAGGGATTTTTCTTTACTGCCTTTGGACAGCAGGCACACTAGTAAAGATAAACTAAATGTAGAAAAAAGTAGCAGAGCGGACCTCGGGTTCAAAAATTTACTCTAATGGATTTCTAATATTATCATGAAAAATGTTTTATGGTAAAATTACAACAAGATATAGAACTATGATTAGTTCTACGTTTTGTTGTAATTGACAGCCTCTATGAAGTGGCGGTAGTGAACGCAGGAGGCGTGAGTTCGATCCTCGCAGAGTGCAAATGGCAGTAGGTCAGGAGGCAGTAGCTTCTTGGAAAAAATCGAAGCTCAGCCAAACCTGCCGTTAGATTGGTAAGGGGAACCCCAGATTTTTTAATATACGTTTTTTTATACCACTTAGGTGGCAGACAAGCGCACGGCCCACCTAATGGTAAGTGGTTAACGTGGCCTATGGACGTGTGTAACACTAGAGAAGCCACACTCGCGCTGCCGATCCTGTAAGCACATCCTTTTGTCATCCCACTGACAGCACAAATTCTCCAGTGAGCTCTGGCTACCCTATTCACCGCTGGGAACACAACATGAAGTTATTATAACCACGGTATTCTGTAGGAGGGGGAGTCAGACTGAGGAACCAGTCGGACTGCTCAATTGGGCGGAAATACCGCAGTGTCCTACCTCATTCCGAGCTGAAACCTTCAGATGCGACTGGAATTAACGCTCAGATTAAAAAGAAGATAGAACTGTGATTAGTAGAATCTAGCATACCAAAAATGATTCACATAGAAATCTTCTATAGAATCTAGCATACCAAATTTTATTTTGATTAGGTATGTGATATTTAGTTACTATTGACATAATGTACGTATCTCGAATGAACTGTAATGAAGTGTAGTATAAATGCATGTCCACTAATTATTTGTATGGCTCTAATTTGCATGCCGCAAGGCCAAATGTAGTGATACCTTTTTAACAAACATGTACCAACTTTCGACCTACATTTGCAAAATGAATAAATAAATAAATAAATAAATGTTCAGTAACCCTGTCCTCAGCTTCAATAATGACGTCTAAAGCGTTATCGTAGCTAGAAAGTAATCATTCTCGTTAAAATATAAAATATTTGCCAAGTGTAAACGTTCCTAAAGTGTGCGTTGGTCAAAGGTTAAACATGCCCCGCGACCTGGCTCGTACGGTTTTTATCGACTAAATTAAGGTAATGGAAACCCCGTAGCGTCGGTTGTAACAAGCTGTTATTGTAGTAGAAGCATTGATTGCTTACACTGGTGCGTCTTGATTGACACGCATCGGCTTCGATAAAGCTGGTAATGAGCTCGCGATTACCGTCCATTTTACAAAGAAGACAAACTTCATTTTTGTTTACATATTTGTAGTTTCACGCGCTAATGAGGGATTGGTTCTTTAAAATGTGGTAATTGACGTCACGGAACGCGGGTGTTGAATGCAGTAGTGTTTGGCGGGGCCGATTCCCATGCGTCGCTTTGTGCAGGTGAGATGGTGGCGTGACTCGGATAGTGTGCCACCCGCGCTCCAGTGGTCATGGGTCACTGTGACGCTAGGGAATTCCACGTGATGTTTACATAGGAAGTTCTAAGTGTGTTCTAACCTGAATTTTGATATGATGGTATATAAATAGTAAATAAATTCTAACATCATAGGTGTGTAGTAGAGTTTACCTACCGTAAAACGGGCGAATGAGAATATAAAAAGTCGGTAAAGTGCGAGTCGGATTCGCACTCCGAGGGTTCCGTACAAAATTGTATTCAGGGACGAATTTATGCTGCATAAAGCGTAATTAATTTTGATTGCATTGACTTACAAGTATGATTTTTGTACAGTTTTAAGACGTTATAGAGTAGGTATTTGGTATGACTTTCAACTTGATATCTTCACGCATTTCTGAGAAAAAGGTTGGACAGACCAACACACAGACAGACAGATGAACAACGAAGTGATCCTATAAGGGTTCTGTTTTTAACTTTTGAGGTACTGAACTCTAAAAATAGTCAGATTAATTCTGAAGTTATTCTCATTCAAGTGAAGCTATAGACTACTGAAACTATAGACAGATTGTGATGCAACCTTGATAGTCCGTGAAAAAGCATTCTAATAAAGAGACATTACTGTACATACCGTGTATCGCCTATTTAGTAATTAAAAAAAGTAATCACCGGACTTGTTCCAGTAAACGGGTCAGGCTATTTAAGTACAAATGAATGCGCGCGACCCGAGATAATTGTAACGAGTCGAGGATTCAGGATTAATACGACCAGATACGAAGTCCTGTTAGATAGATAAGTAGGTAATCAAAATACCGTCACTCTTAATTAGAGTGGGTGCCGCCAGGCGGCGCCGAGCTTTAACGGTCTCGGCTGAGAGTACATTAAACATCTACACTGTAGCCAGCGCTTGATTTAATGGGTAGGTAAGCAGTATTCTTATCGATGCTACATACATACAGTCATGCCTGTTTGCCAGTGGGGTAGGCAGAGACTACAGTTTTCCACTTGCCACGGGCCTAGCATCTTTTGCGTCTTAATTGTTTTCATACATGCTCGCCGGTTTCTGGTAGTCTTGACCTTGTCTGTTTGTCTTGGAAGAAAGGGCACCTTTCTTTAAAATGCCTTCTATCCGATTTAACATACGTATGTCTACGTCGACTTTTATCGGGTTGCCCATTCACCCTCGTACCATAAATTTGTTTCGTTAGTGTTCTTTCATCCTTCCTCTTCACGTGTCCAAAAACTAACTAAGCATCCATTTCTCTACTTTCATCACTACATCTTCAAGCACACCACAACGTTCCTTTATCTCGATGTTCTTCACTCGATCCGTCAACTTCACCCCAGTTATCGATGCTAATGAAAGAGAATTTTAAAATTCTCGATTTTTAAATGATTTTGTAGATTTTATTTAACGATAACAAGTCGTGTGGTTTCCGGCAGAGTAGAATTTGGACCACCCCATCTCTTCCCATGCAGTGTCGTACGAGGTCACTAAGGGATAAGACTGTTTAACATCAGACAGATATATACAGCCCAGACTCAGCCAGAGATGCATGACTCGAGGCAACAATAGTGCCCGGAAAACGGCAACCCCCTATTACGTAGGACCGAATACAATGATGGTGAAATGTGGGTGTTAATTCACCTCTGCCTAACCCTCCGGGGATAAAAGCGTGATTATATGTATGTATGTATGTATGTATGTATGACGATAATTATGTTTAGCTTCTATATTGCTTGGTTGTAATTTCACATCGATGATGTAACGGAGGGGTGTGATGCGAACCTCTTCGAACCTAGCCAAATCAGATCAGTTAACTAAACTTAGTTATTACGGCCCACTCAATGTGATTTCCATCCAGTCTAAGTTACCTATCATCACTTTAAAAATGTGTGATGATGAAGTATTTACGTAAACTTAAACTAAATAATTTTGCAACTATCCATATGTATCTGTATTGAGACTATGTACAAAACCATCAATTACTTTTTAAAACAATAACACAATCTTCTTTTGATTGTGTTGCAAGTGATGCAAGCAAGTGTTCGAATAATTACCCTACAAGTAGATACGTTCATTCCAATCCATTCCACACACAACATTATTTTCCCAATATCCCTGTACGATAGAAATGTTAGGATTAGTTATAAATTCCTTCATTATAAAGACGGCGGATAGGCTCCTGCCGATAGCGGCTCGTATAACACGCTCGACAAATTAGGATGGACATAATTTGTCATGCTGCTCGCTCCATGTACACTTTTCATTAGAACAGCTATAAAGCTCGTATGAAATATTGACACCTATTTATTGCGTGATATAGAAATCGGAGTTAGTTCGTCAATATATCAATGTACTGTATTTTAATTGTAGACTATATGGGGTATCTTTGCATGGCCTTTAAAGTTTATAATTTTATACATAGATGTATATTTGTTTGTTTGTTTCTTATCGCGTCGTATGGTGATTAAAATGCGGTAAGTGGTTTGATTAAAATGCGGTAACACAGATGGTTTCAAAGTTACTGAACAGAACAGCCAAATTAACAATACGTTACATATCCTATATTCACTGGTTATAGATAAGAAATGATTAAAACGTATGTGAACGTGTAGCTTTACATACGTGAGACCTAAGCCAATTACAAAATCTATAAGTAGACAGTAGACGCAACTGGAAAATCGCCATGAGGATGATAATGACTAAATGTATCTGAACATGGTAACAGTTTCCAAGTACAGGTACTTTAAGTCTTATGCAGTCCGAAACTTTTATTAACGTGCGCAAAATTCCCACGGTTAACCCCTGCTGGAATTTGCGTGTGTGGTTATGTTGTACTCAAAGCGACTAAAACGCCTGCCGTCTGAGAGTCGTAGGCTGCCGGTGGTGAGATTCTCTGAGATATATCATCCGCACCCCGGCACCATGAAAATTTTGAGGAACCTAAAATTAAAACGCGTTAACAAAGGATAGCGATAAAATGTTCAAAGCTGATTGCCTATCTACATTAATAGTATTACAAACAGCTCAAGAAAAGTAATAAACTTTCAATCTGAATCGTAACATCAATTACGATGTTGCAAATTTCACTGTAGACTGTATTTTAAAATTTTACCTTCTAATTAATCTACAGGTGTCATCTCTTTAATGGCGCCACCTGTACTGTTTTACTTATCTTTTTACTAGATACCAAGTACCAAACGGAACCAATCTTTTATGCCGTGAACATGAATATTCAAATTACGGTTGAGTTTACATTAAATTAATGTACAGTCCTGTTACGAGGATGAAACATTAGTTAGATACGGCTGTACTAATATGTGGAACGATAATCGAGTAATACATCACAACTTTTTATTTTAATACTAATAAATTAAATTTACGTGTTTAGAGGTTTTTGTTAGCTGTTTTTTTGGATTTATTATAGAGTAACCTATGCCCGCGGCGCCATCTGCCGTGAATATCGCCAATTTTGACCGACCGATTCTGTCGAAACTTACGTAATGTCCGCTCCACACGTTGGCGAATACAGTAGCTAGAGCATTGGCCAGCACACCCTCCCGAGACCCCCCACACATCAAGGAAGACAGAAACCCTCTGCTCTACATGTTCGCCAATGTATAAAGCGTATAAGATTTCAATTCTGATTTGGTTCTGAGCGTTAATCGTAGACAAACAAACAAACATATAAACAGACACACAGATAAAAGTTTATTTTTCATCAATGCACAGATGCGCACGAATACTTTAGAATTATATAATAGATGCTTTGCGTTGATGCCGCTCCTACTTTTTGTTTTATTTGCTTTATAATATATTAACGCAATTATAATTACGATTTATCTCTTTTAATTAATATTGACACATCCAGTTTTGATTAATGTTAAGGCTAGGTAACTAGATCGGCGTATAAATTATGTGAATGACATAAATAAAAATATGCTTACTCTAGGAATGATTTATAGGTCTACATTTTGTTCCTCGGTTATCTAACGCTAACTAGTGGCGTGGCGGTAGTGCGTTTGATTGCCACTCCGTAGGTCACTGGTTCGTTTCCTGCTTAGTGCAAATATTTGTTAATAATAGTTCTAAATATTTTTGTAATACGTATGTATTTACAAAAAGAATAGAATAATATTATTGTATTTTTTAGATTGTTCTTTTTAAGTACTTAGTCTGGCCATAAATACTGTTACAATTAAAATAAGAAAGATATTACATTTGAATTTGGAATCTGTAATTTTTATACGATAGCACCCAGAACCATGTCGCGCATTTTAAAAGATGACTTAGGTCATTTTTTAACTGATAATTTAAAAAGAATAGGGTGGTAAAATCGAAGCTACTACTGAAGCGGTACGCAAAGGGAGGTCACAGAAAAATTTTGTTTACGGATGAGAAAATCTTTACAATTGAGCAACATTTTAACAAACAAAATGACCGTATTTATGCTCAAAGCTCTAAGGAAGCTTCCCAATTAGTCGACAGAGTGCAACGTGGGCATTATCCGACTTCAGTGATGGTTTGGTGGGGTGTTAGCTATGAAGGAGTGACTGAGCCATATTTTTGTGAAAAAGTTATCAAAACATCGGCACAAGTGTATCAAGATACCATTCTTGAGAAAGTAGTTAAACCCCTTAACAACACCATGTTCAATAACCAAGTATGGTCCTTCCAACAAGACTCAGCGCCGGGTCATAAAGCTCGGTCCACGCAGTCTTGGTTGGAAGTGAACGTTTCGGACTTCATCAGAGCTGAAGAATGGCCGTGGTCTAGTCCCGATCTTAATCCGCTGGATTATGATTTATAGTCAGTTTTAGAGAGTATGGCTTGCTCTAAACGCCATGATAATTTGGAGTCCCTAAAACAATCCATACGATTGGCAGTGAAGAATTTTTCCATGGAAAGAGTGCGTGCTTCTATTGATAACTGGCCTCAACGTTTAAAGGACTGTGTTGCAGCCAATGGAGACCACTTCAAATAAGCTTTTTATATTTTAAATTATTTATATTTATGTATTAAACTAACACACTGTAAAAGTAATAAATATTATTTGCAATAAAAAAAAATGTTTTTTCTTCGTAACAATATTTATGGCTAGACTAGGTATATCTACCTCTATGTTTTTGACCTTAAAAATGGATTCCATGTTACATTTTACAAGTAGGTAAATTTTATATAAGCATAGATGCCTGCAGGGCAAGTTCAGAATTGTCACCATTACTAGTAAATAGTCTCGTATTTGACGTTCCATACTGGTACCTCTACGAATAGTACTGTACGAGCAAATACAAGCTACGGAAACCGCCAATAAATTAGACCAGTAGCGTTTTATTTTTACACACATATACATACATATAATCATGCCTCTATCCCCGGAGGGTTAGGCAGAAGTGAATTGACATCCATATTTCACCAACCAAGCAATTCGGTCCCACGTATTAGGGGGTGAGCCTATTACCGTCTTCTGGGCACTATGTTTTTTTTTTTTTTTTTTATATAGGACACGCCAACTTGACCTCACCTCGCCTGATGGTAAGCTAAAGGCAAAGTCTCAGGAAAGAGGGTCACCATTACAGACACTAAATGCTACAATGGTGGCACTCAGCTTGGCGGCCTCATCAGATGCTTTTTCACGCCCCGCTTAAAGGCCCCGGGACTGTAGGAAGAAGGAAACACGTGTGCTGGTAATGAATTCCAGGTCTTGGTGGTGCGGCAAAGAAAAGAGTCTCCGAACCGCTTGGTTCTTGCTCGTATATTCTGCACAGTGTGAGGGTGACATCTAAGGCCTGCACGTGTTGTCCTATGTAGGAAAGGAGATGGTGGGATTAGTTGGAAGAGCTCGTCAGAACACTCACCGTGGTAGAGACGGTAAAATACAGCCAAGGAAGCAATATCTCTACGCATCTGCAAAGGCTCGAGGGTGTTCGTGACCTCAGGGTTCCCAATAATTCGGACCGCGCGTTGCTGCAACCTGTCGAGAGCATCTAGTAGGTATTTCGCGGAGCCATCCCAGAGATGCGAGCAGTATTCCACGCAGGAGCGAATTTGTGTCTTATAGAGAAGACACCGCTGCTCCGGCGTGAAAAAACGTCTCACTTTGTTTAGGAGTCCGAGTTTCCGCGAGGCTGTTTTGATGATGCTCTCGATGTAATTTCTGTTATTCAGTTTGCAGCGAATATCCATGCCTAGGATATTGAGATTGTCCTGCAGTGGAAGTGGCGTGCTCTGAAGAGTGGGAAGGGGAAGGAAAGAAGATACCTTTGCTGTGAACGCACAAGCCTGCGTCTTCTTGGCATTGAACTCGACCATGTTCTCAGAGCCCCATTGAGAAATGTGATTCAAGATCCGGTCCAGTTCAGTGACAAGAAGCTGTCTTTTTTCCACGATATCAGACTGTTTGGCCGCAGGTTGTCCGTGATAACTCCCGTGTAAGGTGCTATCGTCTGCATAGCAATGTATGCTGAGCGGGAGATAATACAGACCCCTGCGGTACGCCAGCATTTATTTGCAAGAACTCCGAAGCCCGTCCATCACAGAGGACGCGGATACGGCGCTCCCGTAGGAAACTAGCAATCCAGTTGCACAGTCTAGGAGGCAGACCAAAGGCTGGTAGCTTGGAGAGAAGCGATTTGTGCCAGACTCTATCGAAAGCTTTGGCGATATCAAGACTAATTGCCAGTGATACGCCGTGCTATGGACAAGCCTAGCCTCACCCCAAAGATGGGTAACGTATGCCAGAAGATCACCCGTTGACCGTTTCGGCCTGAAGCCATATTGCCGGTCATTAATTAAGGAGTGATCCTCTAGGTGACGCATGAGCTGTTTGTTAATGATGTGCTCGAAGACCTTGCACAGCACTGAGGTGACGGCTATGGGTCGATAGTTGGCTGGCTCTGAGCGATCCCCCTTCTTGGGGATCGGCTGTACATTCACCTCTTTCCAAGCCGAAGGCACTGTACCCGAGCTGTAGGACAGTCGGTACAGCCGCGTAAGCATCGGAGACAACTCCGCTGCACATTTTTGTAAGACCACCGCTGGAATACCATCCGGGCCACTGGCTTTCCGGACATCGAGTGATTGAAGCACCGCACGGACATCGCATTGCCTGATACGTATTTCAGGCATAACGTGGTCACCATTGGGTAGTGTCGGCGGCTGTATACCGCCATCATTGACTCGGGAATTGGCCGCAAAGAGATTTACTAGCATATTGGCTTTCTCTTGCGGTCCATGGGCCAGGGATCCATCAGGGTAGCGCAGCGGTGGCAGCGAAGGCTGACAGAAGTTGGCCTGCACGGCTTTGGCCAGTCGCCAGTATCCACGGCTGCCCGTGGGATGTGCCACTAGCTCTTGACCAAGCCGTGCAATGCGCAGGGCATCCGCTCTGACGTAAGCCCTCTTGCAGTCCTTTGTGGCTCTGTTGTACGCCGCCTTGAAGTGGCCCACATTGGGATCGTGCGTGGCACGCGCCCTTACCCAAGCGCGATACGCGGACTGCTTTTGGTCAACAGCCCTCGCACACTCGCGCCCGAACCAAGGGTGCACTCCTCGGGCACCGGTGACATCAGTGTACGGGATATAGTATTCCATACCCAGACCGATCTCACCGGCAATAGCAGTAGCACAATCTGAGGGTTTCTTACCTTCAAAGCAGCGTTCAACCCACGGGATGGACGCAAAATAGTTGCGCAGCCCATCCCAATCTGCTGACGAGTAGTGCCAGAGACGCCGCTTCCCCTGCACGGGTCGTGAGGGCGCTATAATTGGCACCTTGTTGACTCAAGCCAAGTATCTGTGGCTGAGTCTGGGCTGTATATATCTGTCTGATGGTAAAAGCCCTATCTCTTAATCGCCTTGTACGACACTGCATGGAAGGAGATGGAGTGGTCTAAATTCTACTCTCTAAATATATTTTTTAGAAACCCTATCAATATCAATTGATTTTGTTCCAGAACCAGAACAATTGCAGATAATAGCAGCATCGCACCACCTGTGATCACAGTACGTGTGACAAGGCAGACTCAAGGAGAAGACTGCCAGGGTGTGGACAAGAGATATTACGAGTGTAACAGTACAGTAAGTTGTTATTAATTACTTCAAGTGGGCATCTATCATGTTTGTACCTAAAGCTTACACTTTAGAAACACATCCCATGGTTGCCTGGTAGAGATTGCCTTGAGCAATAAGGCTGCCTTTTGTTATGCCACAAAACTACCAAATTTTTGCTTTTATGTATCCATTCTCTGTGTACATACAATAAAGAGATATATTATTATTATTATTATTCCTTCTCTGATTATGATTTGGTTTATATTATCTCTATGGGAACGACTGCCGCCTGACTCTGACATCGTACTGTCAAGGTGCTAATTTTTTTTTTCAATATGACAGATTTTGAAGATTTTTGCATGTTTGTTATTCTATCAAAAAATTGGAGGATGTAGGACACGACGGTTGGAGGAGGTAGGACACGACAGTGGAGGAGGTAGGACACGATAGTATTTTCGTTCAATTGAGTAGCTCGACTGGGGAAGTACCTCCACTCTATAGAATACCATGGCCATAATATTCTCGTGTTGTGTTCCCGGTTGTGAGACCCTTCTCTCAGCTGGGAAGCTAGAGCCCAATGTAGAGTTTTTGTACTATAAGTGGGAAGACCAAAGGCATGTCCTGCTTTGTCTTCTACACTGACGGCACAGAAACACTCTATGCTTACAGGGTCGGCAGCGAGAGTGATTCCTTTGGTGTTGCATACGTCCATAGGCCACGGTACCCACTTTCCATCAGGTGGGCCGTGTGCTTGTTTACCACCTAAGTGGGATAAAAAAATCACGTTCCAACTGCCGATTTGTCTGAATTTTGGCACAGGGAAAGATTACAGTCAACAGGAATAACTTACTTAGGTTTTTTTTTATCTCGGGTGGCGGGAATATCTTCAAAATTTCACGCGGGCGGAGTCGCGATCGTCAGTTAGTAGATAAAACTATGAGCTTTAGTCTTCATGAATATACAGGTTCAAGTCTTCTTCTTCATCTCCATCTTAGCGTTAATACCAGTCGCATCTGAAGCTTTAACCTCGAAGTTTGAGATCCACGTTACCAGCCATGTATATGCAAATACCTATATTCATGTATAAAAACAAATATTTGCATTTAGCGGGGATCAAAACTGCACCTTCAGTGTAGCGGTCACGTTCACTACTACCTCGCCACAGAGGCTATTAAGTTTAAATATTAACCAAAAATTTTTAAACACAAATAAAAAGACCCCATACTGTTTTCTATAACACCAGGTGTAGACTTACAGGAACTTATTTATCATATTCATATGTACCATATAGTAATTTAATTATTTTTTTTTATACTACCTTGGTGGCAGACTATCATGCCAACCAGATGGAAATTGGTTACCGTGCCCTATGGACGTGTGCAACACCAGGGAGTTACACTCGTACTGCCGACCCTGTAAGCACAGAGATTTTCTGTGCCGTCAATGTAGAAGACAAAGCAGGACAAACCTTTGGTCTTCCTAATGACGGTGAACTCTGGCTACCCTACTCATCGCAGGGAACACAACACGAGGTTATTATTGCCGCGGTGTTCTGTAGGGAGGAGGTAGGTACTTTCTCAGTCGGATTGCTAAATTGAACGGCAATACGGTCATGTCCTACCTCCTCATGTCCTGTAAATCTTGTGTTAATACTATACAATAAAAATAGTATAATAAAAACCTGTGTTAACATCAATCACAAACACAAAATACACAAATAAAATACAAACCTGTAAAGAACTGGACAAGTCCCGTCTCTGACGTTCCCTTTTTCCAATATTAATCCATAAAAATACTAAGTATATATTAGTTTTCTTACAAGAAGAACCCTAAAATACAAATAGCCTAAGTACAATAGTTGGTAATTTTGAAAAGATAGTGAGTGCTTGTGATAAAATTTTTTTAGGCCGTATTGTATCTTGGTAACTGAAATGTAGACAAGCATTGCCGCTTCCGTTGGTCAGGGTTCATCATGGAGTTTCACCAGAGGTTTTCTAACACAATACCCTCATCTTTACAGAATAAGATTGCCAAGTACTTTGAGCTCAAAATTTTAGTTACTTGGGTCCAAGCTAGTCTTTAGTCCAAAGCTGAACCTAGGTATAGTTCTTGGGACATATCTTGATACCAAGTCGCTAAAGTAACAAGGCTAGATATAATCTATGATTGGTATATTTGAGCTTCTCCACTACCGTACCAACCCGTGTTATCCTCAAAAGATATCCAAAAAAGCATACCTATATATGGCGCATACTATACCTGATATGTACTATTAGATGACTTGGCACAGTACAGTATCGTATGACACGTAAGATGTAAACCCTTTATTACAGAGTATTCCAGTAATGGATAAACGATTCCATAGCACTCTTGTATCTGATCGCTCGTTAATCAATGTACTAACTTAATTAAAAGATAAAACTTACGACTCTCTCACTTTAAGTTTCAATAAAACGAGTAATGAATTACAATCACTTGTTCGATTGGCGCGCGCTATAAAGGGTTCTTAGTACTTTAACTACTCAATCGGTCACATTAAAACTGAATACTGATTTACGATGTTGTACATCGTAAATGTTTACGTGATTAGTATTGTTCCATTCAATTTGCCTGAGTCATGGACGGTGTAATAGTGGGTATTATTGTGTTGTTTATAGCGATGTCTTACGCTGGCTATTGTTATTTGGATAATAATAATATGTTATGTATTAATAGTGCTTTTAATACAGAGAACATGATATTAAGGAAGTTTGTGTATTTTGTGTTTGTATAATCTTATATATAAAATTCTCGTGTCACAATGTTCGTTCCCGTACTCCTCTAAAACGGCTTTTGTGAGCATATTGAGTAGGTCTGAGAATCGGCCAACATCTATTTTTCATACCCCTTAGTGATATGGGTTGTCCACCCTGGGAACCGACATCTACGCGGGCGGAGCCGCGGGCAAAAGCTAGTAATTGATAAATGAATTCAGGTTCGATTTATTATGAAATCAAATTAAAAAAATAAAAATCTTGTAATACATTAGTGTTTGTAATATTTACATACATACATATAATTACGCCTTTATCAACGTAGGGTTAGGCAGAGGTGAATTAACATCCAAATTTCACCAATCATTGTTTTCGGTCCCACGTAACAGGGGATGAGCCTATTGTCGTCTTTCGGGCACTATTGACTCAATACATGCATCTGAGGCTGAGTCTGGGCTATACATATCTGTCTGATGTTAATCAGCCCTATCCCTTAGACGCCTTGTACGACACCGCATGGGAAGAGATGGGGTGGTTCAAAATCTACTCTGCCGGGAACCACGCGGCAATTTACCTAGTTAATAAATTGGCCTATTGCAGTCTACTGCTGGACTTAGGCCTCTCCCAATGTGTGCCATTGCTTCCGATGTACCGCCTTCCGCATCCAGCTACCTTTTTCAAATCATTATAATGTCTACATAAATAAAGAGTCAAATATTCTATAATAAATAAATAAATAAAATTTAGGAATTTCATGACGCATTAGGTATATAATTTTCAAATTTCATTTAAGTATTATTACTTATGTGTTGTACAAATCTTATTATTATTCCTCTTTATTAAATTATTGGCACCAGTTCACTTATTAACAATATCAATCTTACAATCTTGAGACATTACTATTAACAATATCAATCTTATGTGTTGTAAAAATCTTATTATTATTCCTCTTTATAAAATTATTGGCACCAGTTCACTTATTAACAATATCAATCTTACAATCTTGAGACATTATTATTAACAATATCAATCTTATGTGTTGTACAAATCTTATTATTATTCCTCTTTATTAAATTATTGGCACCAGTTCAGTTATTAACAATATCAATCTTACTACTGTAGCGTAGCGGTAGAAAGTTCGACGGCTACGCTGGAGGCGCGGGTTCGATTCCTACTTAGTGCAAATATTTGTATGCATGAATATGTATATTTGCATTGGTCTGGGTGTTTCTATGTATGACATATATGCATTTACAAAAAAAATATCTAAATATGTTTATCCGCATTCTAGATTTTATAACACAAGCTATGCTTACCAAGGGTCTAGATAGCGTTGTGTGAAATGTTGTGGAATATTTATTATTTATTTATTATATCTATAGTAATTTATTTCTTATACGAAGTACCAATAACTGTATGAATCTCATTGATATAGGTATCTCATTTTACTACTTTTTTAATTTCATAGAACTGACAATATGATCAGCAATATTTTTATTTTGTTACTCGGTGTATTCGTAGATTAATAATCCTAGGCCTCGACAGCTGAAAAATCAATTTAATTTTAGACTTTAAATCCATGAGGTTAAAGTTCAAAATTAAAAGGTTTTGTTCAGAGTGATTAAAAAGTGTAATGTAACTTGGTGGCGCATGGCCGAGTGCGGTAATGGACTGTATTGCGGGAAGTAGCTAACTGTTCCATTGACGCTTTACACACAAAAGACAGGTGGTCGGGTTGCCGCGGGAGTGATCCAAGCAATGAATGCAACCCGAGAAATTAGGAGAGGATGCACTAACCTTCACGACACACGTGTTTTCATCGCAGCCGGTACACGGATCTTCTCTTCCTTGCTCAGGAGCTGCCGTCAGCATCACTAGATCACTTGAGGAACACACGAGAGGCACAATCCGATCGGTAAAGGTCTATGAAGCGGTAAAATGTAACAAATATTAATCATTTTTGAGAGACGCGAGCGCGGTCCGTCATCACGCTGGCTAGTTCAAAGCGAGACTGAGTGTCTATATTTCACAAATGGCGGACGGAAGCCACATCTATGGTTAGTGCGGAAGGGAGACGGGTATAAAAGGAGTGTGTTTCCGTGTCAAAAATACAGTTTCCACTTCGGCGCAACCATTCCCCCCGGCTTGAAGGGTTACCTTCGAAACGACAAATGCGAAACAAATCTAAAGTCTAATCTAAATCTAGGTTTGGGAAATAACAACTAAAATATAAACCTAGATTGGAGCTCGTGCCTACTGCTGGCTAGGCAGCGGGCAGAGGCGAACAAACAACACAACGCAACAGTCTCGACCAAGACGAGACGCGATTAGCCAACAACAAAATAAGGGTCTCTTCACGTGGGACCGATACAACAAGCGAGTGCTTCTTCTCCTCGGGTGGTTCGGAAACCGTAGTGGGATTGAATTGACTAACTGGCCACCCATCTAACGCGGCATGAATCCAGGACGGTCCACCAAACCACAACGGGTGATCCAAAATTTGCGAAGGAAGCAATCCACGAGAGAGACAATCGGCTGGGTTGTCGGTGCCAGCAACGTGAAAGAGATTATGTGGCGCCAATTCAGATTGAATTTTGCCACTCTATTAGCGACGAATGTGTCCCAACGATGGGGCGAAGAGTGGGCCCAACACAAAGCGACTGTTGAGTCCTAAAAGCTAAAATTCTACTAATATTAATGCGAAAATTTACAATTATGTCAAATAAATTACCTTAAAGATTCCGACCACAATACAAAATGTCATTAAGCGACACGGAAGTGCTAGTCTTAGCACTGCCATCCAAAACTACGCGGAGTTTTAGTAGTAAGCTTATCTTCTCTAATAACTCCGCGGTGCGGGATAATGTACGAAGGCTGGGTCCCGCCAGTGTCCGCAGGCGCAGGTGAGATGTAACCTTTATCTAAATATTCATTAACAACCTCATCATAGGCCCGCTTCGACTTTGGGGACGCCTGCATCTTTCGTTCCAAACAAAGAAAGCGTTTTTCAGCGGATACACGGGAGCCACCGAGTGAAAACTTGCGGATGGTAGACTCCAGTGGCGGCTCGACGGTGCAACAGAACGAAGCAGTCGAGTGACTAAAACTATCTATAGAAGCGGGTGCGGAACCAATTATAACAAAACCAAGAACTGTTTCCAGTGCGTGCGGAGCGGGGTACGTCGGTCCCCCTTGAACCTTACGTGATAACTGGAGGTGCGGGAGAATCGAAGCGCCGATCAATATATCGACGACTCCAGGAACAGCGTAAGTCTCATCTGCTAAAGGCAAGTCTTTAAATTTCGTTAATAAAGACGTGTCAACCGGGACGGTAGGCAACTGTTCAGCTATTCTATCTATAACGAGCGAATCCATGTCAAACCAAATATTATTATTAAAACGAGATCTAAACCTTGTTTTAACGGTGCCACGAACAGCTGACTGTAAGCTTCCAAAACCCTTCACCACTGAGCGGGTTGAACGCTTATCAACATTGAAACCAAGACGCCGACAACAATCTTGAGTAATAAAATTACTTTGCGAAGCGCCATCTAACAGCGCTCGAACAATGCGCGGCTTACCTAATGCATCAACAATAACAACGCGAGCGGTCGCAAGACACACAGTAGTGAGTGCAGCACTAGCGGAGAACGAACACAAGGTGACGTCATCCGCGGCGGTCACCGGGCGGGCCGGAGCGCGCGCGAGCGCGGGCTGCGGCTGCGGCGCAGGCTGCCGTGTGTCACCGCTCGACGAGCCAACCGTGCTCACATTGGATGCGGCATTACTATTCTCAAAATGAAGCAAAGTGTGGTGTCTCGCTTGACATTTGCGACAACTATTTCTACTATTACATAAAACAACGCGGTGTTTAGTACCGAGACAATTAAAACAAAAATTATTAGCGCGAACAAATTTATAACGATCACTAGGCGACAATTTTAGAAAACCAGGACACCTGTACAGTTGCGAATGATGAGTGCTACACAAAGAGCAAACAGGTGACTGTACACGTGCTGGTGCGGTACTAACATAAGTATGAGTTGACCTCAGTGACTTCGATGACGCATCTACTTTGCGTGCAGAATCAACAACTATCTTCGCGCCTTCATGTTTCGATGAAGAGCGCTGCAATACCTTTATATGCTCGCGAACAAAACTTTCTAAGTCTTCGAACTTAGGAATTTTATTGCCGCGATGATCCGACTCAAACAAACGAATGGTTTCGGAATCTAATTTCCTTAAACCCATATACAAAAATACGAAGTCGCAGAGGTCATCAATCTTTAGGTTCTTTACGGCGCGAACAGCTGACGCGAAAGTATCTAGAAATTTCTCTAAGTTTTGATCGTTACATGCCGCAATAGATTTCAAATCAAACATCTGATCTAAATAGGCGTTAGCTACCGATCTTTTATCCTCATACCTAGCTTTCAAAGTATTTAAAATTAAATTATAATTCTCGGCACTAAACGTAATTCCAGCGCAAACGGTTATAGCTTTACCAGTCAATTTTTCAACGAGATAATGCAACTTTTCGTGATCTGTCAACGAATCGTTCTTATCTATTGTATTCTCAAAACTATCTATAAATAGACACCAATTGCGAATGTTACCATCAAACTCGGGTATTTGAATTGGTGGCAACTTAGGTCGGTCGCGAGTGGGGTTGGGTAGGTCAGCCGGCTTCTCCAAACTCCTAGCGACGCGTTTGATACGACAATACAAATCGTCAAACGACGACAAGGCTTGATAACTCACTGAGTAATCGGGATTCAAATTCAACTCTAAAACGTTGATGTCATGTACTAAGGTTTCGAAATCCGCGCGTAGACTATCTAAGTTTTCTATAGAACACAAGAACGAATCTCTGATGACCAAATCAGAGGTTTTAAGTGCATTATCATAAATCGATTGTACGCGAGAGTAAATCATTTCTTTTTTAGCGTATAAAAGTTTCAATTGAACCTTACCGGTCTTATCAACCTTTGGGGACATGTTTACAATTAAATCTCAAACTAAAGTGCGGTAAACAACAAATATGAAATGACTTAATCCTAGCGGTACAGAGCAGCGAGGCGGCGCGAGCGACACTCGGCAGATAGGTAGGTACCTACAACTGTGAATGCACGCTTGAACAAACGCGCATAGCAACAAGGTCGTACCTACGCGATGGTCGCTGTCTAGGTTCAACTATTATTTCCGAGATTAAGTATTGCGTAATATCTATTCAAATCAAAATACTTTCGTATGAATTGGAATGAGGTACAACCACGTGTCTACCCACGCAGGTACCAGGCAAATACGACGCGAGCCAGCGGCGAGCGAGCAACGTAATTGAAAAAAATAAAACAAAGCCAAATGCGTTAGGTATTACACTGTGCCTATGCACTAGGGTGTCTAGTATACCTAAGATCTAAGCCTAAGTACCTAGATGCGGGGTTTTCTACTAAAATAACTAGGTAATTAGGCGCGGTGCGAAAATTGCAACTACGACTGAGTGTTGATACGCTACCTAACCTATTTATGTATTAGGTAGGTACAATGCGAGCCAGCGGCGAACGGACAACAAATTCTAAGCCTAAATGTCTGGATGCGGGGTTTTCTACTAAAATAACCAGGCACTTAGGTGCGATGCGCTTATTCCCATTAGAATAATAACAAAATACGAACTACGGCTAAGAATCCGGCTCGATCCGGACCAAAAATGGTGGCGCATGGCCGAGTGCGGTAATGGACTGTATTGCGGGAAGTAGCTAACTGTTCCATTGACGCTTTACACACAAAAGACAGGTGGTCGGGTTGCCGCGGGAGTGATCCAAGCAATGAATGCAACCCGAGAAATTAGGAGAGGATGCACTAACCTTCACGACACACGTGTTTTCATCGCAGCCGGTACACGGATCTTCTCTTCCTTGCTCAGGAGCTGCCGTCAGCATCACTAGATCACTTGAGGAACACACGAGAGGCACAATCCGATCGGTAAAGGTCTATGAAGCGGTAAAATGTAACAAATATTAATCATTTTTGAGAGACGCGAGCGCGGTCCGTCATCACGCTGGCTAGTTCAAAGCGAGACTGAGTGTCTATATTTCACAAATGGCGGACGGAAGCCACATCTATGGTTAGTGCGGAAGGGAGACGGGTATAAAAGGAGTGTGTTTCCGTGTCAAAAATACAGTTTCCACTTCGGCGCAACCATAACTCTTTTCAATTAATTTTCGACTTTACTTGTATAGAAATAAAATTTAAAATTGTATGTCATTTTTTTGCTATCTCTGTGGTATGACAGTTTTACTTTAGTAGAATCGAGAACCTGGTGTGCAGTAATAGGCGTCTAGGAAGAATTGTTCCCATGTCATATCTGTTTATGTTTTTGTTGCAGCCATGTCCAGGTGGTTCGAGGAACACGAGAGCGGAGCAATGCGCGGCGTACGACAGAAGACCGTTCCGAGGGAGATTTTATACCTGGATCCCTTACATAGATGGTGAGCTCTGTATTCTGTACTGTTTTTGTAGAAATACCAACTTTCAAGAAATACCAAGTAACCTAAACCGATGGCTGGTACATACATAAGGTGACTAACAGACGAGTCTTGCGTTAATCTTCATCCTAGTGTTAATCCCAGTCGCATCCTAAGCTTTTAACTCGGTGTCTGGGGTCCGCTTTTCCAGTCTAACTGAGGATTTGACTTAACTTCGATATTTTCTGCGAAGAGACTGCCATCTGACCTCCACTACCCATTGGCGATACCAAAACATTGCAGTTATTATGTTGCAGTTATACGTATTTGCATTGGTCTGGTCGTGCCTTAGAGAGCACGCTGAGCCAACCGTACCGGTTGCCATTCGAACATCTATGGCAGTTGTTAGGGTATTTAGTTGGAGCCCGAAAAAGTCCAACATCTGGCCTAACTGCTATGTTTTGATATCGCCAATGGGTTGTAGAGGTCAGATGGTGACGTTAGGAGGAAGAAGAAGAAGATTATCAAAATAATGTTAACACGACTGTGATTTACAATAACTGTCTAATAGTTCCTCAGGTAACTACATTCTTAATTAGTTTCATACTCAGAATTTCAGTTTAAAAATCATTTAAGTATTTCTGTAATTAAACGTTCTTGTTGTGTCGTGTTTTCTTATCTGAAGTAACTATCATCTCTAGAACCTAGATAATAATAATAACTTTATTGTTGCCATATTCCTTATACAAACATGTCTAAGATAGTACAAACAATACAATGAAGTTAAGGTAAACACAGAATTATAAACCCTGGCTCTCAGACTAGGTATTCCTGTGACACATTATTCCTTTAATTTGCGAATCGCATGTCAGCTGTGCAGTGCTTACGCAATGTTCTCTTCGAGCCGCGGAAGTCTCCTAGTAATCAGCGGTTAGCTGTCCGTGTTCATAGACTGACAGTGTTATTTAATCAGACAAATCGATCAGTTCGCGTTACCCATCAGTTAATTATAGGACAATTTCATATCCATGATCCTCTACTGCTGATTTCTATATGGATGCTATATAACGGTGTTTTTTATTTATTTATTTATTTAAACATCATGCACAGTGTATTGTGCAAAGGCGGAGTTAATGCCAAAGGCATTATCTGACAGTCTACCTTAGGATGATGTAGAGGTGCATTGAAGTAGGTGCAGGCAGGAAAAATGAACTATTTACCATAAGGATAATAATCTAATTTATATATACTCAATAATGATGTATACATTATACATACACACAATATTTTTTTTTTTTACGTGCGCAAAATCCCCACGGATACCTCCCCACCGGACCCGGTAGAGGAGATTATGTCGGACTCGAACCGACTAAAACGCACGCCGCCTGTGGGTCGCTTTGGGTGCCGAAGGTGAGGTTGACAGGCATATCCCTCGCACCCCGGCCGACCCAGGGCCATCTCTCACGATCTGGCCCTCTTCTCGGGTGTGGGGACTACAGAGTCCCCAACTCGTCCCCGGGAAACGGGGAGGCGCGCCACGCGCGCCACGGCCGCGGCCTGCTTCTGCCAGGGTGACAGGCGGCTCCACCTGTCACCCCCAGGCCGGATACATACACACTATAATATATATGAAATCCAGACATGGATACTATAATACAAACGAAATCATACAAACACATTTACATACATTACTTATACTCATATTATATATACTTACACATATTCAAGTATAGGTGCAAAATGATAAAATAAAATATTCCATTTTTACCCATTAGGGCCACTAGGGGCTACTGTAGATCTGACGTACTTTCTACTTGAACGTAGCACGGTTGGTAATCATCCTGAGGAAGCACCCACAGGCGGCGTGCGTTTCGTGCGGGGGGTACCAGTGGGGATTATGCGCACGTAAAAAAAAACGTCATAAATGTGTTGTATTATTTCTCCCAATTCATAATCTTACATAACATAACATAAACGCACACCTATATCCCCGAAGGGGTAGGCAGAGGTGCTAGCACCATATTCGCCAGTTTATGTTTAGGTCCCAATGTAATATGTGCCATTAACCGGGCGCTTATAATGCTGCGATAAATACACACATAACTTCGAAAAACATCGAAAAGTCATTGGTGTGTGTAATAGTAAAACCTGGGATCGAACAGTATGATTCCACATAATAATATCATAACATGATTATTGACACAAATAACTAGAATTGCAGCCTGTCTTCGTTTGGGTGCTCCCTGTGTTTCTCCTCATCGATGTCACTGTGGTGAGGCAGTCGACAAGAGTGCATGTATCATGCGGCAGGAGCGCAGGCCGCATGTCACGTCATGCACATTTAAATGACATTGTCACAGCTGGTGTTCCAGCTATACTTGAACCAGTTGGTTTGGTGCGCAACAATGGCAAGAGAACGGACAGTATGTCTTTGGTGCCTTGGAAGATGGGTTGGCCTTTGGTGTGGGACGAGACGTCGACACCCTTGCCCCTTCTCATCTTCCAAGTACGACGGATTGCGCTTGTGCTGCTGCGGCATCTGCTGAGACCCTCAAACGGCGAAAATATGATAACATTACAAACAATTACATATTTGAGCCGTTTGGGGTTGAAACGCTGGGTTCGTGGGGTCCAAGCGCACGGTCGCTATACAAAGAAATAGCAAAACGACTGGTCGATGCTTCGCGTGACCAAAGGGCTGGCCTCTTTTTCGCTCAACGGATTGGCATTGCCATCCAACGGGGCAATGCCGCCAGCCTTTTGGGCACATTACCAGTCGACATCGATGGGGAGGAATTTTTCGATGCTTAATTTGATCCTTTTGTATCCTATTTTATATTCTTGTAAATATTAGTTTATATCTTCTTACATTAGTTTTCATGTTATTTAAATTCAATTCAATAAATTACATAGAATTAACAACTAAAATGTAACTATTATGTTTATTAGATTATCTTTGTAGGTATAGTCATGATCAATAGTATTACGTGATTGGGGTCACAAAAGTAAAAATTTTGGTGATTCCCGGCAAAGTAGAATTTGGACCACCCCATCTCTTCCCATGCGGTGTCATCCAAGGCGACTAAGGGATAGGGCTGTTTAACATCAGACAGATATGTGCAGCCCAGATTCAGCCTCAGATATATGGCTTGTGTCAACAATAGTGCCCAGAAGACGGCAATAGGCTCACCCCCGATTACCTGGGACCGAAATCAATGATTGGTGAAATGTGAGTGATAATTCACCTCTGCATAACCCTCCGGGGATGAAGGCGTGATTATATATATGAATGTAATACTCTAGGAGCTAGTGGAAAACCAGCATTGAGTACTCGTGCCCGGTATTAAGCTGAACTAGCTCCTTTATTGGTGAAACATAAAAGTGTAAGTTATGTATGTTTGTGTTTCAAAAAATGTGTCTTTTCTTTCTTCACTCATCTGATATATTTTTTACTTTTCAGACTAGCATCATATATACAAACTCGGTAAACATGTTAAATAAACTAATATAACATAAACTCACGCCTATATCCTCGAAGGGGTAGGCAGATGTGCTAGCATCCACATTTCGCCGGTTTATGTTTAGGTCCCAATGTAATAGGTGGTAGCGATGGTCCGCTGCGCGGATGCGTGGGCGGCCGGCGCCTCCTTCTGCGAGCAAGTAATGCTCGTGAAGGAGGAGGCGGGGCGGGAGCGGCAGCGGGAGTGACGAAGGATCAAGCAAGCCAAGCTGCCCGCATTCGAAGGCAACTCGGGCGTCTGAGGTCGATGAACGACCTCCGCCCCCCATGAGCGCAGGCCTGGGGGTGACAGGTGGAGCCGCCTGTCGCCAGAAGCAGGCCGCGGCGGCGGTGCGCCTCGCGCGCCTCTCCGTTGCCGGCGACGAGACGTTGAGGTCTCTGTAGTCCTCACACCCGAGAAGAGGACCAGATCGTAAGAGATGGCCCTGAGTCGGCCGGGGTGCGAGAGATATGACTGTCAACCTCACCTTCGGCAACCAAAGCGACCCACAGGCGGCGTGCATTTTAGTCGGTTCGAGTCCGACATAACCTCTTCCACAGGCTCCGGTGGGGGGGGGTATCCGTGGGATTTTGGGTAATGGCAATAGACTTGCCACCAATTACATTGGGACCTAAACATAAACTGGCGAAATGTGGGTGCTAGCACCTCTGCCTACCCATTCGGGGATTATAGGCGTGAGTTTATGTTTATGTTATGTTTATGATTTAGTTTATCTTGGCTATTATACGATTATTTGTTTATTAGAAACTATTAGACCAATTTGAAAAATTCTTTTATCAAAAGAAAGCCACATTATATATCCGACAGAATAGATTCATCTCTCCGCGGTGTTGTACAAGGTGACTAAGGAATAGGGCTGTTTAGCAAGTATTAGACAGATATATACAGCTTAAACTCATCCTCGGATGCGTGGTTCAGGTCAGCAATGATGCCCGGAAAACGGCAATAGGCTCACCTTCTATTACGTGGGACCGAATACAATGATTGGTGAATTGTGGATGTTAATTTACCTCTGTCTAACCCTTCGGAAATAAAGGTGTGATTATACGTCATGCATTGACTTTTTTACTGTGTTGTTTCGTCACAACTACACTGTTAGAAAATCTTAATTAGCAACTGGTTGAGTATCAATAGAAAACCTTCCATCGCAAATAGTGGCCATTAAACGTAAAAATATCTTCCATTGCAACTGTTTGCGAATTGCATAGAAGCGATGGTGGGCGAAGGGCAAACTTTATGGACGCAACAAGTGTCAATGTCATGCAATGACATTTTTTGTTGCAAAATTCTTGTTTACTGTGTAAGTGATTTAGAGAAGTTCATATAAAGGCATTAAGTACATAGTCTCACATGCGATGGTAAATATGAGGATCCACTTTAATATTACTTACTATCAATGTAATAACCATATTTTTATGTGAGCCAATAAATTAATTTGAATTTGAAAATTAAAGGCACACGTCAAAAATTAAATAAAGACACTTGTGAGAACAGTCACACAGTACAGTACATCTTCAAATGAGTTAAATATTTATGTTAAGAGTAGTATGTTATATATACTACGTTTGTTTTTTAAGTAATCTCTCAATCAGAAGTCATAGAATAAAACTATCATCGAATCTAACAACGTTTAAAGCACTTGCAAATGTTCGGTATCACTTCTGACAAAAAACAGAACAATATAATTTGTATGTCGACAGCTAATCTAAGTTATTACATCGCTTGTCTGAGCATTTGACACGCTTGTTTTGTCAATTTGCTCGCCAATAATCTGTCAGAATTGTTTCTAGTTTTATGTATCAACAATAAAATTGAGTTGTATATGACTGATAATAAATTTCGACTGTTTTATGGCTTTGATTTTAACATCTTTGCAATGTTAGATAATGGTTTTTATTTCTGTCTGTATATTCCCGAAAAAATAGGCTGACTTTCAATGGCATAGAGTTTCATTTCATCAAAGATTTTTAGGTCTGCTCTTTATCTATATTTTTTAATCACTCTAAGGTTTGCTGGAAGTTAACTCAAAATTGAGTTAAGCTCATTGCTACGAGCTACGTGTCTGTAATGGTAAACCTCGTCCCAGAGACTTTTCCTTTAGCTTACCATCAGGTGAGGTGAAATTAAATTATAATAATAATAATAATAAATATTCTACAACATTCTAAGCATACTTAACTAGCTTGTGTTATGGAATCTAGAATACGGATAACTTAGATACATAACTTAGATACTTTTTTTTGCAAATATATACATGTTTTACATAGAAACACCCAGACTAATGCAACTAACATAGCACTGAGCGGGAATCAAACCCGCGTCTCATGTGTAGCAGTCAAACGTTCTACCGCTATACCACAGAGGCGTACTATTAATCCTTTAATATTCGTTATAAAAATGCTTTTATGTTCAATGAGGAATATTCATAGATTACCACCACCGAGATCCTATTTCCAGATGCTGACACTCAGTATTTTCCAACAGAATAATGAGATAATACCTAATGCGATTGAACTTGAACCAGCCCCTCTCGAGTTGAAGCTAATTTATTTAACTTTGAAATGATAATAGTATAAATTGGTTGACTAGTAAACACAGCTTTCCTCTCACATTCATCCTTTAATCAGCAGTTTTAAGTACTAGCTTAAGTGCGAGGTTGACTTAGTTCCTGCAGGTCTTGGTAGGCCCCAAGTATAAATGTCATCAAAAGCTCCTTTGTCCAATATATAATGTATATAGAACGTTTTATCTGTCCTACAGGTAATTCGCCCTGTATGTTAAACTGTCGTCCACTGGGGCAGCACTTCTATGCATCGCTGGCGCTGGTCGCCGATGGCACTCTCTGCTCACGGCAAGGATCACGCGCTATTTGTGTGCAGGGTACTTGCAAGGTAAGTCATTGGATAATTCTTTTATTAGATTTTTTTTTAAGCAATTAGTATGCTAACTTATCCTATAAACTTTTATTGGAACAAAGCAACATTTAAAACGGGACTTCAACCCACAACCAGACCGAGTAAATCAGTTGTCAGTCATATTGTCAGCGACTGGTCGCTGGTTCTTCCTTCCAGGTCTGGGTTTAAATTAGTATTTTATGTATATTTAAATACCACTAGGTTAAGATGTCATGTCGCAATGGACATCCTTGGCTTGCAGTTTATAATCTAGTGTTTAATCTACAACACGTTTCCTATTTATGAAATGGATAAAATATAAAATTGCTATAAAGTTGTTTCATTTGAACATATTTTAGATACAGTCAGAGCTAACAGATATGCGTAATTAAGAATTTTATTCAATTATGATGAGGCTTTTTTGTACTTCCAACATTCCAAATACCTACATGGCAATATACAGTCTAAGCTTCTGTTTAGAATGTATTGTATTGTATAATACTTTTCTACTCGAATATACTGCCGCGGCCTGTCGTGTTTTAAATTTTAGAACACAAAATGACGAAATCGATGTTGATGTGTACACAAAACTTAACAATTTACAAATTATTATCATAGTGAAGATAGATAGCTTGTGACTAATCAAAAATGAAAAACGGAACAAAATTCCAAAATTTTGTACTTTTCAAACCTAGTTTAATGTGAGTAGCAAAGGGCGCGATTTTCCTGTATCGACAGGCAGACCACGTCTCTGCGAAATGTCTACTTAGCTAGTACAAGACAAGCATCATATTCCCTACACAGCTATCAACTTGGGCTATTAGATCTTGTTCTTCGTATACGAGGGACGCATTTCTTGACAATCGTGTCGGTCAGGGGCAGGCTAAAATTAGCCACTGTGCTATATTCACAAGCGGACATTCAAGGACAGCATTCAGTTTTCTTCAAACAGGAATCCTGATATTTTGAAGTTACTCTCTTTATCCAACAGTTTTCTTATATTGTGCATTTTGAAATATATAGAAAAAGGGTGTCGGGTATAGTTATTGAAAAAAGTTAAACCGATAAGGTTGCCGAAAAGGAAGCCTTGTTACCGGTCGTTGCCTCCAGAAGCGTTTCTTCACAATACATGCTGTGTCCAAAAGTACTGCCTTCTGCATCAAATTCTTGATTCAGTTCCCTACCACGAACCGCGATCCTCTTATTATTAAACGATTTTTTTTTAAAATCTTTATTAAACGAAATTTATAATATAGAAAGGCTTTCCAGTTTCATCTTTGCAATTGACATAAACGTTTTGTTTATGTCAATTGCAAAGATTTGCATTAAAGAGGTAGTTTGTGGACTATGTAACAAGTGGAATAACATCAATTTCCAACAGACGTATACGGTATTATTCGCGTATGTAATAAAGCTAGATGAATTGTCTATTGAGTATTGAGGGAGCGCACCGTCTGCTCCACTGCTCTATAAACTATTCAATCGTTGCAACATTGTGGGGCACAAGGACGAGAGCGCCGTAATCGTAAATTATTTAGTGTACCTACTGTTTATAACGTGGTAATGATTTCTATGCCTGTTGACGTAGTTTATGGTCACAGTACTTTGACCTTCCGTTGTTGCTATGCCGACGCATATTAGCATGTAGTACGTGTATTGTTAGCGCAGATTTCATCTTACAGACCAAGTTTGATCTTTGCAGTCTGACTCGGATGCAAAAGATAGTTGCTAAGCATATATTATGGTAATTCCTCTACTTACGTAGGCTTTACAAAACGTGTGTAATAATGCATAGCGGGTGCTTATCGAACGTCGTGTTGATTTTCCTTTGAGCGTCATTTTCAATCTTCTCTTCTTTCTTTTTTTGCGTAAATCTTAATTTAAAGTTCCTTTTCACTAGAGAAAATTTATCTACGATAACCCAAAAGAGTTGGGTGGCACTTTGATTATTAATTATTGGATTGATTCATTGTACAAGATAAAGATTAACTTCTTTATTATGTGAAGAATTGTGTGCTTTGTTAAACTTCTGTAGACAAAGTGAGCTCAAGGATTTGGTACTCAGGTATTTGATTGAGATTGAGATGGTGGTATTTGATTTTACCATACCATCAGTTGTAAGGATGCTTATTTAAACCGTTGCACTGTCCATGCAGTCCTATTACGAAACGAAGTGCCATTTCAGTACGAATCAAATTAATAGCTTTTAAATTAAAGGGTAAATTGTTGGGTAATCTCTTCAGCCATTTAAATTAGCGGAATTTAAAGTATGGTGGAAATATAATTCCCTTTGGTGTGAACGATACTAACAGAAAAGGTGAACTCAAGGCGAACAAGAGACGAGCTGAAGGAGATCGCGAGGCAACACGAGTAGATGCGTAAGATTTTGGTTTGATTATGCCTCTTTCTTGCCTTTTCTGTATAGTTCACGCCTAACTGGAAAGAAGCGTCGGTTCACAACATGATTGATCATGCTAATATTGCACCGCATGCAATATTAGCATGATAAATCGACATGATATTGATAAAATACAAACACAGTGGCTATCAATAGGTACTTCAAATAATAAGTATTAATCGAGGTGTCTTTAAGATTTATTATGTTGCACTCTGATATGGATTACTAAATGGTAATTGTTTTTTCAATAAAACATTCTTAATCATCCCTAAATTGCCTACCAATATCTTAGCGGCTCAGCCAAAACACCTGCCTGTAAAGCGATTTAGCTGTCCTACTGATTGACAGATGCATGCACCGAAGAACTTTATAATATAGAAAGAGGATCTGGTACAGATTTTCTTTTTGAAATTGAGGAAAGAATATTTTGCTCGCGTAAAACCAATATAAATAAAAAATAAAAAGGAGGTACAGTAGGTTAGAGATTGCATTTAAAGATTACACGCTCTAAATGTATTCCGATTTAGTGTTTGAATCACTAAGCAGAAGACTGAACATTGATAAAATGTACAAAAAAGTCTTCGAAAATTTAGGTACCTATGCAACCAATGCCGAAATATTTTCAGGAAGTCTGATCAAAAATCTGCCTTACGGTGCTCCCTGGGAGCCACGCCTATGTGCTTTTTCTGTGAGTAATGCGATGTTACTTCCGGCTAACGTTTTACAAAGGCAAGAGTGATCTACGTTTTATGTCGCTCTGTTTCTCCATGCCCTCATTTTGTTGGGCGAGTCACTATCTCTCGAATCTATAGGAGTGGAAGATATATATACAAGTACAATAGTTTATTTATGAGGGTATGCCTACATCTACCTATACTATATACGGAAATGATAGCCAACGAAATTTCAATCACAACAGTTGCGGACGTATTTGTTGAGCTTTTCGTAAAGGCTTTTTTTACCAACAATAGATGTTGGCGGTCGTGTGTTATTGACGTGAAAATTGGATATAGCTAGTGAAATATGGGAGATTAATTTACTTCTATGTGACTCTCTCGAGTACATAAAACGAACTTAGGAACATATTTGCTGCTAATTATTTTTAAACTTACATTTCTTATTTTTTCGTGTAAATTTAAAATTAAAAGACATTAGTTTGAAACAAATTCTTTGATAGGATTACATAACATATAACATAAACTTAGGCCGTTAATTATATAATTTTATATATTTTCTCAAAACACCCTTTCGTTAAGACCCTTTCAGAATCACTGTCGATTTTTTCTGATGCCAAAAGACATTGAACGCGAGCACTGGCAATAATTTATAATTACTTCTATACTAAGAGTACAAATTTAATACAAAAGCTTTACTTACGAACCTAAAATGTGTCTGGCTTCAGTCGATAAAGTAAATTGTAATTAGTTGCCTTAATCGCTGTAATTAAATATTACAATGCTACTAATTACATAGTCGTGACTAATAATGTAATTGAAATTTGCAAGTCCAGGTTTGTAATTCATTGACTAAAACATTATATAATAAACTACCGTAATACTTACTATTACAGTAATTTATTCTGTCAGTATTGATTGACTAATAGTTGGTTTCGATTTAACGCTTTAAGTAAGTAAATATGTATATGTATACAATTATACTAAACAAATAAGAAATGATCTAATTACGTCAGAATGGTAAAATGTAACCGTAAGGTTTTTTGGTTGCCGTATGATCCTTCTGAATAACATAACATAAACTCACGCCTATATCCCCGTAAGGGTAGGCAGAGGTGCTAGCACCCACTGTTCGCCAGTTTATGTTTAGGTCCCAATGTAATAGGTGGCTATTGCCATTAACCGGGCACTTATAAACCTGAGATAAATACATACATAACTTCGAAAAGCATCGAAAGTCATTGGTGTGTGCCATGCTAAAACCTGGGATCGAACCCGAGACCTCATCTCAGCAGTCCATTACCCATACCACTAGGCTACCGCGGCTCCTTCTGAATAAGATCACGAAATCGAGTTGAAGCTGATTTAACTTTCCTTTTTTAAACCACTTGGATCGCAGACAAGTACACGGCCCTCCTGCGGTTACCGTGGTCTATGGACACACACACATGGAGTCACACTCGCGCTGTCAACTCTGTAAGCACAGAGAGTTTCTGTGCCGTCAATGTAAAAGACAAAGCGGAGTAGAATCTTTTGATTTTCCTACTGAAAGCACAAAATCTTTTTATGTCGAGCCAGTTTAGGAATAAACCGTAAAATCGCCTAAACAAGAGTACCGATCGTATTTTGTCCTCAGAATTTACCGCAGGAATGTCGAGTCAACCCTCAAATAAACAAGCATATCGATCTATCCTCTTTAAATAAATGCGAACACAAAAGTAAACTGTATGAATACTTAAACTCTCGTAGGAGGAAACTGAAAATGTTTTTAATGTACCAATGTATCCCACCTACACGTCCTATTACCTCTCTGTGTGTGAGTACACAGAGAGGGTTCGTTTCTGCCTTTTTTCACACAACTCATTAATACTATCCCAACATTGGGAGAGGCCTATGTTCAGCAGTAGACTGCAATAGGCTAATTGATAAAAAATGCTAAAAGTCATAATGTTAATCAATCAAGATTAACATTATGACTTTTAGTAATTAGGTTGTAAGTACTGCAACTTGTATATCATGTGTCAGGTACAAATTGAATGTAAATGTGCTGATGCAGCACGAATATTTTGACTTTAGTTAGAGTTAGATGTCTTACTTTAATATCTTTTACATACTTGAATTAAAATACTAACAGTACATCGACAATAATAGATGATTTTACCGAAAAGTTATGTCCAACGTCATTAGTTTTATACTTATTAACAGACACACACTGATTGTGTATCAAAATAAATATAGTCAATAGTACGGTTGCATCAGAACTAGCATATATGTTAACATGTACTGGTACAAGTTTTTTTTTTCTTTACTTACCATAAGGCGAGGGCTTGGTATAAGTATAACGTGCTACTGAGTGACGGCGACTCGCGGTGGTAGCTGGAATGCGCGAGATCAGTGATTAGAGCCACCCATTGCCCCGGGCATCTAGACATTGCTCCTATTCCGACACGTCAACCATTTTATTTGCGCTTACTTATAACATATGAAGTGACGTTGGTAGACTACGGTAACCGTTGACCATCAGGAAGACCTAAAAAGTTAAAAGGAAACTACAAGAAAAGTTTACCCCGTCTCCTCACCCTCGTGAAAAAAATACAATAAAGCGGGTTTGAATCTTGGGGGTGATGGAAAGGAGTGCCTTTACATCACCAATGTGAACCCCCTTCTCAAACACATGCAAAATAGTTTAGCTGAAAGGGTTGTTGGGAATACTAGTAAAAAACAAAATCAATCAATCAGCCTATTGCTATCCACTGCTGGATATAGGCCTCTCCCAATGTGCACATATTCCGCCCAATTGAGCAGTCCGACTGGGGAAGTACCTCCGCCTTACAGAATACCGCGATTATAATAACTTCGTGATGTATTCCCGGCGGTGAGTAGGGTAGCCAGAGCTCACTGGAGAGTTTGTGCTGCCAGTGGGATGACTAAACGTTTGTCCTGCTTTGTCCTCTATACTGACATCACAGAAACTCTGTGCTTACAGGGTCGGCAGCACGAGTGTGGCTTCTCTGGTGTTACACACGTCCATAGGCCACGGTAACCACTTTCCATCAGGTGGGCCTTGCGCTTGTCTGCCACCTAAGTGGAATAAAAAAAGAGTTGCTCCCGATCCTCCGCCTTCCTTATCAAAATCCAAAAAAAAAATAGAATGTTGGTCAAAAAACAAACCTTGGTTTTTGTTTTGGGTTATTGAATTATTTGTCCTTACCCATCTATATGCCTGTCATACTATCTTATTCTATAAATCGAGTCTGCCTTTCAGTAGCAGAGTAATTCTAAAAACAGTAAAGTTATATTAAATAATTAATTAATTCATAGATAATTATTTATTAAAGTCGTGAATATCTTGAGGCTAAAAGCTCAAGATACTTGACGCCTTAGTACAGCTAGGGCGTAATGAAAGGCTATCCTACAGAAATATAGTCATTTTGTAATTATGAGGTGTCAAAGTAATGCCCACTGGGATTAATTAGCCTGTTGCTTTCATCTCGGCAATATTCCAACCATGTCACGAATAACTACTGAACTTTCTACGTAAATGGCGAAGGAATGTAAATTTTCTGAGCTTGTGGTGGATTCTTAGACTAGGTATGTACAAACTCTATACTGCCCTACGAAGCGCAAAAGCAATCGAAAAAAGGTTATACTTTTTTTGATTTTTACCGCGTAAAAAACCATATTTGATTTTTATGCCATCGAATAGCTCGTTAATGCGCATAACGCTTTTGCGCTTAGTACGGTAGTACAGATACAGTAATAGGCTGTTAGACCATTTTTATTGCTCATGAAAAATTACTACTGTATAATAACACTGGTAAAGTAAAATTTTATATTTATAGATATTTGATTTTGAAAATTAAATTTATCCGCGTGTCGCTCGAAAACGCACCATACAAAATCGTACTTGAAAGTGACGTCACACGCCAGTCGCGCAGAATGCAAATGTATGAAGGGCAAGAGAATATCGCATTTATCTCGCTCTACGTAGCGTTTATATAAGAAAAGTAATTTACCATTTAATGAAGAATCTTAAAAGTTAAAAATTGGGACAGGATTAAACATAAGCGTATTTAGAGTCGTTTTTGAGATTAACTTTGTTAGTAATACTGTGTTTATACAGTATATAGTCAAAAGATGGACTTGACTATTCTGTATCGCCAAAGTGCGTTTGTTTACGTGTAGGTGTATCAATAGTTCGTTACATTCATAGCTGTAATCTATTTACGGTAGTTTGTAAAGCTTTTATCTGCAATACTATAAATAACAGTATAATCATGAACATTATTAATCCGCACCATTGTTGTTATTGCCCATACCAAATTTAGGCAATCTACGTCATAGTTATAGTAAATTATTTTATTATGGTAAATCTGCTCATAAATAATTCTGGAGATAAAGAAAATAAGCATGTTTCATATTTTAAGCGGTGTAAATTCTAGTGTCAACGAAAACCCGCCCATAAGCGCAGGCCGGCAGGCGGGGGTGACGGGTGGAGCCGCCTGTCACCCTAGCAGAAGCAGGCCGCGGTGGCGTCACGCGTTGCGCGTCTCCCCGTTTCCGGGAACGAGTTGGGGACCCTGTGGTACCCGCACCCGAGGAGGACCAAATCGAGTGAGATGGCCCTGGGTCAGCCGGGGTGCAAGGGATTTGTTTCTGATGATTGCCTGTCAACTTCACCTTCGGCAACCAACAACGACCCACTGGCTCGGCTCGGGCGGCGGCCCGCCAGGCGTGATCATCTTGCCTGGTCACAGGAACATCCCACCCCGTTCCTAGACAAACCCATCTCATCTCAAGTGATTTTGGTAATATAGACCCATTATAATTTGCCGTTCACGTAATTTAAGCATTGCCATGACATTGCCCATCTTTGTGGGCATTATTAAAAAACTAGAAACTAAAACTAGAAACCAGGCGCCGTGCATTTTAGTCGGTTCGAATCCGACATAACATCTCCCACCAGCTCCGGCCGGGAGGTATCCGTGGAGATACTTTCCCCTACACCCTGTTTTTAACTACGATTATATCCCAATACGATCATTGTGTGGGTCTGATAAATTTAAATAGTGTTATAATTAAAAACAGGGTGTTAGGGAAATGTTCGTCACTAGTATCATCTGTTTTCGTTTTCGAGAGCGTTTCCCTAACAACCTGTATACAAAAATGTGTATCTTATCGGCCATCGATTCTGCTAAAGCAAACCCACTGTCATACGACGAACACTGCTAAAAAATCCACTTAATTTTACACTGTAAAATAATGCGCTTTAAGTCCAAATGTAAAATTGTAATGAAACCCCTTTCATTTAATTTTGGACTTAAGTATATAGAAATAAAGTTTTTTTTTATACAACTTAGGTGGCAGATAAGCACACGTCCCACCTGATGGGAAGTGGTTACCATGACCTATGAACGTGTGTAACACCAGTGGAGTCACATCCGTGCTGCCGACCCTGTAAGATCAGAGATTTGGTGCCGTCAGTGTAGAGGACTAAGTACGACAAGCCTTTGGTCATCCCACTGACTGCACAAAATCTCTCCAGTGAGCTCTGGCTATCCTACTCACCGCCGGGAACACAACACGAAGTTATTATAACCGCGGTATTCTGTAGGGCGGAGGTACTTCCCCAGTCGGACTGCTCAATTGAGCGGAAATACCGCCGTGTCCTACCTCCTCCACGAAATTTAATGCCATTTTTTGCAGTGTTTGTGGTATTACAGTGGTTTTGATTTAGTAGAATCGAGGGCCTGTTAGTTTAAAGAAATAAGCTGCCATGGCATTTAATTGTAACTATGTCGTAAGTACAGTCGACAAAGGAGTTATGTATAAACCTTAAAAATGTATTTTTAACAAGTACAGGTACACTTTTTCCGATAAAGTTGTATTTAAAGGTATATACGTATCTCCTTTGTGGACTGACATGACAGCATTGAATTAAAAATGTAGTCCACCGTTCAATTTATTGAAATGTATTCTTATTGTAAGATATCTGCGAAATCTATACTGGGATTCGGTCTCCTAAATAGATGAATTGCTAGACATACCTACTTTATTATATTGGCATTTTTACGCAAGCGCCCACCGTAAAGCGATTCCATGAAAAGTTTCGTAGCATTAGAATCATGCAATAAGTATGGCTACATAGAAAATATTTTATCGAAAATAAATTTTTGATATGCGTAAAATCCCCACGGATACAGCATTAACCTACCTGCGATTTTACGCATATCAAAAATACATACACATACATATTATATAATCACGCCTTTATCTCCGGAAGGTTAGGCAGAGGCGAAATAACACCCACATTTCACCAATCATTATATTCGGTCCCACGTAATAGAGGGTGAGCCTATTGCCATCTTCCGGGCACTATTTTTGACTCAAGCCATGCACCTGATGCTGAGCCTGGGCTGTATTATATTTGTCTGATGTCAAATAGCCCTATCCCTTAGAAACCTTGTACGACACCACATGGGAAGAGATGGGGTGGTTAAAATTCTACTCTGCCAGGAAAAAAATCCTGAAATATTTCATTTTCATCGTATTTCAGCAAACATTTTCCTTCTTGTGTAACGAACTTTTACCATTAAAACATGTAATTGTGTCTGTAATTACTATAAAAGTAAATCGCGCCGATGGTAATCATGACCCTTATGTGGTTTATGTCACATAAACAGACAGACAAGGGTGTAAAGTATGGTAAAATACGTTAGTGGTTTATATACATAAATAGAAATTTATGTTCACGATGACTCCGAATTGATCTTAACAGTTATACTTAAAATAATTCATTGGAGACATAAAATTAAATTGAACAATACATGCTCCCAATAGACGTGATTAAATAATATTGCAGGCAGTATATTAGCGTTAGATAGCTTTTGATCGCCGACAACTTGCTTTGGTGGGGCATGGGGCGCCTACGTGAGATTTTAAATACCCCAACTCGTGACGATCAATAGGAGCCAGTTGAATCGGCTAAGTTTAATCTTGTGAGACACATAATACTACTGATCTCCATTTATTGGTGGTAAAATAAAAATTACAATGCTTTGATATACGCAATTCCCGGGGCTGCACACGCTTACTGAGTGCCCGGCGTGGTAGACGACGAGACGGGAGCAAGTGGAGGCCATGGAAGTGAAAGCCCACGCCGACGCCTTCTTCTACCAGGAAATAACGCTCGTTAAGAAGATGGCGGTCCACAAGCAGAGGCGTCGGAGGTAGCAGAATAACCTCCGACCCCCATGAGCGCGGCCCTGGGAGTAACGGATGGAGCCGCCCGTCACCTTAGAAGAAGAAGACCATGGCGGTAGCCGCATACCCAGAGACGAGATGAAGACTCAATGGTTCCCACACCCGAAGAAAGAGAAAGAGAAAGGCCTGGGTCAGCCGGGTGCGAGGTATATAATAATCTCACCTCCGGCAACCTACTGCCCTGCCCATACAGGCGGCTTGTGTTTTAGTTGGTTCAAGTCTGACATTACCTTCCCCACCGGCTCCGGGTATCCGTGGGGATTTCATGCATATTACAAAAAGATTTTGAGGTTTTTAATCGATTCGTGAAAAGGTGCATTACACGCAGGGTAAAATCGATGTGACAGGCTATATTTTTTTTATTTAATTTATTCAACTTTATGCATAGTAATTTTGTACAAAGGCGGACTTAATGCCAAAGGCATTATCTAACAGTCAACCTTAGGGTACATAAAGATGTAAATATAAAATATGCACATTTTCATAAAATTGAAAATTTTCGTCTATTTTCTATGCGTGAAATATGAGTGAGTAGACACTATAACATATTCTTGAAGCTGATTCTGTATTTTTTATACACACGTTGGCTTCAGTGTAACGAAGTTAAACAATACAATAAATCACTGCATTTGAAGTGAGCCTTACGAAATTGAATCTTGGAACAGTCTATGACGTCCTATGCATTAAAATCAAGGCAGTGACACAATGAGAAAAAACATATTTAATTGTTGACATGATATGTACTCGATTATAATTGCACTTCGAGATAAGAGAGAGCCAAACCAACCGCACCTGCTAATCGGCGCGCTTGTTGATTTATGGATGGGACTTTCTGCAAGTTTTCCTTACGGGGTTGAATAGTCAGGCGGCCAATGATAAAAGACAACTCTTTTTTTACATTTTCCTAATATAACAACCCCTCATTTTTCAAAGGGGGTTAAAAATACTCAAAATAAAAGACTCTACAATTTAATTGTGTGCTTAGCAGCATTAAATTCACATAACTATAATAAAGAAAACAGAAAGTTAAAGAGTTAGTGTTGATTAATATACTTTCTAAGCAAAGAAACATATTTAAATGTAGTCTTATATAGGTAAGAAAGCCTTCCACGATGCTTTCAATCATAGGGAATGCTTAAATGTCACATAAAGTTGTCGTGCTCTTCAATGAGCATGTATCACGACCACGACAGAACAGTTTGGTTGTAACAGATGTGTGTCTCCGTAGTGTGAGTGTTCTCGGTATGCGACGGGACGACGTCCACTCTGTCAGTATGTCGGTTTTCCACATATGAATGCTCGGGAGTCGCGTGCTTTACGCGCCAGTAGTGCACAGAAACGCGGCACGCGGCGCGCCTACCCGCAGCGCATTCGTGCATTTACGCCGGGAAAACTTGCACATTTTATCGAACACATTTTAAATCAAAAGTTTATAAATAAAGTTAGTGTTCTTAAAAAAGTAAATATATCTGAAGTGGTTTATTATTATTATTTTCATTGGTAACCGTTTAGTGCAACATTATTTTCATTAAATAATTTCTATTTAATAGTGTAAAAGAAAAATAAGGGAATTGTAATCAAATATCTTATCTCGTTTAATAGTCACATATTACTCAGGCAGAGAAAGCTTTAATGAATTCATCCATCCGTATTAGCGACAGCTTTCAAGCGAATAATTTGATTTCCGTTAAAAATCTCTTATCGACTACAATTATGTTAGTGATATAAGCACCGGTCCATGACAATCCGATGTTAATTTGATGGCTGTCAAACTTGACTGTCGAGTGACTGAAGTCCCGTACACTCCGGATGCTCACAAGAATCTTATCAGCATGTAACTTGTACCAACAAAGGGATCTAGAGGGACGGATTAATGAACGTTAAGTACACTATAAAATTGTATTAAGAAGTTGTTAATGGCCGGTCAAGAGTGTGGCCCCCGCGGTGTGCAAACAATTTTCGTCGTTATGTATGGTATGTTTATTGTAACTTGAAACTGCACTAAGCGCAATGTATCGTTACGTCTAATTCCTATTTATTTACGTCTTCCTGCTGGTCACGATTGAGTAATGTCTTAATTCATCTTCGATTACTTAGGTAAACTTAAATGCTTTCCGACACCAAAACTTGAAAAAACGTTAACAGTTTAATAATATACCTTCACTAGCTAAAGTTTGATAATGATGACAGTAGTTTTTTATTTAAATTCAAAAGTCACATAAATTATAAGTCAATATTATAATGCGATTTTTTTTTAAATATAAAATAAAAGATACAGGAACATAAAAAATTCTTTATACTGGGTAAGCTTTGGCTGGATTAAACCCAGTTGGGTTTTAACGAGTTCAACTGTTCTAGTAATTTTAACTATAATGGCTAGTTTCATAGCTGTTGTGCTATTCTTAAGCTCTTGATGTAATTATAAGGTAGGACACGGCGGTATTTCCGCCCAATTGAGCAGTCCGACTGGGGAAGTACCTCCGCCCTACAGAATACCGCGGTTATAATAACTTCGTGTTGTGTTTCCGGCGGTGAGTAGGGTAGCCAGAGCTCACTGGAGAGTTTTTGTGCTGTCAGTGGGATGACAGTCCTGCTTTGTCATCTGCACTGACGGCACAGAGACTGTTCTTACAGGGTCGGCAGCACGGATGTGACTCCACTGGTGTTACACACGTTCATAGGTCATGGTAACCACTTTCCATCAGGTGGGCCGTGTGCTTGTCTGCCACCTAAGTTTTATAAAAAAAAATTTACAGTATTAACCTTTTATTCTAAAAACAATACATATAAATGTGATAACTATAAAGTTTAAGATCTAATGGAACAATAATCTCACCAAAATTATGTGCAGTGCTTAAAATCACACATCGATAAATGCGTTTAGTGATGAAATTATGTTTTTTGTATTCATATTCGAGTATGAGCTTGTTTTCTTTGATACGATTAGATCGACGTATTTTTATTTATTCTTCGAACAGGCTATGACGTCCGTTGCATTAGATTAGTGGTAGTGATACAATGAGATTGAAATAATACTTATGTAGGATGTTTTTATTACCGTGGAAGTTCCAATTTTAAATCTTAAATTTGGTATATCGGCTAATAATCAGAGTCTTCGAATATCTATTCTAGGTGCACTGTTTCAGGAAATAGCGAATCTTTTGAATTCCATAGATTTATTCACTTCCGTCGTCCAATAATAATATTTGCCAGAGTTATGTAGTTAGCAAGTGTCCAGTTAATCTGCACATATCCCTTCGTATTCACAGCAGGATAAACAGAGTGTCAATTAGAGTCGGCGTCAGTTTGTTGATCTCAGTGTCTGATCGACAATTTTCGGCCGCGTCATCCGCAACACTGCTTGTGTTAATTTTTCATTAACAATTTATTAAAAGATGACTATAAAAGCTTCACATATAGTGATCAACAAATTGAGGTTACTATAGGGTCGATTAACATGTGCTTTAGGGCTGACATTGTCCTAAAACATTGTGCTAATTACTGTAATTTATTTTAAAAAGATGTACGTGGGTTTAATTCAGATTTATGCGACTAACGGGTAAAAAATGGCTTTTACATCGTCCTTTGTATAAATTTCTTGTTTCTGCTTCTGAGAGTGACATTTAAGTCATGTAATTTTTTTCGACCATTCAACCAAACCAAAAATATGTTTTTTTTCTGGTTATTATGGATATAATATATACCACAGTAAAAAAAACAATATTTAAGAAACTGCCCTCTTCATTTGTCAAATCTGACTCAAAACGTTGGTAGTGGTTATATTCTTTTTGAGTCACTTCATCCCATGGTTGCTTTGAAGACATTTTCGTCTTTAAGGTAATCTGTCCTACAAAATGTTTTTACATGAGGACTTACGTAAATAGAATGAGGAATGATAGTTTAAAACAAGTTTCTCTTACTGCTATTATCTACTTCCTATATACACAACCGAGAAAGAATTCGAAATACAAAAATAGAAGTAGTACTTGGTCATATTTTATCACTTAACATGAAAAGAGATAATTTTTTTTTGGCGCCATTGTTGTCTTCTGTGTAGTGTAATATGTTAAGTTTGTGACACAAACTTCTTATTAGATTTCATACTCAACTTTTTAAAACTTCCCTGTCCATAGTTAAGTCGTCCAAATTCATGACAGCCCTAGTCAGGACATTCTAACTCTAAATAGAGTACATCTTTATTTCGAACGTATTGTCATTCATCATCATTGTAATTCTCTGAAATTCGTAATGGCGCTGATAGTACATTGCTTTGTGTTCTTTGACCACAATTTACTGTGTGATGATGATCTCGTAGAGATTGCGCCCAATATAATTCGTTAAATATTCACTGAAAGATTTAAATGAAATTTGTTGTATTATGCGTTTAGTTGTGTTCGCAATATGCGTAAAAATTTACACTCAAAACAAATAACAAATTTAAACATCATAACATAACATACACTTACGCCTATTTCCCCGAAGGGATAGGCAGAGGTAATAGCATCCACATTTCACCAATTGTTGTTTTCAACCACACGTAATAAGGGGTGAGCCTATTGACGTATTCCGGGCACTATTGTCGACTCGAGCCTTGTATCTGTGCCAGAGTTTGAGATATATATATATTTGTCTGATGTTAAACAGTCCTATCAAAAATAAAAATACAAATGTATATAATATAAGTTATATTTGTAAGAGCCTAGAACTCTGGATTCTATGTAATGCATGACCAAAATATTAGGCAATATTACGCAATCAAAGCAGAGATAAAAGAAACACAATAGAATCCCAAATTAGACTAACATAAAAAGAATTGTGACATGGTTCGACTCATATTAGTATCGTCTCTATTAGGCACTCAATGAAAAATTATCATTTCTTAAACTGAATGAAAACCTGAAACTGATTGATTCTTTTATTTTGTGATCCATAATGTAACAGTAATTATGGAATAAGTATAGATCTACTATGCGTCAAATTTTATGGAGATTATGGATATAACAATATTTATGTCCCGGTGTATCTACTAAAAATGGCAATGAACTTTTTAGTCATTAGGTTTTTCTTGCTTCCTTTAAAAACATCACTGCGGATAGAAAGTATCAAGATTGTATCAATGTTTCGGTCCAAAATTGCTTTATTTCATTCAATTGTGTCGACAATTAGCCGCCTATTGTACTAAAAAAAAAGTATACGCCTTAATGGTGTGGTGGTTTTATGCTTATCTCCATGCTAGTCCTATTAGTAGCTGCATAAGTAAGCCAAGTAAATGAGTCACATACACAAAAAGATAACATGGATCTTATGTTAATAAGACCTAATTAATTCTCCTTGTATACGAATATGTGTAAAGTTATCTGAGTAAAATGTTTATGAACAGCTAAATGACAAGATGCACTTTAATTTCGTGCTTGATGAAAGTTTAATAAGTTATACAGATTCATCGGATGGTGACACTCGTTGAATTATATTATTTTTGTTTGGACTGCAGCCAACATTGACAAGGGATTAATCGTCTTAATTTCTGTTTACGAGATTCCAGTAGGTACTCGAATGATACGAAGTTAAATGTTTTGTTTTAGTATGACCTACGTGCCTCGAAATATGGTTTGGAATATATTTCTTCCTTTACCACTGAAATGTTAGAGCGAAAAGTATACGTAAGTGCGTAAAGTAAGTCTTGAATGTGTTAGAGGTTTCTTATTGCGTCCGTATAATATAAAACCTATTAATTTGAAACGAACAATTTCTTCATCCGAAGAATTTTTTACCTATTCATTAATTCATGTCAGTGGGTGTGGTGTTTTCACACAGATTTTGTTATAAAGCAACACGGTATATCAATGATTACTAATAAATATATCTTATAATTTAATTTATTGGACATAGTAAGTAGATAACTGGATGCATGAAGACGGTTTATGGATGTCTGACCGTAAAAAGATGATAAATTGACAATTAAGTACTAGAACTATAATAAAGAACGTGGAATTTAACAACTTCATCATTGATCGACATATTTATAAGTAATCGTAACGGCACAGAGATTTTTTAACTACGAAAAAATAAGATCATTCAAAACCAGATAGAAAAATGCCCATTTATCTTCACTATGAGGGGTTTATATTATGGTGGCTGCGTCATACTGACAAATATCATTATAACAATAATTGAAATATTTAGTGGTGACACGCGACCAAATCGAGGTTAAATAGGGAGACTGGTCTATTAGATTTATGGCCCCAAAACATGTCTTCGGCAATATAAAATTTAACGACTTTTAAATAAAAATAGTGAAAGATTAAACGGTATTGAGGGGTGTATTTTAAAGTAGATTGATGGTTGTATTCAATAGGTTATATTGCTTTTTAATCGGTTATGTTGTTGTCTGTCTAGTTCTAGACTATTTTTTAAGATATTTCAATGGATAGAGTTTGGTGTGGCGCGGGCGGTATGTTAGATGGAGTTCATATTATATTATTCTTTAATACAGATGATTCAGATTAATAAAATGTATTTTCAGTAATGATGAACTCATCATGTTGCTCATAGATAAAATTGGCATCGTATGTAGCTACAATATGAAGATAATGATTAAATATCATTAAAAGGTACCTCGAGTGCATTTTATTTTTTACATTCGATCATTCTACGTTAATACAAAGTAAATGTAATTTTTTTACACATCTAAGGTGGCAGACAAGCACACGGCCCACCTGATGGAAGGTGTTTTACCGAGACCTATCAACGTGTGCAACTCCAGAGAAGTCACGCCCGTGGTACCCACCCTGTAGGAACGGAGAGTTTCTGTGCCGTCCGTGCAGAAGACACAATCAGGACAAGCCTTTAGTCTTTCCACTGACAGCACAAAACTCTCCATTGGGCTCTGGCCAGGAACATAACACAAAATTATTAAAACCGTGATATTCTGTAGGGTGGAGGTCCTTTCCCAGTCGGACAGCTCAATTGGGACGGGAATACCGTCGTGTTCTACCTCGTGTCCTACCTCTTCGTGGGTGTAGGTATAAGGGTTAATTTTATTTAGCATTTATCCTCATCATCATGACATATTTTCCTGTTTGCATCTCTGGGACCAAGTAGTAGTAGTAACTGTAGTTACGGTATTATGGAGAGTAATGGAAATGGGTGTTTTATCAAGCAGTACAGGGCTTCTGCTTCAAGCCCTTGACCCACTGCCTATCTGTAGTTATTCTTATTGTGTTGACCTACTTCAGACTGCAATGGGACCGGGCTGCATTAACTTTATAGGCTATAAATTATATATTAACAAAATTAATCGTGTGTAACTCTTTTCATGGGAAGAGATGGGGTGGTCCAAATTCTACTCTGCCGGGAACCACGCGGCAGTCGTACAAGGCGACTAAGGGATAGGGCTGTTTAACATCAGACAGATATATACAGCCAAGACCCAGCCTCAGATGCATGGCTCGAGTCGACAATAGTTCTCGGAAGACGGCAATAGGCTCACCCCCTATTACGTGGGACCGAATTCAACGATTAGTGAAATGTGGGTATTAATTTGCCTCTGCCTAATCCTCCGGGGATGGAGGCGTGATTGTATGTATGTATGTCTGTAACTTTTCTATGCTTTACCACTTTGTAAACAAGCATAGCAAATGTGATTATTGACAGCAGATATATCTCTGTCAGTAACCTTTTTGTATCACAAGTGCACCACTCGTTGTTTTCTACTTTCATGAGTCTGGATGTGAAAGCTTGGCGGTCAGCCATCGGCGGCTTTATGATTCCTGTGATACTGGATAATTATATCACATTATATTCTCTTTTATGCACTTTCAAACTAGGTCAATAAGTACTTCGAAAACTTAATCATGTTGATCAAGCAGCGAAGATTATAGTCTATTAGCCCATATTTCTAAAGAGACGTTGTTAATATGAAATATTAGTTGCTGTCCGCGGTTTCACCCGTGTGGAATTTCGTTCCCGTTATCCACGCAACCCATGGAAACTTGTTTATCCTGAGAATGATAAGTGAATAATTTATGCCTGTATTTGATCCGTTCAATTATAAGAGCGTGTTTGAATTTTTCACATTCATTCAGACACGCAAACATACTTAGAAACTTTCTCATTTGTAATTTAAAAAAAAGCTATTTCAGTAAATTTTATAAAAATCATTATCAAATGTCATACTTTCATTGATTATATTAAAAGTAAAATTTTTTCCTGAATCAAACAAACTTCAAACTCTGATAACTCTGATCGGTCTGAGTTTTAAGAAACCAGTTGGGTGAAACTGCTATATTGCGAGTGTGGAGTTACACTTTAGAAGCAAGCTTAACTTTCTTATATCCATGTAAAACGCATTATATTATACTTCCACACAACAACACCGAAAGTGTTAATATAGTTGATGGCCACCCATTTAAACTCACACTTAACACAAGCTGCTTACTCTTACCAAGAACGACAACACGCCAAAAAATTTTCATGAACAGGAAAAGAAGGTTAAGGTAAATTTAGACAATATATTGCAAAAATCCGTGTGGTGCCCGGCAGAGTAGAATTTGGACCACCCCGCCTCTTCCCATGCGGTGTCGTACAAGGCGACTAAGGTATAAGGCTGTTTAACATCAGATAGATATAAGATTCTTGAGTTAACAATGTTTGTATTTTTTTACGTGCGCAAAATCCCCACGGATACCTCCCCACCGGAGCCGGTGGAAGAGGTTATGTCGGACTCGAACCGACTAAAACGCACGCCGCCTGTGGGTCGTTTTGGTTGCCGAAGGTGAGGTTGATAGGCATATCCCTCGCACCCCGGCCAACCCAGGGTCATCTCTCATGATCTGGCCCTCTTCTCGGGTGTGGGGTCTACAGAGTCCCCAAGAGTCAACAATGATTGGTGAAATGTGGGTATAAATTTTATTCACCTCTGCCTAACCCTCTGGGGATAAAGGTGTGATTATTAGTATGTACCTATGTATTGGAAATATTAATTTCATACGATTAAAGAAAGACCGCGGTATGAGCGCGTTTATTTATCAATGACTACCTCGAGAGATTCATGCATTTGGTCCATTCATCATGATACAAAATAAACACATCGACGGTTGAAAGGCTAAAGGACGTAAGCGACAAGAACAGTTGATACGCAAATTACACTGTGTTGTAAAGAGTGTTTCATGTGCTTTAAGACCATTTTTTGTATGAAATGTCGATTTCGCTTGTACCTTTTTGCTTTTCAACCGTCGACATTAAATATAAAACGAACTGAAAGAACGTTAAACCATTACTAGATTCTATCGACAGTACTTATTATGTATTCATATTGTTTTATGTCACTGAACATTATGAATACATTATATTAAGTGCTGTCGTGTTTGATCTGTATAAAAATAAAATAGAATAGATGGAATAAAATAACCGTATCAACAAGACGAAATATTAAAAGGTATCTTAACAATTTTCTTTTTAAACACATATAGTCCATAAATGGATATTATCTTCAGAGCAAAAATGTCTATAAAATTCATGCATGTAAATTAAATTTGGATACCAAAAATGTAATAAAAGCATGAAATACGTGATAATTCATAATCCGCCTAACGTTAATCTGAAATAAATAAGTTATTACGAATGCAAAAGCAATAATGTTGAAGTAAATACAAAACGCGTACGGATTGTGTCAAAGCCAGCAGTAGTCGTATAATCGTATAAATATATCAATGTGAATTTGCCTAAGACTCGCTTGAATTCAATTCAATTCATGTGGCAAGATCAAAGCGACCGTTAATCTTTGCAGTGCGTACGACTAACAATAAAGTAATCATTACCACGAGCACCGATAGTAATTACTTTATTTAAATATCTGGTCGAGTTTTGGCTCGTCGTCTCGTTCTGTAACCTTCGTGGTTATTAATTTAATTTGCGATGTGAATTGTTATGTTCCATTAAATTACCGCATGTTTTGGGTATCCTAAATATTTTGGACGTGGCGAGTAAGCTTATTAAAATTGAACCTTTTATACTATTCCATAAGAAAGATGCCAAATAGAGGATATCTTTGAATTTAGTGCTGTTAAATGTACCGTGGAACTTTGTGGAGTTAAATTATCCAGATTCACAGGACAAGATGGTGTATAGATGTATCATAAACTGAATATTTTAGTACGTTTCTAATAAAAGTAATTATAAATAACCCTCAAATCATCTGTAACGTAGCGAATTAGGAACGTTTTGAATTTCAACATGTGTCATTGAAAATGATAGACATCCATCAAGTGTGTCTGAAAGATTATCCTCGTGTGAACAACAGTGCTATCTAATAACTTATCTATTGCAAACATCGACAACACCACAGTCATGCTGTCTGCTTCCGGCCTACTTTACATTCTGTTTGCCCTAGTAAGTATTGTTTACTTATTCTGTATACTCCATTACAATAACATGATGTAAAATATAATTTAAGAGATTAGAATTACAACAACTAACAAATAAGGTATCAAGATGAATAATACTAATTAATACTAACTTACTAGTTAGTATTAATTAGTTCAACTAATTTGACGGATAGTGGTAGTCGGTACCAGTTTGATGTTTATTGCATTGACTGCTAAGTTTATAAATGATACAGTTCATGAGCAAGTCGAGAAGTCAAGATATAATCAGTGCAGTCCAAGAAAGGAGGTTGGTGTATTAATTGATTTATAAGAAGACATTACGGCCAATTAAAGTTTTCTGACCAATTACATGTACAGTTTATGGACACACCGCTTTTATTATGTTAACTTGTGAACTGGATTATACGAAATGTCGCATTTTGTGACATTACACATTTGTTTCCTGGGAAAAATCCAGATCGTTACACCCACGCTTCATTAGTCAAATACTGTAGCTTCGACCATTTAGACTACATTTATGGTAATCAATGAGCGGTGGTAGATTACATGGAGTGATCAGATTTTAATTAATGTCTTCTTTTTTATCCATAGATTTTTTTAAAGAATTTAGAATCGAAATTACTAATAGTCCCTCTAACTCCTCCAGCCAAGCTGTTAGTAGTGGGTTGACGTCGGTAGTGTAATGGCCAGGATTCGAACCTGGGACCATTCGATCGTAAGGTTGGCTCCTTATCCACTAAGCCATCGACGCTAGTTTAGAGCATGGGGTTCTACTCTTCCTTCGCATAATTTAGTTTATATTAGCTTTAACAGTATACCGACTGCGCCAAAACTTCATCCGTCAATCAACAGGTGCAAATGAGGTTGATCCGAAAATCTTGAAGCGATATTTGAAGTAAAAATGACACGCCATAATAACGGACCCAACTCATAATGGGGGAGTGGCTAGAGAGACCACACGGCAGCCTTTTGTACCGGCTGTCGCAGGTTGTCACCAGACACGGCTGCTTCGGGGACTATCTGTGTCGGATCGAGAAGGAGCCAATGCCCGGGTGCCATCATTGTGATGCGAGCGAGGACTCGGGGCTACACACGCTCACCGAGTACCTGGTGTGGGAGACGCCGAGGCGGGAGCTAGTGGCAGCCCTAGTAAGAGTTCTCTCACTCACCGCCTTCCTCGTGGTGCTTCTTCTGCGAGCAAGTAATTCTCGTGAAGGGGGAGGTGGAACGAGAATGGAGAAGACTTGCCGCAAAGACCGCGACGAGCGGAGGCTACTCGGGCGTCCGAGGTCGCAGAATGACCTCCAACTGACGGGTAGAGCCGCCTGTCACCCTAGCTGAAGCAGGTCGCGACGTCGGTGCGCGATACGCGACTCCCCATACCCGGGGACTAGATGGACACTCTGTGGTCCCCACACCCGAAATGAGTCAGCTCGAAAAAAATTGGCTTTGGGTCAGCCTCTGGGGTAACCGTGGGAGCTTTTCGCACCCTAAAAATCCGGTATTTGGAGTAAAGTAAAATGCATATTTTTTAAAAGATGACAAATATAGAAGTTCAGCCAAATCCGCAGTTAGACTGGTAAAACAGATCCCAGACTCCGAGGTGAAAGCTTAGGATGTAATTGGGATTAACGCTAAGATGAAGAAGATAAAAAAGATGAAGGTTTACGGGTCAATTGTTTGTCACAGTTGAGCAACTAGCTCAGTAATCAGCGAGGCGCATAAAACACAGTTCAAAGCCGTTTGGACCCGCTCGCTGACAGGTGATTCGTTAACTCTCCGTTAATCCTAATTAATAGCCTATTAGTAGACATTTTCAATTACAACTTTGGTTGATTTATAAATATACTGCAGTAAGTATTTGCTTGATTAACGCCTATGACAACATTATTGTTATCGGATTAATGATATTTATGTTAAAAACATCATTATTCATCTTGAAATACCAGAAAACAACATTTATTATAGTATGTCTAAATGTGTCATTCGAAAGGTTTAAAAACATTATTCATTCGATAAAATAAATTTAAGCATTGATTATATTGCTTTCAGGCGGTATTGCTTTTTGCAATTTCTCTATCGCATTATGTGACCCAGCAATATTTTAACATTTAAAATAGATATTTCAGTGTTGATGTAGTCTTACAACGTCATAAAAGACTTAAATATGAAAACTGTATATTTATTGCGATCTTTGAACATTAAGAAAACCGTACAGATTGTTCAGAAACACCTGAAACAAAGACTTAGAGGTAATATATGTCGATATAGGTGGTCCATAATGCTGTTTGAGCATAATTAGTTGGATCTTCACTGTTCACTTTGTACACGTTTGGATTGGCGCCAACCCGTACGATGCGGTGTAGGCAGGCATAACGGATATATCTAATTATTTACTCATCCAACAGTTTTATTTAGAAAGTACTGAAACACACGTCATTATTATTATAATCTTCATTGATTATGAACATTCTCAGTTCATTTGAATTGTGTAAAATAATAATCAATTTGAATAGTTCGCATATTATTGCTTCAAAATTACTAAATTTCTCAATCCATTTCAAGAACTATTGCAGAAAATATGAGCAGCAAGTCCGAGGATAATTGAGTTCATTTAATATATGCAGACTAAATGACAGTGAACTTCAGAAATAGTGGCATTTTTGTAATACTAAAGGATCCCAGCACCAGATAAAATACTTAAGAAAAAACATGTTTACAAGTATCTTTAAATTGCAGTCTGCGGCTTGAGTGCGAAAATGATTATGTCGTTATAATATGTTCAAGCATGTCATCGAATGATAAGATAGCTTAAGTTAATTAAAAGGGACCAAAGATTATTATTAGCTCGTATTTTTCATACTAATAGGACGACATCAGAAATATTATCTGTGTTCTTCTTGTAATTTAGTAAGATTCACATCGATTTAGAAGCATGTTTCTTTTTTTATTCAGACTATAGGTTGGTTTATTTACTTTTATAAGCTCACTTTTGGGTAATATGAACAATTACATTTTCTTATAATATAAGAATTGAAAATTGAAGTAAGTAGTCACATTCGTAGAAGTAACATTTGAATTGACCAACAAGGCCGTTTTAACAGTGACAGGATAATTTCATTAGTTACAATATTTTCATCTGGCTTAGACTTTCCCATCGGTTCGTTAGAAATCTTAATCAACATCGTAAATCGCACTTTGTTAGCGTACAATGTTATAGGGAGATTGAGTGTCGTAGAGATATCCACGAACAATAAGTCGTAGAGTAACCCATTATGATCATGAAGCATTGTGTTAGGATTGTCGTCACCACATATCACTGGCGTCTTTGTGCCGCCCCTACACATCTTCGTATACTCATTGAGGTAACACTTTTTTGGAATGAAAAAATATTGAGATTGACAATAAAATCTACAAAATACTATCATCATCACATGCGTTGAAGTTGGTCGCTAAACGAAAGGTTACAGACCGAATATAGATATCCCTTAATGAGCATATATTGGATGCGATAAGATCGGATCACTGTTTTGTGCGATGAAGACATTTACAGATGTATTTTCTGAATTCATTATTCAAATTTATACAATGGATGCATCAAAATTAGGAGGAATATTTATCTTTATACCTAGAGACTGTAGCATACCTATAAATAAAATAGCATCCATATCTTAATGAGATACAACTATTGTGTCTTTTGTTCTTATAATAATAGTATTATTAGCTCTAACGCTAATTTCTTTGACAGGTGGTGGGCCATGATAGTGTACTGGCCGTGTCATCGTCTCGCGACCTGCGATGTGGTCGGCGGCTCGTCTCAGGACTGTTCTCACGGCCACGGCTACCGCTGGGCTACTCATACGTCACCACCGTGCCACGTGGGGCTTGCAGATTGAATATTACGGAGATAATGTCCAGTGATAACTATATAGGTTAGTTACACTATTTTTTTTAGTACAAGTAGAAATTTATTAAGCATTAATCAAAATGTAATGTAGACTAATAAAGAATACATTATCTTTTTTCAAGTATTTTCATATCATGACAGCAAGTCATGAAATAAATTGCTAATAGTTATAATATTATCGTTTGCGAGTTCAACCCGATTATTCTAGTTATTTATATGGCTATTTTCATTCATATAAAAAAAAATGCTTTCATGGAGTCCATTTGGCTGTTTTATTTGCAGTTTCATAGTACTAAGTGAATAGTGCTAAGGTTCTTTGATGAAGGTAAATGGCCCGAAAACATGAGGTTTGTCCTTATCAATCAGCATTGTAGATTGGGTGGACGACATGTAAGTCATTTGAGGCCATCTACAATAGAATTACTACGCCCACTGGTTGCGAATATAATCGCGGTTTTGCTACAGCCTTTAAAGCGATGAGAAATAGATTTAATCATCGTTGACAGGTAGTTTGCAATACACTGCCAAGCAATGAATGAATGAAACCGCTAGCAATAGCGATTACTAGAAAACTTTTGAAAACATTAACTGTCAGGAAAGAATTAAATGATGATCCAATTGAGAATTCTGCTATGTAACTGATAATACTAATAAAAAATAAAACATTGACAGCGTTGAAGATATCCAACGGTTCGTACATAATGAACGGAGAGTTTGCGGTGAGCACTGCGGGTACGTACGAAGCGGCAGGCGCGCGCTTCATTTACACTAGACAAGTTGGACAAGACAACGTGTTTGCCCATGGACCGATACATCATCCAATTGATATCATGGTATTATTTAAAAAGTATTATTCACGATTTGCTAGCATAAAATATATTCATATCCTTTATTATTATATTTCAAAGCACGATAAGCAATAAGCTCACATACACACATAAAACAGAAAGTGTTTAATGTGTGATTCCAAGACCTCCTGGTTTTGACAGACTAATTGAACAAACTGTTAAACAGTAAAACAGTCTTAACTGGTAGATCAAGTTGTGACGGTTCCTTATGATATACGTAGGTTAATGTAAATTTCATACTCGTAATGCATTACATGCGAATACTAGTTCCTATAAATAATAATGATCATGATATTATAGCTTATAGCTTAAGTACACTTGTAATGTGAACAATAAAGTAGTTACTTATTCGTAAGCAATTAATGATGGTTTTTACATTTTCAGATTCTTTATACGCAACCCAACCCAAGTATAAAATATGAATATTTCACGGAATCTTTACCTGGTGAAATTGAATCAGATTCTATTACTAAGTCCGATATCAATGATATTACACCTACATCTCCTACGAAGCATATTCGAAGACATCATAGTTACGATGCATTTCCAAGACCAAGTAGTATACCTAAGCAAGAAATTGCTATCACTGAAGAAAGTTTGAGAGAGAATATTGTTGGAGCTAGAAAGTTTGCATGGAAGATTTTGTCATATTCTCAGTGCACTCGTAGTTGTGGTGGCGGTATTCAAGTAAGTATATAGTATCTTTATCACTTTATGCTTATAAAAAAAATTTAGATACTTTTTTTTTTTTTTTTTTATCATTTATTGCTGACCCAAGGTATTACAAAGGTATTAAGTATATATATAATAATATAATATGACTGTTTTTAATTTTGATTAAATCATTATTTATTATTATTATGTACTGGTGGCGCATGGCCGAGTGCGGTAATGGACTGTATTGCGGGAAGTAGCTAACTGTTCCATTGACGCTTTACACACAAAAGACAGGTGGTCGGGTTGCCGCGGGAGTGATCCAAGCAATGAATGCAACCCGAGAAATTAGGAGAGGATGCACTAACCTTCACGACACACGTGTTTTCATCGCAGCCGGTACACGGATCTTCTCTTCCTTGCTCAGGAGCTGCCGTCAGCATCACTAGATCACTTGAGGAACACACGAGAGGCACAATCCGATCGGTAAAGGTCTATGAAGCGGTAAAATGTAACAAATATTAATCATTTTTGAGAGACGCGAGCGCGGTCCGTCATCACGCTGGCTAGTTCAAAGCGAGACTGAGTCTATATCACAAATGGCGGACGGAAGCTACATCTATGGTTAGTGCGGAAGGGGAGACAGGTATAAAAGGAGTGTGTTTCCGTGTCAAAAATACAGTTTCCACTTCGGCGCAACCATTCCCCCCGGCTTGAAGGGTTACCTTCGAAACGACAAATGCGAAACAAATCTAAAGTCTAATCTAAATCTAGGTTTGGGAAATAACAACTAAAATATAAACCTAGATTGGAGCTCGTGCCTACTGCTGGCTAGGCAGCGGGCAGAGGCGAACAAACAACACAACGCAACAGTCTCGACCAAGACGAGACGCGATTAGCCAACAACAAAATAAGGGTCTCTTCACGTGGGACCGATACAACAAGCGAGTGCTTCTTCTCCTCGGGTGGTTCGGAAACCGTAGTGGGATTGAATTGACTAACTGGCCACCCATCTAACGCGGCATGAATCCAGGACGGTCCACCAAACCACAACGGGTGATCCAAAATTTGCGAAGGAAGCAATCCACGAGAGAGACAATCGGCTGGGTTGTCGGTGCCAGCAACGTGAAAGAGATTATGTGGCGCCAATTCAGATTGAATTTTGCCACTCTATTAGCGACGAATGTGTCCCAACGATGGGGCGAAGAGTGGGCCCAACACAAAGCGACTGTTGAGTCCTAAAAGCTAAAATTCTACTAATATTAATGCGAAAATTTACAATTATGTCAAATAAATTACCTTAAAGATTCCGACCACAATACAAAATGTCATTAAGCGACACGGAAGTGCTAGTCTTAGCACTGCCATCCAAAACTACGCGGAGTTTTAGTAGTAAGCTTATCTTCTCTAATAACTCCGCGGTGCGGGATAATGTACGAAGGCTGGGTCCCGCCAGTGTCCGCAGGCGCAGGTGAGATGTAACCTTTATCTAAATATTCATTAACAACCTCATCATAGGCCCGCTTCGACTTTGGGGACGCCTGCATCTTTCGTTCCAAACAAAGAAAGCGTTTTTCAGCGGATACACGGGAGCCACCGAGTGAAAACTTGCGGATGGTAGACTCCAGTGGCGGCTCGACGGTGCAACAGAACGAAGCAGTCGAGTGACTAAAACTATCTATAGAAGCGGGTGCGGAACCAATTATAACAAAACCAAGAACTGTTTCCAGTGCGTGCGGAGCGGGGTACGTCGGTCCCCCTTGAACCTTACGTGATAACTGGAGGTGCGGGAGAATCGAAGCGCCGATCAATATATCGACGACTCCAGGAACAGCGTAAGTCTCATCTGCTAAAGGCAAGTCTTTAAATTTCGTTAATAAAGACGTGTCAACCGGGACGGTAGGCAACTGTTCAGCTATTCTATCTATAACGAGCGAATCCATGTCAAACCAAATATTATTATTAAAACGAGATCTAAACCTTGTTTTAACGGTGCCACGAACAGCTGACTGTAAGCTTCCAAAACCCTTCACCACTGAGCGGGTTGAACGCTTATCAACATTGAAACCAAGACGCCGACAACAATCTTGAGTAATAAAATTACTTTGCGAAGCGCCATCTAACAGCGCTCGAACAATGCGCGGCTTACCTAATGCATCAACAATAACAACGCGAGCGGTCGCAAGACACACAGTAGTGAGTGCAGCACTAGCGGAGAACGAACACAAGGTGACGTCATCCGCGGCGGTCACCGGGCGGGCCGGAGCGCGCGCGAGCGCGGGCTGCGGCTGCGGCGCAGGCTGCCGTGTGTCACCGCTCGACGAGCCAACCGTGCTCACATTGGATGCGGCATTACTATTCTCAAAATGAAGCAAAGTGTGGTGTCTCGCTTGACATTTGCGACAACTATTTCTACTATTACATAAAACAACGCGGTGTTTAGTACCGAGACAATTAAAACAAAAATTATTAGCGCGAACAAATTTATAACGATCACTAGGCGACAATTTTAGAAAACCAGGACACCTGTACAGTTGCGAATGATGAGTGCTACACAAAGAGCAAACAGGTGACTGTACACGTGCTGGTGCGGTACTAACATAAGTATGAGTTGACCTCAGTGACTTCGATGACGCATCTACTTTGCGTGCAGAATCAACAACTATCTTCGCGCCTTCATGTTTCGATGAAGAGCGCTGCAATACTTTTATATGCTCGCGAACAAAACTTTCTAAGTCTTCGAACTTAGGAATTTTATTGCCGCGATGATCCGACTCAAATAAACGAATGGTTTCGGAATCTAATTTCCTTAAACCCATATACAAAAATACGAAGTCGCAGAGGTCATCAATCTTTAGGTTCTTTACGGCGCGAACAGCTGACGCGAAAGTATCTAGAAATTTCTCTAAGTTTTGATCGTTACATGCCGCAATAGATTTCAAATCAAACATCTGATCTAAATAGGCGTTAGCTACCGATCTTTTATCCTCATACCTAGCTTTCAAAGTATTTAAAATTAAATTATAATTCTCGGCACTAAACGTAATTCCAGCGCAAACGGTTATAGCTTTACCAGTCAATTTTTCAACGAGATAATGCAATTTTTCGTGATCTGTCAACGAATCGTTCTTATCTATCGTATTCTCAAAACTATCTATAAATAGACACCAATTGCGAATGTTACCATCAAATTCGGGTATTTGAATTGGTGGCAACTTAGGTCGGTCGCGAGTGGGGTTGGGTAGGTCAGCCGGTTTCTCCAAACTCCTAGCGACGCGTTTGATACGACAATACAAATCGTCAAACGACGACAAGGCTTGATAACTCACTGAGTAATCGGGATCCAAATTCAACTCTAAAACATTGATGTCATGTACTAAGGTTTCGAAATCCGCGCGTAGACTATCTAAGTTTTCTATAGAACACAAGAACGAATCTCTGATGACCAAATCAGAGGTTTTAAGTGCATTATCATAGATCGATTGTACGCGAGAGTAAATCATTTCTTTTTTAGCGTATAAAAGTTTCAATTGAACCTTACCGGTCTTATCAACCTTTGGGGACATGTTTACAATTAAATCTCAAACTAAAGTGCGGTAAATAACAAATATGAAATGACTTAATCTTAGCGGTACAGAGCAGCGAGGCGGCGCGAGCGATAACCGTAGGTAGGTAGGTACTTATAACTGCCAGTGCAAGCTTGAACTAACGCGCATAGCAACAAGATCGTACCTACGCGATGGTCGCTGTCTAGGTTCAACTATTATTTCAGAGATCAAGCATTGCGTAACATCTATTCAAACCAAAATACTTTCGTATGAATTGGGATGAGATGCGAGCGAGGTAGGTACAGCCACGTGTCTACCCACGCAGGTACTAGGCAAATACGACGCGAGCCGAGAACAACGTAATTGAAAAAAAACAAAACAAAGCCAAATGCGTTAGGTATTACACTGTGCCTATGCACTAGGGTGTCTAGTATACCTAAGATCTAAGCCTAAATGTCTGGATGCGGGGTTTTCTACTAAAATAACCAGGCACTTAGGTGCGATGCGAAAATTGTGAACTACGATTAAGTGTTGATATGATACCTAACCTATTTATGTATTAGGTAGGTACAATGCGAGCCAGCGGCGAACGGACAACAAATCTAATCCTAAGTGTCTGGATGCGGGGTTTTCTACTAAAATAACCAGGCACTTAGGTGCGGTGCGCTCATTCCCATTAGAATAATAACAAAATACGAACTACGGCTAAGAATCCGGCTCGATCCGGACCAAAAATGGTGGCGCATGGCCGAGTGCGGTAATGGACTGTATTGCGGGAAGTAGCTAACTGTTCCATTGACGCTTTACACACAAAAGACAGGTGGTCGGGTTGCCGCGGGAGTGATCCAAGCAATGAATGCAACCCGAGAAATTAGGAGAGGATGCACTAACCTTCACGACACACGTGTTTTCATCGCAGCCGGTACACGGATCTTCTCTTCCTTGCTCAGGAGCTGCCGTCAGCATCACTAGATCACTTGAGGAACACACGAGAGGCACAATCCGATCGGTAAAGGTCTATGAAGCGGTAAAATGTAACAAATATTAATCATTTTTGAGAGACGCGAGCGCGGTCCGTCATCACGCTGGCTAGTTCAAAGCGAGACTGAGTCTATATCACAAATGGCGGACGGAAGCTACATCTATGGTTAGTGCGGAAGGGGAGACAGGTATAAAAGGAGTGTGTTTCCGTGTCAAAAATACAGTTTCCACTTCGGCGCAACCATGTACCACTCATTTTTATGTAAATATTCATAATTATTTTAAATAGGTATTATAGTCAATCTATCGCTATTTTTTTTATTAATAGGTAACTGGATTGATTCGCACACGTAAAACTATAATCAATATTGATAAAATATTTATGTTCTATTGACAATCATTCAATCATTGTTACCAGAATGATTCTTACTTTTATTATTACTTCAGCTGGGAAAGTACCGCTGCGTTGAAGCAAATGCTGGAGATCGAGAAGTATCAAGTGTACACTGTAGTGGTTCATCCCCGCCCGCTCGACGTAGGCGCTGCGGTGCCATTCCCTGCCCTCCTCGATGGCGGGCTGCTTCGTGGTCCTCATGTCCGCATTGCGGACCAGCTACAAGGCATAGGATTGTAGGATGTGTTCAAGATCATGCTAGAGGAATAACTAAGGTATCACGTGCATAATTTTGTGTTCATGAATATTGTTCAAGTAATTTTTATGATACTTAACGTGATTATAGATTTTGCATTTATGATGAAGAATTTATCCACATTATTGACGGAGTAATTACAGATTGTAGAGAATATTTTCGATAAAATTTAAGTAAATATATTCCTATCACAAATTTATAAGAAACACGAGCGAGAGGTACAAAGAAGACCACATTTGGATAAAAAATGGTCTTGATTCAGCATCTCAAGTAGGTAATCGCGGACGCTAAGGCCACAAACGTTACTTAAATTGTTATTATTATAATGAAAATCCTTCAGCGTATTGTAGTTATTTAAAGTAAATTACCCCATATTTGTAGTACAACAAACAAACACTACGCGAATTGTCTGTGTTTACATAAGTGATTTGTAATGCTCTGAGTCGAAAATTCCCTCTATTCCCACCTGTTCTGTTGAGTAGTTCACCAATACAAAAATATTTTTTCAGATCAGTGATCAAAAATGCCCCATACCTAAACCGATAACCTCCGAAGATTGCAATATTCCGGATTGTAATGATATAAATGGTGGAGAAGTACGTCAAATCACCTCAAGACGCATGCTCCGGCCGAGAGAACATACGGAAAACTTTAAAGCAGGTCCTATATATACTGTAGCAGTCAACAGCACAAAATTTGATGTTGGTCCTGAATACTCCTTTACTGCTACAGCAGGATGGTTATATACAGAGTGGTCTGAGGTAAGCCTTGTTAAAAAAAACAATGTTCAAAGTGGAAAAAGTAAATTCGATGACGAATAATATTAAAAATATATTAATTTTTTCACTAAGCTATCTAGTTAAATGACATACGAGTATTACTAATTTACGTTTCTTATATTCCTAACAATACAAATTTTAGGTATTTCGTTTAAATCCAGCGCGTTTAATATTTAGATTAAAAGTCAAGGTAACAAAACGTCAAAATTTCAAGACTGCAAATGGACCATTTATAAACATCTGCTTTTAAATGATATATTTGAATTCTTGACATTTTGGGGGAATTTCATGAATACTTTTATGATATGATTTATCTGCATAATGCTATTTTTGTGGACTAAGTGCGGTTGTTGTTGAAAGAGAACATATTTGTGAAAATATTGCAACGATGCATTGTGTAATGCTAATGTCCGAACGTTCGGAGGCGGATTTTGATTTATTGTCTAGATAAAAGCATGCCAGATTTGCTTATAGCAATGAGATATAAAGATTTTACTCATAAATCAATGTTATTATTGAAATATTACACATGTATGCTGCTATGACAAGAGAGTATTATGTGTATCAAAATCAATTGACATTGTTTAGATTTTTATAATGTTATATTTCTAAAATAAATATTTATAAGATTACGTTAACTATATACTAAAATTTAATACTTCAATTTGCAATTTCCATTAATGAAACACGGATAAAATATCTATCTGCATAGTTTTATGTACGTGTAGGTGATAAAGAGGGGTTGACGAGTACTATGGTTGATAGTACTTGAATGACACCTACATATTTCTATTTTCTAGTGTTAAATGTATTGTGTTTTGTGCTCCAGTAATCGTTTCTCTTCAACATCACACTATGTTACAATACCCTATATATACGAAATTACTCTCTCCGATATGTGTGATTTAATGTTAAACTCCATCAAATTGAAAACAGATACAATTACATCATGTCTGTGTTCGAATGAATGAATAAGTATAGAGTGTATTTCACACTATACATCAATGGCCTTTTATTAATAGATTCATTATGCACATCTGTAAGCTTTTCTCATATGGTTATTTAACATATTTCTATGCGAGTTATGAAAGTAGAAAACGTGCAACACAAAGGATTTTGTAACGAAGTACTTATTTTCATAAGATTTTGTCAATTGTACAAGGTATGTAACCTTGTACAATTGACAAAATCTTATCCGAAAACTAAAACACTCAATGTCAATATTCAATAATCTCAATTTAACTTGAGCTAGAAATGAATAACATCAATTGAACGTCCAATTCTGGAAATAAGACAAATAACAAAATTTAGTCTCATACCAAATCTGCTGAATGAAATCCTATGCTATAATTTACATTTATCTTTTCTGCCAGTGTGTGGGGTGGTGTGTAGGAGGTGGTATACAAACACGAGGTGTGCGCTGTGCTGATCCATCTGGGTGTACCCCAAAGGGGAACCTTGATTTATCTCAAATCTGTACACCTAAAGCGACCTGCGAACCGGCTGAAGGAACGTGGTTCACTGGTATGATTTAATTTATTTTATTTTATCTCAGTCAGTATTATACTATTAATATTTATTTAATTTGTTTAGTTTCTATTTTTGGTATCTGAAGCTGAATGATCCACTGTATATGAATTCATATAAGTTAATATTTTCTTATCATAATTAGAAACACGTAACTGCGCAAACGATAAATACGCAGACGATAACACTGCGAGAGAACAAATACTCGAAATAACACCTTGTACCTAACCGTCTAGCCAGTGTGGAAATAGTAGGTCAAAGCCTCCCAACATATGGAGAAGCCTATGTCCAGCAGAAGACTGCGATAGTTTAATTGAATGAATTGTTCCAAAATCTACTATTCTAAATATCGAATTATTGACTGGAGTCCTACTTATTGACAACCAGCCTAATGCATCAAATTAATAATGAAACCACATCTACTACACATGGATTGAGGCTCTAAGAATGTTCTGCCAAATTGACTGTGCAGTAAATATATTAAATGTTAAACATGATTTGATGTATTCAAGGTTATATTTTGATATGAACTGCAACCCTAGTTTTTTTTGTAAGATCCTTGCAATATAAAGGGCACTAAAAGCTAAAGGGATATTTATTAAATCCCCTAGGTGAATGGTCTCCATGCTCCGGTTGTAATGGCAAGCAAGTCCGTGGAGTGCTCTGTATTGGTGGTTCTGGTCGACACTTGAAGGATGCTGCCTGTAAGTCACCAAAACCTTCCCATGTTAGAGACTGTCAAGCGGATTGTCAACCTATGTGGTATTACAGTGATTGGGGACAGGTGAGTTTATTATTTAATTAGTAAGATACATATTGATCCTAAACAAAAGCTTTTAGAGATGATATTTACGCCTAATTTGGTTTGTGGTGTGGGGTAGTCATTAGGAAAAGAGGCCCTAAAAAGATTTTGTGGGCCAAGTTAACCTCTTCTTCTAGTCTGTGTATCTTCATAAGCTTTGATTAGGAGATCAAAAGACAGTGGCACCAGCAAAGACGAAAATAAACCGAATTTCATGGGGGAGTGGCATCATGGGGGAGTGGCTAGAGAGGCCACACGGCAGCCTCTCGTACCGTCTGACGCAGATGATCACCGAGCACGGATGCTTCGGAAAGTATCTGCGTCGGATGCAGAAAGAGCCAACGCCCGAGTGCCATCACTGCGACGCGAGCGAGGACTCAGGTCCGCACACGCTCACCGAGTGTCCGGCGTGGGAGACGCCGAGGCGGGAGCTTGTGGCGGCCCTGGGAGTGAGGGTTCTCACGCTCTCCACCTTGCTCGCGGCGATGGTTCGCTGCGCGGATGCGTGGGCGGCCGGCGCCTCCTTCTGCGAGCAAGTAATGCTCGTGAAGGAGGAGGCGGGGCGGGAGCGGCAGCTCGGGCGTCGGAGGTCGATGAACGACCTCCGCCCCCCATGAGCGCCGGCCTGGGGGTGACAGGTGAAGCCGCCTGTCACCCTGGCAGAAGCAGGCCGCGGCGGTGGCGCGCGTGGCGCGCCTCCCCGTTTCCGGGGACGAGTTGGGGACTCTGTAGTCCCCACACCCGAGAAGAGGGCCATATCGTGAGAGATGGCCCTGGGTCGGCCGGGGTGCGAGGGATATGCCTGTCAACCTCACCTTCGGCAACCAAAACGACCCACAGGCGGCGTGCGTTTTAGTCGGTTCGAGTCCGACATAACCTCCTCCACCGGCTCCGGTGGGGAGGTATCCGTGGGGATTTTGCGCACGTAAAAAAAAAAAAAAAAAAAAATAAACCGAATCAAGAGAAAATCTATTCTCTACCAGAGGGGATCAGGGATATTTTTATTAGATATTACGATCAAAAACATATTCAAGTCTTGAAAGATATTTTAAATGTCACTTAGGTAGTCAATTGGATGCACTTGACAAATGATTTAAAAATTATCATATAGAAGTGCAAACACATTATCAATTGAAGAATATCAACATTATTTACTAGACCTTGCAAAATAGATTGAACCATATTAATAACATGTAAAAGAACACGTTACGTGACAAATGGAACATGAAGGGAGCTTGTGATTGATATTGTAATTAAAACAGACGCTAACGATATTGGTTTGGATACGTATACCATAATAACTTTATTAGTACGACCTTTTCAATTCTTCTAAGGATCTTATGTAAAGGATATGGCCTCTAGGAATATTGTATCTAATGTCTTATCAATTAAAACATTTTGTAGGTACTCAGATCATCATCATCCTTGCGTTAATTCCGGTCACACCCGAGGCCTTCACCTCGTCCGGGATCCGCTTTTTTTCAGTCTAACTGTGACGCCATCTGACCTCTACAATTTATTGACAATATCGAAGTATTGCAGTTAGACTCAGATGTTTTTTTATATACTTTCTTTTTTGCAACCTTGTGCAAATAATGTTACCGTTTTGAGAGACACACAGTTATGCCTAAGTTGAAAGCTAATGTGGCGTATTTTGTCCCTTGTAACAAAATAAATATATTCGCATATGTTCTGTTGACTGACTGCTGTAATTACTTTAAGATACGTAGACATCTCCATAAATATGAGTATATCGACTTTATCAACTATATTAATCTGCAGTGAAAACAATGGCTAATCCTATCTTTTATTACTAAGTATTTATTAACCATGGGTATGACATGACATAATATCGTAAATTACAATTATTTGTTCTTCCTCTTACCAGTACTTCTTTTGTTACGAGTACTGGATAGGTCGCATTAGTAGTCGTGATAACTGAAACATATACTTGGTTATGTAGTACCTACCTATGGCCTTTCAGAGTAAGCATTAACGAGATTTTCAGAATACGTGCGACACCACAGTGATTTACGTACCGCTGGCTTCGACAGAAATATTCACCCCTAAAATACGGAGTAGATCCCCAAGCTTTGGGATGAGATCTTCTCACGTAAATGTGCATATTATTACTTATTTTGATATCAATTTCATCTCCTGTATCCTCCTGTTCTATAAATTTTTCCAAGCAATATCCTCGTATTAACGCCCTAACTGATGGTATTGACTAACTCCTAGTCTACGCAATACCTATAAGTATTTTAGTATTATAGAATATTTGATTAGCCAATCAAAGAGGACATTCAATTTCCTATTAAAACTCCTAATTTCCTGATTGCCTGCTCTTCTGTAATATTCGATTCAATAACTTGTTAGGAAAAGATTTCTCTTCTGTATTTTCTATGAAGAGAATTTTTTACATCATTGACAATAACATCCGTACAGTTGCATTAGGGATGTTTCTTAAACCCATTGAATATGAAGAAACAAAACATTTTTATTTCTGCGTATTAGATTGAAGTTAATCCCATCATTCCCATCCTACTCCTACTAATGTTATTTAATTACTTTCTTATTGTGGAACGGATCTGGTTAAAAGTACAAAGATAGATAATAGTCTAGTACAATACCGTAATTGGTTACTATGGATTGCAGGAACGGAATGAAAATTGCTCGAGGGCGGACGAGACAGCTATTATCTTATAATTATGATGTTTCTCTCTGATTGTTATCTAATACAATTTTAATTTTACTATACAGTGTATTAGCAGCTGCACGCCAACCTCAAGCTCTGGGTTCCAACGGCGATCTGTGGTATGCGCTCGCAGCGATACTGCTACACCCAGCGATGAATGTTCTAACACACCTGCACCACCAGCAAAACGCAGTTGTGATGCTGTCTGTGACACTGTTATAGTTACTACGGCTTCTTCTGCGGCCACTATAGGTACGTATGCATATTTTGTATCATATAAAGTTTTATTTAAATGGTTTATTGGCATTTCATTTCCGTTAATGTAGACAGCACCAATTTTTACTAAATCGCAGTTATTTTATAGTATATTTTATCACTGAAACTATCTATCATTATATAATATAATCTATCACTATAGGTGTGATTTCTAAATTAAATTATATAATTGGAAAAGAAGTGAAGTTTACTATGAATGACTGCAAAGTTATACCAATTTATCGAATATCATTTTGCAGGGATAATATAAGTATGAGTAGAAATAGTTACAGACTTATATATTAGTACCCACCACAGTCTAACGAACTCTTTCATACATTCCACTGTGTCCAATACTTTTTATCTCTTATTGGTTCATTGGCAATATACTTGAAATTTATATAATACCAAAGTTTATAGAACTTAATCATTTTCTAAATAATTAAATTGTCATACCCACTTATATTGCAGGCCTGTAGTACGACGTTTACAACCAGAAATTTAAAATATAAACAATTATTTTCAGATCCTAACAGAGCTTTAGGAGATGAGACACCCACAACTCAAAGAAGTACAACACAGGATCCCTTATCGAAAGGTACAAATACATTAAAATTGTAAACATTTAATGCAACTTTGTAAAGTGTACTAACACTGTTCTTCATTTGTTCAGGCTGCAAGGATAAGTTGAACAATTGCCAATTAGCCGTGCAAGCTCGACTCTGTCACTACAAGTACTACGTACAAAATTGCTGCCACTCCTGCTCTGGTCGATAAATCAATCAAAATTGTCAACTGTCATAAATTTTTCATCAATCTTAACATACAGTCAACTTTTTGTCATTTTATATAAGACATTATATTATCAAGTAGTGATGAATTTCATTAGGTGGAAATGAAATATAACCAAGTATGAAATAAAATAAATTTCATTTGCATAATGTGACAAAATAACAATACACAACAAATATAAACCTACAGTTTCAGATATCAAAGAATCCCCCCTCCCCCCACCGAGGTCAATAGGAAGGGTGGCCAGAAGGCTGACGGCATTGCCACGTTGAATGGTAATTAGCAATGCCTATCCTTTACGCAATGAATAAAGCAGCCCTCTGGTCACGGATGGTGTCTATTAAACGTTTATTTACGTCTTTGCCTTATTTCATATTGAGATATATGTACTTGTATTGCTATTGTAAAGTAGCAATGATATTGATCAATGTAATATTGCAAATGGGTTAACATTATTTTAAATTTTGCTTATTCGGTGTGATATTTGAAATAAGTTTAAGTAATTTTGTACGAAATAATTATTTTAGTACAAGTACAATCATGACTCAACGTACTATTTAGGATAATTGCCAACGCTTTTAAGGTAAGTAGTAATGAATCATTGTAGTGGTAGTACTTCAGCTTAAGTTATATTACTAGTGATAAGTGAATGTAAATAGATAGTTATAAACAAGTGTTGAATACATGAAACTTACAAAAATTGCCTTTTTATTTCAATCAAATCGTTATCATTGTGTTAAGCATTTTATTCTAACTAATTTCAGTTTAATTTGTAAGATAGTTTAACTTTAACTAAGAGTATCCTTCTCGCTCTGGGAGAGGCCTAGTTCAGCAGTGGACTGCGATGGGCTTATTGATTGATTCTTCTGAGACCATCACGAGAGACGGTGAGGAGGAAGTACAGCAGTCCGACTGGGGAAGTACCTTCGCCCTACAGAATACCGCGGTTATAATAACTTCGTGTTGTATTCCCGGCGGTGAGTAGGGTAGCCAGAGCTCACTGGAGAGTTTTTGTGCTGTCACTGGGATGACCAAAGGCTTGTCCTGCTTTGTACTCTACACTGACGGCACAAAATCTCTGTTCTTACAGGGTCGGCAGTCGGCACGGATGTGACTCCACTGGTGTTACAAACGTTCATAGGTCATGGTAACCACTTTCCATCAGGTGGGCCGCGTGCTTGCCTGCCACCTAAGTTGTATAAAAAAAAAAAGAGGAAATACAGTAGGTATAACAACGATAATAACAAATTAACATGTAACCTGCATACAAATTGTCGTAATAACCATTTCGGACAAGTTAGCATGTTTATATTAAATTTAATGTCCAGTAAAAGAAATGAAAAAGTGCCTACTGTTTGCAACATCGTCATCAATTAGTCCATCACAGCCCACTGCTATACTAGGCCTCTCAGCATGGAAATAGTAGGCCACTCCCAATGTTGGGAAGCTTTGGCCTACTATTTCCACGCTGGCCAGACAGGTTGATACAGGGTTTTATTAAGCTATTTTACTCAAAACAAATAAATTAATCAAAAAGGTAATTAGGTAAAATAATCTGCGATTCCAAACTGTATTTTTCAGATGAAATTTCATTTTCGTCTGTAATGTAATATTTTGTCGACCTCCATGGCGTAGCGGCAAAATGTTCGACTGCTACACAGAGGGCGCGGGTTCGAAACGGAATATGTATGTATTTACAAAAAAAAGTATCCAAGTATGTTTATCCGCATTCTAGATTCCATAACACATGCTAGTTAAGCTATGCTTACCATGGCTATAGACTGTTGTGGAATATTTTTTTAAAGTCCTGGACTCTTATTACCCGAAATTATACCAATGATACTATTCTACTTCACTGACATTATATTAAAACTTTTGACAAAGGCCATAAGAGCTGTTCCAATTAAAGCAAATACTGTAATTGTTATAGTTATATTAGCATTGCTGTCACGTACTAATTGTCTGTAATAAGTGTGGAAAGCTAATATTGAAGCGATGAATGCTGCGGTGACCGTCGCAGTGCCTACGGATAAATGTATCATCATGAGCATATTGGTTTCTTGATGAAAAAGAAAATTCAACGCTCCCGCTATCAGGTTCATTATAGTGAGTATCAGTGCGACGAAACCTGAAATTAAAAATAGTTTTATTGTAATTTTACTATGACGTACTAAAATATAATAATAAATGTTTTCACTTCAAGTAACTCAGACTCATAATTTTTGACAGACTAATAGTTGATAGCTTGATACAAAAACAATGAAACCCGTGATTGAGTATCGTAACAACCTTTGTTGGTACTGTTTGACGACCTAGGCCAGATCTACCTAAAATTAACTTTACCGCTAGTCTCTATATGATTACAATTTAAGATTGAACTATTTTTGTACATTCGTATTGAATGTTTAAATTCAAAGAAGTACTGTAAGAAAAATACTGATGACTGTATTTTAGACCATTTATTCATATTTTGAATCAAGTTAGGAGGTAGGACACGGCGGTATTGCCGCCCAATTGAGCAGTCCGACTGGGTAAGTACCTCCGCCCTACAGAATACCCCGGCAATAATAACTTCGTGTTTGTTCCCAGCGGTAAGTAGGGTATCCAGAGCTCACTGGAGAATTTGTGCTGTCAGTGGGATGACTAAAGGCTTGTCCTGCTTTGTCTTCTTCACTGACGGCACAGAAACTCTGTACTTACAGGATTCGCAGTGCGAGTGTGACTCCTCTGGTGTTACAAACGTCCATAGGCCACGGTAAACACTTTCCATCAGGTGGGCCGTCTGCCACCTATGTGGTATATAAAAAAAAAGTTTACAGAACTCACCACATTGTCCATGAAAAGTATCAAGAGAAAATTTATCGTAGACTAGTAGTACACAGCTACCAGAGATGGCCATTATGGAGCCTAGTAGTTGCATTGAACCGTGTATGACTTTTTGATTCTCATACTTTAAATTATTTGCCCACCCGACAGGGCTGAATGACAGGATTGCTTGGGTTATCAGGATGAAGTACTGAAAAGAATTTTCACCTCAGGTAAAATGGTATTAAAAAAATCATTTACTTATTTCACTTTTTATAAATTCATAGTTAACTTACTTAGTAGAATGAAAATTATTAAACATTCTACGTCTGAAGTAATTACAAGTTGTTAATAAGCAGTTACTTAGGACGTAAGATTATGCAAGAAAGGAAGTATTATTTAACGGTACTTCTGCAGTTGACTAAGCAACATCGATATTATGATGAAAGTAATCTTTTGGACACGGTACCAGTAGAGATCGATGGGGAGGAATTTTTGGATGCCTAAAGTTGCAGTCTCTCTCGTTTTTTATTTCATTTTTGTATGCATTGTATAATTAGCATAGTTTTGTAAATATTTTATGTTATAGATAATTGCATATATTTTCTCTGTATATTATAATAGCATATTTTATGTACCTAAATTAAATAACACAATAAGAAAGTAGTAAGTTGTGTCATTAGAACGGCGGTATTTCTGCCCAATTGAGCAGTCCGACTAGGGAAGCACCTTCGCCCTACAGAATACCGCGGCCATAATAACTTCGTGTTATGTTCGAGTAGGGTAGTCAGAGCTTACTGGAGAATTCGTGATATCAGTGGGAAGACTAAAGGCTTACCCTGCTTTGTCTTCTACACTGACGACACAGAAACTCTGTGCCTACAGGGTCGGCAGCGCGACTGTGGCTCCTCTGGTGTTACACACGTCCATAGGTCACGGTAACATCTTTCCATCATGTGGGCCGTGTGCTTGTCTGCCACCGAAATGGTATAAAAAAGACATGTAACACAACTTACCCCTACAGTGCATAACACTATATGTTGTAAATATATCCTTGATTCTGAATCTGACAGATTGATGATTGACAACGCACTGATAATTACTCCTCCGAGGCACAACTGAGTGAAGTTTTGTACCACGTTTAGACAAAATACTTGGATAGTTGACTGCGTTCGTATCTGTTCTTGGACACGAAAAGTGGGTTCTGTCGATTGTGGATTGTATATAGATGGAGGAATATGATGAGGTGGTGATTGAGCGTACATTATCACCTTGATATAGAACTTTTAATGTAACTTACTTCACTGCGATTAGCTTTAACTACTATAGTGTTGAACGTATTGAACGAAGTTTATATGAAATATACTTCGTTATCTGCGATTTTATGAAAGCTGATTGACAGATTGAGTTGTTTAATATGTTACTCATATCGTTCAGCTGATAATACTGGATACTTAACCGTGATCCATACTAATTTTATAAATGCGAAAGTAACTTTGTATGTCTGTCTTTCACGTCTAAACTACTGAAGTAATCTTGATGATACATAGTACAGATATGAGCTTGGGAAAGGACATAGACTATGTTTAGTCGCGAAAACCAATGTCCACTCGGGCGGAGTACGCGGACGGAGTACGCGAGTGGAGTGCGCGGGTGGAGTGCGCGGGCGGAGTACGCGGGCGAAGCCGTAGGTAACAGGTAGTTATCAATAAACAAGCTCGGAATTGAACTAAGTTCATCAACTTATTACCATTAGAACAGAAAACAGTATCGCATGTAAAAACTTGTACGTTGTGATAAAATAAAAATCGTTTTTATTAGATTTTTTATATTGTTTGTTCTTATTCTAGATGCCACATTAGTGGTATAAAAAGTAATAATATTCATATTTCTAAAGAAAATTGTGTGTCCATTACTGTGACTTTTATATCTACATTTTAGGCAGGTACAGTCGCCATCGGTAGTTGCTTAGCTGTTATTGTCGAACAGGTATGTAAAGTTTTACCTAAAATAATATACAGAGCAAGCTATTTTATGCGACATTATATTTTTTTTGTTTTATTTGTATTTTAGGTGGAATAATAAGTCGTTGAATTACGATTTTAGACTTGTAACATTATATTTAACTATAATCTATCAATATTATTCCTGGGGCTCTGCTTTGCCTAAGCAGTCTCACAGAGACTCTTCGTTGAGCATTATAATCAGTGTCTCTGGGTTACTTCAGCGACACATATTTATGTATACATCAATGGTATTAGAAGTGATCTGAGTGACCACTTTGTCAGTAATGTTTAAATCATAGTCATTATATTATCTACTAGGACGAATAGTAGTTATAATGAAGATCTATTATTACTTACTGCTTTCAGAACAAAATAAATGTATCCGTGGAATACGTAGATTTTGCTCAATTTTCAATGTGGACACAATTTATACTAAACAATAACAACAACTGGTAGCGCGATTCTCATGCCACCTGAGCTAGTGGACTGTATTTTGCGGGGGGTGAAGCTAAATGTTTCATATGACACTTTACACAACAAACAAGATAGATGATCGGGTTGCCGCGGAGGTGGTTTAGGCAGTGAATGCAACCCAAGAAATTAGGAGAGGATGCACTAACCTTTATGACGCCACGTGCTGTCGGGGCCGGTGCACCGGTCTTCTCTTCCTGGCTCAGGAGCTGCTGCCCACATCACTAAATCACTTGAGGGACACACGAGAGGCACAATCCGATCGGTAAAGGTCTATGAAAGCGGTTAAAATCCAACAAACATTATTAATTTTTGAGAGTCGCGTGCGCTGCCGCCATTGTTTATTCTAGTTCCAAAACGGAAGTCAAGATGCGGCTATTTTGACAATTGAGCGGGGCGAAAACTATTGCTATCTCACTTTAAAGGTAGTGCGGGAGGGAGATGGGTACAGGAAGCGTGTGTTCAGTGTCAATGATTTGAATTACTACTATTGAGCGAAAAAAATACAAATTCTACTATCGGCGCAACCAACAACAATAATTTCAATAACAACTTAATTAACATTTTGTTAGTTCAAACTTGGAACACACAAATCTTTAGAACCTATTATATAATATAGAATATTACTCCACAGACGTTAATTTATATAACTATTACAAAATATAATTATAAATGTATCTTAATATAAATTATTCTCTACTATTCTAGAATTCGTGAAATAATTTTCACAAAAGCCATAAGTACTGTTCCAATCAGTGCTAACAATGTGATTGTCATACATAAATTGGCATTGGCATTTAGCTCTAGATCTTCGATTCTGAAATAGATATGGAAGGCTAGCATCATAGCAATGAAGGCCATGGTGATTGTCACCGCACCCGCGGATAAATGTAATATTTTCAACAGCTTGTTCCTTCTTTGATGAAATATTAAATTCAGCACTCCCGCTACGAGGCTTATTACAGTAAGTATCATTGCTGTGAAACCTGAAATTTAGAGACAAATCTGTAACTTTCTATTTCCTTTCTTCTAAAGGAACTTTAGGAGTTTTGTCGCCAACACGAAGAAGACCACATCACAGTGTTATTTTAAATTCCAAAATTGGTGTGAATTCGAAATAAATAATATAAATATTAAATACAATAAAAATAAAATAACTATTATACAACTTATAGCTAAGAACAATTAAAATGAATAAATAAATAAATAAATAATTAATATAAATAAATAATATATGATTTGAGATTGAAATGGTCGTTTACATTACTACTGTAATACTTGTCGGAATATTTACCATGTTTATTATTTATACACCAGATGGCGCTGTCTGTATGATTTTAATAATTTTATCCAAATTGAATTACCTATATTAAATTTTTGTTGAGCAACCGATATTTCGGCGCTATTGAGAAACGTTCACGATACACAACACTCATTGAGTCGACTCAGTGAGTGTTGTGTATCGTGAACATAATAGTAGAGTGTGAAAACGCGGACAGTGGTAGGGGCGATGCGCGAAACAAACGAGTACGGAAGAGGGTAGACCGATATGGTCTGCCCAATAACAACTAGCTCGGCTTGGCCTAATGATTCAAGAGTCAGTCTTATGATCTAGAGGTCCCAGGTTCGAATCTTAGCCTTTACACTAACACAGGCATTAGCTTAGCTGGGGGTCTTTAACAGTAACCGGTTGCACCAATGCTTTCATTATGGAGTCCAAGATCTGCTCTCTGACACATTCTCCTGGATTTATCTACAGAACTCTAGCAATAGAGCCTATTTGGTTAAACAGCAGGTATACTAGTGCGCAGGTGAGATAAACTTGCACCCCGAAGATATTAATGGAATCATATAGTGATATTACAAATAATGTAAAAAAATGTTGTAATAACTCCGATCAAACTTCAAATCAAACAAGGTTAAAATTGATAACTTACCGCAAATTCCGTGGGAACTTTCGAAGGTAAATGTTTCAGTTTCAGCCAGTGGTATAAAACAGCCAGCGATAGCCAAACACGATCCTACTATTTGCATCACGCTATGAACGATTCTTCGATTTTCGTATCTCAAGTTATTCGTCCAGCCGACAGGGCTGAATGATATGATTGCTTGAGCTATCAGGACGAAATACTAAAAAAATATTTATGACTAAGTTAATAACTTGATTTCAGATGTATAATTTTACTTTATGACTGTCAGATAGGAACCTGACTTATTTATCTGACACCTAAAATAACCATATAATCACTATCATCAATTTAACGTCGGCGACAACCCAATCATTTGACTTAAAAATATTCATCGTAGTTTGATGGGTCTTACCCGCGGATCCCTTAGGTGTTCCAAGGGAACTTTTCCCTGCGCATTATTCACATATAAGGTGTTCCACAGGTACCTAAAATTTGGTACCGCTGTGGTTCACCTGGTTTACTTATTTTATCAATTTACTGACTAAGCGTGTCTAACCAAGTAGACCTTCATACAATTATAATCTCGCATTTATCCCCAAAGGATTAGGCAAAAGTGAATTAACACCCACACTTCACCAATCATTGAACTCGGTCCCACGTAATAGGGGGTGAACCTATTGCCTTCTTCCAGGCACTATTGTTGATCTGGGCTGTACATATCTGTCTGATGTTAAACAGCCCTATCCCTTAGTCGCCTTGTACGACACCGTATGGGAAGAGATGGGGTGGTCCAAATTCTACTCTTCCGGGAACCACGCGGCCACCTTTATACATACTACTTTATATGAAAAAGTGTACTTGTACTTATTAAGTATAGAGGCATATATACATACACTCACGCTTATTTTCCTGCGGGGTTGGTAGGGACAACAGTCCGCCATTTGACGCTATCCTTACATACTTCATGAGCCTTACTATAGGTACACTTTTTCGTATAAAGTTAAATGTAAACGTGTATACGTATTTTCTTTGTCTACTGTATATTACATGATTAGAATACCTTCTATAACATAACATAACATAAACTCACGCCTATATCCCCGAAGGGGTAGGCAGAGGTGCTAGCACCCACATTTCGCCAGTTTATGTTTAGGTCCCAATGTAATAGGTGGCGAGCCTTTTGCCGATAACCGGGCATTATAAACCTGCAATAAATACACACATAACTTCGAAAGCATCGAAAAGTCATTGGTGTGTGCCATGGTAAAACCTGGGATCCAACCTGAGACCTCGTCTCAGCAGTCCATTACCCATACCACTAGGCTACCGCGGCTGATTAATTTCATTGTATAAGTCTTTCTCCCTCTAAAATTATATCATTGGCCATTTACCGTGAAAATTCAATAGTAGACATACAATTATGAAAGTACTCACCCCTACAGTACATAAAACAATATGTTGCAGCAAAGTTCTAGATGCTATACCTAACATATTGGCAATGATTAATCCACTCATGACAACTCCTCCAAGGCATAATTGAGTAAAGTTATGTACAACATTTAGACTAAATACAAGACCAGTTGGTGGTTTTGGTGGTGGTTCCATAATAGGATTACCTCTCTCTAATGACGTGGAGGTGGTAGGAGGGTAATAGATGGATGGAGGGGCAGGAGGAGGTGACGGAATCGGCATTATTAGCCTTAAATTTGAACGTAACACTTATACTTCACTGTAAATCACTGTGAATTGTTGCAAGTACTAGTGTTGAATGGATGTTCCAGCATCTGTAGAAGAATTTCGTTATCTGTGATTCACGATAACTGTGACTGATAGAGATGTCTGATATCTATCGCTGTACTGATAATAATTCTCAGCTGTGATTAACCATAAGTATGGATTTCAAATTTCAACATGTTAAGTGAAATAAATGTAATAAAGTTACATAGATAAGTAGACTCCGACGACGTAAAATGACCATCGCTGTGAGCTAGCGATGAGAAATCAACTGTGGCTGCTGCTACAACAGCCTCTCTCGCAAAATAATTTCTACTAGCAATAGAGCCAATGGAAATGTTCAGTGATGTTTTCAAGGGAGTTATTGTAACTTTAAATAAGTTATGTATTATATATTAATAAAATCAACGGAATATCATGTGATTTATTGATAACGAATAGATAGGGTTTCGCTTCAAAGTGATTTCGCTAATAGAACGTCACTTTGTCTTCACTCTAAGGTCACGACTTCCGTTGTGTGAAATTTTATGTATTTTTGCTTTTGAGTTGCATACTGACAAGCCGGTCTTGTATGTAAAGGATGGAGTTTATTATAAAAATAAAAACCACGTGCGAGTGTTTAAAGCTTATTATTTTTGTACATTGTTATATGCATAATTAGTACAGACAATTTATTAAAAAGTAGACAAAATTAATTACGCGAGAACCAATTAATACATACATTATTGTGATGGTACAATGTTCAACTAATACAATCGTATAAATACTTAACAGCCAGTAAGTAAATGCACTATACATATAAAAATAATTATCTATTTACACAATTCAACTCTATTAATACAGAAGTGACTCTTTGACAATAGAATCGGTGAATAAGTTATCATGCACACTGCTGTTGGTCACACGTCTAAGCATCGTCTTACGCGAGCGACAAGCGCGACAACGGGGCGCGTTGCAACGCGTAAATATCAAGTAGCCGTTGTTCTGTATTGTGGCCTACGTTGTGTTTGCGTGAAAACGTCACGTGAAGTATGCGTCGCGTCCCATCGCATCGCGTCGCTCACGTAGGACAATAGATTTTGTCGCAGGATTAAGGTATTAGAATTTAACTGCAACATGATATAATATTTTCAATAACCTTTTTTCGAATTTAAATCTACTAAGTAACAAGGGTTTTAAGCCTATCTGGATAATAATGGCTGACCATATATAATAAATACATAATCATCATTGATTATAATTATGTACCACTGTATATAATTATAATAAATAAAATAAAGAAAAGGAACAATGTAGTAAAGGCGATTGATTTATGCACAGCGGCCATCTGTTTCATTTAGGTTATATTTTATATAGTCATCATAGTTGAAAATAGAGGTCATTGAAGTACATTGAAATAAACCTGTACATTTCACATTTTACATTACATAAAATAAATTCATATGTCGATTTTCAAAAATATCTACATGTAAATTTATTCATGTAATTCTGTGCATTTTATCAACATGCAAGTAATAGTTTACTTGACATAAAATAATGTCAAAATAAAAAAAAAGTGAAATGATTCAACTCCAATAATATAAATTGGCCTTCATATTGTGAGATTAAACTTGCGCAGTTGCAAATTATTATATGGCACTGACTGAGCCAAGACTTTGAGAGAAACTGAATAAGTGTCAATAATTGATTTAGATCAAAAAGATTAGGAAAAAACGTATACTTTATGAAGATATTTTATCTAAGACTAGACTTACGTATTGATTCAACAACATTCAAAATTATGGCTCAAGGATCCAAGACTCAAGGAGGAATAATACCGTTTGAATTATAGTGAAAATGTGAAAATATGTCACAGGCAATGACTTTTATATATACTAGACAGTCTGTATGGAACACATATATATATATCACATATCTATTTAAGACCTTTACTAGACCAGAAATAATATACTACTTTTGGTTCACTCATAGTTGCTAGGTTGACGTAGGTGACTACTAAAAGGCCTATCTGTATAGACATAGTACTGTAGACTTCTTTTATTCATGACACGTTATTGCTCTGCACCACCCTATGGTCGACTTGTAGAGAATGCCTACGGCATAAGTCCGCTATTGTACGTTGTACATAAAGTTAAGTAAAGAAAATAAATAGTACAATTATTCAGTATTTTTATTTTACTTAGGTGACAAGTCCACGGTCCAACTGATGGAAAGTGATTACAACACCGGGGGCGTCATACTCTTAATATCGTCTCTTCTAATACCCTTCTTGAAAAGCCCTATTATGTGATCGCTTGGAAAAAACCATAGCAGGGAGTCTCGTCGTTCCGTCCCATATTTCAAAATTCATTTTTTTTTTCCTCATCCAGGAATTGTGTAACATTTTTGCGGGTGCTGCAACGCATCCGAAACGTCAGCAGAGATGGTAAGTTCCACGATTTAATCGAAAATTCTCGAACCGTTGAATAATTATTAAAAAGCTTGTTTAGTATACATAGAAGTCATTGCTCACAGACAAAAATGTTTATAAATATATAAGTAGACGTGTGTACATCGCATTTTAGATCTTATTACTAGGTACATACCGTAGAAACTATTACCACAAATACGAAATACTATTTTGTTCTTAACCTAATGCATAGCCTAAGTTGCATACAAACGCAACGCATTACAGTATCGACATGCTTACTGGTAATAATTAATCTCCTAAATAATACACAAGTATACGAAATTCGGTAAAATGCTTCCATTACTTGGTTATAGATTTTAATACTACGCGAAGTGCTGAACTCGATAACATGTCGTGCAATTTAATGTAAATATAAACAAAATATTTATATATAATTTTGAGTTATATTCTAGTTCACAGATCGACTCCAAAACTCGACTAAACAATCTGGAGATCACAAAACTATTTCTATACTTACACATTTCTTTTCAAAGTTCGTTTCGAGCCGCGCGCACTCTCTTGTTTCAAACCTCGATACACAACAACAAATAATAATAATATATTTATTGTGATTATTTAGATAATAATAAATATTTATTTAACATTTTCAATTATTAAATTGGTATATAAACTTACTTAGTCTGTTTCACTTTGGCTTGATTCAGACTTTAAGTACACGGTTCATGATTTTATTTTTAAACTGGTAGTTTTATTTAACTTCGTGTAATGAGTATAATTATGATAGTCTAGGTTATCTGTGCCATGCATTTCTGTGTGTACATGAATGTTTATGTGCGTTTGTGTGATGTGTGTGTGATTGTTTTGTGTGTGTCTGTATGTTTGAGAGCGTGAGTGCGCGGCATGTTTAGCAGTACACTTTACATTACGTATCTCACTATACGTCCATCTTGTATCACAATACGTATCAAAGCGTTCAAGTGCAGGCTGCTGTACCGCTTGAACCTGTGAAAAAATATTAAACGGTAACTATTTCTACAATATTGAATTCTAAAAATACTTAAATAATATAGAGAGAGAAATTGGAGCCACTATAATTAGAAGGGCCACCTCATTTGTTTACCGTTTTACAATTTACATACATCACGCTTTCTCCTATACCTAGAAGTATAACTTTTACGGAAATGACTATCGTCTAACCCCCCCAAACCCAAGGAAAGTTATCGTCAAAACATCATCCTTCAATCAATAGGTGTACCGGTTTACAGGTGAGGCTTGATTGGGTTCCATAAACCCCACATATTTACAACAATTAATAGATCCACGAATATTAAGTGAATGATAGAAGTAAAATAAATGATACCTCCCATCCTTGGTAGTGGTTTATCGTCCATGACAGGACTTGCAGCAGTAGTCGCCGTAGTACGGGTAGTGGCAGAGTCGCGCCTGTACCGCCAGCGCGCAGTTGTTCAACTTGTCCACGCACGCTCCTGTTCACGTAACATAGTAACGATCATTTACTACCTATATTTTAAAATTTATTCAGAATCTTGCAAAAATTGCAATAAGAAAATGCAAAATATGGATATTTAGGGCCGGTAAGTAATAAACATAAAAAGCTTATTAGCCTTTGCTTATTACCTTTATGCGCGTGCTCGCATGACAACGCAGTGCGGCGTCTGCATTACAGAGGTACTGTTGTGTGCAAATTCATTTTTTTCGCACGAAATTCTCACAATATTATTTACGGCAGAGGATAGCTTACATGCAATTACGATATGATTAGGAGAGGAGGGTTCAAAATCTAGAAAATAACTAAGACCTACAATTTTATTAGTGTTCAGAAATGCTGGTTTTTAGAATTTCGTCAAAGAAAAATCTACATTTTACAAGAAAAATGCTAGGTAATAGTTAGTCCTGTTTATATGAAATCTGATTTTCAAATTCTTACCGTCAGAATAAGATCTATCTTTAGCATTTTGTGCGTTATGGCTTTGGTGGCGCGTCACTCGCTGTTGTGGGTCTATGACTGAAAAAGAATATTGTTTTATATAGATAATTCATTAAAACATTACACTTACAGCCCTCGACTTTTGAATTGGTACATCGGGAAGTTACGACATCCAGCTAAGTTCGGCTTCGTTGTAAAGTTCTCCGTACCTATCTCAATCGTAGGTACCTACTAATAGTTTTATAGAGTAGTTTAAAAACCGTTTATGTTTATAAAATTCTCAAAGATAAGTAGCTTCAGTTTTATCTAGTTCGTTTCGTTTGGGTGCTCCCTGTGTTTCTCCTCATCGATGTCACTTGGGCATCACGGCCTATCATGCGGCAGGAGCGCAGGCCGCATGTCACGTCATGCACATTTAAATGACATTATCCGCCGGGCTCTTGTCACCGCTGGTGTTCCTTACTTGAACCTATGTATGAATACTTGAACCAGTTGGCTTGGTGCGCAACGATGGCAAGAGACCGGACGGTATGTCTTTGGTGCCTTGGAAGATGGGTAGGCCTTTGGTGTGGGACGCAACATGCGTCGACACCCTTGCCCCTTCCCATCTTCCAAGTACGACGGATTGCGCTTGTGCTGCTGCGGCATCTGCTGAGACGCTGCTGCGGCATCTGCTGAGACCCTCAAACGGCGAAAATATGAAAACATTACAAACAATTACATATTTGAGCCGTTTGGGGTTGAAACGCTGGGTTCGTGGGGTCCGAGCGCACGGTCGCTATACAAAGAAATAGCAAAACGACTGGTCGATGCTTCGCGTGACCAAAGGGCTGGCCTCTTTTTCGATCAACGGATTGGCATTGCCATCCAACGGGGCAATGCCGCCAGCCTTTTGGGCACATTACCAGTCGACATCGATGGGGAGGAATTCTTCGATGCTTAATTTGATCCTTTTGTATCCTATTTTATATTCTTGTAAATATTAGTTTATATCTTATTACATTAGTTTACATGTTAATAAATAATAGTATATATATATATATATATATATATATATATATATATATATATATATATATATATACATATATATATATATATATATATATATGATCTATTCACGTTTATAAGATATATTTGTTTTATCTACGCTATCTACGCTTTATAACGAAGACGAAGCGATTTACATTTATACTCAACAATACTACACTAGGTAATTCAGCTAGCTAATTTCTCAATCATTCTTGTCATGCAAACCATATAAATGCATCTCCGAAAACAGAACTCATTTTCCTCAAAAACTCAAATTTGAATCCATTCCAAATGCGGTGGAAGTGCAGACTGTAGAATAAAAAGAGATTGTTTAAGATAAAACCACAGACCTGTCGGTGGTTGGTTGACCACAGCGGTGTTGGCCGGAGGTCTGGTCGAGCACCGCGATGGCACACAAGATTTCTTGGCAGCAGGTCTCACGCCGGTACAGTCGGTATCCCTCGCTGCACCACTCGCACCGCCAGCGCCGCCACGCGCACACCATATGGTGCGTGATTGGACGCCTGCCTCGCATGGTCCTTGGCACTGCATAAAATATACTTGTTTAAAATACTTTTAGATTTAGTAATAATAATAGTTGAGGATCAATTTCACTAATATTATAGGAAACTAGATAAAATAAAACTTTAAATTAAAAAAATATTGACAAGTTTTATTCAAATCTTAGCGTAATTCTTAAACTATAAAACCCATTTGAAGATGGCGGTCGTAGGACAAAAGTTGCAAACCCAACCTTGGATTTAACTGACCTTGATATCTAAAAAATGAAATTGCATCCTCTGACTAATGCTCGCTAAGCCCAAAATATTTACGATTTTAATGGACTACGAAAATAGTAGCAAGAAGATCCGGTAAAAGAGAAAAATAAAAAGAGAATATATATAATCAAAAGTTTAGAATATGGTGTGTTCTCATAAGTTCCAGTGTCAATTTGTCCTATGGTACAAGTGAGAATATTAGTTCAGTAAATACATAAGAATGACAACAGACTAAGAACAGGTTAAAAAAAAGTATATAACGAACACGGTCATTCAAGAGGTTATTTACCCACAGTGTTTAATCAGTAAAGTATGAGTAAGGCTTAAATTAATTAATCAAGTTGTTTTGAACTCGTCTTCATTAACCGGATTATTGAGGGCGGGCCCAGCAGCATTGGCATATTTGAAATCATTGTCCTAATCATTATCAACATTCCACTTCTAGGCCTTGATCATTAATTCCAAAGAGGCAGATGTACCAACAATGTCTGAGAAACATCCTTTTGAAGTAATTTTAGCTTACGAACCAAGCAACTGATTGCAAAACTTTGCAAGTTTATGACTAGGCAATGAGTTACTGTGGTTAGCAATTATCTCCCTTATTTCAAATTGATGGTTTGCAGCAGCAGCCCGGTACAACAATGTCATAATTGCTATTGTACAGGTTGTTTAACTTTGAAATTAAAAATTAGAACAACGAATATTTACTACAGTGAAAAATTAAAAAGTAACTTTCTTGACAGCGTTTTTATAAAAGTAAAAATGTAACAAAATCTACGGATTTATATTTTATTAGTTTATGACGCAGTTTCTATGTGTACCTTACGTTTTGCAACTGAACAAGGTAAGTAGTAGCAGACTGGATTCTATACTGAAAACGTTCTATATTTTCATAAAAACTGGTAATAAGCCGCCTCGTATACTCTAAAGTTTCTTTAATTTCAAACGATTATACTTTTTTATAGTGCAATAATTCTCTTAGATACAACACCCCCCACCCCAGACCCGACGTCAGTGGGGTTGGTTATGTCTGACTAAAACCGCACACCGTCTTCGGACTTTAGTTACCAGAGGTAAGGAAGTTACTGATTTCTCTCACTCGCCGCCCGGTAACGACTGTACTGGAATATTTTGATGTAAATAATGCATAGGTAAATATATATTTTGTACCAAAGATATGTAAGTAACACACATAAAGGTATCGACATACCTCGCTCCAATCACTAAGATACCAAGACGGACTGCAAGCTCCTCCACATCCCCGCTTTGCATCAGGTTTTGCCCCTCGACAGGAAGCGTCCCGAAGTCTTCTACCGTTACCACCGATACAGATCACAGCCCGCACTTGGTAACCATCGCAACTTGCGGAACATGATGACCATTCATCTGATAAAAGTGAGTTACAATGAATGAACCATTTTATTGGTGATAACAATTAATTTCTCGATATTTCTTTTTATCATAATATATTTGCTAATCAGGATGAGAAATAATATTCTGAAGAACCATAAAATGGTTACACAATATAATTGTTGATTTTACACGTGAATTATACAGAAAAGATGCGCTTAAGACGAAGAGACGGTACTAAGTGTCTATAAACAGGCTGACTTTGTTGCGGTAGCCTGTTTCTACAATCTTCTGGCTTGAAATCATCGTGAGCTCGACTTTTCTGTATAATTTACGCATAAGATATGAGAAAGACTGCATTCATAAATTTTCAATAAAGTTGATTTTAGTTTCGATCTAAGTTTATAAATTATGTTATTGTACGACTATCGTATATTTGGTCTTACTAGTAAACCATTGAGCGTCGCACTGTTTCTTAATGGCACATGTTTGTGTAGATTCTGGTGCACGATGCGTGGTGCACCCATTAGGATTAGCGCATCGAACACCGCGAGATTGCACGCCTCCGCCCACACACCAGCCTACACACTGAAATACATTGATGTCGTGAACAAATAGTTAACAAGTAACAATCAATAACAAGTGAATTTAAAAAAAATTATGTCACTGGAATAATATAAATATGTTCGAACTATTAATCAAAATTAGCCTTACATTTGACCACTCAGTGTACAGCCAGCCTCCCCCGGCACTGAAGCTGTAATTTGGTGCTGGTGTCGTACCGATATCCGTTTCGTTATAATTAGTGGCCAGAGAAATTACAGGGCCATCTCTAAAGGTGTCAGTCCGATCTTTGTTACGAACTTGTCGCCGAGCATCGAGACGAGGTACAACAGTCGTCGTAGCAGTGCCATCGCAGTTCGGAATGTCACACAATTCAGTACTTGGTGGCATTGGCAGTGGACATTTTTGGTCACTTATCTGGAAGAAATGTACTAATCAGTAACTCAAATCTTCAATATGCTAATATTAGTCGGAAATGGATAGTAGATACCTTAGTAATACCTCGCGCATGATCTTGCACACAACCTACAATTCGTGTTCTGTGTGCTGGACCACAAACAGGACAAGTCCCCCAAGGAGCTGCTCTCCAACGGGGAGGGCAAGGAGTGCCTCCACATCGACGTCTACGAGCTGGAGGGGAAGCCCCATTACAGTGGAACGTAGAAACCTCTTTTTCACCTTTCTCATTGACTTCAACACATTTAAATTTCCCAATCTGGAGTCCACCGCCACAACTACGCGAACACTTTGAAAAATCTAATATCTTCCAGATGAATTTCCTAGTACCAATAACATTGCTCTCGACTTGAGATTGACTCTCCAGGTTATTAAAGTCCGACTTCGATAACGAAGGTGCTGATTTCATCTCTATGTCCCTTGTGTGAGCTTCACTGTTATGATGCCTGTGATGACGTTGCGCCACATGGTGCGATGGTGCAGGGTTAGATATTGGTATATCGTTACTGGTTTCGTCAGGATCCAAATCAGTTAGGAATTCGTATTTTATGTTCGGATTTGGTTGCGTATACAGAATCTGAAAAAATGAAAAAAAATAAGTGATCTGTATACTGACAATTAACTGTACTTGCAATAGGCATAGTGAAAATATACCATAACGTCGATAGAGTGGTGTATGGGACCATGTGCAAATACATGATCTTGTCCAGCTTCTCTGGTATAGATGAAGCGGGCACCAGCAGCGTCGTATGTGCCAGGTGCACTCACAGCAAACTCGCCGTTCATTATATATGAACCGTTGGATACTTTCAACGCTGCAATAAAAGTACACTTGTATCTATCCAATAACGAAAATTAAACGAAAGTAATTGAATAAACAAGCGTTCAATAAAATGTTAACCTCAACTAAATTGCTAGTGACTACGTCATGCAAATAATTAACCACCAATTGCGCAGACGGCTACTTCCATTTATCTCACAATTTGCGGCGTAGGCGCCTCTATTGAAGACTTGCGCCGCGGTGCGCATGTGCAATTCCCATTAATCGATTCGACATCGATCTTTGCACTACCAAACACTTCATCTCTCGATAAAGCTGTCTCCGTGCGACCCTCTATTAATGATACACGTGATATTTTCAATCAAAAATCGATACTGTTGCGTTATGAATAAGGTTATTTAACGAGACCAATGAAATGTTAATAATATGGTGTCCCACTTATTCGAGGTCATTTTATGTAGTGATGTTTTAGACTGACCTATATAGTTGTCACTTGACATGATCTCCGAGACGTTCAGTCTGCAAGCGCCCCGTGGTACAGTGGTCACGTACGAGTAGCCGAGGGGCAGTTGTGGTCGTGAGAACAGCCCCGACACTAGTCGTCGCCCACAGCGGAGTTCGTGAGACGCTGATGATGCTAAAACGCCTTCGCGGCCCACCACCTAAGAGAAAACAACAAACAGCAATATTACACAAAAAATATATGCAGCGGATAATTAGATATTTAAACAAGCGTGACGGTTTCTTTCACGACTATAGGAACAACAATTTTATTAACTGCCACCCCTATCTTCACGGGCAAAAGTAGACTGCCCGCATGGTTGTTGAAATGATGCATTAGTCGCACAATTTCATATAAAGCGCTAACATGATTTACACGCTGAATATTAAGTTATCAGCGCATTACACGGGTGTCGGGCTACGGCCTGTCATGGGATTATCTTCATTGACTGTGGAAGAGTAGGCCTCTGTAATTATTCCTTCATAAATTTATTTTTAAGTAAAGTTACTTACATTAGTTTTGAATTGGTTTTCAAATACATGAATAATATTTAAGCTAAATTTCAACGGTAAAAATTCTTCCAATAAACTGAGTTCTTACGTTTTTCCCAAATTACAAATTTTGAGCAGTAGTTTGATTTTTTTGGTTTTGATTAGAACTCAATTCGTATCATTGCTGAAATCCATGCTTAATTAATAATAATTATAATATAGAATTCAGGTAAAAATAATAAAATTTGTGTTTCTCATAACATTGGATTTATATTCAATAATACCATTAGCCTAATCTGTTTACTTTAGTGGAAGCATTTAACGCCGGTAGTGCTCTCTATGGTAGTGTAATCTTATTATTATAGAATGAACAATTTAAAAACATAAACTAGGATTAAACTATTTCGGGACGAGCATAATACAACTCAGTTTTTGAATAACTTAATAAATTTCAAATCAAAAATAAGTATTTTAAACGTTCACGATAACTATAATATTTACAAAGGTTTACAATTTATAGTGTTATTATTATTTCCAATCGTGCTAATGTTATTTTATAGCAAAATGAATCGTGTTTTAATAGATCACTCGATGAAAGAGATTTACCTATATCTTGCCAATAAACTGAATTTATTTGCCCTTTCGTACATAAACTGTTTGAGAATTGAAAGTGTTTAGTTTTTCATTCAACAATAAATAATTTACGATCTTCCGTATACTACAAACGAAACAATGTTCGTTTAAAGTGTTCGTTGCACTTTTAATTATGATACAAATATTTATTTTATAATATGCTTACTAAAAACATCGGATAAAATATTTTTAAAATAGATAAATATTCAAAACTTGAGTGTAAACTAAGACAGGAAACACAGTGAATAGCAACTGCTATAAATAATCCACTAAGAGCTTCATCTTTCATCCAGTTCAGTTAATTGACAAATTGTAACGATACCAGCATATCATACTAATGGTAGATGTTACACTAAAGATGACTAATTAACGTTAAAGGGTTATTAAATTCTAAAATCAGATACTGACGCTGCCATTGAAAATATGGATGTAATATTATAATTTTGGAAGTAATAAATAACGATATTCTTTTGGTTTAGATAGATAGAGGAAATCGGTATATCGGTAACGTTTGAACCTTATAAAGCTGTATCAATAAGTCGTAGGATTGTATACCAAAACACATATGGCCAACGTTTACTTACAAACGTTTCGTAATTATTAATGTGACACTAATGCATTCAGAACATTAGCCGCCTCTAATGTGCACTTTTATTACCCTACACTGTAAGATAAGGGCGTTCTAATCCCACTTTGGGCGGAGCGTACCCATCGACCTCAATGCGAAAAGGCTATTTCTTTAATTAAGTGGCACATGATTCATTTTTAAAGGTCAATAAATGAAACACCCTTTGTCTGGTGAACCTGGTAATCTCAACGAAAGGAAGGGTGTCGACATTGGTGCATTGTATTAACTGGTAAGTAATGAACATACTGTGCTACTGAATCAGTTTAATTGCAAGTAATAATTTATGTAATCTGAATGGATGAGACTTACAGTAGAATATGTACATAATGGCCATGTAGTAAGTTATGCTAGTCAAATAAATTTGACAGTATGAGAAGTGCAAATAAATTATTGAATGAAATTTTAAAGCATTTAGTACGAGTATGCTAACTATTCAAATTGAATAAGATATAGAAAAAATTGAATCGGTTCAGGCGAGATTCGAACCCGCGATCTTTCTCTTATAGGGGGAATGCTCTGACCACTAAGCCACAGAACCTTCGCCCGAAACCATCAACATTCTTTTATACATATAACGACATTCGTACGTATTATTGGAACCAATGAATGATGTTGCAATCATTTTTAAACATTGTTTTTTTATGACTGAATTATGATGATGATGAAAATTGACGATTGAAAGATCACGGGTTCGAATCCCGGCTGAACTGATTCAATTTTTTCTATGCGATGCAAATAAATTCTTTATACTGTAGAGTAAGAAATACTACTGCAGTTGAACACAGATAAATCTTATTTAATGTCTATATTCGGTTTTATTAAACTAAATATTCTTATTTTGACATCTAGTGTCTTCTGCGTGTCAAAGTGCACACGTTGCCATGCAACTTCGTCTTCTTTCGACAAATGTTGGTAGGTACTTCTGGTTAATGTTCTATAGAGGTATGCTTGGCCTATTTAAAGGATTACTATTATGTTCTGTATGGCCCTGTCATTTTTAACACCGTGGCCATATCCCAAATTACAGAATACGCGATGATGTATTTTACATATAATACCATAAACTAACTTACTTGAACAAGTGGTATTTTTTGATAATGATTCAACAACTTGACAGTCAGTTGAAAAAGAATGTGTCATTGACACTACGCAAAACAAAACAATGAATCATGCTGTGCAAAACTATTATAAATTGAATAATTACAGAAAATGTATAGTTTAAATATTTAATAGATCCGCCATTTTAACTTCAGTTTATGTAGTTCACTATAGCACAATCACAATAGCAGTTGACTCATAGGCTGTATGCTAGAATGATAGGTTATTTAGGTAGGGTTAACTCTACTTTAAAATAAAAATTTACTGAAAAATGATTGAATTTTATCGAGCATTCCAATTGTATAATTTTATGTAGTAAATAACCTTAAAACCAAATATTTTCACTGTGCTATCACTGATCTAGTCAACGCATATGTTACTTTATTACTTTCAATTGTCTATCGTTTATGGCTCGAGACAAGCATGAACAAGGCTGAAACGTTTAGGGCATACCATTTGTCGCACACATAGAAAAATAGGGCAATAATATTTTAACCTGACCTAAAAACTAAAAGCAACATGTTATTTATATAGCACATACGTGGGGCGCACTATAAGTTTCCGGAATGAATATGAAAAAATACTATTAAAGGTACAAAATTAATTTATTGTTTTTCAAAATAATCTCCCTTGGCGTCTATGCACTTTTTCATTCGATTAAACCAGTTTTGAAAACTTTTGTGCCACTCCTCTGTGGTGACCTCTGAAACGTGTTTTTCATACCCCTCGACAGCCTCTTCTGGTGATGAAAATCGTTGGCCGCGTAATTGGTTCTTAATTTTTGGGAACAGATAAAAGTCACAAGGTGCCAGGTCGGGACTGTATGCAGGATGACTCATGAGTTCTACATTTTTCGCCTTCAAAAAGTCGTTTGTCTGTCTGGCCGTGTGAGAACTAGCATTGTCGTGGTGCAGGATGATACGGCGTTTACGGTTATTTTTACGGCGTTCGTCAATAACTTCCGGCAAACAAATGGTCGTGTACCAGTCACTATTCACAGTACGACGATTTTCTAAAGCAACAGTAGCCACGTGTCCAGTTTTAATAAAAAAAGAAGCAATCATCCGCTTAGATGCACTTTGCACGCACGCCACTTTGGTTGGTTTCGGCTCATCTTGAAAGACCCATACGCTCGATTGCTGCTTTGTTTTGGGATCGTAGCAATAAATCCATGTTTCGTCACCTGTTACTATGTCCCACACCAAATTTGACGCACCTTCGTTGAATCTGGTAAGCATGGCACTGCACCAAGTGACGCGGTCCGTTTTTTGATCCTCGGTCAAGTTATGTGGGATCCACCGCGAGCACAGCTTTCTCACACCCAAATGTTTGTGTAGGATTGATTGTATTTGACTCATACCTATTTCTAAGGATGCGCGAATTTCATGGTAGGTCACATGCCTGTCTGTTTCAATCATACGGCGCACAGCATCGATGTTTTTGTTGGTCACAGCGGTGGACGGCCGACCATCGCGAGATTCGTCACTGAGATTGATACGACCACGCTTGAATTCTGCAAACCAGCTATAAACAGTCGTCTTGCATGGAGCTTCATCGCCAAAAGCTGTTTCAAGCCGAGCGATGCTCTGTTGAGCCGTCAAATTACACTTAAAATCGTAGAAAATCATACTACGAAAATTTTCCCGAGTTAAAGCCATGTTGATGCAGACACACAATTTTTTAAATGGCGCCACAAGGTAAAAACAAAAGACAGTCAGATGAAACAAACTGTATTCTACAGCCAAAGAGTTCTATTTTCAAATGATGTAATAAATTTTTAAATATTGTTTATGTAAGTGGCCAGTTCCGGAAACTTTTAGTGTAACCTATGTAGTATTAAAGAACTTCGATTCCTAGCCAGAATGATACACGAAGCTATTAAAATTTTGAACTTAATTTTGATAGAGAATATGATAAGTTAGTAGCAAGTTATTCATTAGCCGAAACCCTCGAAAAACCCAACTCAGCAACAGTAAAACACACGTTGATCTCATTCTGCGTAAGTAGGTAGTATAATAGTAAAATAAAGTTCGAATAAAGATAATACGCACGATATTTTTCTATTTAAACATTTAGGGCCAGAAGTAGATGAAAAAAAATTTTACCAAGTAACTCGTGACAGACTTTTTTTTAATAATTTACCTATTATGTAAATGGTTATTATTTTTAGTGGGATAGTTGACCAAGGCAATTTTGCAATAAGCTCATTGGGAATTATGAATTTAATAACTCCTTTGTCTCTTCAGCGATTCACAGAATAATGTCACAGACAATATCCAGCTTGCCTCTACAACGTTCATTAACGTGTACAATTTTAATGAGTTGAGCAGGACTTCTACCTCAAAGGCCTGTTTTATGTACATCCCACTCAATGCAGACGGAATGTCTCTGGGTGTTTTCATTTCAGACAAGTTTATGCTTATGAGCTTGTGATCCAAATTCAGGCTGAAAGATTTATTTCACTTTAGATCAGATATATTGAAACGTGACGTTATTAAAAGTATAACAAAGACAATGGCATACCATCGATAGACATGAGCACGAAATTTATGAAACCGGAATATTCAGGTCGAATGAACAACTGAATCAGATAAGTGGGGTTCTAAATTAGCCATTCAGCCGTAGTCGGCAACTAAGACAAAGGTGGCTAGGGAGTGCGCCGAAGCGACTGCGACTATGCAAATACTCATCTGCAGCGTGCATGTGCAACTAGGTCGCGTCCGTACAATAATTATTATATAACTTAATAGCTCTTTGAAATTATACGTTGATCACGGAGAGACTATGGATGCTGAAAAGTAACTTAAAATCGGGCTCAGTGCAAAAACTAAGATATTACCGAAAACAAGTGACAATTGCCTAAGTAGCTACTAAATTAATTTGTATGCCCAAGTGCCAAAATATAGTGAGCCTAATACTTTTCATACGTTCATTTAACGCAATAGAATCCGGTAAATATAGTTTTATTTCAATTATTGATATTCGCGTGAACTTTTGGAAGTTTACACAAATATTACTCATTAATATTATTAATGATACTGTATGCAGTGCAGTGTCTTTAATAGTTCTTTTCCAACATGCAGAAATATTACAACAATAACCTAAGATATGTTTGGTAAATGATACCCAAAAGCTAACCTTTTACACGTATGGTGTTCATAACCGATTTTATAAATACACAATATTAACTAATAATAAAGACGAGTAAATGAAAAAGTCGTGACTATTCTGTTTGACAGTTGACACGGCATTTACGTGATATCCGCTGTCATATCCAAATAACATGAATGGCGCCAACATTCCCCACTCATAGCGTAACCAAGCGTAGACATATTATTTAAGCTATTCGAATATTAACTACACAATGTTCCACAGTCAAGTGTAAGATATTCGTCGATGCGATGTGTATATTTCCTAGTAGTAAAATTGAACAAACAGTCTCAATGTCAGACTTTACGATGAGTAAATTAAATAAAACTTGAAATCTTCTCGGAGGAATTTCAAATTTGTCTCTAATCTTAGGGTACTATATTTCAAGGATTTGTTTCAATGTCACAAATAACCTATAGGTCAAATATTAACTAACTAACTAAATTGTCAATGGACAGTGTCATTGGAACAATTTTTGTAATCTAAACTAGGTGACCATATTCATCTGAAATAGAACGTCTAGACAGTATTATAACTTGCAATACACAATGCAATTGCCAATGATCTTATTAAATGACTAAATTGATAACATATACTTCTAAGATACTAGTAGTTCTGTGAACAGTAGACCTCGCGAACACATTACACTTGAACAAATCTAGTATGCTTAAAAAAACGAAAAAAAAAAACAAAACATTGCGTATTTTCTTATTTTAAATAGCACTGGTTGTTTCACCAAAAAATAAAGACGATCCACTGTTTAAAATTGGGGGAACCGTTTTTCTCCTCTTTTTTATAACGAAGTTCAACTTCACGAGGCATGATTTAAAAAAAACTCTAGATAAAAGTTGTGTTTTAAATCAAAGGACATCTGTGCCAAGTTTGGTCAAAACCGGTTAAGAAATGCGCCCTCTAGACTAGAACTGACAAACATAAGACAACGAAAGTAAAATCGGCCACCTTGTCTAAACAAAGACATTCGCTCGCTTCGCTCGCTCGATCAATTATATTTATGTGCGTTCAATGTACAGAAGTAAAGTTAGATTTTTGCTTACCACCTGAAAACTCAAAAATAACTGGGCATTTTGGTAAAGTTAGTTTTAAACATAGGATACTTACCAAGCCAATAGCCAGAAGTAGCACTGTCATAGTCACCATTTTAACTGTTCGGCAATAGAAAGTGATTACACTTCTTAAACTGGACAAATATTTATTTGATCAGTAAAGATAAAAGATATCAGTTCACATCTACAGCACATTGAAAAACTTCTGAATGATTGCATCTATAAGTGGTTTGGTGTCAAAATAGAAACACATAATGTATTATTAACAAAACCAATAATGTCTATTGTTTTTGATTAATTTATATATGATGATAACCTAGATTTCTTCAAACATATTTACTCAGAGGTAATTATAAACGTTAGTATCTGTTACACCTGCCAAAGTTTATACACGGATTGGTCATGCGTAGGCTACGCACAAACAAAAATTAGCTATGGATATGAGTGTGCGTAGTTTAGCCTTACTTTTAATTGTTATCGATTAGTTCTGTAATCATTTTCAAAGAATACGCAAGCTGTGTGATTTTATTTTATATTTGTAGATTATTGACAGTCTTTTAAAACATAATAATATATGTATAGGATTTCTTCAGTCAGAAAAGTGATAAAAGACGTAGAAACCGAATAATATAGTAATTTATTTAGAAGGTATTGACTAAATGAACATTCTTCGAACTATCTCACAATATAAGATCATGTTTGCGAGTCTATAACTTTATATGCATAATTTACAAGTAGTAGAAGCCAAACAGTTTGATTCAGATATGTATACGAGTATATAAACCAATAAACTGGCCGTGGACCAATCAGCAAGGATACGAAAATAGCAATCAAGATTACCCTCGAGCTATGGAAATATATGTTCCTTAGTCATTTCTGATACAGGAACACTCCATGTTAATAAAACATTGAGCTAGAATAAACAAACGAAGGTGAGATACCAAGTACACTAATATACAGACAAGGACCGCTGCGCACATTTTTCATGTGTTGTCGCTTGTTTTAGATTTCATTCACCGCTACAAGGCGTGTTGAAGTAAAAACGAGAGAGTACGATAGTCAAGCTCGTTTCGTTTTATAGGTATGTACTTTAAACCAAAACATTATTCCATGTTCATTTTCTTTTCTTCTAAGGAAATTGCAATAGATAAATTAATTAGGTTGATACGTGGACAAATTACCTACACATAATAGGTAATCTGTCCACGTGTTATGAACTAAGGAAAGTTCAAATTGCTATTATGCTTTATACCAGCTATTACTCGTATCTATGATGAAAAATGTCTTATATTACTGTGATGCTTCTTCATTTGGTTAATAGTTCGGTTTATATGTCCAAAACAGACGGCACATCAATCAATTCGTGACGTATTTTATTACCCACAAATCAAATAGTAGTATTTTTGAGAATGTTATAAATTATATCGTAAATCCTCTGCGATTTGAAATGTTACTGTCGGAGTTTGCTAAACCTTTTCAAGGGCGGGTTGTAAGAAAACATCTTTTACAACATCTTAAAATAGATAGATGCCGTTTGTATGAATTTTATCTCGTATTTTGCGTCACAAAATGTTATTTTCAGTCAATTCACACATGTGGTTTCGAAGGCTACATAACGGTTTGATCGATTTATTTTTATGAAATCTAATTTTGCATTAGCAGAGCGTATTCAAAGTAAATGGACTAGTTCCATTACAGTTTACAGACTACCTAAAGACATACTGTATTTAAATGTGTTCTACACTTAGTTCAGCTCCATTAAATTTGTATTGTTTGTTAAACATATCTATATCTAAATTACTATGTTATTACGTTATTAGTTTGCATGTCTTGCGGCGGGTCCTTTAGTCATTTAGTTAAGATATTTGTATATCTAGTATCTCTTTGGTACATGATTGCCGTAGTTTACATGTACCGTGAATGACAGCAATCAATGAATGCCCCAGGCACTAGTTTCTGGCTCGTATCCAACTCACTGATTGCTTTGTTCTTGTAATATTTTACGCATCTACTAATCTCCGTGTATCAGAATGAATTCTTACAAAAATCTATAAATCAGATCAGCACTGGTGCGTTAAAATGTTTGTAACTTTTTTCATCTCTTAATGGGGCCATCATCGTAAAATTATTTTGATGTGGTTAGTGGAAACACCTCAATTCATGTTTAATCTTTATTACAATAATACGTTTTATAACTAATTTGTATATTTGTTGTCATGTTTTTTTAATTTATAGCCACTCATTTAAATTACACAAGTATCGTTTAAAAGCTTCAAAGTGTGAAGAATTTGGTCGAGTAGTTAGTGATTATCGCCGACATTATGTCGACAGAAGGGAGTTAAACACTATTATTGTTTTCAAGATATTAAGGCAAAGTTTTTTTACTGACAATAGAAAAATCTTTGTGCCAAGTGGGTTTAGTCTAATGCAGACCACAGCCTAGTTAAGCCATAATTCTGTTCACGATTGGACTTTTCAGAACAGTGAGGAAGAAATAGAAACCAAACCTGATGGTCGGATGGTAATGAACTTTGCAGTTTGAAGCCTGTCACACTATGTATTACAAATAAGTATATAAAAACGTATAGGACAGTATATCTACAATTGATTACAAATGGTTATAAATATTATCTTATACGTGTGTTAATGGAAAAATATGCACACGATATCACTACGAGAGAAGGAAAACTCGAAATAAAACCCTGTCTCAATCCGTACTGGTCAGTGTGGAATCAGTGGATATAGATTTAGGATTTAGGGCCTCCCAACATTGGGAGAGGCCTATGTCCAGCGGTGGACTGCAATGGGCTAATTGATTGATTGATAAATAATATCTGGCATCAAAAGGAGTAAGCGTTCATCAGAGATAAGAAAAATACATTTCGAAAACAAATATTTAACCAATACCTAATATATATGCTGTCTGTATTATATCAGACATTTAAAAATTAAATACCTCTTTATTAATGTAAAATTCAAAAATGATCATGTATACATATTAAAAAATTATCTGCGCCTTAAGATGAGGCGTGTTAATTGCCATGTCGATTGGCTGATACACGGTTGATGGTAATAGGCCCTTTGAAAGGTGTGGTCCACACTACACGCAATTATCTAAGATTTATTTCTTATAAAATTTACTGATGCGCTACCCTATTTTTAAAACATCAGGTCTCTTATTATTTCTGATTTTCTCTAAAGTTACTTCAGGCGAGTTAAATGGTTTAGATTGAACTTCTCGATTAGTTGATAAAGTTGAACTATAAAAAAAAGATATTTCATTACAGATAATTTGATAAATAGGCGTAGAAGCGTAACAGATAGACAGAGTTACTTTCGCACTTATAATATTAATATGGATATAGGTACATCTAGGTATGTATACTGGTTTAGCAAAGCTTATTGTGAAGTAATCTCGTTTGATCAGTCTATAAACAACTTACAAATGTATTAATTATGTAAAATTGTGTTCATATTGGGAATTTACTTTATTTAGTTATTAGGATTCTCGGCCTATGCGTGAAATATATTAATTTTTTATTGAAGTTATTTGTAATATAAATTTACAGTCGTAGTTAAATCGTCACGTTATTCTAATTTGTGCTTTGATTATATGAATCTATTTTTAAGACAGAAATTTTGGCATTTGTTCTCAGATGTTTAGACGAATTTTGATTCATCTTTAGGATAAGTCTAATGTTTAATTTGCTTTCTAAATTATAATTAATCTTTTTGTGAGGTCTTGTCAAAAGAAATCTTTTCGTAAGGTCTTTTAACATGAATCTTTTCATTACGTCAAGCCTGTAGGTTAGTTGGTAGGGTATAGAAATAAGTATTTAAATGTAAAATATATGACATTTTACTGGGTGCGTCAAAGTTCACCTAAATTTTCAACTCCGAAAATTGGAACTCCGAAAATGTTCTTCCTAACATTTTTCATCCTAACAATCACAATTCCTAACTACTCTGTCTCTAATATTTAAATTCCGATTCATTCAACTTCATAATGTCGGTAGCAATAAACATCTATTATACTATTATTTCTTTTCCTATATTTTGTCAACATAACCATCTTTTACACTATTATTGAAAGTCATACCTTTTTTGTTTAGATTTATAGGCCTCTCCCATAGACTTCCAGAATGACCGATCTAAAGCAGCCCACATCCAGCGCTTTAAAAAAAGGGACACTGCCCACCCCGACTCGGACAGGTTAGGTTAGAAGGCTAAGGCGGGAGCGGAGCGGGGCGGAGCGGAGCTCCCGCATTGGCCTTCGTGGTTATTTTTTTTATAACCACAATACCCCAAAATAAAAATCATACCCTCGAATTAAAACTATAAATAAAATATAATTCTACCGACATATATTTTTATTACATTTGGTAGATAAAGGTTTCTTTCTAAGTATGAGTGACGATATTTTGGTAATTATGTTTAGGGATAAAAACGTTAGGATAAAAAACAGTAGGAGCTTTAATATTGTATGTTAACGATTTTATTGATAACAATTTTCGGAAACATGAGTGTTATGAACATCGACGGTAGCACTACAAATAGTATGAATAAAAACTTTAGGATGAAAAATTTTAGGAGGAGTGATCATTCGGATTACAAATCGTTAGGAAGAACAATTTCGGATAAAGAACTTTAGGTGAGTCAATATGGACCCCATTTTACTACTTGTCATGACCCCTTCGGCCATGTACGAAACTAAGTTTCGAAACTAGTTTCTAAATAAGAATAATATTTCCTCTTTCGAAATTGGTTTCGGTAAAAGAAAAAATATTCTTAATTTGAAACTGGTTTCGATAGAATAATATTATTTCGTATTTCGAAACTTTCAAATCATACATATGTTATATATATAATATAATATGTATGTACAAGAAGTAAGACAAAAGTTAATGTTTATATTTAATTCAAAAGTTTACAATGTTTAATAATGTAATGAAAAAGGTGCAATAATTTCGAGGCAATGGCCAACTGTGATTTTTTTTTTTTTAAGCTGTTGGATTGCTAATTTGATTTCTTCGTCTATCTCCATGTAATTTTTGTTCTTTTTGGTTTTTGTTTTGGCAACACCGGTTTCATTTTTCAAGACATCCAAAACTTGAGCTAATGTCGGATTCCTACGCGCAATGAATCTGTTTAGTTTTGAATGCCACCCCTCCAAGTGGTTCGTTGTTCTTATTTCTTCCTCGCTGCAGTTGCAAACTTTGTGAAAATCGTTTTGCTCAAACCATTGCCTTTTAAAATATTTATTAAATTTTTGAACTTCTATGCCACTTGGGCTTTTATTCATTACATAGTTATGTCCTTTAGTAATAAACTGTTGGGGTAAACGGGCTAAGCCTGCACAGCGAGCTACGTGTCTCTTTTTGACACTTGAATTTAAGTTCAGTTTCTTTGCCTTTCGGAATAATGCCCTGTTAAAATGGAAGTAGCATAACTTTATTTCAATCAATGGAAAGACCTCTCTGATTCCTAGCATTGCTGCTTTCTCAAAATCCAAAGTAATCTTCTGGGGTTCAAATGACGGAATTTGTGATTTTATTAATCGGAATAATATTTTGTAAGTTTCCTTTTTTTTGTTTTCGAGAAAGGCAAAAATTAAAGGGGTTACTGATAGAGTTTTTTCATCAAAGCCATGTATAGAATATAGCTGCTTGAAACATCGTGGGCAAGACTTAAAGGTTCCATCACAGTAGAAGTGTTCATAATTTGTGATTTTTTGTCTTGAATTTGCTGTGCAAAATATTAACATGCGATTGCCGTCATCAATGAAATCAGCTAAGATCAAGTTTTCAAATTTTCCGGGAACAACAACTTCGCTAGGTAGTGTAAATCTCTGTTTTGTCACACCTAATACTTTGTTGCGCTCATTGTATAGTCCACTTTTAATATTACTAAAACTTGGCAATTGACTAATAAAACTATGTCCCATATTTTGCAGATCAGTATTCATATCGTCATATTGTTTTTTTATTGAGCCAAAATTAGTACTAACTTTTTGTTTTAAATTATCCATGCTTTTAAGATATTCTGTTTTTAAAATATCTCCTTTACAGTGATTCTCGTGTTGGTTTTGTTTTATAATTTCATTCTTAGAATTAATAGTAAAGTTACCTTTGCAACCCAAATGTTCTTTTTCGCAATAATAAAATGTGTTGCCGTTTTTGTAAATTTTCTTTCTATGGTACTTCCGCCCTTCATATAGAGATGCTACCCCTCCTCTTTTAGTATTTATGAACTCAATTTTTGTTTTATTCATTATATATTTTATACTGCAATGCACAATATCAATTAAATGAATGCTATTTAAATTGCTTCCTTGCACTTCTGTACTTTATCAGCGCTTGACGTATGTCATTAAGGGTGCTGAGAATATAATTGTCATTTCAATTAAAAAGGTTTTATAATGTGTTAGTGGATAGTCATTTATTAATATTAGATTATGTATGATTTGAAAGTTTCGAAAGACGAAATAATATTCTTTTATCGAAACTAGTTTCGAATTCTGAATGTTTTTTCTTTTACCGAAACCAATTTCGATGGAAGAAATATTATTCTTATTTAGAAACTGGTTTCGAAACTTAGTTTCGTACATGGCCGAAGGGGTCGAGTGAAATAATTCGTTTCCATAAAACATGGGATGCCAAGAACCCGAAAGAAATGGCGATTAGTCAAAATGATTGCACAAAATGTCTAAATACCATTTTCATTATATGACTTTTATTTAGGTAGTTTTCGGTTTTATGCAGATTAAATGGCGTAGCGTTAGTAATTATCAAACACGGTCGTTTTGATAATTCAGTATCCTCGACTATGTCAATGTATGATTTAAAAATCAATATATGAGAAAGTTTAGAGCTATATTGTTTGATTCTCAACAAAATAATGAGTAGATACATACATAACATACTTAATTTATTTCAATTCTAAGTAAATAGTGGGTAAATAACGTCAATAAAGCTCAGTATAAGTAAAATTATATTTGAAGTGAGTAATTTTCATAATAATTAGGACATAGTGGATCAATAGTGGATAATGTTTACTGGGTACATTATCCAAGCCGTAAAATAATAATATTATTTAAAGAACTTTTACGCATAACCTGAAAAAAATATCGACGGCGGTTAAAATTTATATAAAAACAAGAGCAGGCGAAGATCTTAAAATGTTATTCTTGTATTAAGTTGCTCATTTGTACGATTAAATAACTTCATAGAAAAATAATCAAGATTATGATTTTCATGTTAAACATTTCAAAATATTACAATTAATGTTTTCAACGTACCGAGTTAATCATTTGCTAGTTTACATAAAATATACACAGGCAGTGTAAGTAGGCAAGTAAGAAAATTGTGTTATTCATATCTCGCGCAAAATTGACATAACGAGATAATACGGTCCCTTTTTAACAAATTTAGGGCAAGTAAACTGTTATGTTTAGGGCGCTTTGAGGACAATGTAGGCAAACTTTTACAATATTTATTATATTTTGTAATTGCTCCATTTTTGAGGCGTTTTATCTCGACTGTCATAGATTAAATAATAAACGACTCTTAACTTGCGACACGATTGCGGATGGCAATATGTTATGTTCTACGCGGTTGGATGTTCAAATTGACGTAACGTTTTTACTTTAACTGATATTAAAAAGCTACTCGAGTGAGCTTTTAATAGATAAAATTATTTACTGAAATAATTGCAAGAAAATTCAAGTGGAACGAAAGTAATGGGTTTGGCAAATAAATTTGTTTGGAACGTTTTGGTAGCACTTGTACTAAACTGACTAAAACGCACGCCAACTTACGACCCTCAGACGGCGTGCGTTTTAGTCGGTTCGAGTTCGAGGCCCTATGGGGAGGGGGGGGGGGGGGGTTTAACCGTGGGGATTTTTAGTACGATAAAATTACAGACAAACTCATGCTTCAGTATCAGAATAAACGGGATATTTACCATGTTTCATTGTAAACATGGTAAATATCCCGTTTATTCTGATACTGATGTGAGTGACTATGATATTTTAAGTACCTAAACTCATGCTTATCTAGTAGCAATTAGTAAATGTTATATCATGGTTCGTTTAGTAATGATTAAAATAACTATAATCAATATTGATGGCGTCCCTCATTCCTAATACTATGCCTTTGCCAAAGCGAGATGCATTTGTCTTGACACCACACGTACTCGTAACTCAGTGTTTTCACGTCTTACTCAATGAAACTCTCGGACACAAACGTAATAACGCAGTTTAGTTAGAATTAATCGCGTTTCGTTCACATTGAGTACCTTTATAAATACGCACAAGTACATGTAGGTACAAGTAAAAATACACCACAAATGATTATATTTCGCCAACAGTTTGATTATTTTTACTAGAGATAAAAATAACTAGCTAATTATTGTAGCATGTAATAGCTCCTACCTGATAACATTACCCGTTGTGTGTTCGGGTGAGTATTTTAATATTTTATAATTCTATTAGATTTTTGACCTCTTTTTGATAGCCGCGTGGTTTCCGGCAGAGTAGAATTTGGACCACTCCATCTCTTCCCATGCGGTGTCGTACAAAGCGACTAAGGGATAGGGCTGTTTAATATCAGACAGATATATACAGCCCAGACTCTGCCTCAAATGCATGGCTCGAGTCAACAATAGTGCCCAGAAAATGGCAATAGGCTCACCCTCTATTACGTGGGACTGAATACCATGATAGGTGAAACATGGGTGTTAATTCACCTCTGCCTATCCCTTTCAGAATAAAGGCGTGATTTTGATTTTGGATGTATTTTTTACTTCACCTAAATGGATATTAATTTTCATACAAAAATACAACATAAAAATAACATAATACTACGCTACAGGCAGTAAATAAATACAAAAAATTAAAAATAGGTCTCTCATAAATGCAGCTGTATGCGCATCTAACACGAGCGACCCAGATTAGTATTTCTGTACTGATAAGAGAAGTGAGATAGATTTAGTGATAACCGCCTTCCTGACGGTGACCTTGAGGTATATCAACCTTGGGATAGTGTACCTCCAAAATTTTATTAGCACGTAACGTGTGCTCATCGTTCAATGTGTAGTTTTTTTCGTACGTTCTATTTATAAACAAATCGTATAGAAAAAATAATATCAAGTCGATAAATAGTATGATCGTTTACAGAATAATACTTTGCTTTTACATATCTTTGAAAGACTTTAATTTCACTTTCATAAGCGGAAAAATAAATGTGTTATTCTATAAAACGCGTTTCATGTTTTATTTGTATTTTGATAAGTACACATTTGAATATGCTGTTATCTTGATTATTGAAATACGGAAATTCTATGCTCTACTTTTTGATACATTTTCTTTAGTGGTATAGTTATTATTTTATTATTCCATTATGACTGCTGATATGTACATGAAGTTATCACCGATAATATTAGTAAAAACGTTCCAGTAAAATCTGCTCTATAACATGATCGTACACTATGTCGCGACAATAGATTAACATTTTAATATCTTAATATTGTCACTCCTAACTGTCAGTTGTGGACATATAAATCACATTGAATATTAAAAAATATTTTGAAATTGTGGCAAGCTCTTAATGCTTGTCGAAAGAAAACAAAATAATTTGTTGACACGTGTTGAATCCTCATTTCTCAACGCGAGAATATATTTGACAAATAGTTAATCCATAATATTTATAGTTCTTCTAAGAATTATTTTGTTGAGAGGTATAACGTAAACATTTTATATGTGAGATGCAAATCATTCAGAAAAAAAAATAAACGCATATAAATCACACATTAAAAACCAACATCCAAGTTTCGTTCACTTTTCACATGGGTCCATAGATTATATTCGGACTGTTTTTGCTATATACGCGAAAAAAAAATTGAACTGTCAATTAGCGTTTTGACAGTTCCGCATTTTCGCGCCAATTTTCCGGAACGCGCAGGAAGCAAGCGGGTGCACGGTCGGTGGCGCGGCCGCGCGCTCTCGTCGTTGACTGTGTCGCTGCCTAGCTGCGCCCCATGTACTACTACTGCCTTACGATTTACGAGCGTGACGCAAAAATGGACAAAATTTTGTACCCACGCTCTCTATACCACGTGCCTCATATATTAGGTATTTGGATTAGATGGCCGGGTATAAACATTTATTAATAGATATTGATTTTTTGTGAGCGAGCCACAGTTACAAATTTAGTTATTATTAATAAAGATTCAAAGAAAAGTAACTAGTACATCTTAATGATATATTTTTAACTTGTTATTGTAAGACTTTAAAAGTGGAAAATATGTAGGTATACGGCACACCTGATGGTCAGCGATTACCTTAGTCAATGAGCGCTTTACAAAGCAGGAATGTTACTCACATCATGGCGTGAAGGGAATCTGAAAAATAGGTAGATCTTATTTATTTTTATTTATTTAAAATGGTCTTCTATGGAAGGGTGGTTCTTCCTCTATCAAGTCAACCTTTGCGAAGAGCATCATGCTTGAAAAGAAATCATTGAACTCGTGACACCGTTACCGACGCCTCTTTTGACAAATTGTGACATCTCACTGATTGTGACTATTCATATGTGACACTTCTGTGCATCGAAATAAAAAATGTATTGGCTAAGTTAACACTTCTGTTGGCACTCCCGGAGTACCTTATGATAGTTTTGAGAATGAAGATTCTCTTAAGAAATTAGTTCTAGTAAATGTCATTATTTACATTCATGTTTAAATAGTTATAGAGTTTCACTATCATACTTCACATACACAGATGATTTTGTTCTTTTTTTATAAATACCACTTAGGTGGTAGACGAGCACACGGCCTGCCTGAAGGAAAGTGTTTTCTCCGAAGGAGTAGGCAGAGGTCCATATATTTCACGGACTATATTTTTGGGCCCACCATCATAATTGGCGAGCTCATTGCCATCATCATGCCGCCTTCGATCATGCCATAAAAGTGCCAGTGAAAGCGGACTGCGTCTTGTGAGGGCCTATAAAGAGGAATTCGGCTTGCTCTCTTTCAATAATTTGGGTCGCTCGACGTAGGTAGCTTCGGGTAGGTAGCATATTCCTTATTGGTCTGAATAAAAGGCACTACTCGCTATAATTCTATAAATAAGTATTACTATAACTGCCTTTATAGTGATATTTATTAATAGAATTGTTATAATGACAAGAATAGCGAATGTAATATTTTTTGCTTTAACTTGCAGATATACCGATTATAGCCTTAAACTGCGAAAAGCTAAAAAAAGCAATTATTGTTTTATAAATATTAATGCAGTCAAGTTTTCATATACATTATACTTATAATATTTCAATTATTGTTCACATAAATATTAGGTGCACACTCAATTATGTGTATAATACATATAACTTAATATTTATGTGTGCGGTGTCGTACAAGGCGACTAAGGGATGCCCTATCCCTTAGTCGCCTTGTACGACACCGCACTAACTATGGCTTAACTATGGCTCGTTTAACATCAAACAGATATATACAGCCCAGACTCAGCCTCAGATGAATGGCTTGAGTCAACAATAGTACCCGGAAGGCGGCAATAGGCTGACCCCCTATTACGTGGGACCGAATTTAATGATTGTAGAATTGTATGTATGTATGTATGTATAAATATTAGGTACTCCTACTTACTTAGGTACATGTGCTGATACTTTGAGATTAGTTCTATCACCTTCCTTGATTACCTACTGGTAATCAAGGAAAGCGATGGAACTAATCTTAAATTAATAAAGCTATAGTGAGACTGCGAGCGCTGTACCGCTCCAATGATGCTCCCGGCGTCATACACACCTTTCAAACACAGGTAGTCATTGAAAGCTTGAACAGCTGTACAGTGTTTGAAAGATTCGTCATAACAATATCCTCTTAAACTTGACCGCTTTTCCATTAGCGATATAAACGTTACGATATCGTACGATTGATCCACTAAGTGAACGAATTGCTCATCGCTGTCGGTCGACTACAAACATATGTCCAAGGAAGCACGTGTTTAAGTTACGATTACGTGAACAGTTGAAATATATAACCGATTGTTCGTTCAAGGTTGACCCAGTTTCCTTTATAAAATATGTTAGCATTATCCTAAAATATAATGTTTTACAGGGAGTTTTCTTTTTGTCTTTATTACGAAGCACCTGTTTTTTGCACCGGTTAAGGAGGTAGGACACGGCGGTATTTCCGCCCGATTGAGCAGTCCGACTGGGGAAGTACCTCCGCCAATACCGCGGTTATAATAACTTCGTGTTGTGTTCCCAGCGGTGAGTAGGGTAGCCAGAGCTCACTGCAGAGTTTGTGCCGTCAGTGGGAAGACTAAAGGCTTGTCCTGATTTGTCTTCTACTGACGGCACAGAAACTCTGTACTTACAGGGTTGGCAGCGCGACTGTGACTCCTCTGGTGTTACAGACGTCCATAGACCACGGTAACTACTTTCCATCAGGTGGGCCGTGTGCTTGTCTGCCAACTAAGTGGTATAAAAAAAAACCTGTGTTAAATTGTATAGACTAGATTTTACCACTAGTGTTCACAAAAAGCATACCTAGATCTATTTAGATAATTATGTTCTTTTATCAAAATTTCATATTTATTGGAGAAGCGCAATTTCAGGTAGTTAAAGATCTATACAATATTTTATATACCTTCATTTTTTTCAATTTTTACATTGACGCGCCGTGATTAACAGAACTCATGGCGCTTCACTTGTAATTAATATTGATTATAATAATAAATTTATTTTTTATACCACAACATACAGCATATGTGATAACTTATCCATTTTAGTAGGTAGTAAGTATATTTCTATAACTAATATTACAATGTATATTGCAGGAGACCGATGCCTAAACTAGACTTGAGGTCTGTATTTCAGGACACTTCATCTGTTTTTATAAAAATAAAAATTGTGTGTGTGTATAACGGAACATGCGATTAATTCAAATACAGTTGCCAAAATGTCTAATACAAAAATAGAGTCTATGAAATTTCTAAATGTGTTTAAAACTCGCAACTAGATCTGACTTAATTAAGACGCCGTGATGACCAATTTTACCCGCAACACGAGCCAGACAGGGAAAGTCTTAGCGGATTAAATTCCTAACTAAGTACTCGATATCTATTAAACTAGTACGTAGATCTTGGTCGGTTGCGACAACATCAGATATTTGAATAAATACAGAGCCGTACGTCTTAACTGGCTACGGGTAAACGTACGATAAAGCTGTACCGATAACTAGCATTTGACGGACAGGTGTAATTAGCCACTCTACTCGCTACCGGCAAATGGAAGCGTGATGATAACAACTGAAGTCAGTATAAACAACGATGCCCTTCACGATTACATCTGATGCTTACCTAAGTGGTTAAGTGGAATTACAAAATATCCGATATCGATAAAACATTTCTTACTCTTGCCGGTAGAATACCGAAGTTTTAACTGAATGAATGAAAACAGTTTATGAATGAAGTGGTAAGCTATCAATTCATTAGTTTATTTCATTCATTACTCAATTTATCGGGTCTTGGTTTATTAGTTTACTTCTGACGTTGCTAGATAATCATTGTAATTTAAATAGTCCTAGCATTAATTTGTAAACAGAATATCATAACTTTAAATGACGCAAAACCATTAGCCATATGAATTATGAAAGCTGCTACTCTATTTGAAAATGACATCCGTAGTGTTTAGCACAGAATAGTGGGCGCCATCTAAAGTCATAGATACAGGCTTATACTGGAATGTTGAACCGTGAGACGTTGTAGATAAGATTGTTTTACTAACCACATACTAGGTCGATGAATTTGCTTGATAGCCTTTTTGTGATTGGCAATATCACCGTTATGCTACAAAAAACAATACAAAAACCAAGAAGTTTTGATAGTAGTAGTAACTTTTAGAAGGAATTATCTAGTGATGCGTAAGAGTAGTATTTGTTAGTAAGCGAATTAAATTTACCCATAAAAATTAATAATAAATTTTTTTTTTAAGTCAGATAATTAAATAATATTTGGTATTACATAGGCAGCAAGTATAATATTTATACAATCTTCTATACCAATTTCAAACTTAGGAGAGAAACTTCTTTGAAATAACTTTGTAATAACAAAGTTATTTTAAAGAAGTTTTCACTCCTAAGTTTTGCTAAGTGCTGCTAATTCTTTACTTGTTTTAGTGTAAACTTACAAGGGCACGCCGTAGTAGCGGCGGTAAGACCCATCATGGGGGAGTGGCTAGAGAGGCCACACGGCAGCCTCTCGTACCGTCTGACGCAGATGATCATCGAGCACGGATGCTTCGGAAAGTATCTGCGTCGGATGCAGAAAGAGCCAACGTCCGAGTGCCATCACTGCGACGCGAGCGAGGACTCAGGTCCGCACACGCTCACCGAGTGTCCGGCGTGGGAGACGCCGACGCGGGAGCTTGTGGCGGCCCTGAGAGTGAGGGTTCTCACACTCTCCACCTTGCTAGCGGCGATGGTTCGCTGCTCGGCTGCGTGGGCGGCCGGCGCCTCCTTCTGCGAGCAAGTAATGCTCGTGAAGGAGGAGGCGGGGCGAGAGCGGCAGCGGGAGCGACGAAGGTTCGCAAGACAAGCTGCCCGCGTACGAAGGCAACTCGGGCGTCTGAGGTCGATGAACGACCTTCGCCCCCCATGAGCGCCGGCCTGGGGGTGACAGGTGGAGCCGCCTGTCACCCTGGCAGAAGCAGGCCGCGGCGGTGGCGCGCGTGGCGCGCCTCCCCGTTTCCGGGGACGAGTTGGGGACTCTGTAGTCCCCACACCCGAGAAGAGGGCGAGATCGTGAGAGATGGCCCTGGGTCGGCCGGGGTGCGAGGGATATGCCTGTCAACCTCACCTTCGGCAACCAAAGTGATCCACAGGTGGCGTGCGTTTTAGTCGGTTCGAGTCCGACATAACCTCCTCCACCGGCTCCGGTGGGGAGGTATCCGTGGGGATTTTGCGCACGTAAAAAAAAAAAAAGTGTAAACTTACAATCATTTGTCGATAAAATATATTTTAACAGTGGAATATGTAGAATCCACCTTTAAAAAATATGTTAATAGTACATTCTACAAAAGTTGTGTAATTTAGTAACGAGGTAAAAATTTATAGGATACTAACTGTAGTCCGCGGCTCCACATGGGTAATGGACTCTAGTGGTATGGGTAATGGACTGGACTACGGTAGTCTAGTGGTATGGGTAATGGACTGCTGAGACGAGGTCTCGGGTTCGATCCCAGGTTTTACCATGGCACACACCAATGACTTTTCGAAGTTAATTGTTTATTTATCGCAGGTCTATAAGTTCCCGGTTAATGGCAATAGGCTCGCCACATTAACATAAACTGGTGCAATGTGGGTGCTAGCACCTCTGCCTACCCCTTCGGTGTGAGTTTATGTTATGTTATGTTAATATTATTATGTATAAAGTGAATGCGATGCAATCTTGTAATATGTATATTGCATTATTTAATTTTAAGTAAAGTTATCTGGTCTCACGACTGAGGCTAAAATAATATGTGATTCATTAGAAATGACCCTATTCGTGACTTACATCTCAGTTAAAATAACAATTGTATTGACAACCGTGAGTTGAGCCGATCATTCCTCAGGCGGCTTAAAGTAGACATTCAGTAGATGACATATATTACAATACACGTACAAGTGCGAAACTGTCAAATTGCCTACGTGTTGACATTATAATTTGATGTACATTGACAACTGTCTAATAGTTCCGTATTTGTTTGCTTTTTTCACGTGTATTTTGGTGAATACGCGAAATTCAAGACCACTTCCACATAACTTTAACTTTTAGCAAAAAAATACAAATTTAACTTGTACCAGGCAAGCAGTCATTGCTAAGGAGGAGTAATCAAAATTAAGTTAAAAAGTAAAAGCGCGATTGTTCAGTGGTCGGGCTTTATTTTTTATACTTAATTGTGATTACTCGTCAGTCAAAATCATTACCCTCCTTTGGCTTCGGCGCAGTCGGTTAAAACATCTAACCATGGGGTGACGTCCGTCCCTCTAGTTAAGTTTGTAGAATAAAAATATTGAATTATCAATGTATGGAATTGACATACATTGAGGTCTGGCATAAACGTCAAAATACGTGTCAATCACATACTTTGAACATTCTATTCTACAAAATGCCGATCAAAGAATTGTCACTCGTCATGAGGAAGAGGGGGGGGGGGGGGAGGGCTGAACGTCAGTCACACAATACGCATAATGAACGTATTGCTAAAACATTTTGTGGATATGAGTGAAATATCATTCATCATCACTATTTTAAGTTATACCTACTACCACTTATAAAAAATCGATAGACAAGTAAACTATACGCAGGACATTCATTTCTTGCCTGTCAAAATAATATAGCGAATAATTTTGTAAAATAACGTTATGCTCTTGTTTAACTAACTGATAATTTTGTTAGTACAGTGCATTCCTTGCGTAGTTGTAAACATGTAGGTTATTAACATCTCATGCCTACGTCGAAGTAATTTGCGTCAACTAGTTTACTCAAAAAGATATCATGTAATTGATTCGATTAAAACAAGGCTTAGTTAGGTCCTTATCACTTCTTATGTTACCTTTATAATCTTCAAAGGTTTATGTTTGTCACGTCCTATAATCTTGACAGAAATAGCAATTCCAAATTCTGTTTTTGGACAAGATTATATTATTAAAGGTTCAGGGATTAATTTATCTTCAAAGGATTTTTGGTCATTGACACCTGATATCATACCGTAGAGCAACGAACTTGTTTTGAATAAATTTATTCCTAGGCAAATTAGTTACCAGCACAGTTTTAGATTCCAGTTCAAGTCACTTATAGAGATGAAATGATGGATGATGAAATATATACGGACAATAGATTGGTATAAATAACCATATGATTAAAGCACAGGTGCTCGAACTTATTGACCATCAGAAATATCGGAAACCCAGAACAACAAGGTTTACAACATGGTAAATATCCCGATAATTTTATTGATCATCATTTATTTTCAGATTTAATAAGTATAGAGGTATAGAGTCTACGATATTTCATAAATAGAGGAGGTAGGACACGGCGGTATTTCCGCCCAATTGAGCAGTCCGACTGGGGAAGTACCTACGCCCTACAGAATACCGCGGTTATAATAACTGCGTGTTGTGTTCCCGGCGGTGAGTAGGGGAGCCAGAGTTTTTGTGTTGTCATGTGGGATGACCAAAGCCTTGTTTTGCTTTGTCCTCTACACAGACGGCACAAAATCTCTGATCACTGAGGGTCGGCAGCACGGATGTGACTCCACTGGTGTTACACACGTTCATAGGTCATGGTAACCACTTTCCATCAGGTGGGCCGTGTGCTTGTCTGCCACCTAAGTTGTATAAAAAAACCCGTTTTTCTAAATTTATATTTCTGTGGGCATTTTAAAATAATATAATTTTAAAAGAGACATTTTTATAGGGACAGTTTTGATAAGATGTAGTCTAATTTTATTTCAATCAAATATATCTTACAAAATTTCAATGCAAAAACGTGTAATTCACATTTTAACCATGTTTCGAAGCATATTATTAATTTCGTTGAACTATTTGCAGATGTACCTATAATAATATATTGAGATATATAGCTTCTGTAATACATATATATACACATTTGAACTAATAAATCAACTTAATTTAAATAGTAAAAATAATTATAAAATGCATACAAAACTATGCTAACTATACAATATATACAAAAATTAAATGGAGAAAAAGAGACTGCAACTTTAGGCATCGAAAAATTCCTCCCCATCTATCTCTACTGGTCAATCAATCAACTAGCCCATCGCATTCCACTGCTGGACTAGGCCTCTCCCAATGCTGGGAGGCTTTGGCCTACTGTTTCCACGCTGGCCAGACGGGTTGGTACAGGGTTTTATTTCGAGTTTTCCTTCTCTCGCAGTGATATGATTTGCGTATGTTTCCATTAGTCTCTACTCTACTGGTAGCGTGCCCAAGAGGCTGGCGGCATTACCACGCTGAATGGCGATGCCAATTCTTTGAGCAATTATTTTTTATTATAATTAATTCTTCTTAATATCATTGCAGCGTTTCTTTTTTCAATAGCATTTTTATTTAAGTATATTTTTTCCCTTTGCATCAGTATCTAAATTTCACGCAGATACAGTTGTTTCATGTTCTTGACATATTTTTTCGTCTATGATAAGCCTCACGTATGATAATAACAATGCTTCATTAGTTTTTAAGGTGAACTCATTTAACTGAACTAAAAAAATGAAATCTTCAGATGAGTGAACAACGTGAACAACGATTCTTTTGTATTAAAACCATCTCAGTTATTTGTCCTATCTAATAATATAGAAAAAAAATACGGATTTATTATTGTATTTTTATTATCATGAGTAGCATATTCTAGTTGTTTCATCAAAGTTTAGTGATACCAGTATGCGGTATCAACAAAGTCAATATTTCCCATAAAAGGCGCTGTATATACAATCATAAATCATCCTGTGTGTACAGATGGAACATAATACGAACATTTTCACACATTCCAATGATCTAAAGACTAATCTGGAAGTGGAATTTTTCACGCCTGCGTACATTCTGCACACATCCGTATATTAACATATTTTGTAATCTATGATTCATCAGATCAGTGACTTTTCAAGCGTGTTACGGTTATTTTATACTCGTTTGTGTGTTTTATTATCTTCACCAAGATGTTTTCCTTTTGTTTTCGGTAAATAAACTGGCCCATTATGGTATCACTCTCGTCTGTATGCCTGTCCATCCTTCTGTCCAGTGTGTATAAAATTTAGTATACACCCAAATTATGTGACTAATCGCAAATATATAGTTTACTTAAATGAATTATGGAAACCTATATTTCTTGTTGTTTAGCATAATATTAAAATCAGGTAGGTAACTTATTATCTCAAATATATCGTTTTTGAAAATAATGAATAAGAAAACAATGTAGGTGGTATAATAGGCAATAAAGAACACGAGGAAGAAATTATCATGTTATCCTCATTAATACCTTATATCTAAGAATTTGTGGCCTCATTCATAGTGTAATGGAAAACATAAACGAAATATATAAAGAATTCCTTGAGGAAATGGCATATTAAAATTGTCATATTAAAAACACCCTTCCCACGCTATACATAAATGGTTTTTCCAAAACATAATGATGTCTGAATGTTTTTAATGAAATAAGCCTACCTTTATGAAAATTATGTCATAAATTACGAAATAATAATATTATCTAATATTGAAGTTGTCATTATTGATGTCAAATTCAATGCAAACGTAATTTGTTATTAAATAAATTACGAATAAAGGCGGTAATGAGTTTTTAAGTAATACTTATTTTGTAATTCTGTTTGCTCATTTATAGATTTGCACACTTATGATAAACTATCTGCTGCGTCTTATGCGGAAAATTGCTATTTTACGAAATAAAACGTAACGTGTGTTGTAATAATAATAATAATGGCTGTGCTTCTTGATACGGCGCGCATCGTGCGGATGTTCCTTTCCTTGGAGCCCTAATCACTGGTAGCTTCGCCCCTGTACCCAATACCGGTGGAGCACTATTTTTTTATATTTTTAAATAAATGTTTTTTATATGTATTTAAAAATATAATTTTTAAGTTGTATATTTTAGTAAAGAGAAATAATAATAAATATTCTTTATTGTACACCAAAATACATAAATGAACATGAATTTTTATACATAATAATGTACAATGGGCAGCCTTATTACAAACAACAATCTCTTCCAGGCAGCATTTGGTTGTTCAATCTTAAGAAAATTGATTCAGTGGTCTATATTAATTATTGTTAGAAAGATAGGCATTTCGCATTAATTTTTGTTATATTGGAATACATTGCACAAATGTTTGATAATATATGTATGAAAGGATTGACGACCCACCTCGGAGGGTTATAGGCGTGAGGGTGTGTATATTTAACAGTATTTATTTAGTATATATATCGTAGGTATAGGATGCGTCCTCTCTGATTATCTGACATCTGACAGAAATTTTCACAATTAACCTATGTGACCAATTTCTATTGTATTCGATGTGGGTTTTGTCTTAAACGACATTGTCGTACTCTATACAACATAATAATTTATAGGTATCACAACTTTGTGTAGCTTGCTTACTGACTGTTTTTAAGTCTACACTACAATTATATAGGTACTAGGCGTAGTTAAATTAACGATGTCTCAGCTAGTAAGTGCTGTTTATTCGGCTTAGTGTTGGTGTTGGCCCTATACGGCGATCACTGAACTCAGAGACCTTGGTCAAAAATAGCTTAACGAATATAACCAAATTTACACGCGACCAACACAAATTTGTTTTGAGCTTATCTCAAAGTCTGCTGTATACAATGGCGCATTTTTTCTCTGAACAAACGTTGATTGAAATTCTTCCCATTCTCAGACGGAGAAGGCAGTAAGTAAATACGTAATGATCAACAATGTGTGTAATTGTTTTACGTTTTCGGCTGTTTATAACTAGCTTTGTACTATAGTCTTGCCTATTTGGTTAATGTTCTACATGTACGTAATTTTTTTATATTGTATGACCCATATTAAAGTTGATGGCTCTTATTCTCTGAAAAATATTTTTCTTTTCAGTTTCTTTTTGTGTGGGCACGAAAGTTTATGTCGAATTAAAAACAAAAAAAATTAAATCACACGGTGTCACCGACCTATAGCCAGGATTTTTTCTGGCAGAGGGAAGCGTTCACAAGATGCTTACCTACCTTTCTTCGCAAAGCGAGAAAGTTACGAGACGTTCCCAGAATGCCTTTCAGACAGTTTATACTTTTGTGTGATTTCTTTTTATCAATACCTAAATTCACCAAAGAATTAATGAATATGAAGCACCTGCCTACCCTCACATCACCTAGAGAAGAAAATATAAACAAAAATAATATCAAGGAGGTAGGACACGGCGGTATTTCCGCCCAACTGAGCAGTCCGACTGGAGAAGTGACTCCGCCCTACAGAATACCGCGGCCATAATAACTTCGTGATATGTTCCCAGTGGTGAGTAGGGTAGCCAGAGCTCACTGGAGAATTTGTGCTATCAGTGGGAAGACTAAAGGCTTGTCCTGCTTTGTCTTCTAGACTGACGGCACAAAAACTCTGTACTTACAGGGTTGGCAGTGCGACTGTGACTCCTCTGGTGTTACAAACGTCCATAGGCCACGCTAACCATTTTCTATCAGGTGGGCCGTGTGCTTGTCTGCCACCTAAGTGGTTTAAAATAAATAAAACACGTAACCATAGAGTAGATAATAGTACTACGTAACTAAAAATATTATAGCTTTTGTTATCAACGTTTTACGAGAATCTAATAAAACGCTCGTTTTGTACAATGTACATGTCTCTAAAATAAAATATATCTATGAAATGACCCATTGCGAATAAAGTTTAGAAGGTTGTTACTATACTAACAGGTCATGGACTATAGCCATGGAACATGTATAAATAGGTTCAAAATATTTCGTTTTAACTTGACACAGTTATTTCTCCAAACAAGAATGATTCAACCTGTTGTGAGATATATTTTTGAGTTCGATTTATATATTGCTCGCCAAATGGAGCATGTCAATAATAATAAAATCACTATTATAAATAGAGACATAGTGATAGGCTTTTAAATTTACAAAAATAGATCACACACTGAGATAAGATGATTTATTTGAATAATTATGTGAATAACATCCAATAGGAATGTTAAGTAACACCGTATGCGTGTGCGCATGATTCAGATGATTACGAGTACATTCGGTCAATACGCTAACACTTGGCGCCAATGTATCATCGGAATTTTCATGTTGTAGTCATCGTACAAATGTATGGCTCAATAATCCGTCAAATTGAACCGATTAGCGTTATAATTAATTATCATAGGTGGGCTTATGGTTCCTTGAGTGTACGAAAGCCAGAATGTACAAAGCGGATTTTATATATAGTTACGAGTATTTGAAAAGAGTTTTCATATAAAAAAGAAATTAGTTCTTATTTTGAAATTGGGATATCTCAAAAAAGGTGATCCACACAAAAAAGTGGAAGTTCAATTTCGTAGGTAAATACCTACATGATCTACAACTTTGTTTAAAATACTTTAGCGATAACACTTGCTGTTTACGAGAAAATTACGAGAATATACAATATAACTGACTTTTGACTTTGAATAAAAAAAATGCACAAGTTCAATTGATGGGGACTTTTGATATACCAATTTTCAGCTCTATGCGATTTATGCAAGCTCAGATTTATATTATCCGGATTATTAGTTGAATGCGACCGTAAATACGACCAATACTACATTTATCTTGAGAATAGGTTCCTGTGAGTTACATTATCAACAATTTTCTCACTGATATGTTAACATTATAATGTATAGTACATTTAATTTATAGAAAAGAAGCGAGATCTAGTCGATATTTATTGATGATATTGATAATATTGACACAATATTGATGAGCTAACACGATTCGTTACTGTCGTATTTTTTTTGGTCACAATACTGAATCGCAATGTTAATGAACAGTATATACGAAACTTAAAAGATTACATCAATTGATAGAATAGGTAGTATAAAGATATCTGTGTCTGAATCTAATTAGACGGTAAATATTTTGGCATACCTGCGATATCAACCGTCATACACGGTGACAGGACTATGTACATCCCTGGCATTTCTTATCTAATCAAATTGTGCATTTGTCATACGTAGCTACATTGCAAATAACAAAATGTAACGCGTTACCATTACTGTATAAACTGAGACGTTTAAATGTTGAAATGTCTTGAAATAAATATTATGTTTGTCTCATCGTCGTGAGTCTTCCATAACACTTTAGGTATATTTTACTACGAAATATTAGAAATGCTAAAAATTTAATGGATTTTTGTTATTTTATTACGTCAGAATGGCTGAAGACCGCGGTAGCCTAGTGGTATGGGTAATGGACTGCTGAGACGAGGTCTCGGGTTCGATCTCAGGTTTTACCATGGCACACACCAACGACTTTTCGAAGTTATGTGTGTATTTATCGCAGGTTTATAAGTGCCCGGTTAATGGCAATAGGCTCGCCACCTATTACATTGGGACCTAAACATAAACTGGCGAAATATGGGTGCTAGCACCTCTGCCTACCCCTTCGGGGATATAGGCGTGAGTATATGAGTATATGTAAGAAAAACGGCTGAACCCATCGAATGATCACTAATCTTTTATCATTTGTCTAAATCTGTTGATGTTTTAGATCATTTTTCATTTCGAGTCCCTGCGGTGAAATGATGACGTCACGTCAGTCTGATGTGGCATGTAAAAAGGAGGCAGAAAAACCGAAAGGCGGCACGTAGACAATTTATTGTCTCACAGGACCTATTCCAAAAGTCGACTGTCCTGGAGAAAAACTTTAGATAGGATATAATGTGATTTTATGGTTATCTCATGCATGTACTGTACTGTAGTAGAGTTACTTAAGTAGGGTTTGGGTAGGATTCTGTTTCATATCTCAGTTATTTTTAACTACTGAATGTTGTTTTTTCATGCGAAAAATCCCCATGGATACCCCCCGCCAGAGCCGGTGGAAGAGGTTATGTCAGACTCGAACCGACTAAAACGCATGCCGTCTGAGGGTCGTCAGTTGCCGGAGGTGAGACTGCACGAGTTTTTTGAGCCATCTCTTTCGAGCTGGCCCTCTTCGGGTGTGCGGGCCACGGAGTCCTCATCCAAACCCTGGGCATGGGGATGCGCGCATCCCACGCCGCCGCCGTGGCCTGCTTCGGCTAAGGTAACAGGCGACTCCACCCGTCGCTCCCAAGCCCGCGCTCATGGGGGACGGAGGTAATTTTGCGACCTCCGACGCCCGAATAACTGAATGTCACCATTCATGTAACTAATCATAAATGTATAATGAAATTAAATTCAACATTTTGGGATTCAATATTTTGTAAATTCAATGTTGTGATCTGGATAAGAATTTCAACGTTTTGGGAATTCAACATCGTAGTCCAGAAGGCTTCTGGTTGCGCCGGTGTAGAAACTGTATTTTGACACGGAAACACACTCCTTTTATACCCGTCTCCTCTCCCGCACTAACCATAGATATGGCTTCCGTCCGCCATTTGTGAAATATAGACACTCAGTCTCGCTTTGAATTAGCCAGCGTAATGACGGATCGCGCTCGCGTCTCTCAAAAATGATTAATATTTGTTACATTTTTACCGCTTCATAGACCTTTACCGATCGGATTGTGCCTCTCGTGTGTTCCTCAAGTGATCTAGTGATGCTGACGGCAGCTCCTGAGCAAGGAAGAGAAGATCCGTGTACCGGCTGCGATGAAAACACGTGTGTCGTGAAGGTTAGTGCATCCTCTCCTAATTTCTCGGGTTGCATTCATTGCTTGGATCACTCCCGCGGCAACCCGACCACCTGTCTTTTGTGTGTAAAGCGTCAATGGAACAGTTAGCTACATCCCCGCAATACAGTCCATTACCGCACGTTGCCAAGCGCCACCATTTTTGGTCCGGATCGAGCCGGATTCTTAGCCGTAGTTCGTATTTTGTTATTATTCTAATGGGAATAAGCGCGCCGCACCTAAGTGCCTGGTTATTTTAGTAGAAAACCCCGCATCCAGACACTTAGGATTAGATTTGTTGTCCGTTCGCCGCTGGCTCGCATAGTACCTACCTGGTACATACATAGGTTAGGTATCATATCAACACTTAATCGTAGTTCGCAATTTTCGCATCGCACCTAAGTGCCTGGTTATTTTAGTAGAAAACCCCGCATCCAGACATTTAGGCTTAGATCTTAGGTATACTAGACACCCTAGTGCATAGGCACAGTGTAATACCTAACGCATTTGGCTTTGTTTTGTTTTTTTCAATTGCGTCGTATTTGCCTAGTACCTGCGTGGGTAGACACGTGGTTGTACCTACCTCGCTCGCATCTCATTCCAATTCATACGAAAGTATTTTAATTTGAATAGATATTACGCAATACTTAGTCCCTGAAATAATAGTTGAACCTAGACAGCGACCATCGCGTAGGTACGATCTTGTTGCTATGCGCGTTAGTTCAAGCTTGCACTGGCAGTTATAAGTACCTACCTACCTACGGTTATCGCTCGCGCCGCCTCGCTGCTCTGTACCGCTAGGATTAAGTCATTTCATATTTATTGTTTACCGCACTTTAGTTTGAGATTTAATTGTAAACATGTCCCCAAAGGTTGATAAGACCGGTAAGGTTCAATTGAAACTTTTATACGCTAAAAAAGAAATGATTTACTCTCGCGTACAATCGATCTATGATAATGCACTTAAAACCTCTGATTTGGTCATCAGAGATTCGTTCTTGTGTTCTATAGAAAACTTAGATAGTCTACGCGCGGATTTCGAAACCTTAGTACATGACATCAACGTTTTAGAGTTGAATTTGAATCCCGATTACTCAGTGAGTTATCAAGCCTTGTCGTCGTTTGACGATTTGTATTGTCGTATCAAACGCGTCGCTAGGAGTTTGGAGAAGCCGGCTGACCTACCCAACCCCACTCGCGACCGACCTAAGTTGCCACCAATTCAAATACCCGAGTTTGATGGTAACATTCGCAATTGGTGTCTATTTATAGATAGTTTTGAGAATACAATAGATAAGAACGATTCGTTGACAGATCACGAAAAGTTGCATTATCTCGTTGAAAAATTGACTGGTAAAGCTATAACCGTTTGCGCTGGAATTACGTTTAGTGCCGAGAATTATAATTTAATTTTAAATACTTTGAAAGCTAGGTATGAGGATAAAAGATCGGTAGCTAACGCCTATTTAGATCAGATGTTTGATTTGAAATCTATTGCGGCATGTAACGATCAAAACTTAGAGAAATTTCTAGATACTTTCGCGTCAGCTGTTCGCGCCGTAAAGAACCTAAAGATTGATGACCTCTGCGACTTCGTATTTTTGTATATGGGTTTAAGGAAATTAGATTCCGAAACCATTCGTTTGTTTGAGTCGGATCATCGCGGCAATAAAATTCCTAAGTTCGAAGACTTAGAAAGTTTTGTTCGCGAGCATATAAAAGTATTGCAGCGCTCTTCATCGAAACATGAAGGCGCGAAGATAGTTGTTGATTCTGCACGCAAAGTAGATGCGTCATCGAAGTCACTGAGGTCAACTCATACTTATGTTAGTACCGCACCAGCACGTGTACAGTCACCTGTTTGCTCTTTGTGTAGCACTCATCATTCGCAACTGTACAGGTGTCCTGGTTTTCTAAAATTGTCGCCTAGTGATCGTTATAAATTTGTTCGCGCTAATAATTTTTGTTTTAACTGTCTCGGTACTAAACACCGCGTTGTTTTATGTAATAGTAGAAATAGTTGTCGCAAATGTCAAGCGAGACACCACACTTTGCTTCATTTTGAGAATAGTAATGCCGCATCCAATGTGAGCACGGTTGGCTCGTCGAGCGGTGACACACGGCAGCCTGCGCCGCAGCCGCAGCCCGCGCTCGCGCGCGCTCCGGCCCGCCCGGTGACCGCCGCGGATGACGTCACCTTGTGTTCGTTCTCCGCTAGTGCTGCACTCACTACTGTGTGTCTTGCGACCGCTCGCGTTGTTATTGTTGATGCATTAGGTAAGCCGCGCATTGTTCGAGCGCTGTTAGATGGCGCTTCGCAAAGTAATTTTATTACTCAAGATTGTTGTCGGCGTCTTGGTTTCAATGTTGATAAGCGTTCAACCCGCTCAGTGGTGAAGGGTTTTGGAAGCTTACAGTCAGCTGTTCGTGGCACCGTTAAAACAAGGTTTAGATCTCGTTTTAATAATAATATTTGGTTTGACATGGATTCGCTCGTTATAGATAGAATAGCTGAACAGTTGCCTACCGTCCCGGTTGACACGTCTTTATTAACGAAATTTAAAGACTTGCCTTTAGCAGATGAGACTTACGCTGTTCCTGGAGTCGTCGATATATTGATCGGCGCTTCGATTCTCCCGCACCTCCAGTTATCACGTAAGGTTCAAGGGGGACCGACGTACCCCGCTCCGCACGCACTGGAAACAGTTCTTGGTTTTGTTATAATTGGTTCCGCACCCGCTTCTATAGATAGTTTTAGTCACTCGACTGCTTCGTTCTGTTGCACCGTCGAGCCGCCACTGGAGTCTACCATCCGCAAGTTTTCGCTCGGTGGCTCCCGTGTATCCGCTGAAAAACGCTTTCTTTGTTTGGAACGAAAGATGCAGGCGTCCCCAAAGTCGAAGCGGGCCTATGATGAGGTTGTTAACGAATATTTAGATAAAGGTTACATCTCACCTGCGCCTGCGGACACTGGCGGAACCCAGCCTTCGTACATTATCCCGCACCGCGGAGTTATTAGAGAAGATAAGCTTACTACTAAAACTCCGCGTAGTTTTGGATGGCAGTGCTAAGACTAGCACTTCCGTGTCGCTTAATGACATTTTGTATTGTGGTCGGAATCTTTAAGGTAATTTATTTGACATAATTGTAAATTTTCGCATTAATATTAGTAGAATTTTAGCTTTTAGGACTCAACAGTCGCTTTGTGTTGGGCCCACTCTTCGCCCCATCGTTGGGACACATTCGTCGCTAATAGAGTGGCAAAAATTCAATCTGAATTGGCGCCACATAATCTCTTTCACGTTGCTGGCACCGACAACCCAGCCGGGTGTCTCTCTCGTGGATTGCTTCCTTCGCAAATTTTAGATCACCCGTTATGGTTTAGTGGACCGTCCTGGATTCATGCCGCGTTAGATAAGTGGCCAGTTAGTCAATTCAATCCCACTACGGTTTCCGAACCACCCGAGGAGAAGAAGCACTCGCTTGTTGTATCGGTCCCACGTGAAGAGACCCTTATTTTGTTGTTGGCTAATCGCGTCTCGTCTTGGTCGAGACTGTTGCGTTGTGTTGTTTGTTCGCCTCTGCCCTCTGCCTAGCCAGCGGTAGGCACGAGCTCCAATCTAGGTTTATATTTTAGTTGTTATTTCCCAAACCTAGATTTAGATTAGACTTTAGATTTGTTTCGCATTTGTCGTTTCGAAGGTAACCCTTCAAGCCGGGGGGAATGGTTGCGCCGGTGTAGAAACTGTATTTTGACACGGAAACACACTCCTTTTATACCCGTCTCCTCTCCCGCACTAACCATAGATATGGCTTCCGTCCGCCATTTGTGAAATATAGACACTCAGTCTCGCTTTGAATTAGCCAGCGTAATGACGGATCGCGCTCGCGTCTCTCAAAAATGATTAATATTTGTTACATTTTTACCGCTTCATAGACCTTTACCGATCGGATTGTGCCTCTCGTGTGTTCCTCAAGTGATCTAGTGATGCTGACGGCAGCTCCTGAGCAAGGAAGAGAAGATCCGTGTACCGGCTGCGATGAAAACACGTGTGTCGTGAAGGTTAGTGCATCCTCTCCTAATTTCTCGGGTTGCATTCATTGCTTGGATCACTCCCGCGGCAACCCGACCACCTGTCTTTTGTGTGTAAAGCGTCAATGGAACAGTTAGCTACTTCCCGCAATACAGTCCATTACCGCACTCGGCCATGCGCCACCAGCTTCCTTTTATCTTTAGAATAGGTTTCCATGTGGTGACGGAGAAAGAATACAAGTAACATCACCCCATCTCATCTGAAGGGTGTCGTAAGAGACGACTAACGGAAAATACGCAGACGATATCACTACGAGAGAAGGAAAATTTGACATAAAACCCTGTATGGCCTGTGTCAACCCGTCAGGGAAGCGTGGGAACAGTAGGCCAAAGCAGTGTATTGCAATGGGCTAGTTCACTGTTGTTGTAGTTTCCATAAGTCGCAGGAGATAGGACACGGCGGTATTTCCGTCCAATTGAGCAGTCCGACTGGGGAAGTTTTTCGTCCTACAGAATACCGCGGCCATAATAACTTCGTGTTGTGTTTCCAGCGGTGAGTAGGGTAGCCAGAGTTCACTGGAGAGTTTGTGCTGTCAGTAGGAAGACTAAAGGCTTGTCCTACTTTGTCTTCTAAATAGACAGTGTCCTCCTCTACACGTCCATAGGCCACGGTTATCACTTTCCATCAGGTGGGACGTGTGCTTGTCTGACTAAGTGCTATAAAAAAACAGAATTCCACGCGACTGGAACTACAAGCAACAATTACTACTATCTAAAAAGTGTTGTGCATAAAGAGTGTAATCGATTTAATGGCTGGGTATGTTAGTCACTACACACGCGCTAAAGCAATAAACCAATATTTATATCGGTACATTTCGCTCATAAGTAGACAATAAGTGCCCAACTCAATTGGTATATTGTTGTATTAAGATTGACAGCTGTCAAATTACAGATAACTATCGAACTAAACATTCACTTTGTGTCTGTAGTGTACACAATTAACCGCTGCTACGAACAACATTAATCAAAATCAAATGCGTGTGCCATTTGTCGGTAAATATTATTTTAGTGAATGACATGTGGGAAGATAAATTGTTAATTTGACACGTACTTGAAATTGGCACCTGTAGGATTGTTTTTTTTCATGTATTTCATATTCGCGTAGGCTTAATTCTAATATACTCACATTGCTCACTGCGCATCCTTAGCAAGATGACCTCCGTAGCGCTTGACATGCATCTACGCACGTTTTAATTTATAATAGAACCACGGATTAAAATTGTAGCGTCTATTTTACATACATACGTACATATAATCGCGCCTTTATCTCCGGAGGGTTAGGCAGAGGTGAATTAACACCCACATTTCACCTATCATTGTATTCGGTCCTACGTAATAGCGTCTATGTGCAATGTTGAAATTGCAATTTTTTAATAGTTGCACATGAATGTGTACAGCATTGTATACAGTACATCCTGTGTACAGTAGATAATCGTGAAAAAATAAAAAGTTTTATTTGTCATTTTTCAGTAATTCTTTCGGCTAAACGTCCGAATAGGCTGAACTGATTTACACATGACTTTGGATGGCAGATATCTAATTTAGGCTATTGTTATTTCATAAAAACAATAACGGTTCCATCAAAAAAATACTATAAAATTAATGAAAATATTAGTAAAAGTTGCATTGCGCTAAATTATTTTGACTATAAGAGACTGAGTTTCGTAACAAGAATGGTAATAATGTATTAATGGTAAAATAACGTAATAATGGTAACCAAGAATGACCTCAAAGATGTGTAAAAATTTACGTTGACATTAAAATTAATGTCAGTAACAATTACAATATATCATCGTCCAGAAAACCAACAAAAGAGGACATTTCAGTGCAGGTTTTAAAATGAAGATCGTAAACATGAATGAGCAGTTTTTTTTCTCAATAAATAACCGCTACGCACTGAACCAAGGTTGTTCCGACACTAAACACAAACCTAAAATATTTAGCATTCTTTTAAAATTTACGATTAGTTCGAAGTATAGCCGCGAAGGTACGTTTTTTGTTATCTATTTTCGGTGAGTTTATTTAATTAAGGTTGAAAGCCGGCGGAAGCTGTAAACTGAAGTCAAGATCACAAATGTAAGGTCAGTTCTGTAACAGGTGTATTCTACGAAATACTGAATGGTAAAGCAACTTTTCAATGGATTGACCTATTTACGTACAATTTCGCAATAATAACCAAGCTAATTTATTTTAAAAGCTTTTCTAGTTACTACTCGCAAAGTAAAAACATCGATGCCTGTCTTCAACGCTATTTATGTGCGTGATGATATATTTGGTACGATGTTTGTTGATAACTAATGTACAAACCATGAATGATTTTGTATTTTGTATTGTATACAGGTATCTAGCACTAACTAAGCCTATATATATAGCCTTAGTTAAGCATAGCTGGTAATAACAAGCTATGCTTAGTTAGGGCTATCTTATAGTAGTCGAAAGGATAATTAGGGAGAAGATAGGACAGTAGTGAGTCAAAATACATCGCATAGTTGTATTACGTTTGATGTGTGTTTAACACCTTACGAACCCCATTTCCCTAAGTTGACATAGGACTGTGGATTTAACACACAGCTGACAGTTTTTCGTAAGGGTTGGAAATATTTTTTTTTTATTTTGGATCACGAGTGAAATATATTCTGCGTTGTGTACATTTCATTTAGATCTACGTACAATATTTTTGGATTACATGGTTAGTGCTTTAAGCAGTTTGTATGTTTATCAAATAGGTTCCCGTGAAAGAATAGTAAAAGAAGTATAGGAGTTTTTGTAAGTATTATTTAAATCTCTGATTCCTCATTGATGCATTGTTTCATCAATTAACTATATAAGAAAGCTATCCAGTAAACATGACGTGAACAAATGCTTAAACAAGCTACTAACTACAAAGCTTATTGAGGCATTTGAGATGTAGGTACTTATTTATTTTTCAAGTTTGGAAAACTTACAGATAGTAAATTGAAATAAATAAATCAAATGTGGAAAAAGGCTAGTTGAAAGCCTTCACAGATAAATAACAAAATTAAATGTTAATTTATAACCCCGCATTTTCTAGTGAGGTTACCTGGTTGTTGACTGCTAGGATTTCTTGGAACTATGGAGGTAATATGGTTTACACCCTGGTTCATGGTAACACGCCCTAGTGGCATAACATCTTATTGATACCACTGAACTCACACAGAAAACATTAGCGCACTTTAAGCGGCGAGATGCCCGGCTGAGTTGTATTTGGACCACCCATCTCTTTCGGTACGGTATCGTACAAGGCAACTAGGGGATAGGGCTATATATCATCAGACAGATATATACAGCCCAGACTCAGCCTCAGGTGCATGCCTCAAGTCAACAACAGCGCCCGAAATATTCGTGGGACCGAATATAATAATTGGAGAAATGAGAGTGTTAATTCACCTCTATCTAACGGTGATGATGGTGTAATTTTATGTAAATGTATGTAGCGCACTTTTAGAACTAATTCATTTCACCGTTTTTATCCAAATGGTTTAATTAACTTTAACATCGTTGTTCCCTCAGGTTTTATTGTCTTAAATAATATCTATAATTTCTTTCTTTCTTAATTACATAAAACATACATAGAAACCATTTCAAAATACAAAGTTACAACCAAGCTTATTTTATAATTTAATTAAGTACTTCCCATGAAGAAAATTCTGCAAAAAATTTAATGTCCATCAAATTGGCGACCATTAAAAGTAGAAGTCTCACAATGAAGTTAATGACAGCCACTCGACTGCATATTACGGCGTGAATTGACCATAAACTTAGTTATTACTAGAATGAGATAATTTTATAGCATTATCGTTATAAAAACCCATTTCATTTTACCTAATTTTCTATAAAATTCCCGTGATAACCGTCATTACACTACATTATGAAGAACATTTTCTAGAAATGTTCTACAGCAGGCTTGTAATTTTTCATGCCATGTACTTAAGAACATTCTTGCTTTTAAACCCCATTAAGCACATTAGGCACAGTTTTACTCTTATTTAATATAGAGCGAATTTGAGTAATAATTATAATAATACGATGTGTCATGATTGCATTGTCCTGCTCATCCGGTTTCTCCACCTCAACTTTGTCAGGTCTTGGACGTCCATAGTAAGGACTTGCTTGCAATGCTTGCAATTGTAATGCTTGCTTGCAATGCTTGCAATTCATGCGTCCTTGACCAGATTTTGTTGAGTAATTCTTTTGAATCGGAACTGAATATACTGAAATTGAATTTCGTGAAATCCTAAGCAACTCAGAAAGTTCCCAAATCTAGTGATTCGAGAACTTTCTGTGTGCAATGTTCCGTGGCAAGGACTGCCGTCAATGGTCATCACCATCCTCGTGCCTTTATCCCATAGGTATTTATTTGGGGTTGGCGCAATATGTGTACTGTATCAATTCATCTCGGCTGGTCGCAGTTATCTCTACAATCACTATCTTCCCAGCCGTTATCATTTTTCAGACAATTCATTCATCTCCTCTTAGGTCTTCTTCTCCCCTTGTAGCCGTCTATTTATGCCGTCAATCGTATCGTATAATAACAAGCAATCGTACGTTACAAGTTTTACCTACACAATTGTGGCGTGAAAAATGAAATATAGTCTACAAGATCTGATACTTGAAAGCTGTTCTTCCTCAAGCTAAATAATGCATTCAATAGTACGTAAGTTAGTTAACTTTTTGAATTCAGTTCAGGAAATGAAACTTATTAACGTTGTGTTTTTATTTGGTTCTCATTTTACAATGAATTTTAAAATAGATGCAGACAAATAATGATAAAGAGAACGTCCATTATTTTTCTGTCAAACAGAACGTAGGTATATACAAATTTGTAGCTTGTAGCTTGTTCTAATTTTGATATAATGTCTAATAACTCAGTGCTGATGAAGCGTGGTAATGAATCTCCTTGTAATGTCACTCACTTTGGAGGGCATCTATTATAACAACAAACAATGTATTCATAGAAATAAATGTTGGATTATGCAGCTTAGGTACACAATATTTTGAAACAAGTACCTAATCATAAAGTTGCTTTTATTAAGCTTCATAAAGTCTTTGTCTAGATTTAGTCACTGATTTATAGTAGCAATAGAAAATTAATCTTGTTATTATTATTTAATATATGATAGTTTGAATGGTAATGAACAATTTGCTATGTTTCTTAATAGCTTCTAAGGCAAATATCTTTTTAGCATAAGTGTGTACAGTACCTGGCTTTACATAAATGGCACATTGTGTCGAATAGAAAAGCAAGCGGCCGGCTAAGGTAAGCTTGCTTTGATTTTGTAGAGCGTTCTCTTTATCGCACATCGTACTATAAGATTTTTAAGTAAATAGAGCTATGAAAACCGTTTTTACTGGACTCTGGACTCCTGGAGGAATATGCCAGAAGCTACCTCACCCTCGGCAACTTATGGTACAGACGGTCATGCGGTTTTAGTCGATCTGAGTTCGCCATAATCCCCCCTGCTGGCTCCGGTTGGTATATCCGAAGGGATTTTCGCACGTAAAAAAAATTAAACCCTGGGCTTTGGTGTGAAAGCCTCGGATGCAATCGGGACACAACGTCGTGACTATGATTATACAATTATAGTTTCGGTTTTGCCTTCTCTAAAAATATATCCAACTGTAGACGTGGTCATTGCAATAGAGTCAACAAAACCGAAGTACACCCATCTAATGCGGTCTCATTTTTTCATTTCATTCAATCAGTTCATTCTTTTTCCCGATGTACCTACCAAATCAATAACTGGGTACTCTACTATCATCTCCTAACGGTGTAATGAAGTCACGTCCTTTAGCATAAGCATGTACATAACGTTCTGTTACTTGCGACTGTATCGCCGCGGGCCCTGGGGTGAAGGTTCGAGTACCGGCCTAGGCCGTCGTAGTAATTTACCAATTAGTCACTGTGATCGGACACTCACGTTTCACGCTCGCGCCCTTTAACTACCATTATTTATTGAAATACTTGTGTTTCACTGCGACTTAACTGCTGTGGTCAGTCAAAAGTTCAAGTGCATTATTTTTTATGACTTTTGAGATTTAGAGAATGTTCTGGTTGTAATGACTAAGGTTGACTATCACGTTTTAAGCTGGATTTCAGAGATTTACTTTAAGATTAAAATTTAAACTATGTTAAAAAGATTTGCTCTGTTAATTTCAGTGTGTAAAATATGAAAACTTACTTCAACTTGATTGAAAACTCAGATTTTTATTGGTGCTCAAACTAACGCAGTTTACTTCATTTTCTTCACAGTTACCATCGTTAGTTTTTTGGCAGACAAGCACAAGGCTCACCTGATGGAAAGTGGTTACCGTAGCTTATGGACGTGTGTAACACCAGAGGAGTCACACTCGCGCTGCTGACCCTGTAAGCACAGAGTTTCTGTGCGGTCAGCGTAGAAGACAAAGCAGGACAAGCATATAGTCTTCTCACTGACAGCACAAATTCTCCAGTGAGCTCTGGCTACCCTACTCACCGCTGCTGGGAACACAACACGAAGTTATTACGGCCGCGGTATTCTGTAGGGCGTTAGTAAAATCTAGTTTAAACAGTAGCTGCAAACATATGTAATTTTCAGCTGAAGTTACGCTTCTAATTATATTTTCTTTATTCGCTCTGCTCGCGTGGAACACTGATCCCTGACCTACAGGGACCTATATTTAGGAGTCTAAAACCATCTTTGCATTATGACCTTTTTAGTTAAACTGGGGCACATCGGTTGAATGATTTCAAAGTCTATAACGGACAGGTAGAGATATTTTTTTGTTCTGTTCTTCTTCTTCTTTATCCTGGCGCTAATCCCGATCGCATCCGAAGGTTTCACCTCGGAGTTTGGGGTTCGCTTTAGTAATACATACATACATACAGTCACGCCTTTTTCCTAGAGGTAGGGAGAGACTACGGTTTTCCACTTGCCATGATCCTGGTATACTTCTTTCGCTTCTTCTACTTTCATAATTGTTTTCACACATGCTTGCCGGTTTCGGGTACTCTTGACATGTCGTTTCTTCAAAATGTCTTCGTTTTTTATGTCATAGGTATGTTTACGTTGACCCTTATCGGATTGTCCATTCACCCTCACTTCATAAATTTGTTTAGTCAATCGTCTTTCGTTCATCCTCTCCACATGTCCGAACGATCAAAGCATCCCTTTCTCTATCTTAGTCTCTATATCTTTAAATACACCTCAACGTTCCCTTATCACACTGTTCCTCACTAGACTTTACTCTTCAGACTTTACTTTAGTAGTCTAACTGCAACTTAGCTGAACTTCAATATATTCGTCGCGACTGCAAACTGCCCTCCATAGGGCGATAGCATTGCAGTTAAACCAGTTGTTTATTTTTTTTTAAGTCACAAACTACTTTCGGCTCTAAAGACTGCCAATAGATGTTGGTATGGTGACCGGTACCAACGGTTTAACGTGCTCTTCTACGCACTACCAAAAACAATACAAATACTTATATTCATGGCTACAAATATTTGCACTGAGCGGGGATCGAAACCGCGCCTCCTGCGTAACCAGCCGCGATCACACGCCTCAGAGACTGTTTAATTATAAATAGATAAGTAAGGTGAATTTCATTTAAAAATAAAACAGAAAGGTTGGTTGTAGTGTTCTAAATTTGTGTTTTAAAAACAATTTTTAAACATCACTGCTATCGGCTACAATTTAAACCTTAGTTTTACTTAGGTATGTGTATAAAATAAACATTTGAAACCCAAACAACAATAATGAAACTATTTTGAACCTAAATGACGGACCACCCGGTAATCTATAAAAGGATATATAAATTTAGATTTATTCGTCTAAAATAGGTGTTAAGCAAATTGCTTGCTGGATTTGGATTTACCTAAGTGTATCTTATTACTGTAACTTACGATTAAATTGAAATATACGGGTATAACTTATTGTAGAGGCGTGTTCTAAACACGACATCGATAACATAGTAATATTGCAAAGATAAGTATGAAATATAAAATGATAAGTGAAGTTGGGATTGAAATAAAGTAAGTTTTCCTTATACGGCATTTTAGTCATTGATAACTTAGTTTTCATTAATTCGGCTTTAACGGTGTATTTAATGGCGCATTTAATAGTGTAGCGGTACAACGTTCGACTGCTACGCAGGGAGCGCGGTTTCGATTCCCGATCAGTGTAAATATTTGTACGCATGAATATGTTTGGGTGTTTCTATGTATAATATATATGCATTTACAGAAAAAAATGTATCTAAGTCTGTTTATCCGCATTCTAGATTACATATCACAAGCTAGTTAAACTAGAATATTTATATATTTATTTTATACTTCTTTTCTTTTATTATCGTTTATGACAGGAAAAGTGCAAACGACTCAGGTGAAAATCGAACCCGAGACCGGTCCCTTACAAGAAGATTGCTCTGACCACTGAGCTACCGTGTCTTCTTCCTCAGAAGTCAATCCTTAAATATTAAAAGGATCCATGTTCCCGTGGCAGGAGTCAAATTCATAGGTATAACATTTCAAGAAAGCACACGAGTACCTGCCTACACTGTATTCGGATCCAGAATTCGATTATCCCCTCGAAGACTTTCATGATGTGGGGCATTACCAAGTCTGTCAAAGTATTATTATGACTTTAAAAGTTATGTTAAATTCGATTTGATAAAATGGATAGTTAAATTCGTTTAGATTGATTATGGACGCTGCGAATACTATTATGAAACACTAGTCTATGCTCGGGGATTCACCCACGTGGATGTCAGTTTTCTTCAGAGAGTGCGATCAAACTTACGTAAGTAATATCTTACCTTCAAACAAAAAACCACATTAAAATCCATTCAGTAGTTTATAATATATGTCCATTGCAGACAAACAGACAAGTAACCAAAAAAAAAGGTATTCAGTGTCGTTAATATAACATAACGAGCACAGGAGGTAGGACACGGCGGTATTTCCGCCCGATTGAGCAGTCCGACTGGGGTAGTACCTCCGCCCTACAGAATACCGCGGCTATAATAACTTCGTGTTGTGTTCCCAGCGGTGAGTAGGGTAGCCAGAGCTCACTGGAGAATTTGTGCTGTCAGTGGGAAGACTAAAGGCTTGTCCTGCTTTGTCTTCTACTGACGGCACAGAAACTCTGTACTTACAGTGTTGGCAGCGCGACTGTGACTCCTCTGGTGTTACAGACGTCCATAGGTCACGGTAACCACTTTCCATCAGGTGGGCCGTGTGCTTGTCTGCCAACTAAGTGGTATAAAAAAAAAATAACCCAAGTTTTTTTTCATATCTCCAATTTACCGACAATTTACATTTGTACCTAATTGTAAAATGGTCGTGTTAATTTTTGCCTTTACTGTTAATTAATATACTGTAAAATTGTAATTACTAAATCAGATAAAAAGTTATGCCTAGTTTTGTTAATAAAACAACTTTAATTCGCTCTCCTGTGAAATGGCCTTTTGGCGTTTTAGTAATATTGGCTTTCCAGTGACTAGTATATGAATATTTATTAATATAGCTTCTCAGAAATGAGCGTATTTAGTAAAGCACTTATGACACGGAGCTGATACTACTAATGAATTTATACGCCGGAGCTTAACTGATGTTGTCGATAGCGATTCATATATAGACATAGTCAATATTTATTCCTAAGTAGAAATTCATCAAGGATCGAACCTGTTAAAATAATAACTATTGACGCATGGAGTGTGGTTTTATATCCATTATTACATATACATTATTACCCCCTTTATTTTACTAGCAAGACTTACACTGCACTTGATGGATTCCCCGACTCTTGTAGTTTTGATTAATTTTTGATATAGGTAATTCTTTTTTTTACAGCACTTAGGTGGCAGACAAGCACACGGTCCACCTGATAGAAAGTGGTTACCGTGGCCTATCGACGGGTGCAACATCAGATGAGTCACACTTGCGGGTCGAGCCAGAGCTCACTGGAGAGTCTGTGCCGTCAATGTAGAAGACAAAGCAAGCCTGTAGTCTTTCTACTGATAGCACAGACTCTCCAGTGAGCTCTGGCTACACTACTCACCGCTGGGAACACAACACGAAGTTATTATAGCCGCGGTATTCTGTAGGTGTACACTGTACTTGGTGTATCCTCCGACTCTTGTAGTTATGATTCACTTTTGATGTAATTTATGTTATTCATATTTATTTAAATTATTTGTGGTTATGATTCATTTCTTTATTTCTATCTATAATATATTTTTATTAAGAAAACGTAAATTAATTCACATCCTAAAAACCATACAAGCAAGTTGAGTTACGCTCAAGACAGTGCAGTTCGAATATTATTTATTATTGTAGGTAAATACCTACACTACAGTCATAATACGCCATTACTAATTGATAACGCAAATAAAAGCTCTAACTCACTGACAATAAAACATAGTTTACGACTTTTACGTACTATATTTATTAGGTAGGTACAATACGGACAAAACTTGTTAACATGAATACAGACGAGTGCTCGCCTACACTGCCGGTCAGATAAGTGCTCGCGTTTCTAGCGGCACTATCAATTATGCACGAACCACTTTTATCTGGCTGCTTGACGATCTGACAAATTATATAGCAGTTGTTGTTCACGCAATTTCTAAGTCTTCCGTAGACGCAATCAATGGACTTTCAAGAGGAAGTAGCTAAACCTGGAGAACATGCAATACTCGGTAATTAAGTTGGTATATTTTCTCTTTAAGTTCCATGTAAACAGAAATAGATAATGTGGACGTACATGTGAAGTTCGCCTTTAGTTGGCTAAGTTTTGTTTACCCAAACTTCTATCAAAGCCTTACATAATTATTCACTAACTAAAAAATAGGTTTTTTTTAATTTTTTTTATACCACTTAGTTGACAGACAAGCACACGGCCCACCTGATGGAAAGTAGTTACCGTGGCCTATGGACGTCTGTAACACCAGAGGATTCACAGTCGCGCTGCCAACCCTGTAAGTACAGAGTTTCTGTGCCGTCAGTTAAATGTGGTATCAATTATAAATTGCTACTGAAACTTTAAAAAGTATTAACCTAAAGTGGTAGTTAGGTACTTATGTACTATATTTGTTCAAAGATGTATGCATCCATAAAGCCTTTTGGTTCATAAAGTAACTTCAAATACATGAAAGATGAAACAGTAGTCTCGTTTTCAGCAGAGTCAGAATAAGTTTAACGTCAATATCAATTCAGTAAACAATTTCTGTAATTTGTAAGTATGTTCTCGAAGATTTAAAAAGAAAATAAATGTAATAAAAATAAATATTTCACCAGCTGATATTCTTCTCAGGTACCTACATGCCTAATAAGGAACTAACCCGTGATCGTCAACAGGGATTTTGTCTAACCCTGTATTGTTACTGATAAATTCATAGCAAAAAAATGCTTTTACACTTTTTCCCTTGTCAAGTAGTCGTATACATCTCGAAAGCACTATTTATCCACTATCTTATCTTATATTATAAAGACCCTATAAAACGCCACACGAGGGTATTATGGACGGACGCACTAATAAATTTACAGTAAATCCAGTCATAAATATACATGGATAATAAAAAGTGAAACAACGTCTAAAACCATGCATTATAAGCAGAATTGCTCACTCAAAACAACCAGTAGTTAGAGTACCGATGGACTGGTAATAACTAAGTGATGGAAATCAAGTAACAAGTCATACTGGCATCAAGCTGAGCCGGCTTATCATTACTGTACAATTAATTTGTCATTTCATACGAAGCAAGTACGGCTGCAGGCGAAGTATGAAACACTTTGAAAGTATTGGTATTTATTTCTGATGAGGTTTGTCAAAGTAATAAGGGACGTTGCAGAGCTAATAAATAGTAACATCAACCTCGTTACTTTTTTTTTTTTTTTATTTACGTGCGCAAAATCCCCACGGATACCTCCCAACCGGAGCCGGTGAAGGAGGTTATGTCGGACTCGAACCGACTAAAACGCACGCCGCCTGTGGGTCGTTTTGGTTGCCGAAGGTGAGGTTGACAGGCATATCCCTCGCACCCCGGCCGACCCAGGGCCATCTCTCACGATATGGCCCTCTTTTCGGGTGTGGGGACTACAGAGTCCCCAACTCGTCCCCGGAAACGGGGAGGCGCGCCACGCGCGCCACCGCCGCGGCCTGCTTCTGCCAGGGTGACAGGCGGCTTCACCTGTCACCCCCAGGCCGGCGCTCATGGGGGGCGGAGGTCGTTCATCGACCTCCGACGCCCGAGTTGCCTTCGTGCGCGGGCAGCTTGTCTTGCGATCCTTCGTCGCTCCCGCTGCCGCTCCCGCCCCGCCTCCTCCTTCACGAGCATTACTTGCTCGCAGAAGGAGGCGCCGGCCGCCCACGCATCCGCGCAGCGAACCATCGCCGCGAGCAAGGTGGAGAGCGTGAGAACCCTCAGGCGGCCCTGGGAGTGCCCAGGGCCGCCACAAGCTCCCGCCTCGGCGTCTCCCACGCCGGACACTCGGTGAGCGTGTGCGGACCTGAGTCCTCGCTCGCGTCGCAGTGATGGCACTCGGACGTTGGCTCTTTCTGCATCCGACGCAGATACTTTCCGAAGCATCCGTGCTCGGTGATCATCTGCGTCAGACGGTACGAGAGGCTGCCGTGTGGTCTCTCTAGCCACTCCCCCATGATGGGTCTTACCGCCGTTACTACGGCGTGCCCTGCGCTTGGTTGCCCAAGTCGTCTCTCCCATTCTGCCACCATTTCCCTGTGGAGCCGGGATCTCACGGCCCGAATTTCTTCGGGCTCGGGATCGTGACCCCGCTCCCGCGCCGCCCTTCGGAACCTGTATAGCGCCGAAAGGCATCTCGCTTCCAGGATCCATGGTGGCGATCCGGCGAGGAGACTCGCCGCGTTGAATGATATCGTGCGGTACCCCCTTATGATGCGGCACGCCAACTTCCGCTGCGGACGCTGCAGCAGAAGCATGTGCCGATCACTCAGGGTGTCCGCCCACACGGGACACCCGTACAGGGCCATGGACCGCACGACACCCGCGTAGAGTCTCCTGCAGGAGTCATCCGGGCCCCTCAGGTTGGGCAGTAGCCGCGCCAGAGCGTTGGCTGTGCCCGCCAATTTGGGGCCCAGACTTCGGAAGTGCTTCCCGAAGTCCCACCGGCCGTCGAGCACGAGCCCCAGATATTTCATCTGGGGCTTGATGCCGATGAGAGTGCCTCCCACTGTGAGACTGGAACCAGGTGGTGGCGTGCGCCGAGGTCCATGAAAGAACATGGCCTCGGATTTATGCAAAGCCACCTCAAGGCCCAGCCGCCGGATCCGTTCCACGACTTGAGCAACCGCGGTCGTGGCCCTCAGGATCGCTTCGCGGTGTGTAGCTCCGCTCGCCGTCACTAGCGTGTCGTCCGCATAGCACGTGACGGCGGCGCCGTCCGCAAGCTCACCGCGAAGCACCCAGTCGTATCCAATGTTCCACAGTAGCGGCCCGAGAACCGATCCCTGTGGAACACCGCACGACATCTCACGCCGACCGACGCCGGTCGCACTTGGGTAGATGACGGCTCTCTCCGTCAGGTACGCCCCGACTATGCGGCGGAGGTAGAGAGGCACACCGTGGTACACGAGTGCCTCCCTGATGCAACTCCAGGGCAAGGTGTTGAACGCGTTGGAGATGTCCAAGGACACCGCCAACGTCACCTCACCCTGGGCAACTGCCTCCTCCGCCAAAGTCCTCACGCGCATGATGGCATCCACGGTGGACCGCCACCGGCGGAAGCCATATTGGGCATCCGCCAGGTCCGGCCCCCTACCAGAGAGGTGCTCGACGAGGCGCTTCGCAATAACTCTTTCAAAGAGCTTGCCCACCTCGTCGAGCAACACAATGGGCCGGTAGCCGGACGGTTCGTCCGCCGGGCGACCCTCCTTTCGGATGAGGACCAGTTTCCCCGTCTTCCACATCTTCGGAAACTGGCCCCTCTCCAAGCATGCGCTGAGGAACCCTCTCAGCCAGGGTTCGAGACCGTCTTCTCCCAGAGCTAGGACCCACGCGCGGCCTGGAATGCCGTCGGGTCCCGGGGCGGTGCTCTTCTTGGCTCTAAGCCTTCGCACCGCCAGCTCCAGTTCTACCCAAGTGACCTCGGGGACTTCGTCGTCAACTACCACACTGGGCGCCACAGGCGACCGAGGTGGCGGAGTCATCTGCGGCGGAACGTGTTCCGCTCGCGCCAGGAACAGGGACTCGACCACTCCACCGAGCAGAGTTGGCTGGAGAACCCGGGTCAACGGCGGGGCCCGGGGGCGCAGCTTTCCTCTTACCATAAGGTAAGGCCGCCCCCATGGGTCCCGCTCCAGCGTCTCCATGAGCTCCTTATAAGCCGCGGCTTTCGCCCGCTTAATCTCCGCTCGGAGGGCATCTCTGGCCTCCCTGTATCCCACATGAAGCTCCGACACTCGGGGCTCCGTATCTGCGGTTCGGCTACGCCTCCTACGGAGTCTGGTCCACCGGCGGTGCGCGATCACGCAGGCTTGCCGTAGCCTTGCGATCTCCGCAGACCACCAGTAGACCCGACGCCTCGGACTGTGCCCTAGGCATACCCGCATCGCAGACACGAGTCATGGCCTCCCGGAACCACACCGCCTCATCGTCGATATCGACAGGCCTGTCCGGCGCAATGGCCCAGGCCTGTACGATGGCGGCCTCCAGGAGGACCTCCCGATTCAGTCTCCCAAGCACCCAGCGTGGCTCGCGTGGGGCCGGTATGACCGGCGCATCACCCGCGGGGGGGGAGACATCAAACCGAACGTATCGGTGATCCGCCAGTGTCTCCACCCCCACAACAACACGCCAGTCCCGCACACGGTGCGACAGCGAAGCGCCTGCGAACGATAGGTCGATAATCGAACTGCGCTCCGCGGTCACGAACGTGGCTTCGGCCCCGCGATTCTGGAGAACTAGACCGTGATTAGCGGCCCAGCTCTCCAGTGCCCTACCTCGTGGGTTCGTGTGCCGGGACCCCCAGGTCACTGACCAGGCGTTGAAGTCCCCGAGCACAAGAACCGGATGAGGATGACAGGCGTTGACGACGTCGGTCAGTCGCTCCAGCGACTGCCGGTACTCCCCTATGCGTCGGTGTAGGCTCGGCGTGAAATAGACGGCCACGACCGCAATCTCCCCCACACGCGCCGCTACGATGCCATGCTCCCTTGCCACGACAACAGGGGGGGGGGGCACCCATAGCGGCGTTGTACACCAGTGCCGCCGACCCGTCCAGGTCGACCACCCAGGCAGGCCCCAGGTGCCGGTGGGTGTACGGATCGGCGACAGCGGCGACGTGTACGGACCACTGTGCCATGCTCTGGAGCAGAAGACCCTGAGCATCGGCACCGTGGCCCACGTTCGCCTGCAGGATGCGGAGCTGAGGATCCATTATGGAACCATCTCCGCATCCCGCCGCGAACTTTGGGTGGAGCTCCCGCCTTCACCGACCGTCACCGCCGCCGTGCACTGCACCCCCACGTGGCCGACCGACAGGCACCTATAGCACCTAGTCGGTCGAGCCTGCAGGAGCCGGACCTGCACCCGCACCACGCCTCCAACGGCGAGGAACCCCCGGTCGGCAGCCTTTTTGGCTGCTGCGATGGGGCAGCCGACAACTGCCGCCCCCAGTCCACGGCGGCCGAAGCGGATCGCTCCGACCTTAACCGTATCTAGGGGGCAGCCCCCGGCCTCCGCCACGGTGAGGCGGATTTGCTCCGCCGTGATGGAGTCGTCCAGGTCCGAAATGCGCAGTTCTGCGCACTTGTTGGGCCTGGACACCCGGACGTCGGCTGCGTCAAGCGTCTCCCTAAGCTTAGCCGCTAGGGCATCAGCCTGGGGACCGCTCGAAGCGCCTGGGATCTCGAGAAGCCGAGCACCCGTCCGAGTGGGTTTCACTCGGATGGGGCCCGGCATGTCGAGGGCCTTCATGTCAACGCAGGCTCTCGCCTGCGTGACAATTTGGGCGTACTGCACGCCCCTATCCGCCGCCTCCGCCGTCATCGTAAGGACGACGGCGGTTGAGCGGGGGACGCGCAGCCTTCCCGGCACTCCCCTCGCAGCAGCCTCAGCCCTCCTGGCCTTTTTGGCTGCCTTTCGGTTCGCCTTGCGCCGCTTTTTGGAGGCGCCGGCAACCTCCCAGCCCCCCTCCGGCGAGGAGCTCGTGGCGGCTATACCCGCTGAAGTTCGGGCCAGAGCTGGGGCCGGGGCTAGGGCTGGGGACTTCTTCCCCTTGCCCTTCCCCTTCCCCCTTCCCCTGGGCCGGGCAACTTGCGCATCCTGGGGGGGGCTCCCAGCCCCCGCAGCGAGAGCAGCCCGAGCGGGCGGAGCGGCAGGGGCGGCAAACGCAGCGGACGGGCTGCTGGCCGACCCCTGCGGGGACCCCGCCACTACCGGACAGGTGGGGCCCCTCTTAACCGCCCCGGCATATCCGGCCGGAGCCGCCAATGGCATTCGGCGGCTGGAGTCCATTATGGACTCCAGCCAGCTCCGGGTGCGCTCCTCCTGCGCCACCCGCCACGCCCGCTGCTCCGCCAGCGCCTCCTCCTGGCGCTTCTCCATGGCAGCTATTGCCGCCATGCAGAGCGCCAACGGGTCCGCAGGCCGAGCCGGCTGCAGCACCGGCGACTCCGGCTGAACTGGTCGGGCCGGCGACTTCGGCGGCCCCGGCTGCGGCGACTCCGACGGCGCCAGAGGCTCCGGCCGCAGCGGCGACCTCGACCGCACGGGCAACAGCGGCCGCGTCGGCGGCGTTGGCTGCGCCACCAGTCGCCTCCGCGCCGACCGCGTCACACGCTCCGCCGGCAGCCCAGCGACGACCGCTTGGAGGCTCGCCAGTTCGGCCGCCATCCTCCCCATCTCCTTGCGGTATTCGGCCGCCATCCGCTCATTATACTCCAGGAGCTCCACATGCCTCCTGCCTAAATGAGCCCTGTCGATCCGCAGCTCGGCTAGCTCCGCCCTCAGGAGGTCGAAGAGCTCGACAAGCCGCGTCGTCGCCTGCGTGACCCGGTGCTCCTCCGGCGTTGGAGAATCGGTGCGGGCCCCGGCCCAACCTTCTAGGGCTTCTATTACCTCCTTCGACATTATGTCGGCGCGAGGTAAGGGTAAGGACGCCGCCGAGGTGGAGGAACTCGGCGGCGCCTCCACATCCTCCGGGGCCCTGAGGCTATCACCACGCTGCAGCTGCGTGCGGCTGACCGCTAGCAGCTTCGGCGGTGGTGGATGCAGCGTCTCGTCACCGTCGTGACTGCTGCTGGTGGAAGAGGAGTCGGTCAAGGTGAGCTCCAAGTCCGACTCCGTCTTCTGTGGTGGAGGGGAAGGAGGAGGAAGAGACTTCTTCCTGAATCTCCTCTTCCGCCGTACAGATTTCCGGGTCTGTAGGCCCACCGGGCTGTTCGCCCTACTCTTCTCCGTGGCGGTGTCGAATTCCTCCGACACCGCGGTTTGGGACGCGACCTCCGCGTCGTGGTGCTGCGCGACCTCCGCGCAGACTGTTTCACTGGGTTTGGGTTTAAGTGTATGTTTAAGTTTATCCATATCTTATCCCACGAGAAGAACCGATAAAATTACACTCCCCGGGTGACGGCCATTCCGGGAAGCGGGGTACATACTACGGAGGTCCCCTGGTATCCGTAGGTTTTAAGCGACTTCGCTGTCGGGTTTTTCAGACTTTTCCTTGTCGCGGGCCGGCCAATTAAGGCAAGCCCCGCGGCTTTCAGAATATCGGCTTCCCAAGTGTGGCTAGCACTCAGGTCGTTGTCGATATCCTGGAGGTTACGCGACGCGGGAGAGCAGCCAACTCTCCCAACACCGACGGTGGCACGAATGCCTGCCAGCCTCTGCGCGAGCAGTAGGCCGGCCCGTCCCTGGATCCCATGGATCCTTGTGTCGCCCCCATGTCCCCTCTGAAAGCAGAGGGATACCGGGAGCGACAGGCTAGCCCTAAAAAGGGCTGTTTGGGATGGAAGGGATTCTACGAATCCCTTCCCGCGGGCCTTGCAGGTCCGCCATACCACGACCCCCTCAGGGTCAGCTAGCCCTAAAAAGGGCTTGTCGGGTTATTGGTCGACGGCTAGCAGAGCTCCTTCTCCTTGGAGTCAGAGTCTACTAACCGTCGTCCAGGGTGCACCAGACTCCCCGCTTCCGTTCCCCAGGACCGCGGTCCAGAGGGAAAAGAAACAGGTAAGCCAACGTGGAGGTTACCCATCCCGCACCCCCAACCTCGTTACTATGGTGTACGGGGTAGACTGAGATCTTTGCTGCTCTAGGTTATTGTTCATTATGTTTAGTATTTAGTAATTTTAGTAAATGAGATAGGTTGAAACAACAGTTCGGAAATTGGATTTATCTTTATATACCTCACGAGCAACCTAGTTGTACTCATACATGTGTGTCAATAAATAGATCAGAATATTTGCGCGAGGCTTGTAACACAGTAGTCATTGTTAATTATAATATAACTATATATAGCAAATAGGACAAAGGAAACTAAACCATCAAGTGTTCCGGAACACTCAAGACGCCATTGGAGTGAGTCAAATCTCAATGAGTTTGCGCTCGTTTGTGGTCCATTGCCTACCAATTTTAAAGTGTAACATTGACATGTTCTTGGTATAAATTTTACTGTTTTTGATGTGTCAGAAAATAATTAACGTATAATGTGTTAAATAGGTAAAGTGTTAGAAATATATTATTTAATCATAAACCATTACGAGCGAAATAATAAGTATAATAATGACAATGCATTTTAAATAAATATTATTAGGTATACGACACTTCACCAAAATTTTTGAGCCCGAACCAAATATATCTGCTAGTCAGAATACTACAAGATAGACTCTAGATAGATTATGTCGAACTCGTCTAAAACGCACGGCACTTGTGGGTCGTTTTTGGTTGCCGAAGGTGAAGTTGACAGGCATATCCCTCGCACCCTGGCTGACCCAGGGCCATCTTTCTCGATCTGGTCCACCTCGGGTGTGGAGACCACAAAGTCCCCAACTCGTCCCCGGGAACAGGGAGGCGCACATTGCGCGCCGTCACCGCGGCCTACTTCTGCCAGGGTGACAGGTGGCTCCATCCGTCATCTCCATGCCTGCGCTGAATTTCATGACAATGCTATGCTTCGATGAATGACCTCTGCGCCACAAGAGGAGGGCAGAGGTCATTTATCGACCTCCAACGCTCGGGTTGCCCCAGTATGCAGGCAGCTTGGCTTGCGATCCTCCTTCGCTCCCACTGACGCTGTCGCCCCGCCTCTTCTTTCACGAGCGCAACTTGCTCTCAGACGGAAGCACCGACTGCAGATAGACTCCTTTACGATTATGATTGCACTTCCACGCTAATATCGAATTCCAAGGATTCCTTTTTTTTATTTTTATATTTATATTTGATTTTTTTATTTTTATATTGAACATATAAATTAGAATTCGCCTTGCTTGATGGTAAGCTGAAGGCAAAGTCTCAGAAAAGAGGGTCACCATTACTTACACATACCATGTGACAATGGTGACACTCAGCTTGACGGCCTCATCATATGTTTTTTCACGCCCCGCTTAAAGTACCTGGGACGAAATATGTATTGACTAGAATTTATTATTGGTTGGAAACTATTATTAGTTGTTACATTAATGATAGATTGATAGATAGATAGATAATAGCATGTTGTTTTGATAATATTTTAATACGATTTAATATATTTTATTGCACGCGTATGCAAACCTAAGTTGCAAACGCTTGTGTACTAGTTAAACTTGGTAAATTTATTATTAGATAAATAAGCTTACGATTTAGTTAGAGATCATTTTAATTAATTATAGCCTACAACGACTTTCAAGGCCACTTAATGGCAAATATAAAATATATTGCAAAATATTATATTTTCTTAATCTTTTCTTCTCACGATCTGGACGAAATTTCGCTCTTTACTCTATACAAGAGTAGTATTACTTATTCTGTGGCACACCACAGAATAGGTAAAAAGTATTATGAAATGTTTAGGTAAGTGATATAAAACTAATAGTTCTGTGAATAGTAGACCTCACGAGTACCCTTTACAGCATTTTTCTGGTAAATACATTTAGCGGATATGAAAAAAGAAAGAAAAATTAATCGTATTTTTATTTTAAATATAATGACCAAAAATAATGACGATATCCTCAAGATCCGTTCATAAATAACGCGACAGCAAACTTCCTTCTTTTCTCCCCCATTTTACCTCCTACCAAAAAGCTCTGGACAAAAGTAGAGTTTTAAAGCAAAAAACATGTGTGCCAAGTTTGGTGAAAATCCGTTAAGCTTTTTATTGACACTCTGATTCAAATTTTCAGATATTTCAAATCCAGTGATAAACTGTAACTGGTCAAACGATACTCGGTGGGCAATCGACCACAATTACTGTCAAAACAATGGCAACCGATCATTCGTACCGTTAGGAGCCTGCGGCTTTTCGGTCAAAAGTGGCTAGATCCTGCAATCATATTTATAGTTTCTGTATACAAAGGGCCAATGGATATGTAGAATGAACTTTTTTTTTATGTAAGACCTCTACCTCTAGAGATATCTGGGTGATATCTGAAGCATGACAAAAGTAATAATATTATTTTAGTATACGAGTGAACCAACCAACATAAAATAACGTGTCATTAAATAGTTGGGCGATTTTCAACTTTCTCTGTCCGATATATAGGTATAACATAAAACTATCAACGCAGCCTTTCAAATTACAGAATTTAATACAGCAGATGTTACTTCGAAACACATTCCAATAGATCAGTACATACAAGGAATTTAGATGACTGAACCGGAAGAACATTCGCAAGTAGGCTACTACGATGACTCAATTGTTTCATGTGAGGCAGATATGGCACATTAATCTTTGAAGGAATCGAGAAATGTCTTCGAAATAGTTTCTAATAGATAGAATTTTGTAATCTGGTGCCAAAAATTTTAATGACTATTATGACGTTAGAACTAATCTGTAATAACAACTAAATCCCTTACCAACACATGTTTGATAGTTTGAGCAGATTTAACTAATATAATTCACATTGAATATTTGTATGACAGATCTGGTGATTTATTGCGTCAGTAAAGGAAGCATAACGTTATTTTTGGTGTGTCCGTGGCGGCTATGGCGTAACAATTTAAGCCATATCAGGAATATCTAAAAGAATTTAGGAACTATATCTAGCTTGTTTCTTGGAAATACATGGAGAGTTGTCTTTTACACACTCATTATAAATAAATGTGGGTGATTACACAAGGAAATGTTTGGCAATTCAAGTATTATTGTAATATTTAATTTTAGACGTAGTGACAGACATTTTCCGTACTAATTATTTAAAGAAAAACCAAATAGGGTTTCATTAATATTAGACAAATTCTTATTTTACTTTTGTTTTATAGATTAATTTCAAGCCCAACTAATCTAATTCGACTATACTTTTAAAACTTTCCTCAGTTCATAATATAATGTAGTAAATACACTGGAGAGTTTTTGTGTTGTCAGTTGGAAGATCAAAGACTTGTCCTGCTTTAGCTTCTACACTGACGGCACAGAAACTCTCAGTTCTTATTATCTCAGTCCAATTATCTATCAGGTTTTTATTATACCACTTAGGTGACAGATACGCAGACGGCCTACCTGAAGGAAAGTGGTTACCGTGGCCTATGGACGTGTGCAACATTAGGGGAGTTACACTCGCGCCGCTGACCCTTTAAGAACCTCCTAATGCCCTGCTCGAAGAACCCCATATTGTAATCGCTTGGAAAAACCACGGCACGGAAGTTCTATCATACCTAACTGTGCGTACCTACTGTTTCAAGTCGCAATGTGTGGGGGTGGACCGTGTGCTTGTCTACCACCCAACTGATATAAAAAAACCTAATATTTAAAGTTCGTTAACCTAAATAGAAGTAGTTAAACTATTGTGGGGCCTAACGATATGTGTTCCATAAAAATACTGTAAACTTCATAATTACATAAACATACATAGGGTAGGCAGAGTTGCTAGCACCCACATTTCGCCAGTTTATGTTTAGGTCTCAATGTAATAGGTGGCGAGCCTATTGCCGTTAACCGATCACTTATAAACCTGTGATAAATACACACATAACTTCGAAAAGCATCGAAAAGTCATTGGTGTGTGCCATGGTAAAACCTGAGATCGAACCCGAGTCCTCGTCTCAGCAGTCCATTACCCATACCACTTGGCTATTTGGATATCATAATTAAATTGATTAAAATATATAGGTAAACGGATATATGTATAGAAGAGTTTGGATGGTTTCGGGCGAAGGTTCTAATTTTTTCTATATCTTAATCCATTTGAATAGTTAGTCTCTCATTTAGTCATTATCCTCTTTATGTAATTTGTAGCAAGATGAGCGTCAATATACCACTGGTAAACTCCAGATGGTTTGTGTGGTATGTACGATAATCAAAATGTACCATCTTTGTAATCTATACTAATATTATAAAGCTGCAGTTTGTTTGTTTGTTTGAACGCGCTAATCTCTGGAACTACTGGTCCGATTTGAATGATTCTTTCAGTGTTAGGCAGCCAATTTATCGAGGAAGGTTTTAGGCTATATATCATCACGCTACTACTTAAGGGAGTGGAGCATAGATAATAAATGTTAACAAAGTCGGCACTTTTTCATACATATTTTGAAGACTAAAACATACGGGCTCAAAGGGATATGCAGCTTCAAAATATACCCCGGGCGAAGCTGGGGTGGGTCAGCTAGTTTGGAAATCCTAAAAAAATGCTTTAAAATTTCATTCTATAACATAATAATTAGTTCTATAAAAGGATCCTTTTTCTAAAACTTGTTTACGCACATTGAAAGTTTACGCACATTGCTGCTTTAAAGTAAATTTATTCGGTCTTATTTTCGCTCGTACTATTTGACCATTGTTTACGCCAAAGTGTCGAGTAGTTTATTTTATGTAGTTAGTTACGCTTTTTATTAGGTCTCTGCTGCCTAGGCTAGATTTCGTTTAATAAATATTTATGTCGCTAGTATCACTGTACATGTAATAAAATAGGAGAGGCAATAAAATAAATGCTTCGTTTATAGAATTTATGAAGTGTGTGTATGAAGAATAATGTTTTCATTTAGAATACAAATTACTATTTTTATTGAAGAATATTGGCAACCCCAACTACCTATATTCCCTTTAACCCTTCCAACTAACCTAAATTGCTTGTGCTAGAAGTGGATTCACGTCGGTAGTGTAATGGCCAGGATTCAAACCCGGGACTTCTCGACGTAAGGCCGACTCCTTAACCACTAAGTCACTGAGGTTGCGCAATGACAAATAGAACTTGCAATAACTAGGTTGAGATTTTGAATACCATGCTACATGTTGATATTTATATAAATATCAGCAGGAGATAACATAACATAAACTCACGCCTATATCCCCGAAGGGGTAGGCAGAGGTGCTAGCACTCACATTTCGCCAGTTTATGTTTAGGTCCCAATGTAATAGGTGGCGAGCCTATTGCCATTAACCGGGCACTTATAAACCTGCGATAAATTCACACATAACTTCGAAAAGCATCGAAAAGTCATTGGTGTTTGCCATGTTAAAACCTGGGATTGAACCCGAGACCTCGTCTCAGCAGTCCATTACCCATACCACTAGGCTACCGCGGCGCATCAACAGGAGTCAACTCTGAAAACAAGGAATCTAGCTAGATTTCTTCCCCAACTCAGCTTAATTGGGGAAGTTGACAAGAATATATCTTTATTAGCGACATAGTCATGTTGTGGCTAAGGTCCGTAAATAAAGATTAATATACCTTTATTCATTGTTTTTGTAATACAGAAATTCTCGTTTTTACAGACTTGGCAGCACGTATGTGACGCCCCTAGTGTTGCACACGTCCATTGGGCACGGAAACCACTTTCCATCAGGTGGGCCGTGTGCTTGTCTATCACATAAGTGGCATAAAAAAGTAATATCTAGAGTTGAGATTACATTATGATAACAAACGAGTTGAAGAGTTTGCAGGAAATTTGAGTACTGCTAATAATGCTGAACTATGCGTATGAATACTAACTTCAATATTTTTGTTCTCAATGATTATTATTTATCTTCTTATTTAGTCCTTTCCACTTATTTATCATTTAGAGTTTAGTATAGTAAAGAAGTTATAATTAATCATCCTGCTGTAAACACATTTATTAATAAAACAATATATTTTCAAAATTATATTACTATAGATACCTGATTGCTATAAAAAATAACTAAAAATTAATGTTTTGTATCTTATCGGAGTGATAATTCGAGATAAAATGTATCTCGCAAAGCATGACCCCGTTTCACTCTCAAACACTGCTGTCAAAATCCTATCTGTGATTGTAGTAGTTTAGAATGTACGTAGATACTTATCTAATATAGGAACGACTAATTAATTATTTATATAATTGAGTATTTTCTAGTGGTTAAAATAACTTCTTTAACTGAACTTATTAAATTGAGAATGGTAAAAGACCGGTAAAAACTGTGTCGGTTATTATTTTGTATTAATTATTTATTTTTATCGAAAATATTTCGATTTATGCTAAGATGAATAAAAAGATGAATAGGAATATTATAAAGAAAAGTTTATCGAAAACGAAATATACTAGGCTTATCTCTGTTACTTCACAGAATCAATATATAATATGCATAGTAGGTAGGTACTCGTGTGGAAGCGAAGTGAAGCTAAGCTGATGGAGGCAAAATTGAATGAAACACAGCGGATTATCGATGCTGCCTTAAGCCAATCTCGGTACGAATATTGCATTCACGGCTTTACACTACAATCTGATGGCCTTAGGAAAACATTGAACCTTTAGAGAGATTTAAATTTGCATTCGATATAAGGAATTCTATACAGATGAGATGCCCGGTTAATGTCAATAGGCTCGCCACCTATTACATTGGGACCTAAACATAAACTGGCGAAATGTGGGTACTAGCACCTCTGCCTACTCCTTCGGGGATATAGGCGTGAGTTTATGTTATGTTATGTATATATTTCTATCTATATTTCTATTTTTTATGTCACGTAAGAGAAAATATCAGAGGTAGGTGCTTATTAAAAACACTGAGCTAATGAGAAGACGAGTTACACAACACAAGGTGTTTTAAATCAATTCATAAACGTCGTAAATATTTCGATAAATATGTTCTGTGGAACATAGGTCAACCCATCCATATAATCACGCCTTCATCCCCGGAGACAGAGACGAATTAACACCAACATTTCACCAATTATTGAATTCGGTCCCACGGAATACGGGTTGAGCCTATTGCCGTCTTCTGGGCACTATTGTTGACTCGACCCATGCATCTGTGGCTGAGTCTGGGCTGTATATATCTGTCTGGTGTTAAACAGCCCTATCCCTTAGTCGCCTTGTACGACACCGCATGGGAAGAGATGTGGTGGTCCAAATTCTACTCTGCTGGGAACCATGCGGCTTGAACATAGGTTCCTACATAAAAAATGTTAATGATAGGTACAGTACCAAATAAAAAATACCCGACAAATTTGATTGAGTACATTTCTCCTTTTTGAAATCGATTAAAATAACTAATAAGCACAACATCGACAAGTCATTAGATTTATCGACATAAAACGTACCTACTTACATTTTAGTTTGTACCTACTCATGACAATTCTTGAATATTACTTATTACTATTCAACAAGAGATGGCAGTACTGTTAGTAGAAGGTTGGTTACATAGACATTTTCTACTAGTGCATACTAGATGGCGCTGTAGTACAAAATTGAAAATGCGTACGTCAGCATGCGATCAAAAGAGTCCTTATTATTATTTAATTTGATTAGGCATATAACTACAGTACAGTTCTGCTGTTTCTCCTCTTTTTCGAGCGGAATATTTCGTTTGTTTCTTGAGATTTAGTGTTAACTAGTCGTAAATTATATAACATTCTAGTAGTCTGTACAACATTCTACACAACGCTACCTAGACCCATACTAAGCATAGCTTAACTAGCTTATGAAATGAATCTAGACTAGATACATTTTTTTTGTAAATACATACATATTTCACATAGAAACACCCAGACCAATGCAAATATCTATATAATATTATATTCATGCATACAAAAATTTGCACTGAGCGGGAGTCGAATGCGTATCAGTCGAACGGTCTACCGTACCGCTACACCACAGTGGTCATCAAATTCTTGAACACTAACAAATTTAGCTACCTACATTCTTTACGGGTATTATGAAAGAGAAAAGACCACCGGCCGTCTTTTGCTCTCCTTCATCCAAAAGTCAATTCTGGATACATCTAAAGTGTACTTTAGAATCTGGGATCCACTCTTCTTCTCCTTTCCATAATTTGTTTATTTTAACTTTTACGGGAGCGACTGACGTCTGCCAACCCCGTCCAAAGAGGAAGTCCTGTTTCAGAGCCTCATCCGTTAATTAACAGTTTGACACAGCACTAGCAACAAGCTTATAACCTTAAGTTATGTCCAACGAAAGTTGCTTCGATGAACATCAACCAAATTATGGAAATGTGGAATAGGAGAGTGGCTCCAAAGGACAAGCTTTGCGTTCAAACGGGAATGATTCTCCTATGCAACAACATAGGAGAGCCAATCCCGGTTGCACAGCCAAGCTAAAGCTAAAAAAAGTGCGTTGTACTGGTTTTTATAGTTAAGGGGTACCTAAGTAGCTTGGCTATCTTGCTTATGTACTATAAAAAAGTGAACTTACCTTACAATCACCTTGCACACAGATGGCTCTGAAGCCTGGTTTCGTACAGGGAGTACCGTCCACAACGAGTGCTAGTGAAGCATAAAACTGCTGGCCACGAGGTCGACAGTTCAGCGTGCATGGTGAGTCTCCTAGAAAATAGATAGTTCAATTCAGTTCAATTCTTAATTAATGGCTCTGTGCTTTTAGCATCAATTCCGCCAATGTCCTGTAGTAGTTTATACAATTATTAATGGCGAGACGCCAATGTCCAGTATTTCAAGAAATTTTACCAGAGCCACGTTAGCCACGCCAGTAAATTTGTTTCCGTATATCCACCCCCACGAGATTTAGGTGGTCGATCAGGACGTGTGGTTGGATTTTAGGGGGCTCAAATTTAATACTGAAGCTTTTGATACTTGTCTTGCTGTCCCCTCTAGACAAGTGGCAATACGTTTGTAGAATAGAACAGAATAGATTGATAAAGGTATGGAATTGCTATACTTTGACGACTGTTATAAACGTCAACATACATGTCAACCGCATGCATTCATCGTCCTAGTCTTTTACCCCGTTTACAATATTGTTAAGGGGGGAAGATTTTAGGAACTCTGTAGTCCCCATACACCCGAGGAGAGGGCCAGCTCGTGAGAGATGGCCCTGGGTCGGCCGAGGTGCGAGGGATATGCCTGTCAACCTCATCTTCGGCAACCAAAACGACCCACAGACGGCGTGCGTTTTAGTCGGTTCGAGTCCGACATAACCTCTTCAACCGGCTCCGGTGGGGAGGTATCCGTGGATTATGCGCACGTAAAAAAAAAAAAAAATAGGAATATTGGTGTAAAAACTAAATAATTCATGTATCTATTTTCTGCTTGCAGTTTCACATAAAAATGGTGAAGCGAGAATACCGCTACACCCAGATATGGTAAAATATTTTTGCTCTAAACAGCTTATTTAGTAAGTAGCTTTGACCATATACTCGTAAGTACTTTATAGACATAGTAGGTACTATTCGCAAAAAACTGTTGAAAATACGCCGAATGTCCCAAAGTAGTAGATATTTTTTACGCCGCGTTGGAGTGCCACGTACTGTGTCTATAGACTTTATATATAATTATATTGACATTGTATAATGTAAGTAATTGAAATCATTGCTAATAAACTTACCATCAACATACGGCACCCAGGTATAGAACCTGCCGCGGAACGGCCGACGGTCGTAAAGCGCGCACTGCTCAGCTCGAGGATCGCGAACTGGCCCTGGACATGCCTGACAAGGAAAATGAAGAAATTATGTGTATATTTAAAAAAAATACAATAAATAAAATACTTCGGGGAGATGGGCCTCGTCAGCATTGGGCTGCAACCCGTCTAAGAGAAGGAAAACTCTGAAATCAAAACCGGGGAGATGGGCCTCGTCAGTATTGGTCTGCAACCATCTAGGAGAAGGTCACTCCGAAATAAAACCAACTCTCAGGGAGCATACCCGAGAAAAAACCCCGATCCAAGGTGTTAGCCGACCCGTGCCAAGGATTCGTGACCAGAGGGCAAGCTGGTGTAACGGAGGGTGTCTGTGTTGGCGGTCACAGGACACACTTGAGATTCCGCCTTACCTCCGTAAAGGGCTCTGCGGGGGTGGACCATATTTTCCCTATGACTCGTGGGAACGCAATGATTCCAAAAGTTAATCATCCGCATGGCGGCGACGCGGTACGCCACCCGTCACGTCTCGTTTCCAGTGGGGGCGAAAAGTGGCTCACGGAGAGCCGTTTTGCTACGTTGAATGTTGGAGGAGGAATGGAAGAAAAAATGAATGATGTTTGTAAGATGATGGATGAAAGAAGGATTGATGTGCTTTGTGTGAATGAGACGAAGAGGAAAGGATGTGACACCACCAAGCACGGACCCTACACCGCGTACTGGTCGGGAGTACCCAATACCGACAGAGCTTGCCAGGGAGTTGGTGTCATCCTATCTGCTAGAATGGCTGAGTGTGTGAATATATTCGAATGTGTGAATGCTAGACTGATGTGGATGAGAATGAAAGTGGGACTCACTCGTATTTTTGTCGTAGGGGTTTATGCTCCTGTAGACTCCGGTACGAATACGTCCCAGGAAGTACAAGAAGAAAGAGAACAGTTTTGGGAGAGTTTAAGAGATGTATTAAGAGAATGTAAGGATAATGAAAGAATCATAATGCTAGGTGATTTTAATGGATGGGTAGGACTGAAACGAGATGGATTTGAAAGGGTTCTTGGCAAGTACGGAGATGAACGAGTGAACGAAAATGGAAAAGGTTTGCTTGAAGTATGTTTGGAATGGAACCTTTGTGTGTCAAACACGATGTTTCGACACAAAAGGATTCATATGTATACAAGAGAAGCGAAGAATGTCAGTAAAAGTATGATTGATTTTGTAATAGTGGATGAAAGATTGAGAAAAAATATTCTAGACGCTAGGGTATATCGCGGTGTGGGTATCCATACAGATCACTTTTTGGTTATGTGCCGTATAAGTGATCTCTTTAAAGGATGGAGACGTAGAAGGCGTGAGCCCATAAGTGTTCTAGAAAGAATAAAAGTAGAAAACTTGCAAGAAGATAAAGTGAGAGAGGAGTATGGAAGCAAATTAACTGAAAGGTTTCATGATCTTGATAGTATTTGTGAGATTGAGGAGTTATGGAAGGTATTCAAAGATGAGATTGTGAGTGTGGCTTCCCAAGTATGTGGTATAAGTAAAAGAAGTAAAGTGCAAAAGGTGAAGCATGCATGGTGGGATAAAGAAGTGCAAAAGTTGGTATGTGAGAAAAAGAAAGCGTGGCTTGACTGGCTCTCAGTCAGAGCTAATGAGAGAATGCAGCAAGCTACAATTGAGAATGTGGATGAAGCGAAAGATAAATATAGAAGACTGAAAGGGATAGTGAAAGGAGTGATTGCTAGAAAGAAAAAGGAACAAAAAGACGTGTTTGATGAAAGGTTATCTGAGGATTTCCAGACGAACATTAAGTTCTTTTGGAAGTCCATTCGTTTAGCCAGAGGAGAAACACAGAGCTCCGAGCTGAACGCTATTAGAGACCAGAATGGAAGTATTGTAAAAGGTGAGGAATGTGTGTTAAAAAGATGGCAGGACTATTTTGAAAGCTTGTTTGAAAGAGAGGATGGTGTACATGCACTAACCTCGGTGATGGATGACTATGTTGATGCTGATAAAAGTGGTATTAGTATGAATGAAGTTGTGAGTGCATTAAGAAGTATGAAAGCTGGTAAAGCAGCGGGATATGATAAGGTGACAGTCGAGATGCTGAAGGCTGGACAGGGCCTTGTAGCAAGTCAGTTGTGCCGCCTTTTCAACATATGTTGGGTTAGCGGTCGTGTACCAAGTGATTGGTGTAAGGCCGTTATAGTTCCACTTTACAAAGGAAAGGGCTCGCATCAAGACTGCAAAAACTACAGGGGCATTAGCCTACTCAGCGACGTCGGCAAACTGTATGCGAAAGTGTTGATTGAGAGAGTTATGAAAGAAACCGATGAGAAAATATGGGATGCACAAGCGGGTTTTAGAAAGGGAATGGGATGTACGGATCAGGTCTTTTCATTGCGAAGCATAGCCGAGAAATTTTTGGCCAAGAGTCAAAAGGTCTATTGCGCATTTGTGGATTTGGAAAAGGCCTATGACAAAGTGGTGAGGAATGAACTTTGGTCGGTACTGTCTATGTATGGGGTGAGCAGCAACCTTATTCGAGCTGTGAAGTCTCTCTATGAGGACTCCAGAGCTTGCGTGAGGATACATGGGTCATACACTGAATGGTTTAGTATCCAAAAAGGGGTTAGACAGGGATGTGTAGCGTCACCATGGCTGTTTAACTTATTCATGGACAGTTGTTTGCAAGATTTGAAAGATAAAGAATGTGGTTTAAGAATGAAGAATTTACTCGTCAAATGTCTTCTTTATGCTGATGATCAGGTTTTACTGGCGTCATCGGCAGATGAGTTGCAGGAGATGGTAACAACTATGCATGAAGCTTTTGAGAGGAAAGGAATGAAAGTAAATGTTAGTAAGACAAAAGTTATGGTTTTTGAAAGAGATGAATGTGTGACAGAGTGTAGGATTTGTATAGATGGAGAAAAAGTGGAACAAGTGAATGAGTTCATATATTTGGGAACATTGTTTACGAGAGATGGAAAGCATGAAGAAGATGTTGAAAGGAGAGTGATGGCTGGAAATAGAGTGAATGGGGCACTACACAACTTTATGAGCAGCCGGAAAGTGTCCGAAAAGGCACGACTGGCTGTACATGGAGGAGTATTGGTGCCGACTCTTATGTATGGTAGTGAAAGTTGGGTGTGGCAGAAAAAGCATCAGAGTAGAGTAAATGCAGTAGAAATGCGTGCGTTGCGAAGTATGTGTGGCTTGACCTTGAAAGATAGAGTGAGAAATAGCGTGATAAGAGAACGATGTGGAATGATAGAAGATGTAGTGATGAGAATTGAGAGAGGAATGTTGAGATGGTTTGGTCATGTTGAGAGAATGAATGAAAGAAGACTAACGAAACAGGTGTATGAGGCGAGTGTGGATGGTACCGTCGGAAGGGGAAGACCTAGGCGCACATACCTGGACCAAATCGGGGAAGTTTTAGAAAAGGGGCAGGTCAGGAGTACTCTAAACCGACGAGCATGCATGAAGAATGTAATGAGAGTGAATGAAGCGAGAGTAATATGTCAGGATCGTAGCAAATGGAGATCCGTGATCTCTGCCTACCCCTATGGGAGACAGGCGTGATTTTATGAATGTATGTATGTATTTAAAAAAAATACATTTCACATTTAACAATAAACGCTTAATGATAAAGTAAGGTGAACAATCAATAAAAAATCACATTACAAGTAATATTTTTTTGTTCGGAAATTACGCTATACAACACTCAAATAATTAAATTCAAAAATAAATAATTAATTTGGTTTAAAAACTCTCAAACCCTTAGGCAAAAGTCTGCACCAGAGCCTCAAAGGAACTAATTTAGTTTGTTTATATGTAATAAGTATATAAATAAGGTGACCATAAGGCTGGCCTTTACCTCGCTCAAAGATTTGGCATCGCCATTCAGCGTGGTAATGCCGCCAGCATCTTGGGCACGGTACCAGTAGAGATCGATGAGGAGGAATGTTTCGATGTCTAAAATTACAGTCTCCTTCTCTTTCTCAATTCCATTTTTGTATATATTGTTTAGTTAGCATAGTTTTATATAAATTTGTAAGTAATTGTATATTATAATAGAATATTTTATTAAATTAAAACATAAATAAAAAATCCTATGAGCATGAATATCCAGTTTCTCTTTAAACAATTTTTTTTCTCGATATGTTGAAGTGGTGTAAATAATCATTTCCAAGAATGAATGACTATGCATGATTGTTTAATACGAGCTAAATCTAAATAACACCAAATAATTCACGATGAAATCCGTAAAAATGATTTCATTTCCATCTGATTACAATAGGTACCTAATGTGGAGTCTTCTTTCAAACGCCAGAAATAGATCAATAGAATTGTTTTACCTAAATAAACCAAAACTTTAAAATGCATATAAACTTTCTGGCACAAAGAATAGGTACTATGGAACCCGAAAACGCATGGTAGGTCAAGGTACGTCAAGTATTCTACTACAATAAGTCTATAAGTTGTCCAAAACATCAAATAAATAATTCTTATTAAAAAAAAAAAAAAAAATCCGACTGCCATCTAAAAGATCAAAACAAGTTTGATAGCGTGTATATATATGTATGTATATGTATATAATTATATGTATAATGTAATATATATATATGTATATACCTAGTCTAGCCATAAATATTGTTACGAAGAAAAAACATTTTTTTTATTGCAAATAATATTTATTACTTTTACAGTGTGTTAGTTTAATACATAAATATAAAACAATTTAAAATATAAAAAGCTTATTCGAAATGGTCTCCATTGGCTGCAACACAGTCCTTTAAACGTTGAGGCCAGTTATCAATAGAAGCACGCACTCTTTCCATGGGAAATTCTTCACTGCCAATCGTATGGATTATTTCAGGGACTCCAAATTATCATGGCGTTTAGAACAAGCCATACTCTCTAAAACTGACCATAAATCATAATCCAGCGGATTAAGATCGGGACTAGACGACGGCCAGTCTTCAGCTCTGATGAAGTCCGAAACGTTCACTTCCAACCAAGACGGCGTGGACCGAGCTTTATGACCCGGCGCTGAGTCTTGTTGGAAGGACCATACTTGGTTATTGAACATGGTGTTGTTAAGGGGTTTAACTACCTTCTCAATAATGGTATTTTGATACACTTGTGCCGATGTTTTGATACCTTTTTCACAAAAATATGGCTCAGTCACTCCTTCATAGCTAACACCCCACCAAACCATCTCTGAAGTCGGATAATGCCCACGTTGCACTCTGTCGACTAATTGGGTAGCTTCCTTAGAGCTTTGAGCATAAATACGGTCATTTTGTTTGTTAAAATGTTGCTCAGTTGTAAAGATTTTCTCATCCGTAAACAAATTTTTTCTGTGACCTCCCTTTGCGTACAGCTTTAGTAGTTTTTTTTTTCTTTAGTAATAGTCGCTTTTTTAAATTATCAGTTAAAAAATTACCAGTGCGTCTCTTATAGGCTGCAAGTCCTTTTAAAAGTCATCTTTTAAAAAGTCCCGAGATAAAATCTTTTGCTTTCGGACAGGATTTCTTCGAATTCTTTCCCTTACTGCTTTGACCACCTTTTTCGTACGAACACTACGTGGACGGCCAGATCTTTTTCTGTCACAAACAGAGGAGGTCTCATTGTACCTATTAATAGCCCGGTACACAAACATTTGACTAATACCAAGCGTATGGAGAGTTTTAAAAATTACATTCGGCTCCATACCAACTTTGTGTAATGCAATCACAGCGATTCGGTTTTCTTTATCACCCCACTCCATTTTAATATAGCAAAATATTGTACAATGTATTGGCGCCAAAATTAGAAAACACAATGAACAATCGTATAAAAATGACAGATTCCAAATTCAAATGTAATATCTTTCTTATTTTGATTGTAACAGTATTTATGGCCAGACTAAGTATATAATAAGTCGGGTTTTAATTTTTATATAATTAATTTTATTTTAAACTTTTTAGTTATGATATGATATGTTGTATATATTTTTATAATCACTTTCAAATTCCTTTTATTTTAATACCCTACTCAATAAATTTGAACTATTGTTTTTTCTCGTCTCACATTTGGTCACCAAAAATCCACTTTTTGCTGTCATTTTATGTACTCTATGATACTCGGAAGACAACTACCTTTCATTTGAGAAGCCATTTATCGAAATCCGTAGTCCACTAGAGAGGAACAAAGAAAACTACATACTTACATACATAGATACATGCATAATTACGCGCGTAAAATATTACCCTCGCTTGCGCAGTTGGGTAAAAAGTTTTTAACACTATTTTCATTGAAGCAGTAATCGTTATTCTAAAAGATTTACCTAAATAGAACTTTATTTACTCTGTGGGCTATTATTGGCTATAATTAGACCTGCATGTTTCAGACATGAAATCTTCTTCTGTCATAGCAAATAACTAATAAATATATTCATGGATCAGAAGACAGTACAGACAGTACAGATTTCGCACAAACATTTTTAATGTACAACAGATTTAACTAGTTGTTAAAGTAAACTTTTAATTTTTTATAGCGGTCTTCACAGTATTATGAAACTTTAGTTGCGTGACTGATATGTAAATATAAATCATGTTGAACCAGTCATTGACCCGCGAAGAAAGAGATTGCCGCTTCGACAATGAGTTGTGTTTATTTATTATTTTTGTGAATCATCGTTTTTCACTTAGTGTGTGCTCGAAGTGTTTCCAGTACTACTACCGCAGATTCTACCAATGAGAGAAAAGAGCGCCGTTACGTTTTACCTATTAATTCATATTAATTTTAACCTAAAACTCGTGTCTTCGGTTGCCGGAGGTGAGATACCGGAGACATAATATCTTTCACGCGCCGGTCTCCTCAGAGCCATTTATTTCGAGATAGTCCCGTTCGGGTGTAGGGAACATGGCCACGTTGACCCCATCTAGCCTCCGAATATGAGGACGCACATTGCACCGCCACCACGGCTTGCTTCTGCCCTACGCTCATGAAGACCCAAGTTGCCTTCGCTTATTTAAGAAGATACTCACAATAGTATTGCACTCATGATAGCGCCGCCCGAGTCCTGGGCAGTCAGGCCCCGTTGTGTTCGGCACGGTAATCACGCTCCTTACTCGTCTCCCATGCTCCGCACTCCTCACCAGTTTCCTTCTCTTTCTGCTGCGACGCATTCTGTAATGTAAATTTAAAAATTGAATTTTTTTTTTCATCTACGCGCCAATCAATCTCTTCAGGGACACTGTACACATCGACGGTTGAAAAGCAAAAAGATACAAGCGACATCGACATTTCATACAAAAAAAGGTCTTAAAGCACATGAAACACTCTTTACAACACAGTGTAATTTGCGTATCAACTGTACTTGTCGCTTACGTCCTTTAGCCTTTCAACCGTCGACATGCAATATATTGACGATAAAATACATATTTTTAACTGTACGCGCTTCATTGTCAATATTATTGCAAGTGTGCGGTCAACCTTACATATCAATCAAAATCTCTGCCGCTGAACTACACAACTCGTAAATAACGCCATAGTTGCACACGTTCAATCAATCAAAACACGTCGTCAGGCACTGAATATCTATCGGGGTACCGTTACAATGGATGTCAGGGGAGGATATTACCATACTCATCATGTATGGCAGACGAATTGGAGATCGAGATTAAGATGCTCGTTAGATAAGCTGTTCAATAAATAATTATGCATTTACTTCACGACTCTTCTTTTGTAATGGGAACGCAAGTGCATGAAATACAGACAAAAGTCTAGCAATGCATTTAATTACCTCGCAATAATGAGCACTCAATACTATCGTCATCATTATCAACATACACACATCAACAAAGTCTAGGGAACAAGGACATTTCTAGTTTTTATTTAAAAACCCTTTCTTGTAATAGTGAGTGTTTTATATCAATAGAAGGGTATTTTTATACCGTTTTTAATTTTAATTTTAATAAAAACATTTTCATACAATTTTTTTTTTTTTTAAGAAAGAATTGAATAGTGCCAATATTGAGTATTACAACCTTCTATGATTAGGCACAAAAATAACGAGGTAGTAAGAAATACAGTAATTAACCGTACTTTAAACGTTTTTAATAATCTGTAGGACCTCCTAAAGCATTAGTAACAGCTCGATAACGGCGTGGCATACTTAGTATGAGATTGTCAATCATCGTCTGTGGAATATGGCTCCATACACTGCGAAGGTGTAAAAAAGTTGTTCTTCAGTGTTCAGATTTTCCAAAGAATCACTGAAAGCTCTTCTCCCAAGCAAATCCCAGGCATGCTCTATGGGATTGAGGTCGGCAGACTGAGCAGGCCATTCCAACGTCGTCATATTGTGCTCGCTTAACGCATTGACCACTACCCTCGCGGTGTGTGACCGTGCATTATCTTGCATGAACATAAAATCTTGACCGAACTGCTGTCGATGAGGGATTACCATGGGGTGTATAACCTCCTGAATGTATTGGTTTGCATTCAAATTGCCCCGTATCCAAACGAGGTCGGTCCTTCCACCAAGGCGAATTCCAGCCCATACCATGATTGTTCCACCTTGGTAAGGATGAACTTCTTGCGGATTCTGGAGACGACTCCGACGTCCAGGAACTTGCCATATACGCACTCTTCTCGAATCAGGATGAAAACCGAAGCAAGATTCGTCGGAAAACAGAACCCGTGCCCATTGATGGTCGGTCCACTGTAAATGTGCGTTAGCCCACAATAAGCGACGACCTCGATTTCCACGTCGAAGAGCTGGAACCCTAAGCGGTCTGCGAGCATAAAGATTGGCTTCGTGTAGTCTTCTTCTGACAGTTTGATCGCTAATAACCACTTGATACTGAGACTGGAGGCCTGCGACCAACTGACGAGCAGTAATCGTGGGTTGCCGCCTTGCGGAATTTTGCAAGAAACGATCTTGTCGCGGGGTAGTAACCCTATTTCGTCCCCTGTGACGTTCGGCAACATCCCCTGTAGACCTGTAGCGTGCCCATAATCTGCAAATTACGCTTGGTTGGGTGTTGACAGCATCCGCTACGTCGCGTTGAGTTCGTCCAGCTTGCAGCATACCAACAGCCCTTAACATCTCTTCGCGACTTAAATGACGACGTGACATGATGACTACAGTCACAAAAATGCACAAACCATACGTAAAAGACGTATTATTGATAATAAACGTTATTTACAATCAAAAAAAATAATTTTTATTTTGCCTCAGAGAAACTGCACAATCAAACACTTTTAAAAGTTTTCCCTCCATATTCGAAAATCATTACTTATTTAAATTTATTTTTAAATTTCGAACAACTCTGTAATCTACTTTATTCTATTTTTATTTATTTGCTGCCAGTTATTTGCAAAACAAGATTTACACGAAAAAAAATAATTGGGGTCATCTTGTTCCCTAGACTTTGTTGAGGTGTTTATTTCTTTAACGTATTTGTGGTCCCCCCGAAATCTTTAGAATTCAAACAAAACCTCACCTGTAAGCTGTTGTCGTGTTGATTGACGGACTTTAGCTTTTTCTTTCGGGGTTGGGGAATCGGATAACAGTTGATATCGGAAAGACCAAAAAATAATTAAAAGTGCTAAGCGATATGGCATTTCTCTTCAGAATCATAACTACACAACACGAGTTAATATAGTAGGATGCTGAAACAACCCAACATTTAACACAAAGATTATCTTCTTTCTAAGTCATAATTCCAAATGTATTAGATTTTTTTTATACCACTTAGGTGACAGACAAGCTCACGGCCCACCTGATGGAAAGTGGTTACCGTGGCCTATGGACGTTTGTAACACCAGAGGAGTCACAGTCGCGCTGCCAACCCTGTAAGTACAGAGTTTCTGTGCCGTCAGTGTAGAAGACAAAGCAGGACAAGCCTTTAGTCTTCCCACTGTCAGCACAAATTCTCCAGTGAGCTCTGGCTACCCTACTCACCGCTGGGAACACAACACGAAGTCATTATAATCGCGGTATTCTGTAGGGCGGAGGTACTTCCCCAGTCGGACTGCTCAATTAGGCGGAAATACCGCCCTGTCCTACCTTTCGGAATCTGTGATCTATATATATACCGATTGCCCTTGTGCAATCGGTTCTGGTCTATTGCATTCCTGTATGGGGAGGAGCGGCAAAGACAAAAATTATAAAAGTGGAAAGAGCGCAACGAGCTTTATTAAAAATAATGTATTTTAAAATAAAGAGATTCTTTACTGATAAACTTTATCAAATCAGTGATGTGCTCTCTGTCCGAAAATTATATATATCCCAGACAATAATGAAAAAACATAAGACTTTAATTTACGACTCAAACATGAATAACTCTAAAAGAAGATCATATAAAGTGGTCCAAGTGCCTAAAACTAGAACTACCTTTGCTTCTATACAGTTTAACAAGAGATCGGCTCAATTGTATAATGCAATAAACAAAGAGCTTAATATTTATTCAAAAAAGTACTATGAATGTAAACAGAGTATAATGAAATGGATAAAGCTACTGACATATGAAGATACGGAAACACTTTTACAGCCTACTATTTAGATACACATATGCACGCTCACACACGAACACGCATACACACATACAGGCACACGCGTACACACACACACTCACACACACACACACACACACACACACACACACACACACACACACACACGCACACGCACACGCTCACGCTCACGCTCACACATACCTACTCATATTCCTATACACGGAATATTATAAACAAAATAAATTTAAGAAAATTGTAAGCAAAGAAATAAGAAAAATTAAAACTTTATAACTTTATTGATTAGCTTAACATTGTATTGTGTTAATAGTTACAACCTATGAAATGGAGGAGCGGAGGCTCCTAACACAGGCACTTCTTGCTTAAAAGGAGTCTTCAAATACCATCTATGTAAACCATGTTTATTGACACAATAAAATATTTTTTAATTTAATTTAATTAATATACTGTGTCAGAGATTCGTCCAGCTGTCTAACAGGTGCACCAACTAACAGGTGAGATTAGCTTTGTCCCAGATATGGTAGTAAAGTTATCCAGTCCATCCATCCATCCATTCATCAATGATATCCAAGTTTAATAGCCCGTATGAAATATACAATCCAATTTAATTTAAAAAAATTCGAAGGGGTGTGCAGAAAAGAATTAATTACCTACATATTTCACAACTCATTTTTTTCGGTCCCATGTTTCGGGCACTATGGGGGCATTTTTTGCATATTTAGTAAACATTATGGAAAGAAAAAGTACTTGCAAGTAATTAAAGTCCACGAACACATAAGTAGTAAGTAGACAATTAGACATGAATGTTTATAAATATTAATTGGTATTGACTAACATTAGTATGCAAATGACGCCATTGAAGCAAAGCTGGAGCCAATAGCGGACTTCTTAAATTCCTCTCATTCATACCACGTAACTCAACATTCTAAGGGGCACCGCAGACGCGCAATAATATTGACAGTAAGACATTTACTGTCAATAATATTGAAATAATAGTTGGTGCCTGCGAGTTCGTATGCGCGGACTTCGGTGTTTATATTTGCGCAGACGCCTAATAAATGTCTGATATAAAAGCAGCCTACGTTACGCCTTATTATAATATCCGCAATGTACAGTAAAAATCGTTTCGGAGAATACTCGTAACAAACATTTTTGGTACGAGGTAGGACACGACGGTAATTCCGTACAATTGAGCAGTCCCACTGGGGAAGTACCTCCGCCCTACAGAATATCGCGGCCATAATAACTTCGTGTTGTGTTTCCAGCTATGAGTAGAGTAGCCAGAGCTCACTGGAGAGTTTGTGCCGTTAGTGGGAAAAAAAAACTAACTAAAGGTTTGTATCGTGTGTCATATGCAGTCATTAAAAAACTATTATTTTAACATTATAAACAGAGACTCCAATTTTCACACAATCTTTTTGATAGGCTGTCACACTCAATAATATATACCTATTTAAAAGGCCGGGGTGCGAGGGATATGCCTGTCAACCTCACCTTCGGCAACCAAAGCGACCCACAGGCGGCGTGCGTTTTAGTCGGTTCGAGTCCGACATAACCTCCTTCACCGGCTCCGGTGGGGAGGTATCCGTGGGGATTTTGCGCACGTAAAAACTAAAAAAAAAATACCTATTTAAAAATGAAAAAAAAGCCTACATTTTTTTTTACATATTATTGAGTGTGACACAGCCTCTGTGTCGTGGGGGTAGTGAAAGCGGCCGCAACGAAGGAGGCGCGGGTTTGATCCCCGCTCAGTGCAAATATTTGTATGTATGAATATGGGTATTTGCATTGGTCTGGTCGTGCCTGGAAGAGCTCATTAAGCCGTCGGTCCCGATTGCTACACGAATATCTATGTCAGTAGTTACGGGTTGTGGTCGTCTTGAAAATTTAACAACTGGTCGGTCTAACTGGAATGCTTAAATATCACCTTTGGGTTGTAGAGGTCATATGACAGTCGCTTCACATAAAATTTTTAAGTTATTTTTTTTATACCACCTAGGTGGCAGACAAGGCACACGGCCCACATGATGGGAAGTGGTTACTATGGCCTATGGACGTATACAACACCAGTTCAGCCAAATCTACAGTTATACTGGCAAATTGGACACCAGACTGGGATTAACGGTATGATAAAGACGTAGAAGAAGAAGATTGAGTGTGTGAGGTAAGCCTAGTGACGTGCCTTACAGGTAATTAATACTTTTTTTTATTTGGTGTAAACTTTAAACTCGTAAAATTAACTTTTAACACTTGAATTTTTAATGGGTAAATATATCATTAACAAGATATCGATTTCGCAATAAAATCTATTCGTATAAATGAGATAACTATTCCGATAATATAGTGTTACCATTGCGGGCTCTTTCATAGTGTTTAAAAAATGTTATATATCCAGTGGTTGTCATTATAAAAATCTCATAAAAAACATGATGATATAATGGTCGTATAAAATTGGATAAATATCAACATAATAAAAGTAAAATGCCCTAATCATATGACTTCACCTCGCCTGAAGGCAAGCTTAAGGTGAAGTCTCAGGACAAAGTCGAGGAGGTAGGACACGGCGGTATTTCTGCCCAATTGAGCAGTCCGACTGGGGAAGCCCTACAGAATACCGCGGTTATAATAATTTCGTGTTGTGTTCCCAGTGGTGAGTAGGGTAGCCAGAGCTCACTGGAGAATTTGTGCTGTCTGTGGGATGACTAAAGGCTTGTCCTGCTTTGTCCTCTGCACTGACGGCACAGAAACTCTGTACTTACAGGGTCGGCAGCGCGAGTGTGGCTTCTCTGGTGTTACACACGGTATCCACTTTCCATCAGGTGGCAGTGCGCTTGTCTGCCACCTAAGTGGTATTAAAAAAAAGTTAGGTAGTTACACCATTTATAACTCGCTGGCTGAACCAATTTTTAATGATTTTTGTTTTGTTTAACTCGCCTATATTAAATAGTCACACAAAATATTTACGGTGACTTGAAATCGCGACTTTTTTTTTTTTTTTTACGTGCGCAGAATCCCCACGGATACCTCCCCACCGGAGCCGGCGAAGGAGGTTATGTCGGACTCGAACCGACTAAAACGCACGCCGCCTGTGGGTCGCTTTGGTTGCCGAAGGTGAGGTTGACAGGAATATCCCTCGCATCCCGGCTGACCCAGGGCCATCTCTCACGATCTGGCCCTCTTCTCGGGTGTGGGGACTACAGAGTCTCCAACTCGTCCCCGGAAACGGGGAAGCGCGCCAAACGCGCCACCACCGCGGCCTGCTTCTGCCAGGGTGACAGGCGGCTCCACCTGTCACCCCCAGGCCGGCGCTCATGGGGGGGAAATCGCGACCTTTGACTTAGCAGTGACTTTGATAAAACTTACATATAACAGTTTGGCCTAGCATATGAGTAGGTATGTGTGTGTGTGTGTGTGTGTGTGTGTGTGTGTATGTAGATTCCTAACTTTCCTCAACCCACACCATATACTTCTATTGCGTGACTGGTGCCTATCAGGCTGTATAATAAAATGAGAACGAATAAAACTATATAAAATTATATTTAAATGAGAGAAAGGTCGAAAGGTCTGATAAATAAACAATAATTTTAATTATTAGGTACTTATATTATTAAAGAGCACTCCATCACTCGTATTACTTATCACACCGTATTTGATATATGTTTGAAATATCTGGGTGGTCGCCAATATCACATAATATTATAGTATTATGTGCCTATTTATTAGAAAAAATCGCCAGCCCCATTTATTTTCTACTCTGCATGTAGAGTAGAAACCTATTTGGTAATTTTAGTGATTGTACTAAATAGTAATTAGTCTAGCATATATAAATGCAGGTAAGAATAAAAAAATAACTAGACGATTAGAGGTGGTAGGACACAACAGTATTTCCTTCCAATTGAGCCGTCCAACTGGGAAAGTACCTCCGCCCTACAGAATACCGCGGCCATAATAACCTTGTGTTGTGTTCCCGGCGGTGAGTCGGGTAGCCAGAGCTCACTGGAGATTTTTTGTGCTGTCTTTGGGAAGACTAAAAACTTGTCCTGCTTTGTCTTTAACACTGACGGCACAGAAACTCTGTGCTTACAGGGTTTGCAGCACGAGTGCGACTCCCTTGGTGTTGCACATGTCCATAGGCCACGGTTACCACTTTCCATTAGCGCTTTTCGTCTGACTCACCCACAACCAATGTATATTTGTAACTCCACAACCAATGTATATTTGTAACCAAACTCAGCTTGTGAAGGTATGTACTTTTTTTTTTATACCACTTGTTTGGCAGACTAGCACAAGGCCCACCTGATGTAAAGTGGTTACTTTGGCCTATGGACGTGTGCAACACCAAGCGAGTCACATTCATGCTGCCAACCCTGTAAGCACAAGACTTTCTGGGCCGTCAGTGTAAAAGACAAAACAGGACAAGCATTTGCTCTTCCCACTGATAGTACAAAAACTCTCCAGTGAGATCTGGCTACCCTATCTGGGTATTCAGTCTGGAAATTGCATGTTCGAAACCAGCGCTAGGCCTCAGTATAGCATAATATAGACTCCGTTTAATTCTAGATAATTATTATGATTAGATTGCTTAGATTTTAGAAGTTAAATATACCATATATTTATCTTTCATGCGTCTCGGCCAAATAAACTATTTTTCTTTCTAATTTGAAAATTATGAAATTTCTTTCAATAGATTGGATTGCACTAGGCACTACAAGGATTGATTATATAAAAAACCCCCGTCACAAAAAACACCCCCCCAAAAAGTCGAAAATAAGCTGTGTTAGTTAGCCCTATAACTTTGATATACCTAGTGTATTATATTTTGATGCAAGCCTTGTCATTGTCGGGGGGACCTTGGATCGTTCCGATTTTAGTGATACAGTAAAATGAAAACTAGCGGTCTGCAGTTGCACTTATTTGTAGATTAGCAAGAAATAATTCAAAGACATCATCAACAGTCATCAGTAAAAAAGGAGATGCAGTATTTATTTCAAAATAAAGTTAGTACGTACCAGTCGATCATACCATATCAATCGAGTACCGAACCAGCGAAATAATAATTTTCCATTGGTTTATTTTTACATTATTTAATATTTTTTATATTATTTCTTGACATATATAATTGTGAAAAATTGACGTTCATGTGTCTAAACTGAATAAATGAAATTAATTCTATGATTGATTTTTGATTCTTTACCTACTTTTTACTTTTACTTAGTTGATTATATGGTTTAGGACAAAAACATAAAACGACGATGACAATTGAATCGCTAACAAATTTAGAAAGTTACATCAAATCATTACTATGCATACCCACAAGCGTAGTTTACCCACAACGACTCAAGGTATAAAGGAATTTTATTATAAATCATTTGTATTAGGAATCAATCACTCAACTGGATCTCAGTGGTAAGTATCGGTTAGTCACGGATGGATATATAATTCTAAATAGGTCATTAAAATCCTTTAAGTAATTATAATATAAATATAATTAATTAGTACAAATTATTTAGTCAGCGACTCCACATTGATAGATTTACACCAATAATTTTTATTATTTATATATTTATATGCTATTGTAAAATTCTAAACAAGTTGTGTGATCTGAACTGCCATACTAAACGTACGTATTACAATTGGAGAATCTATTTTTGCTCATTTTTCTATGATATGATCAAAAATAGAATAATATAACTAAAATCCACACTAGTGGAGCTGCTGGCATAAGCTTGTTATATTGAAGACAATAAATATACATTTTTAGAACAAAGCTTTAAGTGTAATTTTCTCAAAACGGTTTTTCGAGACTATCAGTTCTGTGAGGAACCACAGCAGCACATTTCGGTCTTAATGTAGTAGATACTATATCTATTTATTGTTAAGCCATGAATGTTTATTACATATTATGTGTAGTGTGGTATGCTCTAACGCGCCGAGTAATGAATCCACATTGTTTCAGCTCATCATTAGTTCGGAGCGGAGCCGCGACGGGGAGCCACACACGACTTTTGTCTTGTAATTAAAATTATGAAACTGTACAACCTCGCCTTATTATACGCCTACAAATAATTGGTTCTGATATTGATATTTCGTTCCTTTGAAGATATGTTTTAATTAGTTGTTCGCGCCCTGTCTGTAATTTGTTTTATCATTGAGATGCGGTAGGTGTCTAGGAATGTCATTGTTAATCGTTTTCTTTCAATAAAAAATAATGAATTTTAAATCAATAGTTTATAATATTTTACTGTACCTACATCTTAATATCATAAATAATATTGTTATTTAATATCATCTTAATGTAATTTTTATGTTTATTTTATTTTAGTGTATTTTAGTAGCTATCTAATAATAGTTTTAGTTTTAATTTTCAATTGCATTGTAATAATACTCGTTCTGAATAGATAAATAAACATTTTAATTACTTAATATCATAAATAATAATATATGTACCTAACTATTGGGTTATTGGAGATTTCTCCCATATTCCTTTATTTTATTATTATATAATAAAGGAATATATTATAAAATGCGTGATAAAACTCTATTTAAAAACCGAGTCGGAGAGAATTGATAACGGCTTCTCTTCTCTTCTTAGTATGCATATTCGCATTCTAGATTCCATAAAACAAGCTCGTTAAATTATTCTTACTATGTGTCTAGGTAGCGTTGTGTAGAATATTGTGGAATATTTCTTTATTTATTTAGAACCGAAATTACTATTATTCCCTCTAGCCCCTATAACTAAGCTAAATAGATTTTGCGATTGCTTATGCTAGGAGTGGGTTCAGTCGGTAGTGTAATGGCCAGGATTCGAACTCTCACTCTTTAGGCCGACTCCTTAACCAGTTGACTCATGAAGGTGGTGACAATAGAACAAAATATTCTCAGGCAAATGCTCAAAATTACCTATTATTACATCCACTACTAAACATATTGTTATGAGGACCTAACTAATACTATTTTTAAAAGCTTTGAATACTAGGTAACATCGTAACATCCGTATCAGAATAAACGGGATATTTACCATGTTTCATTGTTTTGAGTTTCCGATATTTCGGCGCTGTTACAAGCACCGTGAAAGTTTCCCCATGATCATGGTGCTTGCAACAGCAAAAATATCGGAAACTCAAAACAATGAAACATGGTAAATATCCCGTTTATTCTGATACTGATGTGAGTGACCATGATAGTTTAAATACCTATATCGTAACATCCTCAGATTGCGGAAGCCTAAACCCATATCCAAAACGGATGCCAATTACTAATTAATAGTTTCAGTTGCTGCAATTAAAGTATTTACATTACTCGTTGACATCATATTTATAGCCAATGAGATGATGCAAGTTTTAGTACAATACCAATACATAGGAGCGTACGCCTCTGTTCAAACAATCATTAAACAGCAGGTCCAACCGGTTCCGCTCATAAAATGGTTGTAAAAACAAATTGGAAAGTAATATATCGTTGTTTGTCTACATTTAACGTGATTATTTACTTGATGAAATACGTATTAACAGTTGTTACAAATGTAGAAGAATTATTTAATTCAGTTGTTGAAAATGAACAGGTATTTTTTAAGCCGTTTGTGTAAGAAAATAATTGAATTTTCGTGTTCAGAATTTGTTTATGTGTTTACTGGTTACATTTATGGTAATAGATTTAGGAATATAACATTATTATTATTATGGAAAAAGATGGTTGTTTGGATTACGTTACTGTAAATACTATTATATGTACATTTTGTAGGTAACGTGTGGTGTTTATTACATTTTAGAAATTCTTTTAGGAAGTTATTTAGTGAATGAACATGACGAAGATTAAAGTTTTGAAAAGTATGTTGCTAGTATGTTGCTATTTGATTTATTAAGTTTATATTTTTAGTACATTATTAGGTTAGGAATTTCACAATATCGTTTCAATGTAATTAGCTGGTAAGTTCCTACCTAAAATAAGGTTTATAAAAGTTTTGAGATTTTTTTACATTCAATCTCAAATAATCAAATCTTAAGTCTTTGTACCGAACAGAACAATATTAAACAAGACTCCGCCAATCTCTCTCACACCATTCAAATAAAACATATAAACAAAATGATTAGACCGTGTAGTCGCTAAAGAGCATTATTTGTACGTCAATCAAAATCGTAGGAAAACATTTGTGACCGCGATCTTGCTAGTAGGGTCTATAGTTCAGTCAATATTGCCTTAATTTGGCATTTGTTCAATGTGAAGGGCAACAGTCACTAGAATTTTGTTATTAGCCTTTGACTTTATCAATTTGCCATGTAAGAAATGAGAAGATTTGATCCGATTTATTCTGATCAATTACTGGTGTGTTATCTGATAGAATAGAATTGGAACTCAAACGCCAGAAGCATTCACTGTAAGTATAATATATGTATATGCCTACGAATTTTTAACAAACATATCACTAGTGGCTTTTACGTACGTGGGTTATACGATTTTTTCTTTTTTCTAGCTCCTTTCTTTGTTTTTTGCTGCTCTAAGCGTAGCAACGCTTGCTGTTTATTTTCTACCTTCACTTTCTATTTATAACTCTATCTGGAATTAGATATAGTTCTTTCTCCATCAATAAAAATAACACAGACAAAAGTTCCAACCCAACAATAAAAATATAACAATGACAATATGGCAAAATGCTTTGGATAGTCCTTTTTTTTTATAAATTAATAAAAACAAGATAAAATGGACATAGAAAATACTTCAAAATTTAAAACGAATCTTATCAATTAAGTCATGTATTACATCTTTTATAAAGCTCGTCCATAATATGTAGAAGAACATTCTGTCTAGTCGAGATAAAAATGTGAAAGTGTGTATAATGTGACGCGGATCGTTGTGATGGGCGGATGAAATTTACGTATCCAATTGATATCCATAACCGTCACATCTCACTCGAACACATGAGCGTGAGTGAAGGACATTTAGGAGTTATTGAATAAGAATACGACTAGTTTTGACGTGTTTGGTCATATAAATCTACCTATTGCATTGATTGGTTAATCTAAATATAAACGAGTGTTTGAATGCACTGCCGCACTGGTGGTCACACTGGTTACTTCACCACCTAACACTGAAGTAGCAACCTTCAAAACTCAAGCAGTTCAAAAAATGAAATCCAAACGGGCATTAGAAGGTTTCTTCAGGGTTGATAGCACGACTGTGACGACCTGGTGTTGCACACGTCCCTAAGCCATGGTAACCACTTCTTATCAGGTGGAACGTGTGTTGAATTAAATAGATAATAATATCACATTTCTCAATGTATTCCAAAATCTGAATTGATACTTTATTGTTTAAGTGCAGACTGATTCAGAATGAATTCGTGATCAAAGTAGGAGATTACACCAAGTAAGAGAATTTGAAATGCGACTATGTGATATTCAAAGATATTTATTTACCTCTAAAAATTATACTATACACAGTACGGATGGATTTCAATTTTAATACGTATTCCTGTACAATCATTTCTAGTTCTATATCTTAGACATAATAGAAGCGAAAGATTTTGCGAGCTGCTAACCCCCTAGGTACCGAGAATTTACGGCCATTACTCATAGGCATCGTTTGTCTTCGTAGTCGATCCTCTATTATATCCGAAGGGTTGATGACTTCCCGGTGATGTGGGAAGACAACCAAGCCTTCGGAAGATTAATAGATTATGTAAATAAATATGTCGGAATTTAATGTCCAGTGTAGTGATACCTTTAAACCTTGGATAACACAAAAAAATATGTGTCTATTCACTTGAGGATTATTTAGACATTGCCTCTATCAAATTATGTCAAGTGATCTTGAGAATGAAAATGTTTATGTTTTCAACCATTATTAATACAAGTGGATATTTGGTACCCAAATACCCCTGGTAGCCATATGAAATTGTGTGGTACCAATGTCAGCTATGTCGCTTACGTAGTATATCGAATACGTATATCGTATATGATTTAGTAGGTCTCTTAAAACCAAAGCCTCCTCTGAATTTAAACCCATCAGATAGAAGCTCGCTAATAGATCCTTAAATAGGTTCTCAACGAGAATTGTATGTTAATCCCACGAAAATAAACCCGTGGGCAATCGATCCAATTCCATAGATGGACTTAGTAAGTCAGTACTGCGTAAGTTAACGTTGTTGAGTACAGAGTAAGTACGTGAGAATCGTTTCGTAACTAACTTGGGAAAAAAATAACTATAAGGGCGATAAAGAACGGTTGCACAATCCTACGCACAAGCTACACCATACATTATAGGGGGGCCACACCAAAGCAGCACTTGCTGAACACAGCAAATTGCCAAGAAAAATGCTTCTTGACAGGGATTTCAAGTGCTCCTTTGGTGCATTTGCTGCTTTAGTGAATTTAGATCAAACGGCAAACGCTTATTCTCCTCTCTTCTACGTCAAATTCTTTCAGTGTAAATAGTGATAGAGATATAGATCTCAGTACCGCTCAAATAACTGTGGTGTAGCCCAAGGCAGCATATTGGGACCCTTGTTATTTCTACTCTACATAAATGATTTACCTGGTATAACTTCACACAATTGTATATTATATGCTGACGACACCACTATCAGTATTCAATCTAAGGACATGAATCATTTCGAGTACCAACAAGAAATCAATTGGTCAATAAACAACGTTGCAACATGGTTAAAAAGTAACAATCTACACTTAAATGCACAAAAAACCAAACTAGTACAATTCCAAACTTACAATAGTAAACGTCCGCAACTTCAAATACACCATGCCAATGAACAAATTGTAGAAGTTGATAATATTAAATTTCTAGGTGTAACCATTGATAAAAACTGTAATTGGAAGGCACACATTGACACATTATGCATTAAAATAAATAGATTTGTATTTGTCCTGTACAAATTGACACGTGTAGCTGGTTTAGAGGCTGCACTATGTGCCTATCATGGGTATGTCTCATCAGTGCTGCGTTATGGCTTAATAATATGGGGTAACTCTGTAAACCTTATTTTGGCGTTCCGGGCCCAAAAATAATGCATACGGGCAATTTGCAAAGCACATCCCATAGAAAGTTGTGTCCCGCTGTTTAAGCGAACCAAAATATTACCACTGCCTTATACATATTTGAAATGTGTGTATTTGTCCACGGTCACATTGGTCTGTTTGATCTCCATAATGATATGGTAACCAGACCAAGTAGTAGAAGAGGTCACATGTTACATATACCTAAGGAAAATCTTCAAGTATTTTCTAATAATGTATACTGTATGGCAATTAGAATTTATAATAAACTACCCGCTCAGTTTAAGACTCTAAAGCTTAAGACATTTAAATATAAACTATTCCAATTCCTTCTGATTAAATGTTACTATTCCACGAAAGACTTCCTAAGCGAACGTTTTGAGTCTAAAATTGACTTATTCTGTGAACCTTGACTTTTTAAACCTATGATTTGACATTTTGTAATTATATAACTTCTATCATAACTACATCATTTAAACGAGTAATTATTATTAATTGTATGCTGACATTATTTAAATTTGTATTACTACCTTTCAATATTTGTACGCTGGAGGCAGCACAATATTATGTACAACCAACTTTGTAACAACTTGTATACAATATTCTTATACAATATTCTTACAAATAAATGAATCTTATCTTATCTTAAAACATTCGTTCGATGTTCTTTATTTGAAGATAAGGTTTAGTTAACACTAAAATATTAAGAAAATGCTCTTGTTCTAGCTTTAGCTCTATGTTTGTTTAGTCTAAATGCAACTTTACATACATGTAGTTCGTTACGCTACATCATGTGCCTAGAACAAATTCACCATCAATAAATTATTATTACAGAAATGCTTAATTTGATGAAGGAACATTGATCAGATGATCAGTATCATCGAACCAATGATATTAATATCATTGCATCATCATCAAACTGTTATATTAACTTAAACATTAACTAGAAATGTATCGTGATGTTTTATTATATATTATATTATATTATATATTCTTGATGTTAGCGCCTTAATTAGAAATAACTTAAATATATTTAATAAAATATTTGAATTGGCAAAATCGTAAATTTTTAGTTATAACATCTTCTTGATGTTAGCGCCTTAATTAGAAATAACTTAAATATGTTTGATCAAATATTTGAATTGGTAAAATCTGTATAATTCTGTAGATATAAATATTCATAGAATTTCCGCATAGTTATTTAAATTAATATAAAAATTTGCACGATCGCTTAAAACGTTTTATGTAGGTATTAAGCCATTGGAGAAGTTCAAAGGAACAATATTTTTTGGGAAATAATTAAAACCCCTTTGAATCTAAAAGCTGACTAAATAAATGAGAAAGACAAGATAACATACAGTGACTTTTCTATCAGAAGAAATATTGTAACTGTGCTTGAAGAAGGTTTGCAAAGAACAGTCACTATCTAAATTCAGACTGGTGGCAGAAATACTGGGCAAGACTATATGTCTTGAATGTAAAATCTGAACTCAAAGGGCCTGATTTTTCTTCATCTATCTATCAGGCCCAGCTGTGATCAATATTTAATAGTCATGATTTGTTATGTGACTGCGCATAACACTATATAGAATTGATAGAGAGAGCGTACGATAAATGGTACGGCTACTTTAATAAACGATAAACTAGTGTTGACGTGACTTCATTACTTGTATGCTTCACAACCACTAAGAAAAGCAATTACGATTCTATGTAACCACCCTCTTTTTGCTAGTAAAGTGTAACTTATCGCTTAACTCGATTTTGTTCCTACTGGTTTGATCTTACCATTAGGTGCTTTGATTCCAGTAACTTTATTTCTGCGATTTAATATGTAACTGAAATATTGCTAGTGATTTTTGGTGTATCCAAGTCATCGCTATTGAAATTTATCTTTTTCTTTGCACCTTTAGGCAAAAAAAAATTCTAACTATGGTTATAGGGAAACTAATTTAGAGGAATGTAGTGATTTACAATAAAAAGGTAGATAAATGTAGATGCCCTATTTTTGCCCTATCTTCGGATAACGTTTTCTGCATATTTATACAGCAAGAATAAGTAAATGATTTGAACAATAAGAGCAGTGATTTGAGTTCCTGCTTCCAATAACTAAGTGTTCACCATTAAAGTAATATAATAAGGACATAAAATAAGGAAGTTATGATATCCATCGTACAAAGCTGGTCGTGAGATGCCGATACCGTTGTCAGGTGCCTACTAACTGTTCTCAAACTGTAAGAAATAACAGAGTCGGGGTATAATTTCTATAACATAGTCAGAACCCCTTCTATGAATAGCTGCTTTAGAACGATAGTCTTTCCTAAGTAACTGTATTTTCTTATTTCTTTCTCAAACTTCTACTTCATTCTCTAATATATTTAGGATAGATAGATTTTTTTAAATTCAAATAGATATATCGTTTTTTGTTCCAGTCATACCGAAAAAAATTTGGTGGCACAAGCTAGGTAAATACTTAAGCTGTCATCATCACATGATAAAACTCTCTGTGCTTACAGGGTTGACAGCGCGAGTGTGATTCCCTTGGTGTTGCGCACGTCCATAGGCCACGGTTACCACTTTCCATCAGGTAGGACGTGTGCTTGTCTGCCACTCAAGTGGTTCAAAAAAATGATGATGATGACGTACTCTGTATATATCCATAATAAAAATAAACCTGACGAACTGAATTAGCTACATACTAGCTAGTTTAACACAAATTAATATACCTAGATATAAAACTTTTACATTGACAATCAAGAGTTGCCTGACTTTCAGATTTAAATATTGATTACAATACTAAGATATACAATAATTATTGAAATAAAACTATTTTTTAATCGATTTTATCAAGATTTATTTGGTATTTTTGCCAGACGTTTCGGCTACTTCCAGCATCCAAATAAATCGCGATAGAATCCGTTCATAAGTAATTTTATTTAAATGAGTAATATTTGCGTAAATTTCAGACAGTATCATATAGAATAATTATTACTAGAAAATGAGAAGCAATCGAGTTTCCGTAGGAAGCCCCGTAGCCGAAGCCACAGTAAGTAACTGTAGGCGCACGTTGCGGCGGCCCGGACAAGGCTCTCCCGCGGTGGGCAGCTCTCGCTCCTTTATCGATCACAGGCCCTATCATTAGATATCATTGTGATCTATGATCAAATATCAATGCGCTCGCGACGCAGTAGGGTTGATACTGACTCGTTTGAATCTTTTCATTATAGATGTTTAGTTAGTTTGAAATATCAGAAAGTATTTTTTTTTATAAACTAATAGCTTATTTTTGAGTTGGTTAGCCTATTTTATCGCATATATTTAGGAAGGTGGGCTTTTTTAAATCATGCTACTACGAAAAAGAATAGGTAATAATATGATCGTGTTTGCAGATTGCTCTAATTGAGCTATGCGGATCAGTATTGTTTTATTGTACTTATTACCTTCATACTCTACAAGGTCAATTCTAGGTACCATATTTCAAATTAAAGAAAATCACCAAGACCTGGAATTCATTACCAGCACACGTGTTTCCTTCTTCCTACAGTCCCGGGTCCTTTAAGCGGGGCGTGAAAAAGCATCTGATGAGGCCACCGAGCTGAGTGCCACCATTGTAACATTACTTAGTGTCTATAATGGTGACCCCTTTTCCTGAGACTTTGCCTTTAGCTTACCATCAGGCAAGGTGAAGACAAGTTGGCGTGTCCTAGATGAAAAGAAAAAATGTAAACATACTATATCCTTAAAATTTATCCGCTATACCTACTTTCCTGATTCAAAGCCCTACGGAGTGCCGACAAATTTATATCGCATTACAATAAGAACAATATGCTTACGACAGGCCTCCTTTATCTCAACTGCGGCCCGATGTAATAATGAAATAATTAAGTCAATGGCTTAAATAAAAAAATTACATTAATCTTCTTCTCTATATATTTATTTAATCGTTTCATTTGTTTGTTTTATATTGTCAAACACGAATATAGTTTTTAAAGCATTTGAAATTGGAATAACGTTACTGTATGTGTCGTTACTCGTAATAATATTATCTTATATTTAAACGTTATCAGTACACGAGTTGATTTATTTTAGTCTATTAATAGATCGTCTTACTGATTGCTCATAGTAGGTACAAGGTTTTTTTGTGTTTATTTTTATCTAATACAAGGTGACAAGTTGATCAGGGCTTACCATGACGTGTAAAAAAGAGGATGGAGCTACACAGGGTGTATGTATCGGTCCGTTCTTTTTTATCACTATAAAATCTAGGTAAAGAAGATAACATAACATATAACATTAACTCACGCCTATATCCCCGAAGGGGTAGGCAGAGGTGCTAGTACCCACATTTCACCAGTTTATGTTTAGGTCCCGATGTAATAGGTGGCGAGGCTATTGCCATTAACCGGGCACATATAAACCTGCGATAAATACACACATAACTTCGAAAAACATCAAAAAGTCATTGGTGTGTGCCATGGTAAAACCTGGGATCGAACTCGAGACCTCGTCTCAGCAGTCCATTACCCATACCACTAGACTACCGCGGTTGTAAAGAAGATATACCTACATTTATTGAAAACCGGTTTAAAATCGATAGTTAGTGGTTAAGGAGTCGACTTTACGATCGCGAGGTCCCGGGTTTTTTTTTTTTTTTACGTGCGCAAAATCCCCACGGATACCTCCCCACCGGAGCCGGTGGAGGAGGTTATGTCGGACTCGAACCGACTAAAACGCACGCCGCCTGTGGGTCGCTTTGGTTGCCGAAGGTGAGGTTGACAGGCATATCCCTCGCACCCCGGCCGACCCAGGGCCATCTCTCACGATCTGGCCCTCTTCTCGGGTTTGAATCCTAGTCATTAATCTACCGACTTGAACCCACTCCTTACACAAGCAATTTAGCTTAGCTGGAGGGGTTAGAGGGAATATTAGTCATTTCGGTTGTAATATTTTTTTTTTAAAGTCAATAAATATTAAATAAATAATGGACATGAAAATTTTAAATAATAGAAAAGAGGAAGTAGTCTTCCTCTTTACTAGTAAAACAATCGTGTTACCTGGCTGGGTCCCTCGGTAAACAGTGGCGCTCCTGCACAGCCACGCCACCACCGCAGGTTTTCGAACACGCAGACCATGAGCCCCATGAACTCCAAGCATACACGGTCACGTTCGTTCGTAATATTTCTGTCGATCTTGATAGCTGAGGATGAAAGTTTTCTTGATGAAGACTTTAATCTTTTTAAAATGGTCATATGTACGATTAAAAGTTTAATAGTATCTAAAAGAGAGTCTTGAATTAGATAACACAGCCAGAAGAAAAGGGGCGATGTTCCAATGACACTAGTTATAGTTACCGACATTGTAATATATTATAATATATCTTGATGCAGTCACCTCACAAAATGTACAACTACATTTGCAGTACGAGTTTTTTTTAGTCTTTTGAATATAGAATATGTTTAAAGAAGTGAATTTCAAAAATTGATTATTTACCCTTCCTTGAAATATAGGTAATATTCTAACTCAATAAAATACATCTGTTGTGCAGTGATACTTACGAATAATATAATGACCACTTAATTGACAAACAAAGCTCAACAAAGCTGTGGTATTATTTTTTTCTTTGTAACTGTATATTGTGTTTTCCTTTCTTCTTTTCTTTTTTGAATGATTATATAAATGTGGAGGCTTTTAATTAGCGATTTGATGATATTTTTGCGTATTCAATTTCTGTATTAGTCTGTAAGCCTTCTTTAAAAAATATAAATAAAATATAGTATGTGAATATCGCGGTATTAAGTTAGGAATGCCTACCCACGTAAACGTCTACGTGGAACAGTAAAAGTGGAAGTACCAAAATGTAGCCGTACTGAGTAAAATATTTAGTAGGGGTCAATTGCGAACAATGTCTTTGAAACCTTTTGAGAAGTCTGCGTGTCGCTAGTTGCTACTCGGTACCACACATAATGTGTCTAGCCGCGAATCCTACTACTATGTATGCCTAATTTTCAAATGAAATGAGCAGTCAAGGAAACATTGATTCAACTGATAGCCATTTCTATTAAATGAATGGCGGATTGATTGATGGGTCATTGGCATTGTACGAAAAGTTCCACTTGTTGAAATTGTGCCTAAATTGGCCCACATGTTTCAATTTTATAGGCTAATGTTGTTTAGACATTTATAATATATAGCTTTTTCGTAGAAACGTGATTACAGTCATGTATGTACAGCTTCGTCTATCGGGTATCTATTATACTCTGTATAACATCTTCGTCTGAATACGTACCAGTAAAATTCAATAACGCTTTGTACGAATGAGACCTAGAAACGGAGATTTCTTTCGCAGCAGTCGTAACTTCAATCGCGGTGTCGCACTACATAGAATACCTACCCTTATCCTAGGTCCAACCTTTTAACATAACACTATAGATAGATCTTCTTTTTACGTGCGTAAAATCCCCTCGGATACCACCCCGCCGGAGCCGGTGGGAGACGTTATATCGGACTCGAACCGACTAATTGTTGCCGAAAGTCAGGTTGACAGGCATATCCCTCGCACCCCGACTGCCCCAGGGCCATCTCTCTTGATTTGGCCCTCCTCGCAGTGTCCCCAACTCGTCCCCGGAAACGGAGAGACAGGAGGCTCCACCCGTCACCCCAGACCTGCGCTCATGGGGGCGGAGGTCATTCATTGACATGCTAGAGATAGATATTTATAATGTCATTTATATTATTCACTTCTGGAAAAGCAAATGTGTGTGATTATATTTTAAGAATATTTATTTCATTTACATTGACGTTTCGTCATCTCTGCATTAAAAATACAGCACACATGACAAATTCTTACAATCATCAATCAAGTTATTTATATCCTTGAATGTTTGAGCTTGAGCAAGCCTCAAGGATATCAGTTAATAAATGGTCAAAGTTAACTTCAAATGTAACCGTTTAGCGAATTTGTTCAAGGAAAGTGCTCTCCGATCACTGCAAGCGAAGATCAAAGCGAGATAATTGATGATATAATAACTCACCGGTCGTCCAACCACCGTGTTCGTTGTTTGTGCATATATTAGTGAGTCCTGTGAACACCCCGCGAGTATCCTGTAACAATAACAGCTTGACTTTACTCCTTGTACTGTAAACATGTCTCAGTGTGGCAATGCAAACACTTTTGTGTCGCATTACTCATGTGATTTATAACTTTTATTCGTTGAAGCTGGTTCAAGCGCTTGGTACAGTCAAAGGCAAACGTAAATTGGCAAATGAAGAATGTTTATAAACACTGTATTATGTTTATATATAAGTACTCAGCAATTTTTTATGTATTTATACACAAATCACGTACAACCAACCGCAAACACACATACATTTGCTTATTTAAAATTTGAAAAATATATTTGGAAATACAATTAAATAAATAAAAAATAAACACAAAATATGAATTATTGAATGAAATTTTAAGCATTTAGTATGCTAACTATTCAAAATCGATTAAGATAGAAAAAAATAAACGGTCCAGACGGGGTTCGATCCCGCGATCTTATTCTTACAGGGGGATAAACAACAATTCTAGTCTAAACAACATTAGCCTATAAATCCCCCTGTAAGGGAAAGATCGCGGGTTCGAATCCCGCCTGGAGCGATTAATCGAACATATAAATTAATGAACCTTTGAACCCAACGGTTAAAAAAACACCCTAATACACTTCACGGAGGATATTCACCCAATTGCGTGGCTAAATTATGTTAGTAATGGACTTTTTATTATCAGCACAGGCAGATACCGATAGACCAAACATGAACTTGAAACGTTAGGTGCAGATGAGCTATAAATTTATCAATATTGTTAACTACTGCACGCGCCCCACGTCATTCGTTACGTCTAGCGGAAATTAAGCACGTACCTAATTCATATTTTTATATCGGCATCAAAATTATTTATTTCGGTGTACAATATTTATACATTCTACAGTATGTTTCTGGAAGAACATTTGGGAAGAAGAGTCCATTAAATTGTTAGATGTATAGATTGTTTTCCTTATTAGTTAATGTCTTCTGTTGGTGAATGTACAAGTGTAGAGTACTTGAAGGACGTAGTTAAAACGCGCATCTAATTACTAACCTATATTAATGTTAACTAACAATCATTACTTGTATCGTCATCTAAAGTCAGTGGACTCGTGTTCGTGTATATTTTATTTGTTGACAGTATAACTTGTACAAAAAGCCGTACAATTTACATAAAGCTTTGTTCGAATTATTTACGATCAGACGAAAACGTCACTTTACGGAAATATTTCACTGTGTGATCGTCGACTCATCTTTTGTTAAACAAAGAAATGCCTTCGCTTCGTAAATTAGTAGTACGAACTTCAAATTTTATTGTCCACCTACTTATGTTTGGAACTTTTAGGCGTGGTGAACTGAGCTTTTCAGTTTATGTATTTGTAGCTTGTAGTTGAAGACATATATGTATGTTGGATGTATGTAACCTGTAATTTATGTGACTTTCTTTGTATTGTGTTGGTACAACTTGGAAGATGTTTGTCAAAATGAGTCTTTCAGGTCAGTTTAGAAATCACATATAGTATCTTTCACATGTTATATTTAAGTAACTGGTAGTTTATATATGTACATTCCTTTTCCTGATCCCACAGTCAAACCGTCTGTTCAGTTTTGTGGGACTATGTAGGTATTAGTTCATAAGATGTACAACTACCTACTTATAAATATAAAAATAATAATTTAAGTATTTAATATAGCCAATTATTGTGTACAAGTATGATATGAGTTAAATATTTAAATGTAGCCTAAGGTGGATTTGGTCACGCTAGACGATCTATATTTTATGTTTGTATGTAAAATATACAATATTTTAAATAAAAAGTTAATTTTAACGGATGTCTCGCTGTTGTTGTTTGCATTTATATTTAAGAAATATCTCGCCAAACTATCCTTAGAGAGTGCAGGAGTGTAATTTATAATTTTAGTAGGATATAGTGAAACATACATAACAATAATTGCCGCGTGGTTCCCGGTAGAGTAGAATTTGGTCACTTCCCATGCGGTGTCGTACAAGGCGATTAAGGGATAGGGCTGTTTAACACCAGACAGATATATACAGTCCAGACTCAGCTTTAGATGCATTGCTCGAGTCAACAATAGTGCCCGGAAGACGGCAACAGGCTCACCCCCTATTACGTGGGACTAAATTCAATGATTGGTGAAACGTGGGTGTTAATTCACCTCTGCCTAAACCTCCGGGGATAAAGGCGTGATTATATGTATGTATGTATTTTATTAGTATTCTCTTTAATTCTTCTAGGAACGTAGATCAAATTTTAGGATTTTAATTTAAGACACGTAGAATGGCAGAGGCATATTAAGATAAGAGTTTACAAACAAATTTCTGAAACTAATATCCATTCATTGGTGTCACACGTCAGCAAATCAAGTGATACACGTAATAAGCACCATTTTTTAAACATCAAAGTGCATACTTATTTGTTTATTACTCTATCGTAATAATTGTTATTCTATATCAGTCTGAATACCGACAGTGGTTTGGCGTTAACATCTGGAAAGTAAATATTCCAGTGATCATAATAAAAGGTGGTTATCATTGCATTTCGATTAGACTTTATTGCCGATACGTGGCTCCCCTCATACCCCATAGCATTTAATGCCGACGATATTGTTAGAACTATTTTAGTTATGTAAGTAGAACACACCACTATATCCTGATTTTCTTTTTTACGTGTTTAGGATTTAGAATTATTGAATAGATTAAACAGTTAGGTGTGTTGCACCTATGAATTACTCAAACAGTTTTTCCAGGTAGTCATAGAAACAATCATTTAAAACTGGTAGGTTAACCACTATTTACACTTTTTTATATTCTCACTTTTCTTCTCTAAGAAGAGGAGAAAAAACGCAGAATACGAATAGACCATTCGATTGTATCTAATGGAGACTTAACTTAGTCAATGTCTAATATTCACTATTTTTCTAATTTTCTACCTTTTTACGCTATTAGCTTTATTTATGTAAATATTTACAATTAACATCCTTCCATTCCTATACAATGGTTTGTGCTCAGATGAATTGTTTGACATGATGCCCGTAGCTACATTCTATTATCGCACTTCTCGCCATACGCAGGGAATTCATCCTCACACATTGCGACCCGAGACGGTGCGCACTGTGCGGTATGAAAGAAACTTCATCCCACGCACACTCAAGCTGTGGAATGACCTCCCTGCTGCGGTTTTCCCAAGCGCCTACAATATGTGATTCTTCAAGAGGGGCCTCAGAAGGTTTCATCATGGTCGGCAGCGCGAGTGTGACACCCCTGGTGTTGCATACGTCCATAGGCCACGGTTACCGATTCCCATCAGGTGGGCCGTGTGCTTGTCTGCCAACTAAGTAGTATAAAATTATTAAAAAAAAAGGATTTAATATCAATTTATTTGGTAAAATATTACAGGAATATTTCAGAAATTCATCGGGGCCAAGTCAAGTCAGCTAAATTTAGTACCTACGCAATACGAAATCGTAATTCATAACAAATTAATATTGAAACAAAGGGCTCTTAATAACCAGTGGAAGTGTCAAACGATGATTATAATTTCCATCACAATCCTTGGGAGTACTTTATGTCGCCGATAGAGGACACACTTGAATATTAACTAAGCGATAACATCAAAGGTAGATGCGTATTGAAATGAGTTGTTGATTCTTAGCTTAGTATTAATAGTTTAGTAATAAAAACAGATTTCACTGTTACATTATTATAGATCAATAATAATATAACATAACATAAACTCACGCTTATATCCCCGAAGGGGTACATATCGCCAGTTTATGTTTAGGTCCCAATGTAATAGGTGGCGAGCCTATTGCCATTAACCGGGCACTTATAAGCCTGCGATAAATACACACATAACTTCGAAAAGTCATTGGTGTGTGCCAAGGTAAAACCTGGGATCGAATGGGAATGATTGGAGAGAATATGATCAGTATTAATATACTAGCTGACCCACCCCAGCTTCGCCCGGGGTATATTTTGAAGCTTCATATCCCTTTGAGCTGTTTTAGTCTTCAAAATATGCATGTAAAAATGCCGGATTTGTTAACATTTATTATCAATGCTCCGCTCCCTTAAGTAGTAGCGTGATGATATATAGCCTAAAACCTTTTTCGATAAATGGACTACCCAACACTGAAAGAATCATTCAAATCGGACCAGTAGTTCCAGAGATTAGCGCGTTCTAACAGACAAACAAACAAACTCTGCAGCTTTTTAATATTATAGTATAGATAGATTACCAAGTACCTAAGCAATAAAAGCTTTAAACTTATAATGTTTTGTACCTGAACTGCCTAAGGTTTTAAACTGTTACACTGGTTGTGACATTGAAAAGAATTGTATATACTTTTCAATAAATACAATAACTATGTTATAAGAAGTTACTATTGCTACTATGCTTTACAGCGGTGAGTAGGGTAGCCAGAGCTCACTGGAGAATTTGTGCTGTCAGTGGGAAGACTAAAGGCTTTTCCTGCTTTGCCTTCTACACTGATAACACAGAAACTCTGTACTTACAAGGTTGGCAGCGGCAGTGGTAGACTGTGACTCCTCTGGTGTTACAAACGTCCATAGGCCACGGTAACCACTTTCCATCAGGTGGGCCGTGTGCTTGTCTGCCACCTAAGTGGTATACAAAAAATATCATATCATCAATAGACACCTTAAACAAAACTATGCATAATATAGAAATAAATAAATTCTAATGAAAAATAAACTCCTGAACTAGGTATAACATCTAACATAATATTATTATGTATTTCAGTACAAAATCTTCCCGGTAACGCCCTCCTCGCCTGAGCTGGCGGGGGTGGTTATGTCGGACTTGAAACAACTAAAACGCACGCCGTCTGAGTGGGTCTTAGGTTGCCAGAGGTGAGAGTGCCGGAGACATATCTCTCGCACCCTGATCGTCTTCGGGTGTAGGGCCTAGACCAATGTAGCCTCCCGGTATGGGGAGGCGCGATTCGTGTGCCTTTACCCCGGCCTGCTTCTTTTGGGGTGACAGGCGGCTCCACGCGTCACTCTTAAGCCCTCGCTCTCGAGAGAAGGAAGTCATTCGGAGGCGTTTGACTCCTTGACTCACCATGTTCTGCTAAAAATTTAATATTAGATCTATGTAATGTAGTCACTTGTATTTAACACTAATTAATGGTTTGGCAGTATTTCATCGCTGTGTTGTGACACTTACATCAATAAATTTAGCTCTATCATTAGTTTTAATAGGCTAGTTGATTGCTAATGCACTATTACCTATACCATAAATTTTCATAATATTGTTAATTATAGTCAGGATCAGAAAATACGCGAGTCATAAACTCTGGCATTACAAGGTACTAATAAACAGTGACAAGGTACACTAATATACACATACAGTGACAAGGTAGACTAATTTACAGTGACAATTTGCGATAAAAGAGTCACATTATTGTCACTTCATGGCGGTGTCATCATCATCACCATCATCATCATCGCCATATCATCTCTTTCCATTAGCAACGCCTTACACTACAAGTTGTGTTGCGATACCTCCATCCCCGTAAGGTTAATCAGTCAATTCAATTAAACACCTCAACAAAGTCTAGGGAACAAGATGACCCCAATTATTTTTTTCTTGTAAATCTTGTTTTGCAAATAACTGGCAGCAAATAAATAAAAATAGAATAAAGTAGATTACAGAGTTGTTCGAAATTTAAAAATAAATTTTAGTAAGTACTGATTTTCGAATATGGAGGGAAAACTTTTAAAAGTGTTTGATTGTGCAGTTTCTCTGAGGCAAAATAAAAATTATTTTCTTTGATTGTAAATAACGTATATTATCAATAATACGTCTTTTACGTATGGTTTGTGCATTTTTGTGACTGTAGTCATCATGTCACGTCGTAATTTAAGACGCGAAGAGATGTTAAGGGCTGTTGGTATGCTGCAAGCTGGACGAACTCAACGCGACGTAGCGGATGCTGTCAACACCCAACCAAGCGTAATTTGCAGATTATGAGCACGCTACAGGTCTACAGGGGATATTGCCGAACGTCACAGGAGACGAAATAGGGTTACTACCCCGCGACAAGATCGTTACTTGCAAAATTCCGCAAGGCGGCAACCCACGATTACTGCTCGTCGGTTAGTCGCAGGCCTCCAGTCTCAGCATCAAGTGGTTATTAGCGATCAAACTGTCAGGAGAAGACTACATGAAGCCAATCTTCACGCTCACAGACCGCTTAGGGTTCCAGCTCTTCGACGTGGAAATCGAGGTCGTCGCTTATTGTGGGCTATCGTACATTTACAGTGGACCGACCATCAATGGGCACGGGTTCTGTTTTCCGACGAATCTCGCTTCGGTTTTCATTCTGATTCGAGAAGAGTGCGAATATGGCGAGTTCCTGGACGTTGGAGTCGTCTCCAGAATCCGCAAGAAGTTCATCCTTACCAAGGTGGAATAATCATGGTATGGGCTGGAATTCGCCTTGGTGGAAGGACCGACCTCGTTTGGATACGGGGCAATTTAAATGCAAACCAATACATTCAGGAGGTTATACACCCCATGGTAATCCCTCATCGACAGCAGTTCGGTCAAGATTTTATGTTCATGCAAGATAATGCACGGTCACCCACCGCACGGGTAGTGGTCAATGCGTTAAGCGAGCACAATATTGCGACGTTGGAATAGCCTGCTCGGTCTGCCGACCTCAATCCCATAGAGCATGCCTGGGAATTGCTTGGGAGAAGAGCTTTCAGTGATTCTTTGGAAAATCTGAACACTGAAGAACAACTTCTTTTACACCTTCGCAGTGTATGGAGCCATATTCCACAGACGATGTTTGACAATCTCATACTAAGTATGCCACGCCGTTGTCGAGCTGTTGCTAATGCTTTAGGAGGTCCTACAGATTATTAAAAACGTTTAAAGTACGGTTAATTACTGTATTTCTTACTACCTCGTTATTTTTGTGCCTAATCATAGAAGGTTGTAATACTCAACATTGGCACTATTCAATTCTTTCTTAAAAAAAAAAAAATGATATGAGAATGTTTTTATTAAAGTTAAAATTAAAAACGGTATAAAAATACCCTTCTATTGATATAAAACACTCACTATTACAAGAAAGGCTTTTTAAATAAAAACTAGAAATGTCCTTGTTCCCTAGACTTTGTTGATGTGTGTACTTGCCCTCTTTATTTTTCTAACTCATTGCTTTAAACATTTTCAGTCTTTGACTTTTAGCATTATTGTATTGTTATTTAGCCTTAGAAACATTTGAACCGCCCCATGACTTCCGCATAGTTTGTATCTTCAGAGATCCGATGGAGATAAGATAAGAACATTTTACTTGCAGTGAAATATGCGTAATACAGTGCATAAAAGGAGCGTCTGACTGTATTTCATTTTATTACCTTAACGTATTTTACGACCAAGAGTTTGCACGAACGGTTATTCAGACATAGTTGAATATCGAACCTTTAAACATGACAACGCAGATTTAGCAAATATTACTATAGAAACAAACTTTGATGTTTGAAAACATAATTCTTTATAATGTGTTTACGGCTGTTGTTATAAAAGCAACAATATATCTAAGACGTAGTTGATTGGTAGATATATTATAAAAAGCTGTTCAACGACTGGTCTATCATATTCTGGCACATTTTGAAACAAGTTTTTAAAATAAATAAAGGTTGCCTGGAATAAATTGCGTAAAGCGAAAGCCGCCCTTTGTACTGCTCTTGTCTTCTCAATTTCTGTATCATGAATATTATAATTGGCGTACAATAAAGTATATAATAAATAAATAAATAATAAAATATAGATAATTGGCAGTGTGGTAACTACTACACTGCCATTGATCTAGTATATAAATATAATATAATCATACACTATATTAACTGAATAGGTAACTACCTACTTAGTTAATATAGTATATGATTGCTAGTAAATGTCTAGTAGTCAAATAAACGAAATTATACCAATCAAAGTATAGATAAAATAAACCATAATTCGATTACATACCTATTCACCACAACAAAAAAAGTTAGCAAGAATCATCTCTGAAGCGGGTTGTATCATGCAGAACTCACCGATGCAAAACTTTTTGAATTTCTGAAGCATACACAAACCCACTAATCATTTTTAATTATAAGTTCTATTCTCTGTTGCTTTAATTAGTACAACCCTCTACTTAGACTCTGTTATTTGCTAACCCAGTGAAATGCCAGTTGTGTCTAAAAAAGGGCTTCTGAGGACCAGAAAGAAGCTCCTCCGCATCAAAATAAATTATTTCGATTGTCAGTTTTAAAGTTGCTGTATTTTTTTGCATTTCCCGTCAAGCCACGCAGCTGCCTACATACACTCGTACATATGGTATAGTGTATCATTTTACCACGTTGGTTAACTCGAACAACCAAATGTATTCATTTTCTTTTTTCCAAGTTTCGTTCGACTTATAAACCTCATTAAATGTTGCGGTCACTATTAATGACTCTAAGTACCTGATAGCTCTTATTTAGATGAGTGAAGATGTTCACTCTGATAGGATTTTTTAAGTTTATACTTAATAATGTGCATATATTGTTTTAACCATGCATCTAGTGCTAAAATATTTAAAACACACATATTTATTATTCCTAATTATTATGACAAATATTATTCAACATAACTTCTATTCTTGAATATTTTTATACCAAATATTATCTCTCTACTTATGATGTTTACTTTTACTTGTTCTTATATATTCAAACCAGTTGTTTATACATTTAGCATGGGTGCCATCAATAATTTGAATGACAGCGTCAGTGTTAACGAACTTTGTATAGGTATCTGCGGAAAGCGTCACAACATTGGAATTTTTTCAGTTCACATTGCCATGTGTAAAAATAGGACACATTAGGTACAAGAGTACAAGTTATCAAGGAGTGTTCGACAGTCACGGATGGGTGGCCGGTTACGTCAGCGCATCGACACGGCGTAATCTGACGATAAATCACTCGTTTCTGGATCGGAATGAGATCACGGGCCCAAATCGATACTAAATGAAAGACTGGCTTAATTGGAATAAACCAGTCGGTCGTGCGAGATTTATTTGTTGGTTTCTTTTGTTGTTGGAATCTGTATTGTTGCAGCAGCCAGGCCTTTGTCTCAGCTGCGCTAGTAATTGGATAAGTGACGGTTGCAATTTCTGCAAATTAACGTATTAGAAATCGTGTATATTTATACCTAATGACTTTCACTTGTGAGCTAAGGTCAACTAAATGATTAATGGTGTTAATTAACGTGAACTTTTATAGTTTTCTTAACACACGTTTTGCTAATTTTTTTGCAATAAAGGATGATGACATGAAATTAATATAGATAGTAGGTTAAAACATCGTGGTAGGTACCTACTAAATATAGGGAATGTGTAAAAATATATATAGTTTAATTAGTACAGGTTCAAGCTCATCCCATCGCATCGGGTTCAAAGGTAAACGGTGGAAGACTTAACTACCGATAAACACAGACCACTGTTACCACACACGATTAGTAATGATAGGGTTGTCTAGTAACATACATAGATGATTACATTGTTTTATTTTGTTCAAAGTAGGCGATAATTATTGTCATTTTTATTCTATTGATAATTTTTAGCTGGTGATGAACTGAATTACATTTTTTATATTATATTTTTTTCTATTAATGCAAGTTAAATAGAATAGGTAGATACGAAAAAACATATGTTCAGTCAGAGTTTTTTTTTATACCACTTAGGTGGCAGACAAGCGCACGGCCCACCTGATGGAAAGTGGTTACCGTGGCTCTTGGACGTGTGTGTGATACCAGAGAAGCCACACTCGCGCTGCCGACCCTGTAAGCACAGAGTTTCTGTGCCGTCAGTGTAGAGGACAAAGCAGGACAAGCTTTTAGTCATCCCACTGGCAGCACTAATTCTCCTGTGAGCTCTGGCTACCCTACTCACCGCTGGTTTATAGCGTTAGTCTACGTGTTTCTGTGTCGAATAACACTATGATAATTTAAAGTGATGATATGATAATTTAATTTAAGAAGCCTATGTCCAGCAGTGAACTGCGGTGAGCTAATTTATTGATAAATAAATTGCTTATAAAAATGTATCTAAATAAGCTTATCCACTTCAAGAAGAAGAGTTGAAGAAGTTAGGCTATGCTTATATGATCCAAAGTCTAGGGTATTATTTTAAAAAACCTATCTCACAATATAGACGTCTTTCTATCAGTTTAGACAGATATATGTACACCCTAATCTGTTAATTGTTCTAAAAAAGCAAATCTACTCGTAAAACGATCTATCGCAGCAACCCTAAACGGACTACTAGTTTTATTTATATCAAGTGTGTTACCGGCGCTAGACGCAGTGCCATTAGTTAGTGGGTGATAAAATCTGTTCCGGCGCATGCACAAAAGGTCGAGTCACTGTTAACTCCCGAAATCTATACAACAAGTGGCGCCTATATTTGCCTGATAAACTATTTATATTATCAAAGGTGCCGAAGTTGATGTTTGTTGTGTAGGCTAATTGTTTAAGAGGTATAATTTGTATTTTTGTTTGGAATTATTAAATTTAGTCTATTTTAAAAATTCTTACACTTATAGAAGGCTACATTATTAGAAGCCTCGTGGTTCCCGGCAGAGTAGAATTTAGACCACCCCATTTCTTCGTCTGTGCCGTACAAGGCGACTAAGGGCTGTTTAAAATCAGACAGATATATACAGCCCAGACTCCACCTCAGATGCATGGCTTGAGTCAACAATAGTGCCCGAAAGACGGTAATAGGCTTACCCCCTATTATGTGGGACCGAATTTAATGATTGGAGAAAGGTGGGTGTTAATTCACCACTGCCTAACCCTCCGCGGATAAAGGCGTGATAATATGTATGTGTGTATTATCAGTTAGTAATTGTTGTTTATGCCTTATGTTATGGTATCAGGAATAAAATAAAAATATGAAGCGATACCTACTAGTAATTCATAATTAACTATCTAAACCTAATCAAATTCAAACTACATATAAACTCCAAAATACGAATCACAAAAGTACTTCTATCACCACATTACATTACTAAATGTAAATTATAATTTACACTTTAGATTAATTAGATTAACTTATAAACATTACAATTTACGATCAGAATATGCAAATGGGCGTCCATTGAAGCCCGCACGGTAGCCCACTCGTACGGAATTATTAATATGTTTACAAAAGATAGCGGAGACCCTTTGTGTAAACGACCATAAAAGTAATTGGTGTAATTCATCTCAATAGGTTATGTTGTAAAATTGGGGTTATAACCACGGTTATAAGACTAGTTCGAACAGTAAACGAGCATTACACGATTGATTTTCGAGCGGGGTTGTACCTACCGCACCTGAATGTAATTTTTACAGCCATGATTGATAGTTTAATTGACCGAGAATAGATAATTATACTATTAACTGTTTGTTTTTATAATTGATACATACACGCAAATTATGTATTTTGATTTAGGGTTTAATTAAGTACCTATTCGCTGTGAGAATAAACGGAATGAGTAACGTAAACAAAAATGGGACAAGGATCCGATTCTTTCAGTCATTGATAAGCAATCAGGGATTAAGAATGTCTTAAAGAGGATAAGATATATATTTTAGTAGGTTACTTAATATAATATATATTTAGCTTAGTGGTATGGGTAATGGACTGTTGAGACGAGGTCTCTTATTCGATCTCAGGCTTTTTTTTTTTTTTTTTTTTTTACGTGCGCAATATCCCCACGGATACCTCCCCACCGGAGCCGGTGGAGGAGGTTATGTCGGACTCGAACCGACTAAAACGCACGCCGCCTGTGGGTCGTTTTGGTTGCCGAAGGTGAGGTTGACAGGCATATCCCTCGCACCCCGGCCGACCCAGGGCCATCTCTCACGATCTGGCCCTCGTCTCGGGTGTGGGGACTACAGAGTCCCCAACTCGACCCCGGAAACGGGGAGGCGCGCTAGGCGCGCCACCGCCGCGGCCTGCTTCTGCCAGGGTAACAGGCGGCTCCACCTGTCACCCCCAGGCCGGCGCTCATGGGGGGCGGAGGTCGTTCATCGACCTCCGACGCCCGAGTTGCCTTCGTACGCGGGCAGCTTGGCTTGCGATCCTTCGTCGCTCCCGCTGCCGCTCCCGCCCCGCCTCCTCCTTCACGAGCATTACTTGCTCGCAGAAGGAGGCGCCGGCCGCCCACGCATCCGCGCAGCGGACCATCGCCGCGAGCAAGGTGGAGAGCGTGAGAACTCTCACTCCCAGGGCCGCCACAAGCTCCCGCCTCGGCGTTTCCCACGCCGTCGATCTCAGGCTTTACCATTGCACACACCAATGACATTTCGAAGATGTGTGTATTTATCGCAGGTTTATAAGTGCTTGGTTAATGGCAATAGGCTCGCCACCACATTGGAACATAAACCTGAACTGGTGAAACGTGGGTGCTAGCACCTCTGCCTACCCCTTCGGGAATATAGGCGTGTGCTTATGTTTATTTAATACTGGATGGGGAAGGTGAATGATCGGGAGCAATGTCTCACTCGCATTAAAGAACTATGCCCATCGCCCAGTAGTGGAATGTAATAGGTTAATAGATTGATTGATTAATTGATTTAAATGAAAAAGAAAATGATAATGAAAATAAAAAAATATTTATTAATGCAAAATGATACATAGGTACACAATTTCATAACACAACAACTATAGTTATTTTGGGTAAATCTGACCAAGTTTTGTGTAATAAGTATGTTATGATCTAATGAGAAACATTCTGCAGAAAACCCACTTAACTTCACCTAGATCTATCTGTGGTTTCCTCACTAGGCAAGCCTGTATCGAGGAAACCTATTTAAACATATAATTGCTTTATCACTATTAATAAATTGTCTCTCACCTCAGCAAACAATCAATTCTAATAGATTATTATCTACATAGATAGGCATAATTCAAATAATAGATTTCAACAGAAGGATTGGTATATGTGCTTACATACTAGCATGTTATTTCTAGAAGATCTTCCGTTAATCTTTATTAATATACTCGTATACAGATTAAAATTTATTATTAACCACACAATACTATAAATTACGCTTCTTCTTCATTATAACGTTAATCCTAGTAGCATCAGAAGCTTCCACATCGGTGTCTGGGGTCCGCTTTACCAGTCTAACTGCAGATTAGGCTGAACTTCGATATTTTTCGTAAAGCGACTGCAATCTAACCTCCAATACTCAAAGGCGATATCAAAGCATTGCAGTTAGACCAGTTGCTGGACATTTTAGGGCTTCAATTACCCGTAACGCCTTACATTGATGTTGCTATGGCAACCGGGACCACCGGCTTAACGTGCCCTCCGAGGTACGACCAGACCAATGCAAATACCTTCATGCATGTATATAAATATTTGCACTGTGCGGGGATCAAACCCGCGCCACCTGCGTAGGGGCCATGTTCTGTACCGTCACGCCACAGAGGCTGTCAAGACTTAACCACTTTGTACACACTATATTACACTGTTTCACAAATATTGTAGGTAATTCAAGGTATTGATCTTGACTTTCTAAATCAACTATGTAGGTCTATCAACTACTGGCTCTTAGACTATTATTTGGTAGGTATTATTGTTGACATTCGACGTGGATGTTTTATGGTACATATTTGTTAACACCATCGCATTTGTATACACATAATCCAATCATTTAACTGTGTATGATGCAAAGGTTCGTGACATCATGTCAATCTGTGGCGAATATGGGACCGCTCCTATAGAATAATGACATACCTACTGGAAGTCGGTCAGACCGACAATCACTGCCATTGTCTTCGTAATAACTAATTGCTGTGATTATTGTGCTCCTATTAAAGAAGTTATATTTGCAATCAGCTGCTATAATTTTCAAATAGTACCTACCTAGTTTTTATGTTAAGGAAGGCAATAGATAATATTTTTAGAAAACTAGATTACCCATTAACAAAGTTATTCAAGACGGTAATTAAACGGTTTCTTCAGGGTTGGCAGCATGAGTGTAACGCCCCCGATGTTGCATACGTCCATCATAGGCCACTATAACCACTTCCCATCAGGTGGGCATCAGAAGGTTTCTTCATAGGCGGCAGCGCGAGTATAAGACCCCTGGTGTTGCATACGTCCATAGGCCACGATAACCACCTCCCATCGTGTGGGCCGTGTGCTTGTCTGCCACCTAAGTGGTATAAAAAAAAGGTGGGCCGTGTGCTTATCTGCCATATTATAGGTGGCATGGTATAAAAATAAATTTGTATTAAAGTGAATTCACGTATGTAGTAAAATGGTCAGATTTGAACGTGGTACATCTCAATTTTAAAGTCGACCCCGTGATTATCAAGCTAAGTTAAGCACAGCAAGCAAACCTAATTGACGTGTCACATATAAAAAAAAGTATCAACTAGTGCTATGGCGATAGGTTTACTAGTTTTAGATTGATTTGTTAATAGTAGGCATGGTTGACTTTTTAACCAGCTATCTATAAACAGGTACTCTGACTTGTCAAAACGAATAATATAAATATCTTTCCAAATCTTTTGAGATCTACTGAGAGGTGCAGGTTTTTCCTCGTTCTATAAATTCATTCATAACCATGAAATCAAACTAACATAGGCCACCATGCAACCAAATTTGTATAATCAATTCATTTCTGTTATCGGTTAAAGCTTATTTTGATGTGGGCAGCTAGTATCAATTTCTAGACAGTAAACTATATTATTATAGATAGTAGGTACTTAACAACTTATGTAAATTTCTTATTTATTGACTATGCAATAATAGGGTATACTATTTAGTGTGTCAATTTGAATAACATTAAATTCAAATCGTACCAAAAGAAGTCCATAACTGTATGGAATAAATATGGTGCGATTCTAAATTGGTGCACTAAAATGGCGTGTCCCAAAATTGTCAGTTGTCTAATATTATATCTAAACCCTATCGTTTAGATAGGGTTTAATATTAGACAACTGAAAATTCAAGACGAGTTCTATTCTAGGTTGTTTTTGTTCTATTTATTAAATTCTTTCCTTGTGAGTGAAAATTCCAAAGAACGAATATCTTATGTAGAAACAACACTCGTGCAAAATTTCACCCAAAAATCTTACCTGAATGGAATTGTGCACTCTATCTCTGATGCTCTGGGCTTTAATCTATCTAGATTAAAACACATATGCCCGGAATAGGTGCCTGTGAGACAATAGAACGATGGTATCTCTAATGTGGCTTTAACTGGGAGATACGACATAACGTATAGGTACTATTGTTATTTCAGAGAACCATGACCTAAGTACCTGCGGATACGGTCGCAGGCATAGTTATTTTTATATGAATCGCATTGCATGTTTTTCATATAAAATTTCTTCATAACACTTAAAATATCATCTGTGCTTTTAACTCTAAAAGATTTCTTATCCATACATAATATAATTAAATAAATACCACCAAAAGTAATATGAATAATAAAATACTTTTAGCTATCCATTCCTACACTTGTCGGACGCATGCTTCGTGTCAATATGACTCCCTATAATCGGGCCCAAAGTTAAATATGGCAACCCGGATATATTGATGTATGCTCTGCTGTCTAATAGACGCTTGCGCAGACGTGTGATGTCTGCTTGTTTGTTCACATTTCAGAACATTGTGCGATTTCCGCATGAAAGATTAGCTGTAAACGTATACACATTGGATGGACCATTCACATTGTAATATAGTAAGAATATAAGATAAATTTGGAACTTTATTTGTTTTTATAAAACCAATAGCAGCTGATTATTCTTCTTTCCTTTTGACGTATTGCATCAATGATTTTATATAAATACAGGCAGAAACAACCCTGGCACTTATATGTGGTCACTCAAGACGAGGTTAATTTTCACTACACTTACCACAAGCACAGATTACCTTGCAGTAATAAATACGTGAGTGCGAACGAAAACAAAGTATGACTTTCCACCATGCGGTACACTTTTGACATCGTGATAGTATTGAGATAACATTAATCTACTTCATTTTAATATAAGATTCTTGAAGTTTTGAATTTATATGTCACTTTTATTTGTCATTGTCCTATGAGGTTGTCGACATGTGGACTGTGGATTAGCTTGTACATAGTTCGGTTCCTGTACCTCATACCGATTTATTTATTTATTGGATCATAAAGAATGTAAGACTTAATGAAATACAATATCTATACATAAAGTGCAATCAATATGTCAACCTAATATTCAGATTACAAGTCACAAAACGTATGTAATATTTAATAATTGGCGGCAGGTCTGCAAAATAAAATCTTTACCTTTCGTGCTAGTCGCAACTGTGTTACGAAAGATTACTATTATACTTTATGTTCATTGAACTAAATATTGAAGTTTTGATCACATTAACATATTAAAGTGTTCGCACATAAACATTGCGACTTCTCAATGGTGCCGTTATCCGCATCGAAGTAATGATCCATAAAAATAAAAGAAAATCATTCCCGTGATCTGTTCATTTGCCTAAAACTATACATTTAAATTTATCACATACTTTACTTGTTAAACTTGAATATAAATAAACGGTGCCATTGAGAAGCCGCAATGAATTCAAATAATAAACAAAACCATCATAATCTAGTCTATTTCATGGTAGGTGGTGCTTGCAACGATGCTGCGTGCTGCAGAATTTGGAATACCTTTAAACTGATTCAATTTAATCCGTAACATAATAAGCAACTGTAACAGAGACCTGTTTCGCCAACAATATTCCGGATTGAAATTTAATTACATTTACTCGTAACTTATACTGTACACGCTTAGTTGTTCTCAATGGAGTCTTCTCAATACTGAAATAGCAATTCCATTTATCTAAATTACTTTACGGTTGTATTTTACAGCTCTATTTTCTATAGGTGCGGTTTAATCGTTTGACCTAGTAATTCAAATAGCTAATTTCCAATCAGTACTTGGTTATAGCTTACACACCGGTAATCAATGAGTTAGTCTTAGAATCTGCTACGTAATTGGTATATTATGGATACTAAAATAAACAATAAATATTAAGAATTACGTTTTGGGACTCTCCTGCTGCACGCTATCGGGTTTGAGGAGTTGGGGACTCTCTAGTCCCCACACACCCGAGGAGAGGGTCAGATCGTGAGAGATGGCCCTGGGTCGGCCGGGGTGCGAGGGATATGCCTGTCAACCTCACCTTCGGCAACCAAAACGACCCACAGGCGGCGTGCGGTTTTAGTCGGTTCGAGTCCGACATAACCTCTTCTATCGGCTCCGGAGGGGAGGTAAGCGTGGGGGTTTTGCGCACGTAAAAAAGAAGATAAGCCAGTTCTAGAGATTTTTTTATACTACTTGGTTGGCAGACAAGCACACGGCCCATCTCACATCGCCGGGAACAGAACACGAGGTTATTATGCGTGGTATTCTGTAGGTCGGAGGTAGTTCCCCAGTCAGACTGCTCAATTGAATGGAAATACCGTCGGGTCCTATATAGCATATATGCACATTAGGCAAGTGTACATCGGGGTCCACAGTCAAACTTTGGAAGCAATCAGAACTTAATGATGACTATGAAATATTTTTATAAAGCAATCTTCATAAGCGTACCGCATTGTAGTTAATCGAGAACTATATTAGGCCACATTTAAGCAAAATATCAGATTAGTCAAAATACCAGAATGAATGGAAGCGATTATGTACTGTCTCCATACCTAATTAGGTAATAATTTCAAGAAAAATGAAATGGCACATTGTTATGTGTGTATTGTAATTTACACAACTTAACGAACACTGAACACTTGACATAAATAACTAAGCTAGTGGTAATAGGACAAGTGTAAGCAGCGTTAGCATGTCTATCCTACTCCTACTATTATATATGAAAGATTGTCAAGATGTTTGGATGAATCACGCTGATACAGCTGATGGAACTGGTTGAAATTGCAATGCTTTGTAATAATACCATGAGTTGCAAAAAGGTGGCAGAATTCATATATGTAGCAGCGTAATTGAAATAAACAGTAGAAGAAGGGTGGTATGATTACAGGATCTAGAATATATCTAACAGATTAACTGAACTTAGCATCATTCAAATCAATAGATAGGCAAAAGTAGGAAATCAAGCTATTTGTCTCTGATTCAATAGTACCTAAGTTTTTGCAAAAGCGTATAATATAAGCCATTACCAACCCAAAGTCCATTTTCAATTGAAGTTTTATTATCTATTTATCGTCCTCCTGCCCTTATCCCATGTTTATTTGGGGTCGGCGAAACATGTGTTCTTTTTCCATTCATCTCTAGTTGGAGTCATCTCAACATTCACACAGTCCATTCACCTCCAGGACAAACGATTTCCTCGTAGCTTTTGGTGCTACTCTCAGACTTCCTCTAATATATTCATTGTTTATCTTATCCATTCTTGGATACCACCACACATCCATCTCAACATTCGCATCTCAGCTACATGTCAGCTCTACGATCCATTCAGGACAAGTTTTAGTATGTATTATAAACTACTTACTACCCCTTTATAGCTAACTGCATATCCTAGCTAGCCAGGGACGTAGTTGTGCGTGTTCACTAAAGTGAGTAACGGTGTGGAACCGACTGAGCTCGTAATTAACAAGGTCTGGTTCAGAATAGGACCAGATATACGTACACAGGCACATGTGATAGAGTATATAGACTGCATACTTTATAATGAACTGCCCTCACATATTACGTACGCTTGCACGCCCAGTCCGGAGAATTCACAGCCATTACCTTTATATTGCAGGTATCTAACTATGTTAGTAGTAAGCTAAATATTAGCTTGATAGTATGATTAAATTTACATGAATACGGAATATAGATTAACAACATTATCTGAATGAGGATGTTTCGTGGCATCTACAGATTACAGCGGTGCTGTTTGAATACTTAACTTATGACGTTTCACATCTTAGCCTACAGCTACTGATTAATATTAGAATTGACTTCATACTAAAATATAATTAAAACGTCTACTCTATAACAAACTGGGCCAGTGCAAAGTGTATTAGTTTGCATAGCTAAGCTTTGATGATTCATTTATTGCTGGAGTACTATTTTACATCAGCTAATTAAATTAATGTCAAGTAGGAACGCGTTGCGCACTTGTTAAAAAGAACGGAGTAGAAACTTATTCTGTCACTTCCTCATTAAGTAGTTAAGTATCAAAATAATTTGAGTAGAATTTTCACCATTTTAGTGAGACAAGGCCAGGAATACCGTAATACAAACAAGAAATGACAAATTGATAGCCATTCTGGCAAAACATGAATACAATAAGTTCACAGTACCGTAATAAGTTTATCATAACACCATAGGAGGTGCGCAGAGCTGGAATATGCAAAACGGGATAAGGCGAATGCAATTATTGCAGTCATAGATGGATGCACAGAATTTTAAACATATATCAACAGGACGTTTTCTGCTTTGGACATTAATTAAATTAATTATTAAATTAAAAACTATTTTTTATTGTCACCAATATACATTTTGAAAGGTACAATTTTTATCTTAAAAGTAGTCTTGAATAAATGTATGGACTACTATTCACGACGTGTTTGCTGATGGCGCCAAAGCCCTAAAGCCATTAGCTTTATTTATATTTTATATACTTCAAACGTTTTATGTTGTCATCGACATACAGTTGCGTTTGATCCATTATGTTATAGCTTTCACGTGCATCGAATTGTGCTGAATGTGGGCTGTATGACCTAGTAACGCTAGGTTATGGTGCTATTTGTGAATAGAAGTCTGCTTGTTTAACATGCTTGATTGTATTACTTTACTTCAACGGTGTTAGTTATAGTTTACCATCAAACCTTGATAACATCTGAGACTTTTAGTTTTGTACTGAATAACATGCGTGAAACTAACGAAGATGATGCCAAAAATCAGAATGAGTGACCAGTCGTTTAGTTTGATAAATTGAATTGCTGTAAATGGTCCAAAAAATGTAATCCCCGCTACCTACATACTTGAGTTAAAAAGTTGTAAAGTGCATACATCAGACACGCAGTTACCGTTATATCAATGACGCCTAATGGTTCATAAATAGTAGCACTTTGTAACAAATTGAATGTGAATACTTTAGTTTTGTTTTCTTATTTCTATGTTATACTACACTGCATGTAACAAATGCAAGAAAGCTTAAATGACGGATGATGTGCTTGCTTTAAAGTATTCGAGGATCATTTTAGCATTTGAATGAAATTAAAATAGAAAAAGTATAAATAATTGTTCCTTTGGATAAACATTTAAACTTGTCTTGTTCGTTATCAATTGCTAAATTATGACAAAATACTTATTACATACTATGGAGGATGCCTGGCGTATTGGTACAAACTTATTCTCAACAGATGCTCTTGAAGTATTTGGAATTGGGTGAAACAATCAAGCCACAGAGTCACCCATAAAATTTGAATAGCTAAACGAAATATGAGGCTACGTAATTGTTTTACAACGAGACTAACTTGAGGCCGCGGCCGTCGGCGCCGCGCAAGTAGACGAAAAAGTGATTTGGCAAAATTAACGACTTGCTTCCATTTAGTTAAGAATCTGAATTACACAGTGCAGTGAAATAAACAGAAACCATTTTTCTATAACATTTTTTGAAAATCTATTTCATTCACACTTTAATAGACATTGTTTTTTTTATCGAGAATTTAGCACAAAGTAACCTCATAGCACATTACAGACCCGAGAATTAAGTCCAAGACCACACGCAGAGCAGTTGCATTCACCCCGTTGCATCATTGAGATAGTTCATTTAGTTGGTACTTAATCCTTCATAATTGTAATAACTCCTGATATCCTTGTATAAGAGGCATCTATTTTCATTCACTAAATCTAAAGAAGTACCTATTTAAAGCAGCGATCAAGGTTATGGTATCGTTATCTTAACGGATAATATTACGGACGTTTAAGTATGTTGATACAGACTGCTGACTTACAGATCCGTTTCTTGTTCAATAAGTATCTACTTGGTTTTTGTTCGATTTGATCTAATTATTACTGAATATGCAAAAAGACTCTCATCTATCGAAACGGTGCATTATATATAAACGAATATATTAACAATGTTTGAAAACAGAAGTCACGATATTTAGGAAGTACTTATCTTTGACCTCTTAAGTCCAATCGAAGAATAGTGAACTATCACCAAGGACCAGATCCAAAGAGATGTTCCCTGTGGTACCATGCATCATCCTTTAAAAATATGTCCTAACCTCTTTACGATTGACGCGATCTTGATTAGTCTAACAAGTCACCGTTTCTTGTTCACTGAGACTCGCGTTTTATGTAGTTCTAACCTATTCATAGTATAGTATAATATAGCCTATTTAAAGACTGGTTTTTGCGTTACTTTGCTTTTATTAAATAGTTTTTATTAAATAAAAACAACGAACATTTTATATATTGTATCAACAGGCCATGCTGGAACATCAATAAAAAATTACTTAAGGTCTAACTTTCTTCTTCAAGAGTTTTAAGATGAGTTTCAGAATTGTAACAATTGCGCATTTACACTGTTACAAAAGACGTGCTAACCAAAAATGTAAACATTGCTCAATCCAAAAGAAGGCGACACTGTCTACGAGTTACCCAGCGATAACCAGATACGGAAGATAAACTTGTAGATAACCAAAATTCTGCTGTAGCCGTTACTCAAAATGTTCACGTGCGTATTAAATTGGTAGTTCTCTTGAATCTTGAAGTAGATCTAGGACTTGAGTGGGAGTTTCAAAGTTGCAGCGTGAATATCTGTGTACATTATTAGTGTCAACAGTTGATTTTTATCTCTTTGATTCATAATGATAGACCGCACTATGTTTTCTAATACTCAATATTACATATTTACGATGAAAAATTTACGATAGTTTGGAAAATCGATTTTCAGGACATTTTCCACGCTTAAGTAATATAAATGCCATACTTATCAGGATAGCAGCGGTGATGTAAGAAGTCATCTACCAGATTTTAAAGAAATATGTACAATCATAATTTTTATGTATTTCTATGTGACCTAGCTTGATAAAAGTTTTAACTATGATGCAAATACAAAAGATAGTTATTTAAACTGCTATAATTATACCTCTATCTAAACAATACATTAATCTACAACTAAAATACTAAAAATAAACACGGTGAGTAACAAACTATAATTGAGATGTGTCTTGTTACGGCCACTTTGTATGTTTGCGCAGTTATTAAGATCAAATGACCGGCGCATGCGCACCCAGACGACAAACATTCGGCTAAATATTTACTTTATGCAAGGTATAAAATATTTCTTGCAGGAAGAGATAAATCGTGATCGGCTTTAACCAAGTTTAGCTAACTTCCTTGTGTGTGTATGGAAATGCTGGAATATCTCGATTTATAGCGGGAATTATTGTTCCTTGTACCACGATTATTGTAATAGGCTCGAATTAATTATACGGAGAATATTCATATAATGTAAAAACATTTTTGAAGTCCAATAATAATATGTTTGCAAATTGCAAATTCCACATAGACAAAGAATGTTATAGAGCAGGTAGATGAGAAATAAAACAAATGTTATTGAATAATATGAAACATAAATTGAACTAAGCTTCAATCGTGAGCTTGCACGATCTAGAACGATTTTCTCACTCGAATCGGTGAAAGCTAACACCCAATATTTCCGACATAGCCGGCGTCATGTCAAAACAGAGTAAACATGAGCCACACTTGTAGTTTACATTAGGTTGTGAGGTTAGACTAGCGGATCTTCAAGCGGAGCGTTTTCTTTGAATACGTAATAATTTATAGGACCAAAACAATACATAATTATGACTTTGGCTTTGATATGAAAATGTACGGCTAACATAAAAATCTAAAATTGAAGATCTTTAATAAGTGTGATACTTACATAATATCCGATATACTCACTGTATTAAATACTTATACTATAAATTAAGTATCAAATGAGATAGTCAATCTGATTGATTGACTATCATCAATCAATTAGCCCATCACAGTCCACAGCTGGGACATAGGCCTCTCCCAATGTTGGGAGGCTTTGGCCTACTGTTTCTGACTAGACTGGTTTTATTTCGAGATTTCCTTCTCTCGCAGTGATATTGTCTGCGTATTTTTCCATTACTCACTTACCCTTCAGATGAGACGGGGTGGTGATACTTGTATTCTTTCTCCGAAACCACACGGATAAACACAAAACATGCTGTCCACCGGCAGCATACATTGCTATGCAGACGATAGCACCTTACACGGGAGTTATCACGGACAACCTGCGACCAAACAGTCTGATATCACGGAAAAAGACAGCTTCTGGTCACTGAACTGGACCGGATCTTGAATCACATTTCTCAATGGGGCTCTGAGAACATGGTCGAGTTCAATGCCAAGAAGACGCAGGCTTGTGCGTTCACAGCAAAGGTATCTTCTTTCCTTCCCCTTCCCACTCTTCAGAACACGCAACTGCCACTGCAGGACAATCTTAATATCCTAGGCATGGATATTCGCTGCAAACTGAATAACAGAAATTACATCGAGAGCATCATCAAAACAGCCTCGCGGAAACTCGGACTCCTGAACAAAGTGAGACGTTTTTTCACGCCAGAGCAGCGGTGTCTTCTCTATAAGACACAAATTCGCTCCTGCGTGGAATACTGCTCGCATCTCTGGGATGGCTCCACGAAATACCTACTAGATGCTCTCGACAGGTTGCAGCGACGCGCGGTCCGAATTATTGGGAACCCTGACGTCATGAACACTCTCGAACCTTTGCAGATGCGTAGAGATATTGCTTCCTTGGCTGTATTTTACCGTCTCTACCATGGTGAGTGTTCTGATGAGCTCTTCCAACTAATCCCACCATCTCCTTTCCTATATAGGACAACACGCGTTAGATGCACGTACACGCCTTAGATGTCACCCTCACAGTGTGCAGAATATACGAGCAAGAACCAAGCGGTTCAGAGACTCTTTTCTTTGCCGCACCACCAAGACCTAGAATTCATTACCAGCACACGTGTTTCCTTCTTGCTACAGTCCGTGTACGCGAAAAAGCATCTGATGAGGCCGCCAAGCTGAGTGCCACCATTGTAACACTTAGTGTCTGTAATGGGGTCACCATTGATCTCATCATGACTATCTTTCCTGAGACTTTGCCTTTAGCTTACCATCAGGCGAGGTGAGGTTAAGTTGGCGTGTCCTATATATATATATATAAAAAAACGAGATAAACATTCATTTTATTAGGAACTGTATATACGCCAAGCAATAATTGTCAATGGTTTACAGGGACCCAGGCAGTTTCATGTTAAAAGTATTATTTTGAGGTGTTGAAGCTCGCTCAGCTTCACTCTCTGCTCCTGTCAAATTTACTACTTAGTCGAAGGTTATTTGTTCAGAAAACCATTACAGCATTTCGTTTATCACGACGATGGTTATGTGGGTATTTATATGCGTGGGATTGAAAAAATATTTGCCTTGTTGTAATATAACTACTAAGATTGATTTTTGCAATGACTACGTGATGACAACAAGTATTCACGTATATTTATTACACTAGATTTATTACTATATTTTTGCTTTAGCTTTATCTTATTACTTTAATCATTTGTAGAGCGATTTCTCTACCGCACAATGCATGTGAATAGCTTGACATCTATTAATAGTAGTTAAAACCGAATCCTTAGTTTGAATATTTTAAAACAGAAATAGATTTAATCACTCTATAAAGATACATTAAGGACGATGTACGATTAGATATTAAATAGACTCTCACGTTTTTGTCACATTTGGGATTTGGGAAACCAAATGCAACAATATGAAAATATCAATAAATAAAAAAGCACTAAAAGACAAGTCTTACAGTGATTAACAATTATAAAATGTCATTTTTACGCCAAAAGATAATAAAACAAACAGTGACAAATTGAATAATACTACAAACTTAAACCGGTAATATAAATAACCGCGATAATATGGTAACAAATCACATTTACCGACGTATTTGCGTCAACACGTGCCATAAAGATATGAGACTATGGAGGCTGTCAGGCGCATTCAACCAGTTCTAGGAATAGTTCAATCGATGATATATTATATATTATATATTGTAATTTACAAACACAGTGAAAACCTGCTCGGCCGTTAAAATAGGTAAGATAAAATACAAATTTAGATAAGTAAAATGTAATAATTTTACCTTAAAAAACGTGATGTTAATTAAATTGGGCTGACATTAATATCACATTAACTTAAGCCTAATCTTTGGTGTCAGTAATGTTGCTAAATATTTTTTTATTTTTTTATACCACTTAGTTGGCAGACAAGCACACGGCCCACCTGATGGAAAGTAGTTACCGTGGCCTATGGACATCTGTAACACCAGAGGAGTCACAGTCGCGCTGCCAACCCTGTAAGTACAGAGTTTCTGTGCCGTCAGTAGAAGACAAATCAGGACAAGCCTTTAGTCTTCCCACTGATGGCACAAACTCTGCAGTGAGCTCTGGCTACCCTACTCACCGCTGGGAACACAACACGAAGTTATTATAACCGCGGTATTCTGTAGGGCGGAGGTACTTCCCCAGTCGGACTGCTCAATCGGGCGGAAATACCGCCGTGTCCTACCTCCTTAATTAATGTGATATTAATGTTAAAAGTCCAATTAATTGACGCTTATAATAAATACGAAGCTAGTTTAGCACAAGCACATCCATAACACAACATTTTAACCAAAATACATATTATTATTATTTGTTGACGTGGTACTCAAGCAAGAACGGCTAGACAAAGTTGAATAATTTTTTTTTTACTTCCACTTAGTTGGCAGACAAGCACACGGCCCACCTGATGGGAAGCGGTTACCGTGGCCTATGGACGTATGCAACACCAGGGCTGTCATACTCGCGCTGCCGACCATGAAGAAACCTTCTGATGCCCCTCTTGAAGAATCCCATATTGTAGGCGCTTGGGAAAACCGCAGCAGGGAGGTCATTCCACAGCTTGAGTGTGCGTGGGATGAAGTTTCTTTCATACCGCACAGTGCGCACCGTCTCAGGTCGCAATGTGTGGGGATGAATTCCCTGCCTATGGCGAGAGGTGCGATGATAGAATGTAGCTACGGGCATCATGTCAAACAATTGATCTGAGCACATACCATTTTATAGGCGGTAGAACACACACAGTGAGGCAAAATCCGTCCTAAGGCTAAGAGGTTCCACTATACCTGTGAGTATGGGATTGTCAACCAGCCTCAATGCCCGTCTTTGCACTGAGTCGAAGGGGTCAAGTTGGTATGCAGGTGCTCCAGCAAAAAGGTGACCTGTGCTTTATAAAGAAGGAGTTGCTGCCCCGCAGTGAAGTACTGCTTCGCCCTGTTGAGCACTCCGAGTTTTCCAAATATTTATGCTAAGAAGCTTTTCTTTGTCATTTTAGATTGAACCTGGCATAGGTACCTACGGTTTACTGCAAATGAAATTGTGAGAATCCAGTTTTTAGTATGATATTTATTATGTTCGGTATACCAACGCAAATATGATCCGATCCGAAACGTCAGTAGAAATAATAAGTTCCATAATTACTCGCGATAAGTCCCGAACCGTTGTATAATTATTGATGAGTGTAATAAGGTTGATTTTACTTTGCTACAGAAAATGCAGTAAAAGAGACGTGTGTTAGCTTCAATGGATTTATTTACACTACTTAAGTAAACCAACGATCTGAATGACATGCCTAGTTATATGAATCTATAGATACGTATCTAATCATCCGAACATACCGCCCACCAAAGAACGGCTAGTTCTTTAAAAACATCATGCAAATTCACAAAATAACATTCAACTATACAAATTACTCGCTAAACTAGATACAAAATTGTATAATAGTCAAAACTATAACAAATTGTAAATCAATCGAATAGATAGTTAATGATTACTAAGCATTATACATGCATTTGATACTTGGAACTCAGACTACTACCTATTTTACTTAAACTTTGATATCTACAGGCAAAAGACATAATTTACTAACAGATCGCTTAACTATACTACTACCGCTCTTCACACTGTAGACTCTGGTAACTGCATCAGGGCCAGGGTGTTTATCTACGATGCGGCCAAGAGGCCATTTGCCTGGTGGAGCATTATCACTCTTTATGAGCACTATCTGTCCAATCTCATATTCTTCAGTTTTTTTTAACCACTTCGGTCGTTGTTGAAGTCTAGATAAGTACTCATCCTGCCAGCGCCTCCAAAAATCGTTCAATATCTTTTGAGTATGACGCCATCTTGTTAAATTGCTTACTGGAACGTTTTGCAAACTGGGTGAAGGTAGAGTAATAGGCGCTTCTCCGATTAAAAAGTGACCCGGAGTTAGTACATTCAGGTTCTCCGTATCTGAACTATCTATCGGACATAAAGGACGTGAATTCAGACACGCTTCAATCTGGCATAAAAGTGTACTGAATTCTTCAAAGGTCATGTGTCCGTTTAAAACTCGTTTCAGATGATACTTTGTGGATTTTATGCCGGCCTCCCAAAGGCCTCCAAAATTCGGACTATACGCTGGTATAAAATGCCACTGTGTGCCGTCCTTAGCCAGAGTTTCTATGATGTCACCTTCGAATTCTAATCTGGCTGCCCTCCAGGCTTCTTGAAGATCCTTATTGGCGCCAATGAAATTCCGACCTTGGTCACTCCACATGTGAGCGCATCTTCCTCGACGTGCAACGAACCGCCGAAAGGCTCCAATAAAGGCTTCTGATGTCAAGTCTCCAACCAGCTCCAGATGTACGGCCTTTGTTGACATACATATAAATAAGGCGATATAACCTTTAATAGTTTTAGCACCTCTTCCTCTGGACATGAGAATGTTGTACGGGCCAGCGAAATCGACACCACAATGTAAAAAAGGACGAGCAGGTGTTACTCTTTCCTTAGGTAAGTCTCCCATTAACTGGGTTCTGACACTTGCACGCTGTTTAGCACAGATTAGACATTTGTGTATTTCAGTTTTTACTAATAGCTTACATTTTAATATCCAATATTTAGATCGAATGTAATTAATCATTAATTGTACACCTCCATGTAATGTTGCGATATGTGCATCAGCAACAATTAATTTCGTCAAGTATCCTTTATCACTTAGAATTATAGGGTGTTTTCTATCATCGCTTAAACAGGAATGTTGAATTCTTCCGCCCACCCTGAGTATATAATTTCGATCCAAATATGGGTTGAGAGACTTCAGTCGACTTATGTTCTTAACCCTTCCTTTATTTCTTAAGTCTTCTAAGTCCTCTTCAAAACACTCTCTTTGTGCTATCTGTATACATTTATGTAATGAAAGTTGTAGCTCTTCTGTTGTCAAATTAATTTGTGTTCTTTCTTTTTTCAGGTTTAAGTATTGTCTGCAGTATGTCACAGCTCCCATCAACTCAATCAGCGTGTCACAGACCTCAAAGCGGGTAGACCACGGTTTCTCTTCCATAATCTGATTTGTTACGACGTTCACACTTATATTCCGTTTTATTTCCAAATCTGTTGTTGTATTTATATTTTTAAATGCTATTTCTTCTTGTTTCAGCCATTCTGGCCCTTCCCACCATAATTGACACTTCTTTAACTCTGGTAGCAGCATACCTCGTGATACAACGTCAGCAGGGTTATTCTTTGAATCCACGTGAAACCAATTACTGCCGATATTATCGATAATTGTAATGACTCTGTTCCTCACAAAGGTCTGCCATCTAGTAGGATCTCCTTGCAACCAGGATAGAACTATTGTGGAATCTGTCCACGAGTATATTTGACTGGTAGGAATTCGCATTGCTTCGCTTATCTGTTTCAATAATTTTGCAAGAAGTACAGCACCACACAGTTCAAGTCGTGGTAGTGACATCGGTTTTACAGGTGCTACTCTTGATTTTGCAGCAATTATGGACGTTTTGTATTGAAGATCATCTCCCAGTACTCTCAGGTAAGCAACTGCTCCATATGCTTTGTTAGAAGCGTCACAGTATCCATGAACAGTAACGCTTTTAATGTCTTTGCTTGAACATTGCAGCCATCTTTGTATTTCTATATCCTTCAAATGTGTAAAGCTTTGTCGTATACTAATCCACTCCTTTTCTGTTTCAGGACCTATTTCATCATCCCAAGCACTATGATTTAACCACAACTTCTGAATCAACATCTTTGCAGGTACAATAGCAGGAGCCAGCCATCCCAGTGGGTCAAATAGGCGATGTATGTCAGCCAATATCTTCCTCTTAGTGATCGCTTCCATTTTCAGTGTATAATCTAAATGGTAATGTATTGTATCCTTTCCCATGTTCCAGAATAAACCAAGTGTTCGAACTGTACCGTGCAACTTCATATCTATTGCAACTTGCTTACTACGATGTGATGAATCGAATTGTTTCAGAAATTCTACGCTGTTTGACGACCACTTCTGCAGCGTGAAGCCTCCCTTTTGTAAAATATCGCTGACATTTTTTGCCAACTCTATAGCTTTCTCCACCGTATCTTCACCAGAAAGCATATCATCCATGAAAAAGTCTTCTTTGATTATTGCAGCTGCAGATGGGTAATCTGAGCCTTCGTCTTCTGCTAACTGGTGGAGAGTCTTAACGGCTAGGTACGGTGCTGGAGCAGTACCAAAGGTGACTCTTAATAGGCGGTAGTCTTTAATTGGTTCATTGACATCATGTCGCCAGAGTATACGCTGATAATCTGTATCCACCCTTGTTACTAATATCATCCGATACATCTTTTCGATGTCTGCTCCGAAACAAATAGGCTTCATTCTCCATCTCATTACTAAATATCTCATATCTTCCTGCAATTGGGGTCCTATAAGTAATTCTTCATTCAGAGATATATTATTACAACCCTTAGACGATGCGTTGAACACCACTCTCACCTTCGTGGTTTCACTACTCTCCTTAAGGACTGGATGATGAGGTAAGTATACTGCAGGGTTTTCTATTTCATGTGATGGAACTTCTTCCATGTGATTCAAATCAATATACTCCTTCATTACTCTCGTGTATTCTGTCCTTAAGTTTTGGTCATTTTCTAAACGTCGTTCAAGTTGCATGTATCTTCTTAGTGCTATATCCCTTGTATACCCTTCAGGTGATTTAGGATTTTCAGCCTTAAATGGTAATTTTACCACGTATCTTCCTTCAGAATTTCTTGTATATGTTTCTTTATATATTTTCTCACATAATTCTTCATCTTGTGTTAGTTTATTCTTACTGTCTTCTTCTACTTCCCAAAAGGATTTCAACATATCTTCTATATTCATATGATGATGCATAACAGTAATGTCTTCTGAGGAAGTGCTTTCTTCCACCTTTCCAAAAAGAATCCATCCTAGGCTTGTGTTTTGAGCAGTTGGGGAGCCTAAGGGACCTTTAACCAGACCATCTCTTAATATTGTGTCATATACCTTGACACCTAACAAAAGATCTACTCGCCCTGGTGTATTGTAACTTGGATCGGCCAGGGTGAGTCCTTGCAAATGTGGCCAGGCTTCGATATTGTAGGTGAAATGTCTTAGAGGCAAGTTGGAGGTTATCTTGGTGGGTATTACATATGCCTTCATGAATATGTTGAAATCTTCATCACATCTTGAAAAAAGATCAAACTCAATAACGTGATTTATCTGTGTTTGTATCCCTCCAACTGCTGTAACTGTACCCTTGCTTGACTTTCGTTTCACCTTTAACTTCTGTGCTGCTCTTTCACTAATGAAACTTTCATGAGATCCTTGATCAATTAAGGCGCGCAATACTGTAGTCAATCCATTACTATCTCTTACATAAACCAATGCCGTTGCCAGCAAGGCTGTAGACTTCTTTGCTGCAAAGTGTGAGGATATTGCGACGTCTGAGACCTCATCTTTCTTCTCCTTCTCTTTACCTTCGACATGGCTGTCTTGAGTTTGTGAATTGTCTGATTGCTTGGTACTTCTAAACTCGTGTAGCAGCGAGTGGTGACGTCGTTTACATACGCGGCAATGAACAGGTACTCGACACTTCCAGGTGGTGTGCCCGGGTATCAGACAATTGTAGCACAGGCGATTATTTCGTACAAACTCACTTCTTTCTATAGGTTGAAGCTTTATAAAATCTTTACAATGGCAAAGCTTGTGATCTTCTTTGCACATCATACACGTCTTCACAGGTGCGGTCGCAGAAACATGACAGAGCTTCTCCTTGGTAGCCTTTTCCCTTGTGACGGCTGTAGAACTAGTAGGTGTAGTCGACTCCAACGTACGAAACTTGCACTCCAAAAATATAACGAATTCATTCCAGGTAGGCAGTTTATCAGACTCCTGAGTGTATGAATGCTCCTCCCAATCCTTATGGGTCTCAGTATCTAATTTTTGAACTACCAAAAATATAATGATGGGGTCCCAAGTCTCGGTAGATATGTCCAGATTTCGTAGACTATGTAAACATTCTGTGGTAGTGTCTAGTAAGGATTTTATCTGGCTTGCTGTCGGTGTCTTAATAACTTTCTGTTCGGTAAGTCGTTTGAAAAGGGTTTTTACAATAACTCGCTTATTCCCAAAGCGGTGCTTCAATATGTCCCATGCTTGCTCGTAATTGCTTTCAGTAATTTTCACGTTTTTTAACAAAGTTTCAGCTTCACCCGTAATACTTGATTTCAAATATTGTAATTTCTGTACCATACTCAACGACTTATTCGTATGGACTAGTGATATAAACAAATCATGATAAGTAGGCCAATCTTCGTATTTACCATTAAACACGGGAAGATGAATTTTAGGTAGTATAACTTCAGTCGGGATAGTACTCACGGTATCTTTAGTTCTTAATGCCAATGCAGATAGCATATCCTTTAAATCACCGTGTAAACAAATGTACAAATCTTCAATCACGTAGTAATCTTCGTTTACAAAATATGGAATGTTCGTACGTTGTTCTTTCGGTGTACACTTCACAAGTTCTTGATGCGTACTTTTAAAGGACTGCCAGTATTCTTCAATGCATTGCAACCTAGTTTCAATGTATCCCTTTGTTAATCTTGCTTTAGGACATTTTTTCAAGTTTACTTGCGCTTTTTGCATTTTCCCAGCAATTTCTTCCAAAACATCCAGTAACTGGGTACTTGTGGTACTCATTTTCGTAAAAAGTAACCTTTAAACTATATATTTTGACCCAAAAATCACGAAGTTCATCTGATAATATCGTAGTCGTTAAGTTGTGATTTTATAAAACTTTTCAATCTCGGCTATTATGCGCCCGGTTCTTATCGCGCAGGAATGCAGTTCTTTTGTCTTCGAGCGGCCGACGTATTTTTTGCAACAATTTACTAATCCGGCTCGAAGGACCATATGATGAGTGTAATAAGGTTGATTTTACTTTGCTACAGAAAATGCAGTAAAAGAGACGTGTGTTAGCTTCAATGGATTTATTTACACTACTTAAGTAAACCAACGATCTGAATGACATGCCTAGTTATATGAATCTATAGATACGTATCTAATCATCCGAACAATTATAATCGTAGAATGTCGTGGAAGGCTCAATTAGTATAAACATCGTCACCGAAACACCCACATCTTTCTTTAACTATAATATAATTATATTTTAGCCATAGTATATTAAATACGTCTTACATTTATATAAGTACATACTCATGTCATTTTCTCTAGGCGGAGAAGTCATCTGTGCGAGTTTTCGTTCTGTCATTAAATCTTACATGCAAAGCCCACCACATTTCGCAAATACTATCCGTCATATTAATCCTGCTAATCTAGTTCTTGCTGATCCAAATATTATAGAAAAAAATACTATTTAGTGTCCTAATAAACGATTAATTGATCAAAATAATCATATTTACATTGAAAAATTACACCACTTTTCTTTCCAAGTTTATTTTTACTTTACTCTCCACATCTATCTGAGGCTGAGGTCAGTACACCAGTATGGACGCTCTGCCGCGCGTGGTTGAACCGTGTAATGATTGTTTACATAACCTGCTACCGCCTGCATTCAACCTTTACTTGTTGATTTGATAAATACGCAATCGGATTTCGGGAAACTTGCCTTTGCTCTTGGCATTTGATCACAATTTTCGCACTTTCTTCGATAATTCGTTTTCATGATCATTGTTGACTCTTGTAGATATTGATATCGAATATCGAGAAATGATCAGGTTTCGTTGTAATAGTAATCTGTTAAATTTGAATTAGAAATCCTTAAATGTGATTCCAATTCCTTGATTAGCGATCAATTGCTCACAACGCACAAACAGAAAATCATCAATGAAATATACGAGGAAGAAGTGTGATCTATGTCTTTTTTTATATCACTCTATGGACTGGTTGCCATGGCCTATGGACGTATGCAGCACCAAGTGAGCCATACTCGTGATGCCAATCTTAAAAAGAAACGGTAATATGTTTAACCTCAGTTCTCGTCATAGGTTACGATTACTAAAATATAATCAAAGATGTACTTCCCTGTCATTTGAATTGTAGGCTTATTGTTATATAAATATATCAGTAATATACACGTTTAAATGCAAGTATTAATTTCAACTAGTAAATATTAATTTCTTAAAGAAAGTAATATCTCTAACATAGCACGACATTAATAATATTGGTTCGCGGCTGTTGATACGTCTAGTCGCTTCACTATAAAAGGAGCTAATGACACTTCGTGAGATGAATGTTAATACGCTTAAAAGTTGTTTTAAATCTTTTTCTAGTAGATTAAGTAGGACAGTAATTACTGCCACTAAACAGATATTTTATGTTGTATGAGATAAAATCCTTGACCTTTTTAAGCTTTATTTTTATGTTTCTGTTGATTTGTTGTTACAGACATCGCAAGAGACGATTTAAGGACATTGTCTATCACTATGACTATGCAGGAAACTAAATTTATTTTCATTACTTTAGCTATTTTTAAGGACTCCTCACGTACTTCTACTGCAAATTTTAGATCTTTTCGTTACTAACTGATGCCCACAACTTCGCCGCGTGGATGTTTGTTATCTCATATTTTGGCCATATCTCCGCTTCTTCTTCGTCTCCAATTGGGACATGTGATTGAACATAGGAAATGAAAATGAAATCAAAATAGGAAGACTATAAATAGGACCGACTATTATTGAACTTTTATCATATGTTTTACATATCAATAAGGTACTAATCCTAACACTGATAAGATTGTGGTAGTGAGCGATCAATACAAATTTAATGTGAAATCCACGGTGGAATCGATGACAAGATTAGTCGAAAGCGTGCTCTAGTCTCCAAATAAACAATATAGGCTACTAAAACTTTTCCACTGCTGCTACTTGATTCTAACTTCAGGGGTATTATAATATTTCATAACATAACATAATCTCACGCTTATATCCCCGAAGGGGTAGGCAGAGGTGCTAGCACCCACATTTCGTCAGTTTATGTTTAGGTCCCAATGTGGTAGCGAGTCTATTGCCATTAACCGGGCACTTATAAACCTGCAATAAATACACACACAACTTCTAAAAGCATCGAAAAGTCATTGGTGTGTGCCATGGTAGAACCTGGGATCGAACCCGAGACCTTTGTAGGAGGTAGGACACGACGGTATCTCCCGTCTCAAATTGAGCAGTCCGTCTGGGGAAGTACCTCCGCCCTACAGAATACCGCGGTTATAATAACCTTGTGTTGTGTTCCCGGTGGTGAGTAGGGTAGCCAGAGCTCACTGGAGAGGTTTTGTGCTGTCAGTGGATAGACCGTAGGCTTAAATTGACACCACTGACTTGTAGGGGCGTGAAATGTTGGCGCGGCGGTCAGGGAGACCCGGTGAAACGGTTATCCGCTGGCCGCCCGCAGGTTGTACGGTTCCCGAACCTGGGGATCACTTAATCTCCGCCCCAGGAGGCTGAACCAGCAGCCTGTGTAAAGTGCCCGATGCTGTAGTCGTGCCGGAGGAGGAAACCGGAGTGGACTCGGCTACAGTATTTGGGAGGGGACCGGGGGCCCTTCCGCCCGCCGCGCCAGCCACTCACACAACCCCAGCTTGTCAGTGGTGGTACGAAGCCTAGCTTTGTCTTCTGCACTGGGAGCACAGAAACTCTCTATACCTTCCTCCCCCCCACCCCCCACATAGGTCATGAAAGGAAAAAATAAGAATAAGGTTACTACAGCGGTACCATCGTCCACAATACATGTGGATTTCTGTAACATCAGGGGCCTACACACCAACCTCAACGCGGTCCATCTACATTTAGAGACCGCGCAGCCCACCTTGTTTTTTCTGACGGAGACGCAAATATCATGCCCAGCCGATACAGCCTACTTAATGTACACGGGGTACAAACTCGAGCATAACTTCCTGAGTCGCGCCGGGGTATGCTTGTACGTCCGGGATGATATTTGCTGCCGCCGTCTTCAAGGCCTTGAAGACAGGGACCTGTCAACTCTTTGGGTACGTACGGATCACGGTGGCCACACCCGTATCTTTGCGTGCCTCTACAGGTCTCATAGCGGTGACTTGGGTACAGCTCAATTGTTTGAGCATCTGCAGCGGTCTGCGGACAAGGTAATTGAGCAATACCCTACCGCAGATTTAGTATTCTTGGGGGACTTCAACGCTCACCACGTAGAGTGGCTGGGGTCTCCTAGAACTGATTTTGCGGGAAGGGCTGCTCATGACTTTGCACTGAGCTACGGATTCTCTCAACTGGTGCATTCTATTACTAGAACACCAGAAATAGAGACCCATAGAAGCTCTATACTGGACCTTCTGCTGACTTCACGCCCGGACGAATACTCAGTAACTGTGGAAGCACCACTTGGTACTTCGGACCACAGCCTCGTTCTTTCACTCTCTCGCGGCCTGAACCACCGCGGCCACCTCAATGGCGGCATGTCTGGCACTACAAGTCGGCAGACTGGGATGGACTGCGAGAATTCTTCGCGTCGTACCCGTGGAGGCGGCTTTGCTTCACTTCAAATGATCCCAGCTCCTGTGCAACAGCAGTAGCTGATGCGATCCTAGCGGGTATGGAATGCTATATTCCGAACCGCTGGATCGCAACAGGAGAGAGCAAACGCCCTTGGTTTAATAGGCCCTGCAGAGAAGCAAGAGACCACAAGCAATCTGCATACAGGGCTTGGACCACGGCTTTAGCCAATAAAGATCCTAATATCACTGAAGTGAAGCGAAAGTTGAATGCCGCCTCGAGGTCTAGTAAAAAAAGCTACGGCCAGGGCTAAGTTTGAGTTCATCGGCAGAATTGGCGAGCGGCTTGCGCGCTACCCATCTGGCAGTCGTGCATTTTGGTCGCTCGCCAAAGCTGCCGAGGGAAACTTCTGCCAGTCTTGCCTTCCACCGCTGCAAAAATCCGATGGTAGTCTGGCCCATGGCGCTAAGGAGAAAGCCGATCTGTTGGGTAATCTCTTTGCGTCAAACTCGACTATGAACGACGGGGACGCCGAACCACCCATAATCCCCAGCTGTGGTGCTTCCATGTCTGAAGTTAAAATCACGCAACGGGCGGTCCGGCGTGAGCTTAAGTCCCTAGATGTTCGGAAGTCGAGTGGGCCGGATGGGATACCGGCGATGGTGCTTAAACACTGCGCCCCCGAGCTGTGCCCTGTACTTACACGCCTTTTTGCACTCTCCTACTCCGCGCGGCAGGTCCCAGCCTCGTGGAAGACCGCATTCGTGCACCCTGTACCTAAGAAAGGCGACAGGACAGATCCGACCAATTACAGGCCTATCGCTATAACCTCCCTACTCTCGAAGGTTATGGAGCGTGTCATTAACACACAGCTCCTGAGATACCTTGAAGGAAACGATCTACTGAGCGACCGACAGTACGGCTTTCGCCACCGTCGCTCAACCGGTGATCTTCTTGTGTATCTCACAAACCGGTGGTCGCAAGCCATCGAGAGTCGGGGTGAGGCACTAGCGGTCAGCCTCGATATAGCAAAGGCCTTCGATCGGGTCTGGCACAAAGGTCTTCTTGCGAAGTTGCCGTACTATGGACTCCCCGAGGGACTATGCGAATGGATCGCCAGCTTTTTGTCCAACAGAAGCATCCAAGCTGTCGTCGACGGCAGCTGCTCGGACCGCATGAACATAAACGCTGGTGTCCCACAAGGCTCCGTGTTGTCTCCGACGCTGTTTCTGCTGCATATCAATGACATGCTGTCTGATGGCTCCAGTCATTGTTATGCGGACGACAGTACCGGGGACACGTGTTACACGGGCCGTGCAAATATCCCTCAGTCCGAGGTGGAGAAGAGTCGCGAACAACTTGTGTCTAAAATCGAGACTACTCTCTCTGGAGTATCCGATTGGGGACGACTAAACCTAGTCCAATTCAACCCCACTAAGACACAAGTATGTGTATTCACCGCTAAGAAAACCCCATTCATTGTAGCGCCGCAATTCCTGGGCACACCGCTTACCATCTCCTCGAGTATCGGGATCCTTGGTGTCGATATCTCCAGCGACGTCCAATACCGAAGTCATTTGCAGGACAAGGTTAAGTTGGCATCAAAAAAACTCGGAGTGCTCAACAGGGCGAAGCAGTACTTCACTGCGGGGCAGCAACTCCTTCTTTATAAGGCACAGGTCCGGCCTCACATGGAGTACTGCTGTCACCTTTTTGCTGGAGCACCTGCATACCAGCTTGACCCCTTCGACTCGTTGCAAAGACGGGCATTGAGGCTGGTTGACAATCCCATACTCACAGGTAGAGTGGAACCTCTTAGCCTTAGGAGGGATTTTGCCTCACTGTGTGTGTTCTACCGCCTATACAATGGTTTGTGCTCAGATGAATTGTTTGACATGATGCCCGTAGCTTCATTCTATCATCGCACCTCTCGCCATAGGCAGGGAATTCATCCCCACACATTGCGACCTGAGACGGTGCGCACTGTGCGGTATGAAAGAAACTTCATCCCACGCACACTCAAGCTGTGGAATGACCTCCCTGCTGCGGTTTTCCCAAGCGCCTACAATATGGGGTTCTTCAAGAGGGGCATCAGAAGGTTTCTTCATGGTCGGCAGCACGAGTGTGACACCCCTGGTGTTGCATACGTCCATAGGCCACGGTAACCGCTTCCCATCAGGTGGGCCGTGTGCTTGTCTGCCAACTTAGTGGTATAAAAAAAAAAAAAAAAAAAAAAGCAGTCCATTACCCAAACAACTAGGCTACCGCGGTCATATAATATTATAAGGCTATATCACTAATGTAGATGTTGTTGTTTCCACGCCTGAGACAACGGTACGTTTAACCTGCGGGTCTAAAAAGGTCACTTTGAGCGATTCTGCTTAAAACTAGTATATTTAAGTTTTACTGTAATCTATTGGTGTAGAATAAAGAATTATCTATCTATCTATATTTATGAATTTCCAGTAGATCTCAATAGATTCCCACAAAATTAGTTAAATGGTCACTTATATGAGCATAATTGCAACAATTCAGTTACCAAGCAGATTCTAATTTCGAGTAAATATCGCTGCAAGACAAAATATTATCCTAATACGATTCCAATAAAGTGGACATTTTAGACCTCTTGTGGACATTTTAGAGTCTCTAAACGTCAGGTTCACCAAAGGTATGTACCTATACCCATATCGCGTTAAATCCTGTAAATATTTTTGTTTATCATGGAACAAGAAAGTTTAAAAGTTAGTGTTTCTATAGAGTAATAGAACGCATTCAATATGAATATTCATGGTAAATTACTCTTGAATAGAAAAGAAACTTGGGTGCAGGTGAAAACAAGTGCAAGGTAATTTAGGTAGCTTTGAATTACATTGACGTACATTGAATTACTGCATGAATTTAAAACTGGGTGGTCTGTTTATAGACTTTGTAGCTACTATGGAGAGAATTAAAATTCATATAAATAAACCTTTTATATTGTACTTTAGAATATCAATGGTTTACCGTACCTACTTACGTAAGTACTTGTCTAGTAATGGATTCAACTGATGTCTGTCATTAACGAAATAGTCAGAATAGCCGAAAAGTTTTTTAATTTTTAAGTAAAATATAATAATTTAAAGAGAGATGTAACTAATGTTGATAAAGAGGACCAAAATATAAATGTAGAGGGCTCTAGGAGTAGACGTAAGCTCAAGATATATGAGTTCCGTGAAGGAGGATATAGAAAAGTAGGGAGTAATTGAGGAAATGTAGGAGAGTGACATGTTGCACTAAACCCAAATAATTGGGACAAAGATAGGTATGATAATTTGAAGTTGGATGTAAATCAAACAAAATATATCCACAATATGCCCATTGGAATGTAATATTTTAACCACATTTAGCTATCATATAATATAAGCTCGTCTGGCTAGCGAGGAAATAGTAGGCCAAAGCCGTGGTGACTTGCCAAACACTCTCCCAGTGTTCAGATATTGGTAGACAACTTCAGTGAACTGTGGTAGGCAAATTGAATGAAAAAGAAAACTACACACTATAACAGGGTGTATTTTTGAAACGGGGCAGTAAGGGCAAGTATCTTAACCGTTGCAGTTACAGCAAAACGTTCTTAGAAGACCTTCCCTAACTTTTTGACATATTTTGAACTGCATTCACAGATTTTGTAAAAAACTAACAGTTGGCAAAAAAAATGCAAAAAGTCCAAAAATATTTTTTTTATGCCAATCGATTCTATTTCATGTGGGGATCAAAAAACTCTATCAGACCATTTTAGCTTTCAGTACTAGGAAAGACAGAAATCGCCAAAAACGTTTACCATACATTTCGGCAACAGAAACAAATTTCTACGATGGTCTTACTTTTTGTTATGGCCAGGAAGTGGGTAGAATTGACTGTAAAGTAAATAAAAAGAATTTTTACCCTCAAATTTCGAATTTGATTCGAAAATCTGTGTGTTATACTTAGTTTCAGCTGAGAAACTTCGTATGAGTTATTAATTAAGGATTTTCGCTAAAATGTCTTCTAATCGTGAAAAAATTGACTTATTAGAAGCGTATTTTGTCAATAATCGAAATGCGGGAGCTGCATTAGTGTGGTACCGCAATAAGTATCCGTTGCGGCATGTGCCAACAAGAAAGGTTAACAAATCTTTTGAAAAACCTGGAATTGCAGGGTTCTTTCAAAAGAAAGCGGCAGCCTCGTGTGGACATGGACACGGAGATTGCGGTTCTGACTTATGTCGAAGCATATCCAGAGGTATCGTCCAGGCAAGTCGCACTTGAAGTAGGTGTATCCCACTCCCTTGTGATAAAGATATGGAAGAAATACGGCTACAAGTGCTATCGATATGGGCGCATAGTTCAAGTGTTACATCCGGGTGATGATGTTCGAAGGCTTACTTTTTGCAAATGGCTAAGAGGAAAAATAAGCAGAGATCATGAATTTTTAAATTACATACTGTGGTCAGACGAAACGAATTTTTCCAATAACGGTATGTACAACAGAAAAAATCACCACTATTGGTCCAAAGAAAATCCACAAAGAGTTACGGCAAGTCATAATCAGGTTCGCTTCTCATTCAACTGTTGGTGTGGTATAATGTCCAATCGAGTCATAATGGTGGAATTTTATGAAGGGAAACTGAATTCTGCCATGTATAATGAAGTCATTTTACACCATCTTGAAAACGAGATGGACGAATGGCCCCTGTCGGAATTGCGAAAAGTTCATTTTCAACAAGATGGTGCTACGCCACATAACAGTCACCTTTCACGTTCCAATTTGAGCCGCCTATTCGGTACACAGTGGATAGGTACACATGGTCCAACACAGTGGCCACCTCGTAGCCCCGATCTAACACCACTTGATTTTTTTTTATGAGGCTTCGTGAAAAACGAGGTGTATAAGACGACGTACGCCAGTGTTCAAGAGCTCAAGGATGCATTAATGACCATTTTACGTAATATTCATCCCAGAACATTATTAGCCGCCATTCTTTCAGTGCAAAAAAGGATAGACTTATGTATTCGTGAAAATGGAAATCATTTTGAGCAATTTATTTCATAAACCAATTTCTTAAATGTTTAAATGATTTTTTTTATTTGAAAAAGTTCAAAATTTTACCTGACCTATGAGTTTCGAGTTGATTTATCATATTTCCGTACGAAATGTATGGGAAACGTATTTGGCGATTTCTGTCTTTTCTAGTACTGAAAGCTAAAATGGTCCCATAGAGTTTTTTGATCCCCACATGAAATAGAATCGATTGGCATAAAAAAAAAATTTTGAACTTTTTGCATTTTTTTTTGCTAACTGTAAGTTTTTTACAAAATCTGTGAATGCAGTTCAAAATGTCCCAAAAAGTTAGGGAAGGTCTTTTAAGAACGTTTTGCTGTAACTGCAACGGTTAAGGTACTTGCCCTTACTGCCCCGTTTCAAAAATACACCCTGTATAGTGATGGAATTTTCATCACTATATCCAATGCTAAAGCCAAGATTGTCATCGTACTGGAGATTGAATTGACTAGCAACTTTGTTCACATACGCCACTTTGACTTCAACGAAGTCTCAATCACTTATACACTAAAAATATTGCACCAAGTTCTGCAAAGTAAACATTAATTATTACCACAGTTGACGTGTTGAGTTATTTACATCCTTTAATGAGATGTTTACGGACAAGTGTAAATTAATGTTTGTAAATTAACTGATTTATTTGATTCTATTTTAGATACAGTAAACAGTTACGATCGTGTGGTTTATCGGCACTGTAATTTCTCAGTAATATTTGAAAAAGCTAAAATTAATGCTAAAAGTTCCTAAATTTGAATGTTTATTAGTAAAATGAATTTTGATATAAAAACGACTAGCCATGAATGAATGAATGAATGAATAAACTTTATTGTACACCGATAATCAACACAAAATAAATATTAGCAAAGTTCATAGTAGTATGTACAAATGGGCGGTCTTATCGCGGACTGCGATCTCTTCCAGACAACCTTTAGATGGACTGGTATTTTTGGAATAGCAGGCTAGAAATGGTGCACTTACTACATTAAAATATGTATGCACTTAAAATATATTCAGCCAATGTTACACGCTATATCCATTCCTCTACAGAAAATGTCTATACTAAACAACTTATTGAAATAAGTCTGATGATCTATGATATAGATACTCTAATAAATACATAAATATATCCATACATATACAATCATATATACACATACCGGCATACATACATACATACACACATATAAACATAAATACACATACATAAATACACATACATAAATACATGCATAAATACATACATACATACATACATACATACATATCAATCTCATATAAGATATAATATCTTGAACGTGATGGGTGTTACAGTGTTAAGTAGTGTTCTTTGACAAGTTTCTTAAACGTCTGGGGAGTTTGTGCACGTCTTATTGTTTCAGGCAGCGCGTTCCACAGGCGCACTGCTTCAATGGTGAAGGATTTACCTAGGAAGTTTGTGGAATGTCTAGGCATACTCAACTTCAGATTCTCCGATGATCTCAAGTACCTCGTATGCGTGTCATGCAAGTATGAGAAGCGTTTTTTGAGATAGTTAGGAGCAGAGGGATTGTAAAGAATGCTATACAGAAGAGAAAGAATGTGAGCATCCCGTCGAAGGCGGATTGGCAGCCATCTGAACCTACTACGGAATTCAGAGACATGATCAAACTTGCGCAAACCAAATATAAATCGGATACAGAAGTTTTGCAGTCGCTCAAGTTTGTCAAGCTGATTCTGATTGAGATCAAGGTAACTCACATCGGCATAATCAAGGATCGGGAGTAGAATAGATTCCACGAGCGCAGTCTTAGTGTCAGTGGGGAGAAAGTTACGTAACCTCCTTAAGTACGACGCAGATGCATAGATTTTTCTGCTCACGTTTTGTAATTGATGATCCCATGACATGGTTCGGTCAAAGTAAATGCCCAAGTTCTTCACTTTGTCGCTGAAAGGAATCGCGACTCCGTTAAAACAAACTTGAGGCAGTGCTGCCCAGTCAACTCTAGAAATGTAGTGAGAATTTCCAATAACTATAGCTTGTGTCTTGGTGGGGTTCACTTGAAGACCATACATTCCCGTCCAAGCACAAATACGATCCAAATCATTATTTATAGTCGAAATACCCTGTTGAAGACTGTCAGAATGTATTTGACAATATATTTGCAAATCGTCTGCATAGAGATGGTAGGAAGAAATGAGATCATCTTTATCGATCTGCCCTTCGTCAGGTGTGGGGACCACAGTCCCCAACTCGTCCTCGAAAACGGTGAGGCGTGCTAGCGTGCCACTGCCGCGGCCTGCTTCTGCCAGGGTGAGTACACTTCACTAAACCATTAGAAAAAGCGCTAAAATATGATGATAGCCCATATACCCCTTTATCACCAAAGTGAGTTCAGCTTGAATATGTATGGGAAATTCTCTACACTTAGAGGGAAAAATTAGTTTGTCTGATTCGTTTGTTGGATTTATGCTTCACAATAAAATTCTGGGATCAATTTAGAAGTAATTGTATTGATATACGATCAGTCTATTGATCATAAAGATCTAATAAAATACATTTATACTACACTAAAAATAACACAAAATTATGATGACCTATTTATCTAATAATAAAAACCTGATTTTCTAGTTCATATTCATTTATTTTGTGAAACATAGGTTACAGAATAGATGTTATAAAAAATTGTACAAGCTATGTGATGTTCTGTGTAGGAAAGGGGAGGGTGGGACTAATTGGAAGAGCTCATCAGAACATTCACCATGGTACACTTAACTTTCGCTTTGAAATTCTATATATTTCCACATCAAACACTAAAGAAACTGAATATTATAACTACAGGAGCAACTGTTGCAACCAATACTGTTGTATTTCAGCTAATAAGTCCGGTCCTATAAGTGATTTGTGAGTTCCTTGTAATGACAAACGTATCAACGTCCCTAGCTAAACGAGTTTTCACGCCACCCTAATTCATAACTTTACACAATGCTACGCTAATTTTCAATATTCACGAGTATGCTTACATTGCTTACAATATTCCGATCAAATCACAGATAAAACAAAATACTGCAAGACAAATAATTATGTTTTTCTTGGTGATATACATCGTCATATTTTGTAATACAGAAAAGTTTAAACGGTTGTACTTACCACTACCCTATACTGTTGAGTGCGAGGGATATGCCTGTCAACCTCACCTTCCGCAACCAATAATAACCCACAGGAGCCGTGCGTTTTAGTCGGTTCGAGTCCGACATACCCTTTCTCACCAGCTCCGGGTCCCCGCCGGATTCCGGTATCCGTGGGGACTTTTCGTACGTAAAAAAAACCTTATACTGTTAAAAAATGTGTACGAGATTCATATAACTTTTATGCGGCGTAAAGTGATGAGGTAGTAGGTACTTCATCACTTTACGCCACATAAAAGTTACAGCAAATATCAAAGTCAACAACATAATTACATCACGACTGATCAATAATAATTTCTTCAAAAGATAATTGAATAAATTAAGACTAAAAACAGATGTATACATCAATCAGCGACCGTCAACAAAACATTTCACATGTATGTAACAACCAACAATTTATAAGCTCAACAAGTTATTGTGTAATATACGACTGGACTGGATGCGTTGGAGTTTTGATCAATTACCGCGTTTAGTCTTTGTATGCTGTCTTTACAGTTTAGAGCTTACGTTTTGAAGTGTGCTAAGCCGATTATAAAGTATTATGGCTACGGCACGCGACGACGTTTTGAGCGATATTTGGATCACATAAACAATATTCAGTGAAAATTAGACAAACCGACGACCGGTTCTAAGTGGCCGGCAGCCAAGATTTAGAACAGCTCAACATCGGTCGTAATAATGCACGTAATTGATATAAGTAACTAACTTTTAAATACACTTAATATTGATAAATAAACATAAACATAACATAAATTCACGCCTATATCCCCGAAGGGGTAGGCAGAGGTGCTAAGCACCCACATTTCGCCAGTTTTATGTTTATTGATAAATATTATTATAGAAATCGAGAATACACAATTATGATAGCAACATAATTGAAACGCAACTTTGGGACGCACCTTGTGTCAGCACGGTAGCCGCCAGCAACCTTAGTCGCACCGTTCACTCCCCGTCAGCCGCTGCGGAAGACGTCGGCTCAAGGGAGAGGATTAAGTACGCCGACTTGGAACCGCTGTACCAGTTCGCGCCAATAGCGGTGGAGACTCTGGGGAGTTGGGGCAAGGAAGCTAAAAGCCTAATTAAAGAAATCGGACAGACAGAGGCTCATCGAGGCGACAGGTGACACTCGTTCCGGGCCGTTCCTAGTCCAAAGGCTGTCCATCGCCATCCAACGTGGCAACGCAGCAAGTGTTATGGGCACTTTTGCACCGGGAGCGATCAGGGGCGGGTTATCTGATTAGTACATGGACTAAGCATTGTTTGTTGAACCATTTTTTTATTAACGATTATAAATTGAGAATTGAAAAATAATTATGTTTGTAATTTTCGGCAGAGTAGAATTTGGACCACCCCATCTCTATCCATGTGGTGTCGTACAAGGCGACTAAATGTTAAAGGTATTTATATAATACAGCCCAGACACATCCTCAGATGCATGGCTCGAGTCATCAATAGTGCCCGGACAACGGCTCAGGCTCACCGTGGGACCGAATACAATGATGGTGAAATGTGGGTGTTAATTCACCTTTGTCGGTAAGAGCGACATTCCGGGGATAAAGGCGTGATTATACGAGTATGTATGTATATATGCAAATAAAACATGTTCTATATTTTATTACCTTCTTAGTATATAGTAGAATCTTAGTACATATTAAATAATTGGTAGGTATGAGTTATTCTACTATGTTTATCAAAATTAATGGGATTCCATGAAAGGTTTAGTGTCAGTAGCAAAAACCCATGAAGTTTGTAAGTCCAGAAGCAGATAGCTGGCTGTTCTTCCTGCCTACTCCGTTGGGACATAACTTAGTATTATGTTTGTATAACTATGAATCTATGCACTCGAGTGGTTAGTTTTAATCAACCTCAATGAAAAATATGACTTAATCTGAACTCTATTATATTTGCACAGATATTAGCTACCTATTCTTATGAGGTAGGTACCGATCGTCCATGTCATAATAAAAATGTATAAAGGACACGTACAACGCGTTAATATTATGTAGGTAACACTTTCAATAGATAACGTAACTTGGTTTTTGTGTGTGAAACAGTCAAATGCATGCAAAGTTTGAAATGTTTGAATGGGATGCTTTATGTAGGTGTCGATGAAGGCATTCAAATAGATAATCCGTCCATAACTTCAGCGATAATATATGCTATGACAGTTATCGAGCTCTAATTTATAGGTGTATACAATCTATTGACTGAGTAATTGGAGGTTATTTCGTTTCATATTTGTTAGTATGCTGATGATTTAGGCCATTTGAAACGAAAATATTGAAACATAGGACGTTGTATCTCTCATTAGTAAGTGCATTGCCTATATCATATAGACGCAATGTTAAAACTACCTATCACATCACACGCCATAGGTGAGCGAAGTAACGTGAAAAGCGAGCGCGATGTAACTATGACGAGAGTCATTCCATGGCAGTTACAAGTTAAGAATAGATTAGGTGGAACTCTGCTTTTTCGCCAAAAATCGTTTGCCCGATTATCACTTGCCAACTAACGTTTCCCAGAATTATATTTCGCAGAATAATCATTTGCCAACTTGTGATTTCATTTTGTTTTTATTACCCAACTTCTCAGTTGCCAATTTTACGTTTGGTCAACCTTTTAGAATGACACTTTTCAAATGCCAATTTAAAAGTAGCGAATGTTTTAGTTGGCATAATATTCATGTAGTTGTTTATTGTTTGTTATGTAAATGTATGTAAAAATGTAAAAAAAATGGTTACGGCATTGTTTATCATAATACTAACCTAACCTAACCTAACCGATTCTGTTATTCGTCTAAAAGTTGTCTGGCCTAATAAATAAATTGGCAAAAGATAAATGCCCCAAACGTATTTTGTCATTACAATAATCAGCTTAACAATAATTCTACCAAATGAAACGTTGTCATACAAACATTTGACAATCGTTAGTCGTCAAAGTGAAAAATTGGCGTAACGTTGGTTGGCAAGTGATAATCGGGTAAACGATTTCTGGCGAAAAGGCAGGACCCCAGATTAGGTATGTTGCGAATATTTGACAAAGGAAAACATATTAAATACTATAGTTATATAAGTGACATGGGGGACAGGGTGGATATATTTTCCAGTAACTAGAGTGAGCTGGCACGGATAATTTTGTTTTTGTTGTGTTATGGTAGTCCTTTATTTGTATTTATTTATCGAGTTTTTTGTGTATTTGTGTTACTTTTTCATTTATTATGTTTAATTATATTCTTTTTTTTTGTGTATTAAATGTAGTTTATAAGTCATAATGATAAATTGTGTTATAATTATGTGTAAGTAAACTACCGTTTTGGGGTATCCCTGTGTTAAGGTGGTAGATATAGGCTATAAATAAATAAAGTTAAAGGCTACAAAGTATAAGCATTTTGACTTCACCTCGTCTGATGGTAAGTTAAAGGCAAAGTCTAAGGAAAGAGGGTCACGATTACAGACACTAAGTAATGTTACAATGGTGGCGCTCAAATTGGCGGCCTCATCAGATGCTTTTTCACACCCTGCTTATAGGACCCGGGATTGTAGGAAGAAGGAAACAAGTGAGCTGGTAATTAATTCGAGGTCTTGGTGGTACGACAAAGAAACCTCTCCTCTCCTCCAAACCACTCCAATACAATCCTAAGGCGCGATATTGAATCCATCAATTCAGGTGATGGACCATGCACTATTCGTGTACTCAAACCGATACATCCATTATATCAGCAGGATATTTCGCAGACAATCCTCGCATCACTGCTCAAAAATGACGTTGTGGTTTAATTACGCTGTGCACCTAAAATCTTAATCACGTTTGTGAATGACGCGTCCCATATATGCACCCGATGATCCGGAACGTCGCAGACGCACCCGTGTTGCGACAGTGCCGGCGCACAAAGCGTCGCGTCGCGATGTGAACCTACTGAATTGTGGGTCAGAGATACCCAAAATATAAATACAGTAGTCAAATTTGTAGAGATATATTCAATTAGCTGTTAAGCATGACGGGTGTTTCACCTGGTTCCCAGATTTTTATCCCCCAAGCAATCAAACGGTCGAGGTATACGATTGTTACTTCAGAAGTTGTGGTTTTGTGGTTTTCTTTCCCCATTTTGCTCATATTATATTTAGAATAGGTAAATCATTCACCAACAGTCATTAGTGTGTAGCTTAGTAATAAATAATTGAAATCACACTAAATGATATAATAACATCACTTATTTGAAATCGAAATAAATAATATTCGAAACAATTTTATTTCTTTATTATGTATGGATTTCAAATTCGTAGAGTGTGTGAATACTAATGCTGGTATTAAGTTATTATACTTAATCGGATCAGAAATATGAATATAGATTAAGATTAAAGCAGATTGCTGAAATAAATTAAAAATAGAACAAAACAAATATTTTATAAGAAGGACTATAGATCAAAATCGAAGAATTTCGTATGATTGACAACGAAATATCAACATGGCTCTTGATGCTGACGCTGGGTCATATATTATAACCTACAAATAAGAATAATGGAGAATGTTACTAGGTGTGCAAAATCACTTGAAAGTTTGTTACAGCTGTTTGTTCAAAGTTCCCAAAAATATCGAGTCCTGCTAAAAGACGCGTGAACGCATATGATGTCACATTTTTTAGATTACTAGATCTAGTAATCTACTAACTTACATTTCACTAAAATACGCAGTAAATACATAGGCCACGGTAACCACTTCCCATCAGGTGGGCCGTGTGCTAGTCTGCCACCTAAGTGGTATAAAAAAAATTACATGATCTACAACTTTGCTCAACATATTTTTGCGATAGCACTTGTTATTTATAGAAGAATGTTGACTCCTAAATACGAGCCTTTTGTAGAAATTTTATCTTAATTTTTTTAACAAAACAAAGATTGCATTTATACATACATACAATCACGCCTTTATCCCCAGAGGGTTAGGCAGAGGTGAATTAACATCCACATTTCACCAATCGTTGAATTTGGTCCCACGTAATAGGGGGTGAGCCTATTGCCGCCTTCCGGGCACTATTGTCGACTCGAGCCATGCATCTGAGGCTGAGTCTGGGCTGTATATATCTGTCTGGTACTAAACAGCCCCATCCTTTAGTCGCCTTGTAGGACACCGCATGGGAAGAGATGGGGTGGTCCAAATTCTACTCTGCCGGGAACCACGCGGCCATTTTTCATTGCATTTATATCCCACCTATTTGCACTTGGGGTTCAAGTACCTACTTAAACGAATTGGCAATGTGTGCAAACAAATAGGTTGCGAAATACAAAATATCTTTGTATATAATTATCAACACCAACTGTCATAATATTTAGTCGGTATTATTCCGTTAACGAAACTAACGGCATTATATTTAGGTAAGGTGTTTTCTTCATTGTTTGTGAATATGGAGTTGTCATTTTATTTCTAAATGCTAACATCCTTTGCCTAATTTGAATAGGCAGATAGATTAGCTTCTGTTTTCCAGAACTACCAAATCTATTACTTCCACAGTAATATATAATAATTAATAAATAAAAAAAGCAGGAGGTAGGACACGGCAGTATTGCCGTCCAATTGAGCAGTCCGACTGGGGAAGAACCTCCGCCCTATAGAATACCACGGCCATAATAACCTCGTGTTGTGTTTCCGGCGGTGAGTAGGGTAGCCAGAGCTTACTGGAGAGATTTTGTACCGTCAGTGGGAAGACCAAAAGCTTATCCTGCTTTATCTTTTACACTGGCGGCACAGAAACTCTTGTGTTTATAGGGTCAACAGCGCGAGGGTGAATGCGTTGCACACGTCCTTAGGCCACGGTAACCACTGTCCATCAGGTGGGCCGTGTGCTTGTCGGCCAGTCAAGTGGTATAAAAAAGTAATATTTAGTGAATGTTAGAATTTCCATGTCTAATATGTTTTATAGCGATATCTAGTGACGTCATCCATTCCGACCAATGACAACCTCTATTAAACCTATCGCAGTGCTATGCTCTACGTGTATGTTTAGAGAATTGTACAGCAGGAGATCAGCGTGATTTTACAGCTCCAATGGAAGCTTATGATAGAGCCTCGTTCGTCAATCAGTAAGTGATGGGGGGGCTTACTGTGCACTTGCATCTTATTAAGATATTATGAGAAGAGGGATACTAGAATGACGACCACAAGAGTCATCTTGTGGTCGTCATTCTAGTATTCTAGCACTCCAAAGATATACCAAATGGACCAACAAGGACCCGATTAGCTAGTCCTCTGTAATGTTACAATTTAATAGCCCGCCATTTCAGCCGTCGCCTCCACCGCCGCAGCGATCTGCCATGTTTTGTAACTGAAGGTTTATAACCTGATTGGCTTCTTGTAGAACAGAGACAAGTATTTGAAGTAGTAAAGAAGGCATAGGAAGTGCCCTTCGACTTAAAGCGCCCTGTTCTACGTGAACGGCGAAAAGTTTATGACATACAACAGCAACAACATTTGTTGCAACAAACATACTCCCTTTCATGTTGAATTTTGTCACCATGCATTATTATTAGTAAGAGTACATTTCCTATCCAATGAAAGATAAAAATAGTACAGAATTTATCTTACATCTGTTTATTTTTATAGATATTGATTTACTGTCGATATCGTTATGAAGGCCGTGATCTTGAATCTAATCTAAATCCGTTTCGCACCTTACGCACAGATTATTATTTATTGTAGCATGGACTTCTATTTACAAATTACACGTAATCATTAGTTATGTTATTCCACCCTGGTAGCAGGCATTCACTTGTAATGATTATTCTTGCGAATGTTGCATCACTGTAAAATAAGTGTTTTAATAAGCATTCTATCGAAAGTTCTGGTGAGCTTTCTCGCGATGAGACAGTAAATTTGTATCGACAAGATCGTTCGCTAGAATGATCATGAAAATGTTTGCAGCGATGTTTGGCACTTTGTTTGGATCGGTTCGTTGTTTAGTTTAACAAATTTAAAAACAGGGAATGCTCGATGCTTTGTTACGTTGTGTAAGTGAATGCTCAAGTCTATCTGCAAGAATTCATGAATCGATGACAGATTTATTATGTATATTTTGTATTTTATTACTACCAGCTTCCTTGATCCAAGAAGACATTCCATCGTCTAATTAATGCAAGTACCTAATGACTGTACCACGACATCCGACCGGCAAGATATGTGGCCATCTCTATAATCATTATTACCAGAATCATAATTACTTCTTGACAAATTGTTGTTAACTATACTAAAGTGAGTTATGTCTCTTGGAGTCGTGGAAGTTTATCTCATGAGCCCTTAAACTTCAATTTGTTTGTGACAAAATGTACGCAATAAACTAAGAATAGATAGCTTTTTGCTAGGCGAAACTTTTGTAGATATGTACGAAATTAGGACAGCAAACAATGAGTCTAATACAAATTTAAACTTTCTGTCAAATTGTGTAACTATGTATGGTCCAATATTCGACCTACCATCGACCTTGACCCATCTGATTAAAGAAATATTTTAACGAATAAAATGTGTCGCTGGACACATACCAATAAGGTTGCCCAAAAAATTATGATCAATTAATTATTTAAAACCTTACTAAAGAATTTTGACAATTACTAAATACTGACGCCAATCCCGGTTTGCATCCCAAGCTTGGCAATTGAAGATGAAAGTTGTACTCCTCCGTTCCATGATTTGGTGTATTTAGTTTTACCCGAGCGAACGTCATCTGAACCCCGAACCCCGAAAATAACACCTGTACCGACGCCTCACCCGTTCATCGATTGGTAAGAGTATACCGGCTTACAGGTGAGGTAAGCTTGGATCCAGACGCTCTTGATGGAATTCCAGCATCATATTATGAAGTAGGTACTTAGAAATATACTATAAATCAGTAGTTAGATTACAGTCCGGAAGTTGAGATTGGATTTCGAACATAAAATATAATTGAAATGATTCCTCTAAATATATTTTTTCGGTTCGGTTCTAATGAATAAAGAAACTTTTTAAAGTCTTTATAGTTAATATTTCTTCTAATTCAAATAGTGTTATTTATATTCAGTGTACGGATGGATATTTTGTTTTGTATGAATAACAAGTTTCTGGGACACCTTCTAGGATGGGTGTGGGAGTCGGTTATAATATTATTATAATATTAGGTATCATATTTCCAGTACAGAAGCATAAAATATTCATTATTATTTGAGGAATATCTTTTCAAAAGTGGATATTTTATAAGGTTTCATTAATTAAACTGAGTATAAGAGGTCTTTAACTCATAGATGAATTATTATATACTTTAAACGAATTCAAAAAGATTTATTTACTAAGTTAATTGGACAGGAAAAAGAGTGTCCCGAATAAAATTAGATATTTCTGAAAAGAAAATTTGGAATAAAAGATCATATTTTATATAGTGAGACGCAATTAGTAGAAGTAAACATTTTCTAAAAGGGACATTTTATTACGTAAAGGACAGTGAAAGTTTTTACTGACCAGTTCAAAACCATGGGTATATTTGTCCCAGTATTTGTCCTCACAGTTATGTACCAACGGAGTTTCTAGTACGTTTTTCTAACGTAAAAATCTTTCTTGTTCATTGTAGTAACACTCGAATAATTTACAAGTAAGGTCCTCTCAATATGGAGCACGCGTGCTGTTTAACGATATAATTTAGAGTTCAACACGTTTCTTACTAGTCTGCGAAGAGTAAATATATTGAAGAGACCTTTTATATCACCGTTTCCGAAATGGTAGGTTGTGATCTGGGCCAAGAAAATTACCCAAATACCCATTAATTATTTCCATGAGTGTCAATTAAGTAGGTACGGTATCAAACTTGTTCTGATCTTTTTAGGGTGTTGCTTATAAGTTGACTCCTTTGCAGCCAGTTTTTGAAATTTTTAAATCATTTTAGTACTGTGGGAACGTTTTTGCGCTTATAGATTTAGCAGATTTTTTGTTTTTACCCGACTGCGCCAGCGAGTGTAATGTTTTGGGCGCATGTGTATGAGTGTATGTATGTTTTTTTATAACACTTAAATGGCACTCAAGCACACGGCCCACCTGATGAAAAGTGGTTACCGTGGCCTATGGACGTGTGCAAAACCAAGGGAGTCACACTGGCGCTGCCAACCCTGTAAGCACAGAGTTTCTGTGCCGTCAGTGTAAAAGACAAAGCAGGACACGCTTTTGATCTTCCCACTGACAGCACAAACTCTCCAGTGAGCTCTGGCTACCCTACTCACCGCCGGCAACACAACACAACATGTTAGTTATGTAGTTTTCTTTGTTCCTCTGTACAGGCCAAAAAGTCAATAAAAAGTATACAGTGGATTTTAGAAACTGAAATGTGCGTACAAATTTTTTACTAAAGTTATCGAGAAGGGTATTTTAAATGAAGGGAATCAGAAGACAATGACATAAATATATATGTCATATCATAACTAAAAAAAAAATTTAAAACCTAAAAAAAACCGACTGCTTTCTAAACGATCGAAACAAGTTTAATAGCAGTTGGTTTCCATTAATTTTCTTTCGGTTCATGATTAGCAAATGGGTACCTTAATAGGTAACTATTTAATCGTCCCAACGATCGACTACGCCACATGTCTACCATCACTTCCTAGGTTATTGATACCAAAGAGGTGATGACAAAATCAACACTTCCAAAAGGTTACCGACCAATTGACCTTACAACATATATCCATCACCTAAAAACCGAATGAATAGATTACAGAAGCTTGTTTTAAATGTTAGTTAAGTTTTGGCTGCGCGTACGCCTTACCCACACTTTTTAATTGATTGCTAGTAAAAAGTAAATCACACAAATCGAATACTTGATATCTAACAAAAGCTAAATAAAAAAACTCAGTCAGAAATATCGAGTCATACACAATAATAGATATGCTGATGAGTTAATAATATTTTATAGTTCTTTTTTCTTTGGCTACGGACTTCGGATGTGTTGTGAAAGGAGTCGTTGAACCACCAGCCAGTGTCAAGTTGACACGTCAATGTCCGCATGCATCATGATGATACATTGATTAATTTGCTACATTCCATATTTTGGCGCCAAGTGTTTGACATTACATTTTTTTTTGCTTTTTTAACGAAGTGAAGACTGTAACGAACGAATTTTCAAGTTTGAATACTAATGAGATAAGATAAGTTAATATAATAAGTGTTTCAGTTCGCTATGTTTTTCGGTCACTCTTTAATACACACATACATATAATCAATCAATCTTTATCCCTGGAGGGCTAGACAGAGATGAATTAACACCCACATGTCACTAATCATTGTATTCGGTCCCACGTAATAGGGGGTGAGTCTATTGTCGTATTCCGGGCACTATTGTTAACTCGAGCCATGCATTTGAGGCTGAGTCTGGGCTGTATATATCTGTCTGATGTTAAACAGCCCTACTCCTTAGTCACTTTGTACGATGCCGAATGGGAAGAGATGGGGGTGGCTCTAATGCTACGCTGCCGGAAACGCGGCTCTCTTATCTTATCTCGCACTCTTAATATCTATCATATTCACCTAGGATTTTAAAGAGGAACAGAAAATAACTACTTAGTAACTATTTTCGTTAACACTCACTATTCTTCATGATCATTTCATCTTGATTAGTGATGATCCAGATCCATTCTAAGCTGCACCTTGGAGGTCAGGATTCACTTTCCTACTGTAAATTTTGACACTGGCTGCTGCTGCCCACGGCTCCGCCTACGTGGGTGACGGTTATCATGAGTTTTATTCATATCTGCGGTTTTACTGAACTCAATAAGATAAAATATTATTAGAGTTTCAAGTATGAGCAAGACCTTTTTTACAAAAAAAAGTTTAAAATCCGTTCAGTAGTTTTTACGTGCAGAGTGAAATAAATAATGCTAATATTTTAAAAACATATTTTTGTTACATAAACTAACAATACATCCAGCGTAGTAATGCCACCAGCCTTTTGGGCACGGTACCAGTAGAGATCGATGGGGAGGAATTTTTCGATGCCTAAAGTTGCAGTCTCCCTCTTTTCTTTATTTCAGTTTTGTATATATAATACTTAATACAAAAATATAAATAAATAAATGCAAATATATAAGAGAGAAAAAGAAAGATCTAAGAGTAGATGAATGCTCTGTGTTAAAGATGAGATGGCTTTGTATGACAGTGTGTAAAGGAGTGAATGTTGAAATGACTGCAACCACAAATGTTGCATTACAATACCCCAAATATGTAGGTATTCATTGTTAGAAGTAGTAGAAATAAACACCGGACCGAACAAGAATGCAGAAGTAATATGTCCTAGGTCTGTGTACACGACATTTAAGCTAACAATATAATTATTAAAACAGTACCCCCCTAAACTATATCCATTTACAAAACTGTATTTAGTAATATGTAAACAAATGAGAAACGCGACGTAGGTAGCCCCATAAATATCATTTTATCATTAGTTAGATTTAATTTGCTTACAACCGAGAAACAGCACGGTAATAAAACCAATCGAGTTGGTATATTCACATTCGCACGCCTCATTGGCCCCGACTGGCAAATTTGTTTCAAGTGCCAACATTTGATACAATATGATCACATTCAGTGTAGCTTCCTCATTGCTATGTAAATTTTATTTATTGAATTACGCTGTCTAGTACAGTATTTCGTTTTATATTACTGACATATTCCATTTTTGTACTAAAGCACTTGGAGCAAAACCGGTGACAACACCGCAGTTGTGTTTGACTTTAGATAAGGTTTTATCACGAAAATTCCATTAGCAAAAACCATCAAAACCTTTTTAAAAGCCTTAGTGATATGGCGTTATGTTTTTGCAAATAATGGTGTGATCCAATTTAGCTAAGTCCTTTAGCGAGGTCGTACTTTTGCGGTTGATTTTATTTATGACATCTAAAATAATTATTATCGTTTAATGAAATAAAAACTCATTCTTTTTACGGAGCCAATGTATTGCATACATCCTCCTTCCCTCCACCCTCTCACTCTCTATCTCTCTCTGTTATTGTGTACAGCTTTCTCATTTTCTTTAAAATATACCTAATGAGTGGTTCAAATTGAGGGGTTTTTGGAAGGTTGCTTACTGGAAGCTATATAACAATTATTGTTACGATTGATTACTATGTTTTTCATAAAATAAGAAACAGAAATAATATAAAAAATTTCATGTAATTATCATATTATTGTGTGCTACCTTACTTAGTTAAGAATTAATATTTTTAGTGTTAATTAAAAAAAATCTGTAAAGCTCATTAGTTGATTAGTTTTATGTAAAACAAATTAACCATAAATTGTACGCATTTATTTTTTTATGAACTCCACTGCTAGCTTGAAAGTTTAATTCCTCTAAATTAGGCAATAAATTGCCTGCCAGTGACTTAATACCCATAATAGTTTTAATTCCTACGAGAGTGAAACATATATTATGCTCATTAGGTGTAAATGATCACCTTTACCCACCAATTTAAAATGGTGCTCTACCTAGACTATCTTTGTACGACTACATTATACATTATTACAATTATGTTAACCTTAAATATTGAACACATGAGTTTTTAGCCGCGTGGTCCCGGCAGAGTAGAATTTGGACCACCCCATCTCATCCCATGTGGTGTCGTACAAGGCGACTAAGGGATAGGACTGTTTAACATCGGACAGATATATACAGCCCAGACTCAGCCTCAGATGCATGGCTCGAATCAACAATAGTGTCCGTAATACGGCAATAGGCTCACCCCCTATTACGTAGGACCGAATACAAGTATTGGTGAAATGTGGGTTATATTTTTTTTATTTTTTTATACCACTTAGTTGGCAGACAAGCACACGGCCCACCTGATGGGAAGCGGTTACCGTGGCCTATGGACGTATGCAACACCAGGGGTGTCACACTCGCGCTGCCGACCATGAAGAAACCTTCTGATGCCCCTCTTGAAGAAGCCCATATTGTAGGCGCTTGGGAAAACCGCAGCAGGGAGGTCATTCCACAGCTTGAGTGTGCGTGGGATGAAGTTTCTTTCATACCGCACAGTGCGCACCGTCTCAGGTTGTAATGTGTGAGGATGCCCAACCCTCCGGGAATAAGGGCGTGATTATATGTATGTATGTATGAATGCAGTCCTCAATATTCACTCCCTTCCAAACAGTCACATAGAGCCCTCTCATCTTTCACACAAACCATACATCTACTCTTAGGTTTACCTCTCTCTCCCTTGTGTCTTTGTATTTTTGTATTATTATTTTATAATAAAAATACACACCTAATACAAAATACAAATACATAAGGGAGAGAGAGGAAGACCAAAGAGTAGATGGATGGTCTGTGTGTAAAATGAGATGGAAACTGTGTGGAAAGGAGTGAATTTTGAAACAGGTGGATGGCACCAAATTTGAATGATAGATAGGTCGCGCTCTTTATCCTCTGGAAATGTTTCATAATAAGTGCTTTTGAGCAGATACAGAAATACAGCAATAATTTGTTACGGTATTTCAAAGAACAACAATCTTTAACTTCTAAGTTCACGATCTACTCCAATCAATATAATTACCATTCACTCAAAGGATCGTTTACAGATAACGATTTTGATTGATTGATATCATGTTCTGTCACTAGCAATGGTTGCGATTTATTAATAATCAAGCTTCAATTATTTTACTATGTAATAGTAATATTTGAAGGTTAACTTCCATTTTTTGTACCAAATCTCGGTCATAGTAGGCACGATACATACCTCATTCTGTACCGGTAAACGGTTAAGAATTCCAAAACAATTATCCTCACTAAAATATTCGATAATAATTACTGAAATTATTACGGCTATAAAACATTTACACCTCGTAGTAAATCATTGAAATTAGGTACCATATACCATCTTGTTATATCATGATTTATTGATATTTAAATCACTACTGTTACTAACTTTATATTACTGTAAGTAAATGTTTATGAATAAATAATATTTTGATATTGAATACGTATTTTATAGGATACGAATTATGCCCGGCCGGGGTGCGAGGATTCGTCTCAGATAACCTCACCTTCGGCAATCTGCAGCCCACACAGTTGGTGTGCGCTTTGGTCTATTCAAGTCCGACATTACCTCCCCTACCAGCTCCGGTAATGAGGGTATCTGTGGGGATTTTGGTGCAAAAAAAAGGTTGCGAATTATGAAAGTAGAAGAAGCTAAAGATGTATAGTATGTATACCAGGATTCCAGCTTGTGGAAACATATGGTCCCTGCCCACTGCACTGGTAAGAGATGTGATTGTATGTATGTATTTATGTGTTTGATATATTTAGTAATATGTGTGGTTTATATACTGTCCATAGAATCAAACTTTGCGTGCTGCATGCCCTTATAGATACTTGTACACCTGACCGCCTTATGAGTACCTAAAAGGACGCAGTCCAGGTCAATTCGATAGACAAAGAAGAGTCACACCTTTAAAAAGTCGTATAAGCCAAATACAAAGTAGGAGGAGTAAGCAGACTCAGCAGGTTTAAAATGAAACTAGTAATAAAAGTAGGCACAAAATATTTAAGGAGCATTTTCTTTTCTTTTCCTCAATTTCCTAGCATTGCAAGTAGAGGAAATGCCACTCTCTCACTTGTTATCGTCATTAACTATTATAGGCATTTCTGTGAGCTTGGTGAGACTGGTGAGACTGTCCTTTAATTCCTGTTTCCCATTTGCCTATATTTATCGTTCCCTTACGCTCCTGTAAGTGGTAAGACACAACTGTGTCTTAGATAACTAATTATATTAACTATCATTAAGTAGGTTAACCGTATATCTCTTAAACGTCTGTAACGTTTTTGATGAAATTTTGTGTGTATATGATCTATGGATGGTTACCATCTGTCCAAGTAGAGTAAAAACTTAAATTTAGAATTTTTTTTAAGGTGATAAAATGCGTGATAACTAAACATCCTAGCAAAATACCTCATTTAAAGTAAATCTTATACAACGTATCCTAAAATTCAATGATAAGCGGGCACCAGAGCGTGGACTTGCTCATAGCAATTAAAAAAAAGAAAGGAAAATTTTGCACACATTGTTTTATACAGTAGTTCCACATCAAACTTTTTATTACTGAAAAAAAATATTCTAGGCTCTTCTTAAATAAGTACAAACATCAGCCCATATGAGTACTATCAAAAAATAGGCCACCGTACTTAAACAGAAAGCAAACCCATATTTAGAAAAGAATTTCTTTAACACAGAGTGCTTTGTGGTATTATACAGCTCTGGCGTTTAGTTAATTAACACTATTATCTTCCTCGGACTTCTTTGGACGACTTTATGGAAAAGAAAACCAATTTACATCAAAATACGTAGTAGCTTCTGCTAATTTGAATGACAAGTTATATTTTAAACGTGTATATCTTGTAGGCGAAATCAAAATGACATTAATTTTATTTTAATCAGCATTGTATATTTTAAGAAACTTTTAACAAATTTTTATTTATTTTTTTATTACAAAACGCCACTTTTGAAAACCAGCAAACGAGTTTTTCGACATAACGTTTCTTAATATAGAAAATGCCTGTACGATCTTCGTTTTAATTGGAACTAAAAATATGTTCTATGAATAGGTGTTAGTCGACTTGTTCAGTAACGGGCGCCGCCATTCAACTCGTGCGCTGCGGAGCAAGTTAACTCTGTTATCGTAGAGCCATTAATCAAGTCTCACACTTAGCCTTTAATAATTATAATTAATAATTTTATCACGTATTCAGTTGGTTCATGCCCATGCATGCCACTTGACAGCTCTTGCTCACATTCTTTAATAGTTACCGATTTATCACAGATAATGAATAATTTTGTGTTTAGCTTTATTTAACTATCATTAACGTCAGTTTTGGTCTCTTAATAACCGCAGTGGTGTTGTGTGCATGTATTGGTCAACTAATGATTGGTTGATATTAAGCTTGAACATAATTATACCCACATAAAATAATTACGACATCAAACATTTGAATCATCAATTGTAATGATTTGTCTATTTCCTGTTGATTGACTATTTATAATTTACGAAGGGTATTGTGGACGTTTTGAAGGAACTTGGCGTTTTAATGTTATCCCGTAAGTTATAATTGTTTGAATAACATTTATGTTAAAATTAGAATGAAGTATCTAACTAGTATTAGTGTCTACTACTATACTAGTGCAATGCAATTATTAGTGTAATGTTGGATATTTGTTATTCAATAACGATGTAACGGCTGAATGAATCTATCTGAAATTTGGTATAAGGATAGATCAATATGGAAAATGTGGCAACATTTTATCCCATAAATATGTACTCATGGGTTGTGGGAACGGGATCTACATTCCACACGGGTGGAGCCGCGGGCACCAGTTAGTAAATATAATAGAGTTATATATACCTAAACTTGTCAAGCAATATAGGTGACAATATTTCAAACTCTGTTAAGAAAACTTGACATTTAATTAGTTTGTTCCGTTGTAAACTTCTCATATATCATTGGTATCTCCGGCTCTTGCTATCTGTACTTGTAAATTACATCCAAGAGATAGATCGTACTCATATTACACTATCTTTGTCGTTTGATTATCTCTGCTACATGTTTCTTTAGCTAAGATTCAATAATACGATAAAGTTTTGATCACTTAATGCTATACAGGTAAAGGTAAACTTAACGAGGAATATTCTACCTATGTCTTATACTAAGCAGTTTTTTTTATATACCACCTGGTTGGCATACAAGCACACGGCCCAAATAATGGAAATTATCGTGGCCTATAGACGTGAGCAAAACCAAGGGAGTCACACTCGCGCTGTTAACCCTGTAAGCACAGAGAGTTTCTGTGCCGTCAGTGTAAAAGACAAAGCACGACAAGCTTTTGGTGAACCCACTGACAGCATAAAAACTCTTCATTGAGCTCTGGCTACCCTATTCACCGCCGGGAACACAACACGAAGGTATTATGGCCGCGATATTCTCTAAGGTGGAGGTACTTTCCCAGTCGGACTGTTCAATATGACGGAAATCTCTTCGTGTCCTACCTCCTTGAGTTATTAACACGTTGTAAGGTTAATCAACACTAGTCTTAGGATGGACAACCGTTTCTAAGACATTGCCTGGGAGTGTACGTTAAGCTGTCGGTGTCGCTGCTATACGAACATCTATGGCAATTGGAGCCCTAATATGTACGACTGCAGAACTTCAATATTACGAATGGGCTGTTAAGGTACTTTTTTATTTATATAAATACTAGCACCTTTTACAGTGTGAGTTTCACGGCGTGAAGGCTACCAGGTAATTTGCATCTACTTAAACTAGTCTCCTTATCTTTTAAATTAAACTCTAAGTTCATCACTTTGCATGTTTCTTGAAGGAAAAGAATTTATTGTTAATCTCGCTCTCGTTTCTGTCATCTAGTACCATTCCATTTCTCGCAAGTATTCCTCTCGCACTTTTATACCTTGCTTTTCATACTGTGGGGGAAGGGACTAGGGGATTAAACTCAATTGGTGCTCTCTTTATTTTCATCTTAATACATTTACAGGTACTTTAGATGGCAGTCGTTTCACGGCAAATACCGAACTTCAGTCGCTTCGCAGTTAGCCTGAAACGTCAACTTTAACTGAGTAATATAATATAAATAATAATTTAAAAAGAGAACTTTATGGGAACATTTTGTTTAATTCATAGCCGACCGTATACAGCAACTGCAGACTGCAGCTGCAGAAACAGCGTACCGTGAAATAGACTTGAAAATCAATATTATTCATTATTTTAATTAATTTCGGCTTCTCAACGGTGCCGATTACCCGTGCCTACCGAAGTTTAACAACTAATGTACCCCTATTTTATGTACTTTTATATATCATTGTGTTAAAAGAATGTTTTCATGTCACAAAACGTAAGTAGTTGAAAAGTCAGTATTATATAATTACTATAAATCCTACTTTTCAACCAGTGTTAGGTACGAACTATCGCGTAAGGGCTCACCAGGTCTATTAAGCTATAATATATTGATAATTAATATCTAATAGCCTCTAATATTTATAAATACATTTATTACAATACAATATGTCAAAACTACTAATCAAATAACCCGCCCCTGATCGCTCCCGGTGCAAAAGTGCCCACAACACTTGCTGCGTTGCCACGTTGGATGGCAATGGACAGCCTTTGGACCAGGAACGACCCGGAACGAGTGTCACCGGTCGCCTCGATGAGCCTCTGTCCGATTTCTTTAATAAGGCTTTTGGCTTCCTTGCCCCAACTCCCCAGTCTCCACCGCTATTGGCACGAACTGGTACAGCGGTTCCAAGTCGGCGTACTTAAGCCTCTTCCTTGAGCCGGCGTCTTCCGCAGCGGCCGACGCGGAGTGAATGGTGCGACTAAGGTGGCTGGCGGCTACCGTACTGACACACGTTACGTCCCAAAGTAGACATTTGCCGTTCTTCCAGGGCACCAAACCCATTACCATTACCATCCGACCTGCTCAGACCCGGAGGCTCAAGCACACAGGGGACGTTTGCGGATACAAGGGCCCTGCGGGCGATATCGTTTAGAGCGTGGTGTCGCGGAAACTTCCCAGTGCACCGTCGGCAACTCATAGCGTGACGGCCATTTGCTTCCACCGTGGAACCGCAGGTGCATATGTGGGGTTCACACACCTTACAGCCCAGGCGGAAAGCCACCGCCACACGCAGAGAGTCGTCGTCAAGCAGGGTGCCTAGGTGAGGGGACGGCAATGCCTGTAACCACGCTCCAGATTCAGGCTGTGACATAGCCCGCAGTCTAGAATTATCGGCCCCTGTCACCCCTTCTAATAATTGAACTTGGAGTCGCTTCACCCCCACATCATCCCACTCTCGCTGAAGATTCATTGGTTCAGGGATATACGCGCCCGCATTGAGGGCCGATCAAGCTAACACAGCATCCGACACAAAAGGTATGATCACCCCGTCACCATTTGGATTCAATAAATTAGTAACGAGGCTACCAACCCCATGTGCCGACGCCAGAAAAGCTGGCAGACCGACATCCTGCGCGCGACGCACCCCAAGACCACCACATCGGATTGGTTGAGCCGCCTGACTCCACTGAGTACCATCTAGGGAAACGTTCAGTACTGACTCCACCACCGATTTCAAGGCATCGTCGAAGGATGAAACTTCCTCGGGACAGAGCCAAGTAGGGTTGGTCCGCAGCAAGTATGTGATCTTCGGGAGAGCGAAGCACATGCGCATTAAGATAATCGCAACGTGCGCGGAAAGGCCTTTCAAACGTTCATGAGCGACAAGGAGAAGCTGCTTTCGAGCAGTGATGGCATCAGGAACGGCTGAGAGAAAAATTGGGAATCCTAAAAGGTGGAAGTCAGCCGAAGAAAGTTCCTTTAGGCCAGGGAAAAACTAATTAAATTTAACAAAGTGTGATCGAACCTCCGAGCCGCAGGGGAAAAACTCGCACTTCGAGGGCTTCACCTCCAGACCTAGGTCTTTAAGACTAGGAACTAAGGTCTTCAGATCCTGCAGCACGTCTACTGGTTTGCCCCCGATTGTGCCATCGTCCAGGTACCATACGTTAAGGCTGGATTTGAGACCTCAGATCGCCTTATGAATGGCTAGGCTAAACACAAGTGGACCGAGTGAATCTCCCTGTTGGGCTCCCACTTTAGAAAGAATAAGGTTACTTTCGAAGAAAATGTTGGAAGGAAGCTTGAATGCTTGATGAAGAAAAGGGTAGACAGAAGGGATTTTTTCCCTGACCTCACTCAACAAAACGTCTCTCTCCAAGGTGTTGAACGCGTTGCGAATATCGAGCTTCAGCAATACCGAACCCTCGTTCCTCGGGTCCATTACGAACGTCCGCGCAGCGTGAATAGCGGTCTCACATCCCAAGCGTGTCCCGAAACCCAATTGGTGTGGTTGTAGGTATTCGACCATTTCTTCTTTGACAGCGCGGCACGCCAATTTGGCAGTCAACCGGCGAAAAACGCTGCCGACCACTATTGGCCTTAAGCCGCCATCCTTTTTGGCCAAAGCAAAAAGGGAGGCCCCGTATAGGTATGGGCACACCAGAGGGTTCACCTGACCACTAAGTAAAAAATTTACCAACCTGGTCAAACATACCAAAAGACGACCACCATTCTCTCCCGCAGACACAGACGTTAACTCTTTAAGGTACCCTGGCCGGATCCCGTCCAAGCCTGCCGCCGAACCCGTATAAAAAGACCCAAGACCCGAAATCACATCCTCTACGGTGACAGTCTCCGCAGTAAACTCTAAGTCCGGATCCGGTGGAAAGTTGAGCAGACGTGAAGGACTCGGGTGCTTGAGTTATAAAGCAGCCATTGTGCTAGGATCCCGCTGTGCGACGGAGTCGTCAGGCATCAAAAGACGGACCGCGCCTCTCAAATCGCCTTCAAAAACCTTCGACTCGATGTTCTTATTAATAGAACGAGAACCGGTACTGGCCGACGACGCAGACAACTCAACATTTTCGAAATGGCCCGACGACAAAACGTTAGCTTTAACTTTTGATGTCATGTTTTCGGACGACTCCCTCGCAGGCACCCTCAAGGCTGTATACGCAAAAGCAAGAAGGGCGCTCCACTGCTCTACACCATTGTATGTGACGCACGCGTCCACAATGTCACACAGTTTACCAGCTGCCTGATTTCAGGCTCCCTTAGGTATGTGCCGGAGCACCGGTATACTTACCTGAAAATAGCGAGTCTGTCCAGCGAATTCTGAGTTATTGCCGGAGCTGGTCACCCCTGTCCCGCGGGCGCAGTCGTACCAGTTTGGGTTGGACAAACCAGCTCCCGCTTGTGCATGCGCCCAACATGCACCTTCAGCCCGCGTGAGGAGAAAACGCGGGAAGACCCTGGGCAGTGTGGACAAGTTAATTGTGTAGTGCTTACACTCATGTTAGCCAGATTTAAATCGTCAATAATATAATTTATTTATGTAAGTAGTAAGAAATTACTTCGGACACTTTAAATTAACGCCAACAACTTTAACAATACATTATACAAATATGTAAAAGATTAATAGCCATTTGCAATTAATAAACAGTAATAAATTTAATATTTAAGATTATTATAATTCTGATAATAATGATAATACAAAACTAAAATGTCACAAATAACTAATAGAAATTAAAATTAACAACATATGTCAGCATTACAGTTAAAATTATGAAAAAATAAATGCAGTATTAAAAACAAATACCAATTCAAAATGTCAAAAAGTAATAAATAATAAATATAATTATCAGTTGAAACAATAACAATTGAAAAACACACAAAATGTAAAATAATTACCAAAAGTCAATTCATCTTTGATAATTGAGGTATATACCGCTGCGCTGCCACCGTTGCTTCCTTACAATTACAGTAACCTCTTGTTAACACGCTGGGCTATTGTGACAAATACTGCATTAGGTGAAATATTGCAATACTAAATAGCGGTTTTCGATTAGTTCTCGCAAATTTGATTGTAATAAGCGCTATATGCAGAGTACCTAAATAAATATGAAGATTGTGGGTTACCATTCTTCACTTTTTGTAGATCACTATTTGTTGTTATCCTAGTAGGTACCAAGTATGGTTGCGCCGAAGTGGAAACTGTATTTTTGACACGGAAACACACTCCTTTTATACCCGTCTCCTCTCCCGCACTAATCATAGATATGGCTTCCGTCCGCCATTTGTGAAATATAGACACTCAGTCTCGCTTTGAACTAGCCAGCGTAATGACGGATCGCGCTCGCGTCTCTCAGAAATGAATAATATTTGTTGTATTTTAACCGCCTAATAGACCTTTACCGATCGGATGGTGCCTCTCGTGTGTTCCTCAAGGGATCTAGTGACGCTGACGGCAGCTCCTGAGCAAGGAGGAGAAGATCCGTGTACCGGCTGCGATGAAAAACACGTGGGTCGTGAAGGTTAGTGCATCCTCTCCTAATTTCTCGGGCTGCATTCACTGCCTGGATCGAATCCGCGGCAGCCCGGCCACCTGTCTTGTTTTGTGTGTAAAGTGTCAATAGAACAGTTATCTGCTTCTCCGCAATACAGTCCACTCGCGCACGTTGGCCCACGCGCCACCATTTTTGGTCCGGATCGAGCCGGATTCTTAGCCGTAGTTCGTATTTTGTTATTATTCTAATGGGAATGAGCGCACCGCACCTAAGTGCCTGGTTATTTTAGTAGAAAACCCCGCATCCAGACACTTAGGCTTAGAATTTGTTGTCCGTTCGCCGCTGGCTCGCATTGTACCTACCTAATACATAAATAGGTTAGGTATCATATCAACACTTAATCGTAGTTCGCAATTTTCGCATCGCACCTAAGTGCCTGGTTATTTTAGTAGAAAACCCCGCATCCAGACATTTAGGCTTAGATCTTAGGTATACTCAGACACCCTAGTGCATAGGCACAGTGTAATACCTAACGCATTTGGCTTTGTTTTGTTTTTTTTCAATTACGTTGTTCTCGGCTCGCGTCGTATTTGCCTAGTACCTGCGTGGGTAGACACGTGGCTGTGCCTACCTCGCTCGCATCTCATCCCAATTCATACGAAGGTATTTTAATTTGAATAGATATTACGCAATACTTAATCTCGGAAATAATAGTTGAATCTAGACAGCGACCATCGCGTAGGTGCGACCTTGTTGCTATGCGCGTTTGTTCAAGCGTGCATTCACAGTTGTAAGCACCTACCTACCTACATAGTTAACGCTCGCGCCGCCTCGCTGCTCTGTACCGCTAGGATTAAGTCATTTCATATTTATTGTTTACCGCACTTTAGTTTGAGATTTAATTGTAAACATGTCCCCAAAGGTTGATAAGACCGGTAAGGTTCAATTGAAACTTTTATACGCTAAAAAAGAAATGATTTACTCTCGCGTACAATCGATTTATGATAGTGCACTTAAAACCTCTGATTTGGTCATCAGAGATTCGTTCTTGTGTTCTATAGAAAACTTAGATAGTCTACGCGCGGATTTCGAAACCTTAGTACATGACATCAACGTTTTAGAGTTGAATTTGAATCCCGATTACTCAGTGAGTTATCAGGCCTTGTCGTCGTTTGACGATTTGTATTGTCGTATCAAACGCGTCGCTAGGAGTTTGGAGAAACCGGCTGACCTACCCAACCCCACTCGCGACCGACCTAAGTTGCCACCAATTCAAATACCCGAATTTGATGGTAACATTCGCAATTGGTGTCTATTTATAGATAGTTTTGAGAATACAATAGATAAGAACGATTCGTTGACAGATCACGAAAAATTGCATTATCTCGTTGAAAAATTGACTGGTAAAGCTATAACCGTTTGCGCTGGAATTACGTTAAGTGCCGAGAATTATAATTTAATTTTAAATACTTTGAAAGCTAGGTATGAGGATAAAAGATCGGTAGCTAACGCCTATTTAGATCAGATGTTTGATTTGAAATCTATTACGGCATGTAACGATCAAAACTTAGAGAAATTTCTAGATACTTTCGCGTCAGCTGTTCGCGCCGTAAAGAACCTAAAGGTCGATGACCTCTGCGACTTCGTATTTTTGTATATGGGTTTAAGGAAATTAGATTCCGAAACCATTCGTTTGTTTGAGTCGGATCATCGCGGCAATAGGATTCCTAAGTTCGAAGACTTAGAAAGTTTTGTTCGCGAGCATATAAAGGTATTGCAACGCTCTTCATCGAAACATGAAGGCGCGAAGACAGTTGTTGATTCTGCACGCAAAGTAGATGCGTCATCGAAGTCACTGAGGTCAACTCATACTTATGTTAGTACCGCACCAGCACATGTACAATCACCTGTTTGCTCTTTGTGTAGTACTCATCATTCGCAACTGTACAGGTGTCCTGGTTTTCTAAAGTTGTCGCCTAGTGATCGTTATAAATTTATTCGCGCTAATAATTTTTGTTTTAATTGTCTCGGTACTAAACACCGCGTTGTTTTATGTAATAGTAGAAATAGTTGTCGCAAATGCCAAGCGAGACACCACACTTTGCTTCATTTTGAGAATAGTAATGCCGCATCCAATGTGAGCACGGTTGGCTCGTCGAGCGGTGACACACGGCAGCCTGCGCCGCAGCCGCAGCCCGCTCTCGCGCGCGCTCCGGCCCGCCGGGTGACCGCCGCGGATGATGTCACCTTGTGTTCGTTCTCCGCTAGTGCTGCACTCACTACCGTGTGTCTTGCGACCGCTCGCGTTGTTATTGTTGATGCATTAGGTAAGCCGCGCATTGTTCGAGCGCTGTTAGATGGCGCTTCGCAAAGTAATTTTATTACTCAAGCTTGTTGTCGGCGTCTTGGTTTCAATGTTGATAAGCGTTCAACCCGCTCAGTGGTGAAGGGTTTTGGAAGCTTACAGTCAGCTGTTCGTGGCACCGTTAAAACAAGGTTTAGATCTCGTTTTAATAATAATATTTGGTTTGACATGGATTCGCTCGTTATAGATAGAATAGCTGAACAGTTGCCTACCGTCCCGGTTGACACGTCTTTATTAACGAAATTTAAAGACTTGCCTTTAGCAGATGAGACTTACGCTGTTCCTGGAGTCGTCGATATATTGATCGGCGCTTCGATTCTCCCGCACCTCCAGTTATCACGTAAGGTTCAAGGGGGACCGACGTACCCCGCTCCGCACGCACTGGAAACAGTTCTTGGTTTTGTTATAATTGGTTCCGCACCCGCTTCTATAGATAGTTTTAGTCACTCGACTGCTTCGTTCTGTTGCACCGTCGAGCCGCCACTGGAGTCTACCATCCGCAAGTTTTCACTCGGTGGCTCCCGTGTATCCGCTGAAAAACGCTTTCTTTGTTTGGAACGAAAGATGCAGGCGTCCCCAAAGTCGAAGCGGGCCTATGATGAGGTTGTTAACGAATATTTAGATAAAGGTTACATCTCACCTGCGCCTGCGGACACTGGCGGGACCCAGCCTTCGTACATTATCCCGCACCGCGGAGTTATTAGAGAAGATAAGCTTACTACTAAAACTCCGCGTAGTTTTGGATGGCAGTGCTAAGACTAGCACTTCCGTGTCGCTTAATGACATTTTGTATTGTGGTCGGAATCTTTAAGGTAATTTATTTGACATAATTGTAAATTTTCGCATTAATATTAGTAGAATTTTAGCTTTTAGGACTCAACAGTCGCTTTGTGTTGGGCCCACTCTTCGCCCCATCGTTGGGACACATTCGTCGCTAATAGAGTGGCAAAATTCAATCTGAATTGGCGCCACATAATCTCTTTCACGTTGCTGGCACCGACAACCCAGCCGATTGTCTCTCTCGTGGATTGCTTCCTTCGCAAATTTTGGATCACCCGTTGTGGTTTGGTGGACCGTCCTGGATTCATGCCGCGTTAGATGGGTGGCCAGTTAGTCAATTCAATCCCACTACGGTTTCCGAACCACCCGAGGAGAAGAAGCACTCGCTTGTTGTATCGGTCCCACGTGAAGAGACCCTTATTTTGTTGTTGGCTAATCGCGTCTCGTCTTGGTCGAGACTGTTGCGTTGTGTTGTTTGTTCGCCTCTGCCCGCTGCCTAGCCAGCAGTAGGCACGAGCTCCAATCTAGGTTTATATTTTAGTTGTTATTTCCCAAACCTAGATTTAGATTAGACTCTAGATTTGTTTCGCATTTGTCGTTTCGAAGGTAACCCTTCAAGCCGGGGGGAATGGTTGCGCCGAAGTGGAAACTGTATTTTTGACACGGAAACACACTCCTTTTATACCCGTCTCCTCTCCCGCACTAATCATAGATATGGCTTCCGTCCGCCATTTGTGAAATATAGACACTCAGTCTCGCTTTGAACTAGCCAGCGTAATGACGGATCGCGCTCGCGTCTCTCAGAAATGAATAATATTTGTTGTATTTTAACCGCCTAATAGACCTTTACCGATCGGATGGTGCCTCTCGTGTGTTCCTCAAGGGATCTAGTGACGCTGACGGCAGCTCCTGAGCAAGGAGGAGAAGATCCGTGTACCGGCTGCGATGAAAAACACGTGGGTCGTGAAGGTTAGTGCATCCTCTCCTAATTTCTCGGGCTGCATTCACTGCCTGGATCGAATCCGCGGCAGCCCGGCCACCTGTCTTGTTTTGTGTGTAAAGTGTCAATAGAACAGTTATCTGCTTCTCCGCAATACAGTCCACTCGCGCACGTTGGCCCACGCGCCACCAAAGTACCTAGTAGGTACAAAATAAATAAATATTGTGATTTGTTATCCAACAAGTGAATATTATCGTTTATCTTTGGGGATGCGGTAGAGATTATTTATTTATTTTGTATCTCGTCACGCTCCCTTCTTCCTTCGCAGAGACTATAGGTATATTCTCATGTCGATACTTTCAAGTTATTTCCTCACTATTTCTTGACGAATCTCCTGGATAACACTTGCACTTAGAGTATTAATCTTGTGAAATATGTCTTGAGGCTTTTTCTCCGTTTAGACTCACAAAAACTTTTTTAAAATGTTTATTTACAACGGAGCTACATTCGATGCGTGTTTACTAGACAGCAGCGCCATCTATTCTCTTCTATTTATAAATTTTTCTTGACATGATTGTAAAATTAATAAAAATTATTCCATGTAGTAGATATTGGCAAATTAAAAGCATCTTAAGTAATTTAAAAAATAAATAAATAGCCTCTCAACTCATTTTCAATAACCTAATTAATTTCAATAACCGGTGGTAGCTTCCAATGGATTGAATGAAAAGCGTACTCGGGGCTCGTAGTAAAAGCTTTGGATCATCGCAAGGTTGAAAATGATCCTGTGGATGCTGAGATTAATAGACTAATAATTAAGAAGATAAATGTGTTAGTTGAAATATATTATTCAATAACAATCAATAATTTAATGTTTCTATATTAAAAATATATTATTAACAACTTTGCTACACTTGTTAAGTCTTCCTGTTACATTAGTATGGGTGTTCTATTCAATGTCTTCTTTCAAAATGAAACTTCAGCCTACGTTAAAATCCACAACGCAATTCGAGACGCTACAAGACCATTAATATTAAATGGTATTAATGTCAATACTAGCGATATTCGGACTGATATAACTTACCGACAAGACTGCTAACCAAACTGGAATATTACAAAATTAAATCATTATTTCAATATCTATCATCTGAAATATAACTGATGATGGAAACAGTGGTTGCGTTATTTAATCAAAATTGTTTATTTGGTTCCCGGTAGAGTAGAATTTGGACCAGCCCATCTCTTCCCATACGGTGTCGTACAAGGCGACTAAGGGATAGGGCTGTTTTAAATCAAGCAGATATATACGGCCCATACTCAACCTCAGATGCTTAGCTCGAGTCAACAATAGTGCCCGGAATACGGCAATAGATTCCCTCCCTATTACGTAGGACCGAATACAATTATTGGTGAAATGTGGGTGTTAATTCACTAACCCTAACCCTTCGGGGATAAAGGGGTGATGATATGTATGTATGTATGTAGGAATCAGAGAGACAACGACATTCATACAAATATTCACGGCGGTAAATTCTCGAAGAGGTAAGCAGAGATACTTCCTAGTGCCGTATCAATTGTACAAAAAATATATAAAAAGAAGCTGACTTAAGTACAGTCACATCACGAAATTGATTTTTTTATTTGGAATTCTCAACTTAATGTTAACTAAACTTCTTAAAAGCTTTATCACTTAAATTGTTAACATTTAATTTTTCCTTAATTATAATAGTTATTTGCGCAATTCAATTGATGATTACTCAAACGCCGTAATTCACTATTAAACAGAAACTATTCTTCATTCCACGAGTGTGCTTTAAATCTTCGAAAACGCGCGCACTTTAATCTGACATTTAGTTCAAGTTCAAATCGTATGACCAGACGCCTTTGAACATTATAAAATTACCAGAGCATCTGTATGAAGTGTTTTCTTTTTGTAATAGTAATATTTGATTATTTATCCTACAGTGTAGAGCGAGAGCTGCGAAGTATATACGAATTTATTCTTAGTTTTAGTATCATGTATGTCATAATCTGGATGTTAATATTCGTAAAACTAGTATAACGCAATATTGACGGTTGAACAAATGTACCAAGCCATATTTGCAAAAGATTTAGCAAATACATTTTTCGCTGGAGTGGAATAGGGCTACCACATCACTTTTCGTGGGTATCATAGAAGGCGAGAGATAGGAATGTTCTCTAACATATAGCACATGACAAAGTGCCCGCTTGACGGCAATACTCGTAGTTTCGCCCCTTATTACGTGGAACCGAAAATTATATTTGACGAATGTGGATGTTAATACCTTCGGGGATTTACAGGCGTGAGTATATATATCAATATTATCAATCAATCATTTGTATGTAAATTGATATAATATATTACATACTTTTGACAACCAACAAAAAATTGCGTTCTGGAATTACTCTCTTCAACTACTCGATAATACGGATCTAATAGTTTAAAGCTGTATTTTTCACAATGATAATCTGAAATATGGTCCATAATAGCTGCAGTTTACTTTGACAGGTCTGTAAACTGCTAGCAAGACCCACCTGATGGAAAAGTGGTTACCGCAGCCTGTGGACGTTTGTAACACCGAAGGAGTCACAGTCGCGTTGCAAACCCTGTAAGTACAGAGTTTCTGTACCGTCAGTGTAGAAGACAAAGCAGGTCAAGCCTTTAGTCTTCCCACTGACAGCACAAATTCTTCAGTGAGCTCTGGCTACCCTACTCGCCCCTGGGAACACCACACAAAGTTATTATAGCCGCGGTATTCTGTAGGGCGGAGGTTCTTCCCCAGTCGGACTGCTCAATTGGGCGGAAATACCGCCGTGTCCTACCTCCTTGAAGAGGTGCTAACAAACGACTCATGTCGCTTTGAATTTAGTCGCGGGTGGATGGTTCAGAGATCATTCTGCACCAGCAGTAGACTCCAGTGCATTGGTAATATTCGTAGGATTCTGGATCACTTGGTTAAAGAACAAAGTCAAAGCGATACTTACGCAAAAAATGTAAGCGACCGGGGTTGAACCAAACGTGCCCATCACTGGTGTAGTGAGACGCGACTAACGTAAATAATATGCAGATGTAATTACGAGAGAAGAACATCTCTAAATAAAACTCTGTACCAACCTGGCCAGCGTGGACATAGTAGGACGAAGGCCTTCCAGTTGAGAGGCCTGGGGTATCACAGTTGCGATAAGCTATATTGTTATTATTATATCGACACATTTCTGTAAATCTGTTATGTAGTTACATCGTAAACGGCGACAAGAGTTTTGGGGAGTGGAACGGCTATCAATAAAATTGTACTTATGGACTACAAATCACTTTAGCTAATTCAAAACTTCCATTACACACATAAAATTACAATGCAGTCATCACTTACTGACTAATGTACTTGTAAGCATTATTTGTAACATACCTTTGTACCCCCCACAGCGTTTCTTAGTAGCACATTCAATGAACTAACCTACAAATATCACAATGCATTGAGCCAACCATTAGCTGTACAGGAAACGTAATCAATTTCCTAAACTATTTTGAATACATCTGTAATAGTCACGCATTAGTCAAGCATTGTAGTATTTTACTGTGATTCAATTAAATTATTTAGGTGAGCAGACATGGCAACATTGACATATGTTTCGATGTTGCCATTGTTAAATTTTAGTTTAGAATCAATGATGGCAAATAGATTGATTTGAATGGCGCTTCGTGCCTTTGCGTAATATAGTTGTAAACATGGTCATAAAATATTGTCATGTATTGATTAGTGGAGATGTGTTGGAGTGTTGCAATTGTACCTCTATGATCAATTAATGGCTTTAAATGGTACGGTCAAAGCAAACTTTACACGTTCCAATTTGATCTGTAAGTTAGAACGTATTGAGCTACTTCTCTTTACGCTTTAGTCTTGCAACTATTCTTTAACCTTCTCATGTTCTATATTAATAATTTCATGACATATTTCCATGTAACGATGGTAATGGAAGGCGTATGTCTTCACCTACAAATTGGATGATGAGGATTGGACTCAGAATTTTTTCTTGGGATTGAGGATCTTGAGGATTCTAAACTAATGCAGACACTATCATACTAAGTATTATGTTATTATACCGGTGTTTTATGATTTCAATTAAGGTTTATTTATTTCCTTAAAAATTAAATCAAATCAAGGAGAATAACAACCGGGGTTAATGTTGTGATGATGATTATATTATAATGATGTAGTAATCAGTAGTCGTTATTGGAGAACTTTTCTCTGCGATTTTTTGCACAGAGACAGAAGATGCACAAGAGCGAACGCACATTTCATATCATTCATTCCGCATACTATACGGGATAATGAAACCATAGTGTAGTGGCATATACAATATTTTAAAAAGATCCAACTGCAGTAAATTTTCTCTTCATTCTATAATTTACGAATACGTGTGCGGTCATTAACGCGATAAAGATTAACCTTTCGGACTCAAGGAGGGCAGGTACACATCATGTAATCACGGTTAGTGCAACCTGGTTGATCCGTCAAGCAATTTGAAGATGTGTTTATGCCTAAAACATGAATACGGCAATTTCCGCAAACATTATTGTGTAATTACTCTACTTACGAATATTTGATACCTAATTGTTGTCATTTGTGCAGGTTGAGCTTCCAGCGTCCCTTTTGCAATGGACATATAATATTATAGTACTACATTATAAAATGTGCTGCGTGGTTCCGGCAGATTAGAATTTGGAGCACTTCATCTCTTCCCATGCGGTCTTGTACAAGGCGACTAAGGGATAGGGCTGTTTAATATCTGACAGATAATTACAGCTTAGACTCAGCCTCAGACGCATGGCTCGAATCAACAATAGTGCCCTGAAAATGGCACCTATTACATGCAAACCTACTTCAACGATAAAAACGACATATATATTACTCCAGACTGTAATCTATCTTTAAATAAGATTTTAGACACTCAATCGTTTAATACTGATTGAGTAAAGAATATCTTCACATACTTATCATATGAATTAGTAGAATTCTTCCTACAGTCATTCGCCACTGTGATAAATCAAAGCCGTTAACGAAAAACCTAATTATTCAAAGCGTTAATAAATAAACGTAGATATACATTTTGACGCTGGGCATTTCACTGGCAAGTTAGGAAAGAGTCTGCACTGGTTTCTAATGACACAGAATTTGCTTTACCGGGTCGAATCCGGATCGCCCACAATACATCTACAGTCAACAATTCATAAATATCGAAACACACAATTACGCAATTTAGATTAACACTCTGAGAGTATACTAAATTAAAACGCGTTTAATACAGATAAGCAATTGCGCAGGAATATTTCAGGATGAAGGTTAGCAAACTTCCAGAATATCAATTCTTTATTTTTATAACCATAAGAACCATTATTGCAAAGCAAATTGGGTACTGTCGAATATATATCGTTACACAATTTTATTCGTTCGCCATGAGTGTATATAATATTATAAGTATTGAACACCTCCAAACTGTTTAGTTTCTGTTACAGAAATTTGATTAAAATAACTCAATGCGCTACGTAGTATTTGTAATATTAACTCTTTGAAGAATATTTATTTATTTATATTATATTTATCATTCACCTCAATGCTAACGGGTCTTGGTGTAATAATGTTCAAGCATTTTGAGCATATTGAGCTTTTCAGCAACAGTTTTGACCGTTACTGAATAGCTCAGTATGCCTTGTAGTAGGTATTTGTAATACTAACTCTTTGAACATTATTCACCCCAAGACTCGCTTAAAATAATTATGATTTATGATTCAGTTAAAACTGCTGCGGAACTGATCCATGCAGTTTGTAGTCTACCTTACGTAGGTTTGTAAGCATTATAGATATCTCAGCTCAAATAAAACTGCTTTCTCGATTTATCGTATAAAGTAGGTACTAACTGTTGTCCGCATGGGATTCTGATTCCCTTCCCCCAATCCATAGAATTTTGCCAGGAATTAACTGTACCCAATTTGTTATTTCAGACTATAGTATGTCCCTATACTTAATTTCAGGCAGAACTGTTCAGCCGTTTGAGCGTGGTCAACCACGCTCAAACGGCTGAACAGTCAAATAACAAACGACTTTACAACTCTACAAAGATTCACATTTTTAATCGAATAAGATAGGACAAATTTAATTGATTCAGATGGGATTCGAACCCACGATCTTTTCCTTACAGGCGGAACGCTCTAACCACTGAGTCACCGAACCACGCCTGAAATCATCCAAATCTTTCTATATATCCGTCTTGAGACAACTATTTATCAGATGGTCTTAGATATAGGTATAGGTCTTAGATGTCATCCGCACACGGTGCAGAACATCCGATCAAGAACCAAGCGGTTCGGTGACTCTATCCTCTGTCGCACCATTAAGACCTGGAATTCATTACCAGCTCACGTGTTTCATTCTTCCTACAGTCCCGGGTCCTTTAAACGAGGCGAGAAAAAGCATATGATGAGGCCGTCAAGCTGAGTGTCACCATTGTAACACTTAGTGTCTGTAATGGTGACTCTCTTTCCTGAGACTTTGCCTTTAGCTTACCATCAGGCGAGGTGAGGTCAAGTTGGGGCAAAAAAAAAAAATATCAGGCGTAGTTCGGTGGCTCGGTGCTCAGAGCATTCACCTTGTAAGGGAAAGATCATAGGGTCGGTTCCTGCCTGAACCGTTTCAATTAATCGATTGAAATAGTTATCATACTTACCTAATTCCGTAAAATTGCATTAATTTGACATTTTTTTTTTATACAACTTAGGTGGCAGGCAAGCACACGGCCCACCTGATGGAAAGTGGTTACCATGACCTATGAACGTGTGTAACACCAGTGGAGTCACATCCGTGCTGCCGACCCTGTAAGAACAGAGATTTTGTGCCGTCAGTGTAGAGGACAAAGCAGGACAAGCCTTTGGTCATCCCACTGACAGCACGAAAACTCTCCAGTGAGCTCTGGCTACCCTACTCACCGCCGGGAACACAATACGAAGTTATTATAACCGCGGTATTCTGAAGGGCGGAGGTACTTCCCCAGTCGGACTGCTCAGTTGGGCGAATTTCTTTACTTTCTATTTTATCAGTCAAGTCATGTTACTTTTTATTCCTAAAATAAGTTCTGATGGCGGGAGCGAGGTCAGTATTCCACTCAGGCTAAGTCGCGGGCAACGCCTAGTCTTTTCTAATTTATTCAACCTCTTGAACTAAGCAGCTATATCAAGAGATTTTTTTCCTAGAAATGTGTTATAAATGAGTATAATATGAAGATATATAATAAAAAAAGGAATTTACATTAAATAGTTAATCCTACTAATCTTATTAATATTTTAAAGGTCCAAGTTTCGTTCGTTCTTGTATTAGGTATTGTGTTATAATAAGACGGTAGTGAGAGTAGCTACTGTGTATACGGTCATGAGTTCGGTACCTGGATTGATGAACGTTAGCTAATTTTCTGTTAAAATATTTTCAGAACTGAAAATAATTTAGGAGGTAGGACACGGCGGTATTTCCGCCCAATTGAGCAGTCCGACTGGGGAAGTACCTCCGCCCTACAGAATACCGCGGTTATAATAACTTCGTGTTGTGTTCCCAGCGGTGAGTAGGGTAGCCAGAGCTCACTGGAGAATTTGTGCTGTCAGTGGGATGACTAAAAAATAATAATAATAATAATAATAATTTATTTCTAAACTAAAGGCTTGTCCTGCTTTGTCCTCTACACTGATAGCACAGAGGCTCTGTGCTTACGGGGTCGGCAGCGCGAGTGTGGCTTCTCTGGTGTTACACACGTCCATAGGCCACGGTAACCAATTACCATCAGGTGGGCCGTGTGCTTGTCTGTCACCTAAAAGCTAAAAAAAAATGGTTGGTAGATGGAAATTACCGCAACTTACATAACATGAAGTATTTTTTGTAAGTAATAGGCTCGATTACTGTTACATACCTGAAACAGGAACATGAAATAAAAAAGCTGCAGATTAAATAGGATTGTGGTTTAGGCCCATAGCCCATAGTGGCCTACGCCCACGTGCCGGAGGCTCACGAATCCGAATTTTTATTATTGTGGGTATAATATACAACCAATATTGGTATCTTTGCAGTCCCACTCAGGCATTTACAAGCATGAGTATATATCTGCTTATCCTGTTATGTTAATACTGACACTTGTTACAAGAGCTGGAAGATAAATCACATCATGACATGTTTTTTATTTTTGCGGTCACCCACCTTTTATTAGAACAGGACTTGGAGATACCTAGACTTTTATCGATTAACATAATACAGCGAAAAAATTACATAGATAGATAGATCAATAAATTATTTATACAATAAAGTACATCAAAACAAACTAATGCACAAAGTACAAAATAATACAAAAGTACAAAAAAGAACAAATGAACAAGGTTGGAACCTAAAACTACGTGCAAAATACAAAAAAATACCAACTTAACAATAAAGTTAAAATATTACAATCACAAACCAAATTGCCGAAATAATTGCGCAATTTCTAAACTTGCTTCGGTTACATATTTGCTATTATTAACAGACTATAAACATTCAAGACAAAAATTGCGCAGCTACAGCATTCTATTTAGGTCAATAATTGTACCGTTTGGCAAGCGAACGGCAATTTCTGTTGCCAGTTGCGGCAGTCGGTCCGCGGGACTTGATCAGATAACTCGTGCACGTTGTTACGCTACATTTAAAAATGGCGTCGGCACGCGATCGTGAAGCTTGGTCACATATTTTTATGTTATATAAAGGATTCCCACATTTATGGGATAAAAATAATATAAACTATGGCAATAGAAGTATGATGTCTGATGGATATAAGATTCTTACGCGAGTATATAGAGAGCAACTGGATAAACAAGCATCAGTAGGCGCATTGAGAATGAAAATGAAAAATTTGAGGACCACTTATTACAGAGAATTGCGAAAGGTAAACTCTAAACTGATTATGTTATTACGTCATTAATTTCATCATTACATCTAAACTTAAATTAACTTTCATTCATTTTAGATAAAGCAAGCCAAATTGAAAGGTGAAAAATACACCCCATCTCTATGGTACTTTGAAAATTTAAATTTTTTGGGGAGTCCAAGGTCAAGCTGCTCTCCCGGTGACAGTTTAGAAAATCATAGAATAGAGGTGAGAGATTTACAATATAATAATTTAACTTATAAAATATTGACCAAACTTTTGTACTATCCATACTTCCATACTGATATAATAAATGCAAAAGTAACTCTGTCTGTCTGTTACACTTTCACGCCTAACCCACAGAACCGATTTTAATAAAATTTAGTATACCGGTACATTAGACCTTGAGAAAGGACATAGGCTATGTTTGGTCCCGATAACCAACATCCACACGGGTGGAGCCGCCGGCAACAGCTAGTTTTATATAAATGGAAAATGAATCTGAAATTTGTATCTATTATTTTTACGTTTACTTTTTAATGATAGTTAAACAATTTTATACTAAGTTATTCCAACATGAATTAATCATTATGGATTCACTGCACTATACCATTGCTGTATAATTTATCAAACAACAATAATTGATTTTTCTACAATTTTCAACCTAGCGCTCTTTGCAGGGGTCATCTAAGATGGAGGATACAACTTATACGGAGAACTCACCGCATGTGATAGACGACTTGGCATTAGAAAATAGTGATATTGAAACAGATATTCTACCCAGTCCATCTACGTCACAACCAAAGGTTAATACACGAACAGAAATTCAAATGAAAGACAGTCAGTTCTTACTCGTTGAAAGACAAGATATTATCGACACACAAAAAAAGAAAACAATGAAAGATGAGCATTGGGAGGTAATAGGGAAATCTATTGGTTATCAATTAAGAGACCTGAACAAGAAACAGTTTACAATAGTTTCGAAGCTGATATCTGATGCTATTTACTTCGGTAGATTAAATAAGTTGACAGAAGTGTCACATATTGAGATAGGTCCCTCAACTTATGCAGACTCACCTTCCCCTCATTATACGCCATCCGGGCATTACAACAGTGGTTTTCATGCTGTCGATGTATTGACTAGTCAACGATATGATACATCGTTAAAGCACGAAGTGGATGTAGATGAGGAAGAATCTTGAAGAAATTTTATCGATTGAACTTAATTTGAATATGATGGTGCTATAAACTGCATTTAATTTGAAAATATCTCAAGCAAATCCTAATTAAGAAGATGGTAACCATAAAAATGCAGTTGAAATTGTTGATAGATCACAACCTTGTTTTATCTACGTACTATGTATGTGGTTTCTTTACCTTTGTATTTGATTTGACAAGATGTGTCATTAACCACCCACGCTTAATGTAATTGTGTATTGATGGCAAAGAGTAGTCTTTATTAAAGTAATTTGTTAGCCATATCTGATGAATTTCATTTTTAACCCTCGACGCAAATCGACGGGGTGTTATATCAAAATATCGTCGATTAAACATAATTGTGTGCTATTTAATTATTTGTTTCTATTTCAATAAGTACCTGAGTTATTCAATATTTTCTAACAAATGAAATTAATACAAAAACATTGTATTGTTTTCCTATTTATTATATTTCCTTTCAAATTCGTGTAAAGCTCTTCTCCGTGATAAAATATCACATTTTATTAACATGATATATTATTGTGCTGTTATAATCTTAAATATCATTATACAACAAATATATTAAATATCAGTCCCGCGTGGTTTCCGGTACAGTAGAATTAGGGCCACCCCATCTCTTCCCATGCGGTGTCGTACAAGGCGACTAAGGGATGGGGCTGTTTAACATCATACAGATATATACAGCCCAGACTCAGCCTCAGGTGGATGGCTCGAGTCAATAATAGTGCCCGGAATACGGCAATAGGCTCAGACCCTATTCCGTGAGACCGAGTATAATGATAGGTGAAAAGTAGGTGTTAATTCATCTCTGCCTAAGCCCCCGCGGATAAAGGCATGATTATATGTATGTATGTACGTATGTAAATATCATTAACTATAGAAGTATGGACATTTAGATTAAATAGTAAAACTATTAACCTATTAGATACTATTGTAACATATTACTTAATCCAAGCATAAATATTATTTACGATCGTTATGAACCGCATAAATTGTATCATAACCGGTAGAGCTATAAAATAAATCTCTAAAGACAATACTTAAGGCGTTGGTCGTCAACTCCGAGGAACTTTACAATAGCCGATTTGTAAATCATACTTAAATTTCAAAATGTGATATAAACAATTAAATAGATAATTATACTAAGTATCGGGACTTCTCGCGAATTATATTTTGGAAATAGTAAGTTCCAAAATATAATTCGCGAGAAGTGCCGATACTTAGTATAATTATGAATTCACACCGCGAAAGTTTAAAAATAACATTAACAATTGAATAGCTACTGAAGTTTTCAACTTTATTTATATTTCGTTTGATGATTTTATAAATGTTCGGCCTTAAAATAATTATGATAACAATAAGTCTAAAATTAAAAGTTAAGACATGGAATTGAACACGAAACAGTTTCGGAGTATTATGTTTAAAAATACTTACATTATAAAAATGTAGAACAGGCCAGGCTCTGGAAAAATCATGGTGGCACTATCCATTCACATACACCGTAACGAGATAACACTTATTGCAGCTATTAATAGTTTCTATTGTGAACTGTTACCACTAAGTCACGGCACCGATTTGGGATTAGTTTGAAATTTTTGTTGATTAAACTTTAACTGTATTTAGATTGGTTTGAAAATGTTCCATCCTCATGTGATGCCAGTCATTTTCCTCAGATACGGCTTGGCGCCCCATAGACCTGTGAATAAAAGAAACGGGTATATTATTCATAATCTGACAGTTAATGCAAAAATAACGTGAATATTAAATGACTGCTGTCTTTGACTGGGACCGGAATGGCGCCAGCAGGGATGTATTAGCAGGGATGCATTATTCTCATTAGATATGGGAACCTTCCAGTGTTTAGTGTGAAAAGGGGTGCATGATGTCCGGTCACCATTGATCCTTAAAAATAGAGAAATTTAATAATATAATAGATAAATAGAAGCTGTAATTAAATACCAAATCATTTTTTTAACAAATGATATCCACGTGTATTTATTATGCAAAACATCAATAAATTTGACAACATCAAAATGTCTACCAATATTGATGTATATATTTTTTTTATACCACTTAGGTGGCAGATAAGCACACGGTCCATCTGATGGAAAGTGGTTACCGTAGTCTATGGACGTGTGCAAAAACAAGGGAGTCACACTCGCGCTGCCAACCCTGTAAACACAGAGCGTTTCTGTGCCATTAGTGTAAAAGACAAAACAGTACAAGCTTTTGGTCTTCCCACTGACAGCACAAATACTCTCCAGTGAGCTCTGACTACCCTACATTATCGTTACAGATTTGTATTCAAAAGAATAACAAAAAGAACGTACATGATTACAAATTGTTTACTTAATACACATTCCTATAAGTTGAGCTTATCAAAGTTATAATAGTGTACTAGATGATGTGGCTTGAAACAGAATACGGATTATGAACTAACTCGAGCTAAATATAAAGAAAATCAACATCATGAATGATTATTTAAACTACCATGGTCACTCACATCAGTATCAAAATAATCGGGATATTTATGGATCGAGTTTCATAACCCTCAGATGCTCTCGACAGAACGCCACTATGTACCAAGACTGGTTAGGGAAGCGATTGAAATAAAAAAGTATAAAATTTCAATCGTGAGTATGGGTTTCAACTGCCCAACATCTGGCATCCAGTGGTCCGTCTTTGCAAAAACAACCGGGAACAAGCCAAAACAAAATCGCGAGTGGATACAGTAAGCATCGTGTATCATGAACGTGATCGAGATTGGTTTGAGTTTGTAATGAGAGTGAAACCAGTGGTAGTGCAGATACGCGTAGTAAAAGAACTCGAAAGAGGGTAGATCGATATAATTACTCGTAGAAAATTTTTTTTCTCTGTTCAGCGCCACTACTCCAGTTCCTCGGTGATCATGGTGCTTGCAACGGTGCCGAAATATCGGAAACTCAAAACAATGAAACGTGGTAAATATCCCGATTATTTTGATACTGATCATGAATGATTGATCAATATCTAATGTAAAACAAACTGAGCCTAAAAATTGACTACACCTCTCTCACTCATCTTTGCCGAAAGGTTTATTGTTCCTAGTACAAATATTCATGAGTTAAAGTTGACTCATTTTATATATACATATAGCCTATGAGTAATTTTAAAAACCCTTAGTGGCCCCATTTACCTTATTTTACAAAAGTTAAATAATAACAAATACGCTTTTATTTGCCTATATGTTATTACCATTATTAATAGGTTGATGTTTGAATTGGTAATGATGTTACCTATGATGCCTACAGTAACAGGAAAACTAAATCATGTTTCCTAATGATGATGCTAATATTTTGTGTTTTGTTTCTTCTAGTGACTTTTTTTTACGTGCGATCAATTCTCCATGGAGCCAGTGGGAGAGGTTATGACTCGAACCGACTAAAATTCACAGCGTCGTGGGCCTGTGGGGAAAGTGAGGTTGACAGGCATATCCCTCGCAACCCGGCTGACCCAGGCCCATCTCTTTAGATCTGACCCTCCTCGGTGTGGGGACCACAGAGTCCCCAACTCGTTCTCGGAAAAGAGGAGACGCGTCACGCGCGCCGTCGCCACAGCCTGCCTCTGCCAGAGTGACATGCGGCTCCACCCGTCACCCCCAGGCCTGCGCTCATGGGGGGTGGATGTCATTCATCAATCGTTCTCCGAGGCTCTCGAGTAACTAGTATTTCTATTGAAAATAGTATGTTACTGTTGCTAGGCGTATATCTTGTCGGTAAATAATTAGTAGTTAACACTTTTCACGTACGTTAAATCACTGGCCACAAATACTAAAAGATATTACACTATACATCATTAAAAGTAATTGTGGTTCTAACAGTACAATAAAACAATACAAAAAGTTCATTGAATACGTTGAAAATTAAAATAGAAGTATCTGTGGACACACCTATCAGTATTTGACAGTTCATTGTTATGGGACGTGATCTATTACAGTTTAGGCAACGTGGTATCCAAATAAAAAATAATTAACTACTTTTTTTACCAATTTCATTTATTTTTCATGGTACCTCTTATTATAATCACATATGGAATACTAGATAAAATTTTACGACGCAAGAAAATAAATGACTTAGTAGGTTCTTTTTTTAAATTTTGAAATAAGAATCGGTCATTTAGAATCATGCAGCAAATTTGACTGTATCTATAGACAATTAAATATATTTTTTATACAACTTAGGTGGCAGACAAGCACACGGCCCACCAAATATATATATTTAATAAATATATATACTACGTGTTTTATTATATATTGGTTAATAGGCTTTGACCAAATTGATCAGATCCATTTTAGCATTGTTCAACTGATACATGTGTTGTAATAAACTGTGATTAACATATCACCATACTTTATGCTATAATGGTATCTTTTCAAGGCGAATAGATTTTTATAAAACCATTAAACGTTATTAACATAAATGTATTATAATCATAACAATAAAATTTGGTATTATGAGATCACTCTAGAAATCGATTCAGTTATATTATTTTTAAAATAATATTAGAAATCATAAAAGTGACATAAACTTGATTAATCACAAATATCTATAATAAAATATTTGACTTTGTATTTAAAATTTAAAGAAGGAGAAATAGGTGGCTTTGGCGGCCCTTAAGATACACCATAACCATATACACACACCACAAACCATAACCTTAATTACCACAATAATGGACCCATACCTTGCAAGCGTACTGAACACGATTAGATAATGTACTTATTATTGTTCATTTGTTTGTTCTTCAATTTTAAAATATATTAAATAAACGGAAACTGTAATCAACTTAGATTTAAAATACATAACATAACATAAACTCACGCCTTTATCCCCGAAGGGGTAGGCAGAGGTGCTAGCACCCACATTTAGCCAGTTCATGTTTAGGTCCCAATGTAACAGGTGGCGAGCCTATTGCCATTAACCGGGTACTTATAAACCTGCGATAAATACACATTACTTCGAAAAGCATCGAAAAGTCATTGTTGTATGCCATGGTAAACCTGGGATCGAACCCGAGACCTCGTATCAGCAGTACATTACCCATACGACTAGGGTACCGCGGTTTTAATATTTAAAATAAAAATAATAGATAATATATATAAAAAATAGCAACTAATCTACTAAGATATAATATCGATCTATTTATATATAATATCGAAGTAAACTAAAGCTAAATTCAAGACAGCAGAATTCACACATACCAATAGGTTATTGGTACCTAGTTAATTTTTAGCCGATATCCGATTCTGTCTACCTCTGACAAATCCCAGATGATATAATCTGACAGTTGAGACTCTAGCCAAGTATTGGCAACGTGAAAATTCTAAATTTAGCTATCGTGGTTTTAGTGAAAGGAATGTTGATTTCACAAAATACAGATGTAGAGTGTTTACAAGGTTTAGTTTATTTATAATGATTTAGAAATTATTATTTTTTTATACTACTTAAGTTGCAGACCAGCACACAACCCACCTGGTGAAGAGTGTTTACCGATGCCTATGCGCATGTGTAACATCGGGGGAATTACACTCATGTTCCCGATTCCTATAAAATCCGAGTGTTTCTGTGCAGAAGATAAAGCAGGACAAGCCTTTGGTTTTCCCACCGACCACGACAGCACAAAACTCCCAGTGAGTTCAATCTTCTATTATAGGTCAAGTTTTACTCTTCCTGTAGAATACCTACCTCTAATTAATATTATATGGTGGCGCTTGGCAACGTGCGGTAATGGACTGTATTGCGGGAAGTAGCTAACTGTTCCATTGACGCTTTACACACAAAAGACAGGTGGTCGGGTTGCCGCGGGAGTGATCCAAGCAATGAATGCAACCCGAGAAATTAGGAGAGGATGCACTAACCTTCACGACACACGTGTTTTCATCGCAGCCGGTACACGGATCTTCTCTTCCTTGCTCAGGAGCTGCCGTCAGCATCACTAGATCACTTGAGGAACACACGAGAGGCACAATCCGATCGGTAAAGGTCTATGAAGCGGCAAAAATGCAACAAACATTAATCATTTCTGAGAGACGCGAGCGCGGTCCGTCATTACGCTGGCTAGTTCAAAGCGAGACTGAGTGTCTATATTTCACAAATGGCGGACGGAAGCCATATCTATGGTTAGTGCGGGAGAGGAGACGGGTATAAAAGGAGTGTGTTTCCGTGTCAAAATACAGTTTCTACACCGGCGCAACCATTCCCCCCGGCTTGAAGGGTTACCTTCGAAACGACAAATGCGAAACAAATCTAAAGTCTAATCTAAATCTAGGTTTGGGAAATAACAACTAAAATATAAACCTAGATTGGAGCTCGTGCCTACCGCTGGCTAGGCAGAGGGCAGAGGCGAACAAACAACACAACGCAACAGTCTCGACCAAGACGAGACGCGATTAGCCAACAACAAAATAAGGGTCTCTTCACGTGGGACCGATACAACAAGCGAGTGCTTCTTCTCCTCGGGTGGTTCGGAAACCGTAGTGGGATTGAATTGACTAACTGGCCACTTATCTAACGCGGCATGAATCCAGGACGGTCCACTAAACCATAACGGGTGATCTAAAATTTGCGAAGGAAGCAATCCACGAGAGAGACACCCGGCTGGGTTGTCGGTGCCAGCAACGTGAAAGAGATTATGTGGCGCCAATTCAGATTGAATTTTTGCCACTCTATTAGCGACGAATGTGTCCCAACGATGGGGCGAAGAGTGGGCCCAACACAAAGCGACTGTTGAGTCCTAAAAGCTAAAATTCTACTAATATTAATGCGAAAATTTACAATTATGTCAAATAAATTACCTTAAAGATTCCGACCACAATACAAAATGTCATTAAGCGACACGGAAGTGCTAGTCTTAGCACTGCCATCCAAAACTACGCGGAGTTTTAGTAGTAAGCTTATCTTCTCTAATAACTCCGCGGTGCGGGATAATGTACGAAGGCTGGGTCCCGCCAGTGTCCGCAGGCGCAGGTGAGATGTAACCTTTATCTAAATATTCGTTAACAACCTCATCATAGGCCCGCTTCGACTTTGGGGACGCCTGCATCTTTCGTTCCAAACAAAGAAAGCGTTTTTCAGCGGATACACGGGAGCCACCGAGTGAAAACTTGCGGATGGTAGACTCCAGTGGCGGCTCGACGGTGCAACAGAACGAAGCAGTCGAGTGACTAAAACTATCTATAGAAGCGGGTGCGGAACCAATTATAACAAAACCAAGAACTGTTTCCAGTGCGTGCGGAGCGGGGTACGTCGGTCCCCCTTGAACCTTACGTGATAACTGGAGGTGCGGGAGAATCGAAGCGCCGATCAATATATCGACGACTCCAGGAACAGCGTAAGTCTCATCTGCTAAAGGCAAGTCTTTAAATTTCGTTAATAAAGACGTGTCAACCGGGACGGTAGGCAACTGTTCAGCTATTCTATCTATAACGAGCGAATCCATGTCAAACCAAATATTATTATTAAAACGAGATCTAAACCTTGTTTTAACGGTGCCACGAACAGCTGACTGTAAGCTTCCAAAACCCTTCACCACTGAGCGGGTTGAACGCTTATCAACATTGAAACCAAGACGCCGACAACAATCTTGAGTAATAAAATTACTTTGCGAAGCGCCATCTAACAGCGCTCGAACAATGCGCGGCTTACCTAATGCATCAACAATAACAACGCGAGCGGTCGCAAGACACACAGTAGTGAGTGCAGCACTAGCGGAGAACGAACACAAGGTGACGTCATCCGCGGCGGTCACCGGGCGGGCCGGAGCGCGCGCGAGCGCGGGCTGCGGCTGCGGCGCAGGCTGCCGTGTGTCACCGCTCGACGAGCCAACCGTGCTCACATTGGATGCGGCATTACTATTCTCAAAATGAAGCAAAGTGTGGTGTCTCGCTTGACATTTGCGACAACTATTTCTACTATTACATAAAACAACGCGGTGTTTAGTACCGAGACAATTAAAACAAAAATTATTAGCGCGAACAAATTTATAACGATCACTAGGCGACAATTTTAGAAAACCAGGACACCTGTACAGTTGCGAATGATGAGTGCTACACAAAGAGCAAACAGGTGACTGTACACGTGCTGGTGCGGTACTAACATAAGTATGAGTTGACCTCAGTGACTTCGATGACGCATCTACTTTGCGTGCAGAATCAACAACTATCTTCGCGCCTTCATGTTTCGATGAAGAGCGCTGCAATACTTTTATATGCTCGCGAACAAAACTTTCTAAGTCTTCGAACTTAGGAATTTTATTGCCGCGATGATCCGACTCAAACAAACGAATGGTTTCGGAATCTAATTTCCTTAAACCCATATACAAAAATACGAAGTCGCAGAGGTCATCGATCTTTAGGTTCTTTACGGCGCTAACAGCTGACGCGAAAGTATCTAGAAATTTCTCTAAGTTTTGATCGTTACATGCCGTAATAGATTTCAAATCAAACATCTGATCTAAATAGGCGTTAGCTACCGATCTTTTATCCTCATACCTAGCTTTCAAAGTATTTAAAATTAAATTATAATTCTCGGCACTAAACGTAATTCCAGCGCAAACGGTTATAGCTTTACCAGTCAATTTTTCAACGAGATAATGCAACTTTTCGTGATCTGTCAACGAATCGTTCTTATCTATTGTATTCTCAAAACTATCTATAAATAGACACCAATTGCGAATGTTACCATCAAACTCGGGTATTTGAATTGGTGGCAACTTAGGTCGGTCGCGAGTGGGGTTGGGTAGGTCAGCCGGCTTCTCCAAACTCCTAGCGACGCGTTTGATACGACAATACAAATCGTCAAACGACGACAAGGCTTGATAACTCACTGAGTAATCGGGATTCAAATTCAACTCTAAAACGTTGATGTCATGTACTAAGGTTTCGAAATCCGCGCGTAGACTATCTAAGTTTTCTATAGAACACAAGAACGAATCTCTGATGACCAAATCAGAGGTTTTAAGTGCATTATCATAGATCGATTGTACGCGAGAGTAAATCATTTCTTTTTTAGCGTATAAAAGTTTCAATTGAACCTTACCGGTCTTATCAACCTTTGGGGACATGTTTACAATTAAATCTCAAACTAAAGTGGGGTAAACAATAAATATGAAATGACTTAATCCTAGCGGTACAGAGCAGCGAGGCGGCGCGAGCGATAACCGTAGGTAGGTAGGTACTTATAACTGCCAGTGCAAGCTTGAACTAACGCGCATAGCAACAAGATCGTACCTACGCGATGGTCGCTGTCTAGGTTCAACTATTATTTCAGGGACTAAGTATTGCGTAATATCTATTCAAATTAAAATACTTTCGTATGAATTGGAATGAGATGCGAGCGAGGTAGGTACAACCACGTGTCTACCCACGCAGGTACTAGGCAAATACGACGCAATTGAAAAAAAACAAAACAAAGCCAAATGCGTTAGGTATTACACTGTGCCTATGCACTAGGGTGTCTAGTATACCTAAGATCTAAGCCTAAATGTCTGGATGCGGGGTTTTCTACTAAAATAACCAGGCACTTAGGTGCGATGCGAAAATTGCGAACTACGATTAAGTGTTGATATGATACCTAACCTATGTATGTACCAGGTAGGTACTATGCGAGCCAGCGGCGAACGGACAACAAATCTAATCCTAAGTGTCTGGATGCGGGGTTTTCTACTAAAATAACCAGGCACTTAGGTGCGGCGCGCTTATTCCCATTAGAATAATAACAAAATACGAACTACGGCTAAGAATCCGGCTCGATCCGGACCAAAAATGGTGGCGCTTGGCAACGTGCGGTAATGGACTGTATTGCGGGAAGTAGCTAACTGTTCCATTGACGCTTTACACACAAAAGACAGGTGGTCGGGTTGCCGCGGGAGTGATCCAAGCAATGAATGCAACCCGAGAAATTAGGAGAGGATGCACTAACCTTCACGACACACGTGTTTTCATCGCAGCCGGTACACGGATCTTCTCTTCCTTGCTCAGGAGCTGCCGTCAGCATCACTAGATCACTTGAGGAACACACGAGAGGCACAATCCGATCGGTAAAGGTCTATGAAGCGGCAAAAATGCAACAAACATTAATCATTTCTGAGAGACGCGAGCGCGGTCCGTCATTACGCTGGCTAGTTCAAAGCGAGACTGAGTGTCTATATTTCACAAATGGCGGACGGAAGCCATATCTATGGTTAGTGCGGGAGAGGAGACGGGTATAAAAGGAGTGTGTTTCCGTGTCAAAATACAGTTTCTACACCGGCGCAACCATTATAATTCCTACCTATTATTCTGTAAATCTTTTTTCTACCCTATATGAATAACTTAATGATTTTTTAAAGAATATTAATAGCCGAAATTACTAATATTTCCATAACTCCTCCAAATAAGCTGAATTGTTTGTGTTAGGGATAGGTTTACGTTGCTAATGAGTAGGACGTCAGTCTGAAAACTCTCTATCGTAAGATTTTTTGTATTAAGTATGTATATGAATAAATATAAAAGAATTTCATAAAAGTCACGTTTAATATACTTGTATGTTCAACGTTATTTTCTGGGTGGTCAGTGGCAAATTAACATTTTTATACCATATATTTTAATATATTTAATTCTGCAATAAATTTCTGAAATACATGTTTATGTAGTTTCTAACGACGTCCGAATATCATTCTTTAGTTAACGTTGTCAACTATATTTATGGGTACAATATCGAAAACTGTTCCACTGTAACTTGTTTTGCCTTCATCATTCCTTAGTATATCCATAACAGATAATTTAATATGCCTATTATAACAATTATCATCCTACACGTAAAATTTAACTTAAAAATAATATTTCATAAATGTATGTTTTAGTTTGTTATTTCCTGAGCCCTTTTTAATAAATATTACAAGACTTTATTTTGTGATATATTGACAGATTTATGAACTTCTTTAATAAGCTTCATTCATAATTACTGTAAAATGATTTAAGTTTTATTTGTAAGGTGATTCAAACAAGTGAATGGCGCTAAGGTCTTAATTGAAATAAGATTATTAGAAAATTAATCTTTTTTATGTAGAATAAATATTAAAACTTACAAAGCGGATATATTCTTACTTTATCTACGTACCGTTGTACAAAATTTATTCAATGAATATATTAACAGTGTTGACCAACTTTTTAGTACCAATAATAATATTTCCAATGCTCTTCTAATAAACATTTAGACAATTGTTGATTAATAACTTCGAAACTTAAACAAGATGCTTTCTTTTCCGATCAGTAAACCGATTAGTCGTTTTATTTATATTTATTTAACTAGATATTGGGTCAACGAATTTCACTCCCGTAACTTGACCTATGGGCGATAACAAATCAATATATCTGACGTTTCAATTTGTATATTGACACGTTTTTAATCTTCTCTCATTGTTTATGTGTTCGGAAGCTGCGTTGAGTTTGTCTTAATAAATATATCTTATAGTTCCGAGATATAGTTAATGCTTGAGCTGGCGGCGCCCACTATAATGACTATAAATCTTCACTTGTCTCTTGTTGTTTCTTTTTCTTTTGACTTTGATGTGTATATCAACGAGACGTCCGATTACACATATTAATCTTGTAGAGTCGTGATGTTGTCTTCTTTTTGTTTTTATATAGGTATGTGTGTTGTTTGAACCAGATGAAGTGAGGAACTTAGTTCCTCATACTTTATGGCATTGATAGTATTTGACTTTAAAATCGAGAAAGTTTTTTAATTCGTGAGATTCTTTAAAGTGAGTTTATTAACAACAGAAGATGGTAAATAGCAAAAAAAAAATAACTCAAATGCTTATTTATTATTCGCAAAATTCATAAAATTACAATAGTATCAAAGTGAAAACTGTTAAATAAAAATATATTGAACAGCTAATATAACATAAACTCACGCCTATATCCCCGATGGGGTAGGCAGAGGTGCTAGCACCCACATTTCGCCAGTTTATGTTTAGGTCCCAATGTGGCGAGCCTATTGCCATTAACCGGGCACTTATAAACCTGCGATAAATATACACATAACTTCGAAAAACATCGAAAAGTCATTGTTGTGTGCCATGGTAAAACCTGGGATTGAACCCGAGACCTCGTCTCAGCAGTCCATTACCCATACCACTAGGTTACCGCGGTTAGTAAAATATTAACTTCTTTGAAAATATGGAATTTTAGCAAATCCGCAGTTGGACTGGTAAAGCGGACCCCAGAGTCCGAGGTGTGAGCTTCGGATACGACTGGAATTAACACTAAGAGAACGAAGAACTTCTTTGTACAGTAGTTTCAAATTCATTCATGTAATAATAGATATCAATTAATCAGGGTTAATTTTATTTATTTTTATTTTATTTAACTTCATGCACAAATGACACAGGCGGACTTAATGCCACAGGCATTCTCTAACAGTCAACCCAGTGGTGCAGAGAATAACAAGGTAGGTGCATTATGAAAGGTAACTAGGTAAAATATATGTTAATACATACATATATACATAAATATATAAATAAAATATACATACACATAATAATATCTAACCATACATTGATAAATATAATTACAATGAAGTTTCTTCCAATATATCCAGCATGAGCTTCTGAACTCCCAATTTAAATGTGTGACGGCTTGTGGCCCCCCTGATTCCGAGAGGTTCTAATTAATACGGTCATCTAAATTGTAACGAGTTCTCCAATAAGACAAGAAGTGCGTGTACGTCCGGTTTTACTATTGCTGATTGCTGCACTATCACTGGAATGTCCACTGCCCACCTCCGCCTCGTAATCGAGTAGTAGAAAGCAGTATTATAATATTTATGGATTGTGGGGAGATAGCAGTTGTTAGTTAAATAAAAAAAATCGTCGCTAAATTCAGGGAGTATGATCAGTGATATATAATTTATCTATTGATTGAATTATATACAAAAATATAATAAAGATGATATTACATTATATCCCACAGTTTAGGAGGTAGGACACGGCAGTTTTTCCGTCCAATTGAGTAGAGAATCCAATTGACTGGAAAAGTACCTCCGCCCTACAGAATTCCGTGGTCATAGTTACTTCGTGTTGTGTTCCCAGCGGTGAGTAGGGTAGCCAGAGCTCACTGGAGTGTCTGTACTGTCAATGGGAAGACTAAAGGCTTGCCCTGCTTTGTCTACACTAACGGCACAGAAACTCTGTGCTTACAGGGTTGGCAGCGCGAGTGTGACTCCTCTGGTGTTACACACGTCCATAGGCCACGGTAACCACTTTCCATCACATTGTCTATGATAAATGTCTGTCGAAATAAGGTCATTTTTGGAATCTATGTTGTTATTTCATGAAATCGTTCACTAACAAATAGCTTATGATTTATTGTTCCAAATTGTAACAAGTGCATGTCGTGCATCTAAATGAGTATGACAAGAGAGAAAAATACTACATTGTGATTTATTATGTCTTCACATTGCAAACTTGATCAACACCTAAGTTACGATAGATGCCAATTGGCATTTCATGACAACACATCCCAAGATACTATTTATAACCGGTTCAATGAATTTAAGCGTGGTCGAACTTTTTTTTTTATCGATAATTTGAGCGAAGGTCAGCCTTCAATGGCGACTACCGAAGATAACATGACTGCACTACGCCTCATGATAAAGTCCGATAAAAGAGAGGTGTACAGCTTATACAGATTTTTGAGTAAGTACTTATTGGCAGATACTTAAAACATACATACATAAAATCACGCCTAAATCCCCGAATGGTTAGGCAGAGGTGAATTAATACTCACATTTCACCAATCAATGAATTCGGTCCCATGTAATAGGGGGTGAGCCTATTGCCGTCTATTTGAAACCTAAAGTTTGAAAACTAAAGTAAAGAAAATATGTATAGTGTCAAGTGAACAGAGGGACAAATGAATAGGCTTAAATTTGATAAGCGAGTTTTAAAGATTATTTGGCGGCCAAACATAAAAGCATAAGAAACAGAAAGCTATTTCCTCTGCGCCCGGAGGCAAGTCCTGGATGCACCAGGGACCGATTGATCCATATAATCACACCTGAGCAGGTGCTGAATTTATGGTATTTATTTCATGAGACAAATAGGTACCTTAAAAAGATTACCAATGGGCTTCTGTACCCATAGGGGACAAATCTACAATATTTTTTTCTAGGGGACGAATTTTAGGAGACCAGTGAATTTGTCGCCCTAAAATCATAGAACATACCGTTTTTAAATATCTAAATAACGTACAATTGTTCCATCAATAGATCTATAAATGTGGTCACGTACATTTCTATTACTCTCCATTAACTTAGCATAAATTTATTGCCATCTACTTGCTAACAATTATGGTTCCTAATTAAGACCAAACCTCTATTAGATTTCAACATTTTTATATTGAAATGTTCTATCCCTGACCGGAATTAAAAGAAATGGTGTCAATTCATTACTGTTGGAGCAATTGTCTAAGCAATATACGGTAACAACTGCACAAATATAGGTTGCCATGAACCAATTTACACATTAAATATACGTCTATTTAAACTAGACAATGTGTTTAAGTAACAAAACTATTATTTTACCATACTAATATCATAATATTCTGTGACGTATCCATAGATATAAATTGTGTCTCTATAAATATTATATTCAGTATGAATATAATGTGATAGTATAATTTCATAACCTGTTTTATATTTAAAATAGGATCATAGGTTTCGGATTAATTAAATACGTTATCTAAAATTTATATGGAGAGATCTTAAATGCAAATTAAATTAATCGTGACATCCGTAAGTATTTATTTAAATTAGTCGTGATAATTATATTAAAATATCTAAATAGAGTGAATTTAATATACAGTTCAAATCCATAAATCACATTAGAATCTGTACTAGTCACCAAAAAATGTGTGAACTTGTCAAAACATTAGAAAAAACTGTAGTAAGAAATTTATGAACTGAATCACGGTGAGGCCAATCGATCTCATCTAGTATTTTATGCAATCAAGTAATATATACTCCATTACATTAGGTATTTTTTATACAACTTAGGTGGTAGACAAGCACAGAAGAAAGAAAGAAGAGAGAAAGTAGTTACCGTGACCTATGAACGTGTGCATCACCAGGGGAGTCACACCCGTGCTGCCGACCCTATAAGACAGGGAGTTTCTGTGCCGTCAGTGCAGAACACAAAATCAGGACAAGTCTGTGGTCTTCTCACAGACTACACATAAACTCTCCGTGAGCTCTGGCTACCCTACTCATTGCCGGGATAACAACGACCAGGTTATTATAGCCGTGGAATTCTGTAAGGTGGCAGTACTTCCCCAGTCGGTCTTCTCAATTGGGACGGATATACCATCGTGTCCTACCTCCTAGGTATTTAACTAAAGGCAAACAATCTTATAGTGACTTTGTATAAAAACACATTTTACACAAATCGATTAGGGCACCTAACTGGCTACCTAGTGCCTCAATTTCCGTTTTCAGTTTTTAAAATGAGTTTTAATTAAAACGTATTAAAAAGACACATCAAGATTGTTTAGTTAAGTACCTAACCGAATAGAGTATAGTGTTTTTTTCTCTCAAGCTTTAGTCCCAACTCTGCTAGGATCAGCTATCTAGTCTAACTGTGATGCGGCTGAACTTCTATATTTTCCATGCAGCGACTGCCATTGGAGCTCCACAGTCAAGCGTGCTATCGTATTTCTCTCGTTAGACTAATCACACTTTTAGGACTTCAACTACTCATTTAGCTAGCCATAGATAAGTACCTAACCTAATGGAGTATAGTGTTATTTTCTCCCTGAGCTTTTGTCTCAACTCTGCTAGGATCAGCTATCCAGTCTAACTGTGATGAAGCTGATCTTGGATATTTTCCGTGAAGCCAATCGAGCTCTACTCATTGCGATTGCCATAGATGGTTAATACTATTAATTGATGGCACTTGGTGGAACTTGCCACACATATTGAATAAGACACTTTGTACTTTTCCACTGTATTTTATTTTTCACCTGACTAGTTTCACCTCATGGCACTCTCATAAACCTCTTACAAATCTTTGAGAATGCCGTGAGGCGAATATATTGCCATAGATGTTCGTACCTACATCATGTTCATGTCTGTAATACAATTTTGAAGGTAAAAATGTTTAATATTATTAAACGAGCATGACAGTATGGTCAGAGCTCTTTGAAAGAGCAACAGATCGATGACGAGCGAGTGACATTTTGATATATTGAGTCCGCGGTTCCGCCCGTGTGAAATACTGATTCCGTTTTTGCAACCTACCGGAACCTATTCTAAAAGTAACCAATATACTATTCTGTATCTGTGCCAAGTTTCATAATTAAAGATTCGTTCAGTTGCTTTTTTTACCCTTTCACGCAAGATACTGTGAAAATAATAAGCCTCGATCCATCATAGCATCATTCAGATTTATATTTTACGATATCAGTAAGATAGTCTGAAAGTATATAGGATATGACAGGAAGGTACCTCTCATTATTAGGCAGATCTTATTCGAAATTACCACATTAGTAGCATATATAAAATCTTACCACATTTCTAGTTCACTACAATTTTTTTTTATACAACTTAGGTGGCAGACAAGCACACAGCCCACCTGATGGAAAGTGGTTACCATGACCTATGAACGTGTGTAACACCAGTGGAGTCACATCCGTGCTGCCAACCCTGTAAGAACAGAGATATTGTGCCGTCAGTGTAGAGGACAAAGCAGGACAAGCATTTGGTCGTCCCACTGACGGCACAAAAACTCTCCAGTGAGCCCTGGCTACCCTACTCACACGAAGTTATTATAACCGCGGTATTCTGTAGGGCGGAGGTACTACCCCAGTCCGACTGCTCAATTGGGCGGAAATACCGCCGTGTCCTACCTCCTCAAAGGTACAATGAGTGAAAGACAATATAGAAAATAAAATATTCTGAATGGATTCGGTTTCGTAAGTCCTATTTCTAACTTATTAAAAAGGCTTTTTGCAGAGTGTAGTGTAATTAAACGCGATGAGTTTCAACTCATTGCGTTTAATTTTGAACTTAAGCATATAGAAATAAACTCTAAAATTTAATGCCCTTTTCTGCAGTATCTGTGGTTTGACAATGGTTTTGCTTTAGTAGAATCGAGGGCCAGTAAACAATAATGATCCACGTAAAAATAGTAGGTAAGTAAGTTATGCAACTTTGCCTTGGTTTCTATTTCAGGTTGAATGATCGCCATTTACATATCAATACCTCTAGTATTTCACACAAGTAATATTTATGACAGTCGTTAGCATTGCCTACTCCCGCTGCTCGTCACGATTCTGTAAAAACCTCTGATGGGTTACTAACAGTAAACTGAATACGATTCAAAGGGTTGTGTATTAGTTAATGTAAGTAGGTATATTACTAGACAAGATGTTTAAAAAAAAGTATTAGTGTTTATGGGGCAGTAGCTAATTAAAGAATTTGGAATTTCGGATTTGGAATGGGAGGCTGAAAGTAGATTTTTCTTTTTATACCACTTAGGTGGCAGATATGTACACCGTCCGATGGGAAATGGTTTTCGTGGCCTTTGGACGTATGCAACACCAGAGGCGTTATACTCGCGCTGCCGACCATAAAAAATTCGCCTATAGGTATAAAGAAAGCGCGCATTTTAGTATTGCCGCCTGTATCAAAATTACATTGCCAAATGCCACTGTGTCACGTGCTGAGGGTGTGTACAATTGTCAAGACCTGCATCAAAACTCTTAGCTCCATCTTAGATAAAATTATTAGGCATTTTGTTTTAACTGAACTAAGCCATATGAAATTTTATGAAGTATTTTTTCAGATTAATCCCTTACGACATTTTAAAGAGAAGTTAAAAGAATGCCTCAGTCTTCATTAGTTTAATATTAGATTCGTTAAAATTATAAAAAATCAAATACTGAACATCAATCTCATGCTGAGTGTACGTAACATGGTATTTAGCTCAAGAAGAGTAACCAAATTGAAAAACCCGTTTTTAAATTCCTAACCTTGTCCAAACATCCATAAAACTACATAAGTAGGCATTGTTATTTTTCAAGCATAATAATATCTAACCTAAAGTCGCCTACGCACCGATAAATTACCATTTATTTGACTAATTAATGTAAGATTCTTGTATTTTTTTTTTCGCGAAATGGACCATAAAAGTGCTGTTCTAAAGTATCATTGACCGATTATGCAGATTACGTGGCGTTAGGTAACACGTTATCATCACCGTTTGTGTTCCGTTAACGCGTGTAAATATACTATTGCGTTGTTTCACGTAATCTTTGCACATCAGGTGTGAAATAGCTAAGAATACTCCGTGAAATAACAGGTATGCTTCATTGTACCTAGTAGAAAGTACGTCACTAATTACTTTAGTGAGAGTTTTTAAAATTCGAACGCTAAACGACGAATGTATTGTCACGGCATTGTGAAGACCCTGCAGATTAATTTTGACAAGGTTATTTTTGCAATTATGTAGGTACCTGAAAATTTAAATAACATGTGTTTAGTCTCCATTTTTTAGATCTGTAAATATTTAAAATAGATCCCAAATAGAATCGTATTAATACGTTATTACTTTTAGATCCCCTATGGGATACAATTAGGGGATTCAAATGGAACACCCGCAATAATCAATGTTCGTCGTTTCTTATGTCATTACCAATTCTCTTGTTTAACTTCATCTAAACGCTAAACTTGGTGATTTATGCAGATCGTGCTTTGGAGTGGAGCCCAGGATCTTCTCATATACTCGTCCTTACCATAATTTAGATGAAATAAAATTTCTCATAAATAAAATTTGATGAAATTCTGGGACATGGGACATATCAGCTAGGATAGCAATAGGTAGTGCAAGTACAATAGCAAATTAGATCTAGGCCCTCATCACCACAGCTTCTGTTTCGGTGCCCCAGTAACAAGAAAGACTTTGAATTTCGAGGTTCATTCAACCTATTCTTTCTCTTGATTTAGTTAGATTATTTTGTTTTATAGTATTTTTACACCAATTAGTAGGTATTAATCAGTACAAGTTCAATTTTTAAAATGTTATATTTCACTTAAGTACAGCAAATCAAACGTATTATAAGAAAATATTACTTCCAACTATCACTTCACTACAGCGGCAAATAGCTACTTACCATTCAATAACAGAGTAAAGAGTATTAACATTGCTGTTTGATAAATAAACATTTCATTCATGGTATGTCGAAAGCGCCCCACTGAAGAAAATATTCTAATACAATATGCGATAAGCGATGCGTAATTGGGTTATCTCTGCACTACCCATCTCGTAAACAAATAGATTGTTGGAGAAATATACCTCATCCAGAGCAGACGGTTTCGTAACGCACGTGCGTACTACAGTGATATAGATACTTGCGATATATTATGCTCATAAACTCGTTGATAAAAATTGTATGGTATGGACTTCTTTTTGAAATTAAAGCATTTTTAAAGGAAGTGTCGTTTGTACCTGGTAAATATTTATTTAGCTGGATCTGCGAAGCGACCTCCACAGCGCATTGAAGTTTTAGACCCCCAACTAGTCGTAAGAAAATATGCGTGGGGCAACCGGGAATGACGGTTTAATGTATGTTAAAAATGGTTATCGATCCTGGAATTGACCTACCCACCTAGACAAGTAGCGATTCGTGTGCCGGCGTATTGTAGAATAGAATGACAAATATTTGGGATTTGACGTATCGGAGAGTCGATTATATTGGAGCACTTTTGACGCGGACTCGGATATTTAGTTTATTCAAGGACTTATTAAGATAAATAGGCATGTAAAAAGAGTTTAATGTATTAATAATAATAATAATAAATATTCTACAACATTCTACACAACGCTATTTAGACTCATGGTAAGCATAGTTTAACTAGCTTGTGTTATGGAATCTAGAATACGGATAAACGTACCTACCTTAATGCTTATTTTTTTTTTGTAAATACATAAATATTATACATAGAAACACCCAGACCAATGCAAATACCCATGCGCCTCCTGCGTAGCAGTCGTGTTCACTACCGCCACGCCACAGAGGCTGTTAACTTTTTTTATTGATTATCATATGACAAAAAATCAATGTCTTGAAAATGTCATATAAAATATAAAAATATAAAATATAGGTATAAACAAGAGAATAGAAGTCTTGAAAATAGTCGTGTAATTGGGTGCTACGATTTAACTAAATAACTTCTAAACCAAGTCACACCACGCAACTGTAGTTACACTAACAACACTACAAAAATGTAGTTTAAATTTGTAGTTATTTAACTGTTTAGTTTTAGTTTACCAGGTAAACTAAAACTAAGGCGGTAACAAGTGGTGATACGTAAAATTTCCCTATCACCACTCGTTACCTTCACGTGTTACCTTACAAACGAATATGAAATTTAATCTGAAATTCCACCAAAAACTGTTCGCTACCATTCAGAATTCTTATCACATGTAAACCTAAATTGGTGGGTAAGTTTGGTATTACTAGTGCAGAAAAAAAATCATTTGACGCAAAATCTAGAGGTGGTACGATTTAAAACATAACATAACATAACATAAACTCACGCCTATATCCCCGAAGGGGTAGGCCGAGGTGCTAGCACCCACATTTCGCCAGTTTATGCTTAGGTCCCAATGTAATAGGTGGCGAGCCTATTGCCATTTAAAAGGCGGTACAATTTACTCGACTTTCCCCTATATTAACAAACGTCAACGTATGTCATAAAAAAATCCTATACATTCGTCATTCTATTCTACCATACACCGGAAAACAAATTTCCACTGGTCTAGAGTAGCTGTTAGCATTGCTTAACCTTGAAATGTGCTAACATTTTCAGTTAACACAAGCACGAGTTTAAATAAATAAGATGTTTAAAAATGTATTTATTGAATTTCTAACGTTTCAGTCAATTATTCATCATCATTCTTTGAGCGTTTTCTCAATTCAGAGTCAGCTTTCCAGACTAAATGTGATATTGAACTTCAATAGTTTCCGTGGAGATATTATGTACCGTTTATTTGTTATTTGACACAACAAATTTACACTTGATTGAATTAGAGTTATAATGCTTCACATATGTGTACTAGTAAGTCATTACGTGGCCACACATGAAGAAAGTTTAAAAAGTTATTATTCATTCGCGAGTTGTGAAATATAAGATTATGATTTTCGAATTAAGAGCTTACATGGTACAGTCAACGAAAAAGGTATTTTGACTAATACTAATTTTTTGATCACTCTGAGTCCTAATCCTATCATTAAATGATAATGCTAAAACATAAAAATAAATTTATTTGTAGAAACATGTGTACAGATGATGCTACAAAGTAGGTAGGTATATTACAATGCATTACGAGTTGAAATATTGAAATGTTCTGTCAATGTAGACGTACAAATATGAATAATCGTGAACTTAGTGTATGAGCATGAGACAAATATCATATAATTTTCCTAGATTAATTAATTCTTCCTTGATTAATGTTGAGCAAAACATGAAATTCTCTAGGAATTTTAAAACTACTTATACACGAATTACTGATACATGCATTCCAACATGAAAAATAGTTAACAAATATTTTAGGGTTTATCTACTTTTGCCGTTAGCTGTACCTACATACTACAAATTCGATTAAATAAAAATAGTGTGTAAAGATGTTCAAAGGTGAGTAATCGATTAATAATCGAATTGATCAATCATTATCGATAATACAGTTAAATCGATATCTGATTCTGGTTTAAGATAAATAAAAAATGACAAGATGCTTGTGGACTGTTGCTTGGGCAAATAAGTAGGATGTTAAAGTAAGTATGATTTAAATATGAATACCAGGTGGTAAAAAGGTGGTATGTCACAAATAATTGAGATGTATATAAGATTATAGGAAACTGATAACTAATACCTAAGCAATAGGCCGCAATTAATGCAACTATTTTTAACTGTCCCAATAGAGCAGTGGTTTGAGGTAGAGTAGAATTAGGACCACCCCATCTCTTCCCTTACGGTGTCGTACAAGACGACTAAGGGATGGGGCTGTTTAACATCAGAAAGATATATAGGGTGACTAAGGAGTAGGGCAGTTTAACATCAGACAGATATATACAGCCCAAACTCAGCCTCAGACGCATGGTTCGAGTCATCAACAACAGTGCCCGGAATACGACAATAGACTCACCCCCTATTACGTGGGACCAAATACAATTATTGTTGAAATGTGGGTGTTAATTCACCTCTGCCTAACCCTCCAGGGATAAAAGCGTGATTATATGTATAAATGTATGTAATAACATTTAAACTATGGCATTCCATGATATACATTAATGTTATCGTGACCACGGCCGGTGTAACCTGGTCGAAATGTCAAGCAAACCAAAGGTATGTATGTCCCTATTCTATGATCGTGTTCATTCTCGTTAACATTATTGTAGAGCAGTAGTAGTCAAAAGGATTTCGGTTTCGATTCGAGGAGTCTGATTCCTGGGTCTGGGAAATTGTTCCTTATTGTTTTTTTCTGGTAGAAAAGTGTGTTTAGCAGTAAGGAGTCAGTAAAATTGTCTGTGGCAGTTATTAGCAATAGCAGCGGTAATTAATGCAATTGCCTCTCGACCTGGATTTTTGAAATGGGCTCCCCCAGCAATCACATCTATATATCTCCATATATAGATGTGTGATGGTTGATGCCAGTGGTCCCAACTTCGCCACATCTAGATAGTTCTTAATATTAAAAATTCAAAGATTCTTTAGACACTTTAATTAATTTCTACATTATGAGTACCTAGGTGAATTCAAAATAATCTTCCAAAATTAGCCCTAATTGTTTATAAGCACAAACTGGCAGCGACGGCACCCAGAGCCATCTATTGAACATCCTGAGACATTGAGTATTCGTGACTCAGGCCAAATTATACGATTACGTATTTGAGCATTAACCGTCAACTACTCACAGTTACCTGTTGTCTCAGAGTTCAATGTCATGAGCACTTGCGTAAACTAATTATTTACATAGTCATATTCATTGTATAAATATCCGTTATATTCACTTCATCGTTAACACCAGTATGAGGTGAACGTGGGGATTTCGCACGCAAAAACTATATTTATTTAATACATTATTTTTTTACAGATTAGCCTTTTGGAACCCGGTTTTTGTTTACTTCTTTTTCTCTTTTTGATTGGGCTTATGTGGATTTTTTCTGGAGGCAACTGCTATCTGACCTTCAAACTTCAAGAAGAATGTCACGCAGTGTTCCGACGTACAAGTGACGTTGGCGTGGCTTATTTTCATGTTATCAAAACATTGTAGAAAATAAAAAAATACCCTACCTGAGAATAATTACATAAGATTAAAACCGAATGCGCGCTTATTTGAGCGCCTGCTGTACCGCTGATTCAAAGACGAGTCGTTCAATCAAATCATTATAAAACATTAAATTGCTGCCGGATTGGTCAATCCCCTGTCAATGTCCCAGCCAGCCAATTTGAGGAACGAATTATCTACCCATTAAAAAGTTTATTTCACCTTGTGCACTTGGGTAAAGGTGCGAATAATTTGTTTTGACATAATGAGATTCTGTAATGGATGTGCATGTTAACTATAGGTTGACAATAATGTTTAGAAAGGACATAACAACCAGGCCTACCAAATTGCAACTTTATATCCAATCACCGGGAAGACTGCAGTAGTAGAATCCTTCAATCCAATAATTGCGTTTAAGTCGTTTTATCATGAATAAAATATTGAAACCTCATTTATGCACCTTTTTCCGGAGACCACTTTTATAAAATTTGGTGCTTTAAAAAAATTGTCAATAAAAAAAATAGTCAATTATACTATCGTGTTACTAACACGATAGTATAATTGACTATTTTTTTATTATACCACTTAGGTGGCAGGCAAGCATACGACCCACCGGGTGGAAAGTGGTTAGCGTGGCCTATGGACGTGTGTAACACCAGAGGAGTCACACTTGCGCTGCCGACCCTGTAAGCACAGAATTTCTGTGCTGTCAGTGTAGAAGACAAAGCAGAACAAGCCTTTAGTCTTCCCACTGACAGCACAAATTCTCCAGTGAGCTCTGGCTACCCTACTCACCGCTGGAAACACAGCACGAAGTTATTATGGCCGCGGTATTCTGTTAGGCGGCGGTACCTCCCCAGTCTGACAGCTCGATTGGGCGGAAATAGTTTTAGGCTAAAAAGCCTCTAGACTACTGTGGTCAGTACCTTCCCCTAGATTATTTTAGCTATAATTTGAGGCTTTCTCACGATTAGTTGATGATTTCTGCAGATGACATTTAATGGTATTTTCGTTTAAGATATACTCGTAGAAAAAATTGAATCGGTTCAGGCTGTATTCTAACCCGCGATCTTTCCCTAACAAGGGAAACTAAGTCACAGAACCTTCGCCCGAAACCAACCATTTTTTTCTATACACATATAGTTTATACTAAATGCTAAATTAATAGTATCCTGTTGATTAATTTATAGTAAAATAGAGTAGTTGTGATAATACATATTGCGTACCACCAAGTGATTTATGCCTTCTTACTTGAAGCTTCTTTACCGGCGTTTAAGAAAGCCGATATTCATTCGAATGAAGTTGCAAGCATGAGCAAACTAAAATAGTAAAGAAGTTTAATAACGTGTTCTGACCAAAGAATCGAAACCCTAAATGTGTCACTTTATATGTTAATATGTTGTTACTAATTAACGTATTTACCTTACAACTGGACAGGAGTCATTAATCACTGAGTTTAAAGTGAACATAAATAAAAAAAAACTTTTGGAGAGACAAGTTGTATCTACGTCTATACGTAACGGCAGGAATGATCGTGTTTAGCCTCGAGGAGTCCGTTATTTATTATGTAACATAACATAACATAAACTCACGCCTATATCCCCGAAGGGGTAGGCAGAGCTGCTAGCACCCACATTTCGCTAGTTTAAGTTTAGGTCCCAATGTAATAGGTGGCGAGCCTATTGCCATTAACCGGGCTCTTATAAACCTGCGATAAATACACATATAACTTCGAAAAGTCATTGGTGTGTGCCATGGTAAAACCTGGGATCGAACTCGAGACCTCGTCTCAGCAGTCCATTACCCATACCACTAGGCTAGTTATTTGGTTTGATTTTACTTTGACACTTTGACTGTAACATTCTCCTGCATTCGAATACCTAATATGACTGATCAAATAGGTACAATTAGGCTGAATCCTGCGACCGTGCTCATTGTAACAAATAAGATCCATCCACCAATTTTATCATCATCAATCAAATCAATCCATCCATAATGGCTTACTTCGGTTTTATAAAGCGTTGTCCATATTGTGTAGTCAAGTACATAAATACATACATATATATAATCACGCCTTTACCCCCAGAGGGTTAGGCAGAGGTGAATTAACACCCACATTTCACCAATCATTGAAATCGGTCCTACGTAATAGGGGTTGAGCCTATTGCTGTTTTCCGGGCACTATTGTTGACTCAAGCCTTATATCTGTGCCCAAGTCTGAGCTGTATATATCTGTCTGATGTTAACCAGCCCTATCCCTTAGTCGCCTTGTACGACACCGCATGGGAGGAGATGGGGTGGTCCAAATTCTACTCTGCCGGGAACCACGCGGCAAACTATAATTAATTGGTTGCCTTTATCTGTTAAACTTTTCATAATATAATAAAGAAATATTAATTTAGTCCTCTAAACATTAAAAATCTTTTTTCTAAATCGATTTATTGCTACAAGTAATCTTATGTATAAAGAGTAAGAGAGTTATAGTGTGGATTACATCTAAGTTAGTGAAATCTTAGGTGCATATCCATTAGAATTTCAGTCCTATCACAAAAACACCCGTAAAACCTCATTTTAAGTTACAACTTTTGTTTTATTTAATTATTATTTGTTATCAGTGTCAATATTAGCATAGCTTTAAAATACATTAAGTGTAAATAGATAAATATGTTTAAATAGATTAATTATATATAATGTTCTGCCAAATTTTAAGTTAGATGTTAGGCAAAGATAATAAACAATGCCTCTTTTTATGTACATTTTTGACCTCACAAAAATGAGGACTACTAAAACAGATTTAACCTCTTTTCAGTTATAATAAGATCACTAACAGATGCATCAATGATTATACTTATAAAGAATAAATTAAAACAATTTAAATGTTAGTATAATGTAGTAAAATAAATTATTGAATGTAATTAATTACTGGAAACTGGATATTTTTTTTTTTTTTTTTTTTATATAGGACACGTCAATTGGACTTCGCCTTGCCTGATGGTAAGCTGAAGGCAAAATCCCAGAAAAGAGGGTCACCATTACATACACATACCGTGTGACAATGGTGACACTCAGCTTGACGGCCTTATCATATGCTTTTTCACGCCCCGCTTAAAGGACCCGGGACTGTAGGAAGAAGGAAACACGTGAGCTGGTAATGAATTCCAGGCCTTAATGGTGCGACAGAGGAAAGAGTCTCCGAACCGCTTGGTTCTTGATCGGATGTTTTGCACCGTGTGCGGATGACATCTAAGACCTGCACGCGTTGTCCTGTGTAGGAAAGGGGAGGGTGGGACTAATTGGAAGAGCTCATCAGAACACTCCCCATGGTACAGACGGTAAAATACAGCCATGGACGCAACATCTCTACGCAGCTGTAAAGGTTCTAGGGTGTTCGTGATCTCGGGATTCCCAATGATGCGGATCGCACGTCGCTGCAACCTGTCGAGAGCATCTAGTAAGTACTTTGCTGAACCATCCCAGAGATGCGAGCAGTACTCCACACAGGAGCGAATTTGTGTCTTGTATAGAAGACACCGCTGCTCCGGCGTGAAAAATCGTCTCACTCTGTTCAGGACTCCGAGTTTTCGTGAGGCTGTTTTGATGATGCTTTCGATGTAGTTTTTGTTATTCAGGTTGCAGCGAACATCCATACCTAGGATATTGAGATTGTCCTGCAGCGGCAGTGGCGTGCTCTGAAAAGAGTGGGGAGGGGAAGGAAAGAAGATACTTTTGCTGTAAACGCACATGCCTGCGTCTTCTTGGCATTGAACTCAACCAGGTTCTCAGAGCCCCATTGAGAAATGTGATTCAGGACCCCGTCAAGCTCAGTGACAAGAAGCTGCCTTTTCTCTGCGATATCTGACTGCTTGGCCGCTGGATGTCCATGATAACTCCCATGTAAAGTGCTATCGTCTGCATAACAATGAACATTGCCGGTAGACAGCATGTCGTTGATATGCAGAAGAAAGAGAGTGGGTGATAAGACGGACCCCTGGGGCACGCCAGCATTAACCTGCAGAAACTCCGAAGCTCGTCCGTCACAAAGGACGCGAATACGGCGCCCCTGCAGGAAGCTAGCAACCCAGTTGCACAGCCCAGAAGGCAGACCAAAGGCAGGTAGCTTAGAAAGAAGCGATTTGTGCCAGACTCTATCGAAAGCTTTGGCGATGTCAAGACTAATTGCCAGTGACTCGCCGTGCTTGTCCATAGCCTCACCCCAAAGATGGGTAACGTATGCTAGAAGATCACCCGTTGACCGTTTCGGTCTGAAGCCATATTGCCGGTCATTAATTAAGGAGTGATCCTCTAGGTGCCGCATGAGCTGTTTGTTAATTATGTGCTCGAACACTTTGCACAGCACTGAGGTGACGGCTATGGGTCGATAGTTGGCTGGCTCCGAGCGATCCCCCTTCTTGGGAATCGGCTGAACATTCGCCTCTTTCCAAGGCAAAGGCACTGTACCCGAACTGTAGGATAGCCGGTACAGGCGCGTAAGCATTGGAGACAACTCCGCTGCACATTTTTTCAAAACTACCGCTGGAATTCCATCCGGACCACTGGCTTTCCGGACATCGAGTGATTGCAGCACTGCACGGACATCGCGTTGCCTGATATGGATATCAGGCATCGCGTGGTCACTGTCGGGTAGTGTTGGTGGCTGGGTACCACAATCATCGATTCGGGAGTTGGCCGCAAAGAAATTAGCCAGCAGATTTGCCTTCTCTTGCGGCTCATGGGCCAGGGATCCATCAGGGTTACGCAGCGGAGGCAGCGAAGGCTGACAGAAGTTGGCTTGCACGGCTTTAGCCAGTCGCCAGTAGCCACGGCTTCCCGTGGGATGCATCACTAGCTCTTGACCAAGCCGCGCTATGCGCAGGGCATCCGCTCTGACATAGGCCCTTCTACAGACCTTTGTGGCTCTGTTGTACGCCGCCTTGAAGTGGCCCAGATTGAGATGGCGCGTGGCGCGCGCCCTTACCCAAGCGCGGTACGCAGACTGTTTTTGTTCAACAGCTTCCGCGCACTCGCGCCCGAACCAAGGGCGCACCCCGCGGTCACCGGTGACATCGGTGTATGAGATATAGTATTCCATACCCAGACCGATCTCACCGGCGACAGCAGTAGCACAATCCGATGGGTTCTTACCTTCAAAGCAGCGCTCAACCCACGGGATGGACGCAAAATAGTCACGAAGTCCATCCCAGTCCGCTGACGAGTAGTGCCAGAGACGCCGCTTCCCCCGCACTGGTCGTGGAGGCGCCATAATAGGCACCGTGGAACAGACCAGGCAGTGGTCAGAGTTGCCTAACGCGGCTCGCACCGATACACTGTACCGGTCCGGATCACTCGTCAGCAGAAGGTCTAGCAGAGAAGGTGCTTGGCCCGACCTTCTTGGTATCCTAGTGACCTCGTGCACCAATTGGGTCAGGCCGTGCGCCAGAGCAAATGCGTGGGCGGCTCTTCCCGCATGGTCTGTTTTGGAGGAGCCCAACCAGATCTCGTGGTGGGCGTTAAAATCCCCCAAAAATACCATTTCGGCATTCGGAAATCGCTCCTGCGCATCATCTGCCGCCTGACTCAGATATTCAAAGAGTCGAGTTGTCTCAGCATCTCCTGTATGGGAACGGTAGAGGCACACATAGATCTGACTCGTAGGGCCATGGTCTACGTGTACCCAAAGGACGGAGAAGGATGGGTCCTCTAGGCAGCGCAAACGGCGACAGCAAACATCCGCCCTAACAAACACGCACACCCCGGCTTTTGCACGAAAACTTTCCTCAAGAACATAGCCAGGGTAGAGCAAGTAGGTCGTGTCGTCAGGGCGGTGTATTTGCGTCTCCGTTAGAAAAAACATGGCGGGTTTCGCCGTCTCTAGGTGTTGGTGGACGGCGTTGAGGTTTGCATGGAGCCCACAGATGTTAGTGGACTCCACCCCAAATAGCAAGCTTTTGGGAGTGTGACGAGCCGCTGTGTTGCCTTTTTCTGTGAATTGCGCTGCCATGAGTTTGGGTGGGAGAAGGCGTGAAAAAAGAAGTGATTGCCGCCGCAGCACCGTGTGACAAAGCGCGGGATATTGGTTTCATCTATGAATGTGAGGCATGGCGAGAGCCGACGCGCCGAACGGAAGGGCCCCCGTACCCCCCCGAGTATGGTCGCCGGGCTCCCAAATCCGGTCACCAACCGGCACGACGAACCATATCGGGATTATGCGCGGCCTGGTGAGGCAGCCTCCCAAGGTGGTTAACCCCAGTTGGGCCCCTGTACTATACCGCGGGCGGCCAGCGGCACCACCGTTTCTACAGGTCTCCCTGTTCGGCGCATCGCCCCGCGCCATCCCCACTAGACTACGCCAAGACCCACTGGTCCCACTAGTGCTGCGACAACCACCACCTCTGCCCGGCTATGCACATGCTGACCCCTGAACACAATCCAACCGAGATTGAATTGCTATGGAGGGTTTTTCGCAATAGTGCACGGTGGTACCTACCCGGTCGAAACTTGAGACAAATTTGTGCCACCAAGTTTCTACCACCAGTAAACATAGACATAGACATAGAATATTAAGCTAATATAATATTTTTTACAGCAGCTAGGTGATAAAAGTAAGTTATTAGCTATATTAAACATTTTTTTAGTAAATACCACAGAGGCATAAATAAATAGGCATATATACATAAATAATTAGTTAATAATTCTGGGACATTATTACACAGCGCCACTTTTTTATTTTCTTCTATCTATTATAAGATATATGTTACAATTAAAATCTTGAAGTTCATAATACCGATATATATATGACCGAAATTTAAAATACTGATAGTTTAAAATCCCGAAGTCTGTCTGTCGAATTCGAAACCATCTATAAATTGAATACCTACTTAGAAAAGAAATGCTTGGGTTGTACTAAATGAATTATGATGAAGCCAAAAAAATATAGTTTTCAATATCTGCCTTTTTATTTGTTTATCTGCTCGATTTCTTTTTAAAATTCAGTACCTTTTCTCAATTCTGAAATGTTCTTACTTGCAAAAAGTTAATTCAAATTTTAATTAACAAAAAATAAAGATTAACTAATTAGTAACTTTAAAGAAAAATAATACCAAAATTATGTGAAGCTTGTTTTAAACATATTTTATCTAGTCTTATTTTGTCGTTTAAGTTAAATAATGCAGTAGACCTTGGCCTCAGAGGTGATGTAAAACCTGATATTCAGTCAAAATTCGACAACGACTGAAATTATAAATAAAGTATGATATTTTCTGAATAGATTTTTTTTAGATATAGAGTCTCGGGTTCGATCCCAGGTTTTACCATGGCACACACCAATGACTTTTCGATGCTTTTCGAAGTTATGTGTATTTATCGCAAGATTATAAGTGCCCGGTTAATGGCAATAGGCTCGCCACCTATTGGGACCTAAACATAAATTGGCGAAATTTGAGTGCTAGCACCTCTGCCTGCCCCTTCGGGGATATAGGCGTAAGTTATGATGTAGCGGTCTTAATCTTCTTAATTGACTATTTTCAGAATATATAATGTCTCGATTAATTAATTCAAATATAAGAACTAAACACTGGATTTTAAACCGAGAAAATATCACGATTTTGAATTTAAAACCACGGCAATAGATTATTTGAACTTAAGATTAGCCGAAACATTATTCTAAGAATTTCAACCTTGAAATTTGAAACAAAAAGAACAACGGGCATGCGTGCATGGTACCTAACTACTTGTCCTTCTGAATCACAGTACCCTTATCGGTTCACATCGTAACGTAACTCGTGACCTAGATGCAAAAGTCCAATAGAAAAATCACACGATCAGACCAGTTAAACCATCCGTCGATACGTTATCGGTGCCCTATAACATATCACGGGACTGCCCTGCAAAGTACGTAATGGAACCAATAAAAAAATTGTATAGATCAATATTTCACACGTTAACTTACTGCATTAGTCTATGCCAAAATCTATAAATGTTTATGGAACTAGAACTTTTTTTTTATACCACTTAGTTGGCAGACAAGTACACGGCCCACCTGATGGAAAGTGGTTACTGTGACCTATGGACGTCTGTAACACCAGAGGAGTCACAGTCGCGCTGCCAACCCTGTAAGTACAGAGTTTCTGTGCCGTCAGTAGAAGACAAAGCAGGACAAGCCTTGAGTCTTCCCACTGGCAGCACAAATTCTCCAGTGAGCTTGGCTACCCTACTCACCGCTGGGAACATAACACGAAGTTATTATAGCCGCGGTATTCTGTAGGTAATTAACTAGAACTTTTCAAAATATACTATATTAGGTCCCACGTAATAGGTTGTGAGCCTATTGCCGTATTCCGGGTACTATTGTTGATTGCATGGTTCGATGCATCTGAGGCTGAGTCTGGGCTGTATATATCTGTCTGATGTTAAACAGCCCTATCCCATAGTCGCCTTGTACGACACCGCATGGGAAGAGATGGGGTATATAATTCTACTCTGCCGGAAATCACGCGGCACTTCAGTAAGGCATTATTCAAGATAATCATGTTTCCGGTAGGATAGAGCTCAAATGTAAATTAAATAAATAAAAAGTATTTGTTTGCGTAATGATTACTACTCGTACCGTCCTAAACTTAAGTACCTACCTAGACATTTTTGAACGATAATATGTACCCAGTTGAATAAAGTCTTTGTGAAATAAATACGTAATAACCATTTTTATCCCACATATTCACGACATACCACAACACTTGCATGAGTTATAATGATTGATCAAAGCATTCAAATAGTTAATCAATACATAAAAATGGACACAATTTCAGATGACAAGGATTGAATCACTTAATCACTACGCCACCCATGCACTAAAAAATTAATGATAACTACACGCCAATAAAATTACATAACTTTTGATACATCAATCATTGGTCATGATAATTATCAAGCCGACATGTGACAGAGCAACAACCCAAGCGTAAGCGTCACTGGGATTACGAAAACAACACAGAAGTTCAGTGTGTTTTTATCAAAGTATGTTAATTATGCAGAAATTCTTACGTTTATGACTCATAATATGACGTCATCAATGTTCAGTAATTGTTAATTGCGAGGGCAAAGAAATGGTTGTAGTACTACTCACTACTGACGCCACGTTATTGAGAACGGAAGAACTGAATGTATAATAGAGATCAAGTTTACACTGAAAATATCTGCGCACAGAGTTCATAAAAATCATTATATTGAATAAAATAGATATACTAACCGCGTTAGTCTAGTGGTATGGGTAATGGACTGCTAAGACGAGGTCTCGGGTTCGATCCCAGGTTTTACCATGGCACATACCAATAACTTTTCGATGCTTTTCGAAGTTATGTCTGTATTTATCGCAGGTTTATAAGTGCCCGGTTACTGGCAGTAGGTTCGCCACCTATTACATTGGGACCTAAACATAAACTGGCGAAATGTGGGTGCTTATCACCTCTGCCTACCCCTTCGGGGTTATAGGCGTGAGTTTATGTTAGGTTATGTAAAGAAAATTATTACTTTTCTGATTTTAATAAAATAAATTGAAACATCACTACCAATAACCAACTTTCTTTCCTTTTCTTTGATAACAATTTTGCATACATAAATGTCGATGGCTATTTCTTATAAATCAAAGTTCAATGTCTCTTGAATCATTTGAACCTAAACTCTTCATAGATCTAACACTTTGAAAATACGATGATCAGTTCTTTAACTTTGACTGTACACTGTATATTAGTTGATGGTGAGTACACGAATTACTCCCATGTTATTTTACACTAAAAATAAAGAAGCTAAGATCTTCAAATATCTTATGATACAAATCATTATATTGAATGAAATATATATACTAGAATAAAATGACATAAACGTTAATTATGATTTACTATCACAGTAACAAAAAAAGTTGCGCATCTATTTTCGCAAATGACCAGACTTGTATGGTCATTGCCCTGATCAGAAATACTTATAGTCATCAGAAATGACAACGTCGGTGATAACTATATCAATTTAAACTTATGAAGTCATGAAACTCATGAATGACATCTTAGCTGTACCGCCAAAACAAGCAAAAAAACATTTACATTCATTAAGGAGGAATACGAACTAATAAACGCCAAATCTTCGCAAAAAAAACTGTAACTCAGTACATAATTGTATAAACTCATAGCAAAGAAAATTGACGTAAATATTATCGATCACACAGCTGATCAGTAAAAAATCGCCGTAAAAAGTATCAATTCTAAGTATCGATACCACATGTCACTTATCTGATAAGTCGTTCGAATAAATTAGAATATTAATAATTATCGAATACTCACTATTGAGTTCACTAATTAAATATGACGGAGCTTAAGGCATACTGTATACCCTGTTATATTAGATAGTTATATTGATATTTCAATTCTAATCAACAGCTAAATATTGTGAAATTTTTGTGATAACATTACGCACCGTAGAATCTACTATAATTTCAATTTTCATAAAACGGTTTTCAGGTTGAGGCCTATTATTTTACCCTGTGCATTTAAACCTGTGATGATGACATTTGTCTCTTTGTTTTATCACAGAGTCTTTACATCACATAGCATTTGTGTTTCAGAAAACATTAATGGTAATTTATTGAAAAACATACTAACCTTTGAATTTTGGGTCACTGGAAAAGTCATTCACTGTTTCATTCACAAACAAAATAAAGAAAAACAAAATTATTTCAATAATTTTAAAGACTATTTCAGTAATGAAATAGAATATTTTGCAATGTTTTATGGGGTTAACGGGCTGTTGTTTATCACTACAAGTTACTATAAAGTTGCGTGCTTTATCCCGCGTGCTCGCGGCGTCGAGTTGTCGCGCTGCGCGTCCTAACACGAACGCGCCTTGTCGTCGACTATGACCGCCTCTCGGATAAACCAACATAAATTCAACTTCAATTTTACTTTTGTACGCCTCGCACACCTATGTGAGTACTGATGAAATTCCAAAATTGAAAATGAATACTTTTTCTTTATGAATTGTTATAAGAATGCTTGTTTTTCTTATACGTACCGATACTAAGTAATAACTGCCACTGTTGGAGGCTTCGGAAGTAACTGTTTACAGAGCGAGTGGTATGAACGTTGCTAGTTTTGAACCTTAGTTAGTATGTTTAGGAATACTTGATAATTGTTATTCAGTAGTAGTTTCGGAAGTATTCAATCATTCACTTGTGAGTTTTATTATAGTTATGAGGGAATAGGCCGCATGTCGTACAATTTGGAACAAGTTGACTTGGGAATTACGTTCGGGTATTTACAAAATGTCACAGTTAAAATGACATTATCTAATATATTTTCCAGTCTCAAAGCTCTCAAAACTAACGAGCTTGTATGACAATATAGGAAGCTCGTGAATTATGTAAGAATTGAAGCAAGTGGCGAACTGTTGTCTCTGCCTACTCCGGAGGGAAATAAGCGTAAGAGTATATATGTAAGCTCCTCAGTGATACGTTTTCTATTTTGAGACCACAGTTTGGGGTTTCTATTTTAACGTGCGAAAAGACCCCGCAGATACCCCTCCCTGCCGGAGCCGGTGGGAAAGGTTGTGTCGGAATCGAACCGACTAAAATGCACGAAATCCGGGGGTAGTTGTTGGTTACCACAGGTGAAATTGGCGTATTCCTCGCACCCCGGCCGACCCTCCATAGTTTTGGGTTGATAAAAGGTTGGTAACAAGTGATTCCTCTGAAGTTAATATTTGAAAGACATACGTAACTTTTATTATTATTAGTGACGCATTCTAGCATTATCGTTGAAGATATAAAACGTCCAAATTGTATTTATTATTTTTATTACATTATTGATAGTAATAACAGTGATGAACTCCCATTTCATACGGTGTACCACAAGGAAGCTCTTCGGGCCCACCCTTCTTCTTGTCCATAACAGTAAATTTTACAACCTCAATATGACATGGTTATGATGACATTATCTGTGAATGACACTGTTATTATCGTCATCATAACTAGCTCGTGGACGCAACTAGAGAATAATATAATGACATAAGTGTAATAACTAATAAATAATTTTCCGTTTACTTAACATATTATGATCAATATATATTATTTTACTATCATACACCATCAATACAAGAATTTAAGAAAGACACGATACTTTCTTCCATGAACGTGTGCCAATAATGAGTTGTCTGTTTGCCAATATAGACTTACACCTACTTTTGATCACGACTCAGGGAACGGTGTCGTCTGAAGAGTTTCGTTTCCTGTCAATTCGTCAATGTCTCTATTCATTTCCGACTAACACGAGATTGTTTTAATTTACTTGAGCTAATTATTAATTAATACAGCTATGATATTCATCAATTTTCATTCATAATCGTAATAAAATAAAATGTGGCAAATATAAAGATCAATTAAAATATTAATAAGTACATTTGTAACAATAGTGTAACTGAAGCTCAAAACTGTAGGTAATTGAAGATTTTATAAACATTGAACACGTCAATATGACTTCACTGAACGTAAAGACTACTATAACGTCCCAATAATGGTCCTCAACTTAACTAGTTCGCAGCAAACTCAACAACAAGAACTACATCGAGAGCGTCATCAAAACGCAAACGCAATGTTCTGAACAAGGTGAAGCTGCTTTTCACGCTGGAGCAGCGGTATCTTTTGTACAAGGCATAAATTTGCTTCGGCGTGAAATACTGTTCTCATCTCTGGGATGACACCGCACAATATCTGTTAGACGCTCTCAACAGATTGCAGCGACGTGCAGTTCGTATCATGGGTGATCCTAAAGTTACTAACACCTTGGAACCTTTGCAGTTGCATAGAGACGTTGCCTCTATGGCCGTGTTCTATCGACTCTATCACGGCGAATATTTTGAGGAGCTATTTCAACTGATCCCGCCATCTCCCTTCCTGTCCAGAACAACTTGTGCTGGCCTGCGGTGTCACCCACACAAGGTGGAATCCATACCATCTCGCACCAAACTGTTTGACGCCTCCTTCCTCTACCGCACGATTAAGAGCTGGAATGCTCTTACTGCGCACGTGTTTCCTTCTTCCTACAGTACCGGGTTCATCAAGCGGGGCCTGAAAAAGCGTCACTCAAGGCTGTCAAGGTATGGACCACCATTTGAATATCAATAGTATCGGAAGTGGAGGTTCGTATCCTTTGGACTGCACCTCAGTTTGTTACCATTTAGTGGGGAGTAGTCAACTGACGTTACAATTATTAAAAAAAATATAAGATCAAACTTATGAAGGTCAAGTCTGTTCAATCAGGGAAACAGATCATCAGTTAGTCATAAATACTTAGGTGTTGTTACACTTTACCTTGCTGCCTGTCTTTCATGCATAATGGTTCAATTCTAATCAAGAATTTTGACTAGTTCCCAACACAGATGTGTAAAGTAATATAAGCAGCGGCGTGAGGACAAGTGTGAAACTTTACAATAACATGCTATTAATTTACGAGTATTCGAATGCACGTGTCTATTACAATTATAGGTGCGAATGATCTATTGAAGTCTAAAGAGGGAATGAAAGCCTTACAATTCATCTTTATTAGCTTGTAAGAGTTGAATAGGTAAGTAATGAAAGTCAATTTTATTGGTTTGACTAGTATATAGAAATCTTGGTAATTTTAATATCAAAGTAAATATTATAAATTCAGTCAGGTCACAGAGTAAACTTCAAGATTATTGCTTTAACATTTATTGCCAGATTCACGATGCAATTATTATTAAAGCCCATGAGAATCTGAAAGTGAGAAGACATGGCAAGTAATGGAATAACTAATTGTTTTATTATCGATTCTAACGCAAGTAACCAAATACCTATCGTTAGAATCCATAATACAACAATAGTTATAATAATATAATATAGTATACATAATATAGTAGATATATAGAATATTTGATATTAGCCACTTAGTATAGGTGAAAAAACACCACGTCTGATAATATGTGTCGCTTAACTTCAAACTCGGATAAATCCACTCTACCCTGTTAGGAGATATTTAAAAAAAGTGTTAATAGTCTTAATTTCATGAATTAAAACACAGTATTTTTTTATTATGGGAACATTATTGAAGAAAACGATCCTGTTTAGCCAATTCAGTATTTAAATCACTCATTCTTTCAAAAATGTAATATTTAAGTTGGATTTACCTTCATTTGATATAATGGTATGCAATTTATCTATCTTTGAAAAAACTCAGTGTAGATTTATAGAATTTTGATTTAATGGATTCGGATTTATATGGATTTGAAAAACCACAATTAGAACTAGGGATGTGGTAGTGGCGAAGTCACGGTATACTATCGACAGTTAATTTGTAGCAGCCAACTGTATAAAACTAAAATAATACAAACAAAATAAGGAAATATATTTTTATTTTACAAAAATAGGAGGTATCTAATTTAATCATTTTAAACAAAATTCAATATTTCTTCCGAGTCATCCTCTTCAATTTCTTCTTCGTGCATTGGTCGCCCTATCACGTTCTCACTGTTAAGCACTTTTTATAATATTTCAATTCCACCAATGATGCCCACTCTTGGCCAAAGTGCGTTTCCAGCAATTTGCGAACATCACTCAGTTTTGCTTCATTTACTGGAACTCCAATTGGCAGTCTCTCTGGACTAAAATTTTCAAACGATTGGCCGCGTTTATTGATTATTTTAGCAGCACCTGAAATTAAATTCTTTATTAAAAAAGGAACGGCATATTTACAAACGAATTACCTAGTTAGTAAAATGCGATAAATCTCTTTACTCAAGTAGGTACAAATTTACAGATAATAACTGAATAAGAATGTCAATTTTGTTTCTGAATACCTGTATCAGAAAAGTAAGATATTTCATCACGAATTCGTACTTCTCCTCTATGTAAAGTTATGATAAATCTTTTACATTTTGTTATTTGATAATGAAAGCATTGGGTCGACTTCAATACATTTCTGCTTTGTGTCTTAAAATCAAATATCGGAATGTCCGTTCCTAATTGCAAAATCGTTGCGTGTTCTTTTAGGATATCCATGTAGTCTTCGGGAGTTAATATTGTTTCCATTTTCCTGATTTTTTTTTCAGTTAACGCGAATATACGGTCTGCTGGCAGAAAAGAATGTCCAGTAACTGGGAAAATTATTTCGACACTTTTGATGTTCTGCGAGTTCAAATAAAGCCAGTTCATCAGAGCACTCAACAAAATGGAATTCTTGTTTTGGCCTCCGCAACCATCGGCCATGAGACGTATCTTCTCAATTCCACTTGTATTGAGCTTGTTCAGACAGTCAATAACGGCAGAACAAATTTCGTTTGACCCTTTATATGCAGTTTCTTCTGTCCATGTGTACGAATACACGTTGTCTATACCGATATTATTGTGAGATGATCCTCTAACGATGGTAAAATTGTATAAGTACAAATGTCGGGAGTAGTAAACGGATTGGTCGGGTATGTTGGGCAGTGGTAGATTTTTTTTGATAGTCAAAAGATAACAGTGTCTCGTTATCTTCTTCTTTTTGGAGGAGTTTAAAAAATGCCTTTGCACGAAGCTTATGAATCTTCAATTCCGTCATAAGTCTCACTTTTTCACTATCATTTCTTTCGACTTTTATTTTTTCCCTCCAGGACTTCCAAATCCAATATTAAATCTTGTTACAAAAATTTTGCGGAACAAACTGAAACTAACTGAAAAGCCAGGTAGTGCTTCATCAGAGTACATTTTCCATAACATTTTTATATTTAACTCTGGATGTAAATATTGCCGTTGCCGAACTTTGCCCCGGCAGTAGTGAATTTCCAAAGGCTGCAAAGTCTGAATATACTTTTCAACAGCTTCTTTGCGTGAACGATATGTGTGCGTTTTTTTATCTCCCCCACGATTTTCGACAGCCATTGTGCCAGTAGCATAATGACGCTTTGCCACACCATCTACTCTGCCCTTTTTTTAATTCAGAACTCCTAAGATGGCTTTTGTGCAAACAGGGATCAATACTTTGTCTTTTTTCTTGCGAATGAAGTATTTAAGAGCCATGAAGCTTCCTGGTTTGTTTCCAGTCTTTGGGCGTCTTCTTTTTATGGCAGAAGATACGACATGCTTTAAAATAAAATTAATGAGTGTGTTTCAGTGCATGCGTCATGGTTCTGAAACTGATGATTCAATAAGTGTAATACAAAAACTGTTTTGATTTAGATATATATGTATCAGATCTGATGCTCATCTTAGAGTTCAAAACACGTTAAGTTTATAAATTAATATGAAAATAAATAAGAACATAAATAGATAATGAAGATAAATAAAAAACATATTTTTAATTTTCAATAACTAACTCGGGGAAGAGAAATTTTTAACCCTTAGTGACTCACACTTCTAGCGCAAACTCGCAGTTAACTCACAGCTATTCTACAAAACAATGGCCAATATGTTGATCTAAACAGAAATAAGGCCATATAAAACACTAAAGTTATATAAAAGCGTACCTGGGCGATCGAACTTGCCTTATCCACCAATAACCGCACGGTGTTTCGTCATATTATCTATCCACAGATATCCGTGTATTATATTGTTCGGGAAGAGTACATCCAAGAGGCCCCAACACCTCCCTTATAGAGAGTAGTTTATTAGTAGGATTAGCAGAATAACAAATACCGTAAGCATAGCAAAGAACTACCTCTCTTTCTTAATATGAGTATGAACTTAACATACCAACTCATTAATTATAAATATATAGACACCGGCATCGCTATAATATTTATTATGTTAAAAGTTCAATAGCTCGCGAAAGAATTTACTAACACTGTTTGGTAAAACATTATAACAACTCAATTTTAGATCATGAACAGTTATTTACCTATCTGCAATGCTGTAATCCAAGGTCACACACCTCTCCATAGGTCTAAGATTCCATAAATCATACTTCCTACTAATATTTTAAATGTGAAAGTTTGTACAAATCTGCCTATATTTGGGTACACAATAATGTTTACGGGAATTAACGCGATTATGGTATAGGTACATACATACCCTCGATTTGCCTGACGTTTGACCAGGTTACACCCAGCCCAGGCTCCGTGAGGCAGTAGGTTCTTCACCTACCCGCACATTCACGATATGCAGGTAGATGAAGAACCTATTCCATGATCGCGTAAACGTTATTGTGTATCATGGATTGCGAAAGTTTAAAATTCATTATTTGGGTGTTTGTTACAAAGACAGTAAATATTCTCCGACATTCTACATAGCCAAAGTACTAACTATAAAGCTACATAATGAACTAGCTAAAAGAAAATTATGCTTATCCGAATTGTAGAACCTGTGCTATTGGTCCTAACTTTCTTTTCTGTAAATGCATATATTTTTATGTATTTATTATTTATAGAACCCAGACATATTCTTTGTTTTAATTATATCAAATCCAATAGAATTATAAAGTAATGGTTTTCCAGCATCAGATGTTTTTTAGTTTCAAAATATTTTTTGCCTTTTGAAATCGTCACATAAAATATACTTAAAGCTTGAATGCCTGAACTTCTTTACACATTTTATAAAACGCCGCCTGTGTCCAGATTTTCAAGTTATGGACGCACTAACGAACAGGTCCGTTAGGGTGTCAATAACTCAAGAACCACTGATTCAGAGCCATAGGCAAATAACTGTATAATGTTCCTTACATAAATAAACTAAACGGTATTTTTTGGATCTAAAGTACCTATACCAGTAAATCCTTTATACATCCAATAAAAGATTTTTTTTTAAATTCATACAACCATAAGTGGGTATTTAACCACTATTACAATAGACATGGAATATATTGGATAAGATAGCTAATACGTAAATAGTAGCTATACAAAATACCGCAGCCATAATAACCTCGTTTTGTGTTCCCGGCGGTGAGTAGGGTAGCCAGAGCTCACTGTAGGGTTTTGGTGCTGTCAGTGGGAAGACTAAAAGCTTGTCCTGCTTTGTCTTTATACTGACGGCACAAAACTCTCTGCTTACAGGGTTGGCAGCGCGAGTGTGACTTCCTTGGTTTTGCACACGTCCATAGGCCACTGTAACCATTTTCCTTCAGGTGAGCCGTGTGTTTGTCTGCCACCTAAGTGGTATAGAAAAAATGTATTCACAAAAAGATACATTTTAATAATAATAATAAATCCTTTATTTCAGGCAAGCCCATAATTTGTTAGAACATTGTTCCTTATGACCTAGTGTTAGTTAAACATAATATCTTTTTTAGCTATGTAGTTTGAAGTTTCATTAAGTGTCGCAGCATTGGTGACTTCCATTTATCTGCGAAAACAGACAAGACACTGTTGGTGCTGCCGCGCAGGCGAGCGAGGAGCGAGGCACTCCTCTTACGCATGATGGCCATAAAGTCATCTATGCGTCTTTCGGCGAACATTGCCGACCTACTGCACCTCCAAGGCAGCCCCAACAGTATCCTGGGCGTATTATTATACATGACACGTAGATCGCTGTATATAGGTACGCCCACTATATACCGCCCAGACTGCACGTGGTAATTTTGACGCAAGGCGCAAATCTGCGGGCCAACACATTACAGCGCACAGCCAGCGACCTACGTTCCCTGTCGATGTACAGGTATTATATTATTACAAAATAAAATTGAGATGTTTTATCTGTATCTATTTCACAGAAAACTAAACGCAAAAAATGTGTTGAGTGTTCGCGTGACGTAACTAGGTATAAAAATTTTACTTAGCGTAACTGAAACTTGGCAGCGCGAGTTTGACTCCCTTGGTTTTGCACACGTCCATAGGCCACGGTAACCACTTTCCATCAGGTGGGCCGTGTGTTTGTCTGCCATCTAAGTGGTATAAAAAAAATTATATTCACAAAAATATAAATTTTAAATATTTTATTATTACAAAATAAAATTGAGATTTTTTATCTGTATCTATTTCACATAAGACTTAACGCAAAAAATGTGTTGACGGTTCGCGTGACGTAACTAGGTATAAAAAATTTAGCTTAGCGTAACTGAAACTTTTGCTGATTGGTCTCTTCGTAGATATTATTTAACGACGTCACGCGCAGAATGTCACGTGTCGGACCGTTATTTGCGCGTTTTTTAAGCTAATGTGTTTTTTTCTAATTAATAAGGTTTCACGGGAAAATAGTGAATTGTAACAGGTATTATATAAATTTCTACATCTTTTAAGATAGGTTGCCGAAATTTGTCAAATACCCAATTGAAGTTAATGTAGAAGAACGGACTGTAAGTGCTGTCACAGATAATAAAATACTAGTGGTATGAAGGTATCTGCGATATTATAATGCCTATTTGATATACTCGTATATTAAAGTAGCGGTGAGAGGTCAATATATTGCATGCATATTCTGGTATATAAGTGCAATATTTGATTAAAAAATTTTAGACGGAGAATAAATATTTGAGCTGAATATGGACAGGCATCGCGCTATGCACTGTATTCATACAGCCGTAAGGACCATCATTTCAGATATTTCACAAATAAAATTATTATTCAATAGGTATCTACTGCCTATACCTACAAATACATATTTTATACCTACTCTTTTGACGACCTTCGTGGCGTAGCAGTAGAGCATTCGACTGCTATGCAGGGATACGGGTTCGATTCCCGCTCACTGCAAATATTTGTAAGCATTAATATGTACCTATTACATTGGGACCTAAACATAAACTGGCGAAATGTGGGTGCTAGCACCTCTGCCTACCCCTTCGGGGATATAGGCGTGAGTTTATGTTATGTTATGTTATGTTATTAATATGTATATTTTCATTGGTCTGACTGTTTCTATGTATAATATGTATGTATTTACAAAAATAAAGTATCTAAGTATGTTTATCCGCTTTCTAGATTCCATAACACAAGCTAGTTAAGCTATGCTTACCATGGGTTTAGATAGCGTTGTGTGAAAAATTTATTTATTTATATATTTTATATGTACCCTTTATATAAACCTATAACGAAGGTTGAGTTTACTATGTTGAAAAACGATCTTTTTAGTTTGAAATAGTATTAGTAATAGTAGTGACTGCAAAGCTATTAATTCGTACAATGAATCACGATCACTCTTGTATTATTTTATTGAAAAGAAGAGATTGCTTTTAATACATAGAACACAATTTATTTATTTATTAAGAACTGCCAACATCTACATGCTACGGATTTCACTTTATAAAAAAATTAAACAAAATGTAACAATTAATTATAGGCAAACATCATATGCACTATTCGGACACGCGACACTGCATTTTGAAACAATCTATTTGATAAAAATATAGTGTGTAAAATTGATTTGATTGATTTCATTTTTGTAGTATCCAAAATAGTATTTGCAATAGAATCATTCAATTATCTTCTGGATGAATCGTTGACGAAATACTACATGCACTTTGCTACTGACTTGACATCAGAGCCAACCACTTCATAAAACTTTGAAACCACTCAATGTTATTTTTTGATCGGATTGATATCTAATTCTTTAATAAACAGTTACTGAAATATGACGCCAACAAATAAGGCCATTTAAGAACATACTCGTCACTCTAGTTGCACATTATAAGTTTTGTTTGTGTCTACACTATCTACTAAAACATGTTATTTTTTACATAGTAAGTTAATCTATCGCTATTTGCTATAATGTTTGTATTTGGTTTTATATAGGTACCATAATTGATTGTCACTTGACACGTGAACAACCAACTGCCTCGTGACGTCTTTGTGAGGATAACTGGTATGTTCTACTTGGTACGTAAGTATGCATACTCTGGAGGTTTTCATGGAGGATTCCATAAGTGGTTTTTTCCCATTGGAGTAGGCAGATTTTGTGAGATATCTAAGTGATCTTCTGTTAAATACTATTTTTTTTTAGAATTTCTTAGTTCAAATGTATTGATTGTGAATAAGTTTACATAAGATGTAAAAAAATATTAGTAATAGAGTATGAGACTGAATTTATTTATAATTTTCTAGAAAAATACATTGAAATATGAGCATAATAGGAAGCAACGATGTCTCAAATAACAATGTATTTTTTTAGGAAGAATCAATTTCGTCAATCTGGAAGAATCTAGTTGGTTTTATATACTTTTCTTTTTTTTTTTTACGTGTGCAAAATCCCCGTGTATCCCTCCCCACCGGAGCCGGTGGAGGAGGTAATATCAGACTCGAACCGACTAAAACGCACGCCGCCTGTGGGTCGCTTTGGTTGCCGAAGGTGAGGTTGACAGGCATATCCCTCGCACCCCGGCCGACGAAGGGCCATCTCTCACGATCTGGCCCTCTTCTCGGGTGTGGGGACTACAGAGTCCCCAACTCTTCCCCGGAAACGGGGAGGCGCGTCACGCGCGCCACCGCCGCGGCCTGCTTCTGCCAGGGTGACAGGCGGCTCCACCTGTCACCCCCAGGCCGGTGTTTTATATACTTACCTCATTGTTTGCTTGTTGGGTATGTAATTTATTATGGAAATCCTTAAATATACTCTATTATAAATATTTAGTGTGGAAATTCCCATCTTCTGCCGATCAGTGGGGGTGTTTATATCGGACTCGAATCTCGAACCAACTAGCCGCACACCCTCTCGAGTATCATATGTTAGGTTGTAAGGTGGTCAAGAAACTACATAATTATATACGTAATACATGAACACTAAATTGTCAAAAATAGGGTGCCGAGAATTAGCGAAAAAATAATTTTCGTACGCAACTCATAAGAGCAGTAAAGAACATACTTGTGCTAACATGAATAGGTTGAAACACGAGCTTGTGTCTTAAAGACGTGTCGTTTCTCACGCCCGGCGGCGTCGGGTAATCAAATACTGAGCAATATCATCTATCACATTCGTTACTGAATCTTAAAACACCTTATTAGTGCTTCTTCATCGCTAAATATGTAATCATTAGTTGGAATTTGTGGTTAAAAATAAAGAGTCAAGGATATCAAAGGATATCGAAAACGAGGCATTGAGTTCGGTTGCTTATTTCCTTCAAAATTGAATAATACACGCAAGGACTCAGATGTATGTCATTTGAATCATTAGATATGCATGATTTTTTTTATTATAGGACACGTCAATTAGACTTCGCCTTGCCTGATGATCAGCTGAAGGCAAACTCTAAGAAAAGAGGATCAGCACTATCTACATTAAGCATGTGACAATGTTGACACTCAGCTTGACGGCCTCATGCCTTTTCACGCCCCGCTTGAAGGACCCGGAACTGTAGGAAGAAGGAAACACGTGAGCAGGTAATAAATTCCAGGCCTTAATGGCGACAAAGTACAATTTCGTGAATAAATTAACACTAAATATTCCGTCAGACTAAAAATTTATGAGAAAACTTTAGGTCGAAATATTACCTAACATTTAGACTATTTATACTGTTGATCGATGGCACTTGCTGTAATATGTTGTTACACATATTGAGAACACACGTCTTGTACTTTTTCCACAGTGTGTCTCAATTTGTTGTGGAAAAAGCACAAATGTGTTCTTAATAATGTAACCTAACCTTGTCCATCACTCCAGAGTTACGTGTGTACGGTGTTGTTGCCTTTTTGGTTCCTTTTAAGAATCTGCTAAATCCGTTGAGGCTCAGAATGTCGACTTCCCAAAATGTCCCCTGGTTCCAAAATGTCAACTTCCCATAATGTCCCTTTCCCAAAATGTCGCTTTCCCAAAATGTCGCTTTCCCAGAATGTCCCCCATTCTTAGGTTTAAACCAACGAAATAAACAACCAATTTAGAATCATTTTTTTATATTAATTAGGTACTTAAGTAGTGGAATTTTTAATTAGAAAAGAAATTTGTAATGAAATATAGTCATGTATTGTCAAAATTTAGGCTGCTCGGACCGCATGTCGGCAGCTGCTCGGACCGCATGAACATAAACGCTGGTGTCCCACAAGGCTGCGTGTTGTCTCCGACGCTGTTTCTGCTGCATATCAGTGACATGCTGTCTGATGGCTCCATTCATTGTTATGCGGACGACAGTACCGGGGACACGTGTTACACGGGCCGTGCAAATATCCCTCAGTCCGAGGTGGAGAAGAGTCGCGAACAACTTGTGTCTAAAATCGAGACTACTCTCTCTGGAGTATCCGATTGGGGACGACTAAACCTAGTCCAATTCAATCCCACTAAGACACAAGTATGTGTATTCACCGCTAAGAAAACCCCATTCATTGTAGCGCCGCAATTCCTGGGCACACCGCTTACCATCTCCTCGAGTATCGGGATCCTTGGTGTCGATATCTCCAGTGACGTCCAAAACCGAAGTCATTTGCAGGACAAGGTTAAGTTGGCATCAAGAAAACTCGGAGTGCTCAACAGGGCGAAGCAGTACTTCACTGCGGGGCGGCAACTCCTTCTTTATAAGGCACAGGTCCGGCCTCACATGGAGTACTGCTGTCACCTTTTTGCTGGAGCACCTGCATACCAGCTTGACCCCTTCGACTCGTTGCAAAGACGGGCATTGAGGCTGGTTGACAATCCCATACTCACAGGTAGAGTGGAACCTCTTAGCCTTAGGAGGGATTTTGCCTCACTGTGTGTGTTCTACCGCCTATACAATGGTTTGTGCTCAGATGAATTGTTTGACATGATGCCCGTAGCTACATTCTATCATCGCACCTCTCGCCATAGGCAGGGAATTCATCCCCACACATTGCGACCTGAGACGGTGCGCACTGTGCGGTATGAAAGAAACTTCATCCCACGCACACTCAAGCTGTGGAATGACCTCCCTGCTGCGGTTTTCCCAAGCGCCTACAATATGGGGTTCTTTAAGAGGGGCATCAGAAGGTTTCTTCATGGTCGGCAGCGCGAGTGTGACACCCCTGGTGTTGCATACGTCCATAGGCCACGGTAACCGCTTCCCATCAGGTGGGCCGTGTGCTTGTCTGCCAACTTAGTGGTATAAAAAAAAAAATCCTACTTAAATTTACTTAAGTAGGTATGTATACCAAATAAAATCAATATCAATAGGTATCAATATTATACACACATTCAAAAAGATCAAAAGAATTACTGTTAGTAACATATCCAAAGGTATAATTAAGATAATAGTAGCTATTACTAATAGTAACTCAAGTATTACAAATAAAATATGTTTTATTAATTTTCTTAAAAATTATAAACATAAAACATTGATAAAAGACGATAAAATATAGACAGTGACATATCAAATCAAATATATTTTAATTGTGGTACTGAAATTTACTTTGGTTAAATAACATTACGAATAATAGTACATTATGGTACAAGTGTGTAAAGTTGGTGATTACCACTGAGGCGACATTGTGTCGGTCTTAAGAGAGCCGAGGACGGTAATCACCATACACACGAGTGTGTATTTGGTATATATACTTAAGTAAATTTAAGTAGGTGCCTAAATTTTGACAATACATGACTATATTTCATTACAAATTTCTTTTCTAATTAAAAATCCCACTATTTAAGTACCTAATTAAAATAAAAAAATGATTCTAAATTGGTTTTTTATTTCGTTGGTTTAAGCCTAAGAATGGGGGACATTCTGGGAAAGCGACATTTTGGGAAAGCGACATTTTGGGAAAGCGACATTTTAGGAAAGGGACATTATGGGAAGTTGACATTTTGGAACCAGGGGACATTTTGGGAAGTCGACATTCTGAGCCTCAACGGCTAAATCTTCGTCGATCATTCTCATTTTGTTAATAAACTACCCCACTAATAATAAACCTCCCTCTCGGTTATAAAGTAGTTATAAAGATTAAAGGTTATAAAGTTTTCTATGTGTCTATGTGGATTGGAACACTTCATAGAATAGCGGAATTCATCAAATAGATTTTCTTTTTATACATATTTTTCAACACTAATAAAACAACGGATACTAGTTTTGTAAGCATTAATATGCCATGACTATTAAATCGAAACATCAAAGCACTTGATCAGGGCCTCAAGGGAATAAAATCACTCAGTAATCATGTTAATTAGGTTAGTGAACCGATAAAAATACTCTAAATAATTGATATATGACATGGTCCTTTTTAACCCAAATACGCACTATGCGTGATACCTATCTCATTTAATTGAGAACTTTTCCCAACTGTTCATTAAAGGGAATTAATGTTTTGATGAAAGTTTTAGCGTCTTTGTAGATTGACATTTTAGTTTGTTATGTTGGTAAGACAAAGGAACAAGGAATCCGAAGTAGGTCGGACACTAATGAATTATATGTCTTTTGTATCATCCAATTATTTTGATCTATAATTTTTTTATACCTCTTAGGTGGCAGACAAGCATACGCCCACCTGATGGGAAGTGCTTAACGTGACTTAAAAACAAATATACAAATATGGCGTCTAGGAGCTAAATGACAGCGTTAAAAACTCGCCAATCGCCACTCGGCGTCCAGAAAAATGAACCAATCAGTAGAAATGTCAAATACGTCAATTAACCAATCAGAGGAAAGGAAGTTTGCCTGTTGAAAGAAATCGATTTTTTTCTTTAGGCAAGTATACTTTTTCTGTAACCAATCAGAGAAAACTACTACTTTCCTCTGATTGGTTACAGAAAAAGCTGATTGGTTGGAATTTCACGACGCCAAGTTCTGTGTCCAAGTAGGGAAGTGTCCCATGCCTGGTAGCGCCGGCGCGGCGCAGACACTGCGGTCGAGAACAGAGGTAAAGTGGAGTCGTTTTAATATTTTAATTATTTTTTCTATGTTTTGTTTCTTGGTTGTTGTATATAAATCTATGACTGTTTTCTGGGGTTAAGACCCCATGCGCGCAAGTCATGGGAACCAATTTTAGGGATAAAAAGAAGCCTAGAATATAAATTTATTCCTATAGGTACCAATTTCACCTAGATCCGTTCAACCGTTTGAGTTTGTTTAAATAACAAACAACTAAACGTCTTCGCAAACTTTACATTTATAATAATGTACATATATTAGAATAGAATATAAGGTATGTGGGCGACAGGCGTGTGTTCTGCTCATTGATCATTTATATTCCATATTATCCAAAACCACGGTAAGATGACAATTTTGATTTTTTTTTATACCACTAAGGTGGCAGACAAGCACACGGTCCACCTAATGGAAAGTGGTTACCGTGGTCTATGGACGTTTGTAACACCAGAGAAGTCACAGTCGCGCTGCCAACCCTGTAAGTTCAGTGTTTCTTTGCCGTCAGTGTAGAAGACAAGCCTTTAGTCTTCCCACTGACAGCACAAATTCTCCAGTGAGCTCTGGCTACCCTACTCACCGCTGGGAACACAACATGATGTTATTATAGCCGGGGTATTCTGTAGGGCGGAGGTACTTCCCCAGCCAGACTGGTCTATTGGGCGGTAATACCTCCGTGTCCTACCTCCTAAAAAAATTATGAACCGTCAAATTAGTACATCTGAGAATTCATCAACTCTTTCATCGAGAGCTGACGAGACGAAACCTAACCTTTACTAAAAGACATGAACCTTTATTCTAAGATCTAAGTTGATATGATACATTTATTTTCACACATTACAAGTCACTTTCGATCAATAACGTAAATTCAATAGAATTTCAACATCTAACATCAGTCTGTTTGGCAGGATCACTGAAAACTATCTATCTGTCTTTGCTGACTGCATGGAGGTTAGGATTGACTTAATAATAGGCTCGGTTAGACAATATAACCTAATAGAATAAGCAAATATGCTTGGTTATAGTGTAGTCCCGTTCTATGATATTCTTGATAAGATAAGAATAAAATAATTATAATTCAAACCGGTTATAGAAGCTCTAGCTAGTTCGAGAAATTGCGATTTTCTTTAATACCGTCTTTAATTGGGTGTTTTCGTTTTCAACCCACAAGTTAAAAGAACGACATTATATCGATTAAGATATGGAAATAAGTGAATCGGTTCAGGTGGGATTCGAACCCCCGATCTTTCCCTTACAGGAGGAACGCTCTGACCACTAAGCCACAGAAGCGAGAAGAGGGACAGATCGTAAGAGATGGCCCTGTGTCGGCCGGTGTGCGAGGGATATGCCTGGCAACCTCACCTTCGGCAACCAAACCGACTCACAGGCGGCGTGCATTTTAGTCGGTTAGAGTCCGACATAACCTCTTCCACCGGCTCCAGTGGGGGTGTATCCGCGGGGATATTGCGCACGTAAAAAAAAGAAAAAGCTATAGAACCTTCGCCCGAAACCATCTAAATTGTTCTATACATATATCTGTCTTACTTATAGAAAAATTTTGATCTGTCTTACTGATATACATATATTATGTATAGAAGAATTTGGATAGTTTGCCGTCCTTCTTACGGATATACTATACTATATCTTAGTCGATTTGAATAGTTAGCATACTAAATGCTTTAAAATTTAATTCAATGACATTATAATTTAGTTTTCTTCTAACTGCTAATATTGGTTCCGTTTTTATCCAAAACTTTACAGACTATCCGTGTGGTGACGGAGAAAGAATACAAGTATCACCACGCCATCTCATCCGAAGGGTGTCGTAAGAGGCGACTAACGGAACAATACGCAGACGATATCACTGCGAGAGAAGGAAAACTTGAAATAAAACCCTGTACCGACACGTCTGGCCAGCGTGGAAACAGTAGGCCAAAGCCTCCCAACATTGGGAGAGGCCTAGTCCAACAGTGGACTGCGATGGACTAGTTGTTTGTTTGTTTTATACAGACTATGTACATATTTATGATGTAGTTCAAGCTTTGTTCAGTATCTACCTACGCACCGTCAGCAAAGAAATACTTTGTTAAATGTATACCTTTTCTAATTCATTTAAAATCTTCTAGAAACTTTCTTTTCTTTCTTTCTCTTATTGATCAAAACAAAACCATTATAATATTGTTATACAACGCTCCTCTCACTTAAACCACGTAGGTCTTAATCCGAGCAGTTTTTTGTAATAAACAATATGATAATATGTATAGCGTACCTGTGATTTACATATTGATATATTTAAAGCAATAAAAACCTACTAATTTTCCATTCTGTCTAAATGCAAATTTGAGAATCAAACTGGGATCAGCTTGGTGAGAGGTTAGAGATTAGAGGACCAGGGGTCACTAATTAAAAAGTTGCCGTCACTGTATGTATAATTTCTGTCCTATCAAGGATGTTCAAAATCATCTACACATTTAACTCGAATATTGAATATTCCCACCCTTTACTTTCGAACACAGGACAACACGTGCAGGTCTTAGATGTCATCGGCGTACGGTGCAGAATATCCGATCAAGAATCAATCGGTTCGGTGATTCTTTCCTCTGTCGTACCATTAAGGCCTAGAATTCATTACCAGTTCACGTGTTTCCTTTTTCCTACAGTGCCGGATCCTTTAAGCAGGGCGTGAAAAAGCATAATGATGAAATGAATGAATGAAAAGCAATATGATGAGGTCGTCAAGCTGAGTGTCATCATTGTCACATGGTATGTGTAAGTAATGGTGACCCTCTTTTCTGAGACTTTGCCTTCAGCTTACCATCAGGCAAGGCGAAGTCTAACTGATGTGTCCTTTATAAAAAAAGTAATTCAATTAAATTATGCGACTAAGGGATAGGGCTGTTTAACATCAGGCAGATAAATACAGCCCAAACTCAGCCTCAGATGCATGGCTTGAGTCAACAATAGTGCCCGGAAGACGGCAATAGGCTCACCCCCTATTACGTGGGACCGAATTTAATGATTAGTGAAATGTGGATGTTAATTCACCGGTGATAAAGGCGTGATGTGTGTGTATGTATGTAAGTTTTGTGTGACAACACGTATAAGTATCTAATATCTATTAATTCGAATATTCGTGATAACGGTAAACTTTTAACCCCTATTATTCATACTTACAAAAACCTGTGATATAGACCTTGTGCTTAACCTATAGTGTAATCTACACTCAAAAGTGCCGGCGTCAAGGAATTCTGGTTTTCTAGAAGATTAACGGATTTCTACAGGCAATAATGAAGTCATTAATAAGATAATTAGGTATCATATTGAGTAGCATTCGGACATATTAAAATTTTAACTTACAGGTTAAAATTTACATTGTGTGTTATCAAAGCTATAAAACTTTTATAGCTTTTGTTGCCAATTTAGATTGATATAATGGTTAAATCGCATATCTCACGGCTGTTTGTGCTTTCAATATTCCGATTAGAATTTTAGTAGCTACATTTAAAATGCTACAAAAGATATAAAAAATCCCATTATAATAAATGTAAAATGGTTTTAAAGCTCAAGAGTATACATTTTATTTATCGTTTATAAATATTATGTTGACCCTTTTGACTTTTTGACAAATAATAAGTAGGTATATAGGACATTAAATGTAGGTATGTATTAATTGCGTGACATTGATTTTATACTTCGGAATATCTATTTGATTTGTTTGTATCCGTTATAGTCGAAAATTGATCAAAGAAAAGGAGAAACGAAGATAATTTTAAGTATACACGTGACAAGCCGTAAAGCACCGAATTAACGTTGGTTGGATGAAATGGCGGCAGGTTACAGCAACTACATGTGACTCGCGAATGCCCCTTCCATTGAAGGGCAAAATTTATAAGAGCATGATCCGGCCTGCCGTCCTGTATGAATCGGAGAGTTGGCCAGTAAAGGTGACGGATGAAAGACGGTTGCATGTAGCCGAGATGCGAATGTTGAGATGGATGTGTGGTGTGACAAGAATGGATAAGATTAGGAATGAATATATAATAGGAAGTTTGAGAGTAGCACCAATTGTAGAAAAGCTACGAGGAAATCGTTTGTCCTGGTTCGTACATGTAATGCGTAAGGATGAAAGTAATGTCGTAAGGAAGGTACTAACTATGGAAGTGGATGGCTACAAGGGGAGAGGGAGGCTTAAAATGAGGTGGATGGACTGTGTGAAAGATGACATGGTTAAGAAGGGAGTCAATGTTGAAATGACCTTTTTTTATACCACTTAGTTGGCAGACAAGCACACGGCCCACCTGATAGGAAGCGGTTACCGTGGCCTATGGACGTATGCAACACCAAGGGTGTCACACTCGCGCTGCCGACCATCAAGAAACCTTCTGATGCCCCTCTTGAAGAACCCTATATTGTAGGCGCTTGGGAAAACCGCAGCAGGGAGGTCATTCCACAGCTTGAGTGTGCGTGGGATGAAGTTTCTTTCATACCGCACAATGCGCACCGTCTCAGGTCGCAATGTGTGAGGATTAATTCCCTGCCTATGGCGAGAGGTGCGATGATAGAATGTAGCTACGGGCATCATGTCAAACAATTCATCTGAGCACAAACCATTGTATAGGCCGTAGAACACACACAGTGAGGCAAAATCCCTCCTAAGGCTAAAAGGTTCCACACTACCTGTGAGTATGGGATTGTCAACCAGCCTCAATGCCCGTCTTTGCAGTGAGTCGAAGGGTTCAAGCTGGTATGCAGGTGCTCCAGCAAAAAGGTGACAGCAGTACTCCATGTGAGGCCGGACCTGTGCTTTATAAAGAAGGAGTTGCTGCCCCGCAGTGAAGTACTCCTTCGCCCTGTTGAGCACTCCGAGTTTTCTTGATGCCAACTTAACCTTGTCCTGCAAATGACTTCGGTATTGGACGTCACTGGAGATATCGACACCAAGGATCCCGATACTCGAGGAGATGGTAAGCGGTGTGCCCAGGAATTGCGGCGCTACAATGAATGGGGTTTTTAATTAGCGGTGAATACACATACTTGTGTCTTAGTGGGGTTGAATTGGACTAGTTTTAGTCGTCCCCATTCGGATACTTCAGAGAGAGTAGTCTCGATTTCAGACACAAGTTGTTCGCGACTCTTCTCCACCTCGGACTGAGGGATATTTGCACGACCCGTGTAACACGTGTCTCCAGTACTGTCGTCCACATAACAATGAATGGAGCCATCAGACAGCATGTCATTGATATGCAGCAGAAACAGCGTTGGATACAACACGGGGCCTTGTGGGACACCGGCGTTTATGTTCATGCGGTCCGAGCAGCTGCCGTCGACGACGGCTTGGATGCTTCTGTTGGACAAAAAGCTGGAGATCCATTCGCACAGTCCCTCGGGGAGTCCATAATATGGCAACTTCACAAGAAGACCTTTGTGCCAGACCCGATCAAAGGCATTCGCTATATCGAGGCTGACCGCTAGTGCCTCACCCCGACTCTCGATGGCCTGCGCCCATCGGTTTGTGAGATACACAAGAAGGTCACCGGTAGAACGACGGTGGCGAAAGCCGTACTTTCGATCGCTCAGTAGATCGTTTACCTCAAGGTATCTCAGGAGCTGTGTATTAATAACACGCTCCATTACCTTCGAGAGAAGGGAGGTGATAGCGATAGGCCTGTAATTGGTCGGATCTGTCCTGTCACCTTTCTTAGGTACAGGGTGCACGAATGCGGTCTTCCACGAGGTTGGGACTCGTAAGTACTCGTAAGTGGGCGTGTAAGTACAGGGCACAGCTCGGGGACACAGTGTTTAAGCACTATCGCTGGTATACCGTCCGGCCCACTCGTCTTCCGAACATCTAGGGACTTAAGCTCGCGCCGGACCACCCGTTGCGTGATTTTAACTTCAGTCATGGAAGCACCACAGCTGGGGATTATGGGTGGTTCGGCGTTCCCATCGTTCATAGTCGAGTTTGACGCAAAGAGATTACCCAACAAATCGGCTTTCTCCTTAGCGCCATGGGCCAGACTACCATCGGATTTTTGCAGCGGTGGAAGACAAGACTGGCAGCTTTGGCGAGCGACCAAAATGCACGACTGCCAGATGGGTAGCGCGCAAACCGCTCGCCAATTCTGCCGATGAACTCAAACTTAGCCCTGGCCGTAGCTTTTTTACTAGACCTCGAGGCGGCATTCAACTTTCGCTTCACTTCAGCGATATTTGGATCTTTATTGGCAAGAGCCGTGGTCCAAGCCCTGTATGCAGATTGCTTGTGGTCTGCTGCTTCTCTGCAGGGCGCATTAAACCAAATGCGTTTGCTCTCTCCTGTTGCGATTCAGCGGTTCGGAATATAGCATTCCATACCCGCTAGGATCGCATCAGCTACTGCTGTTGCACAGGAGCTGGGATCATTTGAAGTGAAGCAAAGCCACCTCCACGGGTACGACGCGAAGAATTCTCTCAGTGTCTGCAACGACTGCACGCAAATGACTGCAACTAGAAATGAATGGAAAAAGAACACATATTGCGCCGACCCCAAATAATCTTGGGATAAGGGCAGGAGGATGATGATGATGTGAAAAGTCACGTCATATTACTATTCAGATTGTAAGTATTTCAAGACCAAGATCCTATCCAATTTTTCGGTGAAAAATAAATTAAAACATTCTAGAGTTAATAATAAAATAATATACAAATATAAGAAATACTTATAAATGTCGAACTAATAATGTCGGATTGAAAAATGACAATTTTTTTGAGTTCTTCAATAAATAATTCGGTTAAAATAATATATAATAATAACCGCGTGGTTCCTGGTTTGGGCTACCTCATCTCTTCCCATGCGGACCATGCGGTGTCGTACCTACGAGGCGACAAAAGGATAGGGCTATATGTACAGTCCCGACTCTACCTCAGATGGATAACTCGAGTCAACAATAATACCCGGAATACGGCAATAGGCTCACTGCCTATTACGTGGGACCCAATACAATGATGGTGAAATACATACATACATACATACATACATACATAAAATAACGCCTGTTTCCCATAGGGGCAGAGATCACGGATCTCTATTTACTACGATCCTGACATAATACTCTCGCTTCATTCACCTCTGCCTAACCCTCCGGGGATAAAGGCGTGATTATATGTATGTATGTATAATGTAATAATAATGGTTTCCTAAGTCATACTACAGGAAAATTGAGTTATTCCGTGGTAAGATTTTAGTAAATTTTATAAGTAGTTTAGTTATTGAATTTTCAGTAGGAATTTAGCACGAAATAGTTAATGTCTAAATAACTAACATTGTCATCAAACTTATGATGACCTTAACACCGTACAGCTTTCTAAACTATAATAAAATGTGATATGTGAAATTCTGTACAGTTGAGCTCTTAAGCCGACAAAGTTACGAACCACACCTCCGCTTTGTCGCGCCTAAACCATAAACAACGAATCTAGATATCTTCTATAAATTGTTCCGTTGTTTTGCGATGTAAGACTAGCTTGTGAAGGTGACTTTGTTCTGTTTCCAATATTATGTAAAACAGATTCATACCAAAATTTTGCACACGAGTACATAGTGTTATAGGGTGGGATAGAGACAATGTGATTTGTTATGTGAAATTATGTGTCTTCAAGTTATGTGAAGTCTGCGGTAGGTATTAGAGATTGGAATTGGACTCATATTTAACTCTAAATGAGATCTGTAGGTCAGATCAGTCAGTTGAAGTTTATCATCCTAGCTGTAGTAGGGTTGAATTCTATAAGACATTTAGAAACAATCCTAGGATATTTTAGAAGTATTTTTAGAGACCTATGAACGAGAGCACAACTAAATGACACCGGTATCAACATACAGGCAGGAATTCATTGCCAGCACATGTGTTTCCTTCTTCCTACATTCCGGGTCTTTTAAGCGGGGCGTGAAAAAGCATCTGATGATACCGTCAAGCTGAGTGCCACCATTGTAACATTACTTAGTGTCTGTAATGGTGACCCTTTTTCCCAAGACTTTGCCTTTAGCTTACCGTCAGACAAAGTGAAGTCAAGTTTGCGTGTCCTAGATTTAAAAAAAGGCAAATAAGTAAATATATATTTCTGAATCAAACACGCAGACATACTTTATTTTTTATTATTAGTTGAGATCCGTATATCTTATAAAAGCTAAGGGCACGTTCTATTGTTGGTACGTGCTTGGGGCGGTCGTGCACAATGTTCATTGTCTATTCTAAGAAAAGCTTCAGATGTGTTTTAAAATAATACTTTACAACCTCCATCGATTGCACTACTCGGTTGACAAAGAAAACGTGCATATATTTTGCAAGATATTAGATAGATCTTGGGGATAATTCATAACAAGAATCCTTGGCATGGATTATTATCATTCAGTATTATTTAAGCACTGGTTGATGCCTGCAGTTTCAAGCATTTGAATTCTCCGTTCCCGCTTCCCATGGGAACCTATTCTCGCTACAAAAAGTAGCCTATGTGTTATTCCAGATGGTAATTGCAACCATTAGAGAGTGATTGAATTATAATAATAAGTAAGATTTGAATAAATAATAACATCCAAACTTCTGCACATTTTACATATTTATAATAATTATTATAGTTGGAAGTCTAATATTGTGTTCCAATAATTTTTGTTTTCATAATGTACATGGGAATTATAAAATTAAAAAATAAAAACAATATAGAATATACCTATAATGGAAACCTGCAGATTCAGTCGTCAAAGAATTCCTCCTCATCGATGTCAACCGGGAGGCTGGTGGCATTGCCACGTTGAATGGCAATACCAATCCTTGGCGCAAGAAATAAATAGGAAGTTTGATATTCTATTGAAGTAATTAAAAGAAAATGCGGTTTACATTTATATTGAGTGTACCATCTAGACTCTCAACCAAGTCTTTTGATACTACGACGACCTCACCACGAAACTGGTGCACCTGGTGCATAACTGACGAAGTCCTTGTGGAAGCATACCTCTCGAGTTGTGGGGTCGGGGAGCAAAACAAATTATTGAGGAGTAGGAGAGCTCTGGAATTCAAAAACAAGTATTGGACGTAATCAGCACTGGCGTTCGGATGTAGAAAAAGTAGATTAATTCCAAATTTTTATTTTAAAAAAAAAATTGTGTTAAAAACATGGTTTACATTGTTAATTACCAAGCTGGTAACTTTGACCTTTGGAGCTATTTTGCCACTGTACTGGTTGTGAACACTAGGGAATATAATAAAACCACTGTGTCCTGATCTATTAGCAAATGTGCTCTCTTTTTATTGACAACTTAGGTACTACTTATACTATGCACGGTAACGTAACCATATCGCGATTCAGATAGACGGTACAACGCCATCTACCGAGCTTGACCTTAAACTTTTACTACTAACTATTTTATACATTCTTAAACATACCGCCCACCAAGGACATTTAGTGAAAGAGTGTCCTTCAAATATGATCAATTAACCAACATTGAGTACCTAAATATGCTGTTCTTCAATATAAATGTTTGACCTTACAAATCTTAATATTAATAATGTATCACACAACGGTTTCTTAATACAAAAGTAAGACAAATCACCAAATACCTTAACTTATAACTTAGGTTATGTATATAATAAAATGTATATATAAAATTTAATCTCTCTTGGTGTATAACAAAACAAAGTAGAGTTAATCTGCGATTGGTAAAATACATAATTTGGATGTTGGACGCTTAATAACGAAGGATTTTGTACGTACTGTGACCACTCGGGTAATATTATCATCACCAGGGTGCTTTTCAGTTATGCGACCCAATAACCATTGACAAGGCGGTAAATTGTCTTCCTTTATAAGAACTATGTCTCCAACCTTTGGTTCTGGAACTTGAAAAGACCATTTATAACGGTTCATAAGGTTAGACAAGTATTCTTGGGACCAACGATTCCAAAACATCTGCAACATCCTTTGAATCAATTGCCAACGTGATAAATAACTAATGTTTGCAATCTCATAATTAGTGTCAGGTACACTTACTATGGGTTCGCCTATTAGGAAATGTCCCGGTGTTAACGGAATTGGTTCACTAGGGTCAGTTCCGTTAATGACACTCATAGGCCGCGAGTTTAAGCAAGCCTCGATCTGATTGAGCAGAGTACTCATTTCTTCAAACGTAAGGGTCACATTGCCTATTACTCGCTTTAGGTGAAACTTAGTAGATTTCACTCCTGCTTCCCAGAGACCGCCAAAATTGGGACTGTGAGGAGGGATGAAATGCCACTCTGTACCCTGTGCCTCTAACTGCTCTGCTATTGACGGTTGAATCGCGGACAACTGTTGTAGCTCCCTAGACGCCCCTACAAATGTAGCACCATTGTCACTCCATATTTTGGCACAGCGACCGCGTCTTGACACAAATCGTCGGAATGCTGCTAAGAAAGCTTGGGCACTCATGTCGCTCACCACTTCCAAGTGAAGAGCGCGGGTGGCCATACATACGAACAAGCATATGTAGCCCTTGTAGGAACGGTGGCCACGACCTTTGGTTGTCCTAATATTTATAGGCCCCGCATAGTCAACGCCACTGTGTAAAAAGGGTCTGGCCGGAGTACATCGCTCTGACGGCAGTGCTCCCATGAATTGGTTTCTCGTGAGAGCCCTTTGTTTAGCACATATGACGCATTGACGACAATATTTCTGTACCAAACTTCTAGCACCTATTATCCAGTAAGCTGATCTCAAATAATTGGTCATCAGTTGAGGGCCACCATGTAGTGTCTTTAGATGACCATCTGCTACAACTAGGCCGGTAAAGTGACTAGAATGGGGAAGAATGATAGGGTGTTTAGCATTATCGCTAATTTGGGCCCTTTCGAGTCTTCCTCGTACTCTGATGATTCCCTTGTCGTCAAGATACGGGCAAAGAGATTTTAATTTACTATTTTTTGTTTGTATATTTCCTGTGTCCTTAAGTTGTGTATATTCGATTGTAAATACTTCTCTTTGAGTTACCTTTATACAAGTGTTTAGTGCTTCCTCTATTTAAATTTTTTGTAAATAACCTCTATTTTTTCTTAAGATAAACCGCCGACAGTATGCAATTACTCTTAACAATCTTTGCAGACTAGAAAACCTATCGAAAAGATGCTGTTGTGGAGTTATTGCTATATGAGTCTTCACGGACTGTTCTAAATCTGTACTCAAATCAATTGACCTCTTAAACACGATATCCTTTTTTCGAATTAATGAAGGACCTGAAAACCATAACGAATGATTTAAAAGTAAACTAGGCAATAAACCCCTCGACGCACAATCTGCTGGGTTCTCGTTTGTCGATACGTGAAACCACTGAGAAGACTTCATTGTGGTCAGTATTTCCGCTGTACGATTTGCCACAAACGTCTTCCATCGGCTCGGGTAACTGTTAAGCCAAGCAAGAACGACAGTAGAGTCAGTCCATGCTGTGACTTTATCGTCCTTGATATTCAGGACTTGTGCTGTTTCCCTGAGAAGCTTTGACAGTAATACGGCTCCACATAATTCTAACCGAGGGATACTAATTTGCTTAATTGGGGCTACTCTCGTTTTTGCAACTAATAACGAAATACGTACCTCACCTCTAATATCTATTATACGTAAGTAAACTACAGCTGAATAAGCAGCCTTGGAGGCATCACAGAACCCGTGTAACTCCAATACATCCCCTAAATTGGTACCGAGCCAACGTGGGATCCTAATTGAGGTAAGTAGGCATAGCTCTTCACGGTAAGTACTCCACTCTCTAATTAGCTCAGATGACAATTCATCATCCCAACCAACGCCGGCCAGCCATAACCTTTGAATGAATATTTTAGCCAAAACCACACTAGGTGCCAACCATCCTAATGGGTCAAATAGTCGGGCTATATCCGAGATTATTAATATTTTAGTTACTGCCGTGGTCAATATCGTAGGGAGATTTACAGAGTATTGGAAAGTATCCTGGTTGCGGTTCCAGGTAAGTCCCAGAATTTTTATTGTACTGTCGATCTTAATTACCATTTCTTTATCCTTATTTTGTACTATGTTTTTTGTCCTATTTTGCTCTTTTAGTTTTTCATCTTTGCTGTTGTTTGCTTCCATTAAATTTATGTTTTGTAATATTTCTTCATTGTTTGTACTCCATTTTTGTAATGTAAATCCGCCCTTTTCTAACAAGTGTTTTGTTTGTTTATATATTTCTACTCCTTCTTTGACGCTATTACAACCAGTCATTAAATCGTCCATGTAGAAACAATTTAAAACTCTTTCTGCGGCGATTGGGTATTTCTCACCTTCATCGTATGCAATCTGATGCAGAGTTCGAACTGCCTGATAGGGAGCCGAGGCAGTTCCAAAGGTGACTGTAACCAGTTCATAATCTCTGATTTGTTCTTGATGATTATCCCGCCAAAGAATCCGCTGGTAAACGGCATCTTCTTCCCTAACTCTAACCTGACGGTACATTTTAACTATGTCCGCGACAAGTGCAATAGAATGAACTCTCCATTTCATTACAATGTGCCTCAAATCAGCCTGTAAAGTCGGTCCAATCATCAAGGTGTCATTAAGTGACACTCCGTTACTGTTTTTCTCGGAAGCGTTGAACACAATTCGGACCTTTGTCGTTGATTTATCCTCTCGTATTACTGCGTGATGAGGGAGATATACCGCCTTTTCTCTTCCATCATCCTGTTCCTTCACGATTCTCATATGTCCTAATTCTAAATATTCTTTTATTATTTCTGTGTATTTATCTTTTAATTCTATATTTCTGTCTAATCTTTTTTCTAGCGATTTAAATCTCTTTTCTGCTATAGTGCGCGAATCGCCTGGCATACTATAAGGAGGTTCATCTCTGAAAGGTAACTGTACAATGTACCGTCCATTAGAACTTCTCTTAGTAGTCCTACTGTAAAATTCTTCACATTTGATTTCTTCTGGTGTAAATAATTTCTTTGTACATAGGTTTTCTTCAATTTCCCAGAATTTCTTTAAATTATCATCTTCTTCTACATGTGCATGCATTACATTCAATTTTAATTTATAGTTTTTCTTTTCGTGGGTGCCGGTATTATTAGAACTAACAACTGTGCCAGACAAAATCCACCCCAATGCAGTGTTCTGAGCGATCAGACTACCCGAAGGACTCCTTACTATGCCTTCCTTGATAATGCTGCTGTAAGCGTCTGCGCCTAATAAAAGGTCTATTCTATTCGGCAAGTAGAAATTTGGATCCGCTAACTGTAGATTGTTGATTTCGACCCATTCGAAGTTATTCATATTTATGTAGCGCTCGGGTAAATATGAAGTATTTTTTTTCAAAACATAGGCATTTATATTTATTTTAAAATCTGGATTACCTCGCGATCCTATAACTAAACGAACCATGTGCTTAGTAGGCGTCGATTTATTTTCAACTAAACCTGAAACAAGTCCACGGATCGGAATTCGCTTCAAATTAAGCAGTTGCACTGTAGCCTCGGTAATGAAGCATGCCTGGGAACCTTGGTCAAGTAAAGCTCGAACTATTTGGTAATCTCCAGCTCTGGACTCGGCCTTTACTAGCGCTGTTGCTAATAAAACTTGTCCAGGTTTGGATGCCCTGCCTGTTGACAAACATGACACTATCTGACCTGCACTAGTCGAGGGACTAGTGGGATCAGCAGCTGTCGATGTTGCGGAAGTAGCTTCGACTTTAGTTTTTGGCTCCTCACTAGGGTGCAGTAGTGAGTGATGTCGCTTATGGCACACTTTACAAGTAGTATGCTTTTTGCAGTCGTAGACTGTGTGGTTGCTGCCCAGACAATTAAAACATATTTTATTTTTAGCAACAAATTCGCGTCTGTTCTGAAGAGACTGTTTCGCAAATGGTTTACAAAAACAAAGTTTGTGTTGCTCTGAACAATACTCGCACCGCACGGTATCCGATGAGCTCTTGGCCATCAATGCTTTCGCGTGTGAGGAATGTGAACCTTTACTGTTCTGATGGTGAATTCTTGTAGGCTGAATGCATTCCAACGCTCGGAAGCGGTTCTCAATGAAGGTTTTGAATTGATCAAAGGTAGGCAACTTGCTATTGGACTCGCTGGTGTTACTAAACTCCCACTGTTTGCGGGTTTCTGAATCTAATTTAAAAGTTATGATATGGATGATAATAATATCCCAAGTGGAAACATCTATTTGTAAATTTGAAAGCGCGTTTAGACAATCAGTTGTTGTATCCAACATCCCCTTCAGTAATTCAGCAGATTCACTATGCATACGTTTTTGCGCAAATAAACGGTTTAAAATACAATTGGCCAAATATTTCTTATTGCTATATCGCTTAACTAAAAGATCCCAACACTGGTTATAATTTGCGTCAGTTATGGGTGTGTGTCTGATGAGTTGCTCGGCCTCACCAGTGAGATGACTTTTCAGATAGTGCAATCTTTGTACATTATCTAATGAGTTGTTTTTATGTACAAGTGAAACAAATAAATCATGGAATGTTGTCCATTCATTATATTTGCCAGAGAACGTGGGGATCGAAATTCTCGGCAATTTTACAAAACTATTTGATTTGTTACTAGGTACAGTTATTGGTTGAGTTAATTCATGTGCAACTTGAAAAGTTCTTAATGTAGTTTTTATCAAACTCTTATAAGTTATATATGTGTCTTCAGTTGTATCATATATACTAGCTACTTTGGCCTCATGTTCTCCCATTGCGTAATTCTCATGTAATTTGGTATTAGCGTTTTTAAAAGAAGCCCAATCGTTCTCTAATAATTCTAATTTAGTTTCAACATATTCTAACGTTAATCTTCCCTTTGGACTTTTTTTATAATTTGCCAATCCCTTAGTAATTACATTTTTGAAATCTTCTAGAACATTTATTACTCCTTCCATTTTTATATCTTATTGTACTCTAGTGAAAAAGAATATAGGTAATTTAACTAAAACACTACTACACAAATTCAAAACTCAACTCACCACTTTGCGGACAAACTACTGTCTATCTAAGCTAAAATGTATGTACTAGATTTAAGTATCAATTTTTCTAAGCTTCAAATCGATAAATTTTACAAGTGTTTTACAACAATACTAAATCTGAAGGAAATCGGGCATAGAGTCCTCGTTCCTTCGTTTTTTATAAAACTATTCTAAGTTCTAACATGCACAAATTAATTTTCAAAGTTCTAAATTCTAACATGCACATAATAATCACAAGTTACTAACAAAGCATAATTCAACGTTATCTAAATTTGAAAGCAAAGCATTTAAATATACTACTAATCAACGTTCAAATTCTTCATCGATTATCGAAGTTGAAATCTTCTTGAAAATAAAGTTCAAAATCACTTAGCCCAGCAGTCCACTTTGGCACTAATAAAACGTAAAAATGTACTCACAGAAATCTTGCATTAGTATCACTTGTTTACATTCGATAGCTTGAAATGAAAGAGGCGCCCTCTTGCGGCGTCACCTTGAACTAATGATCTCGACGACACGATCCTTTGTTACAATGTTTGATATCTGCAGCGCATATATCTCGCAAGTCCGTCTTCACCTTCAGTTGGTAGATTACCTACGTATTCCGTTTCTTGCAGCGATCCACTGCGAATACGTGGGGGGGGGGGGGGGGGAGTGCGGTCCAATAGTTGGGAACCGTCTCTCCAAAAACATGAACAATCGGTGTCCAAATCCGGGTCTGTAGGACCAATGTTAATTACCAAGCTGGTAACTTTGACCTTTGGAGCTATTTTGCCACTGTACTGGTTGTGAACACTAGGGAATATAATAAAACCACTGTGTCCTGATCTATTAGCAAATGTGCTCCCTTTTTATTGACAACTTAGGTACTACTTATACTATGCACGGTAACGTAACCATATCGCGATTCAGATAGACGGTACAACGCCATCTACCGAGCTTGACCTTAAACTTTTACTACTAACTATTTTATACATTCTTAAACATACATATTTAAGCAGGCTTATAGTATATTACACTATATTTAGTACGAAAACTGTTTCCTAAACTAGGCTATTGCCTGTATTGTAGGTATTCAAACTAACATGAAAAATAATGGAACACAAAGGGAAGGAGGCGTTGAAGTTGTGTTTAATAAGTTAAATATGTATTTCGTTGGTAATTACATTATTTTCTCACGAAAATGGCAAAGAACCCATTATTATATTATGTTCAGTGACAATACAAGAGGGGTGCGGGTTGGGTAACCTCCACGTTGGCTTACCTGTTTCTTTTCCCTCTGGACCGCGGTCCTGGGGAACGGAAGCGGGGAGGCTGGTGCACCCTGGACGACGGTTAGTTGACTCTGACTCCAAGGAGAAGGAGCTCTGCTAGCCGTCGACAAATAACCCGACCAGCCCTTTTTAGGGCTAGCGGGCCCAGGTTTTTAAAGTCTGGGCCCTGTCGTTCCCAGTACCCCTCTGCTTTCAGAGGGGACATGGGGGCGACACAAGGATCCTCGGGATCCAGGGACGGGCCGGCCTTCTGCTCGCGCAGTGACTGGCAGGCATTCGTGCCACCGTCGGTGTTGGGAGAGTTGGCTGCTCTCCCGCGTCGCGTAACCTCCAGGATATCGACAACGACCTGAGTGTTAGCCACACTTGGGAAGCCGGTATCCTGAAGGCCGTGGGGCTTGCCTTAATTGGCCGGCCCGCGACAAGGAAAAGTCTTAAAAACCCGACAGCGAAGTCGCTTAAAACCTGTGGACACCTGGGGAAATCCACAGTATATACCCCGCTTCCTGGAATGAGCGTCACCCAGGAAGTGTAGTTTAAATCGCGTCACAATCGTGGGAACTACATGGAGAAACTGAATACCCAAAAACCCAAACCAAGTAAAACAGTCTGCGCGGAGGTCGCGCAGCACCACGACGCGGAGGTCGCGTCCCAAGCAGGGGCAGTGTCGGAGGAATTCGACACTGCCACTGAGAGGAGCAGGGCGAACAGCCCGGTGGGTCTGCAGACCCGGAAATCTGCACCACGGCGGAAGCGGAACCGCAAAAAAAAAATCATCCCCCCACAGAAGACCGAGTCGGATCTCGAGTTGACCCTGACCGACTCGTCTTCCAGCAGCTCCGGTGGGGATGAAATAATGCGTCCCCCCCCACCCAAGCAGTTTGCGGTTAGCCGCCGAAAGCTGCAGGGTGGGGGCACCAAAGCCGCCCCCTCACGGGCCTCAGCCGGGGAAGATGTGGGGGCGCCGCCGAGTCCCTCCGTCTCGGCGGCGCCAGCGCTTCGTACAGACGGTTCCACGTCCAGGGACGTGATGGAGGCCCTGGAGAGACTGGCCGGGGCCCGCTCTGGACCTCCAACGCCAGAGGAGGACCGGGTTCGGCTGGCAGCGACGCGCCTTGTTGAGCAATTTGAGCTGCTCAAGGCGGAGCTGGCCGAGTCCCGGAACGAGCGAGCTCAACTTGGCAGGAGGCAAGTTGAGCTCCTCAATAGCGTGGAGCGAACAGCGGCTGAGCACAGAAAAGAGATGGAGAGGATGGCGGCCGAAGTGGCGAACCTCCGTCAAGTCGTCGCCGGGCTGCCCGCGGAGCGCGTGACGCGGTCGGCGCGGCGGCGACTAGCGGTGCAGCCGGAGCGGCCGGTGCCGCCGGCGCCGCAGCTGTCACCGGTGCGGTCAAGGTCGCCGGTGCGGCCGGAGGCACCGGTAATGCCGGAGACACCGGTGCGGTCAAGGCCGCCGGCGCGACCGGTGCGGCCGGAGACACCGGTGCGGCCGGTGTCACTGGCGCAGCCCGCTCGGCTGGAGTCGCCGGTGCTGCAGCCGTTTAGGCCCATGGACCCACTGGCGGCATGCATGGCGGCAATGGCCGCCATGGAAAGACGGCAGGAGGCGGCGCTGGCTGAGCAGCGGAGGTGGCAGGTGACGCAGGAGGAGCGCACCCGGAAGTTCATGGAGGCGGTCATGGACTTCAGCCGCCGCCCGCCCTTGGCGCCGCCGACGGGGTACGCCGGAGCGGTGAGAAGCGGTCCCACCAGTCCGGCGGTGGCGGCCCCGCAGGAGCCGGCCTGCAGCCCATCCGCTGCGCCTGCCGCTCCTGCCGCTCCGGTCGCTCGAGCCGCTGTCGCTCTCGAAGTGGGAGCTGGGAGCTCCCAGGGTGCCCGGGCCAAGGGCAAGGGGAAGGGGAAGGGCAAGGGGAAGAAGTCCCCAGCCCTAGCCTCAGCCCCAGCGCCGGCCCGGACCCCGGCGGGGATTGCCTCCTCAAGTTCCCCGCCGGAGGGAGGCTGGGAGGTGGCCGGAGCCTCCAATAAGCGGCGCAAGGCGCTCCGGAAGGCAGCCAAAAAGGCCAGGAAGGCCGAGGCTGCTGCGAGGGGAGTGCCGGGGAGGCTGCGCGTTCCCCGCTCAACTGCTTTGTTACAGGGATTAATTACTGTCTAATTTTTTATTTATTTTTTTTAACCATGATATCTTGTAATTGTCCTATTGTTTTGTTTTGTTTGTTATTTTTGGTTTTTGATTAGTATTTTTATTGTTTAACTTAATGCACGCTTTTAATTATACCATGCTGAGTACACATGTTTTGGAACTCAATCTGGAACTGAACCTTCAAATGATATTTTGTAAAATTTTGATTGTTTTCTGTTTTGTGTGCCAAATAAATAAATAAATAAATAAATACCGGCCCCACGCGAGCCACGCTGGGTGCTTGGGAGACTGAATCGGGAGGTCCTCCTGGAGGCCGCCATCGTACAGGCCTGGGCCATTGCGCCGGACAGGCCTGTCGATATCGACGATGAGGCGGTGTGGTTCCGGGAGGCCATGACTCGTGTCTGCGATGCGGGTATGCCTAGGGCACCACCCTATAGTCCGAGGCGTCGGGTCTACTGGTGGTCTGCGGAGATCGCGAGGCTACGGCAAGCCTGCGTGATCGCGCACCGCCGGTGGACCAGACTCCGTAGGAGGCGTAGCCGAACCGCAGATACGGAGCCCCGAGTGGCGGAGCTTCATGTGGGATACAGGGAGGCCAGAGATGCCCTCCGAGCGGAGATTAAGCGGGCGAAAGCCGCGGCTTACAAGGAGCTCATGGAGACGCTGGAGCGGGACCCATGGGGGCGGCCTTACCTTATGGTAAGAGGAAAGCTGCGCCCCCGGGCCCCGCCGATGACCCGGGTTCTCCAGCCAGCTCTGCTCGGTGGAGTGGTCGAGTCCCTGTTCCCGGCGCGAGCGGAACACGTTCCGCCGCAGATGACTCCGCCAGCTCGGTCGCCTGTGGCGCCCAGTGTGGTAGTTGACGACGAAGTCCCCGAGGTCACTTGGGTAGAACTGGAGCTGGCGGTGCGAAGGCTTAGAGCCAAGAAGAGCACCGCCCCGGGACCCGACGGCATTCCAGGCCGCGCGTGGGTCCTAGCTCTGGGAGAAGACGGTCTCGAACCCCGACTTAGAGGGTTCCTCAGCGCATGCTTGGAGCGGGGCCAGTTTCCGAAGATGTGGAAGACGGGGAAACTGGTCCTCATCCGAAAGGAGGGTCGCCCGGCGGACGAACCGTCCGGCTACCGGCCCATTGTGTTGCTCGACGAGGTGGGCAAGCTCTTTGAAAGAGTTATTGCGAAGCGCCTCGTCGAGCACCTCTCTGGTAGGGGGCCGGACCTGGCGGATGCCCAATATGGCTTCCGCCGGTGGCGGTCCACCGTGGATGCCATCATGCGCGTGAGGACTTTGGCGGAGGAGGCAGTTGCCCGGGGCGAGGTGACGTTGGCGGTGTCCTTGGACATCTCCAACGCGTTCAACACCTTGCCCTGGAGTTGCATCAGGGAGGCACTCGTGTACCACGGTGTGCCTCTCTACCTCCGCCGCATAGTCGGGGCGTACCTGACGGAGAGAGCCGTCATCTACCCAAGTGCGACCGGCGTCGGTCGGCGTGAGATGTCGTGCGGTGTTCCACAGGGATCGGTTCTCGGGCCGCTACTGTGGAACATTGGATACGACTGGGTGCTTCGCGGTGAGCTTGCGGACGGCGCCGCCGTCACGTGCTATGCGGACGACACGCTAGTGACGGCGAGCGGAGCTACACACCGCGAAGCGATCCTGAGGGCCACGACCGCGGTTGCTCAAGTCGTGGAACGGATCCGGCGGCTGCGCCTTGAGGTGGCTTTGCATAAATCCGAGGCCATGTTCTTTCATGGACCTCGGCGCACGCCACCACCTGGTTCCAGTCTCACAGTGGGAGGCACTCTCATCGGCATCAAGCCCCAGATGAAATATCTGGGGCTCGTGCTCGACGGCCGGTGGGACTTCGGGAAGCACTTCCGAAGTCTGGGCCCCAAACTGGCGGGCACAGCCAACGCTCTGGCGCGGCTACTGCCCAACCTGAGGGGCCCGGATGACTCCTGCAGGAGACTCTACGCGGGTGTCGTGCGGTCCATGGCCCTGTACGGGTGTCCCGTGTGGGCGGACACCCTGAGTGATCGGCACATGCTTCTGCTGCAGCGTCCGCAGCGGAAGTTGGCGTGCCGCATCATAAGGGGGTACCGCACGATATCATTCAACGCGGCGAGTCTCCTCGCCGGATCGCCACCATGGATCCTGGAAGCGAGATGCCTTTCGGCGCTATACAGGTTCCGAAGGGCGGCGCGGGAGCGGGGTCACGATCCCGAGCCCGAAGAAATTCGGGCCGTGAGATCCCGGCTCCACAGGGAAATGGTGGCAGAATGGGAGAGACGACTTGGGCAACCAAGCGCAGGGCACGCCGTAGTAACGGCGGTAAGACCCATCATGGGGGAGTGGCTAGAGAGGCCACACGGCAGCCTCTCGTACCGTCTGACGCAGATGATCACCGAGCACGGATGCTTCGGAAAGTATCTGCGTCGGATGCAGAAAGAGCCAACGTCCGAGTGCCATCACTGCGACGCGAGCGAGGACTCAGGTCCGCACACGCTCACCGAGTGTCCGGCGTGGGAGACGCCGAGGCGGGAGCTTGTGGCGGCCCTGGGAGTGAGGGTTCTCACGCTCTCCACCTTGCTCGCGGCGATGGTTCGCTGCGCGGATGCGTGGGCGGCCGGCGCCTCCTTCTGCGAGCAAGTAATGCTCGTGAAGGAGGAGGCGGGGCGGGAGCGGCAGCGGGAGCGACGAAGGATCGCTAGACAAGCTGCCCGCGCACGAAGGCAACTCGGGCGTCGGAGGTCGATGAACGACCTCCGCCCCCCATGAGCGCCGGCCTGGGGGTGACAGGTGAAGCCGCCTGTCACCCTTGCAGAAGCAGGCCGCGGCGGCGGCGCGCGTGGCGCGCCTCCCCGTTTCCGGGGACGAGTTGGGGACTCTGTGGTCCCCACACCCGAGAAGAGGGCCAGATCGTGAGAGATGGCCCTGGGTCGGCCGGGGTGCGAGGGATATGCCTGTCAACCTCACCTTCGGCAACCGAAACGACCCACAGGCGGCGTGCGTTTTAGTCGGTTCGAGTCCGACATAACCTCCTCCACCGGGTCCGGTGGGGAGGTATCCGTGGGGATTTTGCGCACGTAAAAAAAAAAAAAAAAAAAAGTGACAATACAAGAACTCCCAAGTAGATAGGTAATTATGCTTGCGAATAAGCAAAAAAAATAATTAAAAAAACCGCGGTAGCCTAGTGGTATGGGTAATGGACTACTGAGACGAGGTCTCGGGTTCGATCCCAGGTATTACCGTGGCACACACCAATGACTTTTCGATGCTTTTCGAAGTTATGTGTCTATTTATCGCAGGTTTATAAGTGCCCGGTTAATGGCAACAGGCTCGCCACCTATTACATTGGGACCTAAACATAAACTGGCGAAATGTGGGTGCTAGCACCTCTGCCTACCCCTTCGGGGATATAGGCGTGGGTTAATGTTGTTATATTATAAGCAATTAAAATGTCAGCAATAATTTCGAAATACACATACTTATTTTTATTTGTTTCTTATTCATTTTAAGATTTTGCTTGGAAATATTTGTTTTTAATTTATTTAGTATGCTTAATGGGTCTGTAATGACCGCCTCTATGGCGTGGTGGTAGTGAACGCGACCGTTACGACGACGTGTGACGACGGGGTCTTATAAGTTTGACGTGTCTGTGTGTGTGTGTGTCTGTGGCATCGTAGCTCCTGAATGGATGAACCGATTTCGATTTAGTTTTTTTTTTGTTTGAAATGTCGGGAGTGTTCTTAGCTATGTTTAAAAAAATCGAACCGCCGCTAAAAAATGAGGGAGTACATATTTTTTCTCAACTCCCTCAATATGGGTCTCAAATGAAAGGGCTTGAGTAGTAGAATACCATACAATATGACAAATTTCAAATCCAAGATAGTCGCCACCACATAATGGCGAATTAAATATAATTCATTATATTTCACAACTCCCTCAATATGGGTATCAAATCAAAGAGCTTGACGATTAGATCAATTTAAAAAGTGTAAAATAAAAATTATAGTACAAATTTAAAAAATCCCGTCACAAAAAAAACCATCAACAAGTTGAAAATAAGTTATGTTAGTTAGCCCTATAACTTTGATATACCTAGTAATACTAATTTTGATTTAAGCGTTTTCATTGTCGGGGGAATCTTGGATCGTTCCGATAATATGACGTAGTGCTCTACCAGTTAGGGTCCCCCGACATGACAAGGCTTGGATCAAAATATGTATTATTAGGTATATCAAAGTTATAGGGCACAACTTATTTTCGACGTTTTGAGGGGTTTTTTTTGTGACGGGGTTTTTAAACTTTTAGTGTGTTAATAAGTACATTAATTTCAAATTTTACTGTAGATATAATTTAAATAACTGATTGTAAATATAAAATATGTATTATAGATTTATAATTCTCAATACAAAATTTCCATTAATATTAAACTCATTAACAAACATCGTACATTTTACTGTTATTTTTCTCAATTTTTTGTCTTCTTGCTGTTCATATTTGTTTGCCATTTTCACTTCAAATTGATCTTTCACCTCTGCCCAAGCTTAGTAAGTAGTTGTGTTATGGTAAAACCTTCCCACATAGAAATAATATTACCTTATGAAATTCGAAAACATTATAGTTTTATGGTTAGCTATTTGCGATTTCAACAAGTAAAGGAATTTCAATATTCAAGCAATGGCAATTAATTCTCAACCTTTCGATCTTTCCTTTAATAAGACCGACGACATCGACAAATAACTCGATGTGGACAAAATCAATGCAAATTCTTCGATATCGATAGATAAGACTGATCATTTGGGAGTCTTGCATCAATATGCTATAGTTCTCAATGTAATCTTATTTGTTGAAATTTCACTTCAAATTGATCTTTCACCTCAAATTGATCTTTCACCTCTGCCCAAGCTTAGTAAGTAGTTGTGTTATGGTAAAACCTTCCCACATAGAAATAATATTACCTTATGAAATTCGAAAACATTATAGTTTTATGGTTAGCTATTTGCGATTTCAACAAGTAAAGGAATTTCAATATTCAAGCAATGGCAATTAATTCTCAACCTTTCGATCTTTCCTTTGATAAGACCGACGACATCGACAAATAACTCGATGTGGACAAAATCAATGCAAATTCTTCGATACCCATAGATAAGACTGACCATTTGGGAGTCTTGCATCAATATGCTATAGTTCTCAATGTAATCTTATTTGTTGAAATCGATTAATTAGGTTCAGTTGCACGCAATCAGTTAAGTTATCGCAGTCTTTGATTGTGCCGCGTTATTAACAAGTAGACAATCAGAATCGTTTGATACAGTAAATTAATTGCAATACGGTAGGCAACCGACAGTCTATATTCAGTGTTGGGTGCTTAAAATGTAGCTTTTTCTGAGATCATCTTTAAGTAGGGTCCTTTTTTTGTATAGGACAAGTCAATTAGATTTCGCCTTGCCTGACTTCGCCTTGCCTCAGAAAAGAGGGTCACCATTACTTAGATACATATACCTTGTTACAGTGCTGGTCATATGTTTTGTCACGCCCCGTTTAAAAGACCGTAAGAAGAAGGAAACACGTGGTCTGGTAATGAATTCCAGGCCTTAATGGTACGACAAGGGTAAGAGTCGCCAAATCGCTTGGTTCTTGATCGGATATTCTTCACCGTGTACGGGTGACATCTAAGCCCTACACGTGTTGTCCTGTGTAAGAGAGGGGAGGGTGGGACTAATTGGAAGAGCTCATCAGAACATTCACCATGGTACAGACGGTAAAATACTGCCAAGGACACAATATCTCTATGCATCTGCAAATTTTCTAGGGTGTTTGTGACAACGGAATTCCCAATACTGCGGACCGCACGTCGTTGCAACCTATCGAGAGCATCTAGTAAATACTTTGCTGAGCCATCCCAGAGATGCGAGCAGAATTCCACGTGCTACACTACTGACAAGCCTGATTACAAGATATATTTTTATCGAAATAACATTATTTACTCACTATAATACAAACAGATCTACAACAAAAAACATTTCTGGATGTTTTTTAATTAATTCCATGTATTCGGGTTTACTGAACACTAAAATAATATACAAAAAATCCAGAAATTAGTTTTTCTTTCAAAAGATTCACAAAGCTCACTGGTTTAAAAAAATGCAACTTACTAATGATTAAAGATTGTTTTACATAAAAAATAAGGCTTTTTAATTTATTGAGTCTTTTATCTTTAATTTTATGAATGTCGTGCACAATGTTCATTGTCTATTCTAAGAAAAGCTTCAGATGTGTTTTAAAACAATACTTTACAACCTCCATCGATTGCACTACTCGGTTGACAAAGAAAACGTGCATATATTTTGCAAGATATTAGATAGATATTGGGGATAACTCATAACATGAATCCTTGGCATGGATTATTATCATTCGAGCGCTTGAATTCTCCGTTCCCGTTTCCCATGGAAACCTATTCCCGTTACAAAAAGTAGCCTATGTGTTATTCCAGATGGTCATCTATCCTTGTACCAAATTGCAGTCATTAGAAAGTGATTGAATAATAACAATAAGTAAGAATTGAATAAATAGTAACATCCAAACTTCTTCACATTTTCCAAATGTTTAATAATTATTATATTGTGTTCCACTAATTTATATTTACATAATGTACATGGTAATTATAAAATTAAAAAATAAAAACAATATAGATTATAGTATTTTATCTTTTATTTTATGAATATCATAAGAACCAAACCAGGTCTCAAATTATTTTGCAGACCTATGTAATGGTAACTTTTCCCAATGGTATATTTTTTTTCATTTACCTGTAAACTCTTATATTTATTAGTTTAAATTCTTTTATTGGTTTCATGATTAACTATAACCGTAATCTACTTTAAGTCCCTTTCTAATATTTCAATATAATATTTAAAAAGTTTAGTTTCTTCTAGGCGCTATTTTAACTGCCACTTGTATATTGGTGACCGTGGGCGGTCCTCTTTCCTAAACAGTTTATGCACTAGCGTCTTTGTAATGGAATGTAATATCTATATAGAGACATGCAAATCATTATATTATCTATGAATTACCGTTGAGAACTAAGGGATCTTCTATTGAAGTTCCAGATTCAACAAAAGTTACGTAAATAGAATGTAGTTGTTGAGTTGAACAAATTCTGTTTTGAATAATTTTTGAATCACTAACAAGAAGGAGGCAATTATATTCAATATGTTCGTTGTTATTGAAGACCATTTTAAGATAATTGGTATATGTTGTACTTCACTTACACTGGGACCCACTATTCCTTGAAAGAAAAAGACTCCGCGCTGCTCCATCCCGCCACTACACCAGTCATTGATAAAGTAAATAATGGCTCATAAATCAAAGTTATCTGTTCGAGAAAATTCTATTTTTAACGATGATTTGGACACTGATTTGCTTCATTGGCAGTGTGTGAATGTACGCAATAATTTTAATCAATGAATATAAATGAGACCACATAATTCACTAATCAAAAATACCAGAAGCATAATTATTGTGTGTTATGACTAAAATATTTGCTCATACTTCCTCACCTCATAGATATGTTATAGCAATCTTCTATCTTTCTTTCTTCCATGCTTTAAATACAAAGCATCCTTTTCTCTTTTTTTGGTTATTATACAACCTAACCACAATGCGAAATGGGCAAACATTCTTAATGGGAGGCCAGAATTTTAGAGAAGGGCCAGAAAAAAATGTGTGCTTTTTATTCTGGCCCATTTTATTTTGGTGCTGTCTGTGGGTCGTAGAAATGCAAAATTGGTTGGTCAATCTTTGTCCCTCAATCACTTCATCGCGCTTCTTTGCTCCCGCGGACCGCTCTAGCTGGCCCGCAGACCATACTTTGCTCATTACTGGTCTAGATAGAGTAAATCTCTGTAACCTGAGACGGTAACCTAAATCAGCCGTAAATTAACAGGGTTATTCGTAGGTGAGACGTACTTGGTCGCAAAAATGTAGTTGGGGCCCATGTACCCAACACCCACTTGCATTAGTTTCATAATCAATTGACCTAATTACCACACTATGAACGCCTTCTTCTCTTTCCAAAAGTTTGAACTTCCGTTAAACCCACTTTCCCTAAACCAAAGAATTGCCTACAATCGCACCCTTTATTCGCAAATTACCGATCAATTGATTCTCACCTCGTTCTTTCGTGTTCCTTGTCTATAAATAGCTGCGCCCGATTCATAGTGACCGCAGACCGCAGCGGTTTGACCCCTAAGACAGTAAGACATTGGTTCAACATAAAATGAAAGCAGTGTTTTTGTATTCCCTAAATATGTAATTCTTAGATTTCTGTTTAAATTAGATTTAAGTGCATAATTCATAGAAATCTAATATATATCTGCTTGCAAAAAAGGTTTACCTAGACCTTAAGATCTAGATGCGTGGAAATAATATATGTAATTCTATAATTTACGTGTCTGATACAAAATAATCTTCTTTTATCACACTTCAAACTCAAATATCTATATAAAAACATATGATGACAAAACTATCAAGCAATAAATCATGTTCTAACAACAACATTTTAGTAACAATAACATCCACAGTGATACTAACTACACTACAGCATTAATGGACAAAATTAAAATGTAAACAAATTAAAATAAAGTTGTTGTGCAGTGAAATGACCAACAATGCCTCTGAATTTATGGTCAGCATCCATTTGTCCACAACTCATTGAGCTCGCACAAAAGTTCTCACATCTGCACTTCCGGGCCCTTGCTTGCATCATCAAACGATTTATAGTGCAACGAACAACATTACATTTACTTCTCACTCATAACATTTCAAACAACAATCGCCTTTACAGTTACATTAATAAAGGTGTTGAAGAATATCACACGTGCGTTCAACAGTGGTGCCAAATCAAAATAATAGAATTAAATATGAGTCCAGTTGGTTGAATGTGTGATATATTTATCGAAGCTACATCGAGGCTATTCAGCTATCATACTAATAAAGTAAGGAGATCATAGATTGTGGACTGAGATAAAAAGATTTATAGGCAGATAAATAGATTTATAATATGTGAGATAATCCTTACGCAGATGTCAACATTTAGGCAAGGCCAATGAAATAGGGATACGTTCTCGGAAGGCCTACACTATTGTTGATTAACCTTTTTGTTAAACGTGTTTGGCAAATATGGCAAAATATTGACTATTTTTTTTCTAGTGAGTCGTATGCGAAGTATTTGATAGATATTCTTCACGGTTAACGAATCTGACTGCCACATATAGGCTTCAGTTTGCGTGTTTAAATATAAATTTACAACACTTAAATTGTCAATTGCATTACGCATTGACAGTACCAGATGGAGAGGGAGGGAAGAAAGGCTGTTGAGGTTAGAGAGGGTGGGTATATGCTATTAGTCGTAACTAGCTGATACTTACGGAGTGGGTATTTATTGATGTAAAGGCAGGGCAGACATTGCTTTAGCAGCATTCATATTAATTGGAAATACAACTGTTACAAACGAAATACTTTGAAATCTACCTTGATATGAGAATAAATTACAAATCTCTTCTTTCCACCTATAGAGATAAAGTACTCGACAGATATTCTCGAACTTTACTATTGTGCATGCCCGTAATAACAGGTAAAGGAAGTATAAAATTTTAATGTCTGTTACATTGCGACGTATTTCTGTAGATAAATTTTGTTCTAGATAATTAAGATTTCGTTTAACTTATCTGATATTGTTCCCTTATCCAAAAAATGATAATGAATACATCGTAAATAGAAACTTTTGGCACTTTGTAATATGAAATTAAGCATTTATACTTAGATGATAAAAAGTATTTTGCTAAAGTGGCGATAGCAAGTTAGACTTCCAGATTGTTTATGGGCAACCTGTCGTTATATTTTTTAGGTTATTATTATTATTATTGTTTTAGTTTTTACTGATAAGATAAATTTGCAGGTCTACATAACATTTTAATAAAACGTATTTTTTATAAGCTTTAGTGCTGAATTTACATCATCAATACATCTCTATTCATCGTACATCGTCAATCAAAAACTCATTTAAAGGTTGGAAAAGGAATAATAATATCTTGCAAGCTGATAAAGATGTCGATTAACAACACAAATAGTTTCTTCACTAATACTCAAAAACTATTTACCTATAATTATTTATAATGTTTTGTATTTCTTTTGACCATCGGATATCAATACCGTGACAATGTATGGTTTAATGAAATATGAGGTTTTAAAAATTTGATTTAAATACAAATTATTATAATAACTACCAACAAGTTGTTAAAATTTTATTTTCACCTCGTATCTGTAGAACAATCGATACCGACATCTTGGTGTAGGGATATGTCAGGTATAGGATAATCGGTTACTGATACCATCTCAGTAATGATACAAATCATGTATTGAGCGAGGTGTTGACGCTTGAATACAACCGTAGGCTATAGGGGAAAATAAGCATAAGTTATCTTGTGTAATTCATATCATAAAATAGCCCCAGTTCATATTGGATATGGTGCAAAGAATTTGTGAAGGTGTACTCAGATTAGTTAGAAATACCTAGCTTATAATAATACTACTACTACATCCAAAAAGGTAACCTTCAACTTCGACACGAATATGACTTCAATAAAGTGAAAAATAACTGACTGACGTCTGTCGGTAAGAAATCTCGGTTCATTTACTGGCATTTATTGAAGCTTTCCGAAGTCTGTCCCAATTCAACTTGGTAAGTGCAACTACTGTTTGACAGAAGAGGCTTTTGTGCAATCTATTCTCTCCGTTCCCATAAAAGCAAATTATGGAAAGAAGGAGCAAATGAAATTGTAGTAAGCAGATGGATTTCTAAGTGCTAGTTCGATTTTATATATGCGGGTTCAATTCCCGCTCAGTGCTTTGGTCTGGGTGTTTCTATGTATAATATGTATGTATTTACAATTCTAGATTCCATAACTAGCTTGAGTTAAGCTATGCTTACCATGGGTCTAGATAGCGTTGTGTAGAATGTTATAGATTTATTTATTTAGTTCTTTAAATGGAACCGGGATTATCGCTTCGATCAAGGAGAGAACGTCCTTTACTTTTAAATAATGATTTGTGGTTGGGGGACTATTCTATTTAAATGTTTACCATGTAACACAAATTCAAATCTCAACGCAATGACTGATACGACTGCGCTTTCAGCTACAGTTGCAGCAGGCTGGGAGTAGCGCTGAGAGATTTGTTTCGTAGGTATGCTAACCATCCAAGATGTAACCTAATAAGCTAATAATATAATTATCTTTGTTTCTTTAGCAAATATTATGTACCTATTTATGACATATTTTATGTCATCGGTGAAATTATAACATGAATTATAAGATAGAGATAGAAGCTGCAGATATTGGAGCCATAATTCGGTAAAGATATCTACGTACTCTTCGCTATGGAGCAAAACACGAAAAAGTCGCTTCTATCCTCGCACTTTCTACTATGATCAAATCTTTCATACAAGTTCACAGATTTCGAGTGCTTTAGACCGCCTTTTTTGAAATAATTATAACTAAACATGTTCCTGTATTTTTGTAAGGTTAAGGCGTACCATTACGTAAACCATTCCATAGCATGTACCGACTAGTAAGCACTTGAACAAAGCGTAAAGATTTAAAGAGTAACAAAATATCGGGTATTAGCTATTACAGAATAATATATTCTCACCTTTATCTGTAACTAATCTAGAGATAGGGTAATGTCGCCGGAGACAAGCGTTATAAAGGCCTTTGTTCGACAGAGAGCCAATGATAGGGGTGCAGACAGTACAATAAGGGTATCATCTACCATTATCGATACATTCAACTATTCAGATTATATCGACAAGCCATTGTATAAAGACTTGTGAGTGTTGTGACAGTAAGCCTTAATAGTTGTCTAGCAGATAAATGGTCAACTGTTTCAATCCTTGATTTTATATATGCGTAATGTATTCTGCTGTGGAGAAATGATGAATGATTCTCTTGTTGTCGGTTTCAATGAGGTGTTACGTTGGTTAGCTATTGAATATTATTAGCCTATCTGTAAACGTGTTATTATCTGTCATTAATTTTAGTTCTTGACAGTAATTGCAGGGAATTGCTAGGCATAACAGCAAAAAATACGGAATAATTCTACGGAAATTTGCATTTTACGACTCTTGTGCTAAAAACATGGAAAATGTTTTAGCACCTGTTTTAGGCATCTAAAGGTCTGCCCAAAGTTGCGAAGTCATAGATGACCCCATTCATTAGTAGAAACAATATTTTATATATTTTTAGATCGAAGATTTTATTAGAACATACCTAAAGGTAATTACCCGCGTTTAATAATTTTCCATTCAATAATTCTGTCGTAGTGACTGCACATTCCATTTTCCGCATTCAATCCTAACCACCTTTTTCAGGCCATCAATTTATCTGACTGGGGAGTGTCCTGCCTTCCGTTTGTCGACGCACTATTTCTACTCTAGAACTCGTCCTTTCAATAGCCATCGCTCTTTCGATAGATATAAGAAAGCCCTAAATATTTTAAAGATTAGACTCTAGGTTGCTTTTAAAATAGCTTAGTAGTTGCCTTAAATACAGATAATTATAGTATAATTATTATCCTTAAATTAATACAGACTAGATATAGGTATACGAAAATGGTGTTTCAAACAGTACTTGCAGTCGACACCTGAATACCGTTAGTTTAGAAATACCCATTGTCCTTTTGCGGTGAATCTTAACTTAAGCATACAATCGAGAAATGCTGCCAACGCGAATTAATGTCGTTGGATTATTCGAAAATCTTGCATTTTGGAATTCAAATTTATGGTTGCGGAATAATGGCGAAATATTCAAAATAATATAATTAAAAAGACATATTATATTGATACAGTCTGCTCCTCTCACATCATCACAACTAGTTCAGTATACTGCAACCTGATTAAATAAAATTAGTTTTGATTTCTTTCTAATAATATATTTGCCGAAATTGGCCACTTTGAATATCTGACTATTTAAATTATATTAGAAGCTGCTTTTTGAAACATTGAATGAAGTTTATATTTAAACTTGATGCCTACTTCAATACCAAATTGTATAAACAACTAAACACCATCGTTTTCTGCATATTTACATTATCTCTTTAGTTTTCTTTTTATCGCTAAATTACGATACAATCGTAAAACTAAATTAGATTGAACGGAATGTGTATACAAGACATTTCATAGGTTCGCTGGATAGGTGTTTACTTTGTTTTTAGATTATTTTAGTGTTTAAATACTTTATACACATCATGGTATAGGTAGGTACACGTGGCCAATAGACGTGTACAAAACCAAGGGAATCACACTCGCGCTGCCAAACTTATAAGTATAGAGAGTTTCTGTGCCATCAGCGTAAAAGACAAAGCAGGACAAGCTTTTGATCTTCCCACTGACATTACAAAAACCCTGAAATTTAATGTCATTTTTTGCAGTGTCTGTAGTATTGGTTTTGCTTTAGTAGAAGGTCGAGGGCCAGGTTACACTGGCCGCGGTGGTCGAAACGTTAGGCAAATCACAGACCATGATCGCATTAATTCCCGTTAACATTATTGTAATCATGGAACACGATAGTTTAAAAGTTAATAATTTTACACATGTTGTAGATCAATAACTTTGATTCTAAAAAGCTAATTATACAGGAATTGATACATTTTTGTTTATCAATGGATATCCTATGATGTCCTATGATGGCGAAAGTAGATAATAATTATGTAATAATAGACATTACATTTATCAAATTTTTAAAAGCAGATAATTTTAAATGCGATAGTTTTGTACAGACTGAGCATTCTCAGGTACATAGTGTAGTTTTGATCACGTGATCAGTGTGTACTGCCACCCTTGTTATGAAGTAAACGATTCACCAATAACAGCTGAGAAACATGGCTCGTAATTGAGAATACTATAATATACTAGCTTTTAACCGCAGCTCCGCCCACATCGAATTTTAATTTCACGTAAAAGCTTAACAGACACAGAGCCATTTTCGCAATTATAATATCACCCAATATTACGTGGGACCGAATTTAATGATTGGTGAAATATGGGTGTTAATTCACCTCTGCCTAACCCTCCGGGGATAAAGGCGTGATTATATGCATGTATGTATGTATTATCCAAATCAAGCCGCATCAAAAATCTTCTGGCTGTGTGTGTGCTTTATACTTACGTAGTCTGAGTCATGTAGGTATGTACATTTGAAATAAACAAACTCTCACCTGTCTTTACAATTACATTAGGAAATAACTTTATTATTATAATCAACAGACCACGCTCCGCAGAATCCGTACAAACTAAATCCAAACATTCTTGCATTGTTCGTATACCTTATAACATAATTCGTAACGGACAATTTAGAGTTTTAACACTGATAATACAACATAATGTTAGGGTGGTGCCTAACATTTCCATTAATAAAGGTTGCCCAGAAATTCTTGTTAAACAATGATAACTACATTCGTAAAGAGACGAACCGTAACTCATTCGATTAAATACTAGCTTTGGCGGGCTGCGGGCCGCCTTAATTTCAAGCACCCAACCATTTTACAAAAGCACCTTACAGTGTACACTCTTATTTTTATTATCCAAACATTGTATTAGTCTTCACGGTTCTAGTGAAAGTGGTTACATTAATCTATGGAAGGCAACTAAGCAGATCATAGTGACGCCAAGAAAGTGTTAATCCCATTTTAATATGACTAATCGTTGCATTCACTTGACTGGTAAACTATGGGTGGAAGTGGAATTGATATACTGTTGGATTAGCTCACATATGTCGAGTTTGTTGAGTTATGACTTTTTATTACGTGCGAGCCAGTGGGAGACGTTATGTTGGACTCGAACCGACTAAAAGCACGTAGGTCGTTTTTGGTTGCCGAAAGTGAGGTTAATAGGCATATTCTTCGCACCCCGGCCGACCTATAGCCATCTCTCTCGATCTGGCTCTCCTCGGGTGTGGGAACCTCAAAGTCCCCAATTCGTCCCCGGAAGCGGGAAGAAGTTATGGCTTAGGCTATATAGGTTTATTAGAAAAAGAATCTTTCATTAACTTTTTTTTAAGTGCGTAAAATCCCCATGGATATCCCCCACCGGAGCCGGTAGAAGAGGTTATGTCGGACTCGAACCGACTAACACGCACGCCGCCTGTGGGTGATTTTGGTTGGCGAAGGTGAGGTTAATAGGCATATCCCTCGCACCCCGGCCGACTCAGAGGACTCTTTTATTTATTATGCATATGGCCTGCCTAAAAATATTACTAGCTATATTTGTAAATTGTCGACAGTTGACGCAAATATTAATTGTATATGAAAATGCTAAGGTTATCAATAAATTCGAATTTGTTAAGCTACTTATGGTTGACTGTAGTTAATAAAGACAGTGCCACTTTAGTATCAAGTTGCAATCCAATAGTCTAACTTATGTTACAGTCGGGCTTATAATATGAGATTTTATTACAAATCCCTTATTTATTAATCAGTCGATCGCTGTTAAAAGCTATCAGTTTATTGGTTTTAATGGCGCCTGGTGTCTTCATCGTAAGTAAGTCGTATTTGTCTCTCAATTAGTTACCTTTAAAGATGAAGATTATGTTTATTGGCAAAACAATTGGGTATTTTCCTGTAGTTCCATCCTACAGAATACTGCGGCTATAATAACCTCGCGTTGTGTTCCCGGTGAGTAGGGTAGCCAGACCTCACTGGAGAGTTTTTGTGCTGTCAGTGGGAAGACCAAAGCTTGTCCTGCTTTGTCTTTTACAGTGACGGCACAGAAACTTTTATGCTTACAGGGTCGGCAGCGCGATTGTGACTCCCTTGGTGTTGCACACGTCCATGGTAACCACTTTCCATCTGGTGGGCCGTGTGATTGTCTGCCAACTAAGTGGTATAAAAATAAGTTAAAATAAATTATTTCACTGAGCTTATTAAATTAAGAATGGCAAAAGAGCTATAAAAGTTACGACGATTTTTACTTTATATTTTTCATTATAACTTCCACCCAACTTATAATAGTAAATGATTTGACTATTACATATTAAGAAGTCACAATAAATTATTCCATACAAGTTTCCTTATAACTTACCGTTTTGACGTTTAGAAAAAGTTACTAATTTGACTAGTTAGTCAAATACCCAATTGTGTGCGTGCAATAACTACAAGATGATGCATTTTTCTGTTCTGAAATACATAAATATTATAGATCTTGGCCTGACACAATGTTTTATATTTCTAAGCTAAGCAAGTAACCATTAATTTGGGTATCTGCTATCTAAATCTTGTAATCTTACTCACAAATTTTATACATAAAATATTACATAACATAACATAAACTAACACCTATATCCCCGAAGGGGTAGGCAGAGGTGCTAACACCCACATTTCGCCAGTTTATGTTTAGGTCCCAATGTAATAGGTGGCGTGCCTATTGTCAGTAACCGGGCGCTTATAAACCTGCGATAAATACAAACATAACTTCGAAAAGCATCGTAAAGTCATTGGTGTGTGCCATGGTAAATCCTGGGATCGAATCCGAGACCTCTTCTTAATAATAATAGAGAGTATTATTTTAGGCAACTTAACGTTTAAAAAAATAACAACACCAAACAATAAAAGTACACACGAAAACGATGCACTAATTAATTGGACGCAATTTACTAACAAAATATTAATAAAAACATGTTAATAAAAAAGTTAAATTGACCACATAACTACATCGCGCTCCCCTCGGCTGATTACCATATAATGGTCGTAAATTACGAGTTAGTTGTTAACAGTTTACCACATGCACTCGAAAACATGTTACAGTCAATTTATTATGTGATTTGGTGGTTATTTAAACGATATCGAGTCTTCTACTTGTAAAATAAAATCATATGGTATCTACGAAAAGTAATTTTCGCTCTATAATGTCCATTTGATTTCAATTAATGAATCAAAACTAGCCAATTTATTACAATCCACTGCAGGACATAGGCCTCTCTTATTCTGCGCCAATTCTGCCGATCCTTGCTGAGCCTTGCACATCCTGTCCAGTATAAAATTTGTAATCCGATTCACATATTGAATATTGATAGATAAAAGATTTTTTTTGTAGGGTCAGCTTTGTAATCACTATCGTCGATAAAAGTTATCTAGCAATGAGATATTTGATGATGGTGATACGGAATAAGTTAATGTTCAACTACATATAGTTTACCTATCTACCATTTTTTTGCAAAAATCGTAATCAGATTTCCTTTTGCGAATTTCGCAATAAAGGAAAACTGATTACGATTTTTGACTACTAACTTTTCCAAAAAAAGTTTTAAAAAAAAAGTCATATATATGAATAGTCGAATATCGATCGAATAGACAGACTACAATATTAAGATTTAATATTACCAGCTGCCAAGGGAGTCACACTCGCGCTGCCATGCTAAACATAGCTTAACTAACTTTTGTTATGGAATCTAGAATGCGGATAAACATACTTAGATACTATTTTTTGTAAATACATACATATTATACATAGAAACACCCAGACCAATGCAAATATACATATTCATTCATACAATTATTTGCACTGAGCGGGAATCGAACCGGTTCTCCTGCGTAGCAGTGAATCTAGGGTGAAGCCAAGAAAGTGCTTGTACCACTCCATTCTAGATGATATAGATTCTAAAATGATTTTCCCTATCTTGAAGTAGGTATGTTTTTCAAAAACAATCCTCATGGATTTTAGAGCAGTGTAGGCACCTAACACTGACCTAAAAATATAGGTGTACCATGTAGGTATGTGCTAAATCATCGTATTTAATCTAATGGTATTGTCTGAATCGCGTGATTAATCAATCAATAAGTTGACTGTATGTACTGAATGTTATAATTCTATCTGATCATTGTCAGTGCGTGACTAGCGTAAAACCTTTATTTGGTTCTTTGATATAATACAAATTAGCGTCTCACATTTGAACTCTATCTTGATTTGCCAATATTGATAGCTCTGAATAAAGTATTGTCATAAGAATTATTCTAATAGCTATATCTTGAATTGACCTATTATGTGAGAGTAATGGAGGGAAGGACTAAAATGAATAAAAATGATTGAAGAGTCAATTTCTGAATGAATGAGAAAACAAATTTAGTTATAACCCAACTAAAATTATTCTGAATTCTTAATTTTATGTAGGCACAAAGTAATTTGATGGAACATAGGTCAATATTGTACAAAGTTGAGCTTTAGGTTAAGCTCAATAAGAGTTCGCTCCCAGCAAATCCATAAAACAACTTAGACAATGGTAGTAAGCAGCGATCAAATTGAAATAAACTAAATTGTGAAAAGCGACAGCCCAGTTGGTTTATCCTGATCGCAACTCGCAAATATTGGCACAAGTAGTAAACTCCGACCTAAAATATTGAAACACATGTGTGATTTAATACTAATATTTCTATTCAATTCAATTCCAGTCAAATAGTTTATTTTCTAGAAATATGGTACAACATATTACAAAATGCTTTGTTACCTCACATTCTGCCACATACAGCGTGCATTAAAAGGTAATGTTAAATGTTTTTGTATCGTCCAAGAAATCATTAATTTTCTAATACATTTCTCTCTTCCCATACGGTGTCGCACAATGCAACTAAGGGATAGCGCTGTTTAGCATCAGACAGACATATACAGTTCAGATTCAGCCTCAGATGGATGGCTTGAGTCAACAAAAGTGCCCGGAAGACGGCAATAGGCTCACCCCCTATTACGTGGGAACGAATTTAATGATTGGTGCAATATGGGTGTTAATTCACCTCGGCTTAACCCTCCGGGGACAAAGGCGTGGTTATATGTATGTATGTATGTATTTTATTTAATAACATATATATGTTTATTTTATTTTATTTTATTCGGAAAACAAACAGCATTATAACTATATAATAGTACTACTTACATGACTAAAAACCATTTCTAAGTTTTCACATTTAAATAACAAATTAACACTAGACGGTATCATATACATTATCCTATTGATGACAATTTGGAAAAAGAATAACAAATGAACAATAAGATTGGGAACACATTTGTACGTATTTGACAGCACGTTTGTATTTAGCGGGACTTGTATTAAACAAATCTAATTCCGGATATTCGGACGTTCTGTTCACAAGCTTGGCTGATCTAAGGAAGAAAGAGTTACTTCTATAATTGGTAACACTGCAGGGTATGTGGAGAGGAGCAGGTATTCGTACCGATCTGATTGGGACCTTTAAATGTATCATCGAGAGGAGATATGGGGATTCCACCTTCGATTGTGCTATTTTTAATAGCAGAGCTACATCCGCAGTTCTCCGCCTCGTTTGCAGGGGCAGTAAGTGGTGTCTCCTACAGCTGGCCTCATAAGTATCATCATGTGTGTTGCATTTATACCGCAAGAATTTAGAAAATTTATGTTGTATAGATTCCAATCTATTTATATGGACATCATACCTACTGCGGATTCCAAACCTGTGAGCAATACTGTGTATACATGTGTATTATCTATATATTATTTTTACTAAATTACTACAACACATTAAGTTGAAATATAAATAACTCCTATTTAATAATTCATGCGTCTAGCCATGCTATTAATATATAGCCGACTTATTTTATATCTCGCGTTTCGAGAAAAAAAAAGGCTTTAAACGCGTGGCCTAGCGTGTAAGTTTGAAGTCGAAATACGTTCGCCACGACCTCCTGCTGGGCTGTTGGCACGAACACTAATAACTGCATGTTAATTGACAGGCGATCATTGTCGGCAATCACTTCGGAAATATAAAAAAAAAACTAGAGCGTTATACGATATCTCGATAGATAAAATTCGTAATCCGTTCCACGTATTGAATATCGATAGATAGACATAACACGATTGTTATTCGATTTTTTTTGGGTGTCAGCTTTTTAATCAAAATCATCGATAAAAGTTAACTAGCCGTGAGATATTTGATGATGGTGATACGGAACAAGTTAATGTTCAACTACCTATATGTAGGTAACCTATATTTACCTACCTACCATTTTTTGCAAAATTCGCAATTTGATTTGCTTTGGTGAATTTTGCTAAAAGGAAATAATAATAATGGGATTAATGATGTATTAAAACTTATTTTACGTAGGTACTAATTCGAAATGCGACAGAGTGCTACGCAAAAAATATCCTATAATTTAATAATATTGACATAATAATAGTATTGGTTATAATTTTTTTACACTTAGCGTTTGCGCCATTTTTTAAAGGTGGAATCTTCGTGCCTTTTTATTAATATAGGTAATACGTCATTGAATGCGACCATGGTATAGGTACCTATACCTTTGAATTGCCCGACTTTTCAAGGTCAGACAAACTCTTCGCCAAGGTTACAAGCTGGGATGTCCTTTCTTAGATTCTTGTCTATCTTTATAGTTTCTTTCTATCTACCAAATTTCATCAGAATCGGTCCAGTAGCTAAAGCGTGATGTCGTAAAAGACTCAATCTAGTTATTTTCGCATTTACGATATTAATTTACGTCTGTATCTCGTGTAGGCTCCACCAAGACCTTAGGGGCTAAGCCAACCGATTTACAAGCTAATCTATCTGCTGATTGACTTAGGTACAAGGTTCTGGTGCAGATTTATCTCTCGAGGTGAGGAAGGTGAAAGTATGTTCATGTTGTGTTTGTCAAATATTACATAAGTAGCAACTACAATAAAATTTAAAAAATAACTATAAGGTAACTCACTCGTGAAATTATAGCAAGAAAAGTCACAGTTTGATAATAGGTGCCATTATGTGCCTAATTGCGATGAAATTGTATCTTAGGTGCTTTTATGAAACTTTCGTGATTTTATTGGTAAGTAAAATAATTATATCCATACATAAAAGACCATTAATTAAAATACAGTTAAGTTTTCAAAATATTGACTTCCAAAAATTTAAACAGTGACCTCTAGTGACATCTAGTGTGCAGTAGCTACACTGCTTCAAATCCGACAAGTTATACTATTTTTCATGAAAATTGATAGATGGCAGGTAGTACTGCTTTTAAAAATATTCATTTGAACAATTTCATTTTTGGTAAAAGAAAATGCTAAAAATTTGAATGGCAAATTTTTGATTCCAATCAAAACATTCACTGTGTAAATTGTAATATTTTGTGCTGCCAGATCAAATAATATTTCAGATTCAATAATATTGAATGTAATCGAGTTGTCATAGTAAGTAATTGTCATCATTTTGTCAATAATGTCATAGTGACGTACCAGTACCCTCTCGATGACTCGATGGTGTTTATAATTTATTATTTTTCTAATTGTTTTCTATTTGTTATGCAGTTATGGTGTAAGTAGCAAGAACATGACGTAAGTACTAAGAAGTACTTGAACGAACATCTTCTTCGTGCACCACAACGTTATTTAGAAGTATAAATAGGTTATAAAACAATGACCTCTAGGAGATTGCAACTAACAAGAGATCTTCTGAACTATGTAAAAGTTTTAAAGAATATGAAAAAGGTAGAAACATGCATGCCCTACAGTGGCTATTATTCTACATTTTCACTGGACGCATTTGCAGGTGACCTAATAGATCGGCATCGTACTAAAATGAACAGATATGACGTATCAGAAATAAGAATACAACATTGCAAAACAAGTACTAAAAATAACGTTTCTAAAATGAGCAGTTCAGAAATTGACAACATGTTTACTGAACTTTTAGCAAAAAACAATGACAAACAGATTGAAGAGCATGTGGTGGAATGCTGGAAAATTAGACGATACATAACATTTTTAACATTAAAAAAGCTTTTCAAGCATTACAGTCAAGAAGGTAAACCAGATATGATCTTTGTTCTACAGAGTTATTCATCAAAAATGGATCCCAATTCGTACAATCGTAATGGAGAGTTCCTGCATTATTTAGCTGAAGCTCAATGTATGAGAGGTAACTCAGAAATTGGTCTGACAATATTGAAGAAATGTTACGGTAGATATGAAAGCCTAAGAAGTTTTTACAGGTTATTGTTTAGAGATTTGATTCAAGATACAGTATTAAATAGATCAGAAGCGTCTTTAATGGTATTTAAAAAGTATGCATTAGAGTTTAGTGAAAAGTGGTCTGAACACTATCCCTTGCTTTGCTTTTGGCACATATGCTGGGCTAGTACCTGGTTTTCTGATCAGACTTTGTCTAATGAACTCTTAGAGACTTCAGAAAATCTTCAAAACATTGTAAAAGACAAGTAAGTAAAAACCTTGAAATGCAGTTTTTACATAGATTATTAATTAAGACTAACAGACCCGATAATATAGTTACCAATGATCATATATTTTTAAAGAGGTAGCTATTGTATTAGTGTTTAACAGTTCATTAACACATGGGTAATTCACCTACCTCAATACAATACAATGACTGTCACACAATACAATACATTATAGACAGTGTTACTATTGAGATTAGTAAAGCCCTTTTCCTGTGCAGTGGCATCTGAAGAAATGGGCCAAATTCTACTCTCCCGAAACCACACGGCTACTGCCGGTAACCATTCTAAGCTAATAGATTGATTGATTGATAATAACAATACTTACATAAAGCAGATGTTACATACAAAAACCATAGCTACTTTGCTTACCACCTGGAACTATCTACCCCTACAGACTCTAGTAAGACCCTTATGGAATAATGAGGCTGTATAGCTACTAAAGAAGGCAATACTGTTTGTCTTTGTTCAATATTTTGATGTTTTGCATAGATGGTAACTTTTTTTAATAATTTTACAATCACACAGTATTGTATCATAATATTTAAACAAAAATTGGTTTTTATCACAATACATTATATTCACAGCTGTAAATCCCAGTAGGGGTAGTCAGACATATATTACCACCCATCTTTCTCCATCTATGATTTCTGGTGCCATATAATAGGGTCCTTTATACTAATGTTTGAAATAATGCTAATGTTTGAAAATGTGTTTTCTAGGGCTACAGCATTCAGTATAATGGCTTTAAAAGACTACAATGAAGATGCAGTAGTTCGGTTGTTACAGACTCTACTTAAGTATGACATGATGAGTGAATATGTTGCTGTGTTGCAAGTGCTGTTTAATTATAAGTGTAAGTATTGTCATAGAAATTTATACATGGCATACATGCAGATGTATGCCATGTATACACAATGGATGCCTACGTTCGTGCAAAGTGGATGAGGAGGAGCTGGAAGGTGGACTCTAAGCTCCGAGGGCACATTTAGGATAATACATCTTAAATGATGTGTGTCATAGAAATTTATAACTTATCTAATTTCAAATCTTTAAATGTCAATTGGATTATAAAGTAAGCCTAAACTGAGCTCCTACACTATCCTGCAACCGCCACATACAGGGCTAAATACTTATAATACAGGTACGCCCTGGGAGATCACCAGAAGCGTGAATAACCTGCTGGCATTCATCAATGAGTTGGGGTGGAACAAGTAAAATGCCCACCATCACGCAAAAACCGCACCTTGACCAAGCTTAAACTGATATACTTACTACTACCTACTTAGAGACTTAGCTGGGGATGCCGTTGACCCGCGATTAAACGTGCGAATTTCACTTTCGCGATGCAGGACCAATAGTTATATAGCAGTATCGACGTAGTTCGGCTTGCTGTCGTTAGATGGCGTTAGAAACACGTTACACAGCAGTGCCTTCGTGGCATGGTGGTACTTACAGGTACTTCAATGAGTTGGGGAGGATCGAGTAAAATTTTCACTCTCACTAAAAAACCGCACCTTGACGTGGAGTTGCGGATACCAGCCCGTGATACCATACCAAGCTTAAATTGAAATACTTTTTTTTTACGTATATACCAAGCCTAAACTGATATACATACTACTACATAGATACTTACTGCCAGCAGGGGTGCAGTTGACCCGCTATTCAGCGTGTGAACTTCAACTTCGCGATGCAGGACCTATAGTTCTATAGCAGTATCGACGTAGTTCGGCTTGCTGTCGTTAGATGGCGTTGAGTACCTATTACATCGCCACAGCAGTGCTTTCGTGGCATGGTTGTAGTGTATTCGACTACTAAGCAGGGACGCGGTTTTGAATTCAGCTCATTGCAAATATTTATATGCATTAATTTCTATTTGCATTGGTCTGGTGTTAACCGTGCCTCGGAGAGCACGTTAAGCCGTTGGTCCCGGTTGTCATACAAACATCTGTGGTAATCGATATGTAGGGGAAATGGGTGAATTGGCCCACGCACAATGGCTGAACACCTCAACTAAATGTCCCCATCCGCCGTAAGTGATGGTTCATACAAAATATAACAACGGTGAATATAGTTAGATGTTACCTAGCGGATATTGACTTGAACGTACTTGTACCTTTTAATCAACTCTTTATCTGTAAATGCATTAATCAATCCAATACATTTACTCATTATTATCACAAATATAACATAAACATGTAATAATTATAATCCAAACATATATATTACAATGTTTGAAAATAACGAAGTTTGCTTTTCTAATCAATTTGTCCTCGTGAACTTAAATAATAATTTGAACTCATTACCGACAGTATCAACCTTAAGACATAAATATAAACATAATTAAGTGCTTATCGATGTTAGCAACTGCAGCGAAACAACTCAGACAGAAGTGTCGATACAGGGACTATCTATTTTAAAGCTGCAAACCATTTTGAACCGATTTTGTTAAGTTACTAGCTGTTGCCAACGGCCCGCCTGAAAGACTTAATAATATAATAATTAGCCTATGTGCTATTCCGTTTATTTTATTTATTTATTTATGTACACACAAAACAAATATAGAGATACATAGGTACAAATAGTAGTACAGATCAATCATTGGGCCAAATTTCATCCAGATCAGTTTAGCTGTTTTTGCGTGAAAGAGTAACAAACATCCTGTAACGACGCGCTCTGCAAACGTCGTCACACCGGTTTTAATTCTATTTTTGAACGAAAAGTTTCGGAACGCGGAGTGAATGACATTTTGACGTATGGCTGTCAAAGCACCTTTCTTCCTAGCGTTGAGGCTGGATGGTCGATATTCATGGCTTCGTAACTTAATTTCAATAAATCTCATAAAAATGAGAGTATTTTGGCCTAAAGGATAATAGTTTGTGTCTTCACAACTATCCTCTTGTGGAATTATAGTTTATTTCTGCTCTTAATCTGAGAATATTATGATTTCTTTTGCTATTGGCATTGTTCCAGCAAGTTAAGGCGGTTTCCAAATTGGAACCGTCTTTGCCCTTTTTCTCATTTTCTTTTTGCCTTTGGATCTTTTCTTTGGACCTTTGTCTTCGGTCATCTGCATTTCCTTATGGAGGGTTTGGACTTTTCGCCTCAAACCTGGATGTACCGCATGGGCTTACACTGAAAACTTCGCCTGCTACGAGCTTTCTCGCTGCTGTGTTTACATATACTCGCCGAGGGATGCCGTGAGCTTACTTTAATTATATTTTAAATCTAAACTTCAAAATAACCTAAAAATGCATTGGTGACATAAGTTCATATTGACATAAGATCATATTGACCTAGCTTATAAAACTCTAATTTTAAATTTAAGGTTAGTTATACATTAGGATTGTATCCTTGCAACTATTTCTAAATGCACACTGGAGTGGACAATAAAACCTTAAACCTCACCGTTTGGTTTCATTTAGCTCACCTCCGGCAGATTAAAAGTTTCCAATCTCCGCTGATTATCCTAGGCATGTGTATCTCCAAGGCGCCCGAACTTTTATGGTAATGTACTTACAAACCAATTTTATTTCTATTTCTTTTAAATAGGAGATACAGTAAAACCAATTTTTTTTTATTATTACAATCCACATCCACACTGACACACAGGTTCATCCATCCATTCTCCACAAACTTTCACAATTAGGTACAATGGCCAGAGCTCACTGGAGCTCTGGTGTTACAAACGTCTATAGACCACGGTAACCACTTTCCATGTGTAGAGTGGTGTAAAAAAAAAAACAATTAGTCCCACCCTCCCCTTTCCTACACAGGACAACACGTGCAGGTCTTAGATGTCATCCGCACACGGTGCAGAACATACGATCAAGAACCAAGCGGTTCGGAGACTCTTTCCTCTGTCGCACCATTAAGGCCTGGAATTCTTTACCAGCTCACGTGTTTCCTTCTTCCTACAGTCCCGGGTCCTTTAAGCGGGGCGTGAAAAAGCATATGATGAGGCCGTCAAGCTGAGTGTCAACATTGTCACACGGTATGTGTAAGTAATGGTGACTCTCTTTTCTGGGACTTTGCCTTCAGCTTACCATCAGGCAAGGCGAAGTCCAATTGACGTTTCCTATATAAAAAACAAAAAAACAATACTAGTAGGATTTGACAGCTTTTTCGTACATCGTGATACGCTATTCGTCCACCGCTGTAGCACTCCGTGCTTTCCTCAAAAGACACCCAAGAAATTTAGAGCCCCTTTTGAGCACAATTTAGGTTCGTGCAAGCCGCGTGGTTTCCGGCAGAGTAGAATTTGGACCACCCTATCTCTTCCCATGCGGTGTCAAGGCGACTAAGGGATAAGACTGTTTAACGTCAGACAGATATATACAGCCCAGACTTAGCCAGAGATGCATGGCTCGAGGCAACAATAGTGCCCGGAAAACGACAATAGATTCACCCCCTATTACGTGGAACCGAATACGATGATGGTGAAATGTGGGTGTTAATTCACCTCTGCCTAACCCTCCGGGTATAAAGGCGTGATTATATGTATGTATGATGTTTAGGTTCGAGATATATGTCCCGAGCAATACTGGGGCCCGACCCGACGGAGGCGCATGACCAGACATTTTTAACCCACGTAGTCAGGTAGTCACCAGCGACGGTGACTTTCCTGTAATTTATCTGCGATTACTTTTTTTTATATAGGACACGTCAACTAGCCTGTCTCGCCTGGTAAGCTGAAGGCAATGGCTCAGAAAAGAAGGTCACCATTAAATACTATACCATATTACAATGGTGACACTAAGCTTGACGTTCTCATCAAATTATATTTTTTCCACGCGTCGCTTAAAGGACCCGGGACTGCAGTACGAAGGAAACATGTGAGCTGATAATGAATTCCTGACCATAATGGTGTGACAAAGGAAAAAGTTTCCGAACCGCTTGGTTGGCACCGTATGCGGCTGACACAATAATTTCTCTCGTAAACCACTAAAACACTTATTTGTTTTTTGTTACAGTAAGAAACAGAGATATACGTGGATGTACAGAAATCATCAGAAATTGTCAAGTTCTAGGCGTGACTCTGCCTTCGAATCAACAAGGGAGGTACATTACGATGCTGATCGAAAACAAGAAACGTCCAGATGTGTCCTCTACGAAGTTACCTTTCAAAAACTTTAAACTGAAATTCTAGTCAATGTATCATTTAGTAGTTTTCTGTATATAGTAGGTATACATAGAAATAAATTTTAAGCGAAACTAGATGTGTTAATTAATAATTGTTTACCTCGAGAAGAACCTTGTTTCGGTTGGCCCTTGGTTAGTCAAATAAATCACTACCGTTATAGGCAAGATGGATATCAACATCCGTAGGGATTTTGCGCACATTAAAACAAACAAAAAAGATGGTTCAATACCCGAGAATTTGTTCCAAGTCATCATAAATCTGTCTGGCAATCCTTTGATCCTGACCGGACAGAAATGCAGGTTTTCATGGTTGCGATTCTCCCAGGTCTTGGTGATGGCAGCATAGGTGTCTCCTTTCTGTCTGCGCTACTTTGAATATGATTGTTTAAATTCCACCAAAACATGATTACTTTTTAAATGACTACTCAGAAGCGAGAGTTCTCAAACTTGGGGGGGTCCTTTTATTTCTTTTGCCGACAATGAATAACGGACCGTACACTTCGTCGCTTCGATTCTTACCTACACCTCCCTAATCCGTAGACAATCTTTGTAAACATCTTTTTTTTTTAATTCATAGTTTTTCACCTCGAATGGTGAAAATTATGAATTCAAAAAAAGATGTTTATAAATATCGGACTTCGTTCGGTCGTTGATAATACTCGGCACGGCTTGTACTCGTAGGTACTATGTTGGATGTAGGCATACCTGATAACTATTCACAATATTAGATACATAATACTTGTAGTCCTTAATTACGGTCATATCTAATCATGTTAGTGCTGGTAAATACTAAATAGGCAAGTATGTAGGTATCTATTAATTTGACAATATCCGTAACATAAGTTTAGTAGTCTTTAAAACAATGTCAATACTTATACTTAATCTGGGTCCTTATTCAGCTTGACTACACGCTTCCATATTAGCGAACACATTTTAATTAAGTTGATTTTAGTTTTACACCAGTTCATCTTTAGTAATCAATACAAATCCAAGGTTAGGTACTCAAGTTACGACTGCGATTTAAACTGGCTGTCAAATAGAATAATGCGCTGTTGGTAGTTGGCTACCTTATCTCTATTGTGGAAGGAAACAAAGGATTCTAAATTATAATACCGTCTTCCTATAAACGCGGTCTTATCGCTTATATTGTCATTAATCGATTTTACCTCAGCTTTCATTATTATACCCGTTGATTAACTTCTTTGATTATTTTTAATTACGATACGTTAAAACCGTATTAAACAAGGTGACCAACGTATTTCATATTTTATCAAAGGTGAGACAGAATATAACATTATATGTTTACGGTATGACATGGTAGCGGTAGCTTAGTGTTTGGGGATTCCCGGGATCGAATCCTAGCCATTACACTACCGAAGTGAACCCACTTCGATAGTCAAATCACAAGGCACACAAGCGATTTAGCATAACTGACAAAATTAGGGGGAATATAAGTAGTTTTGGTTACAAAGTATAACAAGGTATTCTTGAAATTAAAAATTGAACATGGGTATAGTAACTACTCGGTTGTCGTTCTCAGATTTTTTTAATCATCAGTGATCGTAGAACTCAATAAATCTTTGTCCGATTCGACAGTTGGCAGAATGGATGTCTTTCTGACTTGGAGGCTGGATCCACCCCTGCAGTAAACAATCATATACAGACCAGTGATATCTACAAAGAATGACAACTGGAAGGCCAATACTCGTAATAACAACTTGTTCAAAATGCAGTCTCGATCTAATCTCAATCTTCCAAACGTCAGAAACTATCCCAATTCCTATGAAAATTGTTTTGGCATTTAGAAGATCGACATTGGATTTTGATCTATTTTTCAGACGCTTCACAAAAAATACCGAATTGCAATAAATATTAACGGGAACTACCACGATCATTGTAAAGTTACATTATATACCTTTGATTTGACTGAAGTTACGACCAAGATACACCGGTCTTGGTCACAGGCACCGGCCTTGGCACTGTAACCACGGCCAATAGGAAAAAGCAAAACAGCTCAAGAGGAACTGGAACCCCTATCTCCCTTACAGCTGGAATGATCCAGCCACTAAGCCATCGAGCCATGCCTGAAACTGTCCAAAATTTCCTATACATTCGTCTTGAGGCGGGAAAAATCGCGTTCGAGTCCCGCCTGAGTTGATTCGCATTTTCCTGTCTTAATTAAGAATATCTAAGTTCGGCTATTTCGTAGTTATAATGAAAGTGGCCCCAACTGAGATGGGAAAGGGGAAGATGACGATTGACAGATGTTCTTGACCAATGACTTATGTAGGTACAGTCAGCATCAGATCGAATTTGACGAATAAAGCACTGAAAATGATCTTAATTTTTTTTTTTTTTTTTTTTAATAATAATAATAATATCTTTATTACCATTAACAAATTTTGCATTACAGTTACAGTGTACACATAATAAATATCTTAAAGTGCAAATGTAAAAATTGTTTTAAGTGATTTATATTAGTTGAATCTCTGCCATCCAAGCTAAGATTTAACTTCCTGTTGACTAATTTTTTCTGAAATTTGGTAAACATCTTTTTTATACCACTTAGGTGGCAGACAAGCACACGGTCCACCTGATGGAAAGTGGTTACCGTGGCCTTTAGCGTGTGTTGCGTTGGTGTGTTGGGGCGTTACACTCGCGTTGTCGACCCTGAAGAAACCATCTTGAAGAACCATATTGTAGACGATTTGGAAAACCGCTTGCGTCTGCGTGAAGGTGACAGCAGTACCTACTCCATGTGGGGCCAGACATGTACCTTATAAAGAAGGAGTCGCTGCCCTGTAGTGAATACTGCTTCGCCCTGTTGAGCATTCCCAAGTTTCTTTGAAGTCAACTTAGCCTTGACTGCGGCACTAGACGTCCCTGGAGACATCGACACCAAGAATCCAGATACTCGAGGAAATGTTAAGCGATGTTCCCAAGAATGGGGGCGCTACAATAAATAGGGTTTTCTTAGCGGTGCAGCGGTATCTTAGTGGGGTTGAAATGAACTAGGTTTAATTGTACCCAATCGGATATTCCAGAGAGTAGTCTCGATTTCGGATACAATTTTCCCCAAAAGGGTAGATAGAGGTGCTAGCACCCACATTTCGGCAGTTTATGTTTAGGTCCCAATGTAATAGGTGGCGAGCCTATTGTCATTAACCGGACACTTATAAACACACTTATAAATACAATTTAAATCAATAAAATAATTTGATTTGCTCATATCAATCAATCAATTAGCTTATCGTAGTCCACTGTTGGACATAGGCGTCTCCCAATATTGGTGATTTGCTTTTAATACTTTACTTTTAAGATTATTTTGTGGCATATCCTAATAGTTGATGAGTCGACATAACATAGGTAGGTACAATTTCAATACTATAATCCAACAAAGGTCTCGATGTCTACACAATAGGTGCCAATGAACTGTCATTTGCTGGGTTATCTTTTACAAACAGTCATTGTAATAATTAAATGAACTTATTTTATACGTGATGTATACTTACTTGTATAAAAATATGTCTAGTGATAAAGGTTAATTCCGTGTTTGATTCGTTTACCTAATTAATAACAAAGGGTTTTGTTGTACGGTGATTGCCAATGAGTACCGAATAACGGGTTATTGTGAGGAAAATAGACGAGGAATATGATTTAATATAGCAGGTTCATTCTATGGTGTTCCACAGGGTTAAATTTTTGGACCATCATCTGTTTGGATTATCATTGTAGCTTCAGTCTAGTGAGATTTTCTCAAATAAAATACACACAGTTGTATACAAACCTTACATTTATTGAGATTTTTCGCAAAATTACATCTAATGTTCAAACTTAATAATAAATATTTATCAAAATCGAGTGATTTCGTTCTCCTTGGGTTTGGATTCAGGAGTGGGAAATTCGAGCGCATCTTTTCTTCGTAGGCTGAACAGCAATCTGTGAAATAAATAATGATGTATTCAGTAAGAGAATAGGTACAATTATTTATTATATTTATATATTTTGGTACGGGTGTACTATACACGAGCGTTGGCAAAATATTAGCCCCACCACTTGTTAAAAGTTCCGCAAAAATACATAGTTGAGTAGGTACTAGCGGCTCAAGTTCCAGCTTTGCTAGAGAATACCTACCTACCTATATCATAAATCCCGACATCAACTACTGACGTAACAAAAATAGCTAAAAACCATATCTGTCTGAATTATGATGAAATTTGAGCTATATCGATGCGAAATATATAAATATAGGATTCATAGATTTATAACTCACTATTGTGCAACTTTAAAACTAAAATACCGATTATATAGTTTCTTAATAGACATAGTTTATTAGATAGTTTCACAGACGGATCACGATTAAATTTAACATTTTGAAACTAGGTAAAATTTATTAAAAGCGAATTAATATATCCTGTAGAATAATCAGTGATTACAAAATTTAAGAACCTAAATACAATCAACTAACCTAAAATAAATTCAACCCGACGTCGACGCTATCTAGATTAGGTAGATAGATACAAAAAATGTAAAGTTTACCCCAATATAGTACATAAGCCAAACAAGATTGACAGATGAAAATGTGTTACTATTCCTATATTTGAAGCGACGATATTTGATTTCTGCCTCTTCCTATTTTTTTATTATGTACCCTTTTTACGAAGTGTAAAAGAATGTGAATATACCGAAATTATATTGTAGGTTTATGGAACAGTGTCTTCTGTAAGTAAAGAATGTGTTGATTTTTTATTAATATGAAATGTTTAGTTTTCTGAGTGTAGATATAGGTATATAATACATAATATTATGTATTATGTGAAAATGATTAGCTAATTTTGATGTTCATAAATATTTGACAAATATATTAACTTATGCCTAAGAGTTTTGTCATATCGTACTCGTGGCAGTAATGAGTTTTAGAAGAAAGATAGGTGAAATTAGGAAATACCTAATGGGAATTTTAGGGTCAATTCAACCTCGAAAACGTTCATGGACCAATTTAGAGATATTTTGGAGCAAGGACAGGCGAACCAGTGTGAAAGGTTTGAAGACAGTTAAGGAATGTTCAGAAAGGGGTAGATTTAATATACGTCTGAATTGAAAGTCTTGAGACGACTATTTTTAGGTATATTTAGGTTTCTTTTTGACCACATAGGTGGCAGATACGTACACCTGATGGAAAGTTGTTGCCGTGGCCTATGGACATGCGCAACAACCAAGAGAGTCACACTCGTGTTGCCAGCCCTGAAAGAAGTTTCTGAGAGTTTCTGTGCTGTCAGTGCAGAAGACCAAACTGGACAAGCCTTCCCACTGACAGCACAAAATCTCTACAGTGAGCAATGGCTACTCCACAGATATCTGATAACATAATATAATCCAGGATATCTGTGGGATTCCCTACATACTCAGCGCCTGGAACACAACAAGAGGATTTAGTATAGCCGCGATATTCTGTAGGGCGGAGGTTACTTTTTTATATAGGACACATCAATTACGCCTCGCCTGGTGGTAAGCTAAAGGCAAAGTCTCAGATAAGAGGGTCACCATTACATATGTATACCATTTTACAATGGTTGTCGCTCATTATTATTTATTTTTTTATACCACTTAGTTGGCAGACAAGCACACGGCCCACCTGATGGAAAGCGGTATTATTGAAAAACTAATGAAGCTTTATTTATTTTTTACCCGACTGCTAATAAAAAATATCAGTGCATAACTGAAATAACTAGTATTCTCGTTGCGTAGCTAAGGTAAATTGCTTGTGTTAGAAGTGGGTTCACGTCGGTAGTGCATTGACCAGAATTCGAACTCCCGACCTCTCGATCGTAAGGCTAACACAATCGAGATTACCATCAACCTCTCCACCGGAGCCGGTGTAGGAGGTTATGTCGGACTCGAACCGACTAAAACGCACGCCGCCTGTGGGTCGCTTTGGTTGCCGAAGGTGAGGTTGACAGGCATATCCCTCGCACGCCGGCCGACCCAGGGCCATCTCTCACGATCTGGCCCTCTTCTCGGGTGTGGGGACTACAGAGTCCCCAACTCGTCCCCGGAAACGGGGAGGCGCGACACGCGCGCCACCGCCGCGGCCTGCTTCTGCCAGGGTGACAGGCGGCTCCACCTGTCACCCCCAGGCCGGCGCTCACACAATCGAGATTACCATCAAAGGCCAAATCTACCTAACAAGCCGATACACTTACTTAAGAATGAGACCAGATGGCAGTCGCTTCCATAAAAGTGAAGATAAACCACATCATGGTAAGCTGAAGTACAGAACTACATCCGGGTTTCAAAGGTATCAATTGAGCAGTCTGACCGTGGAAGTGCCTCCGCCCTACAGAATACTGCGGCCATAATAACTTCGTGTTGTGTTCCCAACGGTGTAGGGTAGTTAGAGGTCACAGGAGAATTTGTGCTGTCAGTGGGAAAACTAAAGGCTTGTCCTGCTTTATCTTCTACACTGACGGCACAGAAACTCTGTGCTTACAGGGTCGGCAGCGTGAGTGTGTTACACACGTCCATAGGCCACGGTAATCACTTTCCATCAGGTGGGCCGTGTGCTTGTCTGCCACATAAGTGGTATAAAAAAGAAAGCATAAGCTTTATATTCACCCAGATGATGATGAATATCTGTCAAATCCGCAAGTATCTATAGTCATACTGTTAACTGTAATCTAACCCAGATTTTGTTGCAAAACATCTATTGGTGCTCTTTGTAATTTCGAATTAACAATGTAATCAATTTCGTTGTTTTACATCGACAGATTTCCGCGATGACAACATATTTTACCTAGTTCAACATTATCTACTTCTTTATTTTCTAATGAACTATTGCTTATTGCATTGCAAATGAGGCATTAATGTTAACTGAGACATTTATATTAACTTGAGCTAATACTGCCTTTTTTTGCAACAGTGTTCTGTTTTAGGTAGTTCTGATCTAACAGTCTATTTTTATTGCATTGCAAAACAGTCATTAATATTAAACACTTTTTTATCAACCTCTCCCAACACTTCTTATCCATTTTTCCTTCAGTCTTTTCTTTAGCCTCTGACGCAAAAACGACGGGTTGTTATAATTACTATTATATGTTATGCTTTAGATATAGTAGTTTCAGTTCTTCCAAATATAATTATGAGCAGCATTAACATAAAGCTGTAAGCATGGAATCAATTTGAGCCACGTTGATTTTTGATAACGTTTTTTTAACCAGTGCTATACGACGATGAAATACAACTTTCACCACCCCACATCCTCTGAAGAGTGTCATAAGAGGTTACTAACGGAAAATTGCGCAGATGATATAGTGATATCATCTTCGTATTTTTCTCGCAGTGGCGAGAGCAGGAAACCTCGAAATAAAACCCTGTACCAACCCGTCAGGTCAGCGCAAAAACAGGTCAAAACCTCCCAACATTGGGAGCCAGCAGTGGATTTCGATAGGCTAATTTATTAATTGAATATTATTTAGCTTGCCTTGTTAATAGTCGGGTCAATTTTTTACCAATACCACTGTTCTCTGTAGGAACATACAAGCATTTACGATAAACTATCTATTATTTACCTCATTCAAGAACCCGGTTATTATTCAGGAGTCGAACGATAAGAAAAAACTTCAGAAACATGCGATGCGACGGATTGAAGGTCTAGATAGAACCGTGTAGAGCAAGCGATGCCTAAGGACGATGCCTAAGCTAGTTAAAATATGTAGCTTATTTTAACACAAAGCCAACATAGCACAGACCTTTGCTTTGTTTTCAGACTTCGCCAAGAATATTATATAGGTATGAAGTTTGAACAATAGACTAACCAAATGGCTATTGTGATTGAAGTAACTGAAATTTCAAACTATTATCTTAGTAATACTAGTTTCACAATTTGTTATTTATATAATGGACGTAGCAAGGTTTTCATAACTTTGCAATTAGATGTTATTAATAGTAATTTATATTAATAATGAAGCTGCAGGATTTTTGCTTATTGAACATGCAATTTCTGATATTTGCTATATAAACCGTTTGCCATATATTTTCTATATTCGTATATGCCGCGTGGTTCCCGGCAGTGTAGAATTTGGACCACCCCATCTCTTCCCATGCGTTGTCGTACAAGGCGAATAAGGGATAGGGCTGTTTAACATCAGACAGATTTATTCAGCCCAGACTCAACCTCAAATGCATGGCTTGAGTCAGCAATAGTGCCCGGAAGACGGCAATAAGCTCACCTATTCCGTGGGACCGAATTCAATTATTGATGAAATGTGGATATTTATTCACATCTGCCTAACCCTCCGGGGACAAAGGAGTGATTGTATGTATGTATACTATATAACATCGCGCTATGAATCTTAGTAGCCAACTAATTAGAAAATAAGTGGAATATAGCCGAGTATGGCTGGTGAAACCGTTGGGCACACTTTGATAACGGAGCTAGTCAATTAATAGATAATAGTATATAGACAATTAATAGTAATATAATAATAGAATAAGTATGATAGTATGATAGAAATTCAGCGCAAACATCTGTTAATTTTAAGTATCATCATCGTCATCATCATCTCATTGCCAATTTTTACTGCGTCTAAGGCTTGCATTTTGGAGCCCAGCATTTGTTCTCCCATTTCCTTGTCATTGCGTTCACTTGGTTTTTGTAGGAGCGATTCGTGGTTATGAGTCAATCAGCACGGCCGCAGACTTGTCATAGGCGTATATAACATGACATAACATAAACTCACGCCTATATCCCCGAAGGGGTAGGCGGAGTTGCTAGCACCCATATTTCGCCAGTTTATGTTTAGATTCCATTGTAATAGGTGGCGAGCCTATTGCCACTAACCGAGCACTTATAAACCTGCGATAAATACACACATAACTTTGAAAAGCATCGAAAAGTCATTGGTGTGTGCCATGGTAAAACCTGGGATCGAACCCGAGATCTCGTCTCAGCAGTCCATTACCCATACCACTAGGCTACCGTGGTACCTAATAAGTAAATTATTATGATTTTATATTTATTTATTATCATCATTATCCTGCTGAATGTAAATGAAATAAATATGCAAGATTTATGCATATAATAGCATATCACTGAGGCGTGGCTGCGTAGGATAAGTGCCATCATCAGTGCGTTCACCGTTACGCGATTGCTTTTTTTTTCATAGACTACCTCCTATTTTAGTTTTTTTCCTTATTGTGATGTGATGACTTGTGTATTCAATCTATTTTTAGTTATCCATTGATGACTCTAATGTACAGCTAAACTCGAATAAGTTTATGTGACATTTGTATGTGTTTGTATGTATCTTACGTAAGAATAAATAAATAAAAAATCTAGGCAAGGTTGCCTGGGCTTCGAAGATCTTGGCGGATTACCAAACATCCCTATTTGTAAGAATAAGTAGGTACCTATGTGGATTTACATTGGATTAGATGTGTCTCTGTATAATATTGACGGACGGTCTGTCACGGCCTCGTGCGAGAATATATAGTATTTTAGTTCCTAAGTGAAATTTCCAAAACAATCTCTTGTACATAAAAGCATATTTGGATTCATAAAATATTAATTTCCTTATTATTTACTCTAAAAAACTGAACGAAGTAGATAATGCCACATTCGGACTCACATTCTACTTCTCAAAGTGGTGCCAAATAGCCATCAAAAGTCATGCTTATTTATTATTTGACATTCAACAATCACAATCATAGAAACAACATTATTACGAGACTTATTTAAAAATCAAGGTCTAACAATTTCCCATTTCAATTATGATTCATATTATGATGAAAAACTCACCATGAAAAAAAAAACTATCTTAGGATCAAAGAGGTCGTAAAAAGTATAAATAAAAATAGAAAATGGCGGTTCAGGGTTACAATAGTGAAATCAATTGATTGACAAAATTGTCTATGGTGAGGGCAAGCGGTCGAGTTGACCGCAAGGTCGTTTTTTGTGGTGATGTTGAAATGAATGCAATTGGTTTAGCAACGCGGCTTTGATCTCGTTTGGTGGTTACAGATGCAAGTAGGCACGTCAATATTATAAAAGATAATTCGCACGTCGGGAATAAAATCGGATTACAGGACACATCAGTTTTTCACAACTATCAGTTTCCCGCAGTTCCTCATTCTACCTATTCCTGGAAAAAAGAGGCCTATAAAACAGCCAGATCCGTTGCATGATTGAATAATAACCATTCAAACAATTAAACATGCAAATATCTTCATAAACTATCATATTTATAATATTTTTTATATTATTAGTGGTATCTGGAGCTTTCTTGAATTTGAATGTTATAGTACCTTACCTATCCAACTAATTATAGAAAGTGGCTCAATTTAATTAATTGTCTCCGTTTCGAAGGTGATTATGCTTTTATTCGTATCTATGTCAGCTGTGGTCTAGAGGGTGTATTCCTTAACCGATTTTCACCAATTTGGCACACGTGATCTTTGATTTAAAACTCAACTTTTGTCCAGAGCTTTTTATAGAAGGCAAAATGAGGAAGAAAAATGAGGACCACTGGAGTTGATCCCTATTCTAACAAAAAAATTAAAAACAAGACGGTTACCATGGCAAAAGTTTGCGGATCAACCTCTTACAAAATTGTACTCAAAGACACTTTAATCAGACCACTTGTATTTTAAGGATACCTACCTGAAATGATAAGAGGTAGGTGGTTCCAGGCAGAGTAGAATTTGGACCACCTCATGTCTCCCCATACGGTGACGTACAAGGCGACTAAAAGAAAGGGCTGTTTAACATCCAGACAGATATATACAGCCCAGACTCAGTCTCAGATGCATGGCTTGAATCAACAATAGTGTCCGCAAGACGGCAATAGGCTCACCCCCTATTACGTAGGACTAAATTCAATGATTGATAAAATGTAGCTGTTAATTCATCTCTGCCTAGACATCCGGGGATAAAGGCGTGATGTATAAAAATACAACTTTGTCGACTGTAGTTACTACATTTCCAGGTAGGTACTATTACAAAATGCTACTTACATTAAAATAGCTATGGCGGGGACGGCAAGAGCGGCACTTATTAGGTAGAAAGCACCGGGCATCGTGGACAGGGTGCTGAGGTAGACCTTGCTGTACACGGGTGAGTACACAACAGGTACCAACGCTTCGGATATGCTTATTAGAGAGCTTGTTTTACCTGTAAACAAAATTATAAATATTACTTTAGTTACTGTCGGTCACCTTTCGTAAGAAGACATAAGCTTAGTGGTCAAGGAATCGGCTTAGAAATGACCATTACAGACGTGAACCCACTCTAAATACGAGCAATTTAGCTTAGCTGGTAAGGTTAACAGGAATACTTGTAACTTCGATTACTAATTGAATGAAATTTTAAAGTATTTAGACAGAATCATTGATTAAGATTGGAAAAAATTGAATCGGTTCAGGCAGGATTCAAACCGGACAATTTGGATGGCTTCAGGCGTGGTTCAGTGAATGGTCAGAGTATTCCTCCTATAACGGAAAGATTGCGGATCCAAATCACGCCTGAACCGATTCAAGTTATCCTGTCTTAATCGTAATTCTAATATTCTTACTAAAAAAAATAACTAAAATCTTATCTGTACTGTACCTACATCAGAAACGGATTAAAACAAAGGTATTAAGGCTTTATTGGAGCAATGACAAAGAAATCCGGTCGTGCGCTACAAATGTCTTCGGAACCCAAGCCACTCAAGCCAACCGAACCCAAGTTAAAAAAACACAGAGATGATTTTCTTTTGCATTCGACTTTATTTTATTTCTATAGAGTCGTTTGTTTTTGCATATTCATTTTGTATTTATAATAAACACCTCAACAAAGTCTAGGGAACAAGATGACCCCAATTATTTTTTTTCGTGTAAATCTTGTTTTGCAAATAACTGGCAGCAAATAAATAAAAATAGAATAAAGTAGATTACAGAGTTGTTCGAAATTTAAAAATAAATTTAAATAAGTAATGATTTTCGAATATAGAGGGAAAACTTTTAAAAGTGTTTGATTGTGCAGTTTCTCTGAGGTAAAATAAAAAATATTTTTTTTGATTGTAAATAACGTTTATTATCAATAATACGTCTTTTACGTATGGTTTGTGCATTTTTGTGACTGTAGTCATCATGTCACGTCGTCATTTAAGTCGCGAAGAGATGTTAAGGGCTGTTGGTATACTGCAAGCTGGACAAACTCAACGCGACGTAGCGGATGCTGTCAACACCCAACCAAGCGTAATTTGCAGATTATGGGCACGCTACAGGTCTACAGGGGATGTTGCCGAACGTCACAGGGGACGAAACAGGGTTACTACCCCGCGACAAGATCGTTTCTTGCAAAATTCCGCAAGGCGGCAACCCACGATTACTGCTCGTCAGTTGGTCGCAGGCCTCCAGTCTCAGCATCAAGTGGTTATTAGCGATCAAACTGTCAGAAGAAGACTACACGAAGCCAATCTTTATGCTCGCAGACCGCTTAGGGTTCCAGCTCTTCGACGTGGAAATCGAGGTCGTCGCTTATTGTGGGCTAACGCACATTTACAGTGGACCGACCATCAATGGGCACGGGTTCTGTTTTCCGACGAATCTTGCTTCGGTTTTCATCCTGATTCGAGAAGAGTGCGTATATGGCGAGTTCCTGGACGTCGGAGATGAAAGTTCATCATTACCAAGGTGGAACAATCATGGTATGGGCTGGAATTCGCCTTGGTGGAAGGACCGACCTCGTTTGGATACGGGGCAATTTGAATGCAAACCAATACATTCAGGAGGTTATACACCCCATGGTAATCCCTCATCGACAGCAGTTCGGTCAAGATTTTATGTTCATGCAAGATAATGCACGGTCACACACCGCGAGGGTAGTGGTCAATGCGTTAAGCGAGCACAATATGACGACGTTGGAATGGCCTGCTCAGTCTACCGACCTCAATCCCATAGAGCAATCCTGGGATTTGCTTGGGAGAAGAGCTTTCAGTGATTCTTTGGAAAATCTGAACACTGAAGAACAACTTTTTTTACACCTTCGCAGTGTATGGAGCCATATTCCACAGACGATGATTGACAATCTCATACTAAGTATGCCACGCCGTTGTCGAGCTGTTGCTAATGCTTTAGGAGGTCCTACAGATTATGAAAAACGTTTAAAGTACAGTTAATTACTGTATTTCTTACTACCTCGTTATTTTTATGCCTAATCAGAGAAGGTTGTAATACTCAATATTGGCACTATTCAATTCTTTCTTAAAAAAAAAAAAAAATTGGTATGAAAATGTTTTTATTAAAATTAAAATTAAAAACGGTATAAAAATACCCTTCTATTGATATAAAACACTCACTATTACAAGAAAGGGTTTTTAAATAAAAACTAGAAATGTCCTTGTTCCCTAGACTTTGTTGATGTGTGTATATTGCTCATATATGTTATACGAATTATATTACCGTACCAGTCGCTACCCACAGGGGGTCCAAACCTAATCTTTAATATAAAAAGAATGGTCGCATAATGTGAGGTTGAAATGGGGGCACATGTTTTCACGGTTTCTTGATAAACTGCAGTTGGTGGTTCAACAGAAGGTACGTTACAGAAAGGATTCAAAGTATAATGATAAGAATGAAAGTCGTAGGTATTTATATTTATATGGCTAAAAATTTTGTATATTGTACAATACATAGATACAATATGGGGTTCTTCAAGAGGGGTATCAGAAGGTTCTTTCAGGGTCGGCAGCGCGAGTGTAATGCCCCTGGTGTTGCATACGTCCATAGGCCATAAGTTGTGCTTCTCTATCACCAATATGGTATAAAAAATAAATATTACCTGTTTCAACTAAGTAGTTGAAACTTAAGTAAGTCAATATATTTTATACCTTATATCTATGTGTGATAAAATACAATTTTATTATTTAATATGGTTAGTATTTTTTTATGTTCAAAGCTTAGTACGCATTAGCTGTTATTTTATACGTTACAATAGACGTTTAATTTTTTATTTTTTTTATAGCAGCTAGCTAGATTCGAATAGCAAAATATGTAACTGGTCAGAGATTTATAATCAAATTAAAAATTCTGGGTATTGCTGTGTAAAAAATAATAAATAATTAAATATGTACATAGGCAATTAAGTAAAAACAATATGTAAACGCTATTTTGACTATTTGCTAGCTTGTGTTATGGGTTATGCGAAGTGGGATATGGGAATAATTACTTAGATACCTACATTTTCTTTAGTAAGTACCTACATAGTAATATTATACATAGAAATACCATGTACATAAGTATTTGTACTGAGCGGGAATCGAACTCAGTACCTTCGACGACGTAGCAATCCAACGCTTAACCGCTACGCCACAGAGGTCGTCCTATTACAAGTTAAGCTTAGTTGGTATCTAGTAAATTCTGGACTGACTTGGACCCCCAAAACATCATTGGAGGGCCCCAAAACACTCTTGATTGATGTATAATAAAGAATACGCAAGGAGGTAAGGAATATCTATGGTCACATGAGACTTAGGCAAAGATTTGCATCGTATACCTATGTAAGTATACGAGTGTGATTCTCAATCTCAAGTATGCTGTGACTGACAGAGACAAACAAGAGCATAAAGAAAATTATTTAATATCTATACTTAGTCTGGCCATAAATACTGTTACAATTAAAATAAGAAAGATATTACATTTGAATTTGGAATCTGTCATTTTTATACGATTGTTCATTGTGTTTTCTAATTTTGGCGCCAATACATTGTACAATATTTTGCTATATTAAAATGGAGTGGGGTGATAAAGAAAACCGAATCACTGTGATTGCATTACACAAAGTTGGTATGGAGCCGAATGTAATTTTTAAAACTCTCCATACGTTTGGTATTAGTCAAATGTTTGTATACCGGGCTATTAATAGGTACAATGAGACCTCCTCTGTTTGTGACAGAAAAAGATCTGGCCGTCCACGTAGTGTTCGTACGAAAAAGGAGGTCAAAGCAGTAAGGGAAAGAATTCGAAGAAATCCTGTCCGAAAGCAAAAGATTTTATCTCGGGAGATGAAGATAGCACCCAGAACCATGTCGCGCATTTTAAAGGATGACTTAGGACTTGCAGTCTATAAGAGACGCACTGGTCATTTTTTAACTGATAATTTAAAAAAGAATAGGGTGATGAAATCGAAGCAACTACTGAAGCGGTACGCAAAGGGAGGTCACAGAAAAATTTTGTTTACGGATGAGAAAATCTTTACAATTGAGCAACATTTTAACAAACAAAATGACCGTATTTATGCTCAAAGCTCTAAGGAAGCTTCCCAATTAGTCGACAGAGTGCAACGTGGGCATTATCCGACTTCAGTGATGGTTAGGTGGGGTGTTAGCTATGAAGGAGTGACTGAGCCATATTTTTGTGAAAAAGGTATCAAAACATCGGCACAAGTGTATCAAGATACCATTCTTGAGAAGGTAGCTAAACCCCTTAACAACACCAAGGTCAATAACCAAGTATGGTCCTTCCAACAAGACTCAGCGCCGGGTCATAAAGCTCGGTCCACGCAGTCTTGGTTGGAAGTGAACGTTTCGGACTTCATCAGAGCTGAAGACTGGCCGTCGTCTAGTCCCGATCTTAATCCGCTGGATTATGATTTATGGTCAGTTTTAGAGAGTATGGCTTGCTCTAAACGCCATGATAATTTGGAGTCCCTAAAACAATACATACGATTGGCAGTCAAGAATTTTCCCATGGAAAGAGTGCGTGCTTCTATTGATAACTGGCATCAACGTTTAAAGGACTGTGTTGCAGCCAATGGAGACCACTTCGAATAAGCTTTTTATATTTTAAATTGTTTTATATTTATGTATTAAACTAACACACTGTAAAAGTAATAAATATTATTTGCAATAAAAAAAAATGTTTTTTCTTCGTAACAATATTTATGGCTAGACTAGGTAGAATCGTAATATCAAAGTTCACAGAAGCTATAAAATTAAGAGGATATTATTGAAATGATTTTTAAATGTTATGATGAAAAATCAAGTATTTTTGCGAAATTTTTCCTGTATTGAATTAGGTATTGACAGTTTATATTTTAGATAATCAATAAAATTTACGTCAATACAAATTAGTCAATAAATTACTCAAATAACCTGACCATGACCGTTCCCGGGGCAAAAGTGCCCATCACACTCGCCGGTTTCCACGCTGGATTGCAAATGGAAGGGTAATTTTAGATTATCCTTCCATTTGCAATCCTATTTTTATACTACTTAGGTAGCAGACAGGCACACGGCCCACCTGATGGAAAGTGGTCACCGTGGTCTATGGACAAAACCAAGAGAGTCACACTCGCGCTGCCAACCCTGCAAGTATTGAGAGTTTGTTTGCAGGACAAGCATTTGGTCTTCCCACAAAAACCCTCCAGTGAGCTCTGGCTGTGACTCACCGTCGGGAACACAACACGAGGTTATTATGGATGCGGTATTCTGTAGGGCGGAGGTACTGCCCCAGTCGGACTGCTTAATTGGACGGGAATACCGTCGTGTCCTACCTCCATCTAACTAAAACATTGAACGCAATCTGAAAACTCCTCTTCGTGGATGATTATTTAGGATATTAAAATGAATTCCAGAAGTTGATCACATAATATTATAATTATGAGTAATGACTGTTGTTGAACTCAATTGAGACGGGAATGTCGTCGTGTCCAATGGCAATTAATTGGCGATACCGGAGGTTTGTATTTAGACTAGTCGGATTTTAGAGGCCTTCAACTACCAGTAACGACTATCATAGAAGTTCGTACGGCAACCGGGACCGATGGCGACGGCTTAACGTGTTCTGCGAGGCACAATCAGGCGATACCGGTGGTTTGTAGTTAGACTAGTCGGATTTTAGAGGCCTTTAACTACCAGTAACGACTACCATAGATGTTAGTACGGCAACCGGGACCGATGGCGACGGCTTAACGTGCTCTGCGAGGCACATACAGACCTATGCAAGTCCATATTCATGAATAAAAGGATTTGCAAAAGCGGGGATCGAATACTAAAGTTATAGTGAATAATAAATAAATAAATATTCCACGACATTTTAAACAACACTATCTTGAGTCAAAGTTAGCACAGTTTAACTAGCTTGTGTTATGGAATCTAGAATCTGGACTAACATTCTTAGATAGGGAATTATTTTTTTTGTAGATACATATATACACATATAGGTATATTATGCGCAGATAGGTACTGATGGACTGAGCGGGAATCGACCTCGCGACCCCTGCGTTGTAGTCAAATGCTGTACCGCTATACCACAGATTCTGATATTTTTGATATTCACGGTTCAGATATTTTAAACTATAGAAAGTTTTCATTTTAGTATAGTTGACCTGACAAATTTAGAAATTATGCCAAAGGGTTATCAAACGGTGCCGAGTGTCTCGTACGATTATGTCACTACTGCTATATTTTGTAGACTGTTATATAGTATGTTTGAACACAATTTCTTGGTTGCACATTGAACTGTGTACATGCTACCTAGGTACTAGTCCTACTGTAAATCTGTTGATGTACAATAAATAATTATCTATCTATCTAAATTAATTATTTAATTTGTGGATCAGTTAAATGAATAGACTGTGATAAGTGTGGATCAAAATGACATCAACAAAACTCAATACCTAGGTACTTTATTTCAGTCTTCAAAAGTATTACGTATTTTGTTATCGCAGCAACTAAAAATATTCTTTCTAAATTAAAGTAAGACAATACATTTTCCATATCTTTTGTTCTTTGTTTCAAATGAAGGATAAAATGCGTCAAAATTGTGCTTTTATTATGATACACCTATCTAAATTATAAATTATTCTATAAACAATAGTACCTATATATAATCGATTATTAGTAGATCATTGGTAATCGATAAAGCATGCCTAAATTTTGAATGGTAGGCATTAGCAGTTATTACGCAGCAAATAATTGCTACCTACACAATGCTATGTGGTAACATAGTAGGTAACAATGCTTACAAAAGTAATGCTTATGTTACTTATACACGTCATATCAAATAGCCGGTATTAGGAAACAATAAGTACGATTATATAATATTTTGTAATAATGAAAAGACATTGCTTTAGTACCCAGATAGAATATACAATTTAGATAAAGCGAGCCATCTATCAATAATTCATAATCATTTATCATCATTACATTTATCATAACTCACTACCAGCTCAGGTATTTCCTTCTTCCTACAGTCACGGGGCGTAAAAACGCATATGATGAGGCCGTCAAGCTGAGTGTCACCATTGGCACGTATTATAATGTAAGTAATGGTGACCCTTTTTTCTGAGACTTTGCCTTCAACTTACCATCAGGCAAGGCGAAGTCTAATTGACGTGTCATTTATAAAAAAGATCCAGGCGTCAATTTTCCGATATTCTGCGCTTTTTCGTTCTTAGGTGGTTTATTTCGGCTTTTATGAATGAATTCTGTTCTTCCAATGGCGAGAGAAAAGCGTGTGTTAGGGCTACGTCTATTAGTAATGACCTGTTGAATAGCCAGGTGCCTTGATCAACTGTGAACAATCTTTAACAGACAAATTGGGATATCGCAGGCAATCACTGCCTCCAAAACTATACTGCGTCACAAATTGCGTCACACAATCTCACAACATAGGTAGTCATTGTATCTTATCTAGACAATTTCCTCCGGATGTTGAGTGATAATATAAATAGGAAAAAGGCAAAAGTACACAATAACATCCTTTAGCATCCACATGCCATAGGAACCATGTATACAAGTATCTAGGATTGCGTTACAAACAGAAGAAAGGTTGGTGAAGTTTTAACAAATTATGATTGAAAATATATGGTTTTTTTTTATAGGACACGTCAACTTAATTTCACCTCGCCTGATGGTAAGCTAAAGGCTCTCAGGAAAGAGGGTCGCCATTACAGACACTAAGTGTTACAATGGTGGCACTATGGTGTTGATGATGTATGGTGATGGTGGGATTAGTTTGAAGAGCTCATCAGCACACTCACCATGGTAGAGACTGTAAAATACAGCCAAGGAAGCAATATCTCTACGCATCTGCGAAGGCTCGAGGGCGTTCGTGGGTGTTTCTCCATAGGTCTATGTATATGCTGTGATCCAAGTTTAAATGCAGTCCGAACTGTGTGTTACTGAATTGTAGAATTTAGTTGGATATATTAGAAGGATCAAAAGGTTTTAATTGAGCTTTTCTTCTGTAGTTCAATTTTTATTGTCTATCCAAAATTTTCCAGAAGTTCTAGTCAGAGGATGTGCAAATTTCATTTTGTTATTATTTTCTTTTGAATCAAAAAAAGAAATATAGAATCCTTGAGTGGATGAAAAGATGATATCTGACAGGTATGTATGAAGGAGAATGATATGATGTGCCGACCCTAAATAATTGGGACAAGGGCAAGTAGCTGATGATTCTGCTTAGATAAATAATCGAAAGATAAGAATAAAAATACTTTCGCGCTTATAATACTACGACGAAATTGTGATTGTTCGTGCCTTTCATAGTAGAGGTACGCAAATTGTAAATAAAATAAATGAATAACACTGTATGAGTGTTATTCGTTTATTTTGCGTTACGTTACTTTATCAGTTACGACAGTTTTTATCTCTGACAGCTACCATTCATTGTCTTAAGACGTTTGCAAATAGAAAATACCCCAGGTAGTCCTGCCGCAGTGCGTACAATTTTAATTTGTATTTACTTGTAATTGAAATTGATAGACAATTGCTTTTCTATTTACTTTGTAATAGATATTACTATGTAAATGTTAACAGCGATTGTTTTGTTTGACGCTATTTTACTTAAAATAATTTGTTTGATGTAAAAAAGTTATTGATTTATTGAATGAAAGTTATTCATGAAATCAGTTTTTTATGCCACATAGGCTGCAGACAAGCTCAGGGCCCTCCTATGGACGTGTGCAATACCAGGAGTGTCACACTCGCGCTGCCCGCCCTGTAGAAACCGTCAATGCCCTTATTGAAGAACTTCCACAGGAAGTTCTGCGGGGTGTATGGAATCCCACTAAGAACTTCGAGGCCAAGCTTGCCATGATTGATGGTCAAGGCAGTAGAACAGATTACAAAGTCATGATAAAAAACATTCAGCCGAATTGAGAACGTTCTTGAAAATTGAGCACGGTACACGAATTTAAAAAAAAAACTGCTCTACAAAACTGTCATCCCAATGTGCGATAAAGAAAAATGTTCTACTGATTAGTAGGATGAGAAAATTTAAAAAAAACAGTGATTTCAGTTCATCATCACAATTTTAACTTAATCTTATACAAAGATCGACTGTATAACTTGAAGTTCAACGCCACGGTTTTCCTTTCTTCAATGTAAAAAAGCTAATACAAACAAATAGAAAAATATTTCCATAATAAAATACGTCAAAGTCAAAGTTTTTATTTGCATCATGTGTTGTACAGATGTTACATAATATAATACGGGTTTCAACATGAAGCCCTGTTTGGGCACAGCAAATTACATAAAATACATACGATTGTAAGGGTTAATACTAAACAATTTTCCGTTTCATGAATCACCGTAGAGAGTCAAGTATATACAATGCATTAACATTACCATAGTAATTAACGTTAGCAGCTAAACAAGCCTTATAAACTCAAGTAAAATATTTACTTTCTTGAGTTTCTAAAAATTGGCTGAAGGTCGAGTTTGTTTAGTTTTCATTGACTGTGATAAGACTGAGATGTTATGTTACCCATTGTTATGCTCGTATTCTCAGAATTTCATTATGGACGGAAGCGAGTCGCCGGTGATAGTGCAATAGCGCGTAACTAGCATTCTTAAATACTGCCAACATGCAAATATTTATGTCATATATGTATTACAATTAACTGTTCGCCATGGCGATTATTCCTTGGGAATTTCCAAAACAATCTTGTATTACAACACATTAAAAAAGAAATCTTCTAAATCAATATAAAAATAAACTTTTTAATACCGCAATGGACAAGTGCAACCCTTTTTTCACATCAAATTGATATTAAAAAAATAATAATAATATAATTAACAGAAATAGATTTCCGGAATTTTATTAGCAATTTCCTCCTCTTCAAGAATCTTTTCTTTAAACTCCTTGAATATTTTTGAACTATTTACAAGAACTGTTAATATTTGGTTGATAAGTAATCGCATTTTTTTCTATAGTTTAAGTCCTCAGGATACATTTACGTTAACTTCTTTCAAAATACAATTTAGGCGCTTTGTATCAATTTTTACATTGTTCACCTTGTTGATAGACTTTCAATCAATTAAGCCTACATAGGACCATAGAAATAGGCTCTCCCAATATTGGAATTTTGGATGGACTATCCTGTGCTATTATTTTATTAAAAAATAAACTAACGCTCACTACAGCACTAAAATGCATTATGCAATAGAAAAAATAGGTACCTACTGTTGTTGTCGTCGTGAATGTTTCTATAGGTCTGTTATACCAGAAAAAGTAATTTTTTTTCAGCTTGAATCATAGCATAGGTACTGATAGATTTAAGATTGATATGGTCATTCACATCATGGCGCTGGTAACAGCGCTGAAATATCGGTTACTCAGCGAAAATAATAAATATAATATCCCGGTGAGTTTTACTCTATTAAAACGCTATCTTCTTTTTATCATTCGATTAAATAAAATGCTAATTGGCTCTTTATGAGAACCGCTTGCAGTCATTTCTAGTTTAGATTTCTTGACAAGAAAGTATGAGAGCTTCTAGAACTTGCCTCCCTCATGGTAACTAGACAGTCTAATCTAGGCCCAATCAGTGAGATATTACCTACTGGAACTTGCATTCGCAAAAAATAATAGATTATTAATCTATATAATATAATAAAATCGATGTGGTGACGGAGAAAGAATACCAGTATCACTACCCCTACCCCATCTCATCCGAAGGGTCTTATACGCAGACGATATTACTACGAGAGAAGGCAAACTTGAAATTAAAGACGGTAGGCCAAACAGTAGGCCAAAGTCAAAGTCTCCTAACATTATGAGAGACCTAATAAAAAAAAAAAATAATAATTAGTTTTTCACTACATCTTTACAGGCTAACCTAATACAATAGTGTGGTCCTTAAATTTTATAATAACATATAACATATAGTGCCATTTTTGAGAAGTCACTCAGGAAACATGTAGAAAGATCTGTGCCGTCCGCTACTTCATTGAGATATTTGTAAGGTGCGCGTTATCACAGCTTTGCTTAGGAAATTAGTTCTAGCACTGGGCACTGCTAGGAGACACGGACGCCGTCTACGCCACACGAATGTTACTAAGCGCAAAACTCGAGAACAGCTCAACCAATTCGACTAATTAATTTTTCGTATGTTCCTTAAGAACCACGGAAGGTTTTTATAAAAAAAAATTAGGAACGTGAACAAAATTCTACGCCGCAGGCAACATCAAGTACTTCATAGAGCCGAGTAATTTTCCTACTTGATGACTAATTTAATTATGCAACAACGTAAGATGTTATGATAATTATTATAATTCTATCTATTTTTGATATTATTAGTATTGATGGAATACTGGATGGATGGATACTAATGATAAAGCTTAAGCGTTTACTAAAGTTAATTGAACGTGCTTATCTCTGGAACTATTCGTACCATTTGATTTTTTTTTTATTATATTTTACAAAAGGAATTTTCTAAGATACTTATACAACAACACGCTAGAAACTGAAAAATAAGACAAATAAAAACCGTGGGGCACAGCTAGTTTATAATAACGTGCTTGACATTGCCACGAAAAGATAATGATTTATCGAAGGGTTAAATAGAGGACAACCCTATGACAACGTATTTATTTACTTTAAATTTGATTCAGACACCTACTTTGCATTAGCTGGTTAAGATAGCCGTGTAGACCATCAGAAGGCAGTGTAATGTTATATCTTTAGTTACAAGTAACAATACATAAACACTCATTAACCATGCATAAAAAAACACATGAAATGTAAATTGAATCATGTATGGAAATCAATTAGACTCATAAACGTGTTTCTATCTCATGCGATGTCACTAAGATTAGTTGTTTCTACATAAAATGTACCATAATCACGGTACTGTTTATATGACACGATTTCTTTGTTGGCTCGACGATGACCATTAGAACAAAATACTTTGAATATATGTCGTGCTTTTTAAATAATTGTCGTGCCTTATCATTTTTTTATGCTAATATACAGAAACTAATTCAAAGAATCAAGCAAAGAATCAATTTCATTTATTATTTCGAAAATTTATTAATTCGAAACCTAGCTGGAAACAAGCAAGTGCAATGGCGTGCAGCTTACTCTTTTTTTTCGGATCATGATTGGGACACTATGGTACCCACTGTCCATACCTGATATAGCTATTTTAAAGACGAAATAGGCCAGGGTGCACCAGGTTGCCAGTTAATTATCTCATCGAGTCACCTCAGTAATTAAAATACAAGATGGCGTGTGGATTTAGTCGCCGCTAGAGGGAATCGTATCTATGTTCACATTCCACCACCATAGTCCGAAGTTCCTATATTGTTTTTGATACCCATCAAAATCAAATATTGAGATAGGAAGATTAGACAGTAGTCTGACTTTACAGAAGATTTATTGATCTGTTAGAATCCGGTGCCTAATCCGAGAGACCATATTATTTCAATAATTGCATCATAATAGTTCAGACACAACAGACAAAGAAGGCATCGATTTCTAACAGATCAGTAAATATGTAAATTCAGTAATATTTCTCTAATCCTTATTATGTTATTTTGTAGTTTTTAGTTTATGCAGACGGTTTTTTTAAACGTAGTTTTTATTTTTAACTTTTTAGTGGCTGTTATTACAGGGGATTGTTTTTAAATTTTATTAATTTTGTCCCCCTTTTTAATGGGCTTAATCCAGTCCAGCATACTGACTAAATGAAATCAAAAATTTAAACGAGACATTCATGCTATACATCATTAAGAAATTCTGTGATCTACCTCCATAGTTCAAGACTTGGTAATTCTAGCAGTAGAAGCCGTTTCAGACGATCGGTTTTAGTCGGTTCGGAACTTGGTACGCTCCAGACCAAATCCGATCGTCTGGAGAGCAGTCCACCGGACATGATTTGTCCGGTGATTCAACATCGAACTTGGTCTGTTGGTCTGCTCCGTACCAAGCTTGATCGTCAATAGGGCTATCGAATCGTCTGGCGGTTCTACACCGAATCATCAAAACTTTTGATGGTTCTTTGTAGACCATAGACTTTAAATGTGTGTGTAAATTGATAATTTAAAACAATATTTATTATCAATATCTTGAAATATCTATAAAAGTACACTTTTTGGCATTTATGCATAACCCTGAATACGGAAAGAGACTACTGAGTACAAATTGAAGTCAGTAAGGAGGATTGAAAAAGACTAATGCAAGAAAATTTCGACCTTGTTGACATGGCATAGTACAGAGTTTTTTCTTATATTCGTGATCAGCAGCATCTATTATGCAAAAACATATAATTAAGAAAAGAATTAAGGTCGAAAACCGTTTTTCTTTTCTTTTCGTACTATGTGGGACTCCTATCAACTATAGCCTTATACGCATATAGTTGATAGGAGTCTAACATAACAAAATCACCACCATAATTACCTTCTGTGAGTAGGTTTCCGCAAGAAAAAGGTCTTAAAATTGACTCCAAATACTTAAATAAAGTAATTATTAGTTTTAATTGTTTTTAAGAACAACAATTTTTTGAAATCGGAGGATTTATTAATCTATGACTGGTTAGGATGCATCCTTATGCAGTCTGTGGCACCGGACTGTTCGATGCCTTATTCGGACGTTCGATGCCTTGTCCGATCGTCTATTAGGCACGTCGCACCGGATCGTCAAACCATCGGACATGCCAGCAGACCACCCTATATCTCAATTGAGCATATAGGACACGAGGGCATTTCCCAATTGTTCCAATTAAGGCAGTCTGACTGGAGAAGTACCTACCTCCATCCTACAGAATACCACGACTATAATAACCTCGTGTTCTGTTCTCGGCGGTGAGTAGGGTAGCCAGAGCTCACTGGAGAATTTTTGTGCTGTTAGTGGGAAGACCAAAGGCTTGTCCTGATTTTGTGTTCTGCACTGAAGGCACAGAAACTCTCTGTTCTTACAGGGTCGGCAGCACGGGTGTGAGTCCACTGGCGTTACACACGTTCGTAGGTCACGGTAACCACTTTCCATCAGGTGGGCCGTGTGCTTGTCTGCCACCTAAGTAGTATAAAAAAATCCGGCTATCTGTTGCGCGCGTCGCACCGGACCGTCAGACCACAGAACTTAGTTCGACGGCTCGGAGTAGACAAAAACAGAACGTCTGTTACGGCTATAATGTCACCTACCGTACCACAGGATCATTGAAACGTCATCATGTATTATTAATGTAAAAAATAACAAAAGGTTGATTTGTAGATAATATTGACTTGACAACAACTGTTTACAATCATGATTTATAAAGCAGTAAGTATGAATTCATGGATATTATTGTGTTACTTATAAATGTATCCAATCTAGACTTGTTTTTATACAGAAATATATTAATGCTTAACATAATTATTATATCTGTAATTATCTATATATTATAAAGTTGCTTAATACAATTTACTTACCGGACTGGTTTTACCTACCTATATTAAAACAAGTTACTTAGTGATTCACTAGATCTAGGTGTCTTGTTGGTAAGGAAACTCTAGGTAGTTAGTAACTTTTAATAATTTCCCATTGCAAGGACATAAGTTATGGGGATTTACCATTAAAAAAATCTATGCATTTAATAAAAAAATAAGTTTTAAACTAAAACCCCACTGCTGAAAAAACATGATCTAAAAAGTATTAAACAAGAAAATATCAAGGATAGCGATTCGTTTCGTTAACAAATAAACGAAACGAAACGTTCATCGCCAGTGACGACGTATAACGAAATTTTACAAATTAGAGACTTTAGTCATTAACCACGCAAGTATACAAAATATCACATTCTTATTCGTTTCTTGACAAGTAACTGGTGTTTTTTAAACTTGCTTACTTAATTATTACTGAAATCTCTAATTTGTTAAACTAAATTTCATAATACTATATTTAAAGTTAAAATGATAAGATGTTAAATTCGGCTAAAAATCCACAATATTGATTTTCTTTATACAACTTAGGTGTCAGACAAGCACACGGCCCACCAGATCGAAAGTGGTTACCTTGGCCTATGGACGTGTGCAACATCAGGGGTGTCACCCGTGCTGCTGATACTGAAGAACACAGAGTTCCTGTGCCTTCAGCGTAGAAGACACAATAAGGACAAACCTTTGGTCTTCCCATTGAGAGCACAAAAACTCTCCATTGAGTGATGGATGAATCAGAAATGAGAAAATCCAAAGCAAAAGCAAACATATGGCAGTTGACTCAATTAATTACTAATTAATTATGAATTAGATAAAGAAATCTGCCGTTTTTTTTAATTATTTAAATATTAGTTAAATTATCTTCACTGTTTTCATTCAAATGCTATTTACTAAAATATTCCAAATTTGAAGAAGCTAGCTTTGTTTTTTTGTAAAAGTTATAACGTTTTTGCGTTAAAAACCCTCTCCTGTAAAATTATGATTTTGCAGATGTCCGTTTGCACTTTGCTGCTGTAGATCTCTTTGTGTAGATAAAGTACACGTTTATATGCATGTCTAGCATATGGAACATAAATGATTATTATGTATAAACAGATGCTTATAGCTTTGTATGACTAATCACTTTGTTCTTATATGGACTGTGTTTATCGGATCATGTAAATATCATTACGATATCATAAAACTATTAATTAAAACAGTTATTTATTGCATGCATCCCGATACCATACCTTGTAGGTACCACTCTTCTATCATCTATTTATATTGTAGGATCGATGTGTTTAAGAAAAATCTGTGTAAACAAAATATAGGTATGTTTGCACACGTCCATAGGCCATGGTAACTACTATCCATCAGGTGAGCCGTGTTTGTCCGTCACCTAAATGGTTTATAAAAAAAATATATTTATGAAAAACCAACCATTCACCGCAATTTTTACGAGTGGGCCTTGAATCATCTCAAAAATATCTCATGCCATTCCGAATCCAATGACATATTTTTCGGGGAATACAATACAGTTTCGACCTAAAAATTACTTGTTACCTAGTATACTTGTTCACGTAACTCTAGGTCACCAGTACATAGAATTTATCTAAGTACTTAATTGTGTTGCGATTACTGTAGGCACTTTTGCCCTAGAAATGGTCAGGGGTGGGTTATTTGACTAATTTTTTTAATTTGTCTATGGGGAGGATTGTTTAGGTATATTCAGTTTTTTCTTTTTTTAAATACTTTAATTTAGATAACTTCCGTGTACATTATGTAATTATTAATATTGTTAAAATAAATAAATGTATAATTAAATATTTATAAAATAACCACTTGATAATATATAACATGTAAAATGACCTAATAAACTTAATGTATACTTTTCTTTGACATTTGTGAATTATATTAAATATTGATTTGTATCATAAAAATTACTTATTTTTGCAACTATCATCAGTGTCTCATAATGAGGCGTCAGCAGACTCTGAGCCCTAGTTAAATGGTTTGATTTCGCACCGAGAGTTGTTTAGAGGTAGTGCATTTATATTCAAGAATTTTATATCCGTACATAATTACGAATACTGTGAATTAAATATAATTTAATTACGTATAATATGGCTTTATTTCATTACGTTTTATTTATGACACTAGATTTTTTATTATGTATCTTGCCTTAATGTTTCCTTTGTATCGTTCACATATCATTGTGGGTGAGAAAATGATAGTGAGGCTCATGTGTTTTTATGATTTCTACGCATTTGATATGTAAAAAAATAGTTAATAAAGATTTAACATCTGAGTCATCTTAATTGTCTTGAGATTGTAATGCTATCATATCCTTGTTATTTTATTTGGTCGGTACGTCGGTATACAATTTAAAAATAGCAGGTCAAGTGCGAGTCGAACTCGTGTAACTAGGGTTCCGTCCCAAATTTAATTTAGGGATGAACTTCTGCTACGTAAACTGTAATATATATATTATCAGCGTTGACTTAGAATTTTGATTTTTACACAATTTCAAGACGTTACAGATGATGATGATGAGTTTGTGTTATGAATTTTTACTTGATGCCTCCACGCATTTTTGAGAAGAAGTTCTTAACAAACAGACAATCGGACAACGAGGTGATCCTATAAAGGTTCCGTATTTTCCCTTAAACAGGTTTTTAAAGAATACAAGTTACTAAAATTATAGTATTCTCGCTAACCCCTTCAGCTAAGCTAAATGGCTTGTCTTAAGAGTGGGTCCACATTGGTATTACAATACCCAAATTTCAAACCTCTCGATAATAAGGTCTCCATAATAGGCTACATTTTACTTAGTACGTTAAAGGAGTCGATTACATTTAGGTTAATATTTTCAAAATATTGGGCTAGTAGTGTTTCCCCTTGAAATCCCCCTGAAAAATATATTATAAAACTGAAAGTGGGGAATGGAGAAAAAGAGGAATCATGACTAGTCCAAAATATTTACAGTCAAATTGAACTTACCGACTTCATCATCATTCACCAGCTTTGTGGCTATTGATCGCAGCGATGTTGCCCCAGCAGAACTGAACATATCCAGTACGGGGCCAAGAAAATACACGGTGCGGGAAGGCGCCATCGCATACACAACACTTGCAGCTATCCTGCTCAGGCAAGCAATCACGCCAATAATGCTGTCTTCTATCTTCCATCTCTTGCTGAACAAATATATTGTTATGAAGGAACCTGTGGAGACAAAACGACATTTGAAAATTTTGGTAAATCTCGTTGTGGTTAATCTAATTTGACTCCAATAACATCTGCGATAGCGAATTGTAGGTGCTAGCACCTCTGCCCACCCCTTCGGGGATATAGGCGTGAATTTATGTTATGTTATGTCGAATAACATTTGTCTATACTAAACTTAAAATCATATCTTTAAAACAAATAACGAGTTTCTTTCTTCCTACAGTCCCGGGTCCTTTAAGCGGGCGTGAAAAAGCATCTGAAGAGGCTACCAAGCTGAATGCCACCATTGTAACATTACTTAGTGTCTGTAATGGTGACCCTCTTTCCTGAGACTTTGTATTTAGCTTATCATCAGGTGAGGTGATGGCAAGTTGGCGTGTCCTAGATAAAAAAAGTTCTCAATAACAAAATCTGCGTGAAATCTCAATAAACTTGTGACTTGTTTTAAGTTCGCATAGCTCCAGACAGAATAAGACAAATTACTTGGTAAAGTCTTAAGATCTTAACGTGTCAAAGTAGCTGAGACTCGTAATTACTATGAATGAATCGTTGCTTTAATTTAACTGCCAACGTTTTTTAAAATAATTTTATATATTTTAATTGAATATGTAAGTCATTTAAACTTCTATCTTGTTTTTTCACATAGTAATCTAATGCACTTAATGAATTATTAATGAATATAAGATATTAATGTTCATTAAACGATTTGAGTATGAGGTGTATTATAATATCGAGGTACTAATATTGTGTGGAGTAAGATGCCCATTCTAATGAGGCGGAAAAATACTGGAGCACTTTTCTTTGCAATAATCCCGATGGCATCTTACATTCTCTTTTTTGTCGTTCTCTTTCGCTTTGGCTGGTCATATATATATGTCATTTAAGTAGATTTTTCAAATAACATAATTATTGTTATATATTAATATAGCCGCGTGGTTCCCGACAGAGTAGAATTTGGACCACCCCATCTCTTTCTAAGCGGTGTCGTACAAGGCGACTAAGGGATAGGACTGTTTAGCACCAGACAGATATATACAGCCCAGGCTCAGCCTCAGATGCATGGCTTGAGTCAACAATAGTGCCCGAAAGACGGCAATAGGCTCGCCCCCTATTACGTGGGACCGAATTGGATGATTGGTAAAATGTGGGTGTAAATTCACCTCTGCCTAACCCTCCGGGGATAAAGGCGTGATTATATGTATGTATGTAATTATTGTAAAAACATCTTTGTTTGCAAAATCGGATAAGGTCAGTTCAGCCAATTCTCGTAGAGCGTAATTATGAAAGATTTCAATTGCAGTGTTACTATGCTACGAGGATGCAATTAATATATAAAAATGTAGAAGATAAATTGATGAAATTAAATTTTATATTTAAAAATATATTCTTCAAACTAAAAAATAACTCTTGTCACACCCAAAAATATAAAAGAATTTGTAGAGTACAATTTCAGATTACCAATACTGACTGCATTTCAAAATCATTATTTCTAATCAATCTTTCTAAGGTTCTCGGATATTCTCGAATAAAGAATTAGTGGCTAAAAAACCTGCATTGGTAAAATATCTGTAAAGTTTCCATGTCACTAGATTCAGTATCTATTTTCTTAGTCTCAAAGTTTTACTACAATTCTATGCCTTTGGGGATATATAGGTTTGATTTTATGAACAAATAATTATATATTCAATATTTATTGAAGCTCTTTTGAGTAAACCTTTTTTCTGTGCGCATAATCCCCACGGATGAAGCCGGTGGGAGAGGTGCCCCACGGATACCTCCCCACCAGAACCGGTGGAGGAGGTTATGTCGGACTCGAACCGACTAAAACGTACGCCGCCTGTGGGTCGCTTTGGTTGCAGAAGGTGAGGTTGACAGGCATATCCCTCGCACCCCGGCCGACCCAGGGCGATCTCTCACTATCTGGCCCTCTTCTCGGGAGGTTATGTCGGACTTGAACCGATAAAAACACATGCCGTCTATAGATCGTGGTGGGCAGGCATATCCCTAGCACCCCGACCTTGAATTTCACAGTATGTCCGTTAGCCTCAATTTATTTTTCTTCAGTAGCAATGATGTGCTTTTGTAACAACAATAAGGTAATTGTTGATAATTTTAACATGCCGGTTACCGTAGCTCGTTATTGTATTATTTAGTTGAAGAATATTAATAATAAGATCACATTACTTATGTTCTACGGATCATTAACGTCATTTTGTTTTCTACAACTTTTTATTTTCAAGATATTATTTTAATATTTATTTGAAAATAAAAGTAAACATTAAGTCACTGTACTTAATACAGTTTAGTCATTAAATTAATTAAATATCCCGCCTCTAATTGTTCCCGGCGCAAAAGTGCCAATCACACTCGCCACGTTTCCACGCTGAACCAGGAATGCTCTGGAACGGGAGCCACCAGTTGATTTTTAATTATTTAATTGTGTGTCAATGTTACGATTTTTTGGTAACCGTTTTCTGGTTAAATTTGTCAGGATATAGTTGTCGTAGGTACTTATTGTAGGATCGATAAAAGATCGCAAGTCTGAGGTTACTCTAAGATGCCGTTGCCGTTGGTTAGGTATTTATGCTGGCTTCCTGTAATTTGCTTTACGATTAAAATGGCGTAGTTTAAAATTGAGATAGAATTTTAAGTAAGTTTTACAGTGTTATGTGTGAATAATTAAAATTCTTTGTTGATAAGGCACTCGTGTTTGCATGCTTGTTATATAACTCTAAATATTGTCACATAGTTTTTTTGCCTTTGATTTTGAACTATGGTTAAACTATTGAATAATTACTAAAAAGTGAATTTTAATGAAATAATCATTGAAAGGCCATTTTTTTATGCTTACTACTTAGACAGACATGCACACGGCCCTCCTGATGGAAAGTGGCTATCGTGATCGTAACACCAGATAGTTTCTTTGCCGTCAATGCAGAAGACAAAGCAGGACAAAGTCTTTGGTCTTCCCACTAACAGCACAAAAACACTCCAGTGAGCTCTGCCTACTCTACTTACCGCTGGGAATGCAACACGCTTTAGCATCAGAAATGTGTAGTCAAGAAATATTTCAGAATCGAATGGCTATTTGTAATTTGTAAGGCTTCGTGTAATTCGTAAAACTAATTACAATTTTTTATTCTTATCTCGACTTGCGTAGTACGGTTCTATGTCGGAATTGCGATACATCTTATCTATTTATTTAACAATAAAGCTTTACATAACAAAAATATTTCATCCTTTATTTGAAATCGCACGCTGTCATAATATTTGTTCTATAGTTTATTGCTGTTTATTCATTTTATCTTTGGGTATTTTCCGAAATATTTTGACGGTTATTAAGAAACAATTATGAATGAAAAACCATTTATTATTAAACACAAACAGCACACTATGTCTGTCTAGTCAGTGTGGAAACAGTAGGCCAAAGCCTCCCAACATTGGGAGAGGCCTAGTCCAGCAGTGGACTGCGATGGACTAGTTGATGGATTGAATAACAATTATTATCATTAACTTCACCCCCTAATAGGTGTTATGTGGGTATACGCGCATTTTAACTACTTTATTATTTACACAAGGGAGATAGGATTTGACTATGAAAAAGTCCTACTAAAATCCATCTTGAAATTAAGGGCAAATTATTGTTTAATGAATTCAATTTACTTTTAATATTAAACGAAAAAGGTAAATGTAAACGTGTTTAATATTAATTTTCTCACAATTTTAGTCTTCTTAATTTTTTCCTATGGTGGATAATGCAACGAACCGAATACCACGCAAAACCAAATGTAGACTCCCAGTGACCTCCCCCAACGAATTCTGTACGAAAATTGCTACTAGGTGTATCTCACCACTTTTTGGGATATAAATCGAAAAATATCGATATAATTATGAATACTAAAATTTAGAAAATTTAATCCATAACAATTTTTGCATCGCCATTTTTCGTGTAAAATGAATAATAAATGCCTCATTTTGCAAATAAGATTCCACCCGTAAATTCAATATGGCGGAAAATGCAACGAGCCGAATACCACGCAAAACCAAATATAGACTGCTACTGACCTCCCCTAAGGAGTTCCGAAAGAAAAATGGTTTTGGAATATTTTTCTATGTCAAACAACGATTAATTGTTCAAAAGATGAAACAATGTCTAATTGATTGATTGATTGATTCAGTAAAAAAATGTGCCCTAAAATTATTGCTAGCAAGTGATCTCCCCAAACGAGTTTCGTAAGAAAATAACTACTAGGATTTTTTTAGGTTTGTCCTTTAACTCAGCTAATTCTACTGTATTAATATAGACGTGATATTATATCTTTTATGACTCCGGATTATAATTGCGGTTTGTCGCAACTGTGATACGAAGAATGACTCCGTACTTGTCTTATCATGTTTTTAGAATATTCTTACTACAATGTACGGTTCGTCTTGTGATATCTATTTAAATGTAAAGTACTCCAGTCTCATTGAAGATTATGAATGTTATTGGGAGTGGCAATGTTTGGGCCATCGGGTCCGACCACCCGCAATCTCTTCAGAGGGATTGCGAAGCGTATGGTCGACGCTTCTCGTGACCAGATAAAAAGGCTGGCTATTTTTTAGGTAGAGAATAAGCAGTTATACTACGTATTAATGCTGCCAGTTTTTTGAGAATTTTACCACAAGAGTTATGCGAATCTACTACGCAGTTTAACGTTTAGCTATTTTTAGTTTCGTTTTTTTAGTATTGTCAATATAATAATATAAATAAATGTATAATTGGGTATTTTCCTCTAGTTTGAATAAATTACTTAACTGATTATTAAAGAATATCACACATTTAATCCGTACATAGGTAAGTTTATTAAATAGATCGAGGACTATGTCGAGTAAATACTCTTCGATATAATGATCGATATAATTAATATACTTAACAATAGACATCACATTTTTTAGCTGTCACATTTAGAATTTTTATTTTCAAAAAGAGAAAAAATCTTTAGGGAAGACCCCGTTGGATCAATTTGTAAATTAAAAATAAGTATAACCAAGACGATGTAAACACGTGTTTTATTCTTAAGCACGTGTTCGCATCGTAAATATGGTAAATTGTCACCTTTGCCTAATGTATTTAGCTTGTTAGATTTTTCTATAAATATAAGATCAGGTTTTTAGTACATATTGTTAGATAGATTTGTTTGATGATGATCAGATCTGATAGCAAAATCTAATTCGTAATAATTTTCAACAACAGAATCATTTTTTTATAATAACATATGCAGACATGTGACATTATACAGACATGCACACGGCCCATGAAAAGTGGTTACCGTGGCCTATGCACGTATGCAACACCAGAGTCACACTCGCGCTACGGACCTTGTAAGAATAGAGTTTCTATGCCATCAGTCTAGAAGACAAAGCGGGACAAGCCATTGGTCTTCCCACTGACATGATAAAAACTCCTCATCATCGGGTACACGACACGACGTTATTATGGCCACGGTATTCTGTGGGGCCGAGGTACGTCCCCAGTCAGACACCTGAATTGGTAGGGGAATACCGTCGTGTCCTGCCTTCTGCATTTCTCTCAAATAAGTTTCTTATTCATCATTATTCTTGATTAACTTACAACTGTAACCATATTTTAAGCAAATAATGAATTGAATTCAAAACAAAAGTTGCAAAAAAATCTATGTAAAAAAAAAAATTATGCCAATATCATATTCGTCACAATTTATGGGGAGGGACTGGAGGGATGAATGTGCGAATATTCATACATTCTTGTTTCGATATTCGTAATCTATTATCCATCCTTACGAACTTTCAAAATAATAAAAATAATACCATCCTAAATAATACAGCAGGCATCGTATGATTACTGACTGAGCAAAATCTTGCTGTGTATTGAAAATAAGTAGTTGCCTTGAAATTGAGGTAGATGACTTAATCTATTAGCTGTATACCCATAATAATTTAAGAAAATATACAATAAATAGATATTATATTGCGGTTTTGAGTGTATGTGTTAATAAAATGTGAACATGTTTACAAAAAAAAATTGAGTATAATATAAGTTTAAGGTTATAAATATTCCACATCATTCTGAACAGCTCTATCTAAACCCAAAATAAGCATAGCTGTGGATAATGACTTTAGCAGGTTCATGTGTTTATGTAATGCATTCAATAATTTCAAAAGCAAGAAAACAAAAAGATGAACATAATGCAACAGAATTGGCATCATATATTCAAACAAATAAAAGACCAAAAAAATGAATCCAGTCGATATTATTGTAGCTTATGTTAATAGTGTCGCTAAATGGTCGCTAATAACAAAACAGGTTAAGATTTACCTGCCAATATTTTTGAGCAGTAATATAAAAAGAAAAAGAAAAATTAATAAATGAAACTACTAACTAACTATTCACTATGCTGCTACGATCTTGGTATACTTATTTCGCTTCTTTAACTCTATCCTACTAACTTTGAGAGGAGTTGCCTGAATCTTGTTAGGGATCACAGCTTGGTCTTGGAAGGTCTTGGTGGGGCCACTAAAATTCTATATAAATAGTTGTAAATGGTGCATTTGAATTGTAGGCATCATGCAATTCCTACTAACTAGACGAGTAAATAAATCGTTTATCTGTGTTCTAGATGCATTATAAATGCTAATTTCCTTTAATCAAAGTACTCTTATTCTTCGAATGAATGTTTGTAAGAGTTGATTAACATTTAAACTTGGCGTATAATAATAATTTATTATCTCTAGAAGACAAAGTTATTAAAACTTACATTTCTTGTTTTATTTTTTAATAGATGTGCACATCACTCACGTGGACTTAGATATTTATTTTAGCGGTTTTTATTTTATTATTTCTATACCTTTTCTAAAATAGAAGAAGCTACGTAAAATAAAAAATCACCACCGGCATCGGGTACAGTGATCAAGCTACCTAAGCTGTCATATTATTATTTTTATAGTTTTTCCGTTTTATGACTCACATGACTATAGAGGCCCGGGACTTTAGAAGGCGTGTGTGGGGCCAAAGCCAAGACGTAGAGGCCCTTTTAAAAGAATATAATATTTTAGGGATCACACACATGGCGGATACCACCCCCGAGCGCACAATATGAACCCCAACAGGTACAAATACTGTTGCTGTAGAGCGCTGCAGTAGCGATGGAAACTAGATTATAGGCGATCGGCTTGTGTGTTGACTAAACTGGTTAGTGGTCTATATGGGGGGAGAACTATCGAACGCCTGCCGTGACAATAAGTCACAACATTGTTAAAAGGCAGGCAGTGCCCTGTGAACTCATTGCATGGCCCCCATTAAAATAGCCACCCGTAGTGCGGCTATGAGCAACATCCGTTAAGCGGCTAAGGTTGTCGAGAGGTGAGTATGTGGGGCACAAGTTCACGGTATACCAGTCAGCATGCCCCTGGCATTATAACATTTTACTTTTCCAACCTGGAGCATTCGTTCTGTTCTTGCAACTCTACTCACGGCTGACCAATAAAAGCAAACACACGGGGTTTTTTTATACCACTTAGGTGGCAGACAAGCACACGGCCCACCTGATGGAAAGTGGTTACCGTGGCCTATGGGCGTTTGTAACACCAGAGGAGTCACAGTCGCGCTGCCAACCCTGTAAGTACAGAGTTTCTGTGCCGTTAGTTAGAAGACAAAGCAAGACAAGTCTTCCCACTGACAGCACAAATTCTGCTCTGGGTACCCTACTCACCGCTGGGAACACAACACGAAGTTATTATAGCTACGGTATTCTGTAGGGCGGAGGTACTTCCCCAGTCGGACTGCTGAATTGGGCGGAAATACCGCCGTGTCCTACCCGCTAACAGGGGTGAGAGGGAATAAATCTGAATACTCGGGAGAATCGGGGTACATGGTGTCGCCACTCACCAACAGCTCGCCACAATAATACTTATTATAATAAAGTGTTTTCTATCTATCTAGTACAGTATACCTTATAAATCTAAGCGATTTTTGCCAAACAACTTTTAGATGGTGATTAAAAAAAACGAGGAGATTATATACGGGTAGACCACAGATATTCATGATATCCGTGGGGTAAACTTTTTCCTCTTAACCATGACTGTTGAAAAACAGACAAAACATCGGTCTAAAAAAAGCAGTAAATGAATCACAATAGGATCCATTGAGACTAATAGTAATTCAATGTGTACGCGACAACTTCCGGACGCATCCTTCTTATTTATTAATTTATTTAACGTTATGCACATGTCAATTAAAGGAGGTACAAAGACTCAGAAGGCATAATTATTGAAAACAACTATACCAATAATAATTAAAAATTAAATTCTTTTTTTTTCTGACCAGCGATCCATACTGTTAGTAACAATTGGCTAAATTGACCATTTTTTGAAATTGGTCTTAAATGGTTAAGAAAAGTTATAATTGAGTGTAAAAAATATAAATAAATAAATATAAATAAACTCACGCCTATATCCCCGAAGGGTTAGGCAGAGGTGCTAGCACCCATATTTCGCCAGTTTATGTTCAGGTCCCAATGAAATAGGTGGCGATCCTATTGCCATTTACCGGGCGCTTATAAAAGTTCAAAAAAATATTACGTATTATTTGGGGCAGGAAATTCAAAAAATGTATTTTAATTATAATAATTTTATGAATAAACTAGAACGCTGTCTTAATCTACCGTAATTTATTCTGTAAACTTTGTGGGAGAGGAATATAGCAATAGTTATTTTTATTGCCACGGCGACTTTTCCCCACAATGTAGGTAATAAAACCTCATTTAATTCTTGGGTAGTTTAGTAGGCGGTAGTTGTCAATGTATGGCTCTGACATCGTCTACCTGGCCGGGGTGCGAGGGATATGTGTCATTTAATCTCCCCTCCGGCAACCTGCGGCCACACCGTCGACGTGCGTTTTAGTCGGTTCAAGTCCGACATAACCTCGCACACCGGCTCCAGTGGTGGGGGTATCCGTGGGGATTTTACGCACATAAAAAAAAGACATTGTCTACCTTCCACTTTTAAGTGAAAATTTAACTGAACAATGCTCGTATGATTATGAGAATAATTTAAAACGATCTATCAAATGTCACACCCACCACCCAACTACACAGTTCAACTGTCTGCCTAAGCTTTTTATTTTGGTCGGATAGTATATGTCAGTTTTTGATGATAGATTTGCATCTCTGTATGCGATGTTAACTGTCTTTTTTCGTACAACTTTATATAAAAAGGTACTTATACCCTTTGTCAACTAAACACAAAAAGGAAATAACAACATCAATACGAAGTTTTCACACACACGTAAGGTGTTACAAGACTTAAGCAACTATCCTTTTGCAAGAATGCTCTCCAGAACGCTCGTTAAAATACTTTCGTTTATTTTCTGTGATGTTACATTCGCAACAATGCTCATTACAAGTGACCGCTCAAGTTTATCAGCACCTTTACGCGAGAAGGGAACGCTTGGACAGAGCAGCTCCCGTATTAAACAATAAAAAAAAATATTTCCATATAAATAAACATGCACAATATAAATAGACAGTTTTAATCTATATACTTAAAGTTCTATTAAAGAAAGGAAAGTTCAACTTACCAATACTACCAACAAGGACGGAGTATGTGAGGAACAAGCTGTAGTCGATCTCCGTGAATTTGAACCTGTAGCGCGTGAACCAGTACGTCATCTGCGCCTCACCTTTATCCCAAACGAAACAGGTATTAGTAGCGTCGACAATCTGCAAACATTACCTGTGATAGGTACTGTTCTTGTTGTCTATATTAGCAACTTCAATAATGAAAGAGAATTAAAACAAATTGTCTGGAGCCTATAAACTTTGTTTTTAGGTACATTATCCGATCCGATATTGGTGTCCGATGACGATAACCGATATCCGATAGCCGATTGGTAGTAAAATGTATGAAATATACATATATATCTGTCTATCACATTATCCGGCCAGATATCCGATATTGGCGCTGTGTTGCCCCTATATCGGATTATTGAATATGCCTAGAAACGACTACTACTTTTAGGCACAGACTAAAACAGCGACAGCGATATCGGATCGGCTAATGTGTAAACGGTCTTACAATCAGTACCAAAAATAGATTATAATAATTATTGTAAATTTAAAATCGGAAATGATTTTTTTTAATAATTATGTTTTCAAAATTAAGTAGCAGTGCAATAGAGTTCATAAAAATATGGCATCTATGACAGTCGTTACGGGTAATATAATAACCTACTGATAATACTTTTGACGCTGACTATACGTCAGTAGGTACTATTATCTATTCTATAAATATAACCTTTGGTTGCATTCGAGACTTCACCTCGAGAGGTTCGTTCACTCCTAATCGTCCTTTCGATTCCTACTAATTTTATAGAAACGACAGCCGTTTCGCCAAGCAACTTCAAGAGACAGCCTGTAAAACATCAGCCGCGGTTATAATAACTTCGTGTTGTGTTCCCGGCGGTGAGTAGGGTAGCCAGAGCTCACTGGAGAGTTTTTGTGCTGTCAGTGGGATGACCAAAGGCTTGTCCTGCTTTGTCCTCTACACTGACGGCACAAAATCTCATTTCTTACAGGATCAGCAGCACGGATGTGACTCCACTGATGTTGCACACGTTCATAGGTCATGGTAACCACTTTCCATCAGGTGGGCCGTGTGCTTGTCTTCCACCTAAGTTGTATATAAAAAAAAAGCCGCGTGGTTACCCCATCTCTTCCCATGCGGTGTCGTAAAAGGCGACTAAGGAATAGGGCTGTTCAACATCAGATAGATATATACAGCCCACACTCAGCCTCATAGGAATGGCTTGAGGCAATAATAGGGCCCAGGAGACGGCAATAGACTCACCCCTAATTACGTGAAACTGAATTCTATGATTGGTGAAACGTGGGTGTTGATTCACCACTGCCTAACCCTCCGAGGATAAAGGCGTGATTATTTGTACGTATGTATGTATGATAAAGTCAGTTTCAGTTGTAACAAATACTAATGCTGAGCAAACTTAAGCGTTAGCGCCAAATTCATCCAACCGTTCTCAGTTTTATTGCAAATTTCATATCGCAAATATTGAGTGTGATAATCGCATAACTGCATAACAATACATTTCACGATCTTTTCATCAGATTTTCTCCGAACTGCAAAATGACTAATTTCTTTTAAAAGTAATGGAAAATTTACAAAAACCACGGCAATTCACCATATGACCGATCAAAATCATGAATAGCATCAAGTATTACATAGTTTAATTGGATTAATAAGCGAAATTCGTATTTTTCCACAAAAAAATTATATAACGTATAAAATGTTTATCAACAATCTAGAACCAAAATATTAGTAAAGAAAAAGAAAATTACAAATATATAAATTTAATATTATTTAGTTTATATATATTTAATTTTTTGTTTTAAATTTTTATTCAATGTTATAATATAAAATGTCAATATTAAAGCAGAAATACACAGAATAGATTCGTGATTATGTCATTTAGAATAACCTACTCTGTATCATTCCAGGCGCAAAGGTTCCCATAATGCTGGCATTTGTGAACGTTGCCTCTCTGAAACGCAATGGCTATCCTATGCCCCAAGAACGAGCCGGAGCGAACCCATATTAAAACACAAGTTAGTTAAACTATGTTCATAGTTACTTTGAGTCTGTTAAGCGATGCGTAGAATATCGCAGAATATCTATTTATTTATTTATTTCATTAAAAATTTCTTCATGCACGTGTAAGTGGCTTGCAGTTTTCAAAGTTCAATAACATCACAGATATTATACTTATAAGTATGATGAAAAAAGGAGTGGTATTATTAAACAAAATCAAACTTTTGGTATTGTCAATCACTAACTGTAAATAGTGAGTCACATTGATCGATTGCGCCAGTATCAGCATTACTTGTAGTGCAACAAAGACGTGGCACGGCGTGGTGATGTAACTTAGCACGGTAGGTATAGTGCCAAATATTCACTAGGTCTAGGTCTAAATTTGATACGTTTACCACAAAAAAGGCTGGAATGTGTTCAAAAAGATAATTACATATTTGAAGAACGTTAAAACACCAGTCTTCATGTTCCTCAAAAATGTAAAACTCTCAAAATGATCTTAAAACAGCTTGGTAATTAATAAACAAGGCATTAATATAATTTTGAGTAGGTACTTTGGTCGTCAAGATCAATCTGGTAGTCTGAAGTAACACATTAGTTATTTCAGACTATCTTGACGACCAAAGTACCTGCTCAAAATGAATTATCAAGGTTTCAAGATCATTTTGTACTAACCATTCTCTATTACATTGTTAAGAAAAAAATTTTGACATTTAGTTCAACAACTCCATTTTGTAGTTAAAATCAATCTGATGCTGACAGAAACATCGAAATATCTCACAAAGTTTCACATTTATAATGTTAGTAGGAAGCTAGGCAATAGGAAGTCGGAAGTAGGATAAAAAGTTCTAGTATCTACCTAATATTTGTTTATCCATATAAATTCATTAAAATTGCAAACTTGTCCTTGGACAGCCTGTGACCACGGCCGGTGTAAACTGGTCGAAACCTCAAGCAATCGAATGTATGTATGTAGCTTTTTTTTTTTTATACCACTTAGTTGGCAGACAAGCACACGGCCCACCTGATGGAAAGTAGTTACCGTGGCCTATGGACATCTGTAACACCAGAGGAATCACAGTCGCGCTGCCAACCTTGTAAGTACAGAGTTTCTGTGCCGTCAGTAGAAGACAAATCAGAACAAGCCTTTAGTCTTCCCACTGACAGCACAAATTCTCCAGTGAGCTCTGGCTACCCTACTCACCGCTGGGAACACAACACGAAGTTATTATAACCGCGGTATTCTGTAGGGCGGAGGTACTTCCCCAGTCGGACTGCTCAATCGGGCGGAAATACCGCCGTGTCCTACCTTCTAAAAGCTATACCATGATCGCGTTTAGTCCCATTTGTTTACGATTTTGTCAACTTGTTCTATGTTGTAATTATTATATTATTATGACCCCTATTGTAAATAGGGAATCGTAACGTCTGACCACTTATCATTTTACTATTGATTCATTTTTCATTAGGTATGCAATACTAAAGCTGATTGCTCACTGGCGAGTTTTTGTGCGGTCAGCGGGAAGACCAGAGGCTTGTCTTGAATGTGTCTTCTGCACTGACGGGACAGAAACTCTTTGTTGTTACAGAGTCGGCAGCAGGGGTGTAACTCCTCTGGTGTTGCACACGTCCAAAGGCCACGGTAATCACATTGCACCAGGAGGGCCGTGCGTGTGCGTGTCTTCCACCTAAGTTGTATAAAAAAGTATTTATGTGTTAATACAAAAAACAACAACGATTTTGTTTAAGTTACAAAAATACAACCATTAATTTTCTTCATCTGAATACCAGTTCCAAAGCTTGCACTTAGGGGCACGGGGATGGGTCTTTTAGTTTTTCTTTTTTGCTGTGAAATCCGATCATTAATTTTATTACTTTGAATCCACCTTCTTATCAGTGTAGCGCTGATGGCTGCACCTCAGTGTATACTTTTGCAGTAATCAGCGAACCAATTTTGTTTAAGATCCCATATTGTTTTTTTTTTCTAGTAAAAGTTAGAACGTTTTTTGGATTACTTCTTGATCTACTAAAATAATTGAGATATTTCAAGTTACAGGGCAAATAAATCACCTTGCGCCATTGTATTTTTTATCCGTATTCTTTTTGATTAATATTATAAATACAACCTCTGACCCAACCCTCCTTTCCAGTGAAAATGTGATGAAGCTGAACTTCATATTGTCCGTGAAGCACCTGCAACTGACCCCTTACAACCAATTCGCGATATCGAAGTTTTGTAATCAGACTAATCGAACTTTTTAGGACTCCAACTATCCGCAACGTTATACATTCAACTTTATAAATATAATCAAAGTTATCAAAAATCTTATTAGTAATTTATTGGCAGTTAACAAAACCGTTTCGTGCCTCAAATAACACAACTTGGCCTTAAAGTTGTAAAGCCTAATTAATAATCTTTTGTTGTATCAAAGTTTCATTCAAAGTCAAAATGTAAATATCACACAAACACACAAAGTTATCTGAGTACAAAAGGAGCAGCGTGATTTATGTGAACCTGCCTACGTTATTACGTATTTCATGATAACTTTTAAAATATTTTTTTTCTAGTTTTAAAACAGTCGGTAACCGAAATTACTAATATTCGTCCTAATCCCTCCAGCTAAGCTAAATTGCTAGTATAAAGAGTCTATGTTATCGGTATAGTACCTACCTCATGGTCAGGATTCGGATCCGGGACCCATCTATCCTAGTAAAAGAAGTAAGTAAAGTTAAATCCTAGTAAGTAAAGTTAAATCCTAGTAAGTAAAGTTAAATCCTAGTAAGTAAAGTTAAATCCTAGTAAGTAAAGTTAAATCCTAGTAAGTAAAGTTGAGTCTGTAACCTACCGAAGACTTAGCTACCGACGCCTGTAATTATAAACGTGAAATTTCAATTCACAGTACTCTAAACTCTTCAAGAAACTCTATGAATGAAATGAAATTCTAATCGATAAAACTTCAAATGGAACAGCATTACAGTTACGTTACAGTGAACAATTTTAATAATGTGTTTACAATTTTTCTCACGTAAATGCCTTGGCATTGTTAAACGTAGACGTAAGAAAAAAAGTTTCAGTGTTCTATCGTTCATGCAACCGTCTCAATTTGAGTGTTCGTGTATTTTGCAATTTTGTCAATTTTAAAGTATCATTTGCCTCTGACTGTTTGTGTCCTAGCACCTTTGCTGTCTGTGAATCTATCTACCTCCATAAAAAGGAACATTTTTTTTAATAGCGCATTAAGATGTTGTAACAAAATAAATTGTTTAAAACTATAATCCGATTGCTGAAAAGTATTAAACAAGAAAATATCTACGATAGCCGTAGTCGTATGCCAGTTTTGCCAACATTGTTTCTATTGAGAGTATACTTTACTAGAAACTTTTTAAAATGTAGAACCTAATGGTTGTGAATGCATATACTACAATTTCTTTATCCAGCATTGTTGACCATGACCGCTATAGTGGCATAATACACTGAACATAGTTTTTTTAACAGCACGATTCCATTGTATTTCTGCCTGTTATTAAAACAAGTGCACCTTTCTTTTTATGAAACAAATGCATCTAAGATAAACAAAATATAGCTCACTCAAGATCGCAAGCCAAGCTGCCCGCGTACGAAGGCAACACGGGCGTCGAAGGTCGATGAACGACCTCCGCCCCCCATGAGCGCAGGCCTGGGGGTGACAGGTGGAGCCGCCTGTCACCCTGGCTTCGCGCGCCTCCCCTTTTCCGGGAACGAGTTAGGGACTCTGTAGTCCCCACACCCGAGAAGAGGGCCAGATCGTAAGAGATGGCCCTGAGTCGGCCGGGGTGGGAGGGATATGCCTGTCAACCCCACCTTTGGCAACCAAAGCGACCCACAGACGGCGTGCGTTTTAGTCGGTTCGAGTTCGACATAACCTCTTCCACCGCGGGGATGTTGCGCACGTAAAAAAAAATATAGCTCACTTTGATGAAGATCATTCTATGAAGATTGAAATATTTACATAGATTGCTTGCAATCTGTATCTAAGTACCATTAAAAGTACTTCGTGTTGTGTTCCCAGCGGTGAGTAGGGTAGCCAGAGCTCACTGGAGAATTTGTGCCGTCAGTGGGAAGACTAAAGGCTTGTCCTGATTTGTCTTCTACTGACAGCACAGAAACTCTGTACTGACAGGGTTGGCAGCGCGACTGTGACTCCTCTGGTGTTACAGACGTCCATAGGCCACGGTAACTACTTTCCATCAGGTGGGCCGTGTGCTTGTCTGCCAACTAAGGGGTATAAAAAAAAAAATGTCACTAATTCTACAAGATGTTTGGATGTTTGTTATTCTATCACGCTCTAACGACTGAACCGATTTGACTGAAATTTAGTCTAGAGATGGATTATAGTTTGGAATAGCACAGGTTACATTTTTCTTGTGATTAAGTTCCCATAAGTAGCAAGAATGGGTTCAAAATCCACGCGAGCATCAACAACTGCAACTTATTTAGCGTGTAACAATATTATGACAGAGACTGCTTAAGTAAGCCAGCTTTTTATAAAAAGGAAACATGTTCTTTCCTCTTCAACAATCTTTTCGTAAATGTACTTGTTAACCTTGTTCCTTATTTTCTAAATTGTTACATATTTGGGAGAGGGCAAGGAAAAAGCAATCAAGAACCTGATATGTCTGTGTAGTTAGTAATATTTGAAAGTAATAATGTATAAAAATAATGAATGACTGAATGGATCTTAATTTTTCCTAGACCAAGCTCGTCGCTCACTTCCGTATTGATAGATAACAAATGTCGGCACGTGTAACAATTAATAATAATAACGTTTATTGCAAGAATATTACACATTATTTTATAAGCAACGAGGGCTTCAGGTTACATAGAAAGTCATGGTCAGGACATTTGAAACTCAGCCTCTTAAACTAGGGAGAACCCTGTATCTTAAGAGACAGTTTTCATCACGACAATTATACGTGTGTGTGTGTGTGTGTGTGTATCTTGTGTGTGGGTGTGTATATTGAGTTTTTTGTGTATTTTTTTATAGATGTACGGGCCTAGTACGTAGAATTGGTGTTCTGCAAAAGTAGTTCTATGGCCAATAGCCGATGGTGTATTTCTTCTTTTTGCATTATTTGGTGGGGGGCTACTGCTATGTTTTCTGAGACTATATTGTAGCACAAAGAGTTGCCGAACTCTAAGTACTTTGGTTTCAGCGTGAAACTTATCAGTGGGATACCTTTGTGGCTTCCTTATTAATGTCTTGAGTACCGCTCTTTGCGCTCTCTCAACTTTAAGAAGAAGTGTCTTGTGTGCACCTCCCCAGGCCACAATACAGTATCCTATTATTGATTGGCATAGAGCATAATACACCATCTGTAGAGTATCAAGATTGACTGACTCGCGTAGCGCCTTGAAAGTACGTATGAGTCGCATAACTCTGTTCGTTACTGCGTGACTTTGTTCATTCCATCTTAAGCCATCATCCAGTCGCACTCCCAGATATTTTACCATTTCTACTCTGGCTATTTGGAGACATGTGTGTGCTGTTAGAGTGAATGTGCTTGGTGGTTTTGTTATGCTTCTTAGTGCGAAAGGAATAAATACTGTTTTGGTTAAGTTAAGGGTCAGCGAGTTAGAATTTAGCCAACTCATGACAACTCTTAGAGTTGATTACGCTTTTGTTTTAATGTTTTGCCATGTAGATCCGCGGACAAGAATAGCAGTGTCGTCAGCATAGGCATAGATCTTACCATCCTGGAGGGGTAACTTGCAGTGATCATTAACGTATATTTGAAATAACGTAGGCCCCAGTATACGGCCCTGTGGTATGTCGCAGGTCATGTACTACTCGTCACTGAGGTGTCCTTCAATTTTGACGCATCGGGTACGCTTAGTCAAGTAGTCCTTGAATAAATCCAACTTTATACCCCGTATACCAAGACGTTCCATCTTATCAATGAGCTTGGGAATAGAAATCGTGTCAAAAGCTTCTGATAGATCCAGAAAAATACCCAGACATTTGTCTCCCTTATCCAAGCTCCTCGTTACCGCTGCATTCTCAGTGGATATACCTGGTCTAAAACCATATTGATTATTGGCTATAATCTGGCACCTATCAAGGAAAGCTATTAGCTGCTTATTTAGGATCCTTTCCAGAATTTTGGATATTGAGGGTAATATAGAGATTGGCCTATAATTATTGACATGGCTTCTATTCCCGCTTTTGTAGATTGGGTGTACAATTGCTTACTTTAGGCCGTCCGGGAAGATTCCACCTTGCAGACATTTGTTAAAAATATATGTCAAGTGTGGCATGACAGCGGTTCAACAGAGCTTCAGTATTGAATATGGTATTCTATCACAACCGACAGCACAACTGTTGCGTAGTAGTAGAATGTGGGATTCAATTTCCGCCTCGTCTACTGAGAGGAGGACCAACGAATTAACTGGCGTGGGATGAATTTTAGTTGCATCTGAGGGGTTTATCTGAAACATTCAGTGATACATTTCACCAATCATTGAATTCGGTCCCAAGTAATAGGGGGTGAGCTTATAGCCGTCTTCCGTGCGCTATTGTTGACGCATCAATGCCAAGTCTGTCTGAACTGTATATATCTATCAGGATGTTAAACAGCCATATCCCTTAGTCGACTTGTACGACACCGTATGAGAAGAGATGGGGTGGTCCAAATTCTACTCTGCCGGTAACAATATTTAGTGCAAATAAATTTACCAAATTTTAGAATTTCTGAATGGTGAAATACTCTTCACAAAATCGATATTCTATTCTCACTTTGTTTCTAAACCCAAATGTTACGTAGGTATAATAGTATATGTTTAAACCATATGTTCACTTGTAGACACAAACCCTTAGATTAATGTTAAACGCGTGCCAGATTAATTAGAATAAGTTTTGTCAACAAATGTGTCACAACAATCTGTCCAGACCACGATTCAGGAGACAATAATATGTTTAAATAATTGCTTTACTTGCAGACGTAATCAAGCTATTCGGCCTCTACAATAGATGCGCACATCAAAAGAGAATTCTAAACTGAAATTTTAAAACTTGAAGATTATTTACAAAAAAAATATTATTATGATGTATTTTTAAAACAGGTCATCCATGTCCTCTACCCATTGTTCCTTGTTGCATCTAAGACTATCGTCTCAGGGTTTGGAATACGCTTAATTCTTCCCCTACACTATCTGAAAAGTGATGGACGTGAAGCCTTATTTTTCTTTTTTTTTATGTGCGCAAAATCCCCACGGATACCCCCCCACCGGAGCCGGTGGAAGAGTTTATGACAGACTCGAACCGACCAAAATGCACGCCGCCTGTGGGTCGCTTTTGGTTGCCGAAGATGAGGTTGACAGGCATATCCCTCGCACCCCGGCCGACCCAGAGACGTGAAGCCGTATAAGCCAAACATTTCGTTTCGAGAGGAGAGCATTCGTCTGAGCTTCGTTCGTCAGTTTTCAGATAGTGGTACATATTCAGGTGAGGTTGGCTTAGCTCCATAGTCATTAATCGGCCATAGTGTTAGATACTGCCAAATAATACCAAGCCACAATATGAATGACGGTGTATATGTGTATCAAATAAACATCGTAATATGTATGTTTCAAGTAGGTACTTTGTTTCAGGTCTGTTAAATAATCAACATAACGAGGACCAATCATTTACATAACACCTGTGTCAAAATACAAATTGTCACAGTGAAGCATTGTATTACTGGAACAGTGGAAGGAAAATATAGCCTTTACATAAAAGAATTGGTTATTTTTGAAAAAAGAGCTCGTCCATTTTATTCGATAAAAATATCATGTACAGTTTTCCATTGTGAAAGAAGTTTGTTTCCGTTATATCTGTTTTTTTCTAGGGCAGTTCAAAGGTTTGTATGAGTAATTTGTCACTTTTGAGGGATCAAACATCAAATTGTAGACGTTGAATAAGACGCTTTGTACTTTTCCACTATCTTTTATTTTTCAACTGACCCGTTTCGCCTCATGGCAATCTCAAAGGTTTGTATTTGTAACGAAACTAGTCAGGTGAAAATAAAATATAGTGGAAAAGTATAAAGTGTCTTATTCGATATGTATATCAGGTTCCACCAAGCGCCATCAATCAACAGTACATTAACAAGCAAATTGTAGCTTCATATGTCTCGTATTCACAAGTGGACCCGATATTACAAAAAGGAAATTAAGATGTAAAGTACTAAGTTTAATAAACAAATCAAGAAATAATTTATAAATATTAAATACAAATGATGTAAATGTATCCTAACTTATTTAATGAAATTCTTAGTCTGCTTCCAGCAACTTCAATTCGTAGTCCATAAGAAAAATACACAGTTTGATATCAATTTACCGGTTGAAACCACTCAACCCTAATTAATTCAGAACTGTGTTGGTTTTTCTCAAAAATAACCCGATCTGTGCGATATTTCCGGATCTCAGACCGCCCTGACTCGCTTTGTTTCTGCCTTGAATAGTTAGGTTTTTAATTATTCGTAGGAACTTTTTGCGCGCGATGTACGATCACATTGTACACTTCTCGAAATAGTTGAATGAAATGAAGGCCACCATCATTCTTTTCTCAACTCAGTCGGGGTCACTGCTTTTCAGTGTAACTTTGATACGGTTGAACTTAGATATTTTCCGTGAAACGACTGCCAGCAACGGGCACATAACATAATATTACTGTTGACTTGTGCTCGATAACGTGACATCACTAAATTTAGAGCATGTGAAATTGAAATGTCACTGCGAATTCAGCTGTCGAGTCTGTTCAAGCATTCAAAATGTTTTAGCAGCATGTGCCTCCTGAACTCCACAACCAATTGGTGATATCTAAGTTCTGCAGTTAGACTAGTCAAACTTTTGTGGGTTCCAACTATCCTTAAAGGCTGCCATACAAGTTCGTGTGACAACCGGGACCAACGGCTTACCATGCTCTGCGAGACACGACTAGAGCAATGCAAATAGCCATATTCATGCAAATATTTGCATTGAGAGGGAATCGAACTCGAATGTAATATACCTGAGCAAAATTGAGTTATGTCATTTAATATCAAAGGAGCACGACTCGGCGTCTATTAAAAAGACAGGATTCATGTCATCAACATATTTATACATAAATAGCTCCAATTCACATGTTATAACATCTTGAATGGTTAATATATACGTAAATAATGTCTTAGTATGCTTAGAACGTGTCTCACCTGCATTATTATTCAATGGTTGATTAAAGATCTCACGTAGAACAAAGTAATTTAACATTTAGACGGTAGTTTCAATCGGTCAAACGATAATTCTATCGCAGTCCACTGTTGGACATAAACCTCTCCCAATGTGAATCAATACATCCTAGTCATCGTTTTCAGATCGTCAGTCCATCTGGTTTTTTAGCTTATCAGAGTAAATATAATACCTGTATTTTATAATAGCATTTTTATAATTTACTTAATTAAAAACACCAGCATGGTTTGGTAAGGCATATTTTAGCGCAGGATTAAATAAGAAACTAGAACACCTTTTTCTTTTGTATAGATACGAAATCTGTAAATGAGACATGTATATGACATCTAGAATATTTTGTAATGTAATAGTCATCACACTGCAGTTTTTCCAATCTGTGATTAAGGAAAACTATCTAGATATCGTTTTATTGTATTAGACAGCATCTGTAGTATGGCACACCAGGCCTTAATGGTGCGGCAAAGAAAAGTCACTGAACATCTAAGCCCTGCACGTGTTGTCCTGTAAAAGAGAGTGGAGGGTGGGACCAATAGGAAGAGCTCATCAGAACATTCACCATGGTACAGACAGTAAAATACTGTAAATAACGCTATATCTCTACACAACTGCAAGGGCTCTAGGTTCGTGTCCTGAGGATTCGCAATAATGCGGATCGCACGTCACTGCTACCTTTCGAGAGCATCAAACAAATTCTTTGCTGAATCATCCCAGAGATGCGAGCAGTATTTCACGTAGGAGCGAATTTGTGTCTTGTACAGAAGACACCGCTGCTCCAGGCGCGAAAAAATGTCTCACTCTGTTCAGGACTCCGAGTTTACGCGAGGCTTTTTTGATAATACTCTTTATCTAGTTTTTGTTATTCAGGTTGTAGTTAACATCCATACTTATGATATAGTCCTGAAGTGGTAGTGGCGTGCTCTGAAGAGTGGGAAGGGAACGGTACTTTTGCTGTGAACGCACATGCTTACGTCTTGTTGGCATTAAACTCGACCAGGTTCTCAGAGCCCAATTACAAGAAATCAAGTCTGGCTTTCCATCTTTCCGCTCTCAACACTTTGGTATATACCACTACCACTATAGATCAACAACACCATGTTGCATTTTCCACCGATGGAATAAAATATACACCTGCTAAATTTGTAATATCAGTAGGTAGGTATTGATGTATATATTACACACTCAGTGTAGGTAGATACCAAACAGATTGCTTATTCGTAGTTCTTGAAATTATGCCTCTTAATAAAACATATATCTGAATATTGACACCTCAGCAAAAAAAATATTACTTCCGTCTCACTAATAATTATAATTTACTATCGTCTAATGTCGCTGTCGAATTTCTAGGTAGTATACAAGGTAAACAATACTTAAACGTTTCTTAGAAAGCTATACCACTTAATAGAGGTCATTTTAAACCGAAATGATGATAGCATCATTTCGCTGACATCATTATCACCAATGTGTATCATGCCTCATAATTTCAGTTTTAATGAACGAAAAAGAAACAAAAAATTACCTTCAAGAAGAGACGGACAGAAACCTAACATAACTTTTCATTTGAGTTGAATAGGTAGCATCGGAAAATGAGTTCTACTAGAATACGTTATTGCTCAATAATATTTCAATTTGAATCCCATGAGGTCTACCGGCTTCAGATAGTGCCACCTTACACTCCGGCCTGTGAGACCTGAGACGAAAGCAGCGTGATATTTTAATTGCTTCGAATTACATACCCGTCGCCGCTTCCCGTTGAGGAGGTGAAATGGAATGGAAGTTCACATTTAGCCTCCCTTTTGGGCCACTGTGCGTGCAGATTTACTAGCTCGACCAGCTAGTCTAGCTCCGCCCATAAACGCAAAAACTTACTGGACACTTCACAGGCATCGCGGAGTGACGTCACTGTGCCGTTGCGCTAGGCACCACATAGTCTCCAACTCGTCCCCGGTAACGGGGAGGCGCGCCGCCTAGGCCTGCTTCTGCCAGGGTGACAGGTGGCTCCTCCCGTCACCCCAGGCTTGCGATCATGGGTGGCGAAGGTCATTCATCGACCTCCGATACTCGAGTTGCCTCAGTAGGTACGCGGGCAGTTTGGCTTCCTCCTTCGCTCCCGCTGCCGCTCCCGCCCCGACTCCTCCTTCACGAGAATAACTTACTCGCAGAAAGAGGCGCCGCGAGCAAGGTATTGAGCGTGAGAACTCTCACTCCCAGGGCCACCACCAGCTCCCGTCTCGGCATCCCCCACGCCAATGGTAAGCGTGTGCAGCCCCAAGTCCTCGCTCGCGTCACAGTGTATAATGCCCACTGTGATAGTTGCGAATACTAAATATTATATCCTACAGTTTATTGAAGATGTTATAATTTTTACATGTTTAGATGTTTGTTATTCAATCACGACTAATTCGATTGTATGGATCTGGTTGAAATTTGGTATAGGGATTGATTATAGTCTGGAATAATAGGCTACTTCTATTCCTGGGTTAAAATCTCTGGGATCAAATTTTCGAGAGGGTGGAACCGCGGACATCAGCTAGTATGATAACGGTAACGGTAGGTAACAGTAGCATGAATTGCATAATCTCATACATTACACGTACTTGTGCAGAGTTGTACGTGTGATGTTACAAAAACCAAATATATGATATCAATGAATAGATAAGTCACAGGTAACTCTCGACTTTATGTTATGTAATTTTTTATTCTCGAATATTTATTGATTATTAAAATGATTATTGGAACTTAGCTGGAAGATTGGAGTGGTATGGGTAATGGACTGCTGAGACGAGGTCTCGGGTTCGATCCCAGGTTTTACCATGTCACACACCAATGACTTTTCGATGCTTTTCGAAGTTATGTGTGTATTTATCGCAGGGTTATAAGTGCCCGGTTAATGGCAATAGGCTCGCCACCTATTACATTGGGACCTAAACATAAACTGGCGAAATGTGGGTGCTAGCACCTCTGCCTACCCCTTCGGGGATATAGTTGTTTATGTGAGCTGGAAGAGTTAGAGAGATTATTGGTAATTTCAGTTCTAATATTCTTAAAAAACTTTACGTCGATCCGGACGTTTCAAATGAATGATATTCATTTAAAACTCTGCACACACAATGGCCCATAAGGGAGGCTAAGTGCGGACAAAAGAATCTCATTCCATTCCAACTTCTGCTATGAAAACGTGACAATGTCTAAAGAATATCTAATTTTTAAGATGTCCACAATTCATTGTCACTTTATATTTTTAGTTTAACATAATATACTCAACAAATTATACCATGCATTTTTTCTCTAAGTACCGTTTATTAAGATAGACATGACTGCCGTATCGCTGTCTAGGTTATTATATATTAATTTATCGTATAATTATCGTATATCGTTTAAACTGTTCATGTAGGTATGAGATAAATAATATTTTAATATATTATTTATACCATAATTCGCTGTGGGTAGTATAGCGTCTATTATTAGGGTTCCGTACCTCAAAATGAAAGAAAAAACGGAACTCTTGTAGGATCACGTCTGTCTGTCCGTCAAGACGTTTTTCTGAAGATTGAAATTGAAATTGAAATGTATACCACATACTCAAGTCTATAAGTATAACGCCTTGAAACTGTGTAAAAATCAAACTTGTAAGTAAAGTATTCAAAATATATTACAGTTTATGTAGCTTGTTACGAAACTCTGGTGCATGAGTCCGACTCGTACTTGACTGGTCAATATACTGGTCGTAAATGTGGTCAAACTACATTAAAACTTCTGCTATGAAAACGTGACAATACCTTAAGAATATCGAATATTTAAGATGTTTATTAAAATTTATAAAGTTCATTGAATATAGATTATTGATTAGCTGCTAATATATATTTTAGATTATATATTCCACGAATTCGTCCATGTGAAGTCCTATGGTCTAGGAGATACAATAAAAGATTGTATTATAGTGCAATGCAAATTAATAAGTGTATCCCTATAATGTATATTTATTTTTACCAGGTTAAAAAAATACAGAGGTCACGGAAGCAGTACAATAGGCGGCCTTATCGCGATTTCTATGATTAAGCGATTTCTACCAGGCAACCTTTGGATGGTAAAAGTTAGTAGGATTGAACGCTAGTTGTATGATGTGCTTATTACAATTACAAAGTAGGTATATAATACAATAAAATACAATATTTGTGAATGATGTTGTATTATATTAAGAATATTATATTATATATATATTATATATTAGATATTATATATTATATAAAGAATTTTAGGAAACGACATCATTCAACGCGGCGAGTCTCCTCGCCGGATCGCCACCATGGATCCTGGAAGCGAGATGCCTTTCGGCGCTATACCGGTTCCGAAAGGCGGCGCGGGAGCGGGGTCACGATCCCGAGCCCGAAGAAATTCGGGCCGTGAGATCCCGGCTCCACAGGGAAATGGTGGCGGAATGGGAGATACGACTTGGGCAACCAGGCGCAGGGCACGCCGTAGTAACGGCGGTAAGACCCATCATGGGGGAGTGGCTAGAGAGGCCACACGGCAGCCTCTCGTACCGTCTGACGCAGATGATCACCGAGCACGGATGCTTCGGAAAGTATCTGCGTCGGATGCAGAAAGAGCCAACGTCCGAGTGCCATCACTGCGACGCGAGCGAGGACTCAGGTCCGCACACGCTCACCGAGTGTCCGGCGTGGGAGACGCCGAGGCGGGTGCTTGTGGCGGCCCTGGGAGTGAGGGTTCTCACGCTCTCCACCTTGCTCGCGGCGATGGTTCGCTGCGCGGATGCGTGGGCGGCCGGCGCCTCCTTCTGCGAGCAAGTAATGCTCGTGAAGGAGGAGGCGGGGCGGGAGCGGCAGCGGGAGCGACGAAGGATCGCAAGACAAGCTGCCCGCGTACGAAGGCAACTCGGGCGTCGGAGGTCGATGAACGACCTCCGCCCCCCATGAGCGCCGGCCTGGGGGTGACAGGTGAAGCCGCCTGTCACCCTGGCAGAAGCAGGCCGCGGCGGTGGCGCGCGTGGCGCGCCTCCCCGTTTCCGGGGACGAGTTGGGGACTCTGTAGTCCCCACACCCGAGAAGAGGGCCAGATCGTGAGAGATGGCCCTGGGTCGGCCGGGGTGCGAGGGATATGCCTGTCAACCTCACCTTCGGCAACCAAAACGACCCACAGGCGGCGTGCGTTTTAGTCGGTTCGTGTCCGACATAACCTCCTCCACCGGCTCCGGTGGGGAGGTATCCGTGGGGATTTTGCGCACGTAAAAAAAAAAAAAAAAGAGTACCCGAAACTGGCGAGTATGAGACAATTATGAAACTAGAAGAAGCAAAGCATTGGTAAATGGCGTAAGAGGCGATACTGTTTGTATAATGAAGTATATAATATGATATAATATACAATATATTCATGTATACGAATATATATATAAATTATTTACATATACCTATTTTTTTGCAGTTCTAGCCTCAAAGTAGTATAATATACTTAAGTATCTCTTAATCTATATTATGTTAATGTATATGTATATATTATTAAAGTATAGTAGCATAACAAGCAACACGAGGGGTAGATACTGCTTAGTCCTAGTCAAACGATCCTAACCATTAACTTATCCAGAACTTTGTTGGTCGGTGTGGAATTAGATCAGAGTAGATATTTTTAGAAACATACATTTCAGACAGCAGATCAGGGGACGAGTGGGAGCTTCAAATAGTTGAGGTGATAAGTGGATGCAGGGTACGAATTTTAGGGTACCAATGGGTTCGTACTCAAATATGCACGATAGGAATCGAAAAATGTCGTTTTGTTCTAAACTTTATTGAGTTTAGCATCATAACCAAGACTACCAATTTTATGTACATATGTCTACATGTCCTCAAAGGGACTGGTGAGTACTAGCACTTGCATTATACTAAATATATCTCCAGTTCGAGTTAATCCCCTTCGTTTAACCACCATTATCTGGCAATTCGGAATAATACAGGGCGAGTTTATTTGATTTGACAAGTTACTTTTTCAGGAAATCTCTGAGAATTTTTATGCAGTAAAAAAAATAACAACGATACTATAAATATAATATTACATAACTAAGTTAAACATTTTACTTAAAAGATGCAATTAAAAGTCTAAATAACTTCGTTTATGTAATAAAGACTTAGAAGTCCGAAAATGGATCTGAACGCCTTCTGGCTTTATCAAAATATGGTAATATTTTGGTAATGTTATCTGTAGCTGCATTAGTAATTCATATAAATTATATTAAAGTATAAATATCTTAGATTTTCAAGGACGTTAGCAGACCCTCATAATAATAATATGAGTATACCAAACATATATAGTTGGTGGCAATATTCAAACGTGTCCCACTGATTCCCTAATAATCTAATTCCATAAACACCAGTGTAATGAACATTGGTTTCAGTTGTTGCCATATTCGATTAAGAAATAGAAATAATTGGATTGGTTCAGCCGGGATTCGAACTCGCGACCTTTCCCTTACAGGGGGAACGCTCTGACCAATAAGCCACAGAACCTTCACCCGAAACCATCCAAATTCTACTATATATATATTCGTCTTACTATACTTCCACATTATTAATTATGTACTTACTTCCATATTATTAATTGTGTATTTACACAGTAAAAAAAGATACACAAGAAAACTTATTTGCATTTTAAAATGTATTAAATGTCCTTCATAAAATTTGATATATATAGTAAATTATTTTTTTAATATTTCAATTTTTCTGATATTTTTACCGAGATTTAAATAATAAAAATAATAATAAATAAATAAATATTCCACGACTTTCTACACAACGCTATTTAGACCCATGGTAAGCATAGCTTAATAGTTATGGAATCTAGAATACGGATAAACATACTTAGATACTTTTTTTTTTGTAAATGCATACATATTATACATAGAAACACCCAGACCAATGCAAATATACATATTCATGCATACAAATATTTGCACTGAGCGGGAATCGAACCCGCACCCCCTGCATAGCAGTCGAATGCTCTACCGCTACGCCACGGAGGTCGTTTAAATGGGTACTTCGAAATTATGATGACGATGAAAGTTTTATAAGAACGGGAATTAACGCGATCATGGTAAAGGTACATACATACCAAGGCCGGTGGAACCTGGTCGAAACGTCAGTCAAACCAAAGATGTCATGGAACGCGATAGTTTAAAAGTTAAAGAAAAATATGAAAGTTTTTTACCTCCATCAAGAGTTTTCTAACCTTAAGCCTTGACCTTGGCTATGATAAAAATGATACTTAGACATTTTTGCTTGTCTTCAAATAGAAGTTTGTTATTTTTTGTTTCCAGAATTAGATAAGCCAAACTGTGGGAAATGTTTAATTGTGCCTTTGATTTTATATAACGACATTTATAGCCGCTTGAAAATTTTATCAATCTTCAGTATAGTCAAATCTTGTTTGTGATGTTATAGTGATGAAATGAAAAGGAAACACAGACGACTTCTACGATGAATTTTGGATAGCGATAAGTAATTAATTAAAATTTCGTATCGATTAGTTGTGGTGTTTCACTATTAGTAATCGAGTAAGGGTCAGCAGCGCTATTGTAACGTCTCTGGTGTTGCACACGTCCATAACCACTTCCCATACAGGTGAGCCGTGTGCTTGTCTGCCACCTAAGTTGTGTAAATTATTGTAACAGTGTTGTGGTTCGTTCCGATTGCATTCGAAGCCTTCACCTCGGAACCCGGGATCTGTGTTTCGGCTTTTCCTCCACCACTTCGCAGAATTTAATTATTAATAGCCATTTGATTAGCGTTGACCGAGCACCTTTGCGCCGATAACCTATAACACGCATTTTATTGACCTCGATATTTTTGCGCTTTCTGAGAACAAATTTAAGAAACTGGTTTCTGAAACTCGCGCTAATGACTCCTAATCGGGTGTCATTCTACAAGGGTTGAGATTTTAATGCAAAATTTCCTTATTTAGTACCACACGTTCGTATTTTAAAACACATTAATAAATTCGTGGACAATAGTGTGGATTGTGCGTTTTTTATTTTGTATACCTAGTTTTTAAGATTTCATTGTAAGGCATAACTGTTTTTTGTCCTTAATAAATATAATAAAATAAAATAATATTATCCTAATAACTTATGTTTATTGTCAATAATTACTAAACTATGGCTAAAACTTTCCTAGATGATTTTGATTGTTGAAGTTTTCTTCCGAACAATAATAAAATTCTACGACATCATGCTCTCGCTGTTTAGACAAAGTAAACATAGCTTAAGCAGCTTGTGATATGGGTTCCACGAGAATGCGAATGAACACTTCGATACATTTATTTTTATAAATACATAAATGCAGGCGGTTTTCTGTAGCTCTGTCCACGTCAATGTCGATTGTACAGATGCTATGCCCTTAAGTATTTTCCCAAGCTCTAATCTATCTGTGTTTCTATTTTCTTCAGGTTATATTTGAAAATGACATTCACTTTTTAAATCCCTATCTGAGCTCCTGAAAGTAGATAGATAGATAAATAGATAATTCTTTATTGTACACCGCAAAATTTACAGTAGGACATGTAGGTAGCATGTATTCGTTTCAATGTACAATGGGCGTCGGTTCCGTTTTCCTTAGGTTCTAGTCCATCTTTGTACTAAGATTCATCAAGATCAGTTCATTAGTTTAGACATGAAATCGTAACAGAAAGAAGTAATGACATAAAACTGACACATATTTTCAAATTTCAAAGACTGACTACCATTATTCACGACTACATTTTCACATGCAATTAGTGAATTCGCAATGAAATCTATTTACCTATTTGCACATGGCAACAAGGTAGTAGGGAGCAGAATTTATCTATTTATTTAATCATTAACAATGTCACATTGTTTTTGATATACATTTGTGGTAGATAAGCTGAATTATAGTTAAAATAAAAGCAAATATAATTGTGATGTACATGTTAACATGCAGCAATACATGTTAGCCAAAAAAGTATTATCATGTCAAAAATAGTATGGATACAATGTAAGAAAAAGGTAGGCTACCTAGCTTTTGCATGTAGTATACTACATTGTATATTTTTGATTGAATGTTAATATTTTTGGCAGACAAATCAGTAAAATTAGAAAAAGAATCACGTTTCTATTTTTTATATATATAATTATTTTTTTGGCAACCCTATTGGCATGTGTTCAGCAACACAGTTTATTCGCTAAACTACATTTTACAATCGGTAAACTGTTCGGGTTAAGGTCAATGTTACATTGGATCCTATTCTAAAAGGAATTACTTATTATAAATTGACGTCTGGAAAACTGCCGCAAAATGGTGTGTTGCACTGTTTCTTCTCCACTAGGGCCTTGGAAGCGGCGGTAAACTTAGGTTAAGTAAAATTGACGTCAACAAGATAAATAATTGTTTATTTCCATATCGAGAAATAAAGACTACAACTAACCATGGAATTAGTGCGTCAACAGAAAGTGTTAAATACCTTATAGTTAAAATATAAGTATATTATTTAATTTGGTTGAAATATCAAGTAAGGGTTTGTGTATTTTCAATACACGAACTCTTCACTTGACCTTTCAATAAACTTAAATAAAGTTTACAAATGGAGTATGAAATATTAGATACAATTTTTAAATTGTATTGTTTTAATTTATATATATATATATAATGCCAATGCCTTATTTTTATATTAGCCTGACAAGTCAATAACCCTTATACTAAATAAAGCTTTTGACTGAACGACGACTGCCGGGACAATTAAAACTGTAATAATTAATATAATTAATATAAATTAAAACAATTGAAAAGAATGGCAATAGATTTATATTCACAGGTTATTTTTCACTCATATTACGAGAAATATCTATGTACATTAACCTCACCTTACGAATATAACAGTAAATATATATAACAGTATAATCTACATAATAGATATTTTTTCTTTTAAACTATCGCGTTCCATGAAATAACTACAATAATGTTATTTAGTTAACGGGAATTAACGCGATCATGGTATAGTGAGCCTATTGCCGTATTCCGGGCACTGTTGTTGACTCAAGCCATGCATCTGAGGCTGAGTCTTGGCTGTGTATATATTTGTCTGATGTTAAACAACCCTATCCCTTAATCGCCTTGTACGACACCACATGGGAAGAGATGGGGTGGCCCTAATCCTAATCTGCCGGAAGTCACGCGGCAATGCCAGCCGATATTTTATAATGTTACAATTTAATCATATCAAAAGTTATAATTACAATGTAAATCATTACGTGAAATGTAGAAATATCGTTATCATATTAAACTTTTTAACATTTCCGTATTGTGACAGCATTTCTGATAGGTACGTCATTAGCTAATTCAGAAGAATTAGATATTCATTCTAGTTAACTGACCTAGAGGGCGAGGGACGAAGCTATACGCCCTGTATCTGTGCCTCTGGACCATGGTCCAAAACGCGATAGAATGGATTTTAAACCAAAAGCTTGCATAACATCTTGATCGCCACTCAGATGAAGATAGTAATCACACTCAGAATATATAGATAGTAGGCAAATTCTTGTAAAATTCAAATAAAAAAAAGAACATCTATGAAAGTCACGAACAGCCAGTTCTGTTATGTTAAGTATTTGTAAAAAAATATTATTTGGGTATTTGTTATAAAGTGACTCCATTGTAAAATAAAACAGATTTCTTAAAAATGTGATTAGGTTGGTATGCAAATCTGGGATCAGAAAAAGGTCGTTGTTTTACCTAAATATCTGAATAAGTTTGAGAGAATTTGGGTACCTACATAAGATAATATTTTTATAAAGTATACTTGCTTATGCCCGCGGCATCGCCCCCATGATGCCGTTTTTAGGGTGGGCTATCACTTAAAAGTATAAAATAGTTTACGACCTATTCTTAAGCCTACCAAATGAACGCAAGGTTTATTCAATAGAAGTAGGATTTTGGTGCCAAAGATACAATAATTTTATATTTTACATATTACCTAGTAACCAAAGTTATTAATTGAAGAAGAAAGATCTCGACGAGTATGTACTCTCGGAAAGTATGTACGAATAACGTTGAAATAGACTACTGATCATAGGCTTTACATATCCATTGACCAGCAGATAGCAATAGGCTAATTGATGGATTGATTGAATTTATTATGTATAACTAAGATTGCCTTTTGTCAGTTAAAATAATTGTCATTACATGTTTAACCAATTTAATTTGAGTTGATCACATTTTCTATCACCGGTGAAATCACTGGTACAATAGCGCTTTGCATATTATTTTTTGTCGCATATATCTGAATAAAATTACCATTAAATATATACAGGATTAGTTTATAGTAGGTATTTGAGAAAAGTTCAAATAACAAAATTCCCACTGTTGTAAATTATCTAACGATACAGAGAATTGTAACGTGAGTACCAACATAAATATTATCTAATACATAATCCAATAAGTACCTAATGTTAAGTATACCTAGGTCCAATAATTGTATCTATATTCGTTTTGCCTGCAAATTGGAGATTAGCCACGTGGTTCCCGACAGAATAGAATTTGGACTACCCCATCTCTTCCCATGCGGTGTCGTACAAGGCAAGTAAGGGATAGGGCTGTTTAACGTCAGACCGAATTATACAGCCTTAGTCAACTTAGGCTTGAGTCAACAATAGTGCCCAGAAGACGGTATTGCCGTCTTCTGGGTACTATTGGCCTATTGGCTCACCTCCTATAACGTGAAACCGAATTCAATGATTGGTGAAATGTTGGTGTCTATTCACCTCTGCCTAACCTGCCGGGGATAAAGGCGTGCTTATATGTATGTATGTACATTGAAGATATTTCGGTATCTACCCTCGAGATAAACAAAGAAAACACTTAAGAATCAAAATATGATTTACTTACCTATTAAGCGAGTTTAAATAGGTATATTTAATAAACTCAACTAAAATAATTTCTTTGTTGCGTGGATTGCCAAGGAAGGGTTATGTTTTTCACGCGTATCTTGTATATTCCTATGTATATTTAAATTTTTTATATTCCCGAGTTTATTCCTAGCTCCAAATGACTAAATGGTTTGCAATAATGGTGTAGATGTAGTCCTGTCGTTATGTTTTATGTGTTATGTTTATGTTATGTAAATCGAAAATGGTAAAAGCCCGGTAAAAAAGGGTAAGAAAGGGGCATCCGTTCTATCGTTTTACTTTCCGTGCTTCCAGAGGAAAAAAGCGGAACCCTAATAGGATCACTTCGTTGTCCTTCTGAATGTCTGTCCGTCTGTTTTTTGGCAAGCGCAATGTATGTTTTGCTTTATTTTTAAAATTACTAGAAATATTTAGGTATGTGGCTGGTATTTTAGTTAACAAGTGCTTTTTATTTATTGCTCTGGTTTGAAAGTTATAATAAGTTTTCAAATTCTCAGATTTTTTGTGTTTATATGTATTAGTAAAAAGCACTAGCCAAAAATTTTACAAACTCAGATAATGATGACTATTTCTCGCCTGGTTGTTGCAGAAGACTTCAACAAAGATTTAAAAGTAAGTAAGCACCAAATTGAATTTTATTTGTATCTTTTTTCCAAAGGCACGCTCCTCTTAATAGTCCCAATGACTACACGTGCATCAATCAACAATTTCGCCAAATTCGATATGTATACAATGTAGTAGATACTATTCATTAATTTTCAGCTGTCACAAATCTGAATCAAATATTCAAGTTAATGAATAACTTTGATTTCCATTTTTTATATGTTTTAATTTATTGAGTTCTAATTTTGGGACAACTCTACAGAATACTAAAAAATACATACCTACATATACTCATACCTTTTTCCCTTCGGGGCAGGCAGAGGCCACAACTTACACATGGCTGTATCTACTATCACGTTCACCGGTTTTGAGTGTTAAAAATAATAACTCCAAGTTTGTAGGAAACTCGGAATGAATAAGTTAGGTTGAATAAAATGTAATACTAGACTTGACCGTAGAAAATAATGTAAAATTATAAAGTACGACATCATATTTTATTATCAAGTCATCACAAGTTTTCTTAGAACTTCCATTTTGACGTTTGGTAAAAAGTAACTAAGTAAATAATCCTTCTTAAAATGAGTGTGTAGAAAGTGAGTAAATTACGTAGATTTAAAAAAAAATTAAGAAGACTTTATCATCCAATTAGGTTTTTTTTCAAAAAATTTATCGAGCAGAGTATCAAAAAGTAAAAAGGACCAAAAGCCAAACAAGTTTGACAACAGGTGGGACCCATTTGCAAATCACAAATCGAAAGCAAATGTTTGGGTCCCAAATCGTTAAAACATAAATCAAAATGGTTTCAGTCTTTTTAGAGCATTGTTTATAAGTTGACTTCTTAGCAGCCGGATTAATTTTTAAATTATTCATTTTTTTAGTACTTGATATCTATTCTAACGCATTTATTCTTATGATTAGCTCCGAACGCAGAATTTATCTATATTAAATGTTTAATTTGGATAAGGATTAATATTATGACACTCAAAATGGCTACGTACGTAAGCAAGAATAATTTAAAAAAGATAAAAATTGTTACTGGTACTTATTCTTGTGGGTTAGGTTACCAATGCGGACGTTTTTGTACATCTATTTAAGATATATAATGCGGTAGTATGTTTAATATCTACTGACTTCTATCTTCACTGGATGCATCAAGATAATATTCTGCAGATTTTGTATTAACAATATCTGCAATAACGTCCGTGTTGGTATGAAATAAGAATAAGAATAATTACCTAGTAACCACTTTTATCTTTTTAAAAGTAGGTACCTACCTATTCTTTTACGTATCCATTTTAGGTTTTGTAGTTGGTATTCACATTCATCAAAAATAACCATTTATCTGCTATTAGCAGTAAATCATTAAAATGATTTTTATACTGCATATGTGATAGACAAGCATACTACTCACCTGATGGAAAGTAGTTACCGTGGCCTTTGGACGTATGCAACACCAGAGAGGCGTTACACTCGTACTGCTTCAGAATAACCTAACATTTAATAACACCCAATGCAATTTTTTTCGGGAGTATATAAAATATTCTACAACATTCTACACATCACTATTTAAACCCATGGTAAGCATAGTTTAACTAGCTTGTGTTATGGAATCTAGAATGCAGATATACATACTAATTTATTTTTTTATAAATACATACATATTATACATAGAAATACCCAGACCAATGCAAATATATATCTTCATGCATACAAGTATTTGCACTGAGCGAGAATCGAACCCGTGCCCTCTGCGTAGCAGTCGAACGTTTAACCACTACGCCACAAAGTGCGTCAAGTATTCCTATACTCCCATAAAATGAGCGAAACGGCAGTATAGCATACTAACCTCGTTTTCTTACAGCATTTCACCGTATTGATCTGGACAGTGCTAGGAAGTTGATGTCAGTATAGCATTTCCCTATTAAACATGCCAAGTGTCAAATATATTTAAACTATAACATTTCACAGATTACATACATACATATAATCACGCCTTTATCCCCGGAGGGTTAGGCAGAGGTGAATTAACACCCACATTTAACCAATCATTGAACTCGGTCCCACGTAATAGGGGGCGAGCCTATTGCCGTATTCCGGGCACAATTGTTGACTCGAGCCATGCATCTGAGGCTGAGTCTGGGCTGTATATATATGTCTGATGTTAAACAGCCCTATCCCTTAGTCGCCTTGTACGACACCGCACGGAAAGAAATGGGGTGGCCCAAATTCTACTCTGCCGGAATCACGCGGCATGCATCATAGATTATATTACCAATAATATATAAAATGTCCAGATTTCGTAACTGTCATACTAACCGACTCACGCACCGACTCACTGAATGATGATCAGTGAGGCGGTGCGTGAGTCCGACTGTTAAGGTACTTCCTGACGTCATAGAACGCTAACATCAGTATAACGAAATTTGTAAATTTTGCCAGCTATCTTAAAATGGGTTGGGCTTAGAGGACCTTACAAACATATCTGAGGCCTAAGTCAACCTCACCTGCTTCACCACGCTTCTGTACCTATTCATCTATTATTTCAATAATATAGAATCTACTTTATACTTCTGGACTGCCAAAATATAATTATCGTGGGTTTTATACCATTCAATTCATGTCAAAGAACCGTCGGCGGACCGAACCTAACCCGCGGGCCGTACTTTGTCCATCACTGTGCTAGACCATCTGCTAAAGAACAGATGAAGCTCCTGACCTTTGTACCCGACTATCAAGAAGGGTAATGTTTATCACGCGTAACTTGTACCATGTAATCTTTTAATATTCTTTACTATCTTTTGAACCACATCACGAATTTCAATGATTTATATCTCCAATGAAAGGTATTCATTGCCCTAGTGATTCTCGTAATGGGTACCTTTGCACCGGGTACGTCGAGGAGCGGGTTAACTGATTAAATGTAATTTGACTATGCTAATTTTGAATATCTGTATTTAGAATTAATCGAAATAAATCTGAAAAGATCGAAACAAGTTTGATAGCATTGTCTAGTAGTCTCCGCCCATCTTTAACTGATCCTACCACAAACAATTTTAAATTGAGTTTAGCTGAGGATAAATGGACATACTATCAATTTCTGTTACTACTACTTTTAACAAAATATGGTCATATCTGAATTTCACGCGAATTACGTCTCGGATGGGAACCGTAGCAAAATAATGGTAAAGTAGGGATTTTTACAAGTCTTTACTACATACATTCCTTACTTCTTTATTTGTAACAATCTGAAAAGTAATTACGAAAGTTTTTCATTAAACAAATATTTGGAACGAGTGGTGAATAGAAATAGGTTTTCAAAAAAAAATTAATAAAACTTGTCAAAAACTTATTTCAAGTTGTATCGTTATTCTATCGCGTTCATTATTTTTGTATAATATAGTAATAATTACTATCGTATAGTTGTTACTTGTGGAGAAAAAACAAATACACTTAATAAGTTTGTAATTCTAATTTTCATTTCTCACTATTGTTTATATCTAAAAATTCGCATTTAAGTACAGTTACTTTCAGTTCTATCTTGACGAACAAAGTACGCAACAAATAAGATCGTTTTGACGCTGATTGTACCAGTTTTTATTCGAATAATATTATGATGAAAAAGGATTACTATGAACTAAATAACCCAGGTTAATATTTGCAATGCACTATGCACTGAAAAAATACATTTCTACGAGTGCAATTTATTATGATTTCATTCATTGTAAAATGCAGCGTTCCGAGTACATATGGTGAACTTCATTTTACGTGGCTATTATATTTGAATATTTCTTACCAAATAGGTACAAACAATTTGTTTTAATAATTCCCAAATAAATAACATTATAAGGTCGGTCATCTTTCGGTATATTACCTGCACACCGTAGTGTATTGTGTATTCGTAGAATACATGAGAAAAATAAGAAATTAGAAATCTTTATCGATTCAAGACTACTTTGTACATCTTAAATTTTAAATAGATGTAAAAATATTTACCTAGTACTGGTCCCACGATGAACATGTATGCAAACATAATCAACATGATTTGAAGTCGGCGCGTTCCTTGGCGGTTTTTAAACGCCACATTCACAGTCGCAACCAAATCATTCACAGAAAAAAATGACACCACACTCGACGGTTTCTCACTCTCCACTGTCTTTTTAGTCTTCTCTTTTAGTCTCAAGAGAATATAAATGAAACCAAACATGTAAAATACACATGCTACCGTGAACACACCATAGTAACCGAATTGTTTTGTCATATAACCACTGAGTGCGAGGCCTATGGGCCTGCTGAGCGTTAAAATCGCAGTTATTATCCCTAACCGGAAAGTCCTTTCTGAATCGGAAGTTACGTCAGTGATGTAACTGTATACAGCCATAGTCATAGCGACACGACCTCCAGCAAGTGCTGGTGGTAAACCTTCTATAAGAGCAGTTTCGTTAACACCAACTTGGTAGAAGAATACTGTTGTTAATATTATACCAACAGCTGATATTAGTTTACCTAAAATTGGTAGCACCATGAACACTTTTCTGTTACCAGTACGATCGCTCCAGGCACCGGCAAATAGTGCTAAAATTCCAGGCAAAGCTGTCTGTAGAGGGAAGCTCCAAGCTGTCATTGATGCTACAATGGTTTGTACATTTTTCTCTTGCTCTGTATAATTATGAGCACGACTTTGCATTATATGACGACATGTTCGTTCATCGTATTGTAAATTTACGAGACATGTTTTCTCTAAGCACAAATTCTGTACAGCCAATCCTGCGAGTACACTTGGCAAGACATAACAAACAACAAAGGGTTCCACTGTGATTTTGGATCTAAATGACCAAGAGTCTTTGATAAATTGTTTCAGTCTTTTGCTTAGTTTCATTTCTGTTTTCTTGAGTTCGGTACTGCACTGTTTGCTGAATTTGCATGGTTCCACACTCACAATCTTTTCGCCGGGCACTTCGACCCGTAACGTCATTTTTACAACAATTATTAATTACTTTATAGAGCATTCGTTTTTAGCATATATTAAAATAAATTTAATATTACATTTGAAATTATTTAATATGTAACAAAATTGTTATATTTATTTGTTATTTTTTTTATCACAAGTTGCGCGTTGTAATGTGCCAGTGTATTTGAGTGCGCGTACGACGTTTGATAATACGAACACCGCGAAAACTGTCTACGGCTGCTGTGGCCGACTCTACTTTTGTTACTGCCTGTTAGCAGCCCACTGGCTTTATTGTTATCACGTGGCGCGCCGGCCACCTACTCGCGTGTTTTCAAACTTAATTAATAATTTAATTGATCATATTGGAACATTCTAATCAAGCAATTTTAATGCGTATTCTACATCTTTAGAAGTCTAATGCGGCAGTAATTTGTATATGAAATATAAAGTAAACAAAAATGTAATTAAACAATGTTAACGGGAATTAACGCGATCATGGTACATGTAGATATATTTTTATGAATTTTCTTTGAATTTAACGTGTCAGTTTAAAAGTTGATAAAAAATTAAAGTCATATAAAGTTAATGAAAGACGCGTGGTTCCCGGCACAGTACATTTGGGCCACCCCATCCCTTCCCATGCGGTGTCGTACAAGGCGACTAAGGGATAGGGCTATTTAACATCAGACAGATATATACAGCTCAGACTTAGGCACAGATATATGGCTCGAGTCAACTATAGTGCTCGGAACACGGCAATAGGCTCACCCCCTATTACGTGGGATCGAAAACAATGATTGGTGAAATATGGGTGTTATTTCACCTCTGCCTAACCCTTCGGGGATAAAGTCGTAATGTATGTATGAAGTTATTGACAATAATGACAATCATATCTTAAACGAAACATTGACAGATTGAACGTCTAAAGCCGTATTTTTATCGAATAAAAACAAAATCAAATTTAATATTTAAAAAATCGAATGCGTTTAAAATTATGGCATGAATGAAAATATTTATAACCTATAAGTTTATGAAATGAAATACATAAAAAATGTTTGCTTGAACATACTTTTTACTAAGAATAATATAATGCAAAATAGAACCATATTGCTAAGTGAAAGTGAGTCTTAATTATGCATTAAAACACTATTCGTTTAACAATCATAGACTCTTTGATCTCTTCATAGAACATATTTTAACGGGCATTCCTTATAACTTTTTTCGAAGCGGTTCTAACATAACATTAACTCACGCCTATATTCCCGAAGGGGTAGGCAGAGGTGTACCCACATTTCGTCAGTTTATGTTTAGGTCCCAATGTAATAGGTGGCGAGTCTATTGCCACTAACCGGGCACATATAAACCTGCGATAGCGGTTCTAAAAATAAATAAAAATAATGTACTGCTGTGTATGCAATATCTTTTCGTGTTTTGTTTGCAACTTCAGTGCTGTAGATTAGTGCAGCATTCTGTTTTAATACTATGCTGAAGATAAATACAATAAGAACTGTAAGTACTTCACAGGATTTATAAAAAAGGCTAATGGAAAATGAGAAAGAGCGGAACTTTGACATCTTGAGAAGAGCTCTTCACTTGGTGGTCAATAAAAATGAATTGTTATATGTTTAGAGTGCAAGAGAATACATCAATATCATTTATCTTAGTCTACGTTACGTTAGACGTGAATAAGTGCCTTAAAAAATTAACCTTAAATGTAATTTTATTATTTAGAGTTTTCTTTTATTTTTTATACCACTGGGCTGTGCGCTTGTCTGCCACGACAAGCGCACGGCCCACCTGATGGAAAGTGGTTACCATGGCCTATGGACGTATGTAATACCAGAGAAGCCACACTCGTGCTGCCGACCCTGTAAGCACAGAGTTTCTGTGCCATCAGTGTAGAGGATAAAGCAGGACAAGCCTTTAGTCATCCCACTGACAGCACAAATTCAATTAATATATAGGCTTTATTTATATTAAATTGTAGAGAAATTAAGAATATCTTATTAAGCAAATGTTATTACACAGTAAATGATTATTTAAATGACGAAACACTAATGTGAAGTAAAATATTAAATGAAATTAAAATGTTTTTTTTTATTTTTTATAGTGAAGTAGAACCACAATGTCACATTTTTAATCTGTTCTAACCTATAACATGCAAACTATTATAATATATATATATATATATAATAATAATATTAATTTTTGAGCCCATAAGTGTTCTAGAAAGAATAAAAGTAGAAAATTTGCAAGAAGGTAATGTGAGAGAGGAGTATGGAAGCAAATTGACTGAAAGGTTTCATGATCTTGATAGTATTTGTGAGATTGAGGAGTTATGGAAGGTATTCAAAGATGAGATTGTGAGTGTGGCTTCCCAAGTATGTGGTATAAGTAAAAGAAGTAAAGTGCAAAAGGTGAAGCATGCATGGTGGGATAAAGAAGTGCAAAAGTTGGTATGTGAGAAAAAGAAAGCGTGGCTTGACTGGCTCTCAGTCAGAGCTAATGAGAGAATGCAGCAAGCTACAATTGAGAATGTGGATGAAGCGAAAGATAAATATAGAAGACTGAAAGGGATAGTGAAAGGAGTGATTGCTAGAAAGAAAAAGGACCAAAAAGACGTGTTTGATGAAAGGTTATCTGAGGATTTCCAGACGAACATTAAGTTCTTTTGGAAGTCCATTCGTTTAGCCAGAGGAGAAACACAGAGCTCCGAGCTGAACGCTATTAGAGACCAGAATGGAAGTATTGTAAAAGGTGAGAAATGTGTGTTAAAAAGATGGCAGGACTATTTTGAAAGCTTGTTTGAAAGAGAGGATGGTGTACATGTACTAACCTCGGTGATGGATGACTATGTTGATGCTGATAAAAGTGGTATTAGTATGAATGAAGTTGTGAGTGCATTAAAAAGTATGAAAGCTGGTAAAGCAGCGGGATATGATAAGGTGACAGTCGAGATGCTGAAGGCTGGACAGGGCCTTGTAGCAAGTCAGTTGTGCCGCCTTTTCAACATATGTTGGGTTAGCGGTCGTGTACCAAGTGATTGGTGTAAGGCCGTTATAGTTCCACTTTACAAAGGAAAGGGCTCGCATCAAGACTGCAAAAACTACAGGGGCATTAGCCTACTCAGCGTCGTCGGCAAACTGTATGCGAAAGTGTTGATTGAGAGAGTTATGAAAGAAACCGATGAGAAAATATGGGATGCACAAGCGGGTTTTAGAAAGGGAATGGGATGTACGGATCAGGTCTTTTCATTGCGAAGCATAGCCGAGAAATTTTTGGCCAAGAGTCAAAAGGTCTATTGCGCATTTGTGGATTTGGAAAAGGCCTATGACAAAGTGGTGAGGAATGAACTTTGGTCGGTACTGTCTATGTATGGGGTGAGCAGCAACCTTATTCGAGGTGTGAAGTCTCTCTATGAGGACTCCAGGGCTTGCGTGAGGATACATGGGTCATACACTGAATGGTTTAGTATCCAAAAGGGGGTTAGACAGGGATGTGTAGCGTCACCATGGCTGTTTAACTTATTCATGGACAGTTGTTTGCAAGATTTGAAAGATAAAGAATGTGGTTTAAGAATGAAGAATTTACTCGTCAAATGTCTTCTTTATGCTGATGATCAGGTTTTACTGGCGTCATCGGCAGATGAGTTGCAGGAGATGGTAACAACTATGCATGAAGCTTTTGAGAGGAAAGGAATGAAAGTGAATGTTAGTAAGACAAAAGTTATGGTTTTTGAAAGAGATGAATGCGTGACAGAGTGTAGGATTTGTATAGATGGAGAAAAAGTGGAACAAGTGAATGAGTTCATATATTTGGGCACATTGTTTACGAGAGATGGAAAGCATGAAGAAGATGTTGAAAGGAGAGTGATGGCTGGAAATAGAGTGAATGGGGCACTACACAACTTTATGCGCAGCCGGAAAGTGTCCGAAAAGGCACGACTGGCTGTACATGGAGGAGTATTGGTGCCGACTCTTATGTATGGTAGTGAAAGTTGAGTGTGGCAGAAAAAGCATCAGAGTAGAGTGAATGCAGTAGAAATGCGTGCGTTGCGAAGTATGTGTGGCTTGACCTTGAAAGATAGAGTGAGAAATAGCGTGATAAGAGAACGATGTGGAGTGATAGAAGATGTAGTGATGAAAATTGAGAGAGGAAGGTTGAGATGGTTTGGTCATGTTGAGAGAATGAATGAAAGAAGACTAACAAAACAGGTGTATGAGGCGAGTGTGGATGGTAACGTCGGAAGGGGAAGACCTAGGCGCACATACCTGGACCAAATCGGGGAAGTTTTAGAAAAGGGGCAGGTCAGGAGTACTCTAAACCGACGAGCATGCATGAAGAATGTAATGAGAGTGAATGAAGCGAGAGTAGTATGTCAGGATCGTAGCAAATGGAGATCCGTGATCTCTGCCTACCCCTATGGGAGACAGGCGTGATTTTATGTATGTATGTATGTATGTAATATTAATTTTTGAAATCTTTTGACAATTTTTAGGTGGTGGCCTCGGATGCAAGCAAGACACGTTAAGCTGATAATGTGATCACAATTCGTTCCTCCCCGTTATATCCTAGGGTGCTGGTACAGGCGTCTCACGACTGTTTAACTTTAGTGTTTAAAGATAGTTCATACCAGAGAATAATAAACTTTAGGTATTCATGACAAACTTTAAAACTGACTTAAATAATTGTTCAAATAGTACTATGGGTATATATTTTAAGCAGTTTTTAATATATTTCTTGTGAATTGAAATTGGTAAAATTGTGAAAAGGCACAAGGTGTCAAAAGTTCGAGTTTCTTCCAAAGTTTTGACTTTCCCGATTTCAAAAGTTATTGATAATTATTGTTAAACTGTAACTGTAGCCCCTCGTGTATTGGTCTTGGAGGAGGTAGGATACGACGGTATTCCAGTCCGAATTGAGCAGTCTGATTGGGGAAGTACCTCCACCCTACAGATTACCACGGCTATAATAACCTCGTGTTGTAGTCCCGGCGGTGAGTAGGGTAGCCAGACCTCACTAGAGAGTTTATGTGCTGTCAGTGAGAAGACCAAAGGCTTGTCCCGATTTTGTGTTCTGCACTGAAGGCACAGAAAATCTCTTATCTTACAGGGTCGGCAGGACGGATGTGACTCCACTGATGTTACACACGTTCATAGGTCACGGTAACCACTTTCCATCAGATGGGCCGTGTGCTTGCTTGCCACCAAGTTGTATAAAAAAAAATATTAAGATAAAATTAAGGTTATGTTGTTTATGAACCGAAATCGTATAACGTCGAAGGGTTGACACTCAACCTCGGTAGAAACTTCGAAAAAGATGTCACCAGAAGATTTTCATGGACTTGGACAGTTTTGTCAAAATTCCATCATGCTTGATTCTCAAACTTACCGTAATGTCTCATAATAAAGGTGTTCGACAAGTTGGTCTTGCTAATTACGGTGCCAAAACGTAGTCACTGACAGTGGGGCTTGTTTACATATTAAAAGTCGCACAGCGGGCTATAGAGCGAGCAATGCTTGGAGTTACTTTGAAAGATAAAATTCATAATGAGGTAGTTTGCTGAAGCATATAGTATAAGCATGCTGAAGGGGCAATTAACTTGCCCCGTCTATTACAGTACCTATCGAAGGCCGTTGGAGCAAACGAGCCCTAGACTGGAGACCGATACCCAGCAATGAAATGTTTCAGACTATTTATATACCCCCAATTACCGAAATTATACTAATGATAGTTTTAAATAACAAAAAAAAACATAATCTCTGATATTTCGTATAATGAATAATTTCAGAATTTGAACTATCCCTGAACTGCCTCCCTGAGTGAAAAGATACCTACTTGAAGGTACTAAGATGAACAAAGCCATGTGCAACAGCTGTATTTTGTAAATACTATGAATATAGAAGTTATGTAACGTTAGCTGTGCCTAGTTTTAATCAACGGTGCCTCGTTCTAATGAAATCAAAGGCCATTTTACTAAAAAGATAAACTTCCTAGTTTAACATTAAAATTCAATAATTTAGATTTCATGATTAGTGCCTATTTATAAGTATCTAATTAATTTTAAAAATATATTCAGATTAAATTTACTGGAATATCATTATAATACAAATATAAAATCAATTTGTAAGAATTCATCAGTAGATTTAATGACCTAAAGTGTCTCACGTATCGGCTGCGTTCCAATTTTTCCCATAAGTCGGTCAAGAGGAATGAGCATTGCGTAATGTGTGTATTATCAAACAAATTAGATGGCTTTGACAATGACCATATTTTATTATTTGGTGAACAATCAAAGTCAGATTTAGTTGTCTCAAGGTTGGGTAGAAAACAATATCAAAGAAAGGCCAGCCTTTTGTTCACGTGTAGTGTTGGACGGTCGCTGTGCAAAATTCCTTATTATCATAAATAACACTGTCCACGTGCTATAGAAATAATATTTTCTTAAGACATGAGTAAGTAACATAATCACTATAGCATTGTTCTGTTGACTTGTCGATGCTTTCCGAAGTTATGTGTGTATTTATCGCAGGTTTATAAGTGCCCGGTTAATGGCAATAGGCTCGCCACCTATTACATTGGGACCTAAACATAAACTGGCGAAATGTGGGTGCTAGCACCTCTGTCTACCCTTCGGGTATAAAGGCGTGAGTTTATGTTATGTTGACAGTTTCGTGCTGCGTGGTTTACGGCAGAGTAGAATTAGGGCCAATAAATTAACATCAGACAGATATATACAACCCAGACTCTGTCTCAGATGCATGGCTCGAGTCAACAATAGTGCCCGGAATGCTGCAATAGGCTCATCCCCTATTACGTGGGACCGAATACAATTATTGGTGAAATGTGGGTGTTAATTCACCTCTACCTAACCCTCCAGGGATAAAGGCGTGATTATATGTATGTATGTATGTATGACAGCTTTCGTAACGTAACGGTGCATTTGACTGCTATGTCAGAAGGCGCGGGTTCGGTTCTCGTTCAGTGTAAATATGTACCTATGTGTTGACAAAAAAAATGTAAATATGTTTATCCGCATTCTAAATCCCATAACATAAGCTGGTGAAACAGCTCGACCGAATTTTATGCCGTTGAGTATTTGCTATCTTCAGTATTTCGAGTCCTTTCCCTTCAAGTTTGGTTAATATTTCATCTTAAATTAATTTCATTTAACCAGTACTTTAATCAGAAAACAACTTTTAATACATACATACAAGAACTCACGCCTATATCCCCGAAGGGGTAGGCAGAGGTGCTAGCACCCACATTTAGCCAGTTTATGTTTAGGTCCCAATGTAATGTGGCGAGACTATTGCCATTAACCGGGCACTTATAAACCTGCGATAAATACACACATAACTTCGAAAAGTCATTGGTGTGTGCCATGGTAAAACCTGGAATCGAACCCGAGACATCGTCTCAGCAGTACATTACCCATACCACTAGGCTACCGCGGATTTCTTTTAATCCATTGAAAAATAAAAAAATATAGTTTTATTTCTTTGTATGTGCAAATTATTATGCATATAAGATCATTGTCTACGTTAGTAGTGAATTGTAACAGATTTTTTAAATAAAATAAATAATGTTAATGTAATGCGTCAAAGACAGGATGGAAAATTCCAATGCACTGAGTCGATATTCAACGTAGGTAGGCAAATACTAATAACAATATCAAATCGTTAGTTCTTTTGTTTAAGTTTTACTGGTAACTGAGTCTTTGTGAGAAAAAGTTCATCGTCACAGGTATTACTACTCGGGGGTCAACGACCGCAATGATTTTCATAATAATTTTATTTGTCCTAAGTATCAAAATGTATGTAATCGAATAATTTATAAACTACTGCACCAAATTGAATAATTATTACTATTTATTTATTGTTTATGCACTATGTACATTGGCGGACTAAATGCCGTAGGCATTCTCTATCAGTCTACCATTGGGTGGTGCAGAGCTTGTACGAGGTAGGCGCATATTAATGAGGAATACATTTAGGTTCAATAAGGTAAATTGTTTTTTAATAGTTCGACAGCATCTAGATAATACCATTATCCCAAGCATCTACAATATGGGGTTCTTCAAGAGGGACATCAGAAAGTTTCTTCATGGTCGGCAGCGCGAGTGTAGCACCCCTGGTGTTGCATACATCAATAGGCCACGGTAACCACTTCCCATCAGATGGGCCGTGGGCTTGTCTGCCACCTAAGTGGTATATAATTAAAAAAAAATTACGTTAGTTAGTATATAGATTAATTACATACACTTATATAAATAGTACATATACCTACGTACCATATATCATATCATATCTGACTAATATATCTATAGGTACAACATAAATACAATAACATTAACATAAATATATATTAATATACATGAGTGGTAATAACATTATCGTTAAACCGATAACTCTGTGAATTCCGTGGCGATCAATTGCCGTACCCTGGACGTGAACACACGGCTCGTGCTCTTCCTGATCTCCATAGGAAGTGCATTCCACAGGCGAACGGTCTGAACAAAGAACGAATCCCAAAAGCGCTGTATTAGAAGCATCTGTCAACTTAAACTGACCGATTCATGTGTACCTCATTTTAAGACACTAAACATATTGACATTACCTTTTCTTCATGTATATGAAGTTGAAATATTTATTAAATCTAACATAGAATTGTTTGAGTACCGAACTAGGGCTCGAAACTGTGATAAATTGTCCATAGCAGCTAGTAGAACAGAATTGGTACATAACAGTGTGTTTTGCCTTGGACCGCGAATATATAAAATAAAATAAAAATACAAAATAGAGATATAATTGAAATGGACAATTTTAAAATAAAATTTTACAAAATTTTAATTGAAAAATGTCATTATACCATCAATTATTTTTTTAAGGATAACTCATAATAATTAATAGGTATATGACGACAAGAATGTAGTACTGGTGCATCATAACTTATTGATGAATTATATTTCTGTTACGATTGACTTTGTGCTATTTGTATTTTTTTTTATAATTTTATGTAATAACTAAATTAATAATCTCATAACTTAATAAAATTAATAACCTACTTAATATTGTATACCCAAATGGTGAAACATATTATCTGAACTTATATTATGTGAACATCTTCTGTACCTATGATTTACAATAAATATGATTTGATGTGATTTGATTCATGAGGAATATTATCATCTCTTAAAGCAATATTTTTTAATCTTCTTTACTTTTATAGTGTGATCAGGCTCGAACCGTCGTCGTCGTAGTCAGAATATTCTCCTGTCAGAATATCCTCTGTGGCGTAGCGGTCGGTAGAACGTTTGACTGCTACGCAGAGGGCGCGGGTTCGATGCCCGCTTAGTGCAAATATTTGTATGCATGAAAATGTATATTTGCATTGGTCTGTGTGTTTCTATGTATTATATGTGTTACAAAAAATATTATCTAAGTATGTTTATCCGCATTTTAGATTCCATAACACAAGCTAGTTAAGCTATGCTTACCTTGGGAAAGCGTTGTGTAGAATGTTGTAGAATATTTATTTGTGTTTTATTTATCTAGTTCTAACAATAATATATCTACCATAGTAAAAGATTCTGTTCAACTCAGCTTGGCCACAACGCTGACGATTCACACTATGAGAGTAACAAAGTGATATTGAAATAATATTATCGGAGATAGCGGTAGCCCCCCATAATGTTCACTGCCGGTCTATGTATCACAGGTAGGTACTGCTTAAAGCAGCCGTATCCGGTATATAGCAGGTACTATAAAAACCGGCAGGGGAGGCTACGGTGTCACTTCTTCAGGTCAAGGTTCGTATATAAAAAAAACATACTAAGTATTAATTTATAATTTAACCATTATTCATTTCAAAAATATTGAATATAATATATTCTTGAGTTAGTTTACATCATTGTTTATTTTATTCAGATATATACAAGGTTTTTAATATTTCCGGTCGACAACGTAATTTTTTAGATAGGCGTGGTTTCCGGCAGAGTAGAATTTGGACCACCCCATCTCTTCCCATGCGGTGTCGTACAAGGCGACTAAGGCATAGGGCTGTTTAACACCAGACTCCGCCTCAGATGCATAGCTCGAGGCAACAATAGTGCCCGGAAAACGGCAATAGGCTAGGCACCGTATTACGTGGGACCGAATACAATGATGGTGAAATTTAGGTGTTAATTCATCTCTGCCTAATCCTCCAGGTATAAAGGCGTGATTATATATACATACCTTCACTGACTACTAAGAAATACACTGAATACATATACAGCTGTTGTACTAAAATTTGCAAAAGGTGTTGCGTTGCATACGTTCATAGGCCACGGTAACCACTTCCCATCAGGTGTCATCTAAGTGGTATAAAAATATGAAAATTTTGATGCTAATTTGATAATTTTTACGCTGTATATACTGTGTATTTATTTACTAACTTATACAAATAAATATGTTCTCTGTCATTTTGTGTCGGCGGCCATCTTGGACTGTATTTTTTCAAACAATTAAAAACACTCCCACTCCTGATCAATGAATCTTTAAAATAAAGATAAAATAAGAACATATACACACGGACACGAGCAATAACTGCTATCTAACTCCTAAAACAAAAAGAAAACCCTGCGCCAGAGACTCATCTGTAAATCAAGAGGTGCATCATCTGCTTGCAGGTGAGATTAAGGGGCTCCCCAAGCGATTCCCTTTCGGTATACCCTACTGCTTTTACTGCTTTATTTTGCTGCAAGCAGTTTCGTCCAGTCATCTGTCAACTGAGTATGTCTAGCAATCATACTAATGGTATACCATTAGTCACCAAAATTAACGATTTATTAAAGTACCCAGTACATTCCTACTTAGCGTACTGATATTTTTAAATAACAGAAAAAGAGGCGTGAGTTGTTTGAATGTATATTGTATGTATAGTGTATTTTCTATGTAATAGTGTTAAAATCGTCACTAACATTAAAGTAGTAATGCAAATACTAGCTCTGAAGTTATTCAAGTTAAGCAAAGTGAGTGAATTCAGTAACAATGTGAGTTACTACACATTTGCTACGCCACAGATAAATCTCACCATAACTTTAGCTCAACTAAGCTTCTTAGCAAAACTTTGATCCCTTTGTAAACCAACTACATCTAATCTTCTCCTTCAACTTTTGTGATCTTTGAAATTCTCTGAAATTCGCAGATGATCTTACAAATTGAAAGAAATAAATCATATCATTTTGATCCTAATGGATCAGTAGAATTTTTTTTGAGAAAAGTCCTTTGTTCTTGCGGATATCTCCACGAATACCCACAGTTGGCCAGCGTAGGTTATTATATCGAATTCAAACTGACTAAAACCACACGCTGCCACGGTAAATTGACTTATATTCCAGGGTCTGGAGGCCCAACAAGGCAATTCACTTGTATCCCACCTGACCCAGCACCATGTACTGCTTTTGAGATAACTACTGGTGTGGAGGAGGAATTACCGTATCATATTGCCTCGACAAGAAGGAGGGGGAGGAGGGTGATGCAACCACGCCATCCTGTTCCTGTTGGACTGACAGGTGTTAGACCTCCATATTACCCAGAGTGGTAATATTGGGGTTAGCCCTCGATGTACGACGTGGAGATCCCCGACCAAGCTCCAAACAAACCTCCTAACATTAATGCATCCAAAAATCTTCACAAACTTTCGCATTTATTATAATTATTATAGTAGGAAGTAGAATAGGATTGAGGAACGACTACCGATTAAGGCTGACTGTCCATTGGAGCGGAGTGAGGTAGCGGAGCGGAGCTAAAAAATATGTGGAGTGGAGTTGCGGATTGTGCCTGTCCATTTACGCGGAGCTAGGTACCGGGGCAGAGCGTGAAAGTAATGCGAGGCGGAGTTGCAGACTGTCGCTAGCTAACGACGAGTTTTTTGAGATGACGGCAGTGAACGTTTCGATTAGCTATACGCAAAAATCTCGCACCGCTTCCCTGTTCCGCTTCATCGCACCGCTTCCCCGACCTTCTTCCCACTCCGTATATATATATTTTTTTAAATGTATGAATTTTAGTTACATCGAAAGTATCATCAAAACAGCCTCACGAAAACTCGGAGTCCTGAACAGAGTGAGACGGTTTTTCACGCCGGAGCAGCGGTGTCTTCTATACAAGACACAAATTCGCTCCTGTGTGGAATACTGCTCGCATCTCTGGGATGGTTCAGCAAAGTACTTACTAGATGCTCTCGACAGGTTGCAGCGACGTGCGGTCCGCATCATTGGGAATCCCGAGGTCACGAACACCCTAGAACCTTTACAGATGCGTAGAGAAGTTGCGTCCGTGGCTGTATTTTACCGTCTGTACCATGGGGAGTGTTCTGATGAGCTCTTCCAATTAGTCCCACCCTCCCCTTTCCTACACAGGACAACACGTGCAGGTCTTAGATGTCATCCGCACACGGTGCAAAACATCCGATCAAGAACCAAGCGGTTCGGAGACTCTTTCCTCTGTCGCACCATTAAGGCCTGGAATTCATTACCAGCTCACGTGTTTCCTTCTTCCTATAGTCCCGGGTCCTTGAGTGTCACCATTGTCACACGGTATGTGTAAGTAATGGTGACCCTCTTTTCTGGGACTTTGCCTTCAGCTTACCATCAGGCAAGGCGAAGTCCAATTGACGTGTCCTATATAAAAAAAATAAAATTAAAACTAGTTTGCAAATCTTTGTCCACTGAAGCGGAGTGGAGATTTTATGCAGCTCTACTCTTCTGCTATCCTCTACGCTTCAGTGGATAGGAAGCATAACGTTTGAGGTAGGAAAAAATTACTAACCTTCATACTGATTATATTCAGGAAAACTCCTGTGTGAAGGTTTATGAATTTCCTTTCTAACCTTAACACAAGTGTGAAAGTTATCGATACTGTTTTTTTACTATACCTTATTATAATAATGTAGAATTTATTATTATAATAATTCAAATACCAGTTTCGTTGCTAAATTTTTTTTATTTCTTTTTCATTTGTAAACATTTTTATATCGTGCAGTGGATGCTGCTTATAATCAAATAACTTGTTATTTGTCATGGTTATAATGCTCCTTATCGTATAATATTATTCAAGAATTGAAAGTATTCACGTAGGTTATAAAAATTATCACATATCTGCCTAAAAACGGCAAAAGAGACTTCGTCATATTTTGTAAAATGTAGAGCTACACGTAGCCGCGCAAAGATTGTCTTTCAAACCTAAACTCACTTAAACAATAATTGATTTATCGTCAAAACTAAGTCCAATAATAATAAAATTATGTAACTTATTTCCAGTCGATATTAATTTCGACTCTTAGTTAAAAAAAATTACATTTGAGAATAAATAAAGCAAAAACTAATATAAAAATAAAGGGAGGTTTATTTATATTTTAGCGCTCAAATTAGAGATATAATACTTGTTGTGGATTGATATACAAGGTTGAATTTAAAAATTTGGAATAATGTTTATAAATTCAATTTTAAAAGGATTTTATCGCAATTTATTTAACATTATTTCATTATTTATACTTAGCTCATCGACGTTTAAAAAGTAGTTTTATTTTAATGAGAATAATATTTGCACAAACTTCTGACAGTATCATATTGGAATAATTAATCCGAAATAAATGCAATAATATTTTTCTCGAATAATAACAGTATTGTATCAAGTATGCATTGTATCACCGTGACGGTGATGGTAAGAATTTTCGATACTAAATTTAAATACACGAAGCTTAATTGCGAGATAATTATCAAATGTGATCGGTCACGCAGGGACTTAATCTTGCAGAATAAGGTCGACCCGACAGAGGCGGATCAGGGGCCCGATTAAGTAACACCGCGTTTTTAAAATGCGTGATATCAACTTGATTATTTATGTTTCAATGAAATCATTTTTATTTTCATTTTATAAGTTTTGAAATTAAATCCATTGCCACGATAGGATAATTTCAATATCCTCGGATGTTTGCTGTAAACTGAATAACAAAAGCTATATCGAGAGTATCATCAGACTTGTATAAACTCGGATTCCTGAACAAAGTGAAACGTTTCTCACGCCAAAACAGCGGTGTCTTCTGTATATATATAAATTCGTTCCTGCATGTAATACTGCTCGCATCTCTGGAATGGCTCCACAAAGTACTTACTAGATGTTCTCGATAGTTTAAGTCGGACTCGAACTGACTGAAACGCACGACGCCTGTGGGTCGTTTGGTTGCTGTCGATGTCGATCTGGGCCTCTCCCCGGGTGTAGGAACCACAGAGTCCCCAACTCGTCCCTGGCCACCTCCAGGCCTGCGCTCATGGGGGCAGAGGTCATTCATCGACCTCCGACGCTCGAGTTGCCTCAGTACGCGGACATCTTGGCTTGCGATCCTCCTTCGGTCCCGCTGCCGTTCCCGCCTCGCCTCCTCCTTCACGAGCATAACTTGCTCGCAGAAGGAGACACCGGCCACCCACCAGCGACGTGCAGTCAGCATTATAACAATTGTAGGGTTTAGATATCACCCATATATGATGCAGAATATTCTATAAAAGGTCATCAACCTGAGTGCCACTATTGTAACTTGGTACGTGTTTGTAATGGTAACCCTCTTTTCTAAGTTTTTGTCCATAGCTTACCATCAGGCGAGGTGAAGTCAAATTAACGTGTCCGACATAAAAAATAAAATTAAAATAATTTTACAGAATCGAGCCCCTGGAGGAGAAACCACCGCCAGGACATTAACCTCTCCTTTTTTGATGCTGTTTGATCACAGGTATTTTGCTGAGCGTTCTGTGTATGGCAGCATATTATGTGGGCGTAGGATATGACAGCAGATTTTTACAATGATAAAAGTCAGGAATTTCTTCGCATACGTACCTACTAAACCGTTTAGCTCTGATTTATTGGTAAATAAACATTATTATAAAATAAACATGAAAATATAACGTTTTGACATGATATAATACTGGGTGATTCAAATACATTAAAGTTATTTCCCATAATTCATATAATTTTTAAATTTAACTATGATATTAAATCATAGTTAAATTTAAAAATTATACATTATTTACTGGTTTATTATAATAAATCACGTTGACATTATTTAAATTCATCGATAACATTAAAATTAATGTATATATAATTTTCGATAAATTTATGACATATTTTTCCCATTTTCTAGAACAGTATAATTGGAAATAATGATTCCCTACTTGTATAATTGTTCACGGAGTTAGGACTTGACGGTATTTCCGTTTCAATTGAGCAGTCCGTGTCGGTAAGTACTCTACAGCCCTACATAATATCGTGTTCCCGGCGCTTCCTTTTGGAAGTAAGTGATGCTCGTGAAGGAGGAGACGGGCGGGAGCGACGAAGGATCGCAAGCCAAACTGCCCGCGTACGAAGGCAACTCGGGCGTTGTAGGTCAATGAATGACCTCCGTCCCCCATGAGCGCAGGCTTGGGGGTGATGGGTGGAGCTGCCTGTCACCCTGGCTGAAGCAGGCTGCGCCTCACTGTTTCCGGGGACGAGTTGGGAACTGACTGACTGCTCTGGGTCGGCCGGGGAGCAGGGATATGCCTGTTAACCTTTGGCAACCAAAAACGACCCACAGACACGAGTCCGAAATAACCTCTCCCACCGGTTCCGGTGGTAGGGGTATCCGTGGGAATTTTCCGAACGTAAAAAATAAAAAAAATATCGTGGTCATAATAACTTCGTGTTGTGTTCCCGGCGGTGAGTAAAGCAGCCAGTGCTCACTGGAGAGGTTTTGTGCTGTCAGTGGAAAGATCAAAGGCTTTATCTTCTGCACTGACAGCACAGAAACTCTCTATTATTACAGGGTCGGCAGCACGAGTGTAACTTCCCCGGGTTGCACACGTCCATAGGCCACGGTAACGACTTTACTTCAGGTAAAAAAAAGAAATGTGGGAATTAGAATTACTATAAATCTTGTGATAAAGTTTTTTTTTCTTGGACATGGTTTATTATTTTTATTTATGTAAAACACACGCAGCTATAGAGTTGATGCATGTATGATCCAGTTTGTTTTTAAAAACATTCACATTTGGAGCCAAAACAACGTCTTTCATTGATGCTATACAGTCATGTCTTGGATGATATTAATATCCTAATAGTTATTCAGTATTTAGTTCTTCCTCTCTGTCCACGCTTTTCAAGTGGTGTGAGGGTAAGGTACGCACTGCATCATAAGATTTATTTGTCAATACTGTAACCATTTTAGTAGCTCTCCTTTGTACACATTATAGTTCAATTATATAACGAGGGTAACAAACTGTGATAAGGCCTATCTTACTTTATGCATTGGAATGCAGTGCTGAATGCTAGAAAGACAAAATGGAAGGAAATATAATATTATAATAATAAAAAGTTAATTACTATGACCTTATAAGTAACAACTTTTTGAGGTCCTAAAAAGTAAATACCTATCAAATATGAAAAAGGAAACTCAACGAGCTAGAACTTCCAATAGGGTTGATGCGAAGGGTTATCGAGAACTACGTTTTACTAATGAAAAACTAAGTATCGTTACAATTTGGAATTTCATCCTCTTCAACAGCTCAGTTGACGCTGACTGTATAGGTTACCTTCAGTCAACGTCACAAAAATCTTGACTGCAAGTCTCAAAATGATCTTAATACTAAGGTATTAAGAGCACATCAAACTGTTTAATTGATTGAAATTGTACTATTATCTGAACTAAAGATGTGTAGGTACCAAATATCAAAACAATCATTCAACAGGCTAAGGTTGGCTACTTTGTTTGCCAAGATAGATTTGATACTGACTGTACATGTACTTTTCTCTATATCATAATATTTATCAATTGATTACCTAACTATTTTATTAATACATTCGTGAACCATTTTATATTAATTTCCAAAATTATCAATTATTGCATAAAAGTGTAATTACCCGACAAGGGCGAAGCAAACTGAGGGTTATGATTTTGACAGGCTATGTACGTGTATGTATGTAGGTTCATCTGTTCCGTCGTAGCTTCTTAACCACTAATTAGAACTGGACAAATGAGGTAGCGTTAGAAGCATCTTAGTTATCCGCTGGTTAAAGGCTATATAAAGTGTAACAGAATCTAATGTGGCGCCGTCTAGCGGTCATATAGTTCGGTATTGTCTTATTCTAACAAAACAATACATTGTGGGGAAAAGTGGCATGCGACCACGGCTATCCTAGATTTTTTCTTGTTTAATACTTTTTCAGTAATCGGGTTTAACTGTTAATGGAATCGATAGATCACAAAATTATATGTTTTAAGATCAGGGTGAAAAGATTGTTTGTTACATCCAATCATGATACCAAAATACTATTCAAGCTGACGTGACAGTGATTCGATCACGTATTTGAAGGGCTCATGGCTCATGATATTGATATAGAAGTCCTTGAGCTGAGGTCATATTCGAAAGCGCAAACCTTCGATTAAATAGGCCTTAATAATCTGATGAATACGTGCAGCATGCATCGCGAGAATTATTTGTATTATTCCTTGAATCATTATTTGAACTAGGTAATAAAGAAATAGGACCACATTTAATCTTACTAAATATTGAACGTACAAAAGCGCCTATAAGTTAAGTAAAGTCAATCTGAAAAATATTACGTTGCATTTGTTACTGACAAGGCGGCATATCAATAGGCCACGGTATTCACTTTCCATCAGTATTATTAGAAAACTCTTGCTAAATTTCTTACCATGATACATAAGCCACATAAAAATATCCTTGATATATTAGTAAGCAATAATTAAGAAGATAAAATTAACACGAATGAAGACAGAATTATTACAATGACTTTAATTGAGCCAGTCCCCTACTAGACGTTGTTGTATCATCTGTCTGTAGGTACACAATCGATGAGGTAGGTACTACGTATAATTTTATTTGCGGATGCATAGTCGTTTGCCCACATTGACTATACAATAATGTTACAATGATACTCCAAAATAGAAACGGTTTACTCATTGTATCATTTTCAACGGTCATGGTTCATTTAATTCAATTGGTTGTTATTATAGGTGCTCCAAATCTTTAGCCGATAATTATTACATAACAAGAATAACTATGAGTAAGTTGTATATTAGCTGATCCATACTGCTATGCAGCTGCTGCAATATATAAATACTATAAATCAGAAAGTAATCTCTGTTTGTCTGATTGTTACGCTTTCACGCATAAACCACTGCACCGAGTTCGCTGCAATTTCGTACAGTCTCAAGCTTGTGAAAGGACTTAAACTAAGCTGTTTGATCGTGATAAGTGACATCTACAAGAACAACATGAAATAGTCGTTAATATAAATATTTTTGATTTTGGACCGACTAAAATCAACCCGGCACTTTTATCCACAACCTACCAAATATAATAAAGCAATATTATGTACGCACGCGTTTTGCGGTATGAACGTAGATTTAAATCAATGATTTGAACTGTGTTTTTATTTGTTCCTTATCTGTATTATATATATAACACCATGTGCTAGGATTCAATTTCTCTGGTATAATTCCAGTAACTTTGAATGCATTGGTATTGAAATAAATATCTACCTACATTTTAAGGCGTTCATTTACTTTTGTTATTCTCCAAAGTTTTAACTGCGAAAATTTATTTGTAAAATCTATTCATTATTTAAACATTGATATATCTTACGGGAATGCTGAAGGCCGTGCTAAGAGTAGGAAGAGCAACTGGCATGAAGCAAAGGAAGGGTGCTTTCAACTCTTAATAAAAGTGTATTGTATTCGGTCGGTATTCCCTACCCAATTTAGCAGTCCAACTGGGGAAATACATACGTGTTGTGTACTCGGCGGTGAGTAAGGTAGCCAGAGTTCTATCATTCAACGCGGCGAGTCTCCTCGCCGGATCGCCACCGTAGATCCTGGAAGCGAGATCCCTTTCAGCGCTATACCGGTTCCGAAAGGCGGCGCGGGAGCGAGGTCATGATCCCGAACCCGAAGAAATTCGGGCCGTGAGATCCCGGCTCCACAGGGAAATGATGGTGGAATGGGAGCTACGACTTGAGCGACAAGGCGCAGGGCGCGCCGTAGTAGCGGTGATAAGACCCATCATGGGGGAATGGCTAGAGAGGCCACACGGTAGCCTCTCGTACCGTCTGACGCAGATCACCGAGCACGTGTGCTTCGGAAAGTATCTGCGTCGGATGGAGAAAGAGCTATATGGGATTTGCCGACTCAATGCGACGTGTCAGAGTTATTTAGGCAGCAAAGCAATATGAACAGTATTCTGTTACTTAAGATTGCAATAAGGACAGGGAAAATGAGAATTGCAGTGAGTTTACACATTAAAATATTTGGATGACTACACTCATAGGCCGTACGAAATGTAGAATAGAATACTGTACATAATGATCACCTTGCAAGCATATAACTGAGTATCGATTCAGAAAGAAGGCTTTAGTTAGTGACACTATTCACTAAGGTAGAGTTACCGCTGTACATCATTCTAAAGAGAATTAAAGTTCTAATAATAAAATCCAAACTTAGCATAGCTTGTAATATATAATCACACCAGTCACAGGGTTGCGAGGGATATGTCTCAGATAGTCTCACCTCCGGCATCCTGCGGTCCACACAATCGGCGTGCGTTTTAGTCGGTTCAAGTTCAACATAACCTCCCCCACCAACCCCGGAGGTGGAGGTGTCTGTGGGGATTTTGCGCACATTTAAAAAATAGGATCAGGCAAAGGTGAATTAACATCCATATTTCACCAATCATTGTAGTCCAACGTAATATGGAGTGAGCCTATTGTCATTACAGCCACTATTGTTGACTCGAGCTATGTATCTGAGGCTGAATCTGGACTGGCCAGATATAGCCTTGATGTTATTCATTTTTATGCAGACAATAGCACCTTACTCGGGAGTTATAATAGGAATCCTGCGGCCAAACAGTCAGATATCGCAAAGAAAAGGCAGCTTCATGTCACTGAGCTTGACCGGATCCTGAATCACATTTTCTAATGGGGCTCTGAGAACCTGGTAGAGTTCAATGCCAAGAAGACGCAGGTATATGTGTTTACATTAAAAGTATCTTCTTTCCTTCCCCTTCACACTCTTCAGAACACGCTATTGCCATTGCAGGACAATTTCTTTATGCTAGGTATGGATGTTCGCTGCAACTGAATCACAAAAACTACATCGAGAGTATCATCAAAATAGCCTCGTATAAACTCGGAGTCCTGAACAGAGTGAGACTTTTTTCACGCCGGATCAGAGGTGTCTTCTTTTCAAGACACAAATTCGCTCCTGGGTGGAATACTGCTCGCATCTCTGGGATGGCTCAGCAAAAGTACTTACTAGATGCTCTCGACAGGTTGCAGCGTTGTGTGGTCTACATTTTTGGGAATCCCGAGGTCACGAACACCCTGGAGCCTTTGCAGATGCGTAGAAAGGTTGCGTCTTTGGCAGTATTTTACCGTCTGTACCATGGTGAATGTTCTGATGCGCTCTTCCAATTAGTCCCACCCCCCTCCCTTTACTACACAGGACAACACGTGCACTTATCCATGTCTAAAAAGAATTGTAAATAGGATTGCACATTTTTGAACCATATTTAATTTTGTATGTTATTTACAAACCCGGCCTTATCGAATTAACATCTGCTTAGCTACAATTGACTATGAAAATTTGCCGCGTGGTTTCCGGCAGAGTAGAATTTGGACCACCCCATCTCTTCCCATGCGGTGTCGTAGAAGGCGACTAAGGGATAGGGCTGTTTAACATTAGACAGATATATACAGCCCAGCCTCAGCCTCAGATAAATAGCTTGTGTCAACAATAATGCCCAGACTAGACTAGACTCACCTCCTATTACGTAGGGCCGAATTTAATAAGTGAGTGATCAATCACTAGGTCTATCAGCACTAGGATGCAAATGGAATGAAATGGAATGAATGAAATAGTTAACGAGAAATTAATAATATCAATAAAGATAGATGTAAAATGTAGGTACTTATATTGTAGAGACAGAAATAGTACCTACTTTTGCGATTCAAATTTAGGTTGAAATAACTATATTATGGTACCTATACATACCAGTGACATAAGTCAATACTGATTTTATCCAAGTATGTGTGTAGATCCAAAAAACAAGTTTACGTGATAATTACGATGACCAACGGTAAACTAGCCAGTCGTTATACACACGAGCTCGTATACACGAGCTGTAAAGAAAACGGATATATGTGATAAGCCATTCAAATATGAATAAAAAAAGTGAAAAGAACGGGAAACTAACTGATCGTAATGAACAGCGAAATGCTGAACTCAAAGAAAATACTGAAGTTAAAGAACCAGTGTCTTGTACTCGAAGAATACGGATGTTCTTCAATTTTTTTACAGTGGAACCATTTTTGTTGTGCTACGTTATACCATACGCTATATCAAGACTGGCAGTACAGAAGCTAAATTTGGAGAAAGCCTGTCGAGTAGATTTAGGAATGCCTCAAGACGTTTGTCTCAGAGCTATAAATGGTGATGCAACTGACAATGATACTTTGGGCTCCAGTGCGCAATTGAATGCATCAATATTAGTAGCTGACATGACCACATGGCAACAACCCTTACAAAGCAGCATACCTGCTATTGCGATATTAAACGTTGGAGCCTGGAGTGATAAAACTGGAAATAGAAAAGCGTTATTATTGATACCTGTCATTGGTGACATAATTTCTTCAATTGGACTTCTTCTAGCAACTTATTTCTTCCTTGAATGGCCACTGTGGGCAACGGCTTTGATAGAAGCTTTACCCTCGGCTTTAACAGGGGGATATGCGATTGCATTTATGGGCTCGTACAGTTTGATCGCAGATATGACGACGATTGAATCACGTACATTTAGGATCGGAATGGTTGGTATAATCGGAACGCTGGGAATGCCATTTGGCAGGTCTATAAGCGGTGTGTTAACTGAAGCTGTTGGTTATTACGGGATATTCGGAATCAATTTAGTTTTAAACGTTATTGGATTTTTGTATACATTATTCAGGATTAAGAATGTGAGGACAACAAAAGCGGATGGTACCTTGTTACAAAAACTGGTAGACTTCTTCCATCCTAAAAATGTGTGGCATACAGTATCGCTGTTGTTCCTGTCTACAAAGAAACAGCTCACACAAATAATTTTAGTGATTGTTGTACATGTTGTCATCCAGGGTCCAGTTTCTGGTGAGTTAACTATAAGTACCTATAGTTTAAAAAAGATATAAGTGCAGTCAGTAACAAAAATATGTAAACAGCAAACAAAATGTTCGCTTAGAGTTGAGAGGAGATTAATAAAAGATAATGCAAGATGGAAGTGAAAATAATCAAAAAAGGTACCTAAACTCTGTAAATTGAAATTTCCATTTTATCTCGTTGTGGTTATTATGGAACTTTTAATAGGATCCTATGCAATAACATTACATTCATTTTACTGCATCTGCCACCTTTTGTTGATTGTATCTATATGTATATGATCTGAGAAAAAATTAAATTAAAAATTTAAAAAACCCCCGTCACAAAAAAGCAACCTACAAAAAGTCGAAAATAACTTACTTTGCCCAGTTAGGGTCCCCCGACATGACAAGGCTTGCATCAAAATATATATTAGGGGGAGGGGGGGCACTTTGATACACAATAATTCAATCTCTTTTCTGAGGATCATAAAGCATTATATTTAAATATTTGTTTTGATGTGTGCATTGGCTGATATGTCAGCTTATATTTTGGCTACGCAAAAACCGCAAAAACTGGCGACGTATAGAGATAAACTGATTTTAAGAAAAAAACATTTTTGTATCATTCTGCCCCACCAGTGGGGCACTTTGATACATGGGGTGGGGCAGTTTGATACGTATTTTAGATCCATATTAAATGCAAATTTAAACTGACTTAAAACCCACTATAAACTGTATTATTACTTGAAATTAAGAAATAAAACAATTTTATTGATTGAGATCGCAAAATACTTTTTATTAAGAGTGTACATTAGCCATAATCAGTCTCTTAAGTTACTTAAGGAATATAATCACAAAAAAACAATATTGTCATCATAGAACAAGACTAATTCTCTGTTATTTTCTGAATTATATAATCAGTTATATATAACATACTAAATAATCAGACTTTAACATTGAATATTGTTAATGAAAATATAATATTAGAACCTCCTATCAAAACGAACAATGTTTTTCTTAAAAAATTAAACAAACATCAAAAACTTAACAAAAATAATCATAAAACTCATATAAATTACAAAACAATCTACTGTATATTATATCGAGTTTAACCATAGATGTTTGATGAAGTATCTGTAGCAGTGTGTGATGATAAAGCTGCAGTAGTAGTGTGTGCTGAAGATGATGCTATTTGTGCCATCTCCATGGATGGTGCTATTTGTGGTGAAGATGGACCTGCTTGTGATAAAGAAGATTCTGCTTGTAATGAAGAGGATACTTCATTTGTAGATAATGTTCTGGTAGCTTCAAATGATTTTCTGGCTTTTTCTATGCGATGTTGTAGGGTTGCAGTTTTGATGCCATATTTGTCGGCTGCTTTTCGTATAGATACAAGTCTTTGACAATACTTCACGTATTGCATCTTCAATGTTTTCTTCATTGATATTTTTTCTATCAGTTTTGGGTTTGTACGTGCGCACCATTTTCTGAAAAAAAGAAAAAAAACAATAAAATAAACTAATTTTTGACGGGGCACTTTAATACACTAGAGGGGCAGATTGATACGTATCATTGTACCCCGCACATTACCGTATCAAAGTGCCCCAAAGGACTTTTTCCACAAACAATTAATTTCATCAAATATATAATAATCTTGCAATCAAAAACATTTTAAAATACAATAATAACTACATTTACTTACCTTTAGTAACAAATAATACCAAAAACAACTAAGAGTATCCTCCTGAGACACAATTACATTTCACGTATTTTTTTTGTAGGCAGCGGCGCACGCCACTTCCAACACGTTAGTGACCGTTGAGGCCCAACGCCAAACTGGCGGCAAGCGGTGTCACAACTGTCATTCTTGTGAATGTCCTTGAGCATTCTAGTGATGTGACGGACTGTGTAGCGTTTATCAGTTTTGAGATATAGATACTGTACCAATGTGCCCCGTGAATCAATGTGCCCCCCTTCCCCCTACTAGGTATATCAAAGTTTTACGGCTAACCTGACACAACTTATTTTCGACTTTGTGGGGGTTGTTTTTGTGACGAGGGTTTATTAAATAAAACAAAAATTAAAACGGTGATTCGGTCACGTACTTGAAGAGCTCATGGCTTATGATATTGACATAGAATTCCATGAACTGAGGTCATATTCGAAAGCGGAAACCTTCGATTAAATAGGTCTTAATAATCTGATGAATACGTGCAGCATACCTACATCGCGAGAATTGTTCGTATATTCCTTGAATCATTGTTTGAACTAGGTAATAAAGAAATAGGACCACATTTAATCTTTCTAAATATTGAACGTACAAAAGAAGCGCCTATAAGTTAAGTAAAGTCAATCTGAAAAAGATTACGTTGCATTTGTTACTGACAAGGCGACATATCTATAGGTCACGGTAATCACTTTCCATCAGTAGTGTAACAAAACTCTTGCAAAATTCCTTACCATGATACATAAGCCATATAAAAATATCCTTGATATATTAATAAGGAATAATCAAGAAGATAAAATTAACACGAATGAAGACCAAATTATTACAATGATCTTAATTGATCCAGTTTCCTGCTAGACGTTGTTGAATCATCTGTCTGTAGGTACACAATCGATGAGGTAGGTAAATTACTACTACTTATAAATTTATTTGCGAATACTATATATTGCGAATAATAAATTTGTATAACTATACAATGATATTACAATGATACTCCAAAATTCATTAGTCATGTTTCATTTAATCCAATTGGTTGTTATTATGGGTGCTCAACAAGAATAATTTAGAGTAAGTTGCTGATCCATATTGCTATTCAGGTGCTACTCTATAATAATACCATTAATGCGAAATTATCACTGCACCGAGTTCGCTGTAATTTTGTACGGTCTAGAGCTTGGGAAAGGACTTAAACTAGGCTGTGTGATCGTGATAAGTGACATCTACGAGAACAACATTGAGTATAAAATAGTCGTTTATGTAAATATTTATGAATTCGAACCGATTAAAATTGACCCAGCACTTTTATTCACAGCCTACCAAATAAAATATAGCACTATTATGTACGCACGTGTTTTGCTGATTGAACGTAGATTTAAATCAATGGCTTGAACAGTGTTTTTATTTGTTCTTTATCTGATGAAACGTAATCAATTGCGTTCTAGTAATTCGCGTTAGGAAATTCATTAAATAACACCAGGTGCTAGGATTCAACTTCTCTGGTATAAGTCCAGTAACTTTGAATGCATTGGTATTGAAATAAATATCTACCTACATTTTAAGGCGTTCAAATGAACGAGGTGTAAAAACTTTGGAGAATAACATAGGTAGGTAAATACCTACCTATGTTATTCTCCAAAGTTTTTACACCGAAGATTATTATGTAAAATGTATTCATTATTAAAACATTGATATACCTAACGGGAATGCCGAAGGCCGTGCTAAATGTAGGAAGAGCAACTGGAATGACTCTTCCTTTGCTTTTAAATGCAAATGTAACAGTCTGTTTGTATGTTACGCTTTCACGCCTTAAGCGCTACATCGATTTTGATGAAATTTGGTATAGGGGTGGATTAGACCTTGAAAAAGGACATAGACTTTTTGGACTACTAGACTAGACGTTTTGTTGCAATGAGCGCTATCTACGCGGGCGGAGCCACTAACGAAGCAAACCTTCTCTTATGACAAAACTACTCAGTTTTTATTGGAAAGAAATACCGTAAATAGCTATGTGGGACGCACATTACCGATTTGCCGACTCTACGCAACGTGGGCAAAGTACTTTCACCTAATATTAAAGCATACTTTAGTGTTAGTTAGGTAGCAAAGCAGTATGAACAGTATTCTGTTACGAAAGTTTGCAATAAGGACAGGAAAATGGAGAATTGAAGTGAGTTTACACATTAAAATATATGTAGACCTACGATCATAGGCCGTACGGAAGGTAGAATACTATACATAGTCCATGCAAGCATAGTTCTAAGAAACAATCTATCTCATGACTACTCGTAGTTCATCATAGATTGAGTTACCGCTGTACCTCATTCCAGAGAGAATTACGTAGAATATAATTTCGGGGGTATTCGGAGGAGCGCCATGCGCGCCTTCTCATCCCCGGGGATGAGATAGGGACTCCGTGTTCCTCACACCCGAAGAAGTCCGTCTCATAAGAAACGGTCCTAGGCCGGCCGGGGTGCGAAAGATATGTCTCAGATAATCTCACCTCCGGTAACGTGCGGCCCACACAGTTGGCGTTTAGTCGGTTCAAGTCCGACATAACCTCCCCCACCGGCTTCGGTGGTGGGGGTATCCCAGGGTATGCGCACATTATTATTAATTGGGGTGAGCCTATTGCCATTACAGCGACTATTGTTGACTCGAGCCATGCATCTGAGGCTGAATCTGGGCTGGCATTATCTGTCTTGATGTTAAACATTTGTAATATGGATTTAAAACCCAAATATACACACATCAACAAAGTCTAGGGAACAAGGACATTTCTAGTTTTTATTTAAAAACCCTTTCTTGTAATAGTGAGTGTTTTATATCAATAGAAGGGTATTTTTATACCGTTTTTAATTTTAATTTTAATAAAAACATTTTCATACCAATTTTTTTTTTTTTTAAGAAAGAATTGAATAGTGCGAATATTGAGTATTACAACCTTCTATGATTAGGCACAAAAATAACGAGGTAGTAAGAAATACAGTAATTAACCGTACTTTAAACGTTTTTAATAATCTGTAGGACCTCCTAAAGCATTAGCAACAGCTCGACAACGGCGTGGCATACTTAGTATGAGATTGTCAATCATCGTCTGTGGAATATGGCTCCATACACTGCGAAGGTGTAAAAAAAGTTGTTCTTCAGTGTTCAGATTTTCCAAAGAATCACTGAAAGCTCTTCTCCCAAGCAAATCCCAGGCATGCTCTATGGGATTGAGGTCGGCAGACTGAGCAGGCCATTCCAACGTCGTCATATTGTGCTCGCTTAACGCATTGACCACTACCCTCGCGGTGTGTGACCGTGCATTATCTTGCATGAACATAAAATCTTGACCGAACTGCTGTCGATGAGGGATTACCATGGGGTGTATAACCTCCTGAATGTATTGGTTTGCATTCAAATTGCCCCGTATCCAAACGAGGTCGGTCCTTCCACCAAGGCGAATTCCAGCCCATACCATGATTGTTCCACCTTGGTAAGGATGAACTTCTTGCGGATTCTGGAGACGACTCCGACGTCCAGGAACTCGCCATATACGCACTATTCTCGAATCAGGATGAAAACCGAAGCAAGATTCGTCGGAAAACAGAACCCGTGCCCATTGATGGTCGGTCCACTGTAAATGTGCGTTAGCCCACAATAAGCGACGACCTCGATTTCCACGTCGAAGAGCTGGAACCCTAAGCGGTCTGCGAGCATAAAGATTGACTTCGTGTAGTCTTCTTCTGACAGTTTGATCGCTAATAACCACTTGATGCTGAGACTGGAGGCCTGCGACCAACTGACGAGCAGTAATCGTGGGTTGCCGCCTTGCGGAATTTTGCAAGAAACGATCTTGTCGTGGGGTAGTAACCCTATTTCGTCCCCTGTGACGTTCGGCAACATCCCCTGTAGACCTGTAGCGTGCCCATAATCTGCACATTACGCTTGGTTGGGTGTTGACAGCATCCGCTACATCGCGTTGAGTTCGTCCAGCTTGCAGCATACCAACAGCCCTTAACATCTCTTCGCGACTTAAATGACGACGTGACATGATGACTACAGTCACAAAAATGCACAAACCATACGTAAAAGACGTATTATTGATAATAAACGTTATTTACAATCAAAAAAAATAATGTTTATTTTGCCTCAGAGAAACTGCACAATCAAACACTTTTAAAAGTTTTCCCTCCATATTCGAAAATCATTACTTATTTAAATTTATTTTTAAATTTCGAACAACTCTGTAATCTACTTTATTCAATTTTTATTTATTTGCTGCCAGTTATTTGCAAAACAAGATTTACACGAAAAAAAAAATTTCGGTGATCTTGTTCCCTAGACTTTGTTGAGGTGTTTAGTTAAATTAACATCGATGCATTCTATGTATCCCTACTACTCTGTACCTGCTGGCTATATAGAAAAATTAATTGAATTGTCACCAACTAATTTGAAACTAATTGTTACTGTAATAAAGATAACAAATCCAGACTTTCTAATAATAGTTCGAATAATTTCTGGGATTTTCACTAAGAGATCATTTTCAGAGCGTTCACACTCTGTAAAACTATAGTCAAATTAACCAGTAACAAAGTGCTTGGAGGATATTAGACGAGTAAACAGTAGCAGCAAGCTTTGATGATGATTACTAGTGACTATCGCGTGCATATACAAGCTAGACACTGGTTGTAATTATATTAGAATCGAAGAATGGCATTATAAAAGTACCTATATAATACCATATATATTCGCGTGTTGATTCTAATTATTACAAAGCATCCGCATTTTTTATACCGCCATCATTATTAAATCTTTGATTAAGACGCATAACATTAAATTTGTTACTCTATATTAGATCGGAGTGACTATCATATATAGTGATAACTATCATTTAGATGCCAAACCTAGTCGCATTAAAAACTTGCAATTTGGAACCCGCTCTCATGCTCCTCCTTTTATATTGTTTTATTTTGACTTTACGGGGGCGATGGCTATCAGATCTCCCAACCCCGACAGAGATATCTATTCCAGAATGAGTGATGACACTATATACAGCTGCGTGGCTCCTGGCAGAGTAGAATTCGGACCACCATATCTCTTCCCATGTGGTGTCGTACAAGGCGACTAAGGTATGGGGCTGTTTAACATCAGACAGATACTCGTATACACAGCCCAGACTCAGCCAGATGAATGGCTTGGATCAACAAGAGTGCCCAGAAGTCGGCAATAGGCTCACCTCGTATTACGTGGGACCGGATTTAATGATTGAGTGATCAATCACTTGGTCTATCAGCACCAGAATACAAATGTAATCGTTTTAGAGAGAAATAGTTAACGAGAAATTAATAATTTCAATAAGGAAATAAAATGCAGGTACTTATATTGTAGAGACAGAAATAGTACCTACTATTACGATTCGAATTGAGGTTGAAATAAACAGCTGAAAAGGTTACGAAATATCAGGATCAGTGCAAATAACAAAATGACATGAAATAAAATTTAATCACGCTAGAATTCACAGATAATTTTATTCCAATACTATTATGTAATTTATAGATAATTACATGATGATACCTAAACATACCAGTAACATAAGTCAATACTTATTTTATCCAAGTATGTGTGCAGATCCTAAAAACAAGTTTACGTGATGATTACGATGACCTACGGTGAACCAGCCAGTCGTTATAAATATATACAAACAAACGGACTCGTACACACGAGCAGCTGTAAAGAAAACGGATATACGTGATAAGCCATTCAAATATGAATGAAAAAAGTGAAAAAAACCTGGAACTAACTGATCTTAATGGACAGCAAAATGCTGAACTCAAAGAAAAATCTGAAGTTAAAGAACCAGTGTCTTGTGCTCGAAGAATACGGATGTTCTTCAATTTTTTTACAGTGGAACCATTTTTGTTGTGCTACATTTTACCAATCGCTATATCAGGACTGGCAGTACAGAAGCTCAATTTGGAGAAAGCCTGTCGAGTAGATTTAGGAATGTCTGAAGACGTTTGTCTCAGAGCTATAAATGGTGATGCAACTGACAATGATACTTTGGGCTCCAGTGCGCAATTGAATGCATCAATATTAGTAGCTGACATGACCACATGGCAACAACCCTTACAAAGCAGCATACCTGCTATTGCGATATTAAACGTTGGAGCCTGGAGTGATAAAACTGGAAATAGAAAAGCGTTATTATTGATACCTGTCATTGGTGACATAATTTCTTCAATTGGACTTCTTCTAGCAACTTATTTCTTCCTTGAATGGCCACTGTGGGCAACGGCTTTGATAGAAGCTTTACCCTCGGCTTTAACAGGGGGATATGCGATTGCATTTATGGGCTCGTACAGTTTGATCGCAGATATGACGACGATTGAATCACGTACATTTAGGATCGGAATGTGTGGTATAATCGGAACGCTGGGAATGCCATTTGGCAGGTCTGTAAGCGGTGTGTTAACTGAAGCTGTTGGTTATTACGGGATATTCGGAATCAATTTAGTTTTAAACGTTATTGGATTTTTGTATACATTATTCAGGATTAAGAATGTGAGGACAACAAAAGCGGGTGGTACCTTGTTACAAAAACTGGTAGACTTCTTCCATCCTAAAAATGTGTGGCATACAGTATCGCTGTTGTTCCTGTCTACAAAGAAACAGCTCACACAAATAATTTTAGTGATTGTTGTACATGTTGTCATCCAGGGTCCAGTTTCGGGTGAGTTAACTATAAGTACCTAAAGTTTAAAAAAAGATATAAGTGCACTCAGTAACAAAAATATGTAAACAGCAAACAAAATGTTCGCTTAGAGTTGAGAGGAGATTAATAAAAGTTATTGCAAGAAGGAAGTGAAAATAATCAAAAAAGGTACCTAAACTCTGTAAATTGAAATTTCCATTTTATCTCGTTGTGGTTATTATGGAACTTTTAATAGGATCCTATGCAATAACATTACATTCATTTTACTGCATCTGCCACCCTTTGTTGATTGTATCTATATGTATATGATCTGAGAACAAAATTAAATTAAAAATTTAAAAAACCCCCGTCACAAAAAATCAACCCCCAAAAAGTCGAAAATAACTTACTTTGCCCAGTTAGGGTCCCCCGACATGACAAGGCTTGCATCAAAATATATATTACTAGGTATATCAAAGTTTTACGGCTAACTGACACAACTTATTTTCGACTTTGTGGGGGTTGTTTTTGTGACGGGGGTTTATTAAATAAAACAAAAATTAAAACGGTGATTCGATCACGTATTTGAAGAGCTCATGGCTTATGATATTGACATAGAATTCCATGAACTGAGGTCATATTCGAAAGCGGAAACCTTCGATTAAATAGGTCTTAATAATCTGATGAATACGTGCAGCGTACCTACATCGCGATAATTGTTCGTATATTCCTTGAATCATTGTTTGAACTAGGTAATAAAGAAATAGGACCACATATTTTAATCTTTCTAAATATTGAACGTACAAAAGAAGCACCTATAAGTTAAGTAAAGTCAATCTGAAAAAGATTACGTTGCATTTGTTACTGACAAGGCGACATATCTATAAGCCACGGTAATCACTTTCCATCAGTAGTGTAACAAAACTCTTGCTAAATTCCTTATCATGATACATAAGCCATATAAAAATATCCTTGATATATTAATCAGGAATAATCAAGAAGATAAAATTAACACGAATGAAGACCAAATTATTACAATGATCTTAATTGATCCAGTTTCCTGCTAGACGTTGTTGAATCATCTGTCTGTAGGTACATAATCGATGAGGTAGGTAAATTACTACTACTTATAAATTTATTTGCGAATACTATATATTGCGAATAATAAATTTGTATAACTATACAATGATATTACAATGATACTCCAAAATTCATTAGTCATGTTTCATTTAATCCAATTGGTTGTTATTATGGGTGCTTAACAAGAATAATTTTGAGTAAGTTGCTGATCCATATTGCTATTCAGGTGCTACTCTATATTAATACCATAAATGCGAAATTATTTCTGTTTGTTTGATTCTTATGCTTTCACGCATAAACCACTGCACCGAGTTCGCTGTAATTTTGTACGGTCTAGAGCTTGGGAAAGGACTTAAACTAGGCTGTGTGATCGTGATAAGTGACATCTACGAGAACAACATTGAGTATAAAATAGTCGTTTATATAAATATTTTTGAATTCGAACCGATTAAAATTGACCCAGCACTTTTATTCACAGCCTACCAAATAAAATATAGCACTATTATGTACGCACGTGTTTTGCTATTGAACGTAGATTTAAATCAATGGCTTGAACTGTGTTTTTATTTGTTCCTTATCTGATGAAACGTAATCAATTGCGTTCTAGTAATTCGCGTTAGGAAATTCATTAAATAACACCAGGTGCTAGGATTCAACTTCTCTGGTATAAGTCCAGTAACTTTGAATGCATTGGTATGGTGGATTAGACCTTGAGAAAGGACATAGACTATGTTTTGTCGCAATGAGCGCTATCTACGCGGGCGGAGCCACTAACGAAGCAAACCTTCTCTTATGACAAAACTACTCAGTTTTTATTGGAAAGAAATACCGTAAATAGATATGTGGGACGCACATTACCGATTTGCGACTCGACGCAACGTGGGCAAAGTACTTTCACCTAATATTAAAGCATACTTTAGTGTTACTTAGGTAGCAAAGCAGTATGAACAGTATTCTGTTACGAAAGTTTGCAATAAGGACAGGAAAATGGAGAATTGAAGTGAGTTTACACATTAAAATATATGTAGACCTACGATCATAGGCCGTACGGAAGGTAGAATACTATACATAGTCCATGCAAGCATAGTTCTAAGAAACAATCTATCTCATGACTACTCGTAGTTCATCATAGATTGAGTTACCGCTGTACCTCATTCCAGAGAGAATTACGTAGAATATAATTTCGGGGGTATTCGGAGGAGCGCCATGCGCGCCTTCTCATCCCCGGGGATGAGATAGGGACTCCGTGTTCCTCACACCCGAAGAAGTCCGTCTCATAAGAAACGGTCCTAGGCCGGCCGGGGTGCGAAAGATATGTCTCAGATAATCTCACCTCCGGTAACGTGCGGCCCACACAGTTGGCGTTTAGTCGGTTCAAGTCCGACATAACCTCCCCCACCGGCTTCGGTGGTGGGGGTATCCCAGAGTATGCGCACATTATTATTAATTGGGGTGAGCCTATTGCCATCACAGCGACTATTGTTGACTCGAGCCATGCATCTGAGGCTGAATCTGGGCTGGCATTATCTGTCTCGATGTTAAACATTTGTAATATGGATTTAAAACCCAAATATAGTTAAATTAACATCGATGCATTCTATGTATCCCTACTACTCTGTACCTGCTGGCTATATAGAAAAATTAATTGAATTGTCACCAACTAATTTGAAATTAATTGTTACTGTAATAAAGATAACAAATCCAGACTTTCTAATAATAGTTCGAATAATTTCTGGGATTTTCACTAAGAGATCATTTTCAGAGCGTTCACACTGTAAAACTATAGTCAAATTAACCAGTAACAAAGTGCTTGGAGGATATTAGACGAGTAAACAGTAGCAGCAAGCTTTGATGATGATTACTAGTGACTATCGCGTGCATATACAAGCTAGACACTGGTTGTAATTATATTAGAATCGAAGAATGGCATTATAAAAGTACCTATATAATACCATATATATTCGCGTGTTGATTCTAATTATTACAAAGCATCCGCATTTTTTATACCGCCATCATTATTAAATCTTTGATTAAGACGCATAACATTAAATTTGTTACTCTATATTAGATCGGAGTGACTATCATATATAGTGATAACTATCATTTAGATGCCAAACCTAGTCGCATTAAAAACTTGCAATTTGGAACACGCTCTCATGCTCCTCCTTTTATATTGTTTTATTTTGACTTTACGGGGGCGATGGCTATCAGATCTCCCAACCCCGACAGAGATATCTATTCCAGAATGAGTGATGACACTATATACAGCTGCGTGGCTCCTGGCAGAGTAGAATTCGGACCACCATATCTCTTCCCATGTGGTGTCGTACAAGGCGACTAAGGTATGGGGCTGTTTAACATCAGACAGATACTCGTATACACAGCCCAGACTCAGCCAGATGAATGGCTTGGATCAACAAGAGTGCCCAGAAGTCGGCAATAGGCTCACCTCGTATTACGTGGGACCGGATTTAATGATTGAGTGATCAATCACTTGGTCTATCAGCACCAGAATGCAAATGTGATCGTTTTAGGGAGAAATAGTTAACGAGTAATTAATAATTTCAATAAGGAAATAAAATGCAGGTACTTATATTGTAGAGACAGAAATAGTACCTACTTTTGCGACTCAAATTGAGGTTGAAATAAACAGCTGAAAAGGTTACGAAATATCAGGATCAGTGCAAATAACAAAATGACACGAAATAAAATTTTATCACGCTAGAATTCACAGATAATTTTATTCCAATACTATTATGTAATTTATAGATAATTACATGATGATACCTAAACATACCAGTAACATAAGTCAATACTTATTTTAACCAAGTATGTGTGCAGATCCTAAAAACAAGTTTACGTGATGATTACGATGACCTACGGTGAACCAGCCAGTCGTTATAAATATATACAAACAAACGGACTCGTACACACGAGCAGCTGTAAAGAAAACGGATATACGTGATAAGCCATTCAAATATGAATGAAAAAAGTGAAAAAAACCTGGAACTAACTGATCTTAATGGACAGCAAAATGCTGAACTCAAAGAAAAATCTGAAGTTAAAGAACCAGTGTCTTGTGCTCGAAGAATACGGATGTTCTTCAATTTTTTTACTGTGGAACCATTTTTGTTGTGCTACATTTTACCAATCGCTATATCAGGACTGGCAGTACAGAAGCTCAATTTGGAGAAAGCCTGTCGAGTAGATTTAGGAATGCCTCAAGACGTTTGTCTCAGAGCTATAAATGGTGATGCAACTGACAATGATACTTTGGGCTCCAGTGCGCAATTGAATGCATCAATATTAGTAGCTGACATGACCACATGGCAACAACCCTTACAAAGCAGCATACCTGCTATTGTGATATTAAACGTTGGAGCCTGGAGTGATAAAACTGGAAATAGAAAAGCGTTATTATTGATACCTGTCATTGGTGACATAATTTCTTCAATTGGACTTCTTCTAGCAACTTATTTCTTCCTTGAATGGCCACTGTGGGCAACGGCTTTGATAGAAGCTTTACCCTCGGCTTTAACAGGGGGATATGCGATTGCATTTATGGGCTCGTACAGTTTGATCGCAGATATGACGACGATTGAATCACGTACATTTAGAATCGGAATGTGTGGTATAATCGGAACGCTGGGAATGCCATTTGGCAGGTCTATAAGCGGTGTGTTAACTGAAGCTGTTGGTTATTACGGGATATTCGGAATCAATTTAGTTTTAAACGTTATTGGATTTTTGTATACATTATTCAGGATTAAGAATGTGAGGACAACAAAAGCGGATGGTACCTTGTTACAAAAATTGGTAGACTTCTTTCATCCTAAAAATGTGTGGCATACAGTATCGCTGTTGTTCCTGTCTACAAAGAAACAGCTCACACAAATAATTTTAGTGATTGTTGTACATGTTGTCATCCAGGGTCCAGTTTCTGGTGAGTTAACTATAAGTACCTATAGTTTAAAAAAAGATATAAGTGTAGTCAGTAACAAAAATATGTAAACAGCAAACAAAATGTTAGCTTAGAGTTCAGAGGAGATTAATAAAAGATAATGCAAGAAGGAAGTGAAAATAATCAAAAAAGATACCTAAACTCTGTAAATTGAAATTTCCATTTTATCTCGTTGTGGTTATTATGGAACTTTTAATAGGATCCTATGCAATAACATTACATTCATTTTACTGCATCTGCCACCTTTTTTTGATTGTATCTATATGTATATGATCTGAAAAAAATTAAATTAAAAATTAAAAAAACCCCCGTCACAAAAAAACAACCCCCAAAAAGTCGAAAATAACTTACTTTGCCCAGTTAGGGTCCCCCGACATGACAAGGCTTGCAAAAAAATATATATTACTAGGTATATCAAAGTTTTACGGCTAACTGACACAACTTACATTCGACTTTGTGGGGGTTGTTTTTGTGACGGGGTTTATTAAATAAAACAAAAATTAAAACGGTGATTCGATCACGTATTTGAAGGGTTCATGTCTTATGATATTGACATAGAATTCCATGAACTGAGGTCATATTTGAAAGCGGAAACCTTCGATTAAATAGGTCTTAATAATCTGATGAATACGTGCAGCATACCTACATCGCGAGAATTGTTCGTATATTCCTTGAATCATTGTTTGAACTAGGTAATAAAGAAATAGGACCACATTCAATCTTTCTAAATATTGAACGAACAAAAGAAGCGCCTATAAGTTAAGTAAAGTCAATCTGAAAAAGATTACGTTGCATTAGTTGCTGACAAGGTGACGTATCTATAGGCCACGGTAATCACTTTCCATCAATAGTATAACAAAACTCTTGCTAAATTCTTTACCATGATACATAAGCCACATAAAAATATCCTTGATATATTAGTAAGGAATAATCAAGAAGATAAAATTAACACGAATGAAGACCAAATTATTACAATGATCTTAATTGATCCAGTTTCCTGCTAGATGTTGTTGAATCATCTGTCTGTAGGTACACAATCGATGAGGTAGGTAAATTACTACTACTTATAAATTTATTTGCGAATACTATATATTGCGAATAATAAATTTGTATAACTATACAATGATATTACAATGATACTCCAAAATTCATTAGTCATGTTTCATTTAATCCAATTGGTTGTTATTATGGGTGCTCAACAAGAATAATTTTGAGTAAGTTACTGATCCATATTGCTATTCAGGTGCTACTCTATATTAATACCATGAATGCGAAATTATCTCTGTTTGTTTGATTCATATGCTTTCACGCATAAACCACTGCACTGAGTTCGCTGTAATTTTGTACGGTCTAGAGCTTGGGAAAGGACTTAAACTAGGCTGTGTGATCGGGATAAGTGACATCTACGAGAACAACATTGAGTATAAAATAGTCGTTTATGTAAATATTTTTGAATACGAACCGATTAAAATTGACCCAGCACTTTTAGTCACAGCCTACCAAATAAAATATAGCACTATTATGTACGCACGTGTTTTGCTGATTGAACGTAGATTTAAATCAATGGCTTGAACAGTGTTTATAATTGTTCTATAACTGATGAAACGTAATCAATTGCATTCTAGTAATTCGCGTTCGGAAATTCATTAAATAACACCAGGTGCTAGGATTCAACTTCTCTGGTATAAGTCCAGTAACTTTGAATGCATTGGTTTTGAAATAAATATCTACGTAACTAAATTTTAAGGCGTACATTTACCTATGTGATTCTCCAAAGTTTTAACTCCGAAGATTATTTTGTAAAATGTATTCATTATTAAAACATTGATATACGTAACAGGAATGCCGAAGGCCGTGCTAAGTGTAGGAAGAGCAACTGGAATGACTCTTCCTTTGCTTTTAACTTTTAATAAAAGTGTATTGTGTTCGGTCGGTATTCCCTACCCATTTGAGCAGTCCGACTGGGGAAATACATACTTGTTGTGTACTCGGCGGTGAGTAAGATAGTTAGAGCTCACTGAAGTGTTTTCAGTTTTCAGTGGTAAGACCAAAGCCTTGTACTGCTTTGTCTGCTGTACTGACGGCACAGCAAAAAGTCTGTTTGTATGTTACGCTTTCACGCCTAAACCGGTAGATCGATTTTGATGAAATTTGGTATAGGGGTGGATTAGACCTTGAGAAAGGACATAGACTATGTTTTGTCGCAATGAGCGCTATCTACGCGGGCGGAGCCACTAACGAAGCAAACCTTCTCTTATGACAAAACTATTCAGTTTTATCGGAAAGAAATACCGTAAATAGCTATGTGGGACGCACATTACCGCTTTGCCGACTCGACGCAACGTGGGCAAAGTACTTTCACCTAATATTAAAGCATACTTTAGTGTTACTTAGGTAGCAAAGCAGTATGAACAGTATTCTGTTACGAAAGTTTGCAATAAGGACAGGAAAATGGAGATTTGAAGTGAGTTTACACATTAAAATATTTGTAGACCTACGATCATAGGCCATACGGAAGGTATAATACTGTACATAATGATGTACATGCAAGCATAGTTCCAAGAAACAATCTATCTCATGACTACTCGTAGTTCATCATAGGTTGAGTACCTCATTCCAGAGAGAATTACGTAGAATATAATTTCGGGGTGTATTCGGAGGTACGCGCCTCCCCACACCCGAAGAATTCCGTCTCATAAGAGACGGTCCTAGGCCGGCCGGGGTGCGAAAGATATGTCTCAGATAATCTCACATCCGGGAACGTGCTGCCCACACAGTTGGCGTTTAGTCGGTTCAAGTCCAACATAACCTCCCCCACCGGCCTCGGTGGTGGGGGTATCCGAGGGTATGTGCACATTATTATTAATTGGGGTGAGCCTATTGCCATTACAGCGACTATTGTTGACTCGAGCCATGCATCTGAGGCTGAATCTGGGCTGGCATTATCTGTCTTGATGTTAAACATTTGTAATATGGATTTAAAACCCAAATATAGTTATATTAACATCGATGCATTCTATGTATCCCTACTACTCTGTACCTGCTGGCTATATAGAAAAATTAATTGAATTGTCACCAACTAATTTGAAACTAATTGTTACTGTAATAAAGATAACAAATCCAGACTTTCTAATAATAGTTCGAATAATTTCTGGGATTTTCACTAAGAGATCATTTTCAGAGCGTTCACACTCTGTAAAACTATATTCAAATTAACCAGTAACAAAGTGCTTGGAGGATATTAGACGAGTAAACAGTAGCAGCCGCAAGCTTTGATGATGATTACTAGTGACTATCGCGTGCATATACAAGCTAGACACTGGTTGTAATTATATTAGAGTCGAAGAATGGCATTATAAAAATACCTATATAATACCATATATACCTATTTGCGTGTTGGTTCTAATTATTACAAAGCATCCGCATTTTTTATACCGCCATCATTATTAAATCTTTGATTAAGACGCATAACATTAAATTTGTTACTCTATAATAGATCGGAGTGACTAGTGATAACTATCATTTAGATGCCAAACCTAGTCGCATTAAAAACTTGCAATTTACAACCCGCTCTCATGCTCCTCCTTTTATATTGTTTTGTTTTAACTCTACGGGTGCGATGGCTAACAGATCTCCCAACACCGACAGAGATATCTATTCCAGAATGAGTGATGACACTATATACAGCTGCGTGGCTCCTGGCAGAGTAGAATTCGGACCACCATATCTCTTCCCATGTGGTGTCGTACAAGGCGACTAAGGTATTGGGCTGTTTAACATCAGACAGGTACTCGTATACACAGCCCAGACTCAGCCAGATGAATGGCTTGAATCAACAAGAGTGCCCAGAAGTCGGCAATAGGCTCACCTCGTATTACGTGGGACCGGATTTAATGATTGAGTGATCAATCACTTGGTCTATCAGCACCAGAATGCAAATGTGATCGTTTTAGGGAGAAATAGTTAACGAGAAATTAATAATTTCAATAAGGAAATAAAATGCAGGTACTTATATTGTAGAGACAGAAATAGTACCTACTTTTACGATTCGAATTGAGGTTGAAATAAACAGCTGAAAAGGTTACGAAATATCAGGATCAGTGCAAATAACAAAATGACATGAAATAAAATTTAATCACGCTAGAATTCACAGATAATTTTATTCCAATACTATTATGTAATTTATAGATAATTACATGATGATACCTAAACATACCAGTAACATAAGTCAATACTTATTTTAACCAAGTATGTGTGCAGATCCTAAAAACAAGTTTACGTGATGATTACGATGACCTACGGTGAACCAGCCAGTCGTTATAAATATATACAAACAAACGGACTCGTACACACGAGCAGCTGTAAAGAAAACGGATATACGTGATAAGCCATTCAAATATGAATGAAAAAAGTGAAAAAAACCTGGAACTAACTGATCTTAATGGACAGCAAAATGCTGAACTCAAAGAAAAATCTGAAGTTAAAGAACCAGTGTCTTGTGCTCGAAGAATACGGATGTTCTTCAATTTTTTTACTGTGGAACCATTTTTGTTGTGCTACATTTTACCAATCGCTATATCAGGACTGGCAGTACAGAAGCTCAATTTGGAGAAAGCCTGTCGAGTAGATTTAGGAATGCCTCAAGACGTTTGTCTCAGAGCTATAAATGGTGATGCAACTGACAATGATACTTTGGGCTCCAGTGCGCAATTGAATGCATCAATATTAGTAGCTGACATGACCACATGGCAACAACCCTTACAAAGCAGCATACCTGCTATTGTGATATTAAACGTTGGAGCCTGGAGTGATAAAACTGGAAATAGAAAAGCGTTATTATTGATACCTGTCATTGGTGAAATAATTTCCTCAATTGGACTTCTTCTCGCAACTTATTTCTTTCTTGAATGGCCACTGTGGGCAACGGCTTTGATAGAAGCTTTACCCTCGGCTTTAACAGGGGGATATGCGATTGCATTTATGGGCTCGTACAGTTTGATCGCAGATATGACGACGATTGAATCACGTACATTTAGGATCGGAATGTGTGGTATAATCGGAACGCTGGGAATGCCATTTGGCAGGTCTATAAGCGGTGTGTTAACTGAAGCTGTTGGTTATTACGGGATATTCGGAATCAATTTAGTTTTAAACGTTATTGGATTTTTGTATACATTATTCAGGATTAAGAATGTGAGGACAACAAAAGCGGATGGTACCTTGTTACAAAAACTGGTAGACTTCTTCCATCCTAAAAATGTGTGGCATACAGTATCGCTGTTGTTCCTGTCTACAAAGAAACAGCTCACACAAATAATTTTAGTGATTGTTGTACATGTTGTCATCCAGGGTCCAGTTTCTGGTGAGTTAACTATAAGTACCTATAGTTTAAAAAAAGATATAAGTGCAGTCAGTAACAAAAATATGTAAACAGCAAACAAAATGTTCGCTTAGAGTTGAGAGGAGATTAATAAAAGATAATGCAAGAAGGAAGTGAAAATAATCAAAAAAGGTACCTAAACTCTGTAAATTGAAATTTCCATTTTATCTCGTTGTGGTTATTATGGAACTTTTAATAGGATCCTATGCAATAACATTACATTCATTTTACTGCATCTGCCACCTTTTGTTGATTGTATTTATATGTATATGATCTGAGAAAAAATTAAATTAAAAATTTAAAAAACCCCCGTCACAAAAAAGCAACCTACAAAAAGTCGAAAATAACTTACTTTGCCCAGTTAGGGTCCCCCGACATGACAAGGCTTGCATCAAAATATATATTACTAGGTATATCAAAGTTTTACGGCTAACTGACACAACTTATTTTCGACTTTGTGGGGGTTGTTTTTGTGACGGGGGTTTATTAAATAAAACAAAAATTAAAACGGTGATTCGATCACGTATTTGAAGCGCTCATGGCTTATGATATTGACATAGAATTCCATGAACTGAGGTCATATTCGAAAGCGGAAACCTTCGATTAAATAGGTCTTAATAATCTGATGAATACGTGCAGCATACCTACATCGCGAGAATTGTTCGTATATTCCTTGAATCATTGTTTGAACTAGGTAATAAAGAAATAGGACCACATTTAATCTTTCTAAATATTGAACGTACAAAAGAAGCGCCTATAAGTTAAGTAAAGTCAATCTGAAAAAGATTACGTTGCATTTGTTACTGACAAGGCGACATATCTATAGGCCACGGTAATCACTTTCCATCAGTAGTGTAACAAAACTCTTGCTAAATTCCTTATCATGATACATAAGCCATATAAAAATATCCTTGATATATTAATAAGGAATAATCAAGAAGATAAAATTAACACGAATGAAGACCAAATTATTACAATGATCTTAATTGATCCAGTTTCCTGCTAGACGTTGTTGAATCATCTGTCTGTAGGTACACAATCGATGAGGTAGGTAAATTACTACTACTTATAAATTTATTTGCGAATACTATATATTGCGAATAATAAATTTGTATAACTATACAATGATATTACAATGATACTCCAAAATTCATTAGTCATGTTTCATTTAATCCAATTGGTTGTTATTATGGGTGCTCAACAAGAATAATTTTGAGTAAGTTGCTGATCCATATTGCTATTCAGGTGCTACTCTATATTAATACCATTAATGCGAAATTATCTCTGTTTGTTTGATTCATATGCTTTCACGCATAAACCACTGCACCGAGTTCGCTGTAATTTTGTACGGTCTAGAGCTTGAGAAAGGACTTAAACTAGGCTGTGTGATCGTGATAAGTGACATCTACGAGAACAACATTGAGTATAAAATAGTCGTTTATATAAATATTTTTGAATTCGAACCGATTAAAATTGACCCAGCACTTTTATTCACAGCCTACCAAATAAAATATAGCACTATTATGTACGCACGTGTTTTGCTATTGAACGTAGATTTAAATCAATGGCTTGAACTGTGTTTTTATTTGTTCCTTATCTGATGAAACGTAATCAATTGCGTTCTAGTAATTCGCGTTAGGAAATTCATTAAATAACACCAGGTGCTAGGATTCAACTTGTCTGGTATAAGTCCAGTAACTTTGAATGCATTGGTATGGTGGATTAGACCTTGAGAAAGGACATAGACTATGTTTTGTCGCAATGAGCGCTATCTACGCGGGCGGAGCCACTAACGAAGCAAACCTTCTCTTATGACAAAACTACTCAGTTTTTATTGGAAAGAAATACCGTAAATAGATAATATATGTGGGACGCACATTACCGATTTGCCGACTCGACGCAACGTGGGCAAAGTACTTTCACCTAATATTAAAGCATACTTTAGTGTTACTTAGGTAGCAAAGCAGTATGAACAGTATTCTGTTACGAAAGTTTGCAATAAGGACAGGAAAATGGAGAATTGAAGTGAGTTTACACATTAAAATATATGTAGACCTACGATCATAGGCCGTACGGAAGGTAGAATACTATACATAGTCCATGCAAGCATAGTTCTAAGAAACAATCTATCTCATGACTACTCGTAGTTCATCATAGATTGAGTTACCGCTGTTTGGCTTGGAAAGAGGCGAATGTACAGCCGATCCCCAAGAAGGGGGATCGCTCAGAGCCAGCCAACTATCGACCCATAGCCGTCACCTCAGTGCTGTGCAAGGTCTTCGAGCACATCATTAACAAACAGCTCATGCGTCACCTAGAGGATCACTCCTTAATTAATGACCGGCAATATGGCTTCAGGCCGAAACGGTCAACGGGTGATCTTCTAGCATACGTTACCCATCTTTGGGGTGAGGCTATGGACAAGCACGGCGAGTCACTGGCAATTAGTCTTGATATCGCCAAAGCTTTCGATAGAGTCTGGCACAAATCGCTTCTCTCCAAGCTACCAGCCTTTGGTCTGCCTCCTAGACTGTGCAACTGGATTGCTAGTTTCCTGCAGGAGCGCCGTATCCGCGTCCTCTGTGATGGACGGGCTTCGGAGTTCTTGCAAATAAATGCTGGCGTACCGCAGGGGTCTGTATTATCTCCCACTCTCTTTCTTCTGCATATCAACGACATGCTGTCCACCGGCAGCATACATTGCTATGCAGACGATAGCACCTTACACGGGAGTTATCACGGACAACCTGCGGCCAAACAGTCTGATATCGTGGAAAAAAGACAGCTTCTTGTCACTGAACTGGACCGGATCTTGAATCACATTTCTCAATGGGGCTCCGAGAACATGGTCGAGTTCAATGCCAAGAAGACGCAGGCTTGTGCGTTCACAGCAAAGGTATCTTCTTTCCTTCCCCTTCCCACTCTTCAGAGCACGCCACTTCCACTGCAGGACAATCTCTATATCCTAGGCATGGATATTCGCTGCAAACTGAATAACAGAAATTACATCGAGAGCATCATCAAAACAGCCTCGCGGAAACTCGGACTCTTAAACAAAGTGAGACGTTTTTTCACGCCGGAGCAGCGGTGTCTTCTCTATAAGACACAAATTCGCTCCTGCGTGGAATACTGCTCGCATCTCTGGGATGGCTCCGCGAAATACCTACTAGATGCTCTCGACAGGTTGCAGCGACGCGCGGTCCGAATTATTGGGAACCCTGAGGTCACGAACACCCTCGAGCCTTTGCAGATGCGTAGAGATATTGCTTCCTTGGCTGTATTTTACCGTCTCTACCACGGTGAGTGTTCTGACGAGCTCTTCCAACTAATCCCACCATCTCCTTTCCTACATAGGACAACACGTGCAGGCCTTAGATGTCACCCTCACACTGTGCAGAATATACGAGCAAGAACCAAGCGGTTCGGAGACTCTTTTCTTTGCCGCACCACCAAGACCTGGAATTCATTACCAGCACACGTGTTTCCTTCTTCCTACAGTCCCGGGGCCTTTAAGCGGGGCGTGAAAAAGCATCTGATGAGGCCGCCAAGCTGAGTGCCACCATTGTAGCACTTAGTGTCTGTAATGGTGACCCTCTTTCCTGAGACTTTGCCTTTAGCTTACCATCAGGCGAGGTGAGGTCAAGTTGGCGTGTCCTATATAAAAAAAAAAAAAAAAAAAAAAAAAAACCTCATTCCAGAGAGAATTACGTAGAATATAATTTCGGGGGTATTCGGAGGAGCGCCATGCGCGCCTTCTCATCCCCGGGGATGAGATAGGGACTCCGTGTTCCTCACACCCGAAGAAGTCCGTCTCATAAGAAACGGTCCTAGGCCGGCCGGGGTGCGAAAGATATGTCTCAGATAATCTCACCTCCGGTAACGTGCGGCCCACACAGTTGGCGTTTAGTCGGTTCAAGTCCGACATAACCTCCCCCACCGGCTTCGGTGGTGGGGGTATCCCAGGGTATGCGCACATTATTATTAATTGGGGTGAGCCTATTGCCATTACAGCGACTATTGTTGACTCGAGCCATGCATCTGAGGCTGAATCTGGGCTGGCATTATCTGTCTTGATGTTAAACATTTGTAATATGGATTTAAAACCCAAATATAGTTAAATTAACATCGATGCATTCTATGTATCCCTACTACTCTGTACCTGCTGGCTATATAGAAAAATTAATTGAATTGTCACCAACTAATTTGAAACTAATTGTTACTGTAATAAAGATAACAAATCCAGACTTTCTAATAATAGTTCGAATAATTTCTGGGATTTTCACTAAGAGATCATTTTCAGAGCGTTCACACTCTGTAAAACTATATTCAAATTAACCAGTAACAAAGTGCTTGGAGGATATTAGACGAGTAAACAGTAGCAGCCGCAAGCTTTGATGATGATTACTAGTGACTATCGCGTGCATATACAAGCTAGACACTGGTTGTAATTATATTAGAGTCGAAGAATGGCATTATAAAAATACCTATATAATACCATATATACCTATTTGCGTGTTGGTTCTAATTATTACAAAGCATCCGCATTTTTTATACCGCCATCATTATTAAATCTTTGATTAAGACGCATAACATTAAATTTGTTACTCTATATTAGATCGGAGTGACTAGTGATAACTATCATTTAGATGCCAAACCTAGTCGCATTAAAAACTTGCAATTTGGAACCCGCTCTCATGCTCCTCCTTTTATATTGTTTTGTTTTAACTCTACGGGTGCGATGGCTAACAGATCTCCCAACACCGACAGAGATATCTATTCCAGAATGAGTGATGACACTATATACAGCTGCGTGGCTCCTGGCAGAGTAGAATTCGGACCACCATATCTCTTCCCATGTGGTGTCGTACAAGGCGACTAAGGTATTGGGCTGTTTAACATCAGACAGGTACTCGTATACACAGCCCAGACTCAGCCAGATGAATGGCTTGGATCAACAAGAGTGCCCAGAAGTCGGCAATAGGCTCACCTCGTATTACGTGGGACCGGATTTAATGATTGAGTGATCAATCACTTGGTCTATCAGCACCAGAATGCAAATGTGATCGTTTTAGGGAGAAATAGTTAACGAGAAATTAATAATTTCAATAAGGAAATAAAATGCAGGTACTTATATTGTAGAGACAGAAATAGTACCTACTATTACGATTCGAATTGAGGTTGAAATAAACAGCTGAAAAGGTTACGAAATATCAGGATCAGTGCAAATAACAAAATGACATGAAATAAAATTTAATCACGCTAGAATTCACAGATAATTTTATTCCAATACTATTATGTAATTTATAGATAATTACATGATGATACCTAAACATACCAGTAACATAAGTCAATACTTATTTTATCCAAGTATGTGTGCAGATCCTAAAAACAAGTTTACGTGATGATTACGATGACCTACGGTGAACCAGCCAGTCGTTATAAATATATACAAACAAACGGACTCGTACACACGAGCAGCTGTAAAGAAAACGGATATACGTGATAAGCCATTCAAATATGAATGAAAAAAGTGAAAAAAACCTGGAACTAACTGATCTTAATGGACAGCAAAATGCTGAACTCAAAGAAAAATCTGAAGTTAAAGAACCAGTGTCTTGTGCTCGAAGAATACGGATGTTCTTCAATTTTTTTACAGTGGAACCATTTTTGTTGTGCTACATTTTACCAATCGCTATATCAGGACTGGCAGTACAGAAGCTCAATTTGGAGAAAGCCTGTCGAGTAGATTTAGGAATGTCTGAAGACGTTTGTCTCAGAGCTATAAATGGTGATGCAACTGACAATGATACTTTGGGCTCCAGTGCGCAATTGAATGCATCAATATTAGTAGCTGACATGACCACATGGCAACAACCCTTACAAAGCAGCATACCTGCTATTGCGATATTAAACGTTGGAGCCTGGAGTGATAAAACTGGAAATAGAAAAGCGTTATTATTGATACCTGTCATTGGTGACATAATTTCTTCAATTGGACTTCTTCTAGCAACTTATTTCTTCCTTGAATGGCCACTGTGGGCAACGGCTTTGATAGAAGCTTTACCCTCGGCTTTAACAGGGGGATATGCGATTGCATTTATGGGCTCGTACAGTTTGATCGCAGATATGACGACGATTGAATCACGTACATTTAGAATCGGAATGTGTGGTATAATCGGAACGCTGGGAATGCCATTTGGCAGGTCTATAAGCGGTGTGTTAACTGAAGCTGTTGGTTATTACGGGATATTCGGAATCAATTTAGTTTTAAACGTTATTGGATTTTTGTATACATTATTCAGGATTAAGAATGTGAGGACAACAAAAGCGGATGGTACCTTGTTACAAAAATTGGTAGACTTCTTTCATCCTAAAAATGTGTGGCATACAGTATCGCTGTTGTTCCTGTCTACAAAGAAACAGCTCACACAAATAATTTTAGTGATTGTTGTACATGTTGTCATCCAGGGTCCAGTATATAATATAAGTATAAATATAATATATAATATATATAATATAAGTACCTATAGTTTAAAAAAAGATATAAGTGTAGTCAGTAACAAAAATATGTAAACAGCAAACAAAATGTTAGCTTAGAGTTCAGAGGAGATTAATAAAAGATAATGCAAGAAGGAAGTGAAAATAATCAAAAAAGATACCTAAACTCTGTAAATTGAAATTTCCATTTTATCTCGTTGTGGTTATTATGGAACTTTTAATAGGATCCTATGCAATAACATTACATTCATTTTACTGCATCTGCCACCTTTTTTTGATTGTATCTATATGTATATGATCTGAAAAAAATTAAATTAAAAATTAAAAAAACCCCCGTCACAAAAAAACAACCCCCAAAAAGTCGAAAATAACTTACTTTGCCCAGTTAGGGTCCCCCGACATGACAAGGCTTGCAAAAAAATATATATTACTAGGTATATCAAAGTTTTACGGCTAACTGACACAACTTACATTCGACTTTGTGGGGGTTGTTTTTGTGACGGGGTTTATTAAATAAAACAAAAATTAAAACGGTGATTCGATCACGTATTTGAAGGGTTCATGTCTTATGATATTGACATAGAATTCCATGAACTGAGGTCATATTTGAAAGCGGAAACCTTCGATTAAATAGGTCTTAATAATCTGATGAATACGTGCAGCATACCTACATCGCGAGAATTGTTCGTATATTCCTTGAATCATTGTTTGAACTAGGTAATAAAGAAATAGGACCACATTCAATCTTTCTAAATATTGAACGAACAAAAGAAGCGCCTATAAGTTAAGTAAAGTCAATCTGAAAAAGATTACGTTGCATTAGTTGCTGACAAGGTGACGTATCTATAGGCCACGGTAATCACTTTCCATCAATAGTATAACAAAACTCTTGCTAAATTCTTTACCATGATACATAAGCCACATAAAAATATCCTTGATATATTAGTAAGGAATAATCAAGAAGATAAAATTAACACGAATGAAGACCAAATTATTACAATGATCTTAATTGATCCAGTTTCCTGCTAGATGTTGTTGAATCATCTGTCTGTAGGTACACAATCGATGAGGTAGGTAAATTACTACTACTTATAAATTTATTTGCGAATACTATATATTGCGAATAATAAATTTGTATAACTATACAATGATATTACAATGATACTCCAAAATTCATTAGTCATGTTTCATTTAATCCAATTGGTTGTTATTATGGGTGCTCAACAAGAATAATTTTGAGTAAGTTACTGATCCATATTGCTATTCAGGTGCTACTCTATATTAATACCATGAATGCGAAATTATCTCTGTTTGTTTGATTCATATGCTTTCACGCATAAACCACTGCACTGAGTTCGCTGTAATTTTGTACGGTCTAGAGCTTGGGAAAGGACTTAAACTAGGCTGTGTGATCGGGATAAGTGACATCTACGAGAACAACATTGAGTATAAAATAGTCGTTTATGTAAATATTTTTGAATACGAACCGATTAAAATTGACCCAGCACTTTTAGTCACAGCCTACCAAATAAAATATAGCACTATTATGTACGCACGTGTTTTGCTGATTGAACGTAGATTTAAATCAATGGCTTGAACAGTGTTTATAATTGTTCTATAACTGATGAAACGTAATCAATTGCATTCTAGTAATTCGCGTTCGGAAATTCATTAAATAACACCAGGTGCTAGGATTCAACTTCTCTGGTATAAGTCCAGTAACTTTGAATGCATTGGTTTTGAAATAAATATCTACGTAACTAAATTTTAAGGCGTACATTTACCTATGTGATTCTCCAAAGTTTTAACTCCGAAGATTATTTTGTAAAATGTATTCATTATTAAAACATTGATATACGTAACAGGAATGCCGAAGGCCGTGCTAAGTGTAGGAAGAGCAACTGGAATGACTCTTCCTTTGCTTTTAACTTTTAATAAAAGTGTATTGTGTTCGGTCGGTATTCCCTACCCATTTGAGCAGTCCGACTGGGGAAATACATACTTGTTGTGTACTCGGCGGTGAGTAAGATAGTTAGAGCTCACTGAAGTGTTTTCAGTTTTCAGTGGTAAGACCAAAGCCTTGTACTGCTTTGTCTGCTGTACTGACGGCACAGCAAAAAGTCTGTTTGTATGTTACGCTTTCACGCCTAAACCGGTAGATCGATTTTGATGAAATTTGGTATAGGGGTGGATTAGACCTTGAGAAAGGACATAGACTATGTTTTGTCGCAATGAGCGCTATCTACGCGGGCGGAGCCACTAACGAAGCAAACCTTCTCTTATGACAAAACTATTCAGTTTTATCGGAAAGAAATACCGTAAATAGCTATGTGGGACGCACATTACCGCTTTGCCGACTCGACGCAACGTGGGCAAAGTACTTTCACCTAATATTAAAGCATACTTTAGTGTTACTTAGGTAGCAAAGCAGTATGAACAGTATTCTGTTACGAAAGTTTGCAATAAGGACAGGAAAATGGAGATTTGAAGTGAGTTTACACATTAAAATATTTGTAGACCTACGATCATAGGCCATACGGAAGGTATAATACTGTACATAATGATGTACATGCAAGCATAGTTCCAAGAAACAATCTATCTCATGACTACTCGTAGTTCATCATAGGTTGAGTACCTCATTCCAGAGAGAATTACGTAGAATATAATTTCGGGGTGTATTCGGAGGTACGCGCCTCCCCACACCCGAAGAATTCCGTCTCATAAGAGACGGTCCTAGGCCGGCCGGGGTGCGAAAGATATGTCTCAGATAATCTCACATCCGGGAACGTGCTGCCCACACAGTTGGCGTTTAGTCGGTTCAAGTCCAACATAACCTCCCCCACCGGCCTCGGTGGTGGGGGTATCCGAGGGTATGTGCACATTATTATTAATTGGGGTGAGCCTATTGCCATTACAGCGACTATTGTTGACTCGAGCCATGCATCTGAGGCTGAATCTGGGCTGGCATTATCTGTCTTGATGTTAAACATTTGTAATATGGATTTAAAACCCAAATATAGTTATATTAACATCGATGCATTCTATGTATCCCTACTACTCTGTACCTGCTGGCTATATAGAAAAATTAATTGAATTGTCACCAACTAATTTGAAACTAATTGTTACTGTAATAAAGATAACAAATCCAGACTTTCTAATAATAGTTCGAATAATTTCTGGGATTTTCACTAAGAGATCATTTTCAGAGCGTTCACACTCTGTAAAACTATATTCAAATTAACCAGTAACAAAGTGCTTGGAGGATATTAGACGAGTAAACAGTAGCAGCCGCAAGCTTTGATGATGATTACTAGTGACTATCGCGTGCATATACAAGCTAGACACTGGTTGTAATTATATTAGAGTCGAAGAATGGCATTATAAAAATACCTATATAATACCATATATACCTATTTGCGTGTTGGTTCTAATTATTACAAAGCATCCGCATTTTTTATACCGCCATCATTATTAAATCTTTGATTAAGACGCATAACATTAAATTTGTTACTCTATAATAGATCGGAGTGACTAGTGATAACTATCATTTAGATGCCAAACCTAGTCGCATTAAAAACTTGCAATTTACAACCCGCTCTCATGCTCCTCCTTTTATATTGTTTTGTTTTAACTCTACGGGTGCGATGGCTAACAGATCTCCCAACACCGACAGAGATATCTATTCCAGAATGAGTGATGACACTATATACAGCTGCGTGGCTCCTGGCAGAGTAGAATTCGGACCACCATATCTCTTCCCATGTGGTGTCGTACAAGGCGACTAAGGTATTGGGCTGTTTAACATCAGACAGGTACTCGTATACACAGCCCAGACTCAGCCAGATGAATGGCTTGAATCAACAAGAGTGCCCAGAAGTCGGCAATAGGCTCACCTCGTATTACGTGGGACCGGATTTAATGATTGAGTGATCAATCACTTGGTCTATCAGCACCAGAATGCAAATGTGATCGTTTTAGGGAGAAATAGTTAACGAGAAATTAATAATTTCAATAAGGAAATAAAATGCAGGTACTTATATTGTAGAGACAGAAATAGTACCTACTTTTACGATTCGAATTGAGGTTGAAATAAACAGCTGAAAAGGTTACGAAATATCAGGATCAGTGCAAATAACAAAATGACATGAAATAAAATTTAATCACGCTAGAATTCACAGATAATTTTATTCCAATACTATTATGTAATTTATAGATAATTACATGATGATACCTAAACATACCAGTAACATAAGTCAATACTTATTTTAACCAAGTATGTGTGCAGATCCTAAAAACAAGTTTACGTGATGATTACGATGACCTACGGTGAACCAGCCAGTCGTTATAAATATATACAAACAAACGGACTCGTACACACGAGCAGCTGTAAAGAAAACGGATATACGTGATAAGCCATTCAAATATGAATGAAAAAAGTGAAAAAAACCTGGAACTAACTGATCTTAATGGACAGCAAAATGCTGAACTCAAAGAAAAATCTGAAGTTAAAGAACCAGTGTCTTGTGCTCGAAGAATACGGATGTTCTTCAATTTTTTTACTGTGGAACCATTTTTGTTGTGCTACATTTTACCAATCGCTATATCAGGACTGGCAGTACAGAAGCTCAATTTGGAGAAAGCCTGTCGAGTAGATTTAGGAATGCCTCAAGACGTTTGTCTCAGAGCTATAAATGGTGATGCAACTGACAATGATACTTTGGGCTCCAGTGCGCAATTGAATGCATCAATATTAGTAGCTGACATGACCACATGGCAACAACCCTTACAAAGCAGCATACCTGCTATTGTGATATTAAACGTTGGAGCCTGGAGTGATAAAACTGGAAATAGAAAAGCGTTATTATTGATACCTGTCATTGGTGAAATAATTTCCTCAATTGGACTTCTTCTCGCAACTTATTTCTTTCTTGAATGGCCTCTGTGGACAACGGCTTTGATTGAAGCTTTACCCTCGGCTTTAACAGGGGGATATGCGATTGCATTAATGGGCTCGTACAGTTTGATCGCAGATATGACGACGGTTGAATCACGTACATTTAGGATCGGAATGGTTGGTATAATCGTAACGCTGGGAGTACCATTTGGCACGTCTATAAGCGGTGTATTAACTGAAGCCGTTGGTTATTACGGAATATTCGGAATCAATTTAGCTTTATACGTTATTGGATTTTTGTATACATTGTTCAGGATTAAGAATGTGAGGACAACAAAAGTGGAAGGTACCTTGTTACAAAAACTGGTAGACTTCTTTCATCCTAAAAACGTGTGGGATACAGTATCACTGTTGTTCCTGTCTACAAAGAAACAGCTCACACAAATAATTTTAGTGATTGTTGTACATGTTGTCATCCAGGGTCCAGTTTCTGGTGAGTTAACTATAAGTACCTATAGTTTAAAAAAAGATATAAGTGCAGTCAGTAACAAAAATATGTAAACAGCAAACAAAATGTTCGCTTAGAGTTGAGAGGAGATTAATAAAAGATAATGCAAGAAGGAAGTGAAAATAATCAAAAAAGGTACCTAAACTCTGTAAATTGAAATTTCCATTTTATCTCGTTGTGGTTATTATGGAACTTTTAATAGGATCCTATGCAATAACATTACATTCATTTTACTGCATCTGCCACCTTTTGTTGATTGTATCTATATGTATATGATCTGAGAAAAAATTAAATTAAAAATTTAAAAAACCCCCGTCACAAAAAAGCAACCTACAAGAAGTCGAAAATAACTTACTTTGCCCAGTTAGGGTCCCCCGACATGACAAGGCTTGCATCAAAATATATATTACTAGGTATATCAAAGTTTTACGGCTAACTGACACAACTTATTTTCGACTTTGTGGGGGTTGTTTTTGTGACGGGGGTTTATTAAATAAAACAAAAATTAAAACGGTGATTCGATCACGTATTTGAAGAGCTCATGGCTTATGATATTGACATAGAATTCCATGAACTGAGGTCATATTCGAAAGCGGAAACCTTCGATTAAATAGGTCTTAATAATCTGATGAATACGTGCAGCGTACCTACATCGCGATAATTGTTCGTATATTCCTTGAATCATTGTTTGAACTAGGTAATAAAGAAATAGGACCACATATTTTAATCTTTCTAAATATTGAACGTACAAAAGAAGCGCCTATAAGTTAAGTAAAGTCAATCTGAAAAAGATTACGTTGCATTTGTTACTGACAAGGCGACATATCTATAGGCCACGGTAATCACTTTCCATCAGTAGTGTAACAAAACTCTTGCTAAATTCCTTATCATGATACATAAGCCATATAAAAATATCCTTGATATATTAATAAGGAATAATCAAGAAGATAAAATTAACACGAATGAAGACCAAATTATTACAATGATCTTAATTGATCCAGTTTCCTGCTAGACGTTGTTGAATCATCTGTCTGTAGGTACACAATCGATGAGGTAGGTAAATTACTACTACTTATAAATTTATTTGCGAATACTATATATTGCGAATAATAAATTTGTATAACTATACAATGATATTACAATGATACTCCAAAATTCATTAGTCATGTTTCATTTAATCCAATTGGTTGTTATTATGGGTGCTCAACAAGAATAATTTTGAGTAAGTTGCTGATCCATATTGCTATTCAGGTGCTACTCTATATTAATACCATTAATGCGAAATTATCTCTGTTTGTTTGATTCATATGCTTTCACGCATAAACCACTGCACCGAGTTCGCTGTAATTTTGTACGGTCTAGAGCTTGAGAAAGGACTTAAACTAGGCTGTGTGATCGTGATAAGTGACATCTACGAGAACAACATTGAGTATAAAATAGTCGTTTATATAAATATTTTTGAATTCGAACCGATTAAAATTGACCCAGCACTTTTATTCACAGCCTACCAAATAAAATATAGCACTATTATGTACGCACGTGTTTTGCTATTGAACGTAGATTTAAATCAATGGCTTGAACTGTGTTTTTATTTGTTCCTTATCTGATGAAACGTAATCAATTGCGTTCTAGTAATTCGCGTTAGGAAATTCATTAAATAACACCAGGTGCTAGGATTCAACTTCTCTGGTATAAGTCCAGTAACTTTGAATGCATTGGTATGGTGGATTAGACCTTGAGAAAGGACATAGACTATGTTTTGTCGCAATGAGCGCTATCTACGCGGACGGAGCCACTAACGAAGCAAACCTTCTCTTATGACAAAATTACTCAGTTTTTATTGGAAAGAAATACCGTAAATAGCTATGTGGGACGCACATTACCGATTTGCTGACTCTACGCAACGTGGGCAAAGTACTTTCACCTAATATTAAAGCATACTTTAGTGTTACTTAGGTAGCAAAGCAGTATGAACAGTATTCTGTTACGAAAGTTTGCAATAAGGACATTAAAATGGAGATTTGAAGTGAGTTTACACATTAAAATATATGTAGACCTACGATCATAGGCCGTACGGAAGGTAGAATACTATACATAGTTCATGCAAGCATAGTTCTAAGAAACAATCTATCTCATGACTACTCGTAGTTCATCATAGATTGAGTTACCGCTGTACCTCATTCCAGAGAGAATTACGTAGAATATAATTTCGGGGGTATTCGGAGGAGCGCCATGCGCGCCTTCTCATCCCCGGGGATGAGATAGGGACTCCGTGTTCCTCACACCCGAAGAAGTCCGTCTCGTAAGAAACGGTCCTAGGCCGGCCGGGGTGCGAAAGATATGTCTCAGATAATCTCTCCTCCGGTAACGTGCGGCCCACACAGTTGGCGTTTAGTCGGTTCAAGTCCGACATAACCTCCCCCACCGGCTTCGGTGGTGGGGGTATCCCAGGGTATGCGCACATTATTATTAATTGGGGTGAGCCTATTGCCATTACAGCGACTATTGTTGACTCGAGGCTGAATCTGGGCTGGCGTTATCTGTCTTGATGTTAAAAATTTGTAATATGGATTTAAAACCCAAATATAGTTATGTTAACATCGATGCATTCTATGTATCCCTACTACTCTGGCTATATAGAAAAATATAAATTGAATTTTCACCAACTAATTTGTAACTAATTGTTACTGTAATAAAGCTAACAAATCCAGACTTTCTAATAATAGTTCGAATAATTTCTGGGATTTTCACTAAGAGATCATGTTCAGAGCGTTCACACTCTGTAAAACTATAGTCAAATTAACCAGTAACAAAGTGCTTGGAGGATATTAGACAAGTAAACAGTAGCAGCAAGCTTTGATGATGATTACTAGTGACTATCGCGTGCATATACAAGCTAGACACTGGTTGTAATTATATTAGAATCGAAGAATGGCATTATAAAAGTACCTATATAATACCATATATATTCGCGTGTTGATTCTAATTATTAAAAAGCATCCGCATTTTTTATACCGCCATCATTATTAAATCTTTGATTAAGACGCATAACATTAAATTTGTTACTCTATATTAGATCGGAGTGACTATCATATTTAGTGATAACTATCATTTAGATGCCAAACCTAGTCGCATTAAAAACTTGCAATTTGGAACCCGCTCTCATGCTCCTCCTTTTATATTGTTTTATTTTGACTTTACGGGGACGATGGCTATCAGATCTCCCAACCCCGACAGAGATATCTATTCCAGAATGAGTGATGACACTATATACAGCTGCGTGGCTCCTGGCAGAGTAGAATTCGGACCACCATATCTCTTCCCATGTGGTGTCGTACAAGGCGACTAAGGTATGGGGCTGTTTAACATCAGACAGATACTCGTATACACAGCCCAGACTCAGCCAGATGAATGGCTTGGATCAACAAGAGTGCCCAGAAGTCGGCAATAGGCTCACCTCGTATTACGTGGGACCGGATTTAATGATTGAGTGATCAATCACTTGGTCTATCAGCACCAGAATGCAAATGTGATCGTTTTAGGGAGAAATAGTTAACGAGAAATTAATAATTTCAATAAGGAAATAAAATGCAGGTACTTATATTGTAGAGACAGAAATAGTACCTACTTTTACGATTCGAATTGAGGTTGAAATAAACAGCTGAAAAGGTTACGAAATATCAGGATCAGTGCAAATAACAAAATGACATGAAATAAAATTTAATCACGCTAGAATTCACAGATAATTTTATTCCAATACTATTATGTAATTTATAGATAATTACATGATGATACCTAAACATACCAGTAACATAAGTCAATACTTATTTTATCCAAGTATGTGTACAGATCCTAAAAACAAGTTTACGTGATGATTACGATGACCTACGGTGAACCAGCCAGTCGTTATAAATATATACAAACAAACGGACTCGTACACACGAGCAGCTGTAAAGAAAACGGATATACGTGATAAGCCATTCAAATATGAATGAAAAAAGTGAAAAAAACCTGGAACTAACTGATCTTAATGGACAGCAAAATGCTGAACTCAAAGAAAAATCTGAAGTTAAAGAACCAGTGTCTTGTGCTCGAAGAATACGGATGTTCTTCAATTTTTTTACAGTGGAACCATTTTTGTTGTGCTACATTTTACCAATCGCTATATCAGGACTGGCAGTACAGAAGCTCAATTTGGAGAAAGCCTGTCGAGTAGATTTAGGAATGTCTGAAGACGTTTGTCTCAGAGCTATAAATGGTGATGCAACTGACAATGATACTTTGGGCTCCAGTGCGCAATTGAATGCATCAATATTAGTAGCTGACATGACCACATGGCAACAACCCTTACAAAGCAGCATACCTGCTATTGTGATATTAAACGTTGGAGCCTGGAGTGATAAAACTGGAAATAGAAAAGCGTTATTATTGATACCTGTCATTGGTGAAATAATTTCCTCAATTGGACTTCTTCTCGCAACTTATTTCTTTCTTGAATGGCCTCTGTGGACAACGGCTTTGATAGAAGCTTTACCCTCGGCTTTAACAGGGGGATATGCGATTGCATTTATGGGCTCGTACAGTTTGATCGCAGATATGACGACGATTGAATCACGTACATTTAGGATCGGAATGGTTGGTATAATCGGAACGCTGGGAATGCCATTTGGCAGGTCTATAAGCGGTGTGTTAACTGAAGCTGTTGGTTATTACGGGATATTCGGAATCAATTTAGTTTTAAACGTTATTGGATTTTTGTATACATTATTCAGGATTAAGAATGTGAGGACAACAAAAGCGGATGGTACCTTGTTACAAAAATTGGTAGACTTCTTTCATCCTAAAAATGTGTGGCATACAGTATCGCTGTTGTTCCTGTCTACAAAGAAACAGCTCACACAAATAATTTTAGTGATTGTTGTACATGTTGTCATCCAGGGTCCAGTTTCTGGTGAGTTAACTATAAGTACCTATAGTTTAAAAAAAGATATAAGTGTAGTCAGTAACAAAAATATGTAAACAGCAAACAAAATGTTAGCTTAGAGTTCAGAGGAGATTAATAAAAGATAATGCAAGAAGGAAGTGAAAATAATCAAAAAAGATACCTAAACTCTGTAAATTGAAATTTCCATTTTATCTCGTTGTGGTTATTATGGAACTTTTAATAGGATCCTATGCAATAACATTACATTCATTTTACTGCATCTGCCACCTTTTTTTGATTGTATCTATATGTATATGATCTGAAAAAAATTAAATTAAAAATTAAAAAAACCCCCGTCACAAAAAAACAACCCCCAAAAAGTCGAAAATAACTTACTTTGCCCAGTTAGGGTCCCCCGACATGACAAGGCTTGCAAAAAAATATATATTACTAGGTATATCAAAGTTTTACGGCTAACTGACACAACTTACATTCGACTTTGTGGGGGTTGTTTTTGTGACGGGGTTTATTAAATAAAACAAAAATTAAAACGGTGATTCGATCACGTATTTGAAGGGTTCATGTCTTATGATATTGACATAGAATTCCATGAACTGAGGTCATATTTGAAAGCGGAAACCTTCGATTAAATAGGTCTTAATAATCTGATGAATACGTGCAGCATACCTACATCGCGAGAATTGTTCGTATATTCCTTGAATCATTGTTTGAACTAGGTAATAAAGAAATAGGACCACATTCAATCTTTCTAAATATTGAACGAACAAAAGAAGCGCCTATAAGTTAAGTAAAGTCAATCTGAAAAAGATTACGTTGCATTAGTTGCTGACAAGGTGACGTATCTATAGGCCACGGTAATCACTTTCCATCAATAGTATAACAAAACTCTTGCTAAATTCTTTACCATGATACATAAGCCACATAAAAATATCCTTGATATATTAGTAAGGAATAATCAAGAAGATAAAATTAACACGAATGAAGACCAAATTATTACAATGATCTTAATTGATCCAGTTTCCTGCTAGATGTTGTTGAATCATCTGTCTGTAGGTACACAATCGATGAGGTAGGTAAATTACTACTACTTATAAATTTATTTGCGAATACTATATATTGCGAATAATAAATTTGTATAACTATACAATGATATTACAATGATACTCCAAAATTCATTAGTCATGTTTCATTTAATCCAATTGGTTGTTATTATGGGTGCTCAACAAGAATAATTTTGAGTAAGTTACTGATCCATATTGCTATTCAGGTGCTACTCTATATTAATACCATGAATGCGAAATTATCTCTGTTTGTTTGATTCATATGCTTTCACGCATAAACCACTGCACTGAGTTCGCTGTAATTTTGTACGGTCTAGAGCTTGGGAAAGGACTTAAACTAGGCTGTGTGATCGGGATAAGTGACATCTACGAGAACAACATTGAGTATAAAATAGTCGTTTATGTAAATATTTTTGAATACGAACCGATTAAAATTGACCCAGCACTTTTAGTCACAGCCTACCAAATAAAATATAGCACTATTATGTACGCACGTGTTTTGCTGATTGAACGTAGATTTAAATCAATGGCTTGAACAGTGTTTATAATTGTTCTATAACTGATGAAACGTAATCAATTGCATTCTAGTAATTCGCGTTCGGAAATTCATTAAATAACACCAGGTGCTAGGATTCAACTTCTCTGGTATAAGTCCAGTAACTTTGAATGCATTGGTTTTGAAATAAATATCTACGTAACTAAATTTTAAGGCGTACATTTACCTATGTGATTCTCCAAAGTTTTAACTCCGAAGATTATTTTGTAAAATGTATTCATTATTAAAACATTGATATACGTAACAGGAATGCCGAAGGCCGTGCTAAGTGTAGGAAGAGCAACTGGAATGACTCTTCCTTTGCTTTTAACTTTTAATAAAAGTGTATTGTGTTCGGTCGGTATTCCCTACCCATTTGAGCAGTCCGACTGGGGAAATACATACTTGTTGTGTACTCGGCGGTGAGTAAGATAGTTAGAGCTCACTGAAGTGTTTTCAGTTTTCAGTGGTAAGACCAAAGCCTTGTACTGCTTTGTCTGCTGTACTGACGGCACAGCAAAAAGTCTGTTTGTATGTTACGCTTTCACGCCTAAACCGGTAGATCGATTTTGATGAAATTTGGTATAGGGGTGGATTAGACCTTGAGAAAGGACATAGACTATGTTTTGTCGCAATGAGCGCTATCTACGCGGGCGGAGCCACTAACGAAGCAAACCTTCTCTTATGACAAAACTATTCAGTTTTATCGGAAAGAAATACCGTAAATAGCTATGTGGGACGCACATTACCGCTTTGCCGACTCGACGCAACGTGGGCAAAGTACTTTCACCTAATATTAAAGCATACTTTAGTGTTACTTAGGTAGCAAAGCAGTATGAACAGTATTCTGTTACGAAAGTTTGCAATAAGGACAGGAAAATGGAGATTTGAAGTGAGTTTACACATTAAAATATTTGTAGACCTACGATCATAGGCCATACGGAAGGTATAATACTGTACATAATGATGTACATGCAAGCATAGTTCCAAGAAACAATCTATCTCATGACTACTCGTAGTTCATCATAGGTTGAGTACCTCATTCCAGAGAGAATTACGTAGAATATAATTTCGGGGTGTATTCGGAGGTACGCGCCTCCCCACACCCGAAGAATTCCGTCTCATAAGAGACGGTCCTAGGCCGGCCGGGGTGCGAAAGATATGTCTCAGATAATCTCACATCCGGGAACGTGCTGCCCACACAGTTGGCGTTTAGTCGGTTCAAGTCCAACATAACCTCCCCCACCGGCCTCGGTGGTGGGGGTATCCGAGGGTATGTGCACATTATTATTAATTGGGGTGAGCCTATTGCCATTACAGCGACTATTGTTGACTCGAGCCATGCATCTGAGGCTGAATCTGGGCTGGCATTATCTGTCTTGATGTTAAACATTTGTAATATGGATTTAAAACCCAAATATAGTTATATTAACATCGATGCATTCTATGTATCCCTACTACTCTGTACCTGCTGGCTATATAGAAAAATTAATTGAATTGTCACCAACTAATTTGAAACTAATTGTTACTGTAATAAAGATAACAAATCCAGACTTTCTAATAATAGTTCGAATAATTTCTGGGATTTTCACTAAGAGATCATTTTCAGAGCGTTCACACTCTGTAAAACTATATTCAAATTAACCAGTAACAAAGTGCTTGGAGGATATTAGACGAGTAAACAGTAGCAGCCGCAAGCTTTGATGATGATTACTAGTGACTATCGCGTGCATATACAAGCTAGACACTGGTTGTAATTATATTAGAGTCGAAGAATGGCATTATAAAAATACCTATATAATACCATATATACCTATTTGCGTGTTGGTTCTAATTATTACAAAGCATCCGCATTTTTTATACCGCCATCATTATTAAATCTTTGATTAAGACGCATAACATTAAATTTGTTACTCTATAATAGATCGGAGTGACTAGTGATAACTATCATTTAGATGCCAAACCTAGTCGCATTAAAAACTTGCAATTTACAACCCGCTCTCATGCTCCTCCTTTTATATTGTTTTGTTTTAACTCTACGGGTGCGATGGCTAACAGATCTCCCAACACCGACAGAGATATCTATTCCAGAATGAGTGATGACACTATATACAGCTGCGTGGCTCCTGGCAGAGTAGAATTCGGACCACCATATCTCTTCCCATGTGGTGTCGTACAAGGCGACTAAGGTATTGGGCTGTTTAACATCAGACAGGTACTCGTATACACAGCCCAGACTCAGCCAGATGAATGGCTTGAATCAACAAGAGTGCCCAGAAGTCGGCAATAGGCTCACCTCGTATTACGTGGGACCGGATTTAATGATTGAGTGATCAATCACTTGGTCTATCAGCACCAGAATGCAAATGTGATCGTTTTAGGGAGAAATAGTTAACGAGAAATTAATAATTTCAATAAGGAAATAAAATGCAGGTACTTATATTGTAGAGACAGAAATAGTACCTACTTTTACGATTCGAATTGAGGTTGAAATAAACAGCTGAAAAGGTTACGAAATATCAGGATCAGTGCAAATAACAAAATGACATGAAATAAAATTTAATCACGCTAGAATTCACAGATAATTTTATTCCAATACTATTATGTAATTTATAGATAATTACATGATGATACCTAAACATACCAGTAACATAAGTCAATACTTATTTTAACCAAGTATGTGTGCAGATCCTAAAAACAAGTTTACGTGATGATTACGATGACCTACGGTGAACCAGCCAGTCGTTATAAATATATACAAACAAACGGACTCGTACACACGAGCAGCTGTAAAGAAAACGGATATACGTGATAAGCCATTCAAATATGAATGAAAAAAGTGAAAAAAACCTGGAACTAACTGATCTTAATGGACAGCAAAATGCTGAACTCAAAGAAAAATCTGAAGTTAAAGAACCAGTGTCTTGTGCTCGAAGAATACGGATGTTCTTCAATTTTTTTACTGTGGAACCATTTTTGTTGTGCTACATTTTACCAATCGCTATATCAGGACTGGCAGTACAGAAGCTCAATTTGGAGAAAGCCTGTCGAGTAGATTTAGGAATGCCTCAAGACGTTTGTCTCAGAGCTATAAATGGTGATGCAACTGACAATGATACTTTGGGCTCCAGTGCGCAATTGAATGCATCAATATTAGTAGCTGACATGACCACATGGCAACAACCCTTACAAAGCAGCATACCTGCTATTGTGATATTAAACGTTGGAGCCTGGAGTGATAAAACTGGAAATAGAAAAGCGTTATTATTGATACCTGTCATTGGTGAAATAATTTCCTCAATTGGACTTCTTCTCGCAACTTATTTCTTTCTTGAATGGCCTCTGTGGACAACGGCTTTGATTGAAGCTTTACCCTCGGCTTTAACAGGGGGATATGCGATTGCATTAATGGGCTCGTACAGTTTGATCGCAGATATGACGACGGTTGAATCACGTACATTTAGGATCGGAATGGTTGGTATAATCGTAACGCTGGGAGTACCATTTGGCACGTCTATAAGCGGTGTATTAACTGAAGCCGTTGGTTATTACGGAATATTCGGAATCAATTTAGCTTTATACGTTATTGGATTTTTGTATACATTGTTCAGGATTAAGAATGTGAGGACAACAAAAGTGGAAGGTACCTTGTTACAAAAACTGGTAGACTTCTTTCATCCTAAAAACGTGTGGGATACAGTATCACTGTTGTTCCTGTCTACAAAGAAACAGCTCACACAAATAATTTTAGTGATTGTTGTACATATTGTCATCATGGGTCCAGTTTTTGGTGAGTTAACTATACGTATTGTTTAAAAAATGATGTAAGTACAGTCAGTAACAAAAAATTGTAAATAATAAACAAAATGTTCACTTAGAGTTGAAAGGAAATTTAAAAAAGATGCAATAGGCAAGTGAAAATAACTATAAAAGTTACCTAAACTCTCAATTTTATCTTGTTGTGGATGTTATGGAACTTTTAATAGGATCCTATGCAATAACATTACATTCATTTTAGTACACCTTTACACCGCCTTTACTGATTGTCTATATTGTATATGATCTGAGAAATAACAATTGAAATGGTTTCAAAATCAAAATTTAGAGTAACATTAGAGAAAATGTGCAACAAAATCGACTCCATTATTTACCGTCTGCTGGAGAATTTTTTTTTTAACTTATTGCTAATTTAATTTTTTTGTGAATTTCGTTGCTGACTATCGCTAACTGATTTACGAGGTCAAAATAATTATACGTAATTGTTATAATATCTTTGAAGCGCTTAGATAATAATAACATATGTATAATTTGTTCAATTAAGAACTCCAAACATCAACATTCATAATGTACAAAATGTTTTTAAGTCCATGATAATTATTATCAACAAAACTTGTAATTGAAGCAAATTGAATTTATTTAAACTATCATGGTCACTCACATTAGTATTAAAGTAATCGGGATATTTACCGGGTCGGAGTTTGTAGTGAGAGTAAAACTAGTGGTAGTGCAGGTAGGCGTAGTAAAAGAACTCGAAAGAGGATAGATCGATATATTTTATCCTAAAAACATTTTCACTGCAAATACCAGTTCCTTCATACTCATGATGCGCGCCGAAATATCGGAAACTCAGAACAAAACAATATGTTAAATATCCCGATAACTTTATTACTAAAATTGTATTTGTTACGTTTAATCACGATCTTGCCTAATTTCATAATTGTTTATACTCGTAGTTTAATGATGCATACCCATAAATTGAAAATCCTTGGAGTAGACTAATTCACTTTTTTGTTTTTAGGCGAATCGGCAGTACTGTTTTTATATCTTCTTAATAAGTACAGCATGGACGTGGTTGAGTTTAGTCTTTTTAGTACCTATTCAATACTGATGGGAACTGCAGGTAAATATAGAGAAACTCTATAATTATGGTGATTCTAATGCTAGATGAGTATTAAAAATCTGTTCGTATGTATAATGGTGTAGCCGTAGAACGTTCGACTGCTATGCAGAGACCTCGGATTCGATTCCTACTCAGTACAAATATTTACATTAGTCTGGGTGTTTCTATTTAACATTTATGTATTTACAAAAAAAGTATCATTAATTTATTTGCAGTCTAGATTCTATAAGATAAGCTAGTTTAGCTATGCTTATTTTGGATCTAGATAAAGCTGCGTAGAATGTTGTACAATATAAATATATGTTTATTTATTTTGTCTACAATCTTTATTAGTAACTGCAAGAAAAATAAATATTATTCAATCGAAAATAGGGCTAGAGTTAGAACAAGAGCATTCTTTCTTAATATTTTAGTATAAACTAAACCTTATTTTCAAAGAAAACAAATGAACGAATATTCTATCACTGTATACACTACAAGAATTTACGTAGAGGGGATAGAATGACCATTCGCAAGTGTCACCATTGTCACACGGTATGTGTAAGTAATGGTGACCCTCTTTTCTGGGACTTTGCCTTCAGCTTACCATCAGGCAAGGCGAAGTCTAATTGACGTGTCCTATATAAAAAAAAAATCGCTCGTTTGGTCTAAATCCACCTTAAGATGATAAGAACCATGATACTGTCAGAAGTACTCGCGAATCTCACTTATTGAAAGAAATCTACATTTTAACGGATTAAATGTTATAAACATAATTAAAATACATTCGAGTTTTAATAGAGAAGATCGTTGGAGCATACCACTAACCCGGGACCAAAAAATACCAAATGAATCGCAATAGAATACGTTAAAAAGTAGTTTTATTTCAATGATAGAATCAGTTCTTGATGCAGTATTACAGTAAAGTGATAACTATTAAAACTACTTTTAAAAGAATAAAGTTTGTTTATGTTTATTATCCTTCAGGATTATTATTTCAGGAGCCACAATTGCAGTTACATTATTTAGCAAGAAAATGAAAATGCATGACAGCCTTCTTGGTATAATAGCGACAGCTTGCAAGACAATGTCAGCCTACGCATATGCCCTGGCTCCAACGAGAGATTGGTTATATGCAGTTCCAGCTTTTGATTTGTTTGGTACTACTGGTGCTATAGCTATCAGATCTCTTGGTACCAAGATCGTGGATCAGGATAAAGTTGGTAAGCTATATTATTATATTATTATTGAAAATTCATATAGACTATGTCAGCTAAATCTTTTTAACAACTACCCATCTACTAGTTACTTCCACTGTAATGTAACTCAGCAAAGCTTGTATAGTTGCCGGTATATATCTTGACAAGAATATATCAGTGCTGAGCAAATTTAATCCATTCATTGTAATGCGGACGACAGTACCGGGGACACGTGTTACACGGGCCGTGCAAATATCCCTCAGTCCGAGGTGGAGAAGAGTCGCGAACAACTTGTGTCTGAAATCGAGACTACTCTCTCTGGAGTGTCCGATTGGGGACGACTAAACCTTGTCCAATTCAACCCCACTAAGACACAAGTATGTGTATTCACCGCTAAGAAAACCCCATTCATTGTAGCGCCGCAATTCCTGGGCACACCGCTCACCATCTCCCCGAGTATCGGGATCCTTGGTGTCGATATCTCCAGTGACGTCCAATACCGAAGTCATTTGCAGGACAAGGTTAAGTTGGCATCAAGAAAGCTCGGAGTGCTCAACAGGGCGAAGCAGTATTTTACTGCGGGGCAGCAACTCCTTCTTTATAAAGCACAGGTCCGGCCTCACATGGAGTACTGCTGTCACCTTTTTGCTGGAGCACCTGCATACCAGCTTGACCCCTTCGACTCGTTGCAAAGACGGGCATTGAGGCTGGTTGACAATCCCATACTCACAGGTAGAGTGGAACCTCTTAGCCTTAGGAGGGATTTTGCCTCACTGTGTGTGTTCTACCGTCTATACAATGGTTTGTGCTCAGATGAATTGTTTGACATGATGCCCAGCTACATTCTATCATTGCACCTCTCGCCATAGGCAGGGAATTCATCCCCACACATTGCGACCTGAGACGTTGCGCACTGTGCGGTATGAAAGAAACTTCATCCCACGCACACTCAAGCTGTGGAATGACCTCCCTGCTGCGGTTTTCCCAAGCGCCTACAATATGGGGTTCTTCAAGAGGGGCATCAGAAGGTTTCTTCATGGTCGGCAGCGCGAGTGTGACACCCCTGGTGTTGCATACGTCCATAGGCCACGGTAACCGCTTCCCATCAGGTGGGCCGTGTGCTTGTCTGCCAACTAAGTGGTATATAAAAAAAAAAGAAAAAAATATACAGAAATAATAGAAGATCGAAACAAATTTGACAGCAAGTTGTACCCTATTGCCAATCATAAATAGAAAGAAAAATTAATGAGTACCGCCTGCGGTCTTGTTTCAATCTTTTAGGTAGCAGCACATGAGTACTACTCATGTGGTAGTAGTCCGGTTTATTGCAAGTTTAATTGCTCATCACTGTCACTGTTAATTAACCCAAAGTCCCCATCTCGCTCCCGGGAATGGAGAGGCTCGCATCACGCGACGCGCGCGCCTGCTTCTGCTAGGGTGACAGGCGGCACCCTCATGCCCGCGCTTGTGCGGGGCGGAGGGGATTTGCGGGTCTCCTCCGTTCCCGCTCCGCCGTCTCCTTCACGAGTTTTACTTGCTCGCAGAAGGAGACGGCAGCCAAAGCAGCCGCGCAGTGTTCATTTCCGTGGGGACAAATGAGACCCTGGATGGGTTTGATATAATCTGTGATTAATGGGTTTGAGCTCATTCAGAGCTATCCTCAAAAGACACCCAGAGCCGGTAACTGAACAAAGAGTTGTTTACAAACATATTTGTGGTTTACTGAGTACATCGCTGAGAAATCGCTGTTAGCGATAAGAGACGGCCTTATCGCTAATTGTGCATTGTATATAAATATTGTTAAATTGTTATCTTATAATACTTTTAAGGTGCATAATAAAGAATATTTTATCTTAACTTACATATACTTCTTTTTTGCAACTCGGATACTTTGACCATCATCATTACGTCACTGCCGGTTTCTCTTCGTAATGCTTTACAAGTATATTAACTATGTGATTGAAGTAGCTTATAAGTGTCAGTCTGTCAACTCCGCCTCTCAGTAAAGGACTTCACACACGGCAGCTATTAATGTAAATATCGTGCATTATAACACGATACTCGTTATACCTTTTTAACATACATCGTCAAAAGTAAAAATATACGTTATAGCTGTCGTGTATGAAGCCCTTAATAAGTACTTATTAATTTGGTATGAATGCCTATAATGCATTTTTGAGTGTACCTTCTTCAATCTATCAATTAGCCTATAGCAGTCTACTGTTGAACATAGGCATCTCCTAAAATGTGCCATTGACCCCAATGCCCTGCCTTCCGCATCCAGCTCATCCCTGATAGAATTTTGAGTATACTTACTTCCTAGCCATTGACTCTAAGAATAATACTTACTTACAAGTTTAATACTCAGATAAATTCATTCACTAAGGGAATTTAAAAAGTTTACATAGTATAACAAGGGTAGATACCATATAAAATCATCAAATTTCCCTAACGAACCCCTCGTTCATCTGAGTTTGTACAAAGCTTATTAAGCACATTCAATTAATATTGCCGAATGTTTCTCTAATTAGCCAAGGGTAGAATGGATGGTAAGAGTATGGGTGAATCTACTGCCCCTGAATTTTTTAGTCTAACTAAGGACCAAACTGCTACCCTAACTGGCAACGCCATGCACACAAGCCTCTAAACCTTTGTTCTTACCCAGAAAGCTCTTCAGCGCTATTACGATATATTATTTCCACTAATGATCTAGATTACTGAATGAAATTTTAAAGCATTAATAACCGCGGTAGCCTAGTGGTATGGGTAATGGACTGCTGAGATGAGGTCTCGAGTTCGATCCCAGGTTTACCATGGCACATACCTACCAATGACTTTTCGATGCTTTTCGAAGTTATGTGCGTATTTATCGCAGGTTTATAAGTGCCCGATTAATGGCAATAGGCTCGCCACCTATTACATTGGGACCTAAACATGAACAGACGAAATGTGGGTGCTAGCACCTCTGTCAACCCCTTCGGGGATATAGGCGTGAGTTTATTTATGTTTATGTTATTTTAAAGCATTTAGTATGCTAACTATTCATTTCGATTGATATAGGAAAAATCTTATCGGTTCAAGTGGAATTCGAACCCCCTCTCTTACAGCAAAAGCTCTGACCACTGAGCTACCGAACTTTGCCTGAAGTCATCCAAATCTTGCTATATATCCGTCTAGGCGACGGTAGGAGCCATCTATCGATACTCGTACGAACTATTTCCTTCGTTTCGTAGATCATTCACCAATAAAACCTCTTAATTGATCTAGATTATTATCTAGTATTACCTGTGTTCAATATCTAATGGCAGTAGTCTGGATTGCCAGCCAGTCTATTAAAGAACAGGCAGTGCGCACGTTCCTTGCGAGCTCTTTTTATAATGTGAGATAGGTTTATTCTCACAAAATGACAGTATTAAGGTACTAAAAGCTAGATACTGTAAATTTTAATAACCTAATACTTTTTGTTATCACAAATTAAAATGAACCAAAAGTGTGTGGGTGGATGAAGGTTATAATTTTATAACCAAAGATGGTATGTTTTTATATCTACTAATGTCGAACTCAAGATGTTTGGTTATGTTTATCTATAAAATTATTATTAACCACATAAAAAGGTCTGATACCGGATTTGAAGATGCAAATTATAAATAACATCGCGTACAAAGCAGTAAAAACGTTTATTTTTCAATGATGTTTGTATAATAATGTTCAATACGACTATATTAATGAACAGTAGCATACTAGGAATAGATAATAATAAACTGACTCTAAAGACCTTTCTTTAGCTTGTCAAATGAAGTGGCCAGCAACCTTCAATAAGTCATGGTCACTATGACGTAGCCGACCTTTTTGATAATTGCCAAGTCTTCCTCGCTTCAACAAGATCTTCTTCCACTTCTTCAGCTCACACTATAATGATTTATTCAAATATTTCATTTCTTAATGTGGTGTTGTGTTCCCGGCGGTGAGTAGGATAACCAGAGCTCACTGGAGAGTTTTTTTTGTCTTCTGTATTGACGGCACAGAAACTCTCTGTTCTTACAGGGTCGGCAGCACGAGCGTGACTCCCTTAGTGTTGAATATGTCCATAGACCTCGGTAACCACATTCCATCTGGTGTCCAAATTTCTAAGAAAATATAAAAAAAGTTACAAGGTACTTCATTGTTGGGTACGTACACCAAAAATCCATCCTTAGTCCGCTTCTGTTCATTTTGATAGACTTTCAATTGAAATCTAGCAACTAAAATCAGTGACATTACAATGATTTTCTCGTATTTACTACATAACTCTGAAGGTTACTATATACTTCTCTGCTACTCAAAGGTTTGCTGGGAGAGAACTCATTTTGAGTTAAGCTCGCCTTTGTACATTTTCTTTGAAATGTTTTTTATTTATGATCTCTGTACTGTGTGTGTGCAATAAAAAATTAAATAAATAATTGAATAAGGTTCTTAATATGATTCACAACAAGACCTGCATAATAAAAATAGCTGTAGATATATATAATATATGTAGATACAACAGTACCTTAGGCTTTAAAACTATTATCGGTTTTAATACTTTAACGCTTCCCGCGTCGTAAATAATATCATTTTTATGTTTTTGGAGGTGTATACTCACCGTGTTATCGTCAGTGATATGTTTAACGCACACTTTACTTACATATTGTGTAACGAAGGTAAAGAAAATATCCGTGTGTGTTGACTATAATAAAATATTACTCCTTCAAATACACTCGGTTAGAACTCATTACACTAGCAGACCACTGCACTGCAAAGATCATTGTAGCCGTCAGCTTAGCCTACGTTGCTTTTCAACATTCTTCAATCAAAAAATATAAGCGCTTCTTGAGTTCCCAGCAGTGTTGGGCAAACTTTAATTTCAATTCGAGTCACAAAATGGCTCAGTTCCCTATCGTACGATCTTACCGAAAATTTAGTTGGTCATGTGTCATAAATGTTGTGGTCACTGGTGATTGTTGGGAGAAGAGATTGAGGTAGTTAAGTGGTTTCATCATCTGTGTAAGGATTGTATATTCCTCATATATTCCTCACAATCCTCTTTGTTTATATTGTATTTATATTGTATAGTGTATTTATATTGTAGGTAAAAATTGTGGACAGAATGGTATATTTTTGTGTTAAACCCAACCCAACCCCTATGATGTCGCTCGAGCAACAACATTTCTCGTTAACGATAAGCGTATTTGGCACCCACAGGACAGGCTTTGCCTAGTGTGGGGTCAAAGTTAATCATTGTAACATACTTTTTGTCAATAAATGAATAAAAAAAAAAAAAATTAAACTTGCAATTAACCTGACTGTTGTCTTAAAGAACGAAACAAGTTTAACAGCAAGGGGTACCTATAATTTTTTCTTTCGGTTTATTGGCAATAGTGTACATACAGCCTGCTATCAACTTTGTTTCGATCTTTTAGACAGCAGTCGGGTTTACTTTTTCGATCTGTTAGATAGCAAGTCGGGATTTATATTTTTTTATATCTAATTTTATCAAGCGCACTGCCCACCAGGCAGGCAGTGGTTACGCCTTTGGACGTGTGTAACACCAGAGAAGCCACCCTCGCGCTGCCGACCTTGTAAGCACAGTATCTGTGCCGTCAGTGTAGAGGACAGTGCAAGAGAAGCCTTTAGTCATCCCAGTGACAGCACAAATTCTCCAGTGAGCTCCGGCACACAACACGAAGTTATTATAACCGCGATATTCTGTAGGGCGGAGGTACTTCTCCAGTCGGACTGCTCCGTCCTACCTCCTATAACCGTGTTCTACCTCCTATAAATTTGCTCAACACTAGCTTCCAGCCACGAACTTTGGACGCAGTAAGAAAATGGCATTGACGATAATGATGATGAATCTAGATAAATTAGTGCATAATTGAATTCTTAATTGTATGGAAAGCGTTGTGTCATGACAGATGCGCCTATGATACAAATATAATGTGTATAATATAAGGATAATACCTACTTTTTTATAAAGACACGCCAATTTGACTTCACCTCGCCAGCTAAAGGCTAAGTATCAGGATAGAGGGTCACCATTATAGACAGATGATATAAATATAACCGCTCGACATTACAAGTTTAGTATATGCTAATAAAGGTGATAAATGAAAAGGAACTTTCTGTAACAAACTTACATTTTCTGAAAATAGTCTAGTTATTTGGGAGACGAGACGAAGAGATACAGTGACAGCAATATCTTTCTTACAAAGTGTCATAAACAAATTATATTGCCTGGTATTTTTGCATAATAAAAATTTATGACCACTATCGCGATTTGTGTTTAAGTCCCGTGACAATAATAAAGTGCTAGAATAAATAGGTACTCACAGGGATTTTGTTGAGTTATAAGGCGAGGATAACATTTTATAGGTACCAGTTATTTTTCCTATAATTTTTTTTTCCGTGTACACATTTCGCATTTCCTTTTTTTGATATGCCCACTGGTGGCGAATGCACGCTTCCCCATAACCAGGCACCCGAGGAAGGCCAGATCGAAAGAGATGTCCCTGGGTCGGTCGGGGTGCTAGGGATATGCCTGACAACCTCAACTCAGGCAATCAAGAACGACGCACAGACGGACAGTTGTAGTCGGTTCAACTTCGACATAACCTCCCTCATCGGCTCAGGCGGGGCCGGGAAGGGGGATTCCATTGGGATTTTACGCATAACAAAAAAGAAAGAAGGAATATGTTCTAAGGGTCACCGATGGAAAGCAAATGCTTAACTCGATCTAGCTTGTAATGCACCATGCCACCCTACCCAATCGGAACTCGTCAGGAATCGCGTATAGGAACCCCTCGCCAATGGTGCTGGTGCCTGCCACGGTCATAATCATCCTCCTAATAGTGTTCCTGACTGCATAAGAAGCTTCCATCTCGGTGCCTGGGGTCACTCACTGTTTCTTCTCCATTTGGTTTAACCTACATGATAACAGCCATCTGATTTCCCAACCCTAAGAGAAAAATATCCGTCAGGTTCGTTAATCGGACCTTGGCAGGTGTACCAGCTTAGAATTCAGGTTGACTTGATCTCGTAGGTTTTAGGAAGGTACCATGTACATACCTATAGTTAGAATACTAGTTGATCGAAGTAATCAGTCAATTCAATCACTTAGCCCTTCGCTGTCCATTGCTGGACATAGGCCTCTCCCAATTTAGGCAGTCTTTGGCCTACTGTTCCCACGCTGGCTGGAGGAGTTGATACAGGGTTTTCATAACGAGTTTTCCTTCTCTCGCATTGATATCGTTTGCGTATTTTTCAGTTAGTCGCCTCTTACGACACCCGTCGATTGAGATAGCCCGTCGACTGAGATAGAGTGGTGATAATTGTATTCTTTCTATATCACGACACGGATAAATAATCTGTCTTTTTAATTCTAAATAAAAGCACTTGTGTGACCCGGATATGACGAAGCATTTTATGTTGTGTGCTGTTTACAAATTTTCATTTGACACTTACAGTGAGAGTGAGAGTGAGAGTTCGGCTTAGATCGGATTACTTCGGTTTTGTAGTGCGTTCTCCCATATATGTCTATTAATTGTATACACTCAAATAAATTTTATTTTTTACATTTCAGGTAAAATATGCTCACTCATTGGATTCGTGGAATCCTTAATACCTGTTATATACGTACCGTTATACAGTAATTTATTTGCAAACACAGTGGAAACTCTTCCTGGAGCTGTTTATTTCCTGGGGGGAACTATGACTATACCAGCTTTCCTCATTTTCATGTAAGTATAAAACATATTTTTTATTTGTTGTTCCTCCAACATCTTGTTAAACCTGATTAAATAAAGACAAACGTGCCGAACGATTCCACGTCGATAATATAATCATACGTCGAATCAAGTGATTACTGCTTGATGAAGCTGCGTGTCAATGCGCGTCAACTATCAGTGACAACTGCACTAGCGTTAAAAGCGAATTACTTTAGGTTTCCCAATATTCCTAAAGTAGTTCTGGGACAAGATCAAGTCTCAATCTGTGATTGATAGAGAACCCATCTCACTCTCAGAGTTGCTAAAGATCATATGGATATCTTTTTTGAAAATCTGATCCCGTTATCTAATGTGCAGGATTCGGAAGCAACCAAGACTCGCTAAGATAATATTGATGATGACTTCAAGTACAATTTTAATAGTAGACAACATACTTCGAAACTCAATAAAAAGTAATTAACTCTCAAAAAACCAGCATGCTTAATAAAAGGTCTAGGTTGTATCTTGACCTCGTATCAAGTAAAATACATGATGGAATTTAGTTTGTGTTGTTGTGTGTAGTATACAATTTGCTTGATGGCTGTATTTTTTGTAAGCAACCAGTAATAAATGATCACGTTTTTGATTTTGTCACGTTATTCGGTCAAAGACAGTGGGTAAGTACCGAGTAGACAAGTTGCTTGAATAAGCAAGTGTAATAAAATATTACTGAACTACGATAGAAAAATAAGCGAGTGACACCGTATATATATAATAACTAGTGGAAGAAAATTAGCTCTATTGCACCACTACGGACTTGTATGCGCTTCCACATACAATGATACTCGAGCAACTTCCAGAGTTTTATGGGGACATCGTACATACCACACCCGAAGGGTAGCATCTTAAAACTATAGGCGGCCCAGAGTCAGTCGGATTGCGAACACCTTATTAGGGGTTACTGGGTGTATGGTTACATACACTCGGTAATTGAGACCTGAGATGGGTTGCGGTTTTAATCAACACCAGTTTTTTCAATTTTTACAGAGCACTGTACGTATTACACCGACGGCAGGAGAGAGATACAGTGAAGAATCCAGCCGTAAAAGAGATGCACACGCACGACAATGACGTCACCTCACTATAATTTATAAAAAATAAAATAAACTTCTATTTACACATAATTAATTTATATAAAGGTGAAAAGATTACCTTTCTCCCTTCAAGGTAGGCTGAAGAGATTCCTGGGTCCCTCACTAGGCACTCGATAGGTTCCCATGATGGAGCATCTTTGGTTTTAGCCGGTTCGACACCGATATTGTGGCAATATGAGATATGGGAACCCTACATGAAAAAAAAAATTATAACAAACAAGCACACAGTCCTGCAAGCTAAGTCATGTTTTTGATTTTTTTTTAAATTGTATAACGTGAGATCATTTGCTATGTATAAAATTTAAGGGGTTTTTTTTAAATTCTATTGTTACTATCCTCAGTAAATGAGTAATATAATAAACTTCTAGATAGTGATTTCGTAGCCAAATTATAATATTGATCTATTTATACATGTTCATTGAGAAGAATCATAGACCCAGGATGTACTTGACTATATTATATGTATAAGTACATCTGTTACCTATGCAGACTGTTCTATACCGGAACAATATATATATCAATGGTTCAATAACTAACTCCTTGGGACAAGCTTCGCATTTACCTATAATCCAGATGCAGGAGTTCTTTTTTTTTCAAATGAAGACATAATTAAATATAGGTAGGATTTTTAAATAGTGATGCTGGCTAAACACATCACCTAGAAGTTCACTCCTTAATAAATGACCGGCAATCGTATCGTTTCAGGCCGAAATGGTCAACCCGTCAAGCATACGTTACCCATCTTTGGGGTGAGGCTATGGACAAGCACGGCGAGTCACTGGCAATTAGTCTTGATATCGCCGAAGCTTTCGATAGAGACTAGCACAAATCGCTTCTTTCCAAGCTACCAGCCTTTGATCTGCCTCCTAGACTGTGCAACTAGGTTGCCAGCTTCCTGCAGGACCATTAATTCGATCCCTTTTGTTATAACAATCTAACAAACTAGTCCCGGATTCTTTAAGCGGGACGTGAAAAAGCATATGACGAGGCCGCCAAGCTGAGTGCCACCATTGTAACATTACATAATGTCAGTAATGGTGACCCTCTTTACTGAGACTTTGCCTTTAGCTTACCATCAGGCGAGGTAAAGTCAAGATGGCGTGTCCTAGATCTATTAGGCAGCGCAACATAAATTTACGCCTGTAAATCCCCGAAGAGGTAAAAGGAGGTGTAATAACATCCACATTTCGCTATGATTTTCGGTCTTTTTTCTATCGTAATCATGAATCTGCTGTGTAGTGCCTGTATGAAATGTGAAGTAAGTGAAGAAGTGTGATGTTATGCATTCAAGAATGTTAATCGCTATATGTACTTACTGTCGTGATTGCGGACATAGACCAAAACTATTAGTAACGATAACGTCCCACATAAAGTTTTAAAATTCTATAACAAAACGGTAAATATGAACGGAATATTTAGTGAAGAGACAAGCCATCTAAAACTCATTAGACATCTGTGTAATAACCTATTATAGTAATTAGAACTAAATGTGTTTTCAACGCGTTAGACTATGGAATGTAAACTGTATGAATGTTGTTTTACTACCTACTGTCATCACTATCATCTTAGCGATGATCCTGGCGTCAGTAGTTTAGTGGTTCAGGACTTAGCTTTGCAATTGCGAGTCCCGAATCTTCAATCTTTTCTTCTTTTTTTTTATATAGGACACGCCAACTTTACCTCACCTCGCCTGATGGTAAGCTAAAGGCAAAGTCTCAGGAAAGAGGGTCACCATTACAATGGTGGCACTCAGCTTGGCGGCCTCATCAGATGCTTTTTCACGCCCCGCTTAAAGGCCCCGGGACTGTAGGAAGAAGGAGTTCAAGTACTATTTATTTTTGATGACATGTGGTTGGGGGGTCTAGTTAATGTTCGACTGCTACGCAGGAGGCGAGGGTTCGTTTCCCGCTCAATGTAAATATTTGTATGCATGACTATGTATATTTGCATTGGTCTGGGTGTTTCTATGTATATTATATATTTACGAAAAAAAGTATTTAACTATGTTTATCATAACACAAGCTAGTTAAGCTGTGCTTACCATTTGTCTAGATATAGTGTTGTGAAGAATGTTGTGGAATATTTATTTATTAATTTATTTAATGATTACGTAAGCAGTAACACTATGCTAACTATACAATATATACAAAAATGGGATAGAGAAAAAGAGGGAGACTGTAATTTTAGGCATCGAAAAATTCCTCCCCATCGATCTCTACTGGTACCGTGCCCAAGAGGCTGGCGGCATTACCACGCTGAATGGCGATGGCAATTCTTTGAGTGAGGTAAAGGCCAGCCTTATGGTCACGGGAAGCGTCAATTAGTCGCTTCGCTATTTCTTTGATAGCGCGCGCGCGCTTGGACCCCACGGACCCAACGTTTCGACTCCAAGCGGCTCAAAATTATAATTACCAGTTAAATTGGTATATTTGCGCCGTTTGAGAGTCTCCACTGATGCAGCCGCAGCGCATGCGCAGTCCATCGTACTTCGAAGATGGGAAGGCGCCAGGGTGTCGACGCAGGTTACATCCCACACCAAAGGCCTACCCATCTTCCAAGGCAACAACGACATACCGTCCGGTCTCTTACCATCGTCGCGAGCCAAGCCAACAGGTTTTTTTTTTTTTTTTTTTTATACCACTAAGTTGGCAGACAAGCACACGGCCCACCTGATGGAAAGTAGTTACCGTGGCCTATGGACGTCTGTAACACCAGAGGAGTCACAGTCGCGCTGCCAACCCTGTAAGTACAGAGTTTCTGTGCCGTCAGTAGAAGACAAATCAGGACAAGTCTTTGGTCTTCCCACTGACGGCACAAATTCTCCAGTGAGCTCTGGCTACCCTACTCACCGCTGGGAACACAACACGAAGTTATTATAACCGCGGTATTCTGTAGGGCGGAGGTACTTCCCCAGTCGGACTGCTCAATCGGGCGGAAATACCGCCGTGTCCTACCTCCTTAAGATAGGTTCAAGTATAGCTGGCACGCCGGCGGTGACAAGAGCTCGACGGATAATGTCGTTAATGTTTGCATGTCGGGACATGCGGCCTGCGCTCCTACTGCAAGACAATCCGTGATGTCCAAGGCTATCGACAGCTTCTCCACAGAGACACCGATGCGAAGAAACACACGGTGCACCCAAACATAGGCAAGTCGCAATGCGGAAGGTCGTGTCGTCCAACATTGTTCCAATGTTGGGCGAAGGAAGTGCCTGGAGCCATACACCAGATTCCCATTCACCCACAGCCAATAGGCAAGCGCGCTCAGCAGCGCTGGTAGCTGTACTGATTAAATGTTTTTTAACACCAATAGTGAGCGGCTCATCCCATTGCCTTTGGGAAGATGGGTTGGCGGGCATGGCGGCAGTTGGACAAGTCATTTTCCAAGAATTTACAGCTTTGGCCTTACCTGGCACATCCGAATTAATCAGTGAAGGAGATAGAATTTTCCTGACTAATTCTTCAGTGCCATAGACCGACGACAAAAATGCTGGCATACTTACATCTGCAATTTTGCGAACGCCGAGGCCCCCGAGACGAACTGGAAGGGACGCCTGAAGCCACACTCGATCGTTCAAATTTATATTTAAAATTTTGCATAGAGTGTCTTGCAGCACCTATTTACTTTTGCACAGATAATATACCATGTATTACCCATACACAACAGCCATATGCATATAGAAGATAAAAGAACCAATGTTAATCTAAGCTTTGGGGGGAGGGGGGATTGGTAAGTGTTTTGCTCACCTTTTCTGACAAGGGGGAGGGGCGGTTAAATAATTTTAATTAATCTGTTTACGTAATAGTTGAGCGTCCCCTTAGGTACTAGTACTTTGCCGACGAGAACCCAATTCTAATAAGTAATTTAGCTATATTTATTGTTTAAACTGCATCTGATAAAGCCATCGAGCTGAAGGCCACCGTTGTAACACTGTCGGTGTTACAAAAAAGACTATTAGGTTGAAATTTCAAAATGTTGGATTCCCATAATGTTGAATTCTCAGTTAGATGAATTCCCATCTCGGAGCCCGGAATCAGCTGGTATATATTTTTATTTGACAACTAGCTGTCCCGGCAAACGTTGTTTTGCCATGTTAAAAAAATTAGAGTGGACTACCCTTAGCATTTAGGGGGATGAAAAATAGATGTTGGCCGATTCTCAGACCTACTCAATATGCTCACAAAATTTCATGAGAATCGGTCAAGCCGTTTCGGAGGAGTACGGGAACGAACATTGTGACACGAGAATTTTATATATAAGAAGATTACTTGCTCCTAAGGAATATCACCCATCTGCACCAGACGAGCTTTTATATTGACCAGCTAGTATATTAGGTTGTCTTGTAGACTTTTATCTGAAAACGGAACTGTAATTAAGGCTGCAGTAAGAATTAAATAAGGCTGCAGTTTTCTCTCCTAGTTCAGACATGTAATTGGAATATAGTAGTGTCGTAAGGAAGGCATTAATTATGGAAGTGGAAGACTACAAGGAGAAAAGATCACCTTAAAGGAGGCGGATGGAGTGTGTGAAAAATGATATGGGTAGAAAGGAAGACAAGTGAATGTTGAGTTGACTGCAGCCAGAGATGATCTTCTGGCACACATCTTATGCCGACCCCAAATCAACTTGAGATAAGGACAGGAGAATAAAGATTTCTCTAACGGCTAGATACTTCACAAGTTTGAGTTTCCTCAAGTTTGTTTAAAATAGGAAGCGTATCTTAATTTTACTAGTTTTAAGTACCTGAGTCATTGGGTAACCGAAAGCCTTAAAGACAACCTGGACATCGACAGGGAACGTAGGTCGCTGGCTGTGCGCTGTAATATGTTGGCCCGCAGATTTGCGCGATGTACAGAATCAGTCAAAATTACCTTATTTAAGGCTTACTGTCAGTCATTTTACACGTGCAGTCTGTGGGTAGTATATAGTGGGCGTATATACAGCGATCTACGTGTCATGTATAATAATACGCTCGGGATACTGATGGGGCTGCCTTGGAGGTGCAGTGCATCGGCAATGTTCGCCGAAAGACGCATAGATGACATTATGGCCTGGCCATCATGCGTAAGAGGAGTGCCTCGCTGCTCGCTCGCCTGCGCGGCAGCACTAACAGTGTCTTGTCTGATTTCGCAGATAAATGGGAGTCACCAATGCTGCGACACTGGATGAAACTCCAAAATAAATAGCTAAAAAAGATATTATGTTTTACTAACACTAGGTCATAAGGAACAATGTTACTAACAAATTATGGGCTTGCCTGAAATAAAAGATTTATTATTATTAATTTCTTACTAGTGACATTATTCCTAGTGAGTTATCAGCATAGTGAAATTACATTTGCATATTTAAGGAAAATAAATTTAACGTTTTTTTAAGGACACATACCTACATCTCGAAATGTATGTCAGAGTCAAAATCAAATCGAGGTCACCCAACGGGGTAAGTACTAAGTACCTACTTTCATTTTTCGTTATATAATGTAAAGAGTGAAGTGTATACTTGTGGCGAGTAGGGTATCGAAAGTTTTAAAAGTAGTGCCCCTTGAGCGTACGATAAATCAGGAAAGTTTTTAAATCCTTTTTCATTGCACTTACAATGCAATAACTCCTTAAACTCCCTCCTGTAAGCTCTTTCATGTAACCCCAATAGATCTTGAGGATCAAAAATGTACGATTATACAAGCGATAGGACTTATTTCCTTTTGCAAGAAAAAGTTCGCTGTAGATACAATTACAATCGTTCTATCAGCGTTTGAATGGCTGGCGACGATATGACTTTAGCTGCAGCAAACTTCATTCATTGAAGTTAAATGAGTCACATTATTGTTTAAGTTTCGATTTATTCATATGCAAAACCGGACGTTTTAGCATATGAATAAATTGAATAAATTGCCCATTAACTGAGTGGTGAATTTTTTGGGAAAACGAATAATACTCTGTTATTCAGTTTACAGGCAATTTTCTAGAGCATGATTTACAATATAGACTTAACAATAATGATTATTTTATCTTGAATTTAGATTTAATACACATGTGAAAATATTCGATATGGTTCACTGCGTAATAAAGTTACAAATATATACTTATATAGATGCAATCACGCCTTTATCCCTGGACGGTTAGACATATAAAATATAGCCACTATTCATGAAATTAAAAAAAATGTAAGGCACTTTTGCTGCAACAGAATAATAATCCACAGCAGCGACCTCTTCGTTGAAATTCAATTACCCAGAAGCTTTCTAGTTCAGCATTCAAAGTAGGTAGGTACTTGATTGACATATAATCCTCGTCATCTTACGTTGTTCCTGGTTGTATCCGAAACTTTCACTTTGAAACTCGGAGTCTGCTCTTACTTTGGTTTAGCTTATTCCTCTTCTATGGGGGCGTTCTGGCAACTATAATGTGGGAGTATACATAACAGTTTTATTTCTTATATCTATTTATCTATTTATCTATCTATTTTTGAAGCTACTTATTTCTATTCATAATATTTATATCCTTAGAACATCATTATGAACACATAGTGCGTTAGAACATCTTACACCCTATTTCTTTTGGTGGTAATTTTAACAATATTAATAGCGTATTCAACTTCGTGTGGTCTTTTATTAAATTGCGAATGCCGTCTAAATTCATTTTAACCCCGGTAGCGACTTCGAGGTCGACCTTTCCTTAGAGTGTATGGGGCAAACTGTCAGGAAATGGGAGGAAAGCCTATCAGATCCTATTATACCTAAAGAGTATGGGTATTACGGCAAAGGTGCAAAATCTTCTAAGTACACATCATCGCCTATGGTCGCCTGCTGCAATCTTAACCGCAACAAATCATTGTGTGAAAGAAAAAGATGATGTCTGCCAAACAGTAATTGTGCCGAGTCAATACAGACGTCCTTGTTCTTAATTATGAAGAAATTTAGTCTTGTTGCTGTCTCGAGTGACCAAAGTAATCAGACTCATCGAGTCCTTTACAAGGCTACGGACAATTGGAACACAATATACAACACAAAAATTATGGTTTGAGCATACCTACAATACAAGATTACAATCATAAAAAACACTGTTCCAAGATGAATTACGATTGCTTTGTGAATCACAAACTAATGGTATATTGATGATACTTCCACCTATTATAATACCTTGATAAATCAGTGATTTAATTTAGGTGGAATTAAAAAAATAATACAATAACACTATGTTCACTTTTCTTGATAAAGCTTTTATATTTGTTTTTTCAATGAAATCTGCAAAGCTCTTATTTTTCGTTTTACAGTGGCTAGTTTTGTGTTCTTTATTTAAAAATGTAATTATCATCAACACTCACGACAAAGATTACTTTCGATTTCACGTACCGTGTCCCAAAAATTTTGTTCATCTTATAGCGTTAATCCCGGTCACATCCGGAGCTTTCATCTCGGAGCCCCGGGTCTGCATTGACCAACTGCGTGTTTAGCTTGACTTATATATTTTTCTTAAATGTGTACTGTACTGTGTGTGAATGTGCCCGAGTAATGTGTTACGTTATTTAACGCGAGTTTACCTGCCGTTTTTGGGTTAAATGAACTTGAGTTTCAATCTTTTTAAGGTAACAAATAAAATTAATGTTATTTTTGTATTTATTTCAAAAGTTAAGCTAATTTGGGTCGACGATTACATCGATAGCCCGTTTGTTGTTTTGATTGTTACAGCAACTTTTAAAATTATTTTCACGCATTACAAACATCCTCAGGGGTTTCTTTGTTATATTGTATTTTTGTAATATTTGTTTTATCTCCTTAATGCTCGCAGATTTACTGGTAGGTATGGAGATAACTTATAGGGTAACATTGAATAATATTGGATTTAGTAAACTTTGTTACAAACATTGCTTTGATATTTTCTCTTTGATTCTTTCTTTTGTACTGTGAATATTTCTTTTGTGTACAATAAGATTAGCTACTGATCTTATGATAAAAGAGTTTGTTAGTGCACAAGTTAAAATACTTAAACCAATTATTAATGTTATGTAAGCCTTTAATAACATTATTTTAATAGGTACGATAAAATTAATTTACTTACCTCATAAAATTTACTTATAATCATCAAGAGACTGATATAAATGAAATATAGAAAACTAAGCTAGATTGCTTGAATTAGAATTGAATTCACGTCGGTAGGCCAGAATTGGAATTTGGGACCACTTGATTTCTTAACCTCGAAGCTACTAACTTAAGGTATGTTTCCAAACTCTGCAGCATGTAGCAGTGTTGCACAGCACCACGTACCATGAAATAGACTTGAATATGATAATTTTGTTTATTATCTTAATTCATTGCGGCTTCCCAATGGCTCCGTTTATCTGTATTCTAGTTTAACAAGTAATGTATGCGATATAAAATGTACCTATATGTATAGTTTTAGACAAATGAGCGGATTGTGGGACTGATTTTCTTATATTTCTATGTACCATTGAAGTGTGAGGTTGGCTGATGTGTCAGCTTCGTATACATTACTAATTAAACTTCGATAGGCATAAACGGTGCCTTTCAGAAGCCGCAATGAATTAATATAATATTTAAATAATAAAACTATCATATTCGAGCCTTATTTATGGTACTTGATGTTGTGCAACACTGCTGCGTGCTGGTGTGTTCGGAATCATACCTTTATAGGTCAAACCGCACTAGCGCAACACTGCTGCGGCGCGGCATGGCACGAGTCAACTATGCCGCGATGCGTCGCGCCGCTACGCTGTAGTGCCGCTACAGTGCGTCTTCCTTCATAATAAACAGGGGCAAGAACATTTTTATGACGCGCCGCCGCGCCGCTCCGCTGACGTGTCGCGCCTCTCTGCTGCAGTGCCGCGTTAGTGCGGTTTCACTTTATGATGACTTATGTTTCGTCACAGATAACATAATACTAAAGGTTTCGTGAAGAATATTATAAGTAAACAGAGTTAATGAACTCAGAGTAAGAGAATCGATTCATTTTATTTGTTCAAAACATTTGTATGTACACCGTTAGTATATATTAACTTCATTGTACACACATATTAGTACATCGCAAGTACATATTATGTTAATAGTCAAAATACAAGAATATTATCCGATCACAAAAGTCAGTATCTATGAATCACTCAAATAATTTTCCCAGTTTGAACCACAATAACTGACGAGGCCCAAGTCATTGTAGTGGTTTTCCTCATCAACAGGTGACTATTGGGGTCAAGGGCCATGGTCAGGAAACAAAAACACATAAAAAACGCTGGACTGCTTTTAAATTCTTACAAAACTTAGGCAAAAACTAAATTCTAACCATATTTTATAATAATAATAAATTTTGACAGTAAAATAATTGTTAGATTAATGGTTTATCAGATAGATCTCGTTTAGGGTTCCGTATCTCAAAAGGAAGAAAAGGCACCCTTATAGGATCACTTCGTTCTCCGTCTGTCTGTCTGTCAAGACCTTTTTTCCGTAGTGCCACAATAAATTTAATGTGCTTGAAACATTTTTAACTGACTACGGCGAAGGAAACGAAGGGTTATGATTTTGCCAGGCTATGTATGTAATAAGTATGTAGGTTCATCTGGTCCCTCATAGCTCCTTAATTACTTATCAGAATTGGACAAATAACGTGAATGACGTGTCACTGAAACTAATGTGACGGCCTCTAGCAATAATATAGTACTGTGTCAAAATAAATTTGAGATAAATATGTCGTGTTTGGTATCATCGAAAAGAACTTAATTAGCACACTTCAAATATGTATAAATTTTACCTATTGCTTGCAACAAAATTATATAAATAAATCACGCTCTAAAAAGTTATAAACAAAAAAATATCAAGGATAGCCGTGGTCCTATGCCACTTAATCTATCAAAAAAATACATTCTAGGGAAAAATTTGGTTTTCCGATTGACAAAAAAGCTCTCCAGTGAGCTCTGGCTACCCTACTCACTCTGTGGCGTAGCGGTAGAGCATTCGACTGCTATGCAGGGGGCGCGGGTTCGATTCCCGCTCAGTGCAAATATTTGTATGCATGAATATGTATATTTGCATTGGTCTGGGTGTTTCTATGTATAATATGTATGTATTTACAAAAAAAAAAGTATCTAAGTATGTTTATCCGCATTCTAGATCCCATAACACAAGCTAGTTAAGCTATGCTTACCATGGGTCTAGATAGCGTTGTGTAGAATGTCGTGGAATATTTATTTATATTTATTATTTATTACTCACTGCCAGGAACACACTTTACATAGACCTTCACATATAAAGGTATACTTACATATTTATTTCCATGGTCGTGTGTACATCTTATCCATCTGCCAATACCTTACTTCCTATTGACCTAGTATAAAATGTAAGGCAAGGTCTGATAAGAAGCAAGTGCTCACAGCACAAAATACCTAAAGGGAAAACGAAAATCTTTAATTCGTAGTTGTATCACGGCATCTCTGTGTTACATGGCTGCAGTTGAATATCGACCGAAAAGTCTAGTTTGTTATGCAAAGTATGTATTATATAGTCAGGTTCATAATGCCCATACTTTATGGTCTATAATCCTTTGACAACTGACGTCTAATTTATTTACTTTACCTTAACACTAGATGGCGTGTATAGTCACTTCATACAATTTTAGTTTCAAATTGTCTTCTGGAGCCCACTGCGATTAGACTTTTCTTACTGTATTTACATTACCTAAAGTTGCTGATACTTATTTATAGTGATGAAAGTAGACAATACATACAAATAATGCATTAGTTATTGCTAAGTTTGTACAATACTGTCTGGGAGGGACTCCTACTAGTTGGTATATTCATAAACTACTTAATTGTGCTTGACCTGAATTTATTTTTCACTCTCGACATAATTGGAAAATGAAATGAAAATATAAAAGTACTACATATGCTTTACAGGAAGTTTCATTGTAAATAACATAACATTTAAAGTGGTTTTTTTTGAGTTTGTCGTAATAGCATTGATATATTATAATATATAATATCTACTAGAAAATGTAAATAAACTGTCGATGAAGTACTCTGCATTATATTGTTTAGGTAAATATATACCTAATATGTCAATTGATAGAATAATGGTTTCAAAGCTCAAGGTTCAAATTATCGGACCCATACAAGTGTTCTGCGCCCTAACATAATATTATTGCTTAGAAAAATTTCAAGCGCGATTCAAATATGCGATCTATTCCTTATAATGAGAATGCTCTGACCACAGAGCCACCGAACCTCGTATAAAGCCATCCAATTTTTTCAAATATTCGTCTTACGGCGACAGTGGTCCACCTGAACGGATTTAATATTTTTCATATCATAATCGACGTGCATATATAGCATACTAAATGCTTTAAAATTGTATTCAATATATTATTGCAATTGTTAGGGCCAGTAATAGACAGCCCTGAATGTAGTGTTCATAGGTGACACACACAGACAGAAATTAGACAATCTATAAATAATGTAATCCAATAACCTGATATCAGTGCCATATATCAATTGTTTATGTACACATACATACATAGAGTCACGCCTTTTCCCCAGTGGGGTAGCTAGAGACTACAGTTTTGCATTTGCTAAAATCCTGGTATACACCTTTCGCTTCTTCTACTTTCATAATTGTTATCATACATGCTCGCGCGTTTCGGGTACTTTTGACATGTCCTTTCTTTAAAATGCCTTCAATCTGATGGATATGTGTATGTCTACGTAAACCCCTATCGGGTTGCTCATTCACCCTCGCTTCATATATTTGTTTTGTCTGTCTTCTTTCGTCCATCTTATCCACGTGTCCGAACCAACTATGCATCCCTTTCTCTATCTTATTGATTACATCTTCAACCATACCACAACGTGCCCGTGTATGTACCTACATCCATAATATAAATAATAAAATAAAAATCAATTACATATTTGACACATAGGGTTGAGATACAATGTTAATTCAGTACAAAAACAGTAGCAATGTTTTTATCTCATAAAGGTACTGGCACACTGAATTCCAAACTAGGCTGTAATAGCTGTAATAGTGTATATTGGAACACAGGGAATATTATTGACAGTTTCGATCAGAACTCTAAACAATATTGATTGCATAATCCCTTCTCACCTATGACTCCTATGATTAAGTTATAAGGTAATGCAAATTACTTTATAAATTATAATAATACTTTTTCAATGAGCAAATAAAGCATGAGTGTTTTCCTTTTTTTATTGACTGCTAGAAACGTGAGCCACCCACACATTACTTATGTCCATGTGAACATAAGTAATTACAGCAATAAGTACATATACATGACACATGAATACCTTTTAGTCGATTCGGTTTCAGGTTCGGATTAAACATAAAAGGACTCAACTTGTTCGACCACACATTATGTAGATACACAGTCGCAAAGACCCTTTTACACAATTTAGGACTATCTACGAGATATCACGATCTTTATGTTATATATCCAATTGTCTGCGACTCAACTGATTGCGATCTAAGTAACTTATATAAGATTTTTAGTCTGAATAAGACTTTTCTAACATAAAAGAACCGCATCAAAAACCGTCCTGAAGTTTTTATGTTCATCGCCGACAAACATATAAGAACTTCAAAAAAATATCTTTGGGTGATTATGTTATTACTTTGTTCTACTTTGTTTTAGTCTTACTTATGTTATATTCACGATACTGAAGTATTGTAAATATAAAATATCCTAAGTTTTTTTTAATAGGTACGCTTTTTATCTAAAGCATGTCAGAGATACCTTTCAATTACATAATAAGTAGTTTAGTAATTAACATTTTTCAGATTGTCTGTTCACTTGGTTGAGATAAATGGACCGGATGCTATTTCATAGATTAAGAGATATTGTTCAATTGAACTAACACTCCGGACGCCTAATTCATTCCAAATTTAGATAAACAAAGTCAAAGATCATTTATTTTGTATAGACCATTAAATCGGAACTTACAAAATGTCAATATAAAAGGAATTATGAAAGACTAGAATAGCAAATGAACCCACTGGTTCGAACCTAGGAAGACTTCGGCAAGAAACTTAGCGGACATTCTTTTTGGTCTAACTTTTTAAGAACATCACTACTACACTTAGATGAAACTACAGAAATCTTTTAATCAATAACCACATAGATAGGTAAAATGGCAACGCCTTACGAAAGTAACGTGGCAATGCGCTAATGATACCAAAGGTGCCACAAAATAGTGTAGGCTTCAGTAAAGGTTTACCAACTAGTTCTGTAGTAGTTTACTACCTTAATAGTATAAAAGAAGCCAAATATGACAAAGAAAAAAGTAATAACAGTGTTTAGGCGTTTATGATAGTTTTCCTGTGTAGGTAAAAGTCAAGTTTATAACTTTAAACAATTGATAAAATCCGTAAACATGACTACCTACTAACATAATAATATACACAATCCAAGCTCCGTGGTGACTATTTCGAATTCAATCGACACTACGTCTTTAAGTTGATTTCATTGAATAACGCTAATAAATAGGTTTTGCACACGCCCATAGTCCACGGTAACCACTTTCCACCAGGTGGGCCGTGTGCTTGTTTGCAGCTTGTGTGCTTGTGTCCTAAGTAGTATAAAAAAAACAGGGAATTAACGTGATTAGAGTAAGTATTAACATCGATTGATCATTTAACTTTGGTTATATATTATAAATAAATGATTTAATCAAAATTCTAAAGTAACTAAATCACCACGATCATTATTTTTACATTAAGTTATAAGTCATACAACAATAGCTATCAGACATTTATTATCTTCTGTTGAAATTGATTCTTAAGTATTTGTTTTAATTTTATATAAACACGGCCAAGTGTTTTCAAATGTTAAAATAATGATAACGAGTGTGAATGACTGATTGGTCTTTACCACAATTTATTTGATGTTTTAAGAAATCTAACATTTATACAGTTTAGAATTAAAAAAACCACCCGTGGAATAAAAATGGAATCATAGGAAAAAAAGGGTTAACAACCTCTACTTATTGCATGCGGTAACAATATCTGCTGCTAGATAAGTCCTCGCGTTTCTTAATGAGTATCATACTACTCATTACACGCTACGTGTTAACCGGGTGTCAGTCGTAAAGTAAATACATTTAAACTAAAACGTTTAAACGGAAAGCCAGCTGCGTATATACTTTTCTTGTATACACAGTCGCGACCATTGTACTGCTTAATTGTTATTTAAGCATATCAGTCGTAAACTTTAGTCATGGAAGAAGAAGGAACAAAGTTGTCCGAAGTGTAACTCAGGGTACGAGATAAATTGAGCTACATATTTATTAAAAGTGGTGTCGTCGACAGTGGAACTTGTGTTATCGTATCGGGCGAGATGCGAGCTCGTATGCGCCGGCGCACTCTCATATCGTGTGTAAATTTACAACCTGACGTTTACGGCTCAGGTTTTTGGAAACGACAAATGGATGGCCACGGATTAAACGTATAGTCACCGTCAAGTGTCCGTAAAGTATAGTGCAGTGCGTAGTATAAGTTGTGAGCTCCGATAATTTCACTGACTCTCACTTTTCACAAACAATTGCCATCATGATTGCAAACAGTGTCAACGATTTGACCAGGTCTAATGTGCAGCTAACAGGACACTCGAGAAGAACATGGAGAGAACAGTCCAAAATCTTATTAAAAAATATAAAATATTTTTTTCGTGAAACCACTGTTGAGCCTTGTTTATTTACTTACATGATGTGCACCGCAATTTCGTCATTAGCAGTACAGAATATGCATTTGGAGAAATCTTGTAGGGTTAATTTAGATTATGGAGATGATATTTGCGATCGAATTGCCCGAAGAAATACTACTGGCCTGCAAGAAGAAGTTAAACAGGTACAATCTCTGGTTGCTCAAGTGGTCGCTTGGAAGTTCCCTCTTCAGACTGCAATACCAGCTGTTTTGGTGCTGTTTGTTGGTGCTTGGAGTGATAAGTACAAAAAAAGAAAAATTTGTATACTATTTCCTTTTATTGGAGAGATCCTTTGTAACATTGGTTTGCTGTTCGCAACCTATTTCTTTAAAGAATTATCCTTAACAGCGACGGCATTGATTGAGGCTTTACCTGCAGCATGTACTGGCAGCTATATCATTATATTTATGGGAATGTACAGTTTTATGGCCGACAGGACTACCATAGAAAATAGAACATTCCGCCTTGGACTTGTGACGATATGTGTTACAGCTGGCACACCAACTGGAACGGCATTGAGTGGAATACTGTTGCGTGTTATGGGATACTATGGAGTATTTTCTTTGTTATTGGGCCTGCATATAATGTCGTTTGTATATGGTCTTATGAGACTTGAAGATGTTACTCTCGAGGAAACCAAATATTTGCCTGTTAGGGAATTAAATGGATATCGAAAGGTGTTTAGGGATGTTTCTCAACTTGTAGGTAACACCGTACTGGTGGCTTTAAGGCCAAGGGCGTGTAGAGGCAGGACTCAGATATTTTGTGTAATAGTGTTGTACCTGCTCATGGTTGGACCTCTTTATGGTGAGTAATACTTTTTTATAGAGAAATTATATAATATTTTCGATGAAATTCTCTACGTTTTTTGTTGCAAATGAAATGTAAGCCATATTTTATCCCTTTTTTGTTATCTTTGTGAGTGTCCTAAATAAATACCTTTTTTCTTTGTTATGTATGACGTAGAGCATTAGAACTACCTTTTGCTTAAGTTTTCGGTTCCACGCATCGATATATAAAAATGCCTAAAATTCTACTAAATGAAATACCTTTCGCTATGTAGAGTTTAGGATTATTTTCAGTAGGATATTTTTTTTAAATTTATTATCACAGGAAAACATCAATATACAGTTTAGTCAAACTCAGCACTTATAAACTACTAGGATTTGAACAGTACCTACTAAACAAAAACGGTCAGTTAGGCTTACACAAAATAATTTAAACAATAGTATGCATAAAATAATCTCATTTGTTTTAATTGGAATATAGATTTCATTATGAATGATGAGTGATAAAAATGTACAGAGCCTAAGAGTAATTATTGGAGTATATAAATTATTGCGGTCAATCAGACTGTTTTTGTATTATGTGTGTTTACTATAGGAAGGATATAAATCTGTAAACAAGTTGCCTTGTAGGTACAAAGCCACATAGATATTTGAGAATCAATACACTATAAAGAAATTAATTTCTTTAAATAAAAAAAAATAAAAAATCTAAAAATAAAAAATAAAGAAATTAATTTCTTTATAGTGTATTGATTCCCAAACTATTAGGACTAGGTCACGTCATCATTCTCTAAGTGATTTGTCAGTTTGAGTCTTTAGGAACTGAACCTTTTCCCGGAATGATTGTCGATGTCTCCTATTTTTTTTCTCTCTTCCAGTGTGGTTCGGTTCAGTTCCTAAAGACATTTTTCAGACCATTTTAGTTGCCCTTCTTTGCACCCTTTCTATTTATTATTAGTAGTTTTCGTTAAGTATGTTTTCATTAAAGGTAATTCTATTTATTTTTAGTAACTTATCAAATAAAATATTTGTTTATAAATATTTTAGTGCATTCTGAATTTATATACTAACTACGGGCCCCGGTACATATACAGCAGCTTACCCGGGAACTTAACAAAATTTATTTGTAAACAAGCCTTGTCCTTATAATAAAGATAAATCAATAAATATTGTGGAGATTGTCTTGTAAATAATTATATATTTTACATCTTAATTCTATGAGTCATAGCCTGACGTTATATAGCCTGATGACCTTCAATAATAAATGCGCTATGGAAACCGAAAATAGCTTTGTTTTTTTCCAATTTATTGAACCCAAGATTAACTTGTTTAATCGTATAAAAACTTTGGTATAAGTATTATTATTAATTAACTGACCCATCTAGGAATCTTACGGGTAAATTTCATAGTAAAAAGTCCTAATAAAAAACGCTACCTACCAGATTTAATAAATTGTACCTACCTTCGTAGTGCGTATAACGATCGATTATACATTATATATTAATAAATATTTTACATCCACACTAATAATTCGAGCAATTATACTAATCAATGACCTTAATAGTCTACAAGTGTTTACCGCGTATTTGCCTGGTTTTGCCAGTGAACCACCAAGCAATAAACTCTGCACTGACTTACATATTTCACTCAAATTTTAAATACGATTCTTGTACTTTATAACAACTATTTATATATGTACCAAGGTATATAAGTAGGAATATAATAATAAGGTAAAATTTAAAAAAAATATAGGTAGGTAAATTGACATATATAACAATTTTATGAATAAATGAGTATGCTATTATAATATACAATTACTTACAAATTTATATAAAACTATGCTAACTATACAATATATACAAAAATGGGATAGAGAAAAAGAGGGAGACTGTAATTTTAGGCATCGAAAAATTCCTCCCCATCGATCTCTACCGGTACCGTGCCCAAGAGGCTGGCGGCATTACCACGCTGAATGGCGATGCCAATTCTTTGAGCGAGGTAAAGTCCACCTGTCTTTGAATAGCGCGCGCGCGCTTGGACCCCACGGACCCAACGTTTTGACTCCAAACGGCTCAAAAATATAATTACCAGTTAAATTGGTATAATTGCGCCGTTTGAGAGTCTCCGCTGATGCAGCAGCAGCGCATGCGCAGTCCATCGTACTTGGAAGATGGGAAGGCGCCAGGGTGTCGACGCAAGTTGCATCCCACACCAAAGGCCTACCCATCTTCCAAGGCATCAACGACATACCGTCCGGTCTCTTACCATCGTCGCGAGTCAAGCCCACAGGTTCAAGTATAGTTGGCACGCCAGCGGTGACAAGAGCTCGACAGATAATGTCGTTAATGTTTGCATGTCGGGACATGCGGCCTGCGCTCCTGCTGCAAGACAATCCGTGATGTCCAATGCTATTGACAGCTTCTCCACAGAGACACCGATGCGATAAATGAGTTATGACATTTTAATCAGGGTTAGTTAAATAGTGGCAAAGTTTAACTATACTTAATCCATTTGTTTGTAAGTCAAATTCTCAATACATGATTATATTATTAATTAAATTTTAAGAAAACTACTTACTCCATTACCCTAGATGTAACTTCTTACATTTGACTGATTTTGGCTCTACGTATAATAAAATAATGGCACGAAAACCTCGTTCCATGTATAAAATTTAATTATGATATTAACTTACATACCTACATAATTAGTGACGGAGTAGGCACATTAAAATAGACGAGGATACCAATTAGCCATCTTTTGTATGACGTACATACTTATCTAAGATGCAATCAATCAATTAGCCGACCGCAGTGCAGTGCTAGACATAGGCCTCTCCCAATGTGCGCCTTTTTTCCGATCATCTGCCTTCCGCATCCAGTCTGTCAGTCGGTCAGACTGGATCTAAGATGAAATATCTACGAATTCCTTACCAACACACGCGTGTCTTTCTTCCTATAGTCCCGGGTCCTTTAAGCTGGGTGTGGAAAACCTTCTGATGAGGCCGGTAAGCTAAGTGCCTCTGTTGTAACATGGCACGTGCCTGTAATGGTGACACTCTTTTCTGAGACTTTGCCTTTAGTTCACCATCAGACGAGGTAAAGTAAATCTGACGAGTCAGGCATTAAAAAAAAATTCTCGACACCATCTTAGCGACGAGACTGGTTGCGTCTGAGGTCTTTACTGCATAGTCCGAGGACCAGTTTACTCCGTCTATATTTGATGTATTTGGGTATTACGGGGTACCTGCCATCTGATTGTCCAAACCTGATAGAATCATAACATAACATAAGATAAGCCCCCGAAGGGGTAGGCAGAAGTGCTAGCACCCACATTTCACCAGTTTATGTTCAGGTCCTAATGTAACAGGTAGCGAGCCTGTCCTAATGTAACAGTAACCGGGCATTTATAAACCTGCGATAAATACACACATAACTTCGAAAAGCATCGAAAAGTCATTGGTGTGTGCCATGGTAAAACCTGGGATCGAACCCAAGACCTCGTCGCAGCAGTCCATTACCAATACCACTAGGCTAGGAATCAGAAAATGATGAATGAAAATCCGGTGGAGTCTGAGTCTGTCAAAGTCTCGTCCGTTAGTCGGTAGGTGTACCAGCTAGCAGGTGAGGTTAACTAGGTCCCTAATTATATTAATAAAACCCCATTACGGCAATCTACTACCCATACTATATTAATACCCTACACCTTCTAACCCCTTTCCATAATCCCATTACGGCACCAGTGGGCCCAAATTTTTAAAAGGGAAGTCAGTACAATAAAAAATTACCAGTTTATCATTCAACATGCGACCATTAGGGAGCCGGAAGGAATAGGGTCACATAGACCCCTCGCCATTGTATGATACTATATTTTGTTCATAAAAGGAAAAATTAAATAGAGCCAATCATTAATTATTATGTAACTTAAGAAATCATAACTCCGTGTCATAAATCTAACCTAAAGACTGCTTTTAACATAGTTCCTATAATTTAATCGTGCTGCATTTTGTAGTAACTAGGTATCAAGAGGCAAGCAAGTAGGTTACAAACTGGGAATCCTTGACTCCAATACTTTCCTGTTATCTTACTTTCAACTTAGAAGAACTAGTGTGCTACCTTATTATATTTTGAATATTACAAGTTCGTGATAAAAATGCGTTGGTTGTTACGTAATGCATATTATGGGTGCATTACGTAATCTTATCACGAGTAATCATTATTGAATGAGTGCATTAATCAAAATGTTCTTTTACTTTTTTTTTAAATCCCGTTTAATAAAACAACTTATATTCAAAAGTCATCTTTGCAGCGTTGTTGCAATATTAAAAAGTCGTGTCTTTTGAAAATATTACATCTGCATAATTTACTATACTTTTGTCTCTATACTCACGCTTGTATATTGTCCAAGACGAGAGGATAGATCGTGGTTTGGTGTGAACGTTCATATTACATCGGTGGTTTTCAGGGTCGCCTCAAAGGAGGTGAGCCCTTGACCGTCAACCATACCCTTTACCCCAATCTCCGGGTTCTAAATGCTGATACCAAGAAGGTATAATAGAAAAGAGCAAAATCAACTATGTAATTTCATATAAAAGACTTCCTTTGTCGCACTATTAAGAGCTGGGGAATCCTCTGCCTGCGCTTGCTTCCCTCTTCTTACAATCTGGGGTGTGAAAAAGCACCTATCGAGGCCGTCAAGTTAGGGACTGATAAATGTATCACGATTTACTAGATCTGGGTGAGATCTTTAAGCTATTGATAATACACTATCGTTCATCCTCGTAAAAAAAATTACAGCGTGAGTGACGCGGTAGGTAAGGTACTTTTTTAGCACTGGCGGTTATCACGCGTTCACGATTCACTTTTATTTTAATACAACATTGTAATCATTGATTCAAGAATCGTAAAAAATGGAAACCCCACTTTCACAAGCCTCAAAAGGTAATGAGGTTGAGTAATATATTTTGTAGGCATAAATAAGGTTTCTAAAATTTAAAAATTAACATGTGTGTTGTATAATCGTTTTGTAATAATGTAAATATTAGGGTTTAAGATTTATAATAATTTAAACGTGAACAGGTTGCGGCGACACACCGTCTCATGCATAATATTTTCATTATAATACTTGAGCATTCTTCAATAGGTCAGATCAAGACGAGTAATTTGTTTTAGTGTAACAATTATATTTTTTATTCAATGACATAGATTTAAACGGAACCAAGTCGAACAACATTAAAATTTACTTTTTTCATGTTTTCTTTAAGGTTGAAACAACCGCACGTTAAAATACATTTTTAATATACAACATTTAAGACTACCTGATGTACTACTACTACTTACCTACTGAATTAAATATTTAACTTCTGTAACAAGCAAAATATAAAGGTCAATAATGTAGTTTGGTAAGATGAAGAACTGGACAAACTTGCTACAAATTGGAAGTAGACAAAACCATGCACTCCAGCGAATTTGTTGTATTAATGGTAATTATCCTTAATTTGCCTGGTCAGGTAATAAATCATTGGGTGAGCTCATGACGGCCAATCTGCAAATCAACCACATAAGATCAACTAGATATAAATATGACAAACCAGTTCTGTTGAAAACGTCAAAAATCATAGTTTATTTTGTAGACATTCAGGTATATATTACAGTAGACACCTGCACTCAACCGGAAAATTCAAATGAGCCTGTATTTATTAAGAAAATAAGATAAGAAATTCGAATGAACGTTATCAAAAACATGCTTACTGCGAGCTGTAAAATTGTGGTTGTTGTTAATGAAAGATGTTCAATGATGAAGATGGCAATGATAGCTGGATCATTAATCTACCATTGCCAAGTTATAACTTCATCAAGTTAAAGCTTATTAATGGTATGTCTAGATTCTTAATTTGTTATGAGAGCCTAAGGTTTTGAATTACAACAAAGAGTCAATTGTAGTACCTATTTGTATTTTATATAAACATGTGTGTGGTTTAAGTTTTCATAGCTCGTTTGTAATGAAACTTGGTAAGTAGGTATCCTGTAACTTCATCCATTTTCACTATAATCGCATCGAATCCTCAATTGATAGATTGGAGGTCTGAATCCCACCCACCACACTACCAACGATGTTAACTGAATCAGGATTGATTCTACAACTCAAGTCATGTCTTTGTCTTCACAGACTTTGTCTTCATTGGCTATAAAAGATTATAGTTTAACACTGAAACTCTATACTAAAACCGTTTAACTTCTTCACATGTTTGACAAGTAGTTATGTGAACACAATATACATGCGTCCACAATTAAAGTGCAAAAAACTATTATATGCAAAATTTAAAATGTTGCAAACTAATTTCACAATCTTACTTTGTATTATAAATTCATCTGATTGTGGCAAAATACAAAAAATATTCTACAGAATATGTATTAACATACATTAATTTGAGTAGGTAGTTTTTTGAGACAGAAAAATGGTTAGGTATTACAAAATTCTACCTGATGAAATAAAAAAAGCTAATGTACTTATACAGTGAAATCCGGTTGCTACGGATAATTATATTTGTTTTATTCTTTAAAAACTTGGCCATACAATGAATGAATTAAAATTCTTCAGAGACGAAATTAAGGTTAAAAAATGTAACTAAACTACGGAAATGTTAAATAGATAGATGATATAAGTTAATATTGTATTTTTATCATATTATGGTATAATTATTTCATAATTTGACAAATCATTAATATTTAAGTTACGTGTTGTAATGCGGTAAAAGGTAAAAATGTCATCATCATCCAAACGAAGTTCCAGCTTTAATAAAATTATTGTTGCGTCGGAGCTTACCCTTTGACCTTCATTTGTTTTTGCTTATCTAAGAGTAAAAAAAAAATATATACATACTTATGTTTATTTACTTCCTACATCGAAAGGCTTGTTAACATCAAAATTCTTTGGGGCCCACAATTCATCAATCTTTTGGGGCCCACGCATTTGCTAGATAATGCTGAGAATATTTGTACCTTGTATCCGTGCCTGAGTCTGAGCTGTATATATATCTGTCTGATGTTAAACAGCCCTATACGACATCGCATGGGAAGAGATGAGGTGGCCCAAATTCTGCTCTGCCAGGACGTACGCGCCTATCAGCTATCAGTTGATAAAATTGATTACAGTTTAAAAAAATCATGTAATATGATTCTAATATTTATAGAGTTACTTATACCGTGCAGACAATAAAATTTATAAACTTAGGGAATAGTAAACTTACGGTAATATGAATGTACAGGGCCCAATAAATATATTTGGGATTCAATGTACATTTGGTATCAGTGGTATAACAATGGTTTTATTGATATGACATAAAATTAGTAAAATCGGGGCCCAGGAACACCGTCATACAAAAACAATAAGCGATTCCAAAGTGTAAACTTTAGATGCAACTGGAAAATTGCTATTAATTTGATGATGATTATAATAACGTAACATCTCACACTTATAAAGTAGTCAATAATATGTTGAACCGTCCCAAACTTAACTCATTGCTGGATATGTAGAATCATTTTAACGCGATTCAAAATTTGTTTACTGAATGGCATGCTCCATCAACACGTGTACTGTCGCTGATTCGAACGTAAGAAAATCAGGTTATCGCATGCTTTTTTACAGGTGCAAAAGAAACAAGAACTGCGATCAGTTCGCAATACTAAACTGCACTATTCGCCCTAGATAGAACATCCGCAGTAGTTACAAGAATCACGTTGGGTATGCAGGAATCGTGTAAGTGTGATCTGACCTTCATGCTGTGACATATATGCACTCTAGGTCGCATTGGGTTGGAATTAATCTATTTTATTATAATGTTTGTAGATAAACATGTCTTAGCTGGAAAAATTACTGTTTCTCCTTTTGACTTTATGCGCCCGTAGATGTACATAAAAATCTTAAACTGAAATAAAACCATATTTGATACGTAAGTTAGCAGAATTAATTCCCGTGTGTTTCAAAAAGATGGCGACGTATGAATACTAATGCTAACAATTGTCATTTATTACACTGATATATAAGCGTAAGCGTAGCTTAATAAATACTAATATCTCTATCTTTCTTTCAATAATTGATGAACAAAATTTGGTTGTTTTTCATTAAACTAAATAAAAGATGGATTTACTAGTTTCGTAAATCAGTACCTACTTTCTTTTACAATTCGAAAAGCTATTTAACATTATAAAAAAATAACTTAGATAATTAGATCAGCTGATCATTTGATCCCGTTTAGATACATCACATAAAAAGCAGCAAAAGTAGGTAGGTAGGTACTGTGACCATGCAAAATACGAGTCCAGTATCACTTATGATACAGACCGCATACGCCCGTGACCGATACGACAAGTGGTCCTAATACAGATAGGTATTACAAAAGAGACTGCACTTACGTCATTAGTCTCGAGAGTGAAAGTAAATAAACGACATTCAAGGCATTGATGTATGGCGCTATGTTAAGGTCATAACATTATTTTGTTCATTTAAGGTTATGCCTTCGATTTTATTGTATAACTACATTGTATAAACTTGTCCGGACATGTTCGTATACGTAGAGGATTTCCTGATGGAAAAATCGTGAACTATTGGCAGTTTATGATTTTTATGTTGTACGGAAAATAAATGATCCTCTGCAAAATAAAATATATTTAGGTCTGCATGTAGTTCACAAAATGAAGAAAGGACGTGAAGATAATTATTTCTAAAGCAATTACGTTACCACCAAATTTGTGAGGCAATAAGGTAAAGCCAGTGGGAAAAGAACATGGTAATAAAAACTCGCGGCCTTTGTTTTCTAATCACCAGTAATTAATTGGCAAGAACGTGCCACTAGTATGAATCTAAATATATAAATAAATTACGCTCCAAAAGTCAAAAAGTTCTGCACCGATTGTATTTAAATATTGACACTATTTAGTTGTTTACAACCGGGTATTAAACCGGAACCCGGGGAGCTAATCTTATATGAATTTCAATAAATAAATATTCTACAACATTCTGCACATCGCACTAAGTATAACTTTACCAGCTTGTGTTATGGAATCTAGAATGCGGATAAACACATTTAGATACTTCTTTGTGTCTAAATACATACATATTGTAAATAGAAACAAATATACCTACATCTTCATACATACAAATATTTGTTGCGTGGTTTCCGGCAGAGTAGAATTAGGGCCACCCCATCTCTTCACATGCGGTGTCATACAAGGCGACTAAGGGATAGGGCTGTTTAACATCAGACTGATATGTACATACTATACTACTATACTATAACACCATTCCATCTGATTGTGACGAGACTTAAATAAGCTGTTGTACTTGTACTAATCAAGAAACTTCACAGACGTTCATCACACACACATACGTGATTTCAAGCTGCAGTATGATAGACCACTTGTAAGTTAAACTAACCAGCCAATTACGTATGCAAGGGGAAACAAGGAGTTGCGACAGGAATAACGAAAAATGTGCAACTCAGTCACTAATTTACCAATTAATTACTTTCTTATATCATATAATTTAATGAAGTAAACAATGAATTATCGTATAAATATTTAGTTTATATTCATACCGCTTGGCTTCTACACTACCGGGAGATTAGATTCGTTCATTTGTATGTTAGACACCGATACAAAAGAAAAGAATAATAAAACATAACATAAACTCACGCCTATATCCCCAAAGGGGTAGGCAAAGGTTCTAGCACCCACATTTCGCCAGTTTATGTTTAGGTCCCAATGTCGATGATAGATGGTGAGCCTATTGCCATTAACCGGGCACTTATGAACCTGCGAGAAATACGCACATAACTTCGAAAAGCATCGAAAAGTCATTGGTGTGTGCCATGGTAAAACCTGGGATCGAACCCGAGACCTCGTCTCAGCAGTCCATTACCCCCATACCACTAGGCTACCGCAGTAACTATTATAAAAGAATAATATAATATATAATATAATATATATCCACCTACTTTTTCACTTTTGTATTTATTAAAATACGAGTTCAGAAACGAGTTGTTTGAAAGTTCATTGACAGTGCAGCCGCTTAGGTACTCGAACATAATAAACACATATAATATATAATACACTTTTTTGTATAATATTTTACCACCGCTAACTACAATGGTTCAACATAACATCTCGCCAATATCATCTTGGGGAACGCTAGGCAGATATGTATTACCTCAATATTTCATCAGTAATGTTAAGATGTAATTGTGCGTGTGTTACGTATTATACCTACCTCCATAATTGATGTAATGAATCGTCATTATTATTATACTACCTATTTTACTATAAGTATTTTTAATAATCTAATTATTGTTGATTGTTGATGGATGGGACAATGGCGGAGCACCGGTCATAGTGGAGGAACACCGTGCACACAAAAGTGTCTGAGTTTGATAGGAGCTCGATGCAAAAGGTCCGTTCACCTTCAGCAGTACAGTACAATTACGTCAGAGGGGTGCTGACATGTGGCGTATGCCGGCCGTACATGCGATTCAAAGATAGGCAGGATAGACTATGTCAGTCACCTGAGAGCACACCAACGAATATTCTAATCTATATTGTTGATGGATAGCACTCTACAGATCCCACACCCATCCACATAGGCGATAATCTGGTCGAGCGTGTGGACCAGGTTAAGTTAAGGATCTGGACTTCACGTGAGAGATGACTTTGACTACGACGTTAAGACCGCAGTGTGGGCCAAGAGGCATCACATGCGATCCTAAAATACCAGTCAGGTTGAAGGGGCAGGTCTATAAGATGATCACTAGGCCTGTCCTTTTACACGGTTGTGAAGCGTGGCCGGTGCCGGTGCGATATATGCGTGTCACGGAGATGAAAATGCTGCGGTGGATGTGCGGAGTCACGCGTGCGAAACTCTTGCATCCCCCTGACCCTGAGCTCCGAGGGCGCCTTGGCCTCGAATGCAATCAGGAAAATACGTCTCCATGTATATGATGGTAATGATAGTGGTTGATGGGTAGTGATTTATTCACTTAACCCTGTTAGTACTCCATGAATAAAATAATCAATTTCATTTATTCAGTTTAGGCGCACAAAGAGCACATATGAACGTCAAAATTTTTCAATTATGTCAAGAAATAACATAAAAATATTAAATAAAGTAAAAATAAACCATTGGAAAATGATACTTTCGCTGGTTCTAATATAGTTCTCTGAGTTTCTTGCTCGTATCTTCTCAGTAGAACTACGGAGAACTCGAGTATCTTTCTTTTTTTAATTTTGTGCGAGTAACAAGAGACTTAGGTTGACTAATGTATTCATTGGGGCGATTGAGCTACTAGCCACCAAATATCCATGTCTGAAAAGAATTGAAAATAGGATTGCACATTTTTGAACCATATTTAATTTTGTATGTTTACAGACCTGACTTTATCGAATTTAGATCTGCTTAGCTACAATTGATTATGAAAATTTGCAGCGAGGTTTCCGGCAGAGTAGAATTTGGACCACCCCATCTCTTCCCATGCGGTTTCGTACAAAGCGACTAAGGGATAGGGCTGTTTAATATCAGAAAGATATATATAGCCCAGACTCTGCCTCAAATGCATGGCTCGAGTCTACAATAGTGCCCGGAAAACGGTAATAGGGTCATCTCCTATTACGTGGGACTGAATATAACGATAGGTGAAATGTGGGTATTAATTCACCTCTGCCTAACCCTTTGGGGATAAAGGCATGATTATATGTATATATGTATAAAGAAATAAGTTATTTATGCGGTGACGGAGAAAATAAAACAATTATCACCACCCCATCTTATCCGTAGACTGTCGTATATTGTCGAAATAAAACCTTGTACTAACTGTAAGCAGTTGACTACGATAGGCTTATTGATTGTTTGACTAAACTTTATATCAACCGCGATAGCCTAGTGGGATGGGTAATGAACTGCTGAGACGAGGTCTCGGGTTCGATCCCAGGACTTACCATGGCACACACCAATGACTTCGATGCTTTACGAAGTTATGTGTGTATTTATCGCAGGTTTATAAGTGCCCGGTTAATGGCAATAGGCTCGCCATCTATTACATTGGAACCTCCAAACATAAACTGGCGAAATGTGGGTGCTAGCACCTCTGCCTATATTTATACCTGGGATATAGGCGTGAGCTTATGTCATGTTATGTAATTAAAGTAGGCTCACATTGTATATGAACATAGTAGGTATATTATAGTTCCGTTCAACTAAATAGATTTTTTTCAACTCACGTTTCACTTCAATGTGATATTCATCGACTAAAATGTGGTAACGCACTTGAAGTTGGAATATTCGCACAAATGCGAATCGGTAACCACTTGATATCTGTATAGAAATTGAAACGTGACTTGCGTGACCTAAATATAGAACTTTTGGAGTTACACAATCTTATTAAATTGTATTTGTAGTGATTCAGGTAGTCATTGTTATAGTTGAGAATCGGAAAATAAGAATTTGTGCAAAAGTTTATTACGTGTCCTGAAGTAAACTTGAATTAAAATTCTCATATCAGGTAGATACGGTAGTAATATAATATACAAGCAGTGAGTAGGGTAGCCAGAGCTCATTGGAGAGTTTGTGCTGACAGTGGGAAGACTAAAGCCTTGTCCTGCTTTGTCTTCTACACTGACGGCACAGAAACTCTGTACTTACAGGGTTGGCAGTGCGACTGTGACTCCTCTGGTGTTACAAACGTCCATAGGCCACGGTAAACACTTTCCATCAGGTGGGCCATGTGCTTGTCTGCCACCTAAGTGGTATAAAAATAAAAATAAATCAGGAATATCTCACATAGGATTTACAATAAGTACTTCGTAAATAGATATAAATTCATATTACAATAATAAAACCTAGATACTACGTTAGACTGGTAAAGCGAACCCCATAATCCGAGGTGAAAGTTTCGGATGGGACTGGATCAACGCTAATACGAAGAAGATACTAGACCTAGACCCTAGACCTAGAAACAAACAGCTCGCACGTAATACGTGGAACCGAAAATTATAATGAGCAAAGTGTGAGTGATAGTGGCCTCGGCGCGCTTCTGGGGACTAATTGGGGACTCTGTAGTCCCCACACACCCGAGGAGAGGGCCAGATCGTGAGAGATGACCCTGGATCGGCCGGTGTGCGAGGGTTATGCCTGCCAACCTTTCCTTCGGCAACCAAAACAACCCACAGGCGGCGTGCGTTTTAGTCGGTTCGAGTCCGACATAACCTCTTCCACCTGCTCCGGTGGGGAGGTATCCGTGGGGATTTTGCGCACGTAAAAAAAAATGTGAGTGACATCCCTGCATACGCTTTTAGGGAAATACAAGCATAAGTAGTATTGCTTATACTCGTTTTATTTATAAAATAATTGGATATTTATTCTCATTACCCTCTTTTCTTTAAGTGGTACCTAATCAAAGTATAATATGTACCTATCTATCAAAGAATCCGTGAAATGGCTTAAATTGAAACTATGGTTGTCACTTTCAAATATATAGTATCTTTTTTTAAATACCACTGAGGTGGTAGACAAGCACACGGCCCACCGGATTGAAAGTGGTTACCGTGGCCTATGGACGTGTGCAACACCAATGGAGTCACACTAAGCACTAATACTAAGCACAGAGAGTTTCTGTGCCGTCAGGGTAGAAGAAAAAGCAAGACAAGCCTTTGGTTTTTCCATTGACAGGACAAAACCTCTCCAGGTAGGTCTGGCTACCCTACTCACCGCCGGGAACACAACACGAGGTTATTATGGCCGCGGTATTTCGTAGAGCAGAGGTACCAGTCGGACGGCTCTGTTGGATGGAAATACTGTCGTGTCTTACTACAAATCCTTTTTTCAAATCGAAGTTAAATAAGCACGATTTGACAACATTAAAGGGACATTGGTACTCCATCCTCCTCAATCCTTAAGTTCGCGAAATTGTTGGTTCTACTATAGTCTTATTTTATTTTTACAGGGGATTCACAAGTGGCTTACCTGTACGTGATACGGCAGTTCGGTTTCACCGAGGTCGAGTACAGTATTTATGGCACCATTAACATTGTCCTGGGTCTGTTTGGTAAGTTAATTAACATTCTTACTTGATAGTTTACGTTAAAAGCACAGGTAGAGAAACCGTGTCATAAACGGCACTTTTGACTGGCGAAAATGAAATATTTGAAAGGGGTTTTTATTGCATTAGCTTTTTAGTCATACAACAAGAAATATTCATTCATTTATTTGTAATTTTTTTAAATTTTTTTAATTGTGTTAATGATCATCTACTAATCTTCAAAAAGTACGCTTATTAGCAAAATGGTACTAAGAATTGGGCCACCCCTTGTACATTAAACTATTTATTATATTCTGCCTTACTCTAGTCCTGCTGTAAATCGGTATAGGTACGGCGAGGGCGCTACTTTGAATCACGAGTGAAGAGAAGAATTGTGGAATAGGACCCCGATGGTAGCGAGGGAAAAATAATTTGCTCTGGGGTCATATACTCTACTTTTCATCCCCTTTATATGAAAAACTAGATGTGTACTGATTACTCACAAGAACAGAGACATAATTAATTATACACAACATGTACGTCTCCAGTTTTCTTATTTTCACGAATAAAGTAAAACTGAAAAGCTGTAGAAAAGTATAAATACCTAATTCAATATTTGTAAGAAGTTCCACCAAGCACTATCAATCTCCAGTATAAGGCTGCCCGCGCCCCTGTGTGGCCAATACTTACCAGTCAGTAATTCATGTATTTGCGTTCAATTTCTATGAATGATATACTTATGTTCTAAATTCAAATCACATTCCCGCCCGCTAAAAAGTTCGTATCAGAAAATAGTTATCTTGCTCCCGCTTAGAGGAACAAAGTGACACTTTTCGAATAAAAGGGATGAAAAATAATTATCTATCTATCTAAAATTATAATGAAATATATTTCCAGTTTAATATTGTTTTGAATGTAAAAAGAAACTGTTATCAATACTTTTTGAAATAATAAACGCATCTCGTTGCGTGTGCGCACTAACATCGGCTTTATCAACCTAGGTCAAGGATTGCGGCTTGCGATAGACGTGCATTCATCATGCAATCATTTCCTATCAACAGAAAAACAACTCTATTTCCCTAAGATACAGTTCTTATCTGTAATTACTTCTACATCTGATATTTCTCAATAGTTTATTAATTAATTTTAACCGATTTGAAAAAAGGAAGTTATTATGGAAACAGGTTTCATTAATGCCACGTTAGGTAGTTCTCTTTGAAATAAATAACTTGAATAAGTGTTAGTATTCAACAGTTTGTATTAGGTATTTGATACTCACCTAAACCTGATAAAACTTGTTATGTTAATATTTGAAGACCAATTTTGCGAAATTCTAATCATTATCTGCCCCCCTAGGTAAGTCATTGGCCGGCGTATTGTAGAAAATAATGACAAATGTATGGGATTTGACGTAGGTATGGAATGGAAAAGGACTCTTTTATCCGCACTTAGCCTACTTTTTTGGGCCATTGTCCTTGCAGAGTACTGGCTAGTGACGTATATGACAGTCGTTAAAGCATGTAATAAATGCCAAATTCCATACAATTGCATTCTATTCTACAATATGCTGGCCAACGAATTTCCAATGGTCTAAAAGGGCTGTAGGTAGGTATGTATACAGTATATAATAGGCACAGTAATGTTGGGCGAAAAATCTAATTACAGTATATCTTAGGCAAATAAAACAGTATTCCTCATCTTTGCCATGTCACTACTTCTTAATGAGTAATAATTAAGATTTTCACTAAAATAAAGATAGTATGAAATTTTAAAGCAGTTAGGTTCGATACCCACCTGAAACGAAAAAAAAAATCCTTTCTTAACCGTTGCTTGATCGTGGATGCTAAGATACCTGTTCGGCTTTTTTTATCACGGTATGAATCATCACAGTCCAAAATGTTTATTAGCCAGTCCAAACACTGGTATGGACAGAATGACGGGGTGGAGTGACCAGTTCGAGTACGGACATTAACAAGTACTATACAATCCTCCCCGTTTCCTTGGACGAGTTGGGGACTCTGCAGTCCCCACACCCGAGGAGAGGGATGGCCCTGGGTCGGCCGGGGTGCGAGGGATATGCCTGTCAACCTCACCTTCGGCAGCCAAAAACGACCCACAGGCGGGGTCCGAGGGGATTTTGCGCACGTAAAAAAAATAAAAAAGTACTATAAAATAATGTTAACGAGAATTAACGCGATCATGGTATAAGAACATACATACATTTGGTCTGCCTGACGTTTCGACCAGGTTTCCTACACCGGCTGTGGACACAAAAAAAAGTTATTATGAGTAGGGGTTTTTCGGGACTGCGGATGAAAACAACTTTAGCATAAATAAAAAGCAACCTTTTAGTAAAACTATGAGGTTATTGTATAAGATTATGAGAGCTAAAGTGTTGTGCAACCAAGTTGAATGTTTAATTATTAAAAGACAACAAAACAATTGATCTTTCAGGCTTTCTAAAAATCTCTCCCTCGTAGTGAAAGGCATGTGGACATTCAAATATCACATACTGAAGCTATAAATCTTTTAATCTTACCATTATGTTTTTATTTTACAATCAATTGATTGTATACTTGCTTAAACCTTTGCATTACTATGTTTTAATCTTATCGTACCCAGAGTTATATACCGATAGTCAATCAACTTGAGCTGACCTTTCCGCATTCGATTGATAATTGCAATTGTTTATTTTTAAACTGCGTTTACCAAACAGACAACATAAGAGCACGTTCAATAGTTGTTTTCCAATAAAAACAAATTATGATATTGTTTTTTAATTGAACCAATTTATTTTTAATAAACACCGCGGTTGCCTAGTGGTATGAGTAATAGACTGCTGAGACGAGGTCTTGGGTATGATCCCAGGTTTCACAATGGCACTCACCAATGACTTTTCGATGCTTTTCGAAGTTATGTGTGTAATTATCGCAGGTTTATAAGTAACCGGTTAATGGCAATAGGTTCGCCACATTGCTACTAACCGTTGGGAACACAACACGAAGTTATAATAACCGTGGTATTCTGTAGGGCGGAGGTAGGTACTTCCCCAGTCGGACTGCTCAATGGGGCGGAAATACCGCTGTGTCCTACCTCCTAATTTCGGTTTAATTCTATGCGTTATTACGATATCAAAATCCATATTAAATTTTACTTAATCAGAATCAAACTGTGTTTGACATTTAGAATAGTACTGAATAATGTGTGAGCGAAGGGAGAGGATTCATTTATCGAGATAAACTAGGCAACATGATCGAATACTTTTAAAATGCAAAACGTCATTAAATATAAAATATTCCGTTCTTACACGAGGATGAGAAAAATTTTGTAAGTCAATGAACTTACATTATTGGAAGATATTATATTTTATCTCTATAAATGAGCATATATTTTAAATATATACATATCAAACGAACACATATGCCGCACCACCAAGGCCTGGAATTCCCTACCAACTCACGTGTTGCCTTCTTCCTACAGCCCCGGGTCCTTTAAACGGGGCGTGAAAAAACATCTGATGAGGCTGCCAAGCTAAGTGCCACCATTGTTGGCTGCTCTCCCGCGTCGCGTAACCTCCAAGATATCGACAACGACCTGAGTGCTAGCCACACTTGGGAAGCCGGTATCTTGAAGGCCGCGGGGTTCGCCTTAATTGGCCGGCCCGCGACAAGGAAAAGTCTTAAAAACCCGACAGCGAAGTCGCTTAAAACCTGTGGACACCTGGGGAAATCCACAGTATATACCCCGCTTCCTGGAATGAGCGTCACCCAGGAAGTGTAGTTTAAATCGTGTCACACTCGTGGGACTAAATATGGATCCAAAAACTACACCCAAAAACCATCCCAAACCAAGCAGAACAGTCTGCGCGGAGGTCGCGTCCCAAACCGCGGTGTCGGAGGAATTCGACACCGCCACCGAGAAGAGTAGGGCGAACAGCCCGGTGGGCCTACAGACCCGGAAATCTGTACGGCGGAAGAGGAGATTCAGGAAGAAGTCTCTTCCTCCTCCTTCACCTCCACCACAGAAGACGGAGTCGGACTTGGAGCTCACCTTGACCGACTCCTCTTCCACCAGCAGCAGTCATGACGGTGACGAGACGCTGCATCCACCACCGCCGAAGCTGCTAGCGGTCAGCCGCACGCAGCTGCAGCGGGGTGATAGCCTCAGGGCCCCGGTGGATGTGGAAGCGCCGCCGAGTTCCTCCACCTTGGCGGCGTCCTTACCCTTGCCTCGCGCCGACATAATGTCGAAGGAGGTGATAGAAGCCCTAGAAGGTTGGGCCGGGGCCCGCACCGATTCTCCGACGCCGGAGGAGCACCGGGTCACGCAGGCGACGACGCGGCTTGTCGAGCTCTTCGACCTCCTGAGGGCGGAGTTAGCCGAGTTGCGGCTCGACAGGGCTCATCTAGGCAGGAGGCATGTGGAGCTCCTGGAGAATAATGAGCGGATGGCGGCCGAATACCGCAAGGAGATGGGGAGGATGGCGGCCGAACTGGCGAGCCTCCAAGCGGTCGTCGCTGGGCTGCCGGCGGAGCGCGTGACGCGGTCGGCGTGGAGGCGACTGGTGGCGCAGCCGACGCCGCCAGCGCGGCCGCTGTTGCCTGTGCGGTCAAGGTCGCCGCTGCAGCCGGAGTCGCTGGCGCAGCCGACGCCGTCGGGGCGGCCGGCGCGACCGCTGTTGCCCGTGCGGTCGAGGTCGCCGCTGCGGCCGGAGCCTCTGGCGCCGTCGGAGTCACCGCAGCCGGAACCGCCGAAATCGCCGGCCCGACCAGCTCGGCCGGAGTCACCATAGCTGCCATGGAGAAGCGCCAGGAGAAGGCGCTGGCGGAGCAGCGGGCGTGGCGGGTGGCACAGGAGGAGTGCACCCGGAGCTGGCGGCTCGGAAATCTGTACGGCGGAAGAGGAGATTCAGGAAGAAGTCTCTTCCTCCTCCTTCACCTCCACCACAGAAGACGGAGTCGGACTTGGAGCTCACCTTGACCGACTCCTCTTCCACCAGCAGCAGTCATGACGGTGACGAGACGCTGCATCCACCACCGCCGAAGCTGCTAGCGGTCAGCCGCACGCAGCTGCAGCGGGGTGATAGCCTCAGGGCCCCGGAGGATGTGGAAGCGCCGCCGAGTTCCTCCACCTTGGCGGCGTCCTTACCCTTGCCTCGCGCCGACATAATGTCGAAGGAGGTGTTAGAAGCCCTAGAAGGTTGGGCCGGGGCCCGCACCGATTCTCCGACGCCGGAGGAGCACCGGGTCACGCAGGCGACGACGCGGCTTGTCGAGCTCTTCGACCTCCTGAGGGCGGAGTTAGCCGAGTTGCGGCTCGACAGGGCTCATCTAGGCAGGAGGCATGTGGAGCTCCTGGAGAATAATGAGCGGATGGCGGCCGAATACCGCAAGGAGATGGGGAGGATGGCGGCCGAACTGGCGAGCCTCCAAGCGGTCGTCGCTGGGCTGCCGGTGGAGCGCGTGACGCGGTCGGCGTGGAGGCGACTGGTGGCGCAGCCGACGCCGCCAGCGCGGCCGCTGTTGCCTGTGCGGTCAAGGTCGCCGCTGCAGCCGGAGTCGCTGGCGCAGCTGACGCCGTCGGGGCGGCCGGCGCGACCGCTGTTGCCCGTGCGGTCGAGGTCGCCGCTGCGGCCGGAGCCTCTGGCGCCGTCGGAGTCACCGCAGCCGGAACCGCCGAATTCGCCGGCCCGACCAGCTCGGCCGGAGTCACCATAGCTGCCATGGAGAAGCGCCAGGAGAAGGCGCTGGCGGAGCAGCGGGCGTGGCGGGTGGCACAGGAGGAGTGCACCCGGAGCTGGCGGCTCCGTCCGGGTATGCCGGGGCGGTTAAGAGGGGCCCCACCTGTCCGGTAGTGGCGGGGTCCCCGCAGAGGTTGGCCGGCAGCCCGTCCGATGCGTCTGCCGCTCCTGCCGCTCTGGCCGCTCGGGCTGCTCTTGCTGCGGGAGCTGGGAGCCCCCCCCCCCCCAGGATGCGCAGGCCGCCCGGGCCAGGGGCAAGGGAAAGGGGAAGGGCAAAGGGAAGAAGTCCCCGGCCCTAGCCCCAGACCCAGTCCTGGCCCGGACTCCAGCGGGGATTGCCACCACGAGCTCCTCGCCGGAGGGGGGCTGGGAGGTTGCCGGAGCCTCCAAAAAGCGGCGCAAGGCGCTCCGGAAGGCACCCAAAAAGGCCAGGAGGGCTGAGGCTGCGCGTCCCCCGCTCAACCGCCGTCGTCCTTACGATGACGGCGGAGGCGGCGGAGAGGGGCGTGCAGTACGCCCAGATTGTCAGATTGCCTGTCGGTCGGCCACGTGGGGGTGCAGTGCACGGCGGCGGTGACGGTCGGTGACCGCTGCTTCCGCTGTGGCCAACCCGGCCATACGGCCGGTGGATGCGAAGCTCCGCTACACTGTTTTAGGTGTGCAGCGGGGGGCAAACCGGCCGACCATAGGGTTGGCAGCAAGACCTGCACCGGGGGGGAGCCGAAGCCGCAAGTCGGGAGCCCCACCTAAAGTTCGCGGCGGGATGCGGAGATGGTTCCATAATGGATCCCCAGCTCCGCATCCTGCAGGCGAACGTGGGCCACGGTGCCGATGCTCAAGGTCTACTGCTCCAGAGCATGGCACAGTGGTCCGTACACGTCGCCGCTGTCGCCGATCCGTACACCCACCGGCACCTGGGGCCTGCCTGGGTGGTCGACCTGGACGGGTCGGCGGCACTGGTGTACAACGCCGCTATGGGTGCCCCCCCCCTGTTGTCGTGGCAAGGGAGCATGGCATCGTAGCGGCGCGTGTGGGGGAGATTGCGGTCGTGGCTGTCTACTTCACGCCGAGCCTACACCGACGCATAGGGGAGTACCAGCGGTCGCTGGAGCGATTGACCGACGTCGTCAACGCCTGTCACCCTCATCCGGTTCTTGTGCTCGGGGACTTCAACGCCTGGTCAGTGACCTGGGGGTCCCGGCACACGAACCCACGAGGTAGGGCTCTGGAGAGCTGGGCCACTAATCACGGTCTAGTTCTCCAGAATCGCGGGGTCGAAGCCACGTTCGTGGCCGCGGAGCGCAGTTCGATTATCGACCTTTCGTTCGCAGGCGCTTCGCTGTCGCACCGTGTGCGGGACTGGCGTGTTGTTGTGGGGGTGGAGACACTGGCGGATCACCGATACGTTCGGTTTGATGTCTCCCCCCCCCCCCGCGGGTGATGCGCCGGTCATACCGGCCCCACGCGAGCCACGCTGGGTGCTTGGGAGACTGAATCGGGAGGTCCTCCTGGAGGCCGCCATCGTACAGGCCTGGGCCACTGCGCCGGACAGGCCTGTCGATATCGATGATGAGGCGGTGTGGTTCCGGGAGGCCATGACTCGTGTCTGCGATGCGGGTATGCCTAGGGCTCCACCCTATAGTCCGAGGCGTCGGGTCTACTGGTGGTCTGCGGAGATCGCGAGGCTACAGCAAGCCTGCGTGATCGCGCACCGCCGGTGGACCAGACTCCGTAGGAGGCGTAGCCGAACCGCAGATACGGAGCCCCGAGTGACGGAGCTTCGGAGGGAGGCCAGAGATGCCCTCCGAGCGGAGATTAAGCGGGCGAAAGCCGCGGCTTATAAGGAGCTCATGGAGACGCTGGAGCGGGACCCATGGGGGCGGCCTTACCTTATGGTAAGAGGAAAGCTGCGCCCCCGGGCCCCGCCGTTGACCCAGGTTCTCCAGACAGCTCTGCTCGGTGGAGTGGTCGAGTCCCTGTTCCCGGCGCGAGCGGAACACGTTCCGCCGCAGATGACTCCGCCACCTCGGTCGCCTATGGCGCCCAGTGTGGTAGTTGACGACGAAGTCCCCGAGGTCACTTGGGTAGAACTGGAGCTGGCGGTGCCAAGAAGAGCACCGCCCCGGGACCCGACGGCATTCCAGGCCGCGCGTGGGTCCTAGCTCTGGGAGAAGACGGTCTCGAACCCCGACGGAGAGGGTTCCTCAGCGCATGTTTGGAGCGGGGCCAGTTTCGGAAGATGTGGAAGACGGGGAAACTGGTCCTCATCCGAAAGGAGGGTCGCCACCACCTGGTTCCAGTCTCATAGTGGGAGGCACTCTCATCGGCATCAAGCCCCAGATGAAATATCTGGGGCTCGTGCTCGACGGCCGGTGGGACTTCGGGAAGCACTTCCGAAGTCTGGGCCCCAAATTGGTGGGCACAGCCAACGCTCTGGCGCGGCTACTGCCTGACCTGAGGGGCCCGGAGGACTCCTGCAGGAGACTCTACGCGGGTGTCGTGCGGTCCATGGCCCTGTACGGGTGTCCCGTGTGGGCGGACACCCTGAATGATCGGCACATGCTCCTGCTGCAGCGTCCGCAGCAGAAGTTGGCGTACCGCATCATAAGGGGGTACCGCACGATATCCTTCAACGCGGCGAGTCTCCTCGCCGGATCGCCACCATGGATCCTGGAAGCGAGATCCCTTTCGGCGCTATACCGGTTCCGAAAGGCGGCGCGGGAGCGGGGTCACGATCCCGAGCCCGAAGAAATTCGGGCCGTGAGATCCCGGCTCCACAGGGAAATGGTGGCGGAATGGGAGCTACGACTTGGGCGACCAGGCGCAGGGCGCGCCGTAGTAGCGGCGGTAAGACCCATCATGGGGGAGTGGCTAGAGAGGCCACACGGCAGCCTCTCGTACCGTCTGACGCAGATGATCACCGAGCACGGGTGCTTCGGAAAGTATCTGCGTCAGATGGAGAAAGAGCCAACGTCCGAGTGCCATCACTGCAACGCGAGCGAGGACTCAGGTCCGCACACGCTCACCGAGTGCACACCTGCGTCACCTTCTGCGAGCAAGTAATGCTCGTGAAGGAGGAGGCGGGGCGGGAGCGGCAGCGGGAGCGACGAAGGATCGCAAGCCAAGCTGCCCGCGTACGAAGGCAACTCGGGCGTCGGAGGTTGATGAACGACCTCCGCCCCCCATGAGCGCCGGCCTGGGGGTGACAGGTGGAGCCGCCTGTCACCCTGGCAGAAGCAGGCCGCGGCGGTGGCGCGCCCAGCGCGCCTCCCCGTTTCCGGGGTCGAGTTGGGGACTCTTTACCCCACACCCGAGACGAGGGCCAGATCGTGAGAGATGGCCCTGGGTCGGCCGGGGTGCGAGGGATATGCCTGTCAACCTCACCTTCGGCAACCAAAACGACCCACAGGCGGCGTGCGTTTTAGTCGGTTCGAGTCCGACATAACCTCCTCCACCGGCTCCGGTGGGGAGGTATCCGTGGGGATTCTGCGCACGTATAAAAAAAAAAAAGTGCCACCATTGTAACATTACTTAGGATATGTGACTATGGTGACCCTATTTCCTGAGAATTTGCTTTTAGCTTACCATCAGGCGAGGTGAAGTCAAATTGACCTGTCTTACCTAGATAAAAAAAAACATTCTCATAAAATTGTGAATATTTTTTTCACGAAAATTCGTAAGAAATAAAGTATTCAATAATGTAACCAATTATTTCCGTAAGTTCTTAACAGAAGACGTAGCCAAACATTCAAAATAAAAATATAGTATAGTTTATGATTTAACACATTTATCAAGATCAAGAAAAAAAATCAGGTTATTAAAAATGTATAGCTAATAAAAATTATATCAAGATTTAAAAAAAGATTTATCAACATAGATTTTCTGGTAATAAGTATATTTAGTCTACTAGAAACCTACAGGTATACCGAACGTATACAGACCCGGCTAACGTTGTTGTATTGTGCCTTCTTGAGGGAATAGGCGTCACCCTTCAAGCGACGCTATATTTTCGACCTTACTCGTGGGAATAATATGAGCGAAGAAAATAAAAATAAAAATCTAAAATTGAACAACACGTCAAATATGGTACAGCAAACTTTATATAGAAGCATGTTTACCAAAGAGCGAAGTAATAGCCTACCAACATTGGCTCACTATGGAAATGAAATAAAAGGCCGAAACCAAAGTGAAGTAATGGAGCTAAGCCCAACTCCAGCTGCAGAAAATACCATGGCAAACCAAAATGATTGGCAAAATGACAGAATGCCACAAAGAAACAAGAAACGGAAGACTGAGAGCCAAATACACAGCAATAAACCTAAACTAGCCAAGAACATAACTGGAATACCTACACAAAACAGGTTTGATATCCTGCAATGCGACAATACAGAGAAAACTGTGAAAGAATACGTACCAAAGCCAGAACCGATTTTTATAACTGGAGTCATTGACATAACGGCCTTGAAAAAAACTGTCAATTCACTGGTGGATCAACAAATGTACACTCTAAAGACACTAAAATCAGGCCATGTGGTAAAACTAATGCCAAGTGATATAGCAACATATAAATTATTAAGAGAAAACTTCACTGCCAAAAATATTGCGCATTACACATACCAACTTAAATGCGAGAGATCCTACAGAGTAATACTGAGAGGTTTGCACTCCACTGAAGATACCCAAAACATAAAGGAACAAATTGATGCACAGGGTCATGAAGTTAGACAGGTGGTAAACGTGAAGCATAGAGTCACCAAAAATCCACTACCATTATTTTATGTGGATCTTGAACCACACCCAAATAATAAGGATATTTTTAATATCAAATACCTCAACCAAATGAAGGTAACTATAGAAGCCCCACACAAAAAGAAAGAAATCATGCAGTGTAAAAGGTGTCAGAGATTTGGTCACTCCAAAAATCAGTGCTGCCGTCCCTTCAGATGTGTGAAATGTGGAAATGATCATCCCACCTCCACATGCAGTAAGACGCCCGAAACTGAGGCTACGTGTGCAAATTGCCAAGAAAAGCATCCTGCCAGCTACAAAGGCTGCATAAAATATAAGGAGTACAGAGAAAAGATACTTAAGATAAAACCCAAGACCAAGGAGACCAACACAAATATAGAACCAGCACAGCAAAATAAAACAGTCATAAGGCAACAATCGACAATTACTCAACCTAAACAAAAAAGCTACGCAAAGATAGCAGCAATCCCCAAAACAACAAACCAAGACAACGAACTAACACATACTTTAGACACAATGTTTGAAAGACTACAACAATTCATGTCAGACATGATAGACAAAATGATGGACCGCATGCTCCAGCTTATCGCAAGTCTAGCTGTAAAGGCCTGACCAATTTGCGAATAATCATATGGAACGCCAACGGCTTGACGGAACGTCGTCAAGAACTACTTGTATTCCTACAAATGCAAAATATAGACATAGCTCTGATATCGGAAACAAGATTCACCGAAAGGACCCACATCTCTTTTAGAAATTACAAAATGTACACAACCAACCACCCGTCGGGTAATAGTCACGGAGGGTCGGCTATAATCATAAAAGAAAATATAAAACACTACACTCTCGAGGAATTTCGCACTGACAAAATACAGGCTACATCAATTAGAATTCAATCGAAGAACAATGCTGAGACTACGATATCTGCTGTCTACTGCCCACCTCGACACAAAATAACAGAAGAAGATTTTAACTTCTACTTCTCCCGCTTGGGCTCTCGATACATATGTGGCGGGGATTGGAACGCAAAACATACTTACTGGGGCTCAAGAATAATATCTCCTAGAGGCAGACAACTATACAAAACCATCACAAAATGTCAAATGGAATGCATGTCACAGGGAAAGCCAACGCATTGGCCTACTGACCCACATAAAATCCCCGATGTGATAGACTTCTTTATTGTAAGAAATATTAGCCGTAACTATATGACCACTCAATCCTATACCGATCTGTCATCAGACCACACACCGGTGAGACTAGATCTAAATTCACATATAGTGCTACGTGAGCCTTCGTCTAAGATGTATAACAAACATACAAATTGGGAATTATATCAGAATATTATCACATTCGAGATAAAGCTACAAAACCCAGTGGTGACAACATGTGATATAGATAGAGAGATAGAAAATTTTAACAGAGTTATACACACTGCAGCTTGTAAATCAACTAAACCACGGAAAAGAGTGGGCCCGGAACAAAATGAATACCCCAAATCAATTAAAGACAAAATAAAGGAACGGCGCAATCTCAGAAAAATCTGGCAACATACCAGATACCCCAGAGACAAAACAGCTTTCAATAGATGCTCTGAAGAACTTAAATGCATGACCAAGGAATTTATTAATTCAAATGTACAGTCGTATCTCTCTGGTCTGACTCCGACTGCAGATACAAACTATTCGCTCTGGAAAGCCACAAGTAAAATTAAACGGCCAAATAATCACATCCCTCCAATCAAAAACTCTAATGCTAGATGGGCAAGATCAGACTCAGAAAAAGCGGCTGTCTTTTCAGATCATCTGGGTATAGTCTTTTCGCCTTTTCCTGAGGCAATCTCGGGACAGAGCGCAATGATTAAAGAAAATTTATCGAGTGCACTTCAAATGTGCCTACCACTTAAAAACACATATCCAGCTGAGATAGTCAAAGAAGTAAGGAGTCTACAAGAGGGAAAATCACCAGGCTACGACTGCATAGATGCGACCCTTCTGAAGAAACTACCGAAAAAGGGTATTATGGCGCTCGTCAAGATATTTAACGCCTGCCTGCGCATGTCTTATTTCCCTGGACAATGGAAGACAGCTCAAATACTAATGTTTCTCAAACCTGGCAAAGTACCCCAAGATGTTTCCTCATATAGACCCATTAGCCTCCTGGCAGTAACAGGAAAACTCCTCGAAAAAGTTATATTAAACAGAATTAAAGAACACCTTGTAGATATCATACCGAGTCATCAGTTTGGTTTCAGAGAAAACCATGGCACAATCGAACAAGTGCATAGAATTGTCGATGTTATAAGTGGATCGCTTGAGAGGGGGGAGTTCTGCTCAGCAGTGTTCCTAGACATCAGCCAGGCGTTTGATAGGGTATGGCACGAAGGATTGCTTTACAAAATCAAGAAGTTGCTACCGCACTCCTTCTTTCTAATTCTAAAGTCATATCTAGACAAACGCTGCTTTGAAGTGAGAGTTGGAGATGATGTGTCAAATCTAAAAGAAATAAAGTCAGGAGTACCCCAGGGCAGCATACTTGGACCTACCCTCTATACTATCTACACATCTGATATCCCGATAATGAACGAAACCAAAGTGGCAACCTATGCTGACGACACAGCCCTATTGGCTACCCATCGTAATCCTGGTGCAGCATCAAGGCTGTTACAATTGCACTTGGATAGTCTTGAAGTATGGCTTAAAACTTGGAGGATAAAAGCTAACCAGGCCAAATCGGTACATGTAACCTTCACACTAAAAAAGGACAGCTGCCCACCAGTTATGCTGAACAAAGAAATAATTCCCCAAGCAGAGCACGCAAAATACCTGGGCATGCACCTTGATCGAAGGCTGACATGGCAAAAACATATTTGGACGAAGAGAAAGCAATTGGATACCAAATTGCGCAATATGTACTGGATTATTGGAAGACATTCACAGCTAAATGCAAACAGCAAAATCACCGTTTACAAGGCCATTCTGAAGCCAATATGGACGTACGGTATCCAACTGTGGGGTACAGCCAGCAATAGCAATATAGACATACTAGAGAGATTCCAAACCAAGACACTGAGAGCTATACTTAACATCCCACAATATATTGCTAATAAATATATCTACAACGATACAAAGCTCGATACTGTTCGCCAAGAAATCACTAAACATAGTGCAAAATATCAAAAGAGACTGATAAACCACAAAAATCAACTAGCCATGGAACTCGGTGGTGACGGCAGCACCAAGTTTAGAAGGCTGAAAAGAAATGACGTTCCAAGTCTTGTAGAAAGATTTACCTGCTCAGAGCGAGGAAGCTCTATGTAACAAGGACAAAAGGATGCGTTGTGTCAACCAAACTAGTGGCTTATTGTGTAGACAGATCGCCACAAATGCAAAATAAACAAAAAAAAAAAAAAAAAAAAAGGTATCCAGTATACTGAATATTCTTATATGCTTGTCTGCCACCTAAGTGGTATGAAAGAAGACCAAATTAGAAGCTATACAAAATTAATTTAATAAGTGCCTACAAGTACATAATTAATTTGCTTTTTATCATACAGAATAATTGAGTTCTGTTAATTACCTCATGAGATGGGAACTGATATAGTATGTTCTTGTACAATAAACGACAAAAGTGGCTTTCAAAAACCTTTCATAGAATAATAAAGAAAACATGAAATAAAATTAATTTCTTCCTTGAGGATTATAAAACTATTTAAAGCAAATGTAAATTATTGATAGGTATAAGTATTTCAATATTAAATAAATATTCCATTTATAAATATTCTAGTAGGTAGGTATTAAGCAACTTTTTCAATATAAGTTATTTCAGTATAAACAATAGTACGAATATGATAGATCAACTATCGTAATATGAAACACGGTATTATAAGAATATGTTAGTAATGGTGTTTATTCTTTTTCAGGTACATTTTTCTGCATATCCGTGCTCAGTAAGAGATTCAACGTAGAAGATAGTGCTATTGGTGCTCTAGCAGGTGCAAGCAGGATAGCTAGTTGTTTCATGTTTGCGTTCGCACCAACAAGACCTTGGTACTATGTAGCACCACTATTGAATATCTTCAGTCACACAGGTCTAACGGCAGTTAGGTCGATAGCAACCAAAAGTGTTCCGAGTGAAGAAGTGGGTAGGTACACAATATTTTTAATATGTTTGTATTTCTACTTCTAAAAACCACTTTGCTAGGATAAGCTAATCGAAACGAGGTACCGCCTTTTTAAGAAGCAACTTCTATCTTTGATATGTGTAATACCAGACAATCTAAATTCTCGGGACAAAATGGATGAATCAAACTTCAAAAACAAATCAACAAACGTAATGAATTTTACATTTTCGTGCATACACTTAATTGTTGATAATCTTAAATTGAATTGAGACTTTCTTAGACGTTAGGTATATACTTTGAATTTGGATATTATTATAAGAAGTCGCGTGGTTTCCGGCAGAGTAGAATTTGTTCCACCTTATCTCTTCCCATGCGGTGTCGTACAAGGTGACTTAGGGATAGGGCTGTTTAACACCTGACAGATATATGCAGCCCAGACTCAGCTTCAGATGCATGGTTTGAGTCAATAATAGTGTCCGGAAGACGGCAATAGGCTCACCCCCTATTACGTGCGACCGAATTTTAAGATCGGTGAAATGTGAGTGTTAATTCACCTCTGCCTTACACTCCGGGGATAAAGGCGTGATTTTATGTATGTATGTATAAATAAGTCAAGTCTATTACTGTCACGGAACGGATCCGGCCTTAAGGTGGCTTTACATAAATCCGAGGCCATGTTCTTTCATGGACCTCGGCGTTCGCCACCACCTGATTTCAGTCTCACAGTGGGAGGCACTCTCATCGGCATCAAGCCCCAGATGAAATATCTGGGGCTCGTGCTCGACGGCCGGTGGGACTTCTAGATGCATTTCCGAAGTCTGGGCCCCAAATTGGTGGACACAGTCAACGCCCTGGCGCGGCTACTGCCCAACCTGAGGGGCCCGGAAGACTCCTGCAGGAGACTCTACGCGGGTTTCGTGCGGTGCATGGCCCTGTACGGGTGTCCCGTGTGGGCAGACACCCTGAAAGACAGGCATATGCCCCTGCTGCGCGGTCCACAGCAGAAGATGGCCATCAGGTGCGGTACCGTGGGAATTTTGCGCAAGTAATAAAAAAGTATATTACTAGCATACCTATGCGGGCTAGGACTAGTACATTAATAATAAAATATAAAAGAAAATTTTACTTTTCACTTCCCACTAAAGTCCATAAAATAAATTATGCACATGATGTGTTTATAATATATCATTCAATCTATTTTTTTCTGTCACTCTGTTTGTGAACCTTTGTGAACCATAAGGTGAAACCGGTCAGGTTCATAATAAATATCGTGGAAAAGTACAAGTTGGCTATTAATATGTGTATAATTCAATCTATTATAACACCAAATTAGGAATTAACCTACAAATGACCACCGTCAACTTGTGCAATCAAAATTTTGTTTAATAAAATTGGACGCTATATTTTTTTTTTTGTTAATCTTAGAAGTCACAATTAAATATCAGAAACAATAGTGATACTACAATTGTGTCGCTTAACTTCAAACTCGGATAAATCCAATTCTGAGATTTTTTAAGATTTTGGTGTCAAAAGAAACGGAAAAAGAAATGCTTTTAAACAATTTCATCAGTTGTGTATAAATCCGTATGGTTCTTAAGAAAATAAACCGTTAAATCATAATATTTTATCTAAGTCAGATAGATCCATAAGACAGTTTTTTTCAAATGTAGTTTAGTCCATGAGAGCCAATCAGATAATTGCGTTTGTTCAACATGGCCGTCAGTCCACGTAAACTCTGCGACAGTAACACCGTTCACTCCCGCTTTTTATTGTTTCTTTTTATTATTTGGACAGTTCCCATGGATAATTTCATTAAAATTGTGTCACCAAGTAAGGCCCGCAAGCGACCTAATATAAAACTTCGCCGTAAGAAAGAGGAAAGAGCGAAAATTCGGTAAGTTTGAAATACCTATACCTCGCGTAGTTGGGAATCCTGGGTTGGCACTAGTGTTGTCCATAATCATTATCGATTATTATTATTTTGTTGTTCTACTGTTACAGAATGATTTGGATATGTAAGGATATAATATTGAGTACATTAATTATTATTTTCCGATCAGATTTGTGTAGGTATATACAGGATCATGTAAGTTTTAAAATATAAGTGGTTTGTGGAGTTGGTCGTTGATATGTTTTGCAATTTTGCTTATTTTTTATATGCACGTTATATAATTAAAAATACAATTGTTAACGTTCGAGAATATTTATTTATTTAAATGATATAATAAACTAACATTAATATTTTTATTAAATTTTAACTCTGAGGCAAATAATGTATGAATGAACTTCATTTTCAAAACAGTCTCTCGCATCGCATTTACCTTCGTTTTAAATTATTTCTGTCTTAAACTCCTTTTACTTTTGTTTGCATTATTTTTTGGTTGGTCATGCCTGGTCGCATTTTGTTACACTTAATAAATTTTAAAACTGAAGCTTTGATGTATTTTCAGATATTCAACCAATCAACCACCAATAAAATCGACATGTGGACATAAAACCAAAGCTTATCAATGTAGCAAACTTAACTCAAACGATATCTTATTCTTTAATAGAGCATTTTATGCAACAAATGATAAAATTAAATAGGACAATTTTATTTTAAAGCATGTCGTATCTTCTGCCATAAAAAGAAGACGCCCAAAGACTGGAAACAAACCAGGAAGGTTCATGGCTCTTAAATACTTCATTCGCAAGAAAAAAGACAAAGTATTGATCCCTGTTTGCAAAAAAGCGTTTTTAGGAGTTTTGAATTTAAAAAAGGGCAGAGTAGATGGTGTGGCAAAGCGTCATTATGTTACTGGCACAATGGCTGTCGAAAATCGTGGGGGAGATAAAAAAACGCACACATATCGTTCACGCAAAGAAGCTGTTGAAAAGTATGTTCAGACTTTGCAGCCTTTAGAAATTCACTACTGCCGGGACAAAGTTCGGCAACGGCAATATTTACATCCAGAGTTAAATATAAAAAGGTTATGGAAAATGTACTCTGATGAAGCACTGCCTGGCTTTTCAGTTAGTTTCAGTTTATTCCGCAAAATTTTTGTAACAAGATTTAATATTGGATTTGGAAGTCCTAGGCAAGACGTGTGTTCCAACTGAGGGAAAAAATAAAAGTCGAAAAAAATGATAGTGAAAAAGTTAGACTTATGACGGAATTGAGGATTCATAAGCTTCGTGCAAAGGCATTTTTTGAACTCCTCCAAAAAGAAGAAGATAACGAGATACTGTTATCTTTTGACTGTCAAAAAAATCTACCACTGCCCAAAATACCCGACATTTTTTTCTGTCAGCAGACCGTGTATTTGCGTTAACTGAAAAAAAAATCAGGAAAATGGAAACAATATTAACTCCCGAAGACTACATGGATATCCTAAAAGAACACGCAACGATTTTGTGTTTAGGAACGGACATTCCGATATTTGATTTTAAGACACAAAGCAGAAATGTATTGAAGTCGACCCCAATGCTTTCATTTTCAAATAACAAAATGTAAAAGATTTATCATAACTTTACATAGAGGAGAAGTCCGAATTCGTGGTGAAATATCTTACTTTTCTGATACAGGTATTCATAAACAAAATTGACATTCTTATTTATTTATTATCTGTAAATTTGTATCTACTTGACAAGAGGTTTATCGCATTTTACTAACTAGGTAATTCGTTTGTAAATATGCCGTTCTTTTTTTAATAATGAATTTAATTTCAGGTGCTGCTAAAATAATCGTTTGAAAATTTTAGTCCAGAGAGACTGCCAATTGGAGTTCCAGTAAATGAAGCAAAACTGAGTGATGTTCGCAATTTGCTGGAAACGCACTTTGGCCAAGAGTGGGCATCATTGGTGGAATTGAAATATTATAAAAAAGTGCTTAACAGTGAGAACGTGATAGACCAATGCACGAAGAAGAAATTGAAGAGGATGATTCGGAAGAAATATTGAATTTTGTTTAAAATGATTAAATTAGATACCTCCTATTTTTGTAAAATAAAACTATATTTCCTTATTTTGTTTGTATTATTTTAGTTTTATTCAGTTAGCTGCTACAAATTAACAGTCGATAGTATACCGTGACTTCGCCACTACCACATCCCTAGTTCTAATTGTGGTTTTTCAAATCCAGATAAATCCGAATCCATTAAATCAAAATTCTATAAATCCACACTGAGTTTTTTCAAAGATAGATAAATTGCATTCCATTATATCAAATGAAGGTAAATCCAACTTAAATATTAAATTTTTGTAAGAATGAGTGATTTAAATACAGAATTGGCTAAACAGGATCGTTTTCTTCAATAATGTTGCCATAATAAAAAAATACTGTGTTTTAATTCATGAAATTAAGACTATTAACACTTTTTCTTAAATATCTCCTAACAGGGTAGAGTGGATTTATCCGAGTTTGAAGTTAAGCGACACAATTAATGAATAATTTTGAGCTTTTTAATTCAAATTTAAATTCATTCGAAATGTGCTAGTTCACGTCAAGATATGCACAAATAATAGTTGAGGCCCAAAAACGCTTCCTTGAAGCACTCCATTCACTTTGTGTGACTTTACACCAGGCATAGTGTTAATTTTTTATTTATTAAAGCCCCAAATGGTAGATAATACCCATATGAAGTTTAAATGATTCATAATTTACTTCAGATGCTGAAACTTATACATTTTAATTTAAAAAAGGAACTGCTCCAATTCTAACATTTGTTTATTATTATTTAATATTAAAATTAATAACAAAATGCTCTAGACAGGTCGACTTTCTTAAAAATGTAACCTTCCGTATTCAAAAAGTTAATAAATTCTACAGTGACGTCTATACAAGGCAACATAATATTGGAAGTTATCTTAAAAGCATGAACATTCCTTAGCCGGCAAACAGGTACTCATAATAATGGTAAATTAAGTATAGAATGCATTTTAAAGTATTGAACCTTTATCTTCTGTCTCGTAGTAAGTACCTATTTTCTTTTATCAATCAATGTCGTTTGGGTACTTTTACCTTTCAACAGTCGATGTCTCTCAGACTGGTTAAATTTTAATGACGTGATAAGTGATAAGGAACATACTTTCTATTTTTGTATTGGTGGAATCGAGTCTTGTACCTTCGGTTATATTGAGTATTTTTGTACAATATGGGACAAAAAAAGTAAATCATCTATTTGAAACTTTGAAAAGAACAGATATTCTCTTGAAATTTAAATTATTAAACGCATCTACGTATACTACAAAGCTTTATTGTTATTTTTGTCATTTTGCGTTGTTATTTTCATTCACCAATAATTACTATCTATCACGCGGTTTTCGCTTTAAATCATAGACAAAAGGACTAGTAAATTGCTACACTTTATTATTTATAGAAAAGGTATTTTAGCAGACGGTGATTAGGTATAGTCAGCATCAGACCAATCTTGATGAACAAATTACTCAAGATGATCTTAATGCCTTGGTTCCTGTTGAGTGATTGTTCTGATATTTGGTATACATCTTCTGTTCGGACAATAATACAATTTGAATCAATAAAACAGTTTGATTTGTTCATAATACCTTGGTTCATTACCCGACATTCAAAAAGGAGGAGGTTTCCTATTCGATCGGTATCTTTTTATTATTATTATATATGTATTGTACATCGATTACTCTTTGACTTATGATCCAATTTACGTGATTATTTTTAAGTTCGATGCAGAATAGTTGCAATTTGGTACCATAAACTTCAAAAACTTAAACTTTAAATTAACATAATAAACATAAGAGAAAAGATACTGAAATAACAGATTTACTGATCTGTTAGAATTCGGTGCCTACCTTATTTGTTGTGCCTGCACTATTATGACGCAATCAATTGAAATAATATGGCTTCTCAGACTAGGCAGAACAATAAATCTGTAAATTCAGTAAATTTTCTCTGATCTTTATTATGCTATTTTATGGTTTCTAGTTTTTGAAGTCGGTGTTTTTAAACGTATTTTTTTTTGGGAATAGAGATTTTCGGAGTTCGGATAACATATCTGTAGTTTGTAATATATCATTGTTTTATATAGGATTAATTAATCTACGTCTTTACGCAAGTTAATTATGTGTTAATTATGTATTCTTTATAACAAAAAACCACGGAAACGGACCATTTAATTTATCCGTAAGCAAAATAACAAAGATACACTGAATAAATGACGTGGTCAAATGGCCTATAAAACGTTACGGCTAGGTAAGAGAGAATTTGCGAAAAGGACATGAATTTATATGAGCTGAAAAGCCTATTTGAAGGATTAGCAACTGTTGATATTTGATATTTGCTTTTCCCTGTTATAAACTTTGTTGCAGAACTATTTTGCCGTCCGTGTTTTGTCTTTGATGATCTGAAAACTGTCCAAAAAATACTTAACATTTGGTTAGGTTTGAGATCATTACGAATAATCAAAGGAAGAGATCACAGAACCTCTAGATATCAACAAGATCTAGTACAGTCAGCTCAGATCTATCTTGTTGAACAAAGTACTCAGAATTATCTTTATGCCTAGATTTTTCTAGAATGATCTGGTACACACCTTTAGTTCGGACAATAATACAATTTAAAGCAATAAAATAGTCTGATTTATTTATATCTATTTAATAAAAATATTAAGAGCATTTATAGACTACGTCATCCACATTTTGATATTCTATGGTGGTAATAATGATACTTCTTCGTAATAATATCTTTTGCATTAAAAGCGAATAACTGAAAAGAGTTTTATATTGTTTTCCAAATTGGTCAGATTATAGTGCGATAAAATATTTTAGCAATTTTCATTTCATTTTATTGTCTTTATTATCTCAAGGCTCTAGACATGCCAATAAACTGATATACCTTGGTATGTACTAGTAAAACTTATTTAACGTTTCGAATATTTTTATTGATTTGCAGACGTCGTTATTTTAAAGAAGTCTATTATTTATTTATGTTTTTTATTCTTTCTTCTTCTTCGGCGTCGGCTTGTAGTCAGATAATGGTTGTTTTTTACGCGGCATCCTAATATTTTTCTTGTCAAAAACGGCCTTAGTCACTTTGAAGACTACCAGAAACTATGAACCTGCCGAAACGTTTGGACCGTGGGTTCCAAGCACCCGCAATCTCTTCAGGAAGATTGCGAAGCGTATGGTCGAGGCTTCTCGTGACCAGAATGCTGCCAGTCTTCTGAGAATGATGCGATGCGAAGAAATTCCAGGAAGCATTATAACTTTTACTTACACGTAGCTTTAGTTTTATTAAGGCCTATATTGTAACTAGATCTGAGGATATATTGTATTCTAGAAGACAGCTTTGTCGATTTCCAACACTGAATGTTGTACTGAAATACGGGCCTAAAACATAAAGGCAAAGGTGGATAAATAAAATTTTTCAATTATGTTTTTAGTTATAAGTATCGTACAAACACTCTCTGGGTCGGCCGGGGTGCGAGGAATATGCCTCCGGCAATCTCACCACCAGCAACTTACAACCCTCAAACGGCGTGCGTTTTAGTCGGTTCGAGTCTGACATAACCTCTTCCACTGCCTCTGGTGGGGGAAGGGGGGCATCCAGGGGAATTTTTCGTACGATAAAAAAAAAGTATTATAGGTACACTCATGTACGTTTTTAGGGGAAGTTCTCAGGGAAAAAAAAAGTTTTTAAAGTATAAATATACAGTTATTTTTTTATTTGTACCTGTAGATTATAGAATATTATTATTATTATTATTCACTCTATATATTAAAGTTTATATTTATTCATTTTGTAAGTAAACTAATACTCACTAAACTTAATAGTTTAATTTAACGATTCTTTTTACGATGTTATTTTTGCAATAGAGAGGATAATATACAATGAAACAAAAAGAAGCCCAAGGTTGAATGAACTGGTTTTAAGTATGTCTTCAACATTGAATAAATTAGTTACTACATTATCTAAAGTGAACAATAAAATTTCAAGAAAACTGTTGTAATGTACAACTTCAAAATTATTGCACGACATGTTTTAATTATTATGAGTCATATACAGTGGAAAAGTACTTAGACTGGAAAGCCGACTGAGTAGGGAAAAAGGCTTAGAGAATGTTGATACAGTGGAAAAGTACTCCTGCGTTGCGATCTGCAAGAAAAGTACGATAAGGTTGTTTGTTATTTTGACAGTCATCTTAGGTTGGCTGAGACTTTTAGCAATTTCAAATATTATTAATTTAATGCAAATAAATAACAACAAATTATATCTATGTATTTAGATGGACATGATCATTTATACAACGGTTATAAGAAGAAAAGAAGACAAATTAGTCGCGATTAATTCCATTAAAACTTAACGTATAGGTTTGAGCTATATATATCTGTCTGATGTTAAACAGCTCTATTCTTTAGTCGCCTTGTACGATACTACATAGAAAGAGATAGGGTGGCCCAAACTCTACTCTGCCGCGAACCACGCGGCATAATAGATAATATCATATAAAATATTATAAATCCAAAATAGTAAAAATCTATACTATTGTTATAAAGAGGTAAAGTTTGTGACCTTGTAGCATTGATAATGATTGTAATTAAAGTAACCGTTGTAGGGGAGGTAGGTATACCTGGTAGGGCGTCGGAGGTCGATGAATGACCTCCGCCCCCATGAGCGTAGGCCTGGGGGTGACGGGTGGAGCCGCCTGTCACCCTGGCAGAAGCAAACCGCGGCGGCGGAGCGCCTCACGCGCCTCCCCATTTCCGGAGACGAGTTGGTGACTCTGTAGTCCCCATACCCGAGGAGAGGGCCAGATCGTGAGAGATGGCCCTAGATCGGCCGGGGTGCGAGGGATATGCCTGTCAACCTCACCTTCGGCAACCAAAAACAACCCACAGGCGCCGTGCGTTTTTGTCGATTCGAGCCCGACATAACCTCCGGCTCCGGTGAGGGGTTATCCGTGGGGATTTTGCGCACGTAATAAAAAAAAGGTTTACCTGCCAAGCTCACTTCTACTTATATAAACGGAGTTAAACTATGGATCTACTGAACATATTTTGAAGATAGAAAACCACATTATTTGCAAGTGCCCGGCCTCGGAAAGCACGTTAAGCCTATGGTCCCGGTTCATCTATGGCAGTCGTTACGGGTAGTTAGAGCTCTAAAAATTCCATCAACTTGTCTAGCTGCAATTCTTCGATATCACCTTTGGGTTGCTTCACGGAAAATATCGAAGTTCAGCCAAATCCGCTGTTAATCTGGATAGAGGACTCCAGACCCCGAGTTCACTTCGGATTCGCCTAGGATGAAGCCGAAGATTATTTGCCATATATCATCACAATATTTGGGAGGGCCAGAAGGAACGGATTCTGAAGTCCCGGCAGCAGCTAGTAATAAATAAATCGCGGTAGAATCCATTAATAATGAGTTTATTTCCACAAGAGATATTCGGGATAAACTTCCGAGTCTTAATATTACTAGGACTAATAATTTAATGACTAGGAAATAGTTTCTCATGACTCTTTTGGCACTTTGTAACTCTGGACATCTCAACAGATTCACCAAGAAATAAATTCTTTTATTTTGTTCCAGCTAAACTGAGCGCTCTCATGGGCGTGACAGAGGCGATAGCTCCATCAATATACATGCCTTCAACTAGTTTTATATACATGATGACGATGGACAGCTTCCCAGGTGCCTTCTATATGTTTGATGTGGCACTGACTCTCGTTGCTTTAGGATTATTCGCGTAAGTTGCAAAAAAATTCAAATATTTTGGATATAATTTATTAACACTAATGTTCGCTCTGTATGTTGGCAAATACAGTGGCTAACACGTTGGCCAACAGCTGTTGGCAAATGTGTAAAGCGGGGATTTGTGCTATTATTGAAGTTGGCCGAGAGGATGTGTTGGCAAACGTGTTCGCCACTGTCTTCGCCAACTTGTAAAGCAGATGTAAAACAAATCAGAATTGGATTAAAATAGATAGATAGTCAAATTATAAAAAAAATTGATTGATGATTTATTTGAAACAAACATTGCTAATGTTTAGTTTGAAACAATAATTTGCTGCATCCCTTTTAAGGTTAACATCCTTGTTACAACCTTGTTGTTTATCATTAGCGAATCAAGATCTCACTAAAATATTAAAACAAACTCATGATGAAAATGACAAACAAAGAAATGACAAACAAAGAAATGCCCAAACATCACAAGTGCTTAAAAATGAGCATTGACATAAATTAGTTTATTATGTTTAAGGGGTTAACAGCAGAGATAGTCTGTATAATCACTTTTATCTTCATTATAAATCTTATATGCTATATCAAAGTCTTGTACATACGGACTAGCCATTAAACACACAATTAGTGTTAGAAGAATGAGTTACCTTGGAAGCATTTACCTTAGTCTATGAATTAAGAAATCCTATAGATAGTATAAATGATTTAATTATGTATTTAGTTTCGACCCTGAAGGATGGACACTTTCACCAATTATATTATTTGATCATACATATTCGGGAGAGTATATTGTTATCAAGCTGTGGAATGTACTCCCTTCTGCGGTTTTCCCAAGTACCTTACAACAGGGGGTTCTTCAAGAGGGGCATTAGAAGGTTTCTTTAGGTTCGGCAGCACGAGTGAAACGCTCGTTATGTGTTGCACACATCCAAAGGCCACGGTAACCACTTTCCATCAGTTGAGTCGTGTGCTTGTATTCCACCTGTGGTATAAAAAAATTATACATTTTTTCATAGCTGTATTTTTACTATAAAAAGCAAAGGGATGGCTTTGATTATTGACTGTAGGATACCACAAAAATAGATGAGCGATTTATGTATTTCACTTCGCTAGAATCCGGCATTTATAGTACAAGAACACAATTAATTCAAATTCAGTAACTAAATTCTCAATACTTGGGTTCTGGCTAACCAATTTTAGATTCCACTGCTTGAGTCTTCCATCTCCCCAATTCCATCAACACTTTTGGAAATATGTTACCGTCACGTCAAAATTACAATAAAGAATTCAATTTCACAGGTTCATTTACATGCTCGTGAAACGGAGAAGCAAGGTCATTCCGGGCACAAGCCAAAAAGATGAATACGCCAAATCGAATGAAGTGTCACGGTTTTGAAGATACTTATTGAAATGTATAGACTCACTATGATCTGAATGAATGATAATATCAAAACCATTTGCCATAGTACATGCCATTAAAGTAATTAGTCAAAATATTGGTTATGATTATTTTTAAGAATACGGTGACGTATTTTGTTTTTTGAGTTGACTGAAACATATGGTATAATTATAAGTGTATTCGTATTCCTGTCATTATCTTCAAATCCTTTATGATCTGCTACTGATGTGCAATATAAAAATAGATATTTTTTGTCTTTTGATTCATATTGTGTAAACATATTATATTTTAATGAAAAATTAAAGAAATTTTAAGAGAAGTACTTAAGTAAATATATGATACTACATGTGTTGCTCTTGGTAGCTCATGAGTTGAAAATGTGTGTATTATTTTACCTGATGTGAATTTCCCAAGTGACTACAATATATGGGGTTCTAAAAGAAGGGTATTAGAAGGTTTATTCAGGGTTGGCAGCACGAAAATAATGCTCCAGGTGTTGCATAAATCCATAGGTGGCAATAACTTCCCATCAGGTGGGCAGTGTGTTGCCACCTAAATAGTATAAAACAAATCAGTTTCACAAATTTCAAAGAGGCATAATATTAGCCAACGGCTAGAGTAAATACGGTTCGAGTATGATGATGTCAAATGATCGATACAATAGCTTAGTGTCATACAATGTCATAAATGATAGGTAGAATGGTCTAAAGAACATTTTAGCATTATATCTCAAAGCGTCGGCAATTGAAGGAATCAAGATCGCGAATCAAGAAATCCTAGTCATTACACTAATGACATAAACGCACTCCTAGCACAAGTTGCTCAACCTAGTACAACTGATAACGCTAGTAATTTTGGATACTAATAATCTTAAAAAAAAATCACATTCATTTCTACCGCAATCTAAAATCACGTAAATAAAATTATGTGTAAGATTTGCTAATATTTTGGTCGACATTATTCTGAATTACTCGCAGCGTTCTCATTTCAGTCTCTTAAGGACTGTATTGCGACAAAAGGAACGTAACTGTTCTTGCTGATGGCTATCATTTTCCTGTGAATATTTAATATTAGGTAACAAGTAACAGAGAATAAAATTTTCTAGATAGCTAGAATATGGTAGAATAGAATAATATTTTCCCATCGTCATCCTCTGAACCTTCTTCCCAACTCAGTTGTGATTAGCGTCCTGTTTTATTGCGATGTGGTTGAGCTTCGTTATTTTTTTTCAAGCGACTGCAAACAGACTTCCACAACCAATTGGTGATAGGTATCGAAGTTCTGTAGTTAGACTAGTCGTCGGATTTTTTAGGGCCCGATTTCCCGTAACTACATAGGGACATAAATGGGGCCATACATGCTTCCAAAACCTATTTCACTGTTGTCATGGGGGACGCGAGACTGAACGAACGAAGTGATGGGAGTTGAGAGTGGGGCCTTTTGGATATGCGGAGCGAAATGACCAGGGCCACATGCTGGTGGACTTTATGGAGGAAGAGGGTCTCTTCGCGATGAACTCTTTCCTCAAAAAGCCACCCCAGAGAAAGAGGAACTGGTTAAGCCCGGCTAACATGGCATACGAGATTGACTACATCTTGACGACAAAGAGGCAAATATTCAATTATGTCTCTGTGATCAGCCGTGTAAAAGCAGGTAGCGATCACTGTATCGTAAGGGGCATATTGAATATTAAGCCTAGACTTGAAAGGTCACGTCTGAAGAAGTCAACCCTCAGATCGTCACATGCTGACGTCCAGGACTCCGAGTGCTTTAAACTTGAACTATCCAATCGTTTCGATTGTGTACAGGATCACGTTTCAGTGGACGAGGTAAACAACGCGCTGATAGAAGCTGTCCAAACGGTGGGATCTAAACTCTTTGGGTCTCGCCGCGAGTACAGATGGCCGATGAAGTAAAAAACTTCTGGAATGGCGACCGCGTATAGGCAAACGTAGCGAAGGGGGCCCAACGGCTAGGTGGAATTACGACCTCATCAAGATCACCGGAAGCGCTGGATGCGGGTTGCTTTAGATCGGTCATTCTGGAAGTCCATGGGAGGGGCCTATGTTCAGCAGTGGACTGTGTGTGGCAGATATGAAGATAATGACTGCCATAGATGTTCGTACGGCAACCGAGACTGATGGCTTGACGTGTTCTTCGAAGCACGGAAACACCATACAAATATTTGCACTGAGCTGGATTTTAACCTTCCTATGAAGCATTCATATGCCTCCATGCCACAGAGGTTGTCAGCACATTATGCTAGCATACAGGCATGCCTCCCAGTTTGGTAGGCTGAGTCCATATGAATCCACGTGCTAAGACTCTGGCATACACATACGCGATTTTGCAAAAAAAGAGAGCAAGACGCGTAATAAAACATGTTTTGTATTATGATTAATAGGCAACATACCTACGCTCGAGGGAACCCCTGTCAAATAGGTGTACATTGTACAGTACCCTAATTATTATGACGATGATGGATCAACGCCATAACAGTAGGATCTTTGAACTCGTTACTTAATAGTAAGCTCGTAAATATTGTAGGTACCTATTTATAGAATAGAATAGAAACAGTCATTACTAAGTACACAGAGTAAAATCAAATGTATAATTATGATTTTTAATACACAGTTAAAAAATATTATTTAAGAACTCTTTTTTAAATATATGTTACGTCAATTTGACTTCACTTTATTGTGAATTGTGAACTTTTAAGTTCTGTCATTACTTAATTATGACCAAAAACGAAGGGTAGCCAACATATATGCGAGCGAAGTAGTAAGCGTCAGCTAGTTATTCACTAATATTAGTTTAGATGTTTTACCTCAGATATCCATCAAAGTCAAGTATTTACTTATTGATAATAAACCGTCATCGTATATTTGTTAATGAGTAATTCGTTGCATTTACCAGAACACAATATAAACATACATTGTGTTTATTGTATACTTACTTAAGCTTCTATATCCCAGATGTGTCCCCAATAATAAGGTAAGCCAGGTAAGTTATAATTATTTTAGCTCACTACTCACTTGATGGAAAGTGGTTACCGTATCCTATGGACGTGTGAGCTCTGGTTACCCTACTTACAATTCTCAGCATTCTTAACATATTGAGACTCTTTCTTGCCATGGAAGGTCTGGTTGTCATTTGAACTTTTATGGCGGTCGTTATGGATAGTTGGAACCTTAAAATGTCCACCAACAGTCTAACTAATGAATTGTCATGCCAAAACAAATAGGGAACCCTGTCCTTCAAGGTGTAAGCTTTGGCCACAACTGGGTAATACTATGAAGATGATATTGTTATCAATGTACATACAATGGTATGTATTCACAAGATTTTTTTCTATACCACTTATGTAGTAGACAAGAACACGGCTCACCTGATAGAAAGTGGTTACCATGTCCTATTGACGTGTGCAGCACCAGGGGAGTCACACTCGCGCTGCTGACCCTGTAAGCATCGACAATTTCTGTCCCTTTGGTCTTCCTGTACTGACAGCACAAAAACTCTTCAGTGAGCTCTGACTGCCTTACTCACCGCCGGGAACGCAACACGAGGTTATTATGGCTGCAGTTTTCTGTGGGGCGGAGGTACTTCCTCAGTCGGACTGCTCAATTGGACGTAAATGCCGTCGTGTCCTACCTAATGAATTTTTTGACATGATGCCCACAGATTCTATCATTGCACTGCTCTATTTATTACCTTAGACACTACTGCTTAGCATTATCAGTAGTGTCATGGCAAATTTTACTTGCCCATGACACTACTTCTCGCTCATTGGACGAGTACAACATAATTACCCGTGATTTACTTAATTACCCGTGGCACTACCGTCCAGTAACTTTTGATTTAAATATTCCCCATCTCATCACAGGCAGAGAATTTATCATCACACATTGCTACCGTTAACAATGAGATATGAATGAAAATTCATTCCAAGCACATTTAGGCTATAGAATGATCTTCCTGCTGTAGTTCCAATTGTCCAAAATATGGGGTTCTTAGAGAAGGACATCAGAAGATCCTTACAAGGTTGGAAGCACGAGTGTGACGCCTCTGGTGTTGCACACGTCCGTAAGCCACGGTAACTACTTTCCATCAAGTGAGTGTGAGCTTGTCTGCCACCTACGTAAAAAAATAGACGTAAAATATAACCATTGTAAAGACGAATAAAAGAGATGTGTACACAATGTACACAGATGTGAAACGCCTAGGTTCAATATCCTACTATCTGTCTTCAAACACAATGAGCAGGTGTTTAGCAGTGTTTGTTGAAGAAAACACGTCTCTATACCTGAGGGTATTATGGACTCGTTAGTCAATTGATGTTGAAAACACTGAGATTAACAGAGTTAAGCCCCGGAACATTCGGACGTTGACTGATTTCTCAGTCCAGTGAGATATTTTTTTAATCAGCACCCATCATAGAAATTTCAACTGTCAATATTAATGTATCATTCATGCAATTATAGCTGAACAGATTTGAATTTGGCTTCTATAGATTATGAGTATGGTGTGGGCTTTTATCATGATAATACGTAAGAGCAGCGCCTATCCTAGGATAAAAATTAGTATATGTATTTTTGAGCCAAATTGTAGCTCTTCACATAACTTCACGTGCTTCCGTTACTGTTAATAATGTTTTCTTGCAAGTTCAGGTTTTTAGTACATCTGATCTCTTTGTAATAGTATCACATAAATACTCTATTGTATTTGTATAGAGGTAAACGATGATATCAATATCAAAATAATGGGGATATTTATTATGTTACATTGTATTCCGATTATTTTGATACTGATGTGAGTGATCATGATAGTTTAAAAACGATGATATACCTACCTACTTTTTGAAGTTTTCTCAGGCGTCCTCAAGTAATTTTCAAGATTAAATCTAGAGATTTCTTGTTTATCTTAAGGTTTGTGCTTCTGTAGGTACCTACCTCAAAGGAATAAAATTAAATGTGAAATGGAAGAGTAAATACGAACTAAAATAAATTGAACTATTTCAGGAATTTCATTGTTCGTATTTCGTACTTCTTTAGCCAAATGATATAAAGATACATGAAGTAAAATTCAATAAATTATTATTAAATTTATGATATATGATAGATACATTATGATAGTCGCGAGAGTAGAATTAGACTAAGGAATAGGGCTGTTTAACATCAGACATATATATATACAGCTGAGACTCAGCCTCAGATGCATGGCTTGAGTCGACAATAGTGCCCGGGTGATGTCAATAGGCTCACCCCCTATTAAGTGGGACCAAATTCAAGGATTGGTGAAATGTGGGCGTTAATTCACCTCTACCTAACCCTCCGGAGATAAAGGCGTGATTGTATGTTCTTCCAAAATAAGTAAATAATTTTTAAATACCTATATAAATAAAACATTAGAACTACAACAATTTCAACACTTAAAATATGTATTAACTTACCAAATAAATCAGTCTCGGTCTTGGTGAAAAAAAAGTGGATAGGTAAGTATTACACAAGTTTGGTTACTCAAAAAATTTGAATTTATGCAATTCTACTACATTAATATCACGATTCAAAGGCAAACAACATGATAACTTTAGCTTTTAAGATACTTTGAAAGAATTTTAATAAAACTTGTCTATCATGAATAGAGTTAGGTTTTAGATTCAAAGCTAAAGATAACATTTCATTGAACTATTTTCTTACATGTTTGGCTTTAGTAGATAAGGCAGATTTTCTTTTTTGGTATTGAAGCCAGATTGTATTATTTTAATAACTCATATTGGAAGCTGATAGTAGGTATAACTGATTAAATGCCTTCCAGTCCAATTTAGCTTGTTTGAGATTGCGATTGTGCTGTTTAGAATCACCTCTTCAAGTATATTACTATAGAAGCAAAACTCCGTATCTGAATAACGAATAGATATTTATCGTTTGAAATAAGTTTCTCTATGATTAATTTACTATTAAATAAGACTCTAGATTTGGCTCAGAAATAAGGCCGTAATATTTATTCTGTGTGTGCGATGCGGTCTCTCCAGCAATATATTTTTATTTCAAATGAATTATATTCTGGGTACTTATAATTGTTTACGATTTTCGTAACTTCTTAAACACCTGCCTAAATCATATTATCAACCATTCAACCTCGCACAGTTCAAGCGATGTCAGGTACATTTTAACAGAACATCGCGGCTATAATAATTTCGTGTTGTGTTCCCAGCGGTGAGTAGGGTAGCCAGAGCTCACTGGAGAATTTGTGCTGTCAGTGGGAAGACTAAAAAAAGGCTTGTCCTGCTTTGTCTTCTACACTGACAGCACAGAAACTCTGTACTTACAGGGTTGGTAGAGCGACTGTGACTCCTCTGGTGTTACAAACGTCCATAGGCCACGGTAACCACTTTCCATCAGGTGGCCGTGTGCTTGTCTGCCACCTAAGTAGTATAAAAAAGGTACGTACTTTATTACATGTATTTGGTACATCAAAAAAAATTAACAGCTGTATTACAAAGATGCTTTTTATGCATATCTTATGCAGTCAAGTAAATTTTCCTCCTTTTTGGCATAAGCTAAAATATGGTAGCTCGAAATAAAATATTCGCTTCGAGGCACAAAACTTTTATAATAATGCTGTCTGGTAACGACATTCAAAAAGTGCAGGGGTGAGCCAAGTTACAGAAGTAGAATATCTGGAAGATATCTAATATTTTTTTGTAGGATTTAGTTTTTACTTTTCAGGTAAAGTTGCTGTTTTTGGTGAACATGAGTGGGTATTCCATGAGCCGCTTCTGGTGTTGATTAAGGCTTTTACTTCTTTTGCTCTGTTTCCTGTCTCTGGCGTCTGGACTGATACGACAACTATAGCGATCAACATCAAATCTATATTCCATAATTACGATGACCTCTAAAATCTAGATACTACAATGGCAGGAATATGCTTACCCGTAACCTAAGGATATTATTTAAAATTTAGGGTCAAGGGTGATATAATTTTGGGTCTGAGTAATCTGATACTGAGCACGTAGGATACTTATTTAGGCCGGTAATATTTATGGTAATAAGTGGGTTTAAAATTTTAATTCTCAAATATAGATAAAAAATTATCATATCATATATCATAATATATATCATAGAATATTTTTTTATATTACTATTAGATACTTTTTGTGGTTAAGTGAAGTTCTTCTGACTTGTGTCCTTAGGCTATGATAATCACTAACCCAGAGATAAACTATAATCTTATCTATCAAATTAATTGGTCAGAAAAATCCTTGAAACTAAAAGTACACTCCATTTAATTTTATATTCGGGGTCTGATATTTCTGCTCCAGTCAGTAATATGTTGTTGTGTGTTTTTGAAGGCCTGAGATTTTGATGGATATAATTTAAAATGAAAGTTTGTTCCAACGTTTGACCTACTTTTCGAATTTATTTATTATTTGCTATATTATCAATTACCTAGTTTTACAAATAACGCTACTAGCAAACACGGAAATAACTACCCAAAAAAAGGTTCGTTTATGTTATCAAGTCATCTTGAAAACAATAAGCTAAGAGATAGTAAGGTTGTATAGTTGTAGGCATCCTATCCGAGGAAAAATAATGATGGGTATTTCTTAGGTTCCAAATAAATTAAAAGAGATATAATATTCAGGCTTCATTTTATGAAATTTAAACATAGTCAAGGGGTTGTGAGACATACAATTGTTTTGACTTTTTTTCCATGGCAATGTCACAGAACTTAAAACTCATTCGGTCTTATTACAAAAAACGGAATTAAGTCAGGTTTAAACCTGAACTATAAAGTCTAGGCTTAATCTCAAGACCATGGTTTAAACTTCTCCTTATTACAAAAGCTGAATAATCCATAGACCATAATTTAAACCTTGGCCTAAATAAAACCACAGATTACTCAAACTATTGTTCGTTCATTATGATACCATTCAATCGCAACGTTCCGTTTCCTCCGAAAACAAAAATTATCTGATATATAATATTTACTAAAAATGGTGAAAAAAAGGATTTAGATAATACATTTTCATTAAATTCAATTTTATGAATAATAGTTATACTTTATTTTGTATTAAAATATCATTATGATGCCTTTATTTAGCAATCATTGTTATGTATGATATTGGAAGATCTATGGACGTGAAATGGAACGAACTTTTTCGTTCGCGCTGACTAAGTATCAATTTTTTTCCAATTATTATAACTACTTTAAAATATATTTATTGCAAGTTATTTAAAACGTTTAGTAAACCTATACTTTTGCCTAAAAAGCTTCTTCAGATAGTTCCATAAAGGGGTTTACTCGATGTCTGTTAGGTAAGCGTGGTATGTCCAATGACTCCACGATATTAATATCTGCGATATCCATCAGATCACCTGCGTCAATATCCATTACGAGCATAGTATTATAAGAAAGTAAACGAATTTATCTGACGCTAACCGGCTAACTTCAAAATGGCAAGTTTGACATATTATTATTGTGATTTACACTTTAGACCAACGTTAAACTAGGGGTCACGTAGGTTTATCTTTAGACCAGAGATAGTCCATGGTTTAGTAATAAAACCCTTTTTGTAATAAAAAATTCTTTAGACCATGGTCTAAACACGATTTAAACCTGGTTTTAGAGTTAGTCCGTGTTTTGTAATAAGACTGATTGAGGTTTAAAAAAACTAGTGCCTATTTGTAATTACAAAAATCTGGAGTAAAATACGAGTAATCTTAGTAGATGAAATGTATGTTATATGAGAATTTAAAAGAAACTCTGATTCTGTGTATGTTAGTCTTTTTGTTATGTTATAAAAGTAATGGTGATTGAAGTGAATGGAAGAACACGAAGTTTCCGACATCTGATCTATTTTAGAAATCTAATTTGCAAGCTAACTGTCCACTAGACCCTTACCATTACTGTTCACTATTTCTGATAACTGCAACGTTTTGGAAGTAAACAAACTTTCTCGCCGTTTTGTGAAACTGTCTCGGGCATCGTCTGATTCATTAATCGGAAGACAGATTACCCTGTCTCCATGATCGCGCCACTTTTTACAGAGATTTTCCTTCACGTAGCCTTGAAGCGCCCCAGTTTCTTTGCATTGTCGGCTGTTGTCGGTCTCTATTATGAGCTGGTCAAACATCCGTAATACTGACAACAGTGGACACATATTATTTTCATTATCCCGTATATAATATTATATGCTACTATTGGCGATTTAGGAAAGAGATCCGTATTTTCCTAAACATGTATTTATGATATGTATGTATTTACAAAAACAAATATTTAAGTATACTTTTCCGTATTCTGGATTCCATAACACAAGTTAGTTAAGCTATGTTCTTACCATGGGTCTAGATAGCGTTAGGTAGAATGTTGTGGAATATTTATTTATTTACCAAATCTTTAAAATTTGTAAAAGCTACTTTACTATAGACTAAACTAAATAATTATCCTTTAAAATATCCAAACTGTGTGACCTGTGGGTAACATATACAGGTAACAGAAATTCTCAAATGCAAAAATATTAAAGTCCTTTCTCAATCAAATCAGGTCAATTATGCGTCTTATTACATAAATAATACATATTTAATGCAGTATGGCAGTTGGGGCAGACTGGGTGCGGAAGGCATAGGATCAAATAAAATAGCACACATAGGGAGAGGCCTATGTCCAGCAATGGACTACGGTGGGTTAATGGATTGATTGAATTCAGATCTGAACAGCTGGTCAAAATTGTATAACCATTTACGTTTTTTTAACTACACATTTATTCTGTAAAAATATGTAAGTATGAAGATCTGAAACGTTTTTCACGGAACGGGGAAAGAGGTGTGACTGTATTCCTTTATGTATGTACATGTATGTATATATGTTTTCAGAAAATTTCACTTCCACGGCGTTTAACGAATGGCAGTGATGGATAGCAGTTCTAAGAGTTTCTGGTTTTAGAGTAAGACGATGAACTCTCTTATCTTTGTAAGTACTGCAATGATAAAAATTAATCATGGTCATAATCTCAAAGATAATTCAGAATTTAAGCAAACCATTGAAACGAAATCACTTTTTAACAGATTCTATTGCAATTTCTTTGGTATTGTAGACAGTATCAGTTTCAACAAATCAAACAAGTGGCATAAGTATGACATACCAAGGAAATGTAGGTGAATTTACAGGTCGCGATATCAAATTGAATATTACCATTACAAACAGATGCGACCGCGACGTTATGTCATTCATGAAATTGTTGCCAAATAGCGAGTTTCCCAAAGTAAGTATAAACAGGAGTATGTACACACTACCACTATTGCTGATGTATTGTAAATAAAATCATTATTTCATAGCAATCAGCCCAGCCCCCCTAGACAAGTGTCAATACGTTGGTCCGGTATATATATTACAGAATAGAATGAGGTATGTAAGGGATTTGAAGTTTATTATATTAGTATCAAAATAAACGGGATATTTACCATGTTTCATTGTTTTGAGTTTCAAATATTTCGGCGCTGTTTGCAAGCACCATGATCACGGAGGAACTGGAGTAGTGGCGGTGAACAGAGAAAAAGTTATTTCCTAGGAGTGATTACATCGATCTACCCTCTTTCGAGTTCTTTTACTACGCGTATCTGCACTACCACTGGTTTCACTCTCACTACATACTCGAACCCGATCTCGATCACGTTCACGATACACGATGCTTACTGTTTCCACTCGCGATTTTGATTTGGCTTGTTTCCGGTGGTTTTTGCAAAGACGGACCACTGGAAGCCAGACGTTCGGCAGTTGAAACCGGATGGGTTTCAACTGCCGAACGTCACGATTGAAATTTTTATACTTTTTGATTTCAATCGCTTCCCTAACCAGTCTTGGTATATAATGGCGTTCTGTCGAGAGCATCTGAGGGTTATGTAGCTCGTTATGTCGTTCGTACCGGACTCCAATAAATGTTGAGCGATTGCAGATTTATGCGGTTCATTGTTTTTGACTGCCCTGATGTGTTCCTTGATTCGGCATGTAACCGTTATTTTTGTTTGTCCTATATACGAACTGCCACAGCTACAGAAAATCTTGTATACTCCCGGCCTGTCCAGTAGGGAGCACCGCCACTACTCCAGTTCCTCCTTAATCATGGTGCTTGCAACAGCGCCGAAATATCAGAAATTCAAAACAATGAATCATGGTAAATATCCCGTTTATTTTGATACTGATGCGAGTGACCATGATAGTTTAAATACCTATATTGTTTATGATATTTTTTATATAGGACACGTCAATTAGACGTCGCCTTGCCTGATGGTAAGCTGAAGGTCAAATCTCCGAAAAGAGAGTCACAATTACTTACATATACCATGTTACAATGGCGACATTCAGCTTGACGGCCTCTTCATATACTTTTTCACGCCCCGCTTAAAGAATCTGGGACTGTAGGAAGAAGGAAATATGTGAGCTGGCAATACATTCCAGGCCTTAATGGTCGCACCATTCAAAGCAAGGAAAGAGTCTCCGATCCGAAATACGTTATACGTTGACGACTGTCATATACGTCAAATCCTAAACATATGTCATTCTATTCAACAATGCGCCGACTAATGAATTGCCACTTATCTAGAGGTGCTATTGCGTCTAAAATTTGCATTTTAGGGGCCAAGTTGCTCATCCATTATAGAGCATTATAGAGAGAATAGTAGATGAGGATGGCTTGGGGTCCTATGATGTTGATATAACTTGTGCAGGTCCCTCTTCCCCACTGGGCACTATGGGCACGTGCCCAGGGCCCCGCGATCGAATGGGGCCCCCTAGTTCCTGCCAGATTACCAAATGATAACCGATATTTAGGTATTACCGAAAAACATTAATTTTGAAAAATCTGATGATAATGACTTACTACAATACCTACGCTTATTATATTAGCTTAAGTTTGCCGCATGCGGATAGCTATACCTTGTACAACATAGCTTGAACTTTTTGACAGATGGGTCAGTGATGGGAAACAGAAAATATCTATTGGTGTAAAAAATGTGTTGGCTAAATATGTGGCTGTATGTATGTTTTAAACTATTCAAAATAAATAAATTCAATTCGTCAATCAATTTTATTGCACTAGACATAAAAACATTGGGTAGGTACCATTGTTTTCAGTTTTTCTATTTAAATTTTACTTCGAAGCAATAAAAACCACTTAAGACTTTCGGAAAATGCTTGAGTCCTTAACAGGTACTCTTATGTTGTGTGTCTATTCTTATGATTATTATCAATTTTTAATATTATTAAAATAAGAAAATATTGTTCGTCGTTGCAAAGTTATATCGATTTCAGATTTGACATCCGTCAAAAAGAAAGATCAAACTAATAAATAAACAGGGTATAAGTACTCCACTCTCTCTCAAAAATGAGTTTTTCCGATATTAGTATATTTAGGTTAATTTAAATACCTATATGTAAGTATAAGAATACAATTAAAAGAAAAATTATTAAATTAAAAAAAGAAGAATTATTTGATGCGGTGTGGTTTATGTCTTTAAGAAACCTATTCGAACGTCATTCGTAATACCAAAGACAAAAAAGGGGAATTCCCGACTCCCGATCGTCGTTTGACTTGACGAACGGGAATTCCCTTCAAGTATTTGTCTGCGATGTTGTGGCGTTTGTTTTGTTTGTAGTTGTTAGTTTGTTACTGACTGTGCTTGAGCTCTGACAAAAAAATAGTATTGTTTGATTAAATCGTCGTTTGTCTGTTTTGTGTTAGCGAATATTTTCGTTATAAAATTAATTAAATACTGAATTATAATATAAAATGTCGAAACGGTCATATCCTAGTGGATCTGAAAAAAGGAAAAAAGCTCTACATCAGAAAGAAGTAATTGAAAAGTTACCAAAATTAACATCATATTTTACTACTACTACTGGAGAAACTTCTGTAAGTAGCAATCAACTCATAAATGTTCCACATGATGACTCAGCTCAATTACAAATTGCGGGAATTTCTAAACCTTCATGTTTCAATTTTGAAAAAGAGATTGAATCAGAAAGCGACTATTCCCACGACGAAAGTGCAACGACTTCAGTAACTTCACTAAAACCGACAACTCCAACTGTGTCAATTGAACAGCAGTTTTCCAACACAGAAGAATTAATATCGCACGATCACGCCGATTATTTTCACGAAAAGTTTGTTGAAATAAATCGCGAAATTTTAATTCGTAAGGGACCAGTATATTTTCAAAGTAAAGATTCTGACTTTTCCGAGGCATCCAGAACCTACAAAGATGGTAATAAATTAGTGACGAGATATTTCAACAAAGCATTATTTATTCGCAAATTAAAGAACAATGAAAGCGTCGAAAGAAAATGGTTGCTGTATTCGCCTTCCAAATGCTCTGTATTTTGTTTTTCATGCTGCTTATTTCACCCAACTGATGTTAATCTTTGCTCTCGGAATGGATGTAATGATTGGAAGCATATTAATCACATAATTTTAACACATGAAAATAGCCCAGCGCATAAGCAATCTATGATGACTTATCTGGCACGAAGTAAAGCGGTTGGTAGAGTAGATATAGAGTTATTATCTCAACATCAAAAGGAAGTGGATTACTGGAGAAACGTACTTAAACGGATTGTAGCTGTTGTAAAATTTTTGGCATCGAGAGGGCTTCCATTTCGCGGCGACAATGAAATCCTAGGATCTCCAAACAATGGAAATTATTTGGGTTGTGTGGAATTATTGAGTGAATTTGATCCATTTCTTGCAGATCACTTAAAAAAATTTGGGAATCCTGGAAAGGGTAACATTTCTTATTTATCAGCAAATATCTGTAATGAGTTTATTGAAGTAATGGGAAAACAGGTTCTAAAAAAAATTATAAATGAAGTTAAATCAGCAAAATATTTTTCCATAAGCGTTGACAGTACGCCCGATCTGTCTCATATTGACCAGCTAACTTTCATCATTCGATACGTAAAAGACTGTGTTCCTGTTGAAAGGTTTTTGAAATTTATACCTATTGGTTGCGCCGATGTGGAAACTGTATTTTTTGACATGGAAACACACTCCTTTTAGATCCGTCTTCCCCTCCGCACTAACCATAGAGTAGGGCTAGCTGTAGCTTCCGTCCGCCATTGTGTGAGATGTGGTCGGCAGTGCCGCTTTGAACTAGCCAGCGTAAAGGCGATCGCGCGCGCGCGTCTCTCAGAAATGAATAATATTTGTTGTATTTTAACCGCTTCATAGACCTTTACCGATCGGATGGTGCCTCTCGTGTGTTCCTCAAGGGATCTAGTGACGCTGACGGCAGCTCCTGAGCAAGGAAGAGAAGATCCGTGTACCGGCTGCGATGAAAAACACGTGGGTCGTGAAGGTTAGTGCATCCTCTCCTAATTTCTCGGGCTGCATTCACTGCCTGGATCGAATCCGCGGCAGCCCGGCCACCTGTCTTGTTTTGTGTGTAAAGTGTCAATAGAACAGTTATCTGCTTCCCCGCAATACAGTCCACTCGTACACGTTGGCCCACGCGCCACCATTTTTGGTCCGGATCGAGCCGGATTCTTGGCCGTAGTTCGTATTTTGTTATTATTCTAATGGGAATGAGCGCACCGCACCTAAGTGCCTGGTTATTTTAGTAGAAAACCCCGCATCCAGACACTTAGGCTTAGAATTTGTTGTCCGTTCGCCGCTGGCTCGCATTGTACCTACCTAATACATAAATAGGTTAGGTATCATATCAACACTTAATCGTAGTTCACAATTTTCGCATCGCACCTAAGTGCCTGGTTATTTTAGTAGAAAACCCCGCATCCAGACATTTAGGCTTAGATCTTAGGTATACTCAGACACCCTAGTGCATAGGCACAGTGTAATACCTAACGCATTTGGCTTTGTTTTGTTTTTTTCAATTACGTTGTTCTCGGCTCACGTCGTATTTGCCTAGTACCTGCGTGGGTAGACACGTGGCTGTGCCTACCTCGCTCGCATCTCATCCCAATTCATACGAAAGTATTTTAATTTGAATAGATATTACGCAATACTTAATCTCGGAAATAATAGTTGAATCTAGACAGCGACCATCGCGCAGGTGCGACCTTGTTGCTATGCGCGTTTGTTCAAGCGTGCATTCACAGTTGTAAGCACCTACCTACCTACATAGTTAACGCTCGCGCCGCCTCGCTGCTCTGTACCGCTAGGATTAAGTCATTTCATATTTAATTGTAAACATGTCCCCAAAGGTTGATAAGACCGGTAAGGTTCAATTGAAACTTTTATACGCTAAAAAAGAAATGATTTACTCTCGCGTACAATCGATTTATGATAGTGCACTCAAAACCTCTGATTTGGTCATCAGAGATTCGTTCTTGTGTTCTATAGAAAACTTAGATAGTCTACGCGCGGATTTCGAAACCTTAGTGCATGACATCAACGTTTTAGAGTTGAATTTGGATCCCGATTACTCAGTGAGTTATCAAGCCTTGTCGTCGTTTGACGATTTGTATTGTCGTATCAAGCGCGTCGCGAGGAGTTTGGAGAAGCCGTCTGACCGACCCAACCCCACTCGCGACCGACCTAAGTTGCCACCAATTCAAATACCCGAGTTTGATGGTAACATTCGCAATTGGTGTCGATTTATAGATAGTTTTGAGAATACAATAGATAAGAACGATTCGTTGACAGATCACGAAAAATTGCATTATCTCGTTGAAAAATTGACTGGTAAAGCTATAACCGCTTGCGCTGGAATTACGTTTAGTGCCGGGAATTATAATTTAATTTTAAATACTTTGAAAGCTAAGTATGAGGATAAAAGATCGGTAGCTAACGCCTATTTAGATCAGATGTCTGATTTGAAATCTATTACGGCATGTAACGATCAAAACTTAGAGAAATTTCTAGATACTTTCGCGTCAGCTGTTCGCGCCGTAAAGAACTTGAAGATCGATGACCTCTGCGACTTCGTATTTTTGTATATGGGTTTAAAGAAATTAGATTCCGAAACCATTCGTTTGTTTGAGTCGGATCATCGCGGCAGTAAAATTCCTAAGTTCGAAGACTTAGAAAGTTTTGTTCGCGAGCATATAAAGGTATTGCAACGCTCTTCATCGAAACATGAAGGCGCGAAGAAGGTTGTTACTTCTGAACGCAAAATAGATGCGTCATCGAAGTCACTGAGGTCAACCCATACTTATGTTAATACCGCACCAGCACGTGTACAATCACCTGTTTGCTCTTTGTGTAGTACTCATCACTCGCAACTGTACAAGTGTCCTGGTTTCCTAAAATTGTCGCCTAGTGATCGTTATAAATTTGTTCGCGCTAATAATCTTTGTTTTAATTGTCTCGGTACTAAACACCGCGTGGGTTTATGTAATAGTGGAAATGGTTGTCGCAAATGTCAAGCGAGACACCACACTTTGCTTCATTTTGAAAATAGTAATGCCGCATCCAAGGTGAGCACAGTTGGTTCGTCGAGCGGTGACGCGCGGCAGCCTGCGCCGCAGCCGCAGCCCGAGCTCGCACGCGCTCCGGCCTGCCCGGGGACCGCTACGAATGACGTCACCTTGTGTTCGTTCTCCGCTAGTGCTGCCCTCACTACGGTTTGTCTTGCGACCGCTCGCGTGGTTATTGTTGATGCATTAGGTAAACCGCACATTGTTCGAGCGCTATTAGATGGCGCTTCGCAAAGTAATTTTATTACTCAAGAATGTTGTCAACGTCTTGGTTTCAATGTTGATAGGCGTTCAACCTACTCAGTGGTGACGGGTTTTGGAGGTTTACGGTCAGCTGTTCATGGCACAGTTAAAACGAGGTTTGGATCTCGTTTTAATAATAAAATTTGGTTTGACATGGATTCGCTCGTTACAGATAAAATAACTGAACAGTTGCCTACCGTCCCAGTTGACACGTCTTTATTAACGAAATTTAAAGACTTGCCTTTAGCTGATGAGACTTACGCTGTTCCTGGAGTCGTCGATATATTGATCGGCGCTTCGATTCTCCCGCACCTCCAGTTATCACGTAAGGTCAAAGGGGGACCGACGTACCCCGCTCCGCACGCCCTGGAAACAGTTCTGGGTTTTGTTATAATTGGTTCCGCACCCGCTTCTATAGATAGTTTTAGTCACTCGACTGCCTCGTTCTGTTGCACCGTCGAGCCGCCACTGGAGTCTACCATCCGCAAGTTTTGGGAGATTGAAGAGGTCAATGTCCCACCAATCCTAAGCCCCGATGACAAGATGGCTGAGGAGATTTATTGTCGCACGACTACTCGTGATGAGCAGGGTCGTTATGTGGTCGCGCTCCCTTTCAAGGGAGATATTTTTTCGCTCGGGGACTCCCGTGCATCCGCTGAAAGACGCTTTCTTTGTTTAGAACGAAAGATGCAGGCGTCTCCAAAGTTAAAGCAAGCCTATGATGAGGTTGTTAACGAATATTTAGATAAAGGTTACATCTCACCTGCGCCTGCGGACACTGACGAGACCCAGCCTTCGTACGTTATCCCGCACCACGGAGTTATTAGAGAAGATAAGCTTACTACTAAACTCCGCGTAGTTTTAGATGGCAGTGCTAAGACTAGCACTTCCGTGTCGCTTAATGACATTTTGTATTGTGGTCAAAATCTTCAAGGTAATTTATTTGACATAATTGTAAATTTTCGTTTATTCGCTGTGGCACTCTCTGCAGATATTCGACAAATGTTTTTGTGCCTTGAAGTGCGCGAACCCGATCGTAGGTTTCAACGATTTTTGTATAGATTTTCACCGCAAGAACCTTTAATGGTTTACGAGTTTAATCGTGTTTGCTTCGGGCTTAAATCTAGCCCTTTTCACGCACTTCGCACCGTCAAGCAGTTGGCCGCTGACGAGGGCGATGCATTTCCTAAAGCGAGAGCCACCATTGAGACTGGCTTATACATGGACGACTTCGTGTATAGTGTAGATAGCGAGGCCGAGGCTGTCGAGACGGCCGCTCAGGTTATAAGTCTCATGAAGGCGGGTCAATTTGATCTCGTGAAATGGACGAGCAACTCGCAAACAGCGTTAGAGTCGATTCCACCGTCGCACCGATTGTCTTCGGTTAAGGAGTTCGATGAAAGTGATACGCACAAGGTGCTTGGTTTAAGCTGGTCGCCCGCATCTGATACGTTTAGTTTGAAAAGTAGTTCGACCCCGCAAACTTGTACTAAACGCATTATCCTGTCGTGTGTGGCACGGATATGGGACGTAATGGGATTCGTAGCTCCTGTCGTTCTGTACGCCAAACTACTTATAAAAGAGCTTTGGCTTTCGAATTGTGATTGGGACGACACCGCGCCCGACAACATTGCTAAGTTGTGGGCTCGCTTTAGAAAAGAACTCTCTGTGCTTGACCAAGTACAAATTCCGCGTCATGTAGGTATATCGCAACCTAGTGTTGTTACGGTAGTAGGCTTCGCGGACGCTAGTGAGAGGGCGTATGGAGGAGTAGTCTATTTTCATGTCTCGAATGTAGGTAAGGTTTCAATTAGCCTTATAAGCGCGAAATCGAAGGTCTCTCCCCGTAAGGTCGTCTCTCTGGCACGCCTCGAGCTATGCGCTTTACTATTGTTGGTTAGATTGATCACCTCTATCGCCAATGCTTGTAGTAGTCGCATTAATATTAATAGAATTTTAGCTTTTTCGGACTCAACAGTCGCTTTGTGTTGGGCCCACTCTTCGCCCCATCGTTGGGACACCTTCGTCGCTAATAGAGTGGCAAAAATTCAATCGGAATTAGCGCCAAAAAATCTCTTTCACGTTGCTGGCACCGACAACCCAGCCGATTGTCTCTCTCGTGGACTGCTTCCTTCGCAAATATTAGATCACCCGTTATGGTTTAGTGGACCGTCCTGGATTCATGCCGCGTTAGATAAGTGGCCAGTTAGTCAATTCAATCCCACTACGGTTTCCGAACCACCCGAGGAAAAGAAGCACTCGCTTGTGGTGTCGGTCCCGCGTGAAGAGTCCCTGGTTTTGTTGTTGGCTAATCGCGTCTCGTCTTGGTCGAGACTGTTGCGTTGTGTTGTTTATGTAGGCCGATTTTTGAGAATTTTATCTACACGCGGTCATATAACCGCCGCTGATTTAGATAAGGCTGAATTGATCATACTTCGCGAATTGCAGAAGTGTTATTTTGCTTCTGAATTTAAAAATTTAGAATTTAACAAACCTTGTAGTCGTTCTTTCCGACACTTGAAACCATTTTTGGAAGATGGACTCATTCGAGTAGGTGGTCGTTTGAGAAATTCAGGTTTAGGATTTGAACAAAGGCACCCAGTAATTCTCCCGCGTAAGGACCACGTATTAGATTTGTTAGTAGATTATCATCACAAGGTGAATTGTCACGCTGGTCCCGATTTGTTAATGTCTATTTTGAGACAGAAATACTGGATAATTTCCGCTCGTAATTTGATTCGCGCTAGAGTACACAGATGTGTACCTTGTTTTAAACTCCGCCCGCGTTTTATCGCGCCTGAAATGGCCGATCATCGCTCTTGTCGTGTTGTTCAATCCGCAAAACCTTTCGTACACACCGGCACAGACTTTGCTGGGCCTTTCAAGGTCACCATTGCTCGTGGTCGTGGCATTCGCTCCACGAAAGCTTATGTTTGTTTGTTCATTTGTATGACAACTCGCGCGGTTCATATAGAGTTGACCGGTGATTTAAGTACGCCAAATTTTATGTCCGCTTTTAAACGTTTTTTGTCGCGTCGGGGTCCGGTTAAGCGCATGTATTCGGACAACGGTACAAACTATGTAGGGGCCCGACGTAGTATTTCGGAATTGCACACATTCTTACGGTCTAAGTACTACCAAAGTGAATTCGCTCACATCTTAGCCGAAAATCGCATTGAATGGTACTTTAACACGCCTGCAGCTAGTCATTTTGGTGGTAATTGGGAAGCGAATATTAAAAGCCTTAAGTCGCATCTGTTTCGCGTCATAGGCGAACAGATTCTCTCGTTCGAGGAGTTGAGTACCGTACTCGCGCAAGTAGAGGCGGTGATGAACACGCGTCCGCTGTGTCGGACTCTATCTAGCGATCCGTCAGAGCCGTTAGCGCTGACGCCAGCTCACTTCTTAAATATGACTCCTTTAAAATATTTGCCCGCAATAGATGTTGATGACGATAGAATACACCTCCTAACTCGTCACGCTCTTTTAGATAAGATGGTCCAATCGTTTTGGAATCGTTGGAGAACCGATTATTTGCACACGCTGCAGTCACGTCAAAAATGGAATACTCCATCCAACCCAATTACTGTAGGTACGGTGGTAGTCCTTATGACTGAGAATGCGCCTCCTTTACATTGGCCTCTAGGAGTAGTAGAGGAAATTTTTCCCGATGCCCGCGGGATAACTCGTGTTGTACGGGTTAAAACTGCAACCGGATCGTATCTGCGCCCGGTTGTTCGCCTCTGCCCTCTGCCTAGCCAGCAGTAGGCACGAGTTCCAATCTATGTTTATATTTTAGTTGTTATTTCGCAAACCTAGATTTAGATTAGACATTAGTTTTGTTCCACATTTTTCGTTTCGAAGGTAACCCTTCAAGCCGGGGGGAATGGTTGCGCCGATGTGGAAACTGTATTTTTTGACATGGAAACACACTCCTTTTAGATCCGTCTTCCCCTCCGCACTAACCATAGAGTAGGGCTAGCTGTAGCTTCCGTCCGCCATTGTGTGAGATGTGGTCGGCAGTGCCGCTTTGAACTAGCCAGCGTAAAGGCGATCGCGCGCGCGCGTCTCTCAGAAATGAATAATATTTGTTGTATTTTAACCGCTTCATAGACCTTTACCGATCGGATGGTGCCTCTCGTGTGTTCCTCAAGGGATCTAGTGACGCTGACGGCAGCTCCTGAGCAAGGAAGAGAAGATCCGTGTACCGGCTGCGATGAAAAACACGTGGGTCGTGAAGGTTAGTGCATCCTCTCCTAATTTCTCGGGCTGCATTCACTGCCTGGATCGAATCCGCGGCAGCCCGGCCACCTGTCTTGTTTTGTGTGTAAAGTGTCAATAGAACAGTTATCTGCTTCCCCGCAATACAGTCCACTCGTACACGTTGGCCCACGCGCCACCACCTATTAAAGAGCATAAATCTAAGTATTTAGCGGAGACCATCTTAAATTTTTTAGAGATACATGATATTCCCATAAAAGATTGCAGAGGACAAAGCTACGACAATGCTTCAAATATGTCGGGAAAGTATAGTGGTCTACAAACAAGAATCAAGGAAAAATGTGAATTTGCCACCTTTATACCATGTGCAGGACATTCACTAAACTTGGTAGGTGTCCATGCTGCTGGGTGTGTACCGGAGGCATCACAGTTTTTTGAAATAGTTCAGAAAGTGTACAACTTTTTTTCGGGCTCTACCCACAGATGGAATATATTAACAGAACATTTAGGTTCAAAAAAAGTTGTTAAGAGTCTTTCACAAACCAGATGGTCAGCCCGAGCTGATGCAGTAAGTGCTTTGCATGGGGGTTATAAAAGAATATTAGAAGCTTTAATCACCATCGCAAACGATACTGAAAAGGCACGAGAAACAAGAGACGAAGCCCTTAGTCTGTCTAGAAAAATGGGAAATCTAGAATTTATTATACTGACGGAAATCTGGAGCACCATATTGGAAAGAATAGACAAAACAAGTAATTATCTTCAGAAAGAAACAATAACACTGGACGTTGCAACCAATTTGTTGACTTCACTTTATGATTTTATTACTAACCTCAGGGATAAATTTGATAACTTCGAATCATCTGCCAAAGAAAATAACCCAGAATCTGACTACAAAGATCTATCTCAAAGAACAAGACGTAGAAGCTCACGGCTGATTTTTTTTGATGGCTCTGCGCCATCAGTCCAATTGAATGGAAAAGAGCGATTCAACGTAGAAACCTTTCTCCCAATAATCGATACCTTGAGTGTTCATCTAAAACAGCGACAAAGTTCATATGAGACCGACAGTCAACGTTTTAGTTTATTTTTTCACTTAAAAACTCTGAATTCCGAAGAGATACGACAAGGATGCAAAGAATTTTCTCAAATCTATCACGAAGATGTAAATGAAAAAGAGTTAGAAATAGAATGTCAACATTTAAAAGAATACTTAAAAAATGTTCAGAGTGAAAATGAAGCATCTAACAGTGTACAGGAAGTATATAATCTATTAAAGCAAAACAAAATTGAAGACACATTTCCTAACGTAGAAATTGCATTAAGAATATTTTTAAGTATGATGGTAACTAACTGCAGCGGAGAACGCTCCTTCTCCAAATTGAAACGAATAAAAAATGAATTAAGAAGTACAATGCTTCAAGAGAGATTAACTAGTTTGTCCCTGATGTCCATAGAATGTGATATTCTCAATACCATAGATTTTGAAGATGTGATTAACGATTTTGCTCATCTTAAATCTAGAAGGGTACCTTTGCAATCAACATAGAATTAATCTAAGGATTTTATGTTAAGCGAGTTACTTTTGTAGATTATTTTTTATATTTCCTATTTTTTTATAGTTAGTAACTAAATAAAAATAAATTTAGAACCTTGTTTGTCTTTCTTTATCTATTGTAACTAAATAGTGTTTTCTCAAGGTCCTAGGGGCCCCATGATCCTAATGTGCCCAGGGCCTCAAATAGTTTAAAGACGGCCCTGAACTTGTGTACTGAAATAACGCCTACTACACGTTTACATCATCTATGTTCAAACGTCAATAGTTTCAAGAACTTGATCGTCAATTTATTTGCGGCTGTTTTGATGGGACGCATCTTTTGGGCTTCACAATCTATAGGGCCTTGTACACCCTCTCTTTCGGTCTGTTTGTCTTGGCTAATCTCTGGAACACCTGGAGGAGGTAAGACACGACGGTATTCTCCAATTCTAATTGAGCATTCCGACTGGGGAAGTACCTCCCCCCTATAGAATACCACGGCTATAATAACCTCGTGTTGTGTTCCCGGCGGTGAGTAGGGTAGCCAGAGTTCAGAGTTCATCAGAGAGTTTTGGTGCTGTGAGTGGGAAGACCAAAAGCTTGTCCTGCTTTGTCTTTTACTTGACGGCACAAAAACTCTCTGTGCTTACAGGGTTGGCAGCGCGAGTGTGACTCCCTTGGTTTTGCACACGTTCATGGACCACGGTAACCGCTTTCCATCGGGTGGGCCGTGTGCTTATCTGCCACCTAAGTGGTATATAAATTGGTTGTCACTGAATGAGCTGTCTTTCAGTTTTTTGCAAGTTATAATTTAAACTGCTTTTATGTTAAAAAAGTTTTCGGAGTCCGGATAAAAAAAATTAAGCTGAATTCACGCGAGCGAAGTCGTTTAATCTAGTTTGTAATAAAATGGAATGTAAGTACTAAAACGCTCGTATACAGAATGCGATAATTCTGTAGATCTGAGATTTATAGCCACACACCCATTTCCCGAGTACCTTTCAATCGAGTGAAAACATATTTCAAAGAACTCTGCGGGCTATTGGGATGAAAAATGAGTTTTGTTACAATATTCGACTAATGTTGCCATGCCTACAGTTTGAAAACCCTTACCTAGATCACGAGAATATAAGATTTTGTACAGAAATAGTTAAAAGTGATTACTTTTTAAGTTATGTTACTAAAGTAATAATAAGCACACTGCCTCCCTTTTTTTTATATAGGACACGCCAACTTGACCTCACCTCGCCTGATGGTAAGCTAAAGGCAAAGTCTCAGGAAAGAGGGTCACCATTACAGACACTAAGTGTTACAATGGTGGCACTCAGCTTGGCGGCCTCATCAGATGCTTTTTAACGCCCCGCTTAAAGGCCCCGGGACTGTAGGAAGAAGGAAACACGTGTGCTGGTAATGAATTTCAGGTCTTGGTGGTGCGGCAAAGAAAAGAGTCTCCGAACCGCTTGGTTCTAGCTCGTATATTCTGCACAGTGTGAGGGTGACATCTAAGGCCTGCACGTGTTGTCCTATGTAGGAAAGGAGATGGTGGGATTAGTTGGAAGAGCTCATCAGAACACTCACCAGATGGTAGAGACGGTAAAATACAGCCAAGGAAGCAATATCTCTACGCATCTGCAAAGGCTCGAGGGTGTTCGTGACCTCAGGGTTCCCAATAATTCGGACCGCGCGTCGCTGCAACCTGTCGAGAGCATCTAGTAGGTATTTCGCGGAGCCATCCCAGAGATGCGAGCAGTATTCCACGCAGAAGCGAATTTGTGTCTTATAGAGAAGACACCGCTGCTCCGGCGAGAAAAAACGTCTCACTTTGTTCAGGAGTCCGAGTTTCCGCGAGGCTGTTTTGATGATGCTCTCGATGTAATTTCTGTTATTCAGTTTGCAGCGAATATCCATGCCTAGGATATTGAGATTGTCCTGCAGTGGCAGCGGCGTGCTCTGAAGAGTGGGAAGGAGAAGGAAAGAAGATACCTTTGCTGAGAACGCACAAGCCTGCGTCTTCTTGGCATCGAACTCGACCATGTTCTCAGAGCCCCATTGAGAAATGTGATTCAAGATCCGGTCCAGTTCAGTGACACCAGTACCTGTTGCCCTACCACAGTGAAATTGTCAAGATCCTATCGAAATTGGTAGGATCATTAACAGTTAATAAAAGTATGTCAATGACTATTAACATGAGAAAGTTCTTTAATGCAATCATAATATTTATCTTCAAGTCAATATGACTTCACCTCGCCTGATAATAAGCTTAAGGCAAAGTTTCAGGAAAGATTAAAGAAATTAACTATCATTACAAATCCTTTCAATTTTATTTATTTTTCAACAGTTAATCTACTCGTATTATATACTATGGGCGTCTGTTATTTTATTTTTATTTTTTATTATACCACTTAGGTGGCAGACAAGCACATGGTCCACCTGATGGGAAGTGGTTACCGTATGCAACACAAGGAGTGTTACACTCGCGCTGCCGACCATGAGGAACCCCATATTGTAGGTGCTTGGGAAAACCGCAGCAAGGAGGTCATTCCACAGCTTAAGTGTGCATGGGATGAAATTTCTTTCATACCGCACAGTGCGCACCGTCCCAGTTCGCAATGTGTGAGGATGAATTCCCTGCCTATGGCGAGAGGTGCAATGATTGATGATATGTGATATAGTAAATGACAAAATCGATGTAAATGTGCTTTTAAAGCCACAGGCGTTCGTACTGTCTTATCACACTCCGCTTACATAGTGTAAATTCTGATAACACTAAAGTTTGCTGGCGAGAGCATCAGAAAACACTTGAAGAACAACTCAAGTCACCTGGGGTGTTTATAAGTAGTAGTTACTCTTTTTTACCCTTCTACTCGAACATTTTACAACTGGGTTGTCTTAGTACACAAAAGCAACGGTTATCAGACTGTAATCTTGGTGGTATTTTCAATGGTACAACAGTACAACTCGTATGCACTATAAAATAATGTTTTAAAATAAACAAAAATACCAGTACACACAGTACTGCTCATGAGACAAAGCATTATATATATAGTATAATATATGTATTTAAAACATTATAATGTTATAAATATGTATTTAAAACATTATAATATTTTAAATACATTTATACATAGGATATAGGACACGGCGGTATTTCCGCCCAATTGAGCAGTCCGACTGGGGAAGTACCTCCTTCCTACAGAATACCGCGGTTATAATAAATTCGTGTTGTGTTCCAAGCGGTAAGTAGGGTAGCCAGACCTCACTGGAGAATTTGTGCTGTCAGTGGGATGACTAAAGGCTTGTCCTGCTTTGTCCTATACACTGACGGCACAGAGACTCTGTTCTTACAGGGTTGGCAGCGCGAGTGTGGCTTCTCTGGTGTTACACTCACTGTAACCACGGTAACCACTTTCCATCAGGTGGGCCGTATGCTTGTCTGCCACCTAAGTGGTATAAAAAAAACACATCAATCACGCTTTTATCCCTGGAGGGTTAGGCAGAGGTGAATCAACACCCACATTTCACCAATAATTGCATTCCGTCCCACGTAATAGGGGGTGATACTTACTAGACATTACACCCCAGGTGTATGAAGCGAGCATGACGTTCCGTATTAGGATATAGGGACGTACACTTGAGACACCTGGTACCGGGTCTCGGCGATCTGGAGTCGAGAGCGTATTGCCGTATTCCGGGCACTATTATCAGTATTTACAGAACGCTGTAAATACTGATTTGCCAATAAATAAATAATGTGTAACTTTACCCCTTCTAATTATCGATCGTTCAACAGAAAGTAAATACTTTGTGACTCACTTATAATTACCCCAAACCACGCATCAATCATTCCTAATTGACCAAGTAGCAACTCGCCTCTAACTTCTGATAGTAATATGTACTTATAAATATAAGAATGCATAATGCTTAGAAATGAATTTAGCTTCAAAGAAAGGTTGTATGACTGATTTGAGGTATGAATTTTCAATGTAATAAATTTTTCAAAATCATTGTTTATTTAGTAGTTTTTGCCCTGAATAAAATAAATAAATAAAATAAAATAAAATAAATTTATTTCAGGTAAATTTCACCCATGTACGTAGCGATGTAGGTCCATAGTATGTCACATGAAAACTGGGATAAATTTGGTGTTATAAAAATTTAGATCCAGTAATTTAATTAATTTAGTAAAAATATAGAATTAAATTGACACTAATAAATAATTAATACAATAATGATAATCAATACGTAATAATAAATCAATTAATACATTATGACATGATCAAAAATATATATAACATAGATAGTCAGTCAGTCAATCAAATAATGTCAAATTATTACATATCATTTTCATATTACATCCGGCATTGCGGGGCGTGTCTCTGACAGCAATGCCTAATGTAAGGGCAGTCCAACCTGTCAATAATCATGTCATTTCCGTCGTACCCTAAGCTTACAAGAATCCAATTTCAAATTACAATACATTTAAATTTGGGTAAGTAGGATATACCTTACCTACCTAAGTAACATAGTGTACTAAGTTAATTTAATTAAATTTAAAATACGAGTAGAAAGTTAAAGTCAATAAAAATTATGTCACTTTAGGAATCAGCGGTCAATCAAAATGTATTAAATTTAAAATCCAATTAATTTTCATAAGATTTTAATTGAGACGTCAGCTTGTATTGCAGAGTACTTATTAATTAGAACTTGTCAATTTTGTGTAAGTTATCAAATAAGTTGAGAGTACGAGACGTGATCTTTAGTGAAAATTTATATTAGAAAAGATATTACTGGCTGTTATTAAATTATCTATTTAGAAACTGGCCTCACACATTCAAAATATCTCTCTAAATTCAGTACCTATTCAAATTCATAATCTGAATTCAGAACGTCCAGAATTATTTACAAAGTCATTGTGCCACACACATTCTGTATAAATAGAATTCTGAATTTCTCAGTACGATCTAGCAAAATGATTTAGCAATCATTCGGAATTCCAGACCAGATTAACATTTGAATAGGCAGGCACATACATCCGAAATTTACAGTCCGTCAAATCTAAGAAGTACCGTTTGACAGTTCTGACAATTGAATGATAGGGATGGGATGAAAAAATCGATTACTATAATATCCGAACTTTAAGAGATCGATTACTATAATATCCGAATTTTAAGAAATCAATTGTTATAATTAAATAAAAGAAATGTTTAGGATATTTTTTTATTCACTACTAGTACTAGTATCGTCGTCTTCGTCATCATCGTCATTTAAATTAATGACCAGTTGATTGTCCATTACATTATCAAAGTGTACGTCTCTTTCGAAGTCGTCCATTATTATTTTCTTTGTTTTTTGTACTACTTTACTCCAATCTTCCTGTGTAACTTGGGCACATGCTTCCTTTAATAAACCTTCCATTTTCTTGACACTGAAGGGTGGTTTTGTGTTGTGTCTTGCTGCATAACCTGTAAAACAATAATGTAACTATTTGATAGCAGACGAAAACCATTGTTTAAATTATAAATGTTAGAAGTACTCGTGTTATTATTATAATATTATAAAATATTACCTTTAACTTGGGCCCAAATCAGTTCAATGGCATTATATTGGCAATGGTACGGAGGAAGTCGTATGACTTTGTGCCCGTGCTCTTCGGCCAATTGGTCAATTACATATGTCGGTTTTGGTGGTTTATGCAATTTCACTAACTGTAATAATTCAGCTTTTAATAGTGACATGTCGGCATCCACTCCTTTTCTTTGCAGCCATGCCACCAAATCTGCTTTCTTATTGGCTGACGTAGGTGCTTTATCAATTTGCACAGAGTGGTATGGGGCATTATCCATTATAATTGTGCTGTTAGGAGGGATATTCTGTAATAAATTTAAGAACCACTCTCGGAACCTTACTGCGTCCATTTCTTCATGATACTCTTTAGTGCTTTTGGATTGGAAAGCTAATAAAGAGTTTTCCACGAAGCCTGTAGACGCTGACCCAGCATGGCATATTATGAGGCGTCCACCTTTTCCTATCGGCACCTTCGAGCACGAAGCTTCAGAATCATCAGTCCATGTTTTCGGCACAGAATGGTTGGAATTTAGCCAAGTTTCGTCCAAAAATATTACATTATCCCAGTTTATAATTTGTTTAACTTCGCGCAGGAATGTTAGTCGCTGCATAATTATGTCATGTCGCTCCATAACAATTTTTCGTTTGTCAACTTTTTTGTATCTGAAGCCAATTCCTGTTATTACCGTTCTCAACGACTCTATGCTTCCCTTATACAGCCCGGCATCTTTTAAAGTTGCACATAACTTTGCCAATGTTGGAAATTCGCCTCTTGTAAAATACCCGTATATATGGTTTCTAATAGCATGACTATCGAATTCATCGATGCCTGTCACAGGTTTATTTCTTTTTCGTTTTTTCGGTGTGTGAAGTACGTTACTGTCACTCCCCGAAGGCCCATATTTTTCACTTAATATTTTGCCAACGGTGCGGCTACCAATACCGAGAGCTTCACCGACGCGATCCCGAACTTGTGTAACTGGCAGTAGAAGTCCACCATTTTGAGATTCACGCTCAAAATACTCGTGTAATTTCACCACCAATTCACGAGCCTGGCTGTTCAAAGTACGTCCTCTTTTCGACATTATTAATAAACACTTGCTTAGTTCGGAGTCCAGTATAAATATTGCCAAGGTAAACGGATAAAGAATGATTAGTCCAGAAAAGTAATAGCCAAGTCACAAATTGTAAAACACAAACGAGAAAGCAAGTACGCGCACAGTCAGCTTCCAAGATGGCGAGAGACTGCTGACGCCGAACCGACCGAGCGGACCGCGTGCGCTTGTAGTTGGCAGCGTTGCCAGAAAAAAAAAATTGTAGAGACTTGGACACCTGCGATTTTGCCTATTGACCTAAAAATAATTAAATTAATTTATTTTAGGGTATCTGTGTATTCAGTGCATTATGCGGTCGCGCAGTAACGTCGTTAATTTATAACATCAGGCAACAACATTTTTGTGAATGGGTTCTACATACCTTATTTTTATTAGTTTTAGACGTAGAAATAAGACTTAGAAGAAAAAATTGTAATTGTAAAATCAATGGATGTGCTTGTTAAAAATTTGTTTATTTCTCTGTAATATGCAAACCCATACTATCATACACAAAAATAAATGTAAAAAACACTATCCCTGACTCCATTTACTATTTCGACAGCGTTAGCGCGAGAAACCCCGACTTATTTGGGCGCGAAAATCAAAAATCGACAAATCGCTTTCGACAACTTTTTAAAGAAGCAAATATATTTGATTTATAAATACGTATTTTTGGTGAATGGGTTTTATCTCATATTTTACGATTACATAACTATTTAGTTATGTAATCGTAATATGTGAGATAAATCCCATTCACATGAAAAAATATTTGTTTGGTTGTCAAGTGTAATTTGTAAATAATACATTCGATTTTTCGTATATGTAAACGATTTTTTTGCATACAAGTGTATCCGAAGAGTCGCAACACTACGTGCAGTGACCTAACTACGTAACTTTGTAATGCGGTCAAGAATATAACTATTAGAAATTATTTACTGTGTAAATATGTGTTATTTTGCTTTGTTTGAAAGTTTTCAATTACATTTAGATATTAAGAATTGTACATTTTTAGATACAATAATGAAATCTTTCTAAATTCATGGTTTTATGAAAAAGGTTATCGAAACTGAATAATGTACGTATGAACAAAGTTGTTTCGGTTTGAAAAATATGAAACGTCAAACGGTACCTCTTAGATTTGATGGACTGTAGATTATGTTTTTTTTCTAAATGTTGCCGTAGTAAAAAGGAGTGCGATTACTGTTAATAAATAGTGAAAATGTTCTTCAAAATATAAAAAAATAATCAGTTACCCTCGTATTTTAATAATTTGAAGAACAATTTCACTTGCATTTTAACAGCAATATATTCAGTCTTGTCATAACCGAAGTGTAACCGAAGCCTCAAAGACCTTTCTCGACCTCTTCAGTTCACGAATATATGTCACTGTTTATTGGACCATTTTATCACGACCAGATTTCAGAAGTGATGACACCAAATTATCTTTTGACCGTTCAGTACTCCGGTTCGACAAGCAGTAAGTATCCAAGCGACCCGATTTTATTTCGGACAACCGCTTAACGAAGATTGATTGAATAACTTATTTATGACCTATTTTTTTGAATTGTTTTCCAACATTCTACACAATGTTATCTAGACCCGTGGTAAGCCTTAACTAACTTAATTATGGAATCTAGAATGTGGATATACAAACTTAGATACATTTTTTCTCTATCCCATTTTTGTATATATTATATTGTATAGTTAGCATAGTTTTATATAAATTTGTAAGTAATTGTATATTATAATAGCATATTTTATTTAATGTAATCAATTAAATTGGAAAATCACGATTGTAGTTTTTTGGAAATACATATATTATATACATTGAAACACTTAACCAATACAAATATACATGTTCATGCATACTTGCATGTATAATTGGATACATATTCAGCCAAGTAGCAGTTATATTACCTTTTCTTGATTCGTAATTATTGTTATGTGAAATTATTAATAATGTTTACAGGAATTAATTGCGATCATGGGAGCCTGTGACTAAGGCCGGTGTAACCTGGACGAAGCGTCAGGCAAAGCAAAGGTATGTATGTACCTATAGGTACCAGGATCGCGTTAATTTCCGTAACCATTATTGTATAATCATGGAACGCGAAGGTTTAAAAGTTAGACTATAAAGGATTTTCAAAAAGGACATTGGAAGGTTATAGGCTTGGCAGTTCGGATGTGAAACTCTTTATGTTGTACACGTTATAGACCACTGCAACCATTTCCTATCAGGTGGGCCATATGCCACTTAAGTATTATATTTTTTTTATGTTTTTAGAGCTAATGTGATCGGTAATTTGGTATATTTTAAGCTAATGCTGATTGATACTGTACCAACTTACCAGTAACAAATTTCAAAGAAGAAGGACAGTTTGCTCGTCAGAGCAATATTTATTTTATTTTATTTACATTATTTGGAAAACAAACAGTATCTTACAATTCAAATGACAACTGATTGGTTATCTTAAAACCATTTATAAGTTTTCGCATAAACAATATTTTGGTGCTTGTCGTTACAGTAGGTATAAATTGATTTATTTCGTAACATCGCATCGTACAAATTGTATAAATTGATTTACTTTATTTCGTTATTAATACAGTCAGAGAACCGACTCAAACCACCTCCTTGAGATAAAGCGACTATAGGAGGATGGACTTGTGTTAAAGAGATCAAGTTCCGGGTGATTTGCTAATTTATTAACATAGTCAGCAGCTCTTACTACAAATGAGCCGTTTTGGTAATTAGTGGTACCGCGGGTAACGTGAAGTGGATATTGTATCCTATCCGATCTACGAGTAGTAGGCACATATTTTTTAACCTTGTCATTTTAAAATTAAAGCCAGCAGAGGTCACCTTAATAACTGTTACTTCAAACGCGATCACATCATAGAGGTGAATCACATCCACGATAAATGTCAATGTATCCAGCAACAAGTGGGCATTCGTTCAGAAACCCGTAAGAGATTTGAAATTACGTTTCCATCCAATTTTGTACGTCCATTAACATCCCTTGCTAGGCGTGTTCTGAAACGCTTGCAAAAAGGTATCTGGTGAAAATAATCTAATTTCAGGAGAAAGGGTACTGATAACTGATGCTCTACTTTATTTATATGTGTTCTAGCTTTTAATATTGCTTGTACCTGCCTTAATGTATTCGACGTAATAATGACAAACTGTGATAAATTTCTTATTATTAGTATTATTTCACAGAGATGGCAATATGAAGCAATTATAGTCACCAGTAGTTAAAGTATGAATAATATAAATAACCCACATTTTATCAGGTATTTTAACTATTATGTGGTACCGAATACAATGATGGTGAAATGTGGGTGTTAATTCACTTCTGCCTAACCCTCCAAGGATAAAGGCGTGATTATATGTATGTATGTATTTTAACAATTGTAAATTCTGTCTCTGTTTTAGTTCAAACTTCGACCTGAATAGCTAGTATGCACTTTGCAGCTGGGTATATCTTGGCCATTCTTAGCCATGACGAGTAAATTTTAATTTACATCTTTTTTTAGCTATCTGTTCATTGCAGCGTAACCCTGTCTTTGCTAAACATAATATACAATAACACTACTATTTGAAAGATTCACATCACCATACCACTAATATTAAACAAGATGTGGACGACTATTTCGTCCAACTAAACAGATCTTATTCTATCAAAGAAACTACTTTCTAACAATTTATCGCTAAACACACATATAACTCTTTCAATAGAGGAAATCAAACTGACAGTTGGCAAATAGTGAAGTTAATATTTTATTTACTCAGGTCTTCAGAATGAAACTGAGTTTGTCAGTTGTTCATGTGATCATAACTCAATTTACAGTTTTATTGAGACCAAAGAATTACTCCGAAGTAAGGTTATATGTACACCGACCAAAGATGAGTGCCAGTATTGGAGTGAGTGGAATCATGTGGTCTCTTTGCTAACCCACTGGGAAGGAATCGTGACTGTATGTATGATGTAAGAATATTTCTAGTTACCTTGGTCTAAAATTAATGTGTGCGTGTGTGCGTGGTTGTGTGTGTGCGTGGTTGCGTGTGTGCGTGGATGCTTGTGTGCGTGAGTGCATGTATGCGTGGGTGCCTGGGTGCCTAGGTGCATGGGTGCCTGGGTGCGTGGGTGCGTGGGCGTGTGGTGCGTGGGTGCATGTGTGAGTGTGTGCGTGTGTGCGTGTGTGCGTGTGTGCGTGTGTGCGTGTGTGCGTGTGTGCGTGTGTGCGTGTGTGCGTATGTGCGTATGTGTGTATGTATGTGTATATGGCATCACATCGCATGAACGGAAGACCGATTTGGATTTGGTTTTATTCTTTGAAATGTACCTATATTAGTTGGAAGTGTTCTTAGCTATGTTTGAAAAAAAAGTAAAAATATTACTAGGTTTCTCAAAGCTAAAGGGCACAATTTATTTTATTTAGGTAGGTATAGAGCACTTGCCGAAAAAAAATTTGTATTTATTAATTTTCAAAGATGAAATGGTCGAAGAAAGATGATGTAGTCGCGGTTATCGTGTTGCATTTTGCTACATAAACTTCCATATTGTATCTTTTGATTGCATTGACGTCGAAGTTTGAATCGCTATGAATTTCTACTTATACCTTCACGCATTCCTAAGAAATAGGCCTTTACAGACAGATAGATAGGCAAACAGACATACAGATGGATACCGAAGTGATTCTACAAGGGTATTTTTCCTAAAAAACTATGTTAGTTCTGTAGCACAGTTTATCACTATATTGCACATAATTTATTGTGTTTTAATCCACGGTAATTGGTAGCAGTAGATTTAATATTGTCTAACTAAGTATCGAACAGGCGACGAGAAAACATTCTAATAGTGTTTCACACTGAAATTTATCAGCTCTTTCATGAAGCTAATTTTAAAACTCCGTAGAAAAATTGAAGGCCTTAATTTAATGTATCGGCCCGGTACACATTATGTCATCTTGTGGCTCTTTAAAATTTAGTAATATTCTATTTTTTTTATGGAATTAATAATTTAATTTAATTAAACGGTAATGAGATGAAATGAAATCAATGAAATAAAAAAAAATTACCCGCATATATAATTTTCTGTTCATAACTTTAGTCATTCATTGAATCATTAACTAAGGCACATAATTATTATTTTTATATGAGCTCTTCCAATCCTTCCATCCTTGTCCTTGTCCTAGACAGGACAACACATGCAGGGCTTAGATGTCACCCGTATATGGTGCAGAATATCCGATCAAGAACCAAGCAGTTATGTGATTTTTTCCTATGTCGCACCATTAAGGCCTGGAATTCATTACCAACCCACGTGTTTCCTTCTTCCTACAGTCCCGGGTCCTTTAAACGGGGCGTGGAAAGCATACTATGAGGCCGTCAAGCTGAGTGTCATCGCCGCAGTGATCTTGCCGATCTTTTGTTTTTATAACATTACTGTCCATCCCAAGATTGTCTGAAAGAAATCGCTTTAGCGATAAGGCCGCCCATTGTACATTGAACTATATACATGCTACCTACTTGTCCTACTGTAAATCTGTTGGTGTACAATAAAGAATTACCTATCTACTTATCATGTTGTATACAGTAGCTCACAATTATTATGTGCTCACTCACTATTTTCCCTCGATAATAGTATGAACTATTTATTTTATATATCTATTTGTGTGTTACAGGATGATAATGCTTTATGTAAAGCCGTAAATTGATCTTATAAAACTTATACGTCGCTCTCTCTCTTTCTTCTTTTCAATGCACATTTTATTTAGTTTAGCCGATAACAACATCATATCTTTTGTTTTTTAAACATTACTGTCCATCCTAAGTTTGCCTCGAAGAAATCGCTATAGCGATAAGACCGCCAATTGTACATTGAACTGTCTACATGCTATCTACTTGTCCTATTGTAAACCTGTTGGTGTATAATAAATATATATTTATCTATCTATCAATCAATCAATTAGCCCACTGCAGTCCTCTGCTGGACACAGGCCTCTCCCAATGTGCGCCATTTTTTCTATATAAATATAAAGATATTTAATATGATTTCCATAATACGAAAGACATTTCAATGTGTGCCTGATGTAACGGCTAAATAATATAATTGAAAGAAAACTGTCTCTCAAAGTAAAGTAAACTTTCCGGTAGTGTAGTTCGATGCTGTGCTCGTTCAAGCGATGCGGCAGATGCAATATCCAGACACGAACTTAGTTACGGTATCGATTGGTCCACATTTACCGCGTAGCAGCTTATTGTTACTGAGGGGAATTTTCTTTTGCTATTCCAATTTCAGCTTGTATTTAGTATGAACGCAAGTAGTTTATTTATTTTAAACAAGTGATGATGCGTGGTTATTTTTTAGTTGAATATGTCATAATGAAAAAAAATTAAGTCATATGAAGTCCCACCAAAATATTTTCACCAAAATAACATCAACTGTATTAATGAGTACCGATATTTTTAGTAGTAATCTACATGAGATTTGATAACTTCGTCATAGAGTTAATATTTTGTATGGCGCTCTGTGTGCACTCTTAAGTTCTCTAAGAACCTTAGACCGAAAATCCTTTTTCCTACATCATAGACAAAAACGTCGAGTCAAAATTGTACGTTTTAGCCGTTTCGTTAGACCAACATATACACTTCTTAAACCTAACAATCATTTAAGTAAGTAAGCCATAGGTACTCAAGCCACCGAACGCACACATCTGTAGCTTTACCATGACATTTGACATGACATGGCACATGGCAACGCCTGCGTACAGTACCTACTGTAAAATTGCGAGATCGCATTGGAGAACTTAATCTTTCAAATTCCGATGAATCAAGATCAGTAAAAAAAAGGTTTATTTTCAAAGTTTTCCTGCTGTTTTACCTTTCCCTACAGTTGTTTATACAAAATGTGATAATATTATAGACAGCTGTTGCCCGCGTCTCGGTCTACGTGGTAAGGCGGAGGCACTTCTCCAGTCGGCCTGCTCAATTGGAACAGGAATACCGTCGTACCCTAAAGTCCTTAAAAATGAATAATCGTGCTAAATTGTCTATTTTTTGCAATAAAAGACAATTTAACATGAACAGTAGGTATGCATTTGACAGTGACAATCGTAGTTATTTTCTACGCCATTTCACGGAACTGTTGATCTTATTACAATGCGTTGATATAAATAAAATCAAACATAAACATAAACTCAAGAAGACCTTTATTGATTTTCAATAAATAAATGAAGCTTCACTGGAGACGACAAAGTCGGACTAAATTTACAAGCGCCTGTAATAATTGTAAGCTCAATAAGCGTTGTGAAGACACAGACATCGAGGCTTGAATTACAGTAGGGGTTTAACAGTATTATAATCATAAATTCCTTTACAAATATCTGTTCGTTCTATAACTACTGCTTTCACAGCCAACAAGCTTATGGTAGTCACTCTGGTAAAAGTCAACAAAACAATCCAAAGTGTAAACTTTAGACAAGTCTGGGAAATCGCTGGCAGGATGATACTTTGCATTCTAATTTGTTGTCATGATTTTTTCTTATATATTTGGTACTCTAGATGATGCCCGTGGCTTTGCCTGCGTAGAATTTTCATTCCCATAGGAACGTTTTTTTACATACTTCCGTATAACTTTTGAAACATACGAAAACAAAACAAACAAACATTTTTAATTATAAATAAATAAATTTTTAAAACATTCTACACAACGCTATCTAGAACTTGTGTTATGGAATCTAGAATGCGGATAAACATACTTAGATACTTTTTTTTCGTAAATACATACATATTATACATAGAAGCACCCAGGCCAATGCAAATATACATATTCGTGCATACAAATATTTGCACTGACCTGGAATCGAACCCGCGGCCCCTGCGTTGCAGTCGAACGTTCTACCACAGAGGCCGTCAGATTATTATAACAAGAATATAATAGATGGAACCATGGGCAGTCTGATTAGAAAAGTATTTAGTGGAAACCATGCATTTATTACTTTAGTACTAGAAAACGTTTCCCTTGTATTTGAGTTAACCATAACATATAACATAAATTCACGCCTATATCCCCGAAGGGGTAAGCAGAGGTGCTAGCACCTACATTTCGCCAGTTTATGTTTAGGTCCCAATGTAATATGTGGCGAGCCTATTGCCATTAACCAGACACTTATAAACCTGCGATAAATACACACATAACTTCGAACAGCATCGAAAAGTCATTGGTGTGTGCCATAGTAAAACCTAGGATTGAACCCGAGACCTCGTCTCAGTAGTCCATTACCCATACCACTAGGCTACCGCGCCAATTCAAGTTAACTTTTCTATATTAATACAGTTTCGAATATAAAAGATTAAATGTAGAGTGGGTTCATACAATATTAATCACAAAGGAAGTGCGTCGTAGCTACCGACATACGTAGATACATCACGATCCTTTGAATCTCTAAGTTCTGGGAAAAGGGTTGAGTAAAAGATAAATAAAAAATTAAAGAGGGTCATATTTTGTGTTGTGTAACTAAAATTCCATACTATATTGTTGGCTATTCTTCGCATAGGTAAGCACTTTTTCTTTTAAATTAGACTTACTATTGGTGTCTCATGCCAATGAGTAAAGTTTGAATCCGCATCACGTACCTGTGACTTTGCAAAACTCTAGAAGTTCGTACTGAACCGTTTAGATGAAATTCCGGCAGAACGGAAGAAAGGAACACTTGCCTCTACGATCATGGTGAAAATCTACTCGAAAAGTGTTCATATATATTGGTGAGCAATATAAATAATGCATCAATATTTAGACCGGAAAAAACGATGTACTTTTTTTATATATAGAACACGTCAATTAGATATCGCCTTGCCTTATGGTAAGCTGAAGGCAAAGTCTCAGAAAAGAGGGTCACCATTACTTACACGTACTTGCCGGTAACACAAATTTATAAAAGAAATTATCTCAGAATTACAACGTTTAAAAATTTTATTATGAATATAGATCTGAAGAAATATTCAGTCACCAAGTTCATTAGAAGTCACAAAGATTAAGTTGATATTTGATTGAATAATTGAGATTGACATTAAGAACACCAAGTTTAACATAACTCTTGTCTTGATTGAATGATTGAAATTGACAATATAATCACTAAAATTGTTTGGTGCTCAAATGTATTATTCAGACTAACTAAAAATTACAACTCGCAGTTATTAATTTATGATGAACTATTGAGGTTGACATAAGGAATCACCAAAATTAACTTAGCATAATTAATTAATTAATAATTTAGATCATCAGGGACGAATTTCTTATGAATTCCCTGTGCGTGTGCCACGTTCATCACATGGAACCCATATGATACCCAGCAGACCCAGAAAGTTGTGAAATGAGTATCGGTTTAAGGGATCTCTTTCCAACATACATAAGCACTCAGCTTCACATCAAGTAAATTAGGAAATACTATGAAAATAACAATTTTATTTTGGCACCGAAGTGAATATTTTAACTCTAACGAGTAGCTATTGCAAAAAGGCATCATTTTATCTCTCATATCATTTGTCTGCAACAAGGAATGATTAATAGTCCCTGTGGGGCTGTAAAATCTGCATGGCAAGGACAAAGTGCTTGCACATTTCATTTTTATGCAGTTATTATATACTTGTAAATTTATTTTATTTTTATAGGGTGACTGGAGGTGATTTAAAATTTAAATTTCACCATTTTGCGCTCAGACATATTTGCTAAGAAAAAAAAAATTAAATAAGTTTCATTTATGATCCAATTTTAGATTCAAATTCTGATCAGTACGCTACGTGTAGCCAAATATTTATAGAGCGCGTTTCGTAGCAAATCTTTCGTAGCGCGTCACGTCGTAGCGAATAAATTCGAAGACTCGAAGAAGAGGGTTCTCAACGTAAGCGTCGCTCGGTAGCTTAGCGGTTAAGGAGTCGGCCATACGATCAAAAGGTCCCGGGTTCGAATCCTGGCTATTACACTTCCGATGTGAAACAAGCAAATTAGCTTAACTGGAGGAGTTGGAGGGAATATTAGTAATTTCGCTTCTAATAATATTCTTTTTTTAAAGTAATCTAGAATGGTGGCCCTTTTAATTTGCACTTCACATGAGTTTTTTTTTACTATCCACAGGGGTGTAGTAATTTGACGGGCTGCTATATAAGAAAAATATATTTAATTACAATTGAATTGCTAATGAAGCCATAAAATTCTCTTATAATATCATAGTTGGTAGATTGAATGATCCAGGGGAATTATTGCCGTCAAGCGAATACCTACTTTGAGATTATAACATAGTGAACTTGGAGATATACTATAAAGAAGCAAAATTACTTTTACAAAATAATTTAACACTTCTCTTAGTAATCGGAAGATTCATTTCGATCAAAGTGAGGTAGGACATGGCGGTATTTCCGCCCAATTGAGCAGTCCGACTGGGGAAGTACCTCCGCCCTACAGAATACCGCGGTTATAATAACTTCATGTTGTGTTCCCAGCGGTGAGTAGGGTAGCCAGAGCTTACTGTAGAATTTGTGCTGTCAGTGGGATGACTTAAGGCTTGTCCTGCTTTGTCCTCTATACTGACGGCACAGAAACTCTGTGCTTACTGGGTCAGCAGCACCAGTGTGGCTTCTCTGGTGTTACACACGTCCATAGGCCACGGTAACCACTTTCCATCAGATGGGCCGTGCGCTTGTCTGTCACCTAAGTGGTATAAAAAAAAAGCTCGTGTAGTATGTAAGGATATCAAAGTGGCGGGGTGTTGTCTGTACCTAGCCTGTTGGTGAATAGGCGTGAGTGTCTGTATGTATTTAAAAGTTCTAATAGAAGCCAGGGATAGGTTAGATTGTTATTAAAAAAAAACATTTAAAACCGGTGGTTTTGAGAATACGGGAATTCGTATGTCGTATCTAAGAAGCAATAAAAGAAAAGATTTAAATTTAAAAATTTAGAAAGACGTTTATTACAGGCATAAATTCGATTTAAGGCGCATTTTCAACGAGTATAATTGGCAAATAATTGCTGTTCATGACTGGTACACAGGTTCCAAGCAGTAGTTTTTATATATTTATACCGTATAGTTTAAGCTGTGAGGTTCCCGGCAGAGTAGAATTTGGACCACTTCATCTCTTCCCATGCGGTGTCGTACAAGGCGACTAAGGAATAAGGCTGTTTGACATCAGATAGATATATACAGCCCAGATGACCCTGGGCTACTGACTAACTGAGGTCAGATGCATGGCTTGAATCAACAATAGTACTCGGAAGACGGCATAGGCTTACGTCCTATTACGTGGGACTAAATTCAATGATTGGTGAAATGTGGGTGTTAATTTACCTCTGCCTAACCGTCTGGGGATAAAGGCGTGATTATATGTATGTATGGTTTATTTAACATTCAGAATTAAAATATATAGTACAGGTAGGTACATAAAAGAAAACTTTAAGATCGATGTACTAACATTGTACCTTTTTTTAGTTTATTCGGTTTAATTTACATAATATCAGTAACAATAGCTCCGGGCCTTTGTGTGATATAATAAGTAGATTTATACTTTAGTAGAATGGAAATAATTCCGGACCCAATTACTTAAGTAATAACAGGAAAAAGAGGAAACAGTAAAATAAGGATTTTCAAAACGTAATATGTATAACAAAATACATCATATTATAATTAACCTATTACTTCATGAAAAGGTATAAAAGAATAAAGGAAGCTACCTGCGGGCCGTGCCGAAAAGGCGAAATACACCTAAAAGTTTAATGTGGGCAAGACAAACGACAAAGACCGGCACACGTATTTCATTTTACGTGTTCTATATTTAAACAGACTTCCTTTGGTGGACTTTTCTTGTATGTATTTCACGTTTGTTGTTGCCTTGTCACAAGTAACACCTTCTTTTTAAGTTAAATGATTTTTAACAAACGACGCAATAAATACGGGGTATAAGTTTGACGTGTCTGTGTATGTGTCTGTCTGTGGCATCATAGCTTTTGAACGGATGAACCAAATTTTTTTTTTGTTTGTAAGGAAGTGTTCTTAGCTATTTTTGAAAAAAATCGGTCCAAGATGTCCGCTGATGGACTAGAAAATAATTTAAAAGGTGTAAAATAAAAATTAAATTAAAAAACCCCCGTCACAAATGAACACCCTCCAAAAAGTTGAAAATAAATTAAGCCCTTAAAATTGAATAAACCTAGTAATTTTGTTCAAGCGTTGCCATGTCGGGAGTAACGTGAGTCACTCACTCACCGTGAGTGAGTGTAGATTGTTCCGATAATATGACGGGGGTGCTTTACCAGTTCGCCCTTACTAGGTTCCCCGATATGGCAAGGTTTAAATAAAAAAAACTTTTACAATTTGGAGGTTGCATTTTTATATATAAATTCTATTATCCTAAAGAAGCGGCGATACATGCTTGACCTGTAGAGTCGGTAAGTAGCCCCTCACTCACCTGCTATATAATTCCATCACATATTTTAGGATTAAGGACGCTTTCAATTTAGACGTTTCGTGTCGGACCACAGCAGTGCCGAAACGGTGCGTTTCTCGTACGGGGCACGCACGGTCGTTTGTTTTAGTACAAAGTGCACGGAGTAGCAACGGTGCAGCAACAGTGCGGCGCGCCGTACCGCGATTCGAGACGACAGGACGGCAACATAGTATGCTCCACGTGTTATGACGTGTTCATTTCGCTGTTGAATAGTGCGGTGACTGGACTTCAGAGCAATCGTATATCGATCGATATCTAACGATCGATGTATCGAGAGATATAGTATGTCTGAATATAGTTTCTTGCTGCTGAATTTTGCTTTCAACTAATTCAAGTAATTCGTAGAAACATTCTCTAGACATTCTAAGGTCCTAATTAAAAAAATTGCTTGGATCTTGTTTTAGCCTAGGGAAAAGATTATGAAAATCACCAAAATTGCATGTTAACGAAATTATTGGTGATGCTCTTTTACGGGAGCGTCAGTTTTGTTTCTGTTTGATGTTTTTCAACAAGAGCACTAACAGTAATGTTTCTCCGTCAGAGTCCATGGTTTAACTGCTGCCAAATACATTTAAAACATCACTAGAATACAAACGCACGGTAGTCAGATATGCTTACAATTTTAGACGTTTGGTATCGGACTGCTACCGTACGGCAGCAGCACGGCAGCGGGCTTTAACCAGCGATACGGTAAACGTGCAACAGCGGTCCGACACGAAACGCCTAAATTGAAAGCGCCCCAAGTTTACCAGGAATTTTTTCTTCCGAGGGTCATTTTAGAAAAAAAAATAATTTGATATTGTTCAAGAAATATGTTCTTATTTAATTTTCAATAGTTTCAAATAAGTTTCAATTGCCAAAAATGCAGGAAGCGGTGCAGGTGGCGCGAGTTCGATCCCCGCTCGGTGCAAATATTTGTATTCATAAATAAAGGTATTTAATTTAGTTTTTTATTAATTTTAAATTTCAAAATATTACAATTTAATACCATCATCTATGGCGGTCGTTATGGGTAGTTGGAGCCCTGACAAGTTCAACAACAGGTCTAACTGCAATGTTTCGACATCATCAATGGATTGTAGAGATTTTTTAATTAGCGCCTTCGAAAAAATATCTGTCTAGAGCACAGCGCAGGCCCCTCCTAAAATGCTATAACTATGGTACAAGTACGTTGAAGGAGGTAGGACACGGCGGTATTTCCGCCCAATTGAGCAGTCCGACTGGGGAAGTACCTCCGCCCTACAGAATACTGCGGCTATAATAACTTCGTGTTGTGTTTTCAGCGGTGAGTAGGGTAGCCAGAGCTCACTGGAGAATTTGGGCTGTCAGTGGGAAGACAAAAGGCTTGTCCTGATTTGTCTTCTACTGACGGCTCAGAAACTCTGCACCTGTAAGTTGGCAGCGCGACTGTGACTCCTCTGGTATTACAAACGTCCATAGGCCACGGTAACCACTTTCCATGAGGTGGGCCGTGTGCTTGTCTGCCTACTAAGTGGTATAAAAAAAAGCGATATTATTTCAACTTTTAACTTAGGTTAATTATTTTATTATAAGTCAAAATAATAAAAATATGTAATAAAAACTATTACATATTTTTATTATTTTGACACAAGACAAAAATGTACACACTAACGTGACTAAATATGGACGTATTTAGTCTTAAGGAATCACTAGTATGTATCTTCATTTATAAGCTGACGTCTCGAGAATGCCACAGTGGAATTTATTGCACCGTTTCTTCTCCACTACCGCCTAGGCAGCGATGGTAAACTTAGTTTTAAGCAGAATTTGACGTCAAGAAGTAATTACATTGCATTACTTTGAGAAATAAAGAATTTGAAATTGAATTCGGGCCCACGTATTAGGGGACGAGGCTATTAGCGTCGTCCGGATACTATAGGTTTATTACTACTAGTAGAAAGGCATTGCACTACTTTGAGAAATAAAGAATTTGAAATTTTGAAGTTGAATTCCGTCCCACGTAATAAGGAGTGAGGCTATTACCGTTTTCGGGGCACTATAGTTGACTCAAGCCATGCAATACACAGAGACTAATGAGCTCACAACGTCAGGCAACAACAAAAATGTACTACAGACTGGGTACTCGTCCATATTATGAACCAACAAATTGTTCAATATCACTATTTTCCGCAAAAAATGAAGGATTAACGATCTATTAACGTCTGAAATATGAAAACAACTCTGTATTTTATTCATGTCACGTTCTAAGTTGAATAATAAATAAAAAACAGAACTGGCCATTTGCATATTCCCCAACAAAATGTATTTGAATATTTGGAGTGCTTTTGTTGAAATAATGAATTAATAATTTTTATTCCAATTCACACTTCGAGGTCATATTTTAAGGGTTGGAGAGTTTTTGCGTTCTGTTAAACAAACATGTAAACAAAATTATGAGCATGCAATGGACAGACATGTCTCGAGATTCAGTACAGTCAGCATCAAAAGCAAAGGATAAATTCCAGATACCTATTTGATTGAACTCATGTTCGAAAATACTTATTTTTGAGCACGAGTCCAATCATAATTTTGTAGTCCTCTTTGATCCTCTTTGGACAGATTAACACATTCGTAACTCTTCGATCGTGTTATACCTCACCTATCACACTTATTAGAATTTTAACTACCAATAATTGAATCTAAATAAAGTTAACACGATAATATTAAATAAACAAGGTTTTGATTATTTTGTTAAGCCCGTGGCATTTGAGTGCTTATTATGTTGGTATATCATCCAACAATAGTAGGAATGAATCAAATTTGCATATAAATTAGTAACAACATTGCCTGTATTGCATTGCATTTTGTAAATATGTTAGCATAGCTCATTACTGAATAATACTACAAACAAGAACATACTCAAACTAGTTTATTGTACAGTTATATTATTATTACACCGTTACAAGTTTTCGTGGTTTAAAAATATCATACTATACATTTTCTCTTAATAATTGCATTCTAAACGTGCATCTTAAAACTTGGGATTTTAATTCCATCCAATTGAGCAGTCCGACTAGGGAAGTACCTCCGCCCTACAGAATATCGCGGACATTATAACTTCGTAGTGTGTTCCTGACGGTAAGTAGGGTAGCCAGAGTTCACTGGAGAGTTAGTGCTGTCAGTGGGAAGACTATAGGCCTATCCTGCTTCATGCTTTGTCTTCTACACTGACCGCACAGAAACTCTCTGTGCTTACAGGGTCGGCAGCGCCAATGTGACTCCTCTGGTGTTACACACGTCCAAAGACCGCGGTAACCAATTTCCATCAGGTGGGTCGTGTGCTTGTCTGCCACCTAAGTTTAAAAAAAAACTATTTGTGATGAAAAAAGTCATTATTTCTTTGTTTTTGGAAGCGGCTGGCCTCTGTCCTTCGGCCTGGATAGGAAAACCTACGCTAGAGCCTCATCCGTATACCTGTATACACGTAAAGTTGGATTGGGTTGAAAATCTTCATAGAACCAAAAAGGTATGGGTAATGGACTGCTGAGACGAGGTCTCGGGATCAATCCCCGGTTTACCATGGCACACACCAATGACTTTTCGATGCTTTTCGAAGTTATGTGTGTATTTATCGCAGGTTTATAAGTGCCAGATTAGTGGCAATAGGCTCGCCACCTATTACATTGTGACCTAAAACATAAACTGGCGAAATGTGGGTGCTAGTACCTCTGCCTACCCTTTCGGGGATATAGGCGTGAGATTATGTTATGTTATATTATGAATCATTATTATCTAAAAAATCAATCTAGTTTCTAAATATTGACAATAACCTGAAATTAAATTGAATTTCTCACTGAAGTAAGTATAAGTAGCTTTATTTCGTCCGAAAAGACTTTTTGTTATATTCGCTTTTAAAATTACTCTACTTTTCTAAGAGATGTAGCATCGGTTATGAAATCATTTATTAAGTGAATATGTATCACATCATAAGTTGATCAAAGGCGTATTGCGTAGAGGAAATCGAATTATTTACAGGTAAATGCTATAAAGGTAAGATTTTACATCAGTAAGCATTATTTTGTATAGGTACTCGTAAAAAATTAAGTATGAGAACAGCAGTTAATTGGCCCATCACAATGTGTTTCTGCGCAAGTTACTTGAAACCCCATCAAGACCTTGAACCAACATCACTTGCCATTACACCTGCTCATTGATAGACGAGGCTCTGTCGCTGGCATTCCTCTCAGGCTTGTGCGGTCTGATAGTAATCACTCATAAAAACTATATAAACTAAATAAAAAAACTGTGTTTAAAAATCCTAAAAACTATAAAATATCAGAATAAAGATAAGAGAAAAATACTGAATTTACAGATATTTTGATCTGTTAGACGCCTAACAGATCAAATAATCTGGTGACTTCTTTGTCTGTTGTGCCATTATGTTGACAAATATATAGAGAAGAAATCAGATAAAAATAAACATGTCAAAACACACATAAATGTTTATAAAATTAAAACTACTGGTCCAAACCATGTTAAAGTTTTATGGGACCGAATGACCAATATTCTGAATCGAATTAAAAAAGAATCGCGTAAATCGGATCATAAATCTCAGAGTAATCGGTGTACATACATAAAAAATAACATAACATAACATAAACTCACGCTTATATTCCCCAAATGGGTAGGCAGATGTGTTAGCACCCACGTTTCGCCAGTTTATGTTTAGGTCCCAGTGTAATAGATGGCGAGTCTGTTGCCATTAACCGGGCACTTATAAACCTGCGATAAATACACACATCACTTCGAAAAGCACCGAAAAGTTACTGGTGTGTGCCATGGTAAAACCTGGGAACGAACCCGAGACCTTGTCTCAGCAGTCCATTACCCATACCACTAGGCTACCGCGGTAAAAAATAATTTGAAAAAATACAAATGAATTGAGAACCTATTCCTTTCTGGAAGTCGGTTAAAAATGAAATGAAATAAGCTGATCTCAGGCTCTGAGGTGAAAGCATTGAATGCAACCGGGAAAACGCATTTTTTTACGTGCGCAAAATCCCCACAGTTACCTCCCCACCGGAGCCGGTGGAAGAGGTTATGTTGGACTCGAACCGACTAAAACACACGCCGCCTGTGGGTCGTTTTGGTTGCCGAAGGTGAGGTTGACAGGCATATCCCTCGCACCCCGGGCGACCCAGGATCATCTCTTACGAGCTGGCCCTCTCCTCGGGTGTGTCTCTCCTCAGAGTCTACTTCTGCCAGGGTGACAGGCGGCTCCACCAGTCACCCCCAGGCTATCGGGAAAACACTAAGAGAATGATGATGAGTATCTGCTCAAGAATAAACTCGCAAATGCAACTAACACTTATGGTGTTGTCACTGTATATGGATATCAGTCACCAGCAGGCAGGGTTAATTCTCCTCATGTAGCAAGAATTTATATTTGGTTACGTTTCTCTACGTGTGCCTTTTATAAGCAGAAGGCAAAGTGGAGGAACTGAAAGGTGAGTTAACTATTTCTGAATTTCTTTGGAGTGGTACAAATGGCCAGACTGTCTGGCCAATCTATCACCCCGACAGATATTATAATAACCTTGTGTTGTGTTCCCGGTGGTGAGTAGGGTAGCCAGAGCTCACTGGAGAGATTTTGTGCTGTCAGTGGAAGGACCGTAGGCTTAAATTGACACCACTGACTTGTAGGTGCGTGAAATGTTGGCGCGGCGGTCAGGGAGACCCGGTGAAACGGTTATCCGCTGGCCGCCCGCAGGTTGTACGGTTCCCGAACCTGGGGATCACTTAATCTACCCCAGGAGGCTGAACCAGCAGCCTGTGTAAAGTGCCCGATGCTGTAGTCGTGCCGGAGGAGGAAACCGGAGTGGACTCGGCTACAGTATTTGGGAGGGGACCGGGGGCCCTTCCGCCCGCCGCGCCAGCCAGTCACACAACCCCAGCTTGTCAATGGTGGTACGAAGCCTAGCTTTGTTTTCTGCACTGGGAGCACATAAACTCTCTATACCTTCCTCCCCCCCCATCCCCCACATAGGTCATGAAAGGAAAAAATAAGAATAACGTTACTACAGCGGTACCATCGTCCACAGTACATGTGGATTTCTGTAACATCAGGGGCCTACACACCAACCTCAACGCGGTCCATCTCCGTTTAGAGACCGCGCAGCCCACCTTGTTTTTTCTGACGGAGACGCAAATATGCCCATACCCAGCCGATACAGCCTACTTAATGTACCCCGGGTACAAACTCGAGCATAACTTTCTGAGTCGCGCCGGGGTATGCTTGTACGTCCGGGATGATATTTGCTGCCGCCGTCTTCAAGCCCTTGAAGACAGGGACCTGTCAAGTCTTTGGGTACGTACGGATCACGGTGGCCACACCCGTATCTTTGCGTGCCTCTACAGGTCTCATAGCGGTGACTTGGGTACAGCTCAATTATTTGAGCATCTGCAGCGGTCTCCGGATAAGGTAATTGAGCAATACCCTACCGTGGATTTAGTATTCTTGGGGGACTTCAACGCTCACCACGTAGAGTGGCTGGGGTCTCCTAGAACTGATTTTGCGGGAAGGGCTGCTCATGACTTTGCACTGACCTACGGATTCTCTCAACTGGTGCATTCTACCTATATTACTAGAATACCAGAAATAGAGACCCACAGAAGCTCTATACTGGACCTTCTGCTGACTTCGCGCCCGGGCGAATACTTAGTAACTGTGGAAGCACCACTTGGTACTTCGGACCACAGCCTCCTTCGGGCGCAAGTGACTCTCACGCGGCCTGAAACACCGCAGCCACCTCAATGGCGGCATGTCTGGCACTACAAGTCGGCAGACTGGGATGGACTGCGAGAATTCTTCGCGTCGTACCCGCGGAGGCGGCTTTGCTTCACTTCAAATGATCCCAGCTCCTGTGCAACAGCAGTAGCTGATGCGATCCTAGCGGGTATGGAATGCTATATTCCGAACCGCTGGATCGCAACAGGAGAGAGCAAACGCCCTTGGTTTAATAGCCCCTGCAGAGAAGCAAGAGACCACAAGCAATCTGCATACAGGGCTTGGACCACGGCTCTTGCCAATAAAGATCCAAATATCGCTGAAGTGAGGCGAAAATTGAATGCCGCCTCGAGGTTTAGTTAAAAAGCTACGGCCAGGGCTAAGTTTGGGTTCATCGGCAGAATTGGCGAGCGGCTTGCGCGCTACCCATCTGGCAGTCGAGCATTTTGGTCGCTCGCCAAAGCTGCCGAGGGAAACTTCTGCCAGTCTTGCCTTCCACCGCTGCAAAACCTGATGGTAGTTTGGCCCATAGCGCTAAGGAGAAAGCCGATCTGTTGGGTAATCTCTTTGCGTCAACTCAACTATGAACGACGGGAAGGCTGAACCACCCATAATTCCCAGCTGTGGTGCTTCCATGACTGATGTTAAAATCACGCAACGGGCGGTCCGGCGTGAGCCTAGATGTTCGGAAGTCGAGTGGGCCGGACGGTATACCGGCGATGGTGCTTAAACACTGTGCCCCCGAGTTGTGCCCTGTACTTACACGTCTTTTCGCACTCTCATACTCCGCAAGGCGGGTCCCGACCTCGTGAAAGACCGCATTCGTGCACCCTGTACCTAAGAAAGGTGACAGGACAGATCCGACCAATTACAGGCCTATCGCTATCACCTCCCTTCTCTCGAAGGTAATGGAGCGTGTTATTAATACACAGCTCCTGACATACCTTGAGGTAAACGATCTAATGAGCGATCGACAGTACGGCTTTCGCCACTGTCGCTCTACGGTGACCTTCTTGTAAATCTCAGAAACCGGTGGGCGCAGGCCATCGAGAGTCGGGGTGAGGCACTAGCGGTCAGCCTTGATATAGCGAAGGCCTTCGTTCGTGTCTGGCACAAAGGTCTTCTTGTGAAGTTGAAGATATTACGGACTCCTTGATGGACTGTGCGAATGGATCTCCAGCTTTTTGTCCAACAGAAGCATCCAAGCCATCGTCGACGGCAGCTGCTCGGACCGCATGAAGATAAACGCTGGTGTACCACAAGGCTCCGTGTTGTCTCCGACGCTGTTTTTGCTGCATATCAATGACATGCTGTCTGATGGCTCCATTCATTGTTATGCGGATGACAGTACCGGAGACACGTGTTACACGGGCCGTGCAAATATCCCTCAGTCCGAGGTGGAGAAGAGTCGCGAGCAACTTGTGTCTGAAATTGAGACTACTCTCTCTGGAGTATCCGATTGGGGACGACTAAACCTAGTCCAATTCAACCCCACTAAGACACAAGTATGTGTATTCACCGCTAAGAAAACTCCATTCATCGTGGCGCCGCAATTCCTGGGCACACCGCTTACCATCTCCTCGAGTATCGGGATCCTTGGTGTCGATATCTCCAGTGACGTCCAATACCAAAGTCATTTGCAGAACTTCATCCCACGCACACTCATGCTGTGGAATGACCTCCCTGCTGCGGTTTTCTCAAGCGCCTACAATATGGGGTTCTTCAAGAGGGGCATCAGAAGGTTTCTTCATGGTTGGCAGCGCGAGTGTGACACCCCTGGTGTTGCATACGTCTATAGGCCACGGTAACCGCTTCCCATCAGGTGGGCCGTGTGCTTGTCTGCCAACTAAGTGGTATAAAAAAATAAGTTAGACAGTAAAAAATAAGTTTAAAAGTAAAACCCTACAATGTATTGTTTTGTTAGACTAAGTGGCATACGACCACGGCTATTATAGATATTTTCTTGTTTAATATTTTTTCAGTAGTCGGGTTTTAGTTTGAAACTTATTTTTTATTTATATTATTTTGGGGCAAGAAATAGGTATAATTTATACATATTTGAAATGTACTAATTAAGCCGATACCAAACGGAATATATTTTTACACGTTATATAGTCTGTAACTCACGACTCAGTTGCTTCTATTGATACCTCATTTGTCCAGTTCTAATTAGTGATTGAGGAGCTATGAGGGAACACATAGTCTGTCTAAATCATAACCCTCCTTTTGCTTCGTCGTAGTCGGGTAAAAATAGGACACATATGTATATCTCCTATTGTGAGATTTTATACAATTAATAAATGTAGTCTGTACATAGTGTAACAGTGAGAAAGTTTTATACTTAAATACAATAATTAAAATGTAAGTAGTCTAAGTACCTGGCACGCCGGCACCATCACCAGCCCCGTGTCCACTAGCTAAGTGCATACTACATCTTTGCACAACGGACCGAACAACGCCACAGCAGAATATTTTTACGAATCCTCCCCTGAGATTCATTACCCAACACCTGAATTATAAATTTATGTAACAAAACTTCTTATCGATTACAATTGTTATTATGTTAATCAATTTTTATTTATATCATCTCACGCGCTAGCCAGGTATATAGACTACTTACATTTCAATTATTTAATTTTTACAGTGTCACATTACATATTTAACTTCATTGTATTTTACTATAAAACTTTCTCAGCATTACAATAGCGTACATTGATGATCACATCCCTATATGATATAAGAACGAGACGAGTATGATTAACACACTCTATAAAATTTATTCTACGCCTATTTTATTCGAGATGATTCAAAATTGAGGCCAATTACGCTCGGTTGCCGATGTGTGCAGATCAATGTTTTAGAATATTCACCCGAATTGTTGTGAAGAAATCGCAAAAGCGAAATGTAAAGAAACGTTCAGAAGCAGAAAGGCGTATTTTAATAGAGATTTATATAAAAATTTGATTATTTTGTGAACAGTATTTAAAAAACAAAAGGTGGGTCTTTTTCTCTGCGAGCACGGCGATTTGTGTGGGTGTGATTATTATATGTATGTCTGTTTGTTGAAACACAGCTTTACTTAATTTATATAGCTCATTGAATCATAATACGGTATCAAGATTAGCGGACAATATAACGCTTTGAGTATATATATATACAAATTGCTAATTGGTGTATCTATGGAAATATAATCCATGCGTACAATTATGTTTATAATTCCATAGTGTTGGACAGACTATGTCAACATAAATTTCACCATTGTTTGAAGGAAATGTGAATAATTACCAACTCGTCATGGCAGTTCAACTTGGTACTTTTTTATTTATTTTTTTACCACTTAGGTGGCAGACAAGCGCACGGCCTACCAAGAAAGTGGTTACCGTGGCCTATGTAACACCAGAGAAGCCACACTCGCGCTGCCGACCCTGTAAACACAGAGTTTCTGTGCCGTCAGTGTAGAGGACAATGGCGGAAATACCGCCGTGTCCTACCTCCTACAAAATTTATGGAAACTGGTTGCATTAAAAGCTCAAGTATTTTCTTAAACGCTATCAATCAATCAATCAGCCCACAGACACAGACATAGGCCTCTCCCAATGTACGCCATTTTCTCCTATCCTCCGCCTTCCGCATCCGGTCTGTTCTTAAACGCTAACTTCTGCTTTAAAATTAAGAAGATTCCTAGTTTTTGTTATTTCTATAGTAGTACTCATATGTGTAAATAAATATGTATGTAAATTTGGCACTCTGTACATATTTTACAAACCCGTGGCTCCCGGCAGAGTAGAATTTGGACCACCCTATCTCTTCCCATGCGGTGCGATATATACAGCTCAGACTCAGGCACAGATACAAGTCTCGAGTCAAAAATAGTGCCCGGAAGACAGCAATAAGCTCACCCCGTATTACGTGGGATTCGGTCTCACGTAATAAGGGGTGAGCGTAAAACAATGATTGGTGAAATGTATGTGTTGATTCACCTCTGCCTAACCCTTCGGGAATTGGCGTGATGGAGAGAGTTATCATTAGTTCATACATATGTATGAACTAATGGTAACTCTCTCATTAATTTAACTTCGCCTTGTAGTTATCGTAGATTAGGTCTTCATCAATAAAAAAAATAAAGCAAAAGTTAAAATGCGTCGTGGAATTCCTACGCATCGCAGGCCTCTTGTGGTAGCTTGGTTCCCAAAGCTTTACCAAATAATTAATAAGATGGCATAGAAAACTCTTTCTGTAGATATATTCCATATGGGCGAAGCTGTGAATAACATATAACAGGTGATAAAAACATCCACAACCGAACAACATAAAGCTTAATGATGCGTTTACAAAAATATAGTAAAGTTAACCTAAAATCGATATACCAAATAAATAATAATCTCTGAATCGTGGGTGACAAAAGAGTGTATCATGAATGGACGTTATTTGGGTCAAGTGTGACAAATTAGGCCTGCCGACCGCTTCAGCCGAGACTTCAATTTGCCGACGTGGCAGTTACGTCATAATTACTGCAATCACAGTTGGTAACTTTGATATCGGACCATTTCTCTAGGGCACTTAGTTGCCTTGCTACTTAATCAACAAGTGACCCTTTAATGCAGCTGCAGTATATAGGATCGCAAACTATTTAGCGGAAATCTCTTGAGCCTCTCCGAAGAAAATAAATTCGTTCTTGCTGTTTACTTTACAAAAAAAAAGTTAACGGTATGTTTAGATAGGATATCATGTGGATCAATCCACAGCTAATAATAAGTTTGCTTGATTTTGACATCCCCCTGAAATTCCACCACACGTCCTGATTGACCATCTGAATCTTGTGGGAGGCGGACACACGGTAACAAACTGGTGTGGTTAACGTGGCACTGATAAATTTTTTTGAAAATCTTGTCATTAGCGTGTCGTCATTCATACTTAATTTGTATATATTTACCTACTTAAAGTCGTTAAGAAGAAAAACTTTTAGCCAAACTCGTCTATTAACGTACGAGGATCTGGGGCAAAGACTACATATCCCCTCGAAGTATAAAGTTCAGAAGTCTCCTCACACATTCATAAAGTTATATCATTATCTATATAAGAGAAAGGAACCAAACCTGCGTCCAGATGATAGTCTCGAAAACCTCTGAGATCATTAATGATCCCGGATTTCTTTATACGATGATAATTGTGACGTATGCTACCAAGCTTTACTGAGTTATCTAATATGCTTTTGTATTTTCATGTGTGGTAGTAGGTACTGAATTCAAAACATTTGAGCCAATTTGGAATAATTTGTTATAGCGTTTACGGTTGCAACTTATATCTATTGACTGACATGACTAGTATTCGTATCTGAGTCAGTGTTTTAATAAATCATTATAATGTAGGACGCACTATTAGTTAGAACAGGCATTTAGATAGTAAACTTGTCACTGAGAAAATCTAAATTAAATTACGCGTATGCACAGGCGACAATAAATTTATTATGAGCCTATCAAATCTAGTGACTCTCACATGAAATGTTAATGATAGTCACTGATTTAGGGTTGTTAGTCAAGAAAATACATTTTATTCATTCTATATCAAAATAATCGGGATATTTACCATGTTGCATTGTTTTGAGTTGCCGATATTTCGGCGCTGTGGCCCGGTATGATCACTATTTTATTTTAGGCTATATATCAGCTCATCCGTGATCATGGTGCTTGCAACAACGCCTAAATATCGGCAACTCAAAACAATGCAACATGGTAAATATCCCGATTATTTTGATACTAATATGAGTGACATATATGAGGCGAGAGTCTTTCTCCTCGCTCGTACTACATACATATCATATGCTCACGCCTTTTTCCTTCCAGGATAGTCAGATAAAACTATCTACCATTTACTTCTCTTCATACACATTTCATGAGTTTCCTTTACTGCTATTAAACCTTTTATGCAAACCCTACCATCTATTAACAGTGTAAAAGGCATTCCTCAAGTCAAGTTTGAGGATAACCTTACCTCAACTGCAGCCAAGGAACGTAGATAAGACATATACAGCAGGCTCTCAGCCCCCCTTGGAGCTGAAACCGAGTTGCAGGAGCTGGAATTTATCGGTGAAAGAGTTTCTATATGCTCTACAACACAACTTGGCTGGTATTTGCCTGTATGTACAGCCTACAGCAATGGGACGAATGCCACCGTATTTTTTACCTGGGTATGAATAGGTGCTTGCTCTGCAAATATGCCAGAGTATCTGGCGAGCATGGCGCTAAAACCCCTTCCTACCTAACCTACCTGTACCTGCTGGTAGACGAACGTGACTTTAGAACCTAACCGAACCTTTTTGTAGAACCAGACTTCTATCACTTCTATAAAAGCCAGGGTAAACTAAAAAATTATACAAAACATATTCATGCATTTTCCCTCAGGGATTTACACACCTCCTAAAGCAACCTTCACTGTCACAAAATCATTAATGCAAGCAGTCTCAGTTGCGCCTGGCCATAAACAACTTCAAAACATCGTGACCACAGTTCTATAAATTATGTATTATATGAAGGTGTACTGATGAACTAAACGAAAAGTAAACCAATCAAAACTTTCCTGCCAATCTTGTTCATGCTACTTCCGACATATAATTGGATACCTCGACGTCAATGAAAATAGTAAACTATGCACTTAAGAGTTTAGTGTCGGCGTCAAAGCGAGTAATAAACTAGTTAACTAGTGTGTATCTATCGCACATGCACTTAAATCAGGCTATATCAGCCGATCTAGCTTGGTTTAATAAAATGCCATATTTTATTATTACACAGTGCTCATACAGATGTACTTGTATTTATAATAATGTTAGGTTGATTAGCGAACAAACGCTTCAAACTTTCAAATATTTCTGCATCGATTGAACTCAAATTTTGAAATGATGTTACATATGTTCTTCAAAGATGATTTGTATCTATTTTTTGGAATTTTTTTGGACAGTGCTAGACTTTTTATATATAAAGTTTATGCGAATTTAACACCTGCCCCCTATGCAAGTGGCAAAATCACAAATATATAAATATATGGTATTGGATGAAAAATTAATAAATAAATATTCTACTACATTCTACACATCACTATTTAGACCCTTGATAAGTATAGTTGAACTAGATTTTATTATGGAATCTAGTGCGGATAAACATACTTAGATATGTATTTTTTTGGAAATGCATAGGTACATATTATACATAGAAACACCCAATGTAAATATACATTTTCATGCATACAAATATTTGCACTGAGCGGGAATCGAGCTCGCACCCTCTGCGTAGCAGTTGAATGTTCTACCGCCACGCCACAGAGAAGTCTTGTTGGCGTGATGTTTACGACATACGTAGACGACTGTCATACACGACTGTCAAATCAGTAATTCTGTTCTACTGCTGGCCAGTGAAATGCCACTTGTTTAGGGGGTCTGGGCCGCTTGTAATATACATTATTATTAAAGAAACCCTACGCCAAAACCTAGCTGGTGAATTAGTAGTGACATTAACTTGGGTGCCAAAGATCTTGCTGGGGCCCCAGCCAGTTCATATCTCCATATCTCTGTATGATATATATCTACCTATATGTATACTCATGTTATAAAGCTGAAGAGTTTGTTTATTTGTTTGAACACCCTAATCTCAAGATCTCATGGTACGATTATTTGGTGTTGTATAGTCTGTTTATTGACGAAGGTTTTAGAACTATATATCATCACGCTACTATTTAAGTGAGCGGACCACAAATGTCAACAAATCTTGCATATAACCATACATTATTTGAAAACTAAAAAAATTGAGCAGTCCGACTGGAGAAGTACCTCCGCCCTATAGAACACCGCGGCCATAAAACCCTCGTGTTGTGTTACCAGCGGTGAGTAGGGTAGCCAGAGCTCGCTGGAGAGTTTTCGTGATGTCAGTGGGAAAACCAACAACTTGTCCTGCTTTGTCTTTTACGCTGACGGCACAGAAACTCTCTGTGCTTACAGGGTTGGCAGCGCGAGTGTGAACCCTTTAGTGTTACGTACGCCCATAGGTTACGGTAACCATTTTACATCGTATAAAAAAAACTAAAAAACTTACTAAACACTTCCTTTTTTACTTTAAATTTTCTTTTACTTTACTTTAAAAATATTTTAATTTGTCTTTTCCCTTCGATCAGATAAAAATACGTTCAGTAAAATTCAAATCAATTCAAAGCGAGACTAGAAGCACGAAAGTATTTTGTAAGTAGGAATTCGCAAACTTCGACACCGAGGTTTAATTAAAACAAACTTGTCTCCAAAATCCATCAGAAACGGAAGATTAAAGAATATCGAATTCGTTCAAAGTTAAAATATGATCCATTCACGATAATGTTACAAAAAAACCGGGCCAGTATTTGGTGACTGTTTATAGAAATGAAAACTAAGTAATTTGTGACGAGTTCAGTGACAATTATCAGAGTTTTTGCTGACCCAAAAGGTGTTCAACGCGCCTAGAGAAGTTCTCATATCGTCGTGACGTCAGAATGGAGGGACCGTTAATTCTGACTTTCAGGACGCGTTCGGTGACGATGACGGCAAAAGCGTTCAGTAACTATGACGCGAATGCTATGATTAATGTTCACCTAAAAAGTGAACCAAGCGCTCAAAGAAGTTCTCACTTCAAAAATTTTTAATGTAACCAGGCAAGTTTAAATATATTACCTTTCAATGTAATAAATAACTGCGGTTTTCAGCAAATATCATATACAGACCATCCCATCTTTTCTCACAAGTGCTTTTACATGATGACTGAGGGTAGACCTTTTAACCCATATTTCTATCGACGATACTGTCCTGAGTATGTGCAAGTATAATGTGACCATGAGAGCGAATTTCATCAATAATAGGAACCAATATCAAATTGCAACTAAACTGCATCATTAATTAATGTCATTCAGTAAAATATGAGAACTCAGTTAAGTTGAAAGGATTTTCTCTGATAAAATCCAGCTATGATAAGTATGATGAGGCCGTCAGGCTGAGTGTCACCATTGTCACTAAGTATAAGTAAGTTTTGACTCGCTTGATAGTAAGCTGAAGGCGAAGTCTTAGAAAAGAGGATCACCATTACATACATATACCATATTATAATGGTGACAGTCAGACTCAGCTTGACAGCCTCATGATATGCTTTTCACACCCACTTAAAGGACCCGGACTGTGGGAAGAAGGAAACCCGTGAGCTTGTAGTAAATTCCAGTCCTTAATGATGCGACAAAGGAAAGAGTCTCCGAACCGCTTGGTTCTTAAACGAATATTCTGCACCATATGCAGGTAACATCTAAGCCCTGTACGTGTTATCCTGTATATTAAAGTAGAGGGTGGGACTAATTGGCAATATATATATATATTATAATATGTACTATATATACGGCCAATTAGACTATAACACTGCTTTGTCCTCTACACTCTATTTTCCATCAGGTGGACTGTGCGCTCGTCTACCACCTAAGTGGTACAAAAGAAAACAAATTATAGCAGAGAATAGCACAAGTTATCCCTGGAAAAGGTTGGCGAAGCCGCGGGCATCAACTAGTTGTACAATAATATCAAGTAGTATTTTATTTATTATAAATACTTATGTACGTACATATATTTCTTAAATAAAAAAAACTACATCGTCTTTAGACTGGTGGACGCTATAATTAATTGCAGGAGATTGATTTATTTAATGAATTTTGGTAAGTTTGACCCTACTTGGTTGAAGTGCCCCCGAGAATTGGTGAAAGGTAATAAATTGCAACTGTATTGAAGCGTAACACTCTGATTTAAGACGAAGGGGTTAGGGCAAATGTATATACATAATACATTGATTTGATTTTCACTTCATTAATTGTCTCGGAGGTTAAACACATTAAATCTAGCCTAACTACTTTGTATTAAGGAATGATGATGCAAGATCCAAGTATTATATTATAATAACCCTCCTTTTGGTTCGCCGTAGGCGGGTAAAAATAGGTAACAATAAGAGATTTCCAAGAAGTAAAAAATTAAAGTGTATTCGTTTGCCCTTTAATTTATATATGCCTGTATGATTACCTAGTAATGTTTTGATTTGAATTGTCGTTGTGTTGGGGCATCCGTATCTGGTTAAGGACTCCGATATGTTATCGAAACGATTCCAAGTCCCTGGAGAAATGATTTCTTTTAGTAATCCTTCAACAAATGCAACAATTTTTTTCATAGCATTCAAGTGACAGACAAGCACATGGCCCACCTGATGGAAAGTGGTTACCGTGGCCTATGGACGGGTGAAAAACCAAGGGAGTCAAACTCGCGCTGCTAACTCTGTAAGCACAGAGAGTTTCTTCCTACTGACAGCACAAAAACTCTCCAGTGAGCTCTGACTCACCACCGGGAACACAACAGGAGGTTATTATGGCCACGGTTTAGGGTGGAGGTACTTCCCCAGTCGGATTGTTCAATTTGATGGAAATACCGTCGTGTCCTACCTCCTCGAAATACCATCGTGTCCTACCTCCTCGAAATACCGACGTGTACTACCTGTCACATCTGTCGTCCTAACCAGTGCAAATGTCTATCATACAATTCTCACCTCTGGGACTTCTAGGTCGGTTAGATCGCAATTTTTCAGAAGAGTGAATGTGTCACGTAATTTAGGAGTGCGCACGTGAGGGAGCACATCATAGTTGTTTAAAGTACGGGGCTATTTATTCTCCCTCTAGTAACTTAATACATACAGTCCTTTAAACTAATTTACTCCATGAAAGTACGGTCAGACTTTATGTGTGAACCAAATAAAAGAATAAAATAAAAGACGGATAAATACTTTCTACTTTTGAGTTGGATATAAAATTAATGTATGAACCTCTATTTGCTTGATACTTACTGACATAAAGGTAGGTAGCCTATTTTGCCTTTATGCAAAGAGATAAAAAATCACACTAAGTACGTGAATTTTGTAGAGAAAATTATATACATACAATATTTAGATTTTCATTCTATTTATATATATATACTCGAATTGTAATACTGTTAAACTTAATACATCTCTGTAATAAATCGTGGATTGTAAACTAAGAGTTGTAACTAACTCACATAGACTAATGAAATTACTGAGCAAATTCCTTATGTAATGATTTAAGCAATTGTAGTATGTGGCATTTAATGTTCTTAAGCATAATGTTCTATAGTGTGATTCGCTTTTCTATTAACAGGGAGAGGTATTGCCTCTTTAAGTTAATGTTTTACTTAATATAGGTTAATATCAAATGTAATGCCGATGATAGCATGGGTTCATATTTATCGATAACTATCTCTCTATTTATTCTAGTGTCTAGCACGGTTGAGAATTGAGTACGTCACTAAATTAAAAACCACCTAGACGCTAAGAGAAGAAATTGTTTTACATCATAAATATAGCATCACGCCTTTTTCCCTGAAGGGATAAGCAGAGGTCTGCAAATACATCTACATCTCGCCAGCTATGTTAGGTCCCATGTAATAGAGAGCGAGCCTATTGGTTTAATACCAAAAAAAAATTTCTGCTTCCTCTTCTGGAAGAATGAAGTTTAATCGATGTAACGCTCCCATTGTGTTATTATTTTAAAGTTATGAACTCATTCTACACAACACTTTTTTTATACTACTTAGGTGGCAGACAAGCACACGGCCCACCTGATGGAAAGTGGTTACCATGACCTATGAACGTGTGTAACACCAGTGGAGTCACATCCGTGCTGCCGACCCTGTAAGAACTGAAATTTTCTGCCGTCAGTCTAGAGGACAAAGCAGGACAAGCCTTTGGTCATCCCACTGACAGCACAAAAACTCTCCATTGAGCTCTGGCTACCCTACTCACCGCCGGGAACACAACACGAAGTTATTATAACAGCGGTATTCTGTAGGTCGGAGGTACTTCCCTAGTCGGACTGCTCAATTGGGCGGAAATACCGTCGTGTCCTACCTCCTACTTTTCTAGTAGTACCGTCGTGTGCCGTCAGTGGGAAGACTAAAGGCTTGTCCTGATTTGTCTTCTACTGACGGCACAGAAACTCTGTACTTACAGGGTTGGCAGCGCGACTGTGACTCCTCTGGTGTTACAGACGTCCATAGGCCACGGTAACTACTTTCCATCAGGTGGGCCGTGTGCTTGTCTGCAAACTAAGTGGAATAAAAAAATAAAAAAAAGTACATTTGAATATAGAAAACGATTAAGGCAATATTATAAGTGTTACTTGTAACCTTTTGATTTAGATTTTGGAATTTCATTATTATTGTGTTATTTCGTGATAGACACACTGCGCAACGCAATGACAGTTTTATGTGATATCATCACGACCAAATTGGGCTACAAATAATTCTATACCAATTCGAGGGCTGCTCCAGCGATTTAGGAGTTCCTAACCGTTACCGATCTTCTCACGCATCAACACTATCATAAAACAGGCGCGTTTCGTACTGGCAATGCATATAAATGAACCTGTAATGTGTAAAGAAGAATATACATGTATTACTATAATATATTAATATATAAGTAAGGGGGTCTATCCGACGATGATTTACAAAACTATTATGATTTTGACATTCTATTGTTAAACGAGCAATGATGTGGTTCGAATTAAACGAGATTTTTTGCGAAGTATCTACGAGTAGAAATTGTCTATGAAACGTATGTCGTTATTCCTCGCGCAAAGGATTAGTAGTATTGCGATTCAACGTGGCAATGTCGATGCCGCCAGCCTTCTGGCCACCCTCCCGGTTGACATCGTTGTGGGGGATTTATCTAATCTCTGATGTACAAATTTGTAGGTATTTTATGTATTGTTTTTATAAAACATAAACATATATAACATAAACTCACACCTACATCCCCGAAGGGGTGGGCAGAGGTGCTAGCACACACATTTCGCCAGTTTATGTTTAGGTCCCAATGTAATAGGTGGCGAGCCTATTGCGATTAACTAGGCACTCATAAACCTGCGATAAATACACACATAACTTCGAAAAGCATCGAAAAGTCATTGGTTTGTACCATGGTGGAGGTGGGATCGAACCCGAGACCTCGTCTCAGCTGTCCATTACCCATACCACTAGGCTACCGAGGGCGCGCCGTAGTAGCGGCGGTAAGACCCATCATGGGGGAGTGGCTAGAGAGGCCACACGGCAGCCTCTCGTACCGTCTGACGCAGATGATCACCGAGCACGGATGCTTCGGCAAGTATCTGCGTCGGATGGAGAAAGAGCCAACGTCCGAGTGCCATCACTGCGACGCGAGCGAGGACTCAGGTCCGCACACGCTCACCGAGTGTCCGGCGTGGGAGACGCCGAGGCGGGAGCTTGTGGCGGCCCTGGGAGTGAGGGTTCTCACGCTCTCCACCTTGCTCGCGGCGATGGTCCGCTGCGCGGATGCGTGGGCGGCCGGCGCCTCCTTCTGCGAGCAAGTAATGCTCGTGAAGGAGGAGGCGGGGCGGGAGCGGCAGCGGGAGCGACGACGGATCGCAAGCCAAGCTGCCCGCGTACGAAGGCAACTCGGGCGTCGGAGGTCGATGAATGACCTCCGCCCCCCATGAGCGCCGGCCTGGGGGTGACAGGTGGAGCCGCCTGTCACCCTAGCAGAAGCAGGCCGCGGCGGCGGCGCGCCTGGCGCGCCACCCCGTTTACCGGGAACGAGTTGGACTCCCCACACACCCGAGAAGAGGGCCAGATCGTCAGAGATGGCCCTGGGTCGGCCGGGGTGCGAGGGATATGCCTGTCAACCTCACCTTCGGCAACCAAAGCGACCCGCAGGCGGCGTGCGTTTTAGTCGGTTCGAGTCCGACATAAGCTCTCCCTCCGGCTCCGGTGGGGAGGTATCAGCGGGGATTTTGCGCACGTAAAAAAAAAAAAAAAAAGCTACCGCGGTTGTTTTTTATATTGTTATATTAAATATCGGTATTTAATGTTACAAATAACTTCATACATATAAATATATATGTAGGTTCTCACGCATTTTTCCTGCCGGAGTAGGTAGAAATCATCATCTATTTCTGTACGTATACCCTTTACGAACTTCCTCTACTGCCACTAAACTTTTCATGTATGAAAGTTATTTTTATAATTAAAAATTGAAAAACAAAAAAATCATACTGTTTTAGAACGTTGATCACCGATATTTCCTCATACATATAAGTTAATAAGTAACCTCCCTTTGATTTAGATTCTTAATGGGGTTGAATTAGAAACGTGGAACTGATATATCAGAATGCTCATGAGAATTGAACATTGAGCTGTAAATAAATTGATAAATTGAGCCACTTAGGTGAGAGAAGGAAAACTCGAGAACAAACCCGTTGCCAACCCGTCTGGCCAGCGTGGCAATAGTAGGCTAAACCCTCCCAAATGAATAGACGCCACAACAAAAGGTCCCCAGTTCCCGGCGGTCCCGCTATTCCCAGCCAAGGTAGCGGTTCAGGTAACGGCGGGACGGGGGGTGCGAAGAATCCCCGGGCTACGGGAGGCTACCGAAACCGGCGACTACTACTGGCAACGTACAATTTCAGTACACTTCGTCACACAGGCACCAGGCACCTCGCGGAACTAGAGGTAGAACTAGGTCGCATAAATTGGCATATAGGCATATAGGCCACAGAATAAGCAAGTTGAAGTGGCAGTGGGCTGGCCACGTTTGCCGAATGACCGATGGCCGTTGGAGCAAATGAGTCCTAGAGTGGAGACCGCGAGAAGGTAAACGAAAGGTAGGCCCCCTAGCCAGATAGACGGACGACCTGAAAAAGGTGGCTGGGACAGACTGGATGCGGAAGGCGGAGGATCGGAGAAAATGGCGCACATTGGGAGAGGCCTATGTCCAGCAGTGGGCTGATTGATTGAGGTGGCAGACGAGCACAAGGCCCACCTCATAGAAAGTGGTCACCGTGGCCTATGAACGCGTGCAAAACCAAGAGAGTCACACGCTCGAGAGTGTGGCTATGCATTGAGAGTTTCTGTGCCGTCAGTGTAAAAGACAAAGCAGGACAAGCTTTTGGCCTTTCCAATTGAACACAAAAATAATAAAACTAACTAATAAAACAGCACAAAAATTCTCCAGTTAGCTTTGGCTACCCTACTCACCACCGAAAACACAACACGAGATTATTATAGCCGTGGTATGTTGTAAGGCGGAGGTACGTCCCCAGTCGGACTGCTCATTTGGACGGAAATACCGTAGTGTCCTATCTTCCCCACGGAAATACCATCGTGTCCTACCTCCTCCCTAAGCCTTAAGGACAGAAATGTAAAATAGCCTCCATCTGAAATTTCAGTTGTTTAATGTTATCTTTTGGAGTTTTTTGTACTATCTCCACAGTTTTCTTTTTTATTTATACGCATAGTCAGCAGCGTAGAACTGGTAGGCACTGAAAGATTAGCCATAACATTGTGGTTTGCAATATAGATATTCATTACAAATCTAGATCGTCAAGAGAAGGTTGCTCTAAATCACAGAGTTCATTCGATCGAAACCCTTTTGTCCAAAAATTCTAGTTGCTCACTCATTCGAATATTGTGACCGAACTACGCGTGGCTCGAAATATCTCCCAGATATTTGTTAGGCAAAAGCGTCCCTGATCACAAATGCATCGATACTACCAATGCACCAATAGTACAACACTGTTTGGTACTGCTATTTGGCAATATACAACCTAAAAGACGCAGTAATGGTGACTACAATGCAAGACGCGTATTTATAGCCGTCTCTTGCGATTCATTTTGTTCGAAAAATTATGTGTCTGTACACGTATAAGTGTATATTTAGTTAAATGCACTGCTATAAGATTTCTGATGTTAAAGATGCAAGGACAATTTCTTACAACTTAATTAGGTTTTTTTTTTTATATAGGACACGTCAATTAGACTTCACCTTGCCTGATGGTAAGCTGAAGGCAAAGTCCCAGAAAAGAGGGTCACCATTAGTTACACATACCGTGTGACAATGGTGACACTCAGCTTGACGGCCTCATCATATGCTTTTTCACGCCCCGCTTAAAGGACCCGGGACTGTAGGAAGAAGGAAACACGTGAGCTGGTAATTAATTCCAGGCCTTAATGGTGCGATAGATGAAAAAGTCTCCGAACCGCTTGTTACACGGGCATGCATCCTAGTGACCTCGTGCACCAATTGGGTCAGGCCGTGCGCCAGAGCAAATGCGTGGGCGGCTCTTCCCGCATGGTCTGTTTTGGAGGAGCTCAACCAGATCTCGTGGTGGGCGTTAAAATCCCCCAAAAATACCATTTCGGCATTCGGAAATCGCCCCTGCGCATCATCTGCCGTCTGACTCAGATATTCAAAGAGTCGAGTTGTCTCAGCATCTCCTGTATGGGAATGGTAGAGGCACACATAGATCTGACTCGTAGGGCCATGGTCTACGTGTACCCAAAGGATAGAGAAGGATGGGTCCTCTAGGCAGCGCAAACGGCGACAGCAAACATCGACCTAACAAACACGCACACCCCGGCTTTTGCACGAAAACTTTCCTCAAGAACATAGCCAGGGTAGAGCAAGCAGGTTTTGCCGTCTCTAGGTGTTGGTGGACGGCGTTGAGGTTTGCATGGAGCCCACAGATGTTAGTGGACTCCACCTCAAATAGCAAGCTTTTGGGAGTGTGACGAGCCGCTGTGTTGCCTAGTTCTCTAAATTGCATTGCCATGAGTTTGGGTGGGAGAAGGCGTGAAAAAAGAGGTGATTGCCGCCGCAGCACGGTGTGACAAAGCGCGGGATATTGGTTTTATCTATGAATGTGAGGCATGGCGAGAGCCGACGTGCCGAACGGAAGGAACTCAATGAAATTCGTTTAGGAATAAACAGTTCCAATTATTCGAGGTAGGACACAACGGTATTTTCGTCCAATTGAGCAGTCCGACTGGGGAAGTACCTCCGCCCTATAGAATACCGAGGCCGACCGAGGGAATAACCTTGTGTTGTGTCCCCGGCGGTGAGTAGGGTAGCCAGAGCTCACTAGAGTATTTTTGTGGTGTCAAAGGGAAGACCAAAGCCTTGCCCTGATTTGTCTTTTACACTGACGGCACAGAAACTCCCTTGGGACTCCTGTGACTCCCTTGGTTTTGCACACGTCCATAGGCCACGGTAACCACTTTCCATGACGTGGGCCGTGTACTTGTCTGCCACCTAAGTGGTATATAAAAAAACCATTGCATTCCAATGATAGTTTATAGAAATACGTTAGCGGGTGAAGAATCATTGTTTTCTGAGTGTAAATCCTGGGTTTGTATTGAGGTTCGTTATTTATTGAATTGCCTATATTTTACTAACCAATTGCGTTTTCCTTGTACTTGCAGAAGATAGAACTACAATTCGATTCCATGACGATGACAGAGTGTAAAGAGGAGGGAGGGAGGAAGCGAAGCAGGGTTATATCATCGCCAGGGGCTATTACGGTACAGCGACATTCACCTCTTATACGTCATGGATAACAACTTGGTTACGCCCTGTTATTTACAAATAAAAGTAATTTTATAATAAAGACTAAAGACTTGTCCTGCTTTGTCTCCTGCACTGACGGCACAGAAGCTCTGTGCTTACAGGGTTGGCAGCGCGAATGTGACTCCTCAGGTGCTACACACGTCTATAGGCCACGGTAACCACTTTCCATCAGGTGGGCCATGTGCTTGTCTGCCACGTAAGTGGTATTTTTTTTTTAAAATTTTAGACATACGTCAGAGTTCCTGACTTAGCTTATAGTATTACATGCAATTATGGTGAAATATGGTGAAGCTTTATAAACTGTCTTTACTGTCTAAAACAACAATGCTATCGGTAATTAATATTAACAATGATTTTAATAAATAAATATAAGAATTGATTTAATGTGAAGAATAGAAATGAAGAATAGGAATGTTTTAGTAGTAGCACGTAGATACAGTTTGTTGAATGAATCAACAAAAAATTGTTTTCTAGTTAAGTGTGAACAGTACAATAATTCATCGCGGCCCCACGTTTTCAGAATAGACATAAATTCGTATTTGGCCCGCTATATATTATCGTTTCTTTAGGACGTGCTTACCGTTTCGTTAAACGTTCGTTCCCAAAACATTTGTTCTTATTTTATCTGGTTCGTAAATAATCAATGTTATATCAACAAGTTTCAAGTTCCTAAAAAAATCCAGAATATTTATTGAATTTGTGCGTTCTACAAATGGAAAAACATAAACTCACGTCTATATCCCCGACGGGGTAGGTAGAGGTGCTAGCACCCACATTTCGCCAGTTTATGTTTAGGTAACAATGTAATAGGTGGCGACTCTATTGCCATTAACCGGGCACTTATAAACCTGCGATAAATACACACATAACTTCGAAAAGCATCGAAAATGGAACAAATGGAAAAAAATGATAAACATTGCCTTTTGGATATTATAGGAAACCAACTCCCGTTACGGTAAACGACTTATTTGTTTGAGAGTAGATGATAAAAAAGAGTACTTCCAGTTTGGACACTAAGTTTCCCTACTGGTGTGGAAAAGTGGAGTGTAAAAAAATGTATATCCAATTTTCCTTACAGAATTCTATCTGTTGGGGAGTTATACCCGTTTCAACTCCTGGTGCTGTGTTACTATTACGCAGTCACTTGCCCGAGAATAATATGAAGATTTTTTCAATTTTCATATGTATCATGGTTTTTCAAACTAGAATAGAAGAGTGTTATCGAAATAATGGCGTGCGTGTTTTGCCCAAATACTATTACGAATTACAACGACATAATTTCCTATTCAGTGGCTTAAACCGTTGTACCATCCATCATATCATAGTCTTCCTTTATGTGTTTAAGATATTGATGACTGCAATTTATCTTCGTATTGTAATAGTTGAGTACGATAAGCTTCAAGAACAAATAAGATAATTTCAGTCTCTCATAAATGTATAGCAATAATGTTCAAAACATATGATTGAACATGATTAGGGCTCATATTTCAGAAAAATACTCAGTGTCGACGAATCTCGATTTACTAGTTTTTTTTATATTTTTTTTTATACCACTTAGTTGGTAGACAAGCACACGGCCCACCTGATGGAAAGTAGTTACCGTGGCCTATGGACGTCTGTAACACCAGAGGAGTCACAGTCGCGCTGCCAACCCTGTAAGTACAGAGTTTCTGTGCCGTCAGTAGAAGACAAATCAGGACAAGCCTTTAGTCTTCCTACTGACGGCACAAATTCTCCAGTGAGCTCTGGCTACCCTACTCACCGCTGGGAACACAACACGAAGTTATTATAACCGCGGTATTCTGTAGGGCGGAGGTACTTCCCCAGTCGGACTGCTCAATCGGGCGGATATACCGCCGTGTCCTACCTCCTTTAGATAATATATAGAATTATAATATAGATATATATATAGAACTCTGAGGATATGTAGTCATTGACTGTTAAATCTGTCATTCAGGGCTAAATATCGTTATAAAATACAGGCCTAAGTACATTACTCTTATTTCTTTCAGAGTTTAACCGAATCTATTATATAAATCAAACTTATACTAACATAACAATATAACCTAACCTAACCTATTTTTTTTATAGCCCAATACAGTATTATACGGCCAGCTCAAATGGCATTTGTCAATGGTGGTCATCTGGTGGTCAGGGAGAAAGAATCCAAAATTCCAACCACTTCGTTATTTTCCCGTGTATCGCATGTCTGTCATCGGCGGAATTATGTCGACACCGACATCACTCGCCATATAGAAAAATTGAATTGAAGTACATTACTCGTTTTCATAAACTGACAAAATAAATACTAAACAAAAAAATCAAATGGATGGAGTTCTGCTGTAACAAACAAAACATCATAAAGAACCTTCTCCTATTGAATGAAATTTTAAAGCATTTAGTATTCAAATTGATTAAGATATAGAAAAAAATGAATCGGTTCTAGCAGGACTAGTACGACGGATTTATGTATGAAAGAATTTGGATGATTTCGAGCGAAGGTTCTGTGGCTTAGTGGTCAGAGCGTTCCATCTGTAAGAGATAGATCGCAGGTTCAAGTCCCGCCTGAACCGATTATTATTTTTCTATTTATCATTTAACCTTCTCCTATTTTGGAAGTTGACTAATGAGTAATAATAGCCTTTATAGATGCTATTTATATGTTTTATCAGTATGTAATTAGAACATAGATCAATTTTAATAGCGGTATTTATAGCAAGTGGGTAAATGACTTACATAAATTACAACCTGTTCTTTATCTAACCTCGTTTCCCTTGCTGTAATGAAATTCCATAGTGTAGGAAATTGAAATTATGAATCGCAAACCGTGTTGGACGGCCCGTAAAGGCCTCCGTTTATAATTATTCATGCCGTGTGTGTCTGCTTACCATGGTGAAGTCTGTAAAAGCTCTGTTAATTTTGTTAACTTTTAATGGGACCTTTTATACGTTCTATCCAAATATCCTCGGCTAAGATAGCAAATACCGCGGTAGCCTAGTGGTATGGGTAATGGATTGCTGAGACGAGGTCTCGAGTTCAATCCCAGGTTTACCATGGCACACACCAATGACTTTTCGATGCTTTTCGAAGTTATGTGTGTATTTATCGGAGGTTTATAAGTGCTCGGTTAATAGCAATAGGCTCTCCACCTGTTACATTGGGACTTAAACTGGCAAAATGTGGGTGCTAGCACCTCTGCCTGCCCCTTCGGGGATATAGGCGTGAGTTTATGTTATGTTTATACGTTGTATCCAAATATCCTCGGCTAAGATAACAAAAGGTGCTGAACTATATCAATTTAAAAATATACCTTTTTCTTTAGGGTATCTTTTTAGTTTTTCACATCAGCCAGGGCACCCCACTGATGGTTGTATCGGGATCCAATGGGTTTTGAAAGTAACTGATATTTCCATAAGTCTTTCTTATTAGTTGAAGGCACTGTTGGGAGATACCATCTACGTGAACGGGACCAATCTGTATTAATGGGTGATGTAAATCTGATGCCACCCACTTAAACAATACTATAACAATACTGGTGGTAGAGATTTGACGGCACAAATTTGTCACAAATTTCGACCGGGTTGGTACCACCGTGCAATATTGCGAAAAACCCTTCATAGTAATTCAATTTCGGTTGGATTGCGTTCAGGGATCAGCAAATGCATAGCCGGGTAGGGGTGATGGTGGTCGCAGCACTAGTGGGACCAGTGGGTCTTGGCGTAGTCTAGTGAGGATGGTGCGGGGCGACGCGCCGGTCAGGGAGACCCGTAGAAACGGTGGTGCCGCTGGCCGCCCGCGGTATAGTACAGAGGCCCAACTGGGACTAACCACCCTGGAAGGCTGCCTCACCAGACCGCGCATAATCCCGGTATGGCTCGTCGTGCCGGTTGGTGACCGGAAGTGGGGGCCAGGCGACCATATTCGGGGGGGTACGGGGGCCCTTCCGTACGGCGTGTCGGCTCACGCCATGCCTCATAATCATAGACAAAACCAATATCCCGCACTTTGTCACGCGGTGCTGCGACGACAATCACCTCTTTTTTTCACGCCCTTTTCTCCTTTTCATCATGGCAGCGCATTTAAGAGTATTGGGCAACACAGCGGCTCTACAGACTCCCACAAGCTCGCTATTTGAGGTGGAGTCCACTAACATCTGTGGACTCCATGCGAACCTCAACGCCGTCCACCAACACCTTGAGACGGCGAAACCAGATATGCTCTTTCTCACGGAGACACAAATAGGCCGCCCTGATGACACGACCTACTTGCTTTACCCCGGCTATGTTATCGAGGAAAATTTCCGTGCAAAAGCCGGGGTGTGCGTGTTTGTTAGGGCGGATGTTTGTTGTCGCCGTTTGCGCTGCCTTGAGGACCCATCCTTTTCAACCCTATGGGTACACGTAGACCATGGCTCTACGAGTCAGATCTATGTGTGCCTCTACCGTTCCCATACAGGAGATGCTGAGACAACTCGACTCTTTGAATATCTGAGTCAGGCGGCAGATGATGCGCAGGAACGGTTTCCGAACGCCGAAGTGGTATTTTTGGGGGACTTTAACGCCCACCACGAAACCTGGTTGGGCTCCTCCAAAACAGACCATGCGGGAAGAGCCGCCCATGCATTTGCTCTGGCGCATGGCCTGACCCAATTGGTACACGAGGTCACTAGAATACCAAGAAGGTCGGGCCTAGCACCCTCTCTGCTAGACCTTCTGCTGACAAGTCACCCAGACCTGTACAGTGTTTCGGTACAAGCCGCTTTAGGCAATTCCGACCACTGTCTGGTCTGCTCCAAGGTGCCAATTATAGCGCCTTCACGACCCGTGCAGGGGAAGCGGCGTCTCTGGCACTACTCGTCAGCAGATTGGGATGGGCTGCGCAACTATTTTGCGTCCATCCCGTGGGTTGAACGCTGCTTTGAAGGTAAGAAACCCTCGGATTGTGCTACTGCTGTTGCCGGTGAGATCGGTCTGGGTATGGAATACTATATTCCGTACACTGATGTCACCGGTGCCCGAGGAGTGCGCCCTTGGTTCGGGCGCGAGTGTGCGGGGGCTGTTGATCAAAAGCAGTCCGCGTATCGCGCTTGGGTAAGGGCGCGTGCCACGCACGATCCCAATGTGAGCCACTTCGGGGCGGCGTACAACAGAGCCACAAAGGTCTGCAAGAGGGCTTACGTCAAAGCGGATGCCCTGCGCATTGCGCGGCTTGGTCAAGAGCTAGTGGCACATCCCACGGGCAGCCGTGGATACTGGCGACTGGCCAAAGCCGTGCAGGCCAACTTCTGTCAGCCTTCGCTGCCACCGCTGCGCTACCCTGATGGATCCCTGGCCCATGGACCGCAAGAGAAAGCCAATATGCTAGTAAATCTCTTTGCGGCCAATTCCCGAGTCGATGATTGCGGTATACAGCCGCCGACACTACCCAATGGTGACCACGTAATGCCTGAAATACGTATCAGGCAATGCGATGTTCGTGCGGTGCTTCAATCACTCGATGTCCGGAAAGCCAGTGGCCCGGATGGTATTCCAGCGGTGGTCTTACAAAAATGTGCAGCGGAGTTGTCTCCGATGCTTACGCGGCTGTACCGACTGTCCTACAGCTCGGGTACAGTGCCTTCGGCTTGGAAAGAGGCGAATGTACAGCCGATCCCCAAGAAGGGGGATCGCTCAGAGCCAGCCAACTATCGACCCATAGCCGTCACCTCAGTGCTGTGCAAGGTCTTCGAGCACATCATTAACAAACAGCTCATGCGTCACCTAGAGGATCACTCCTTAATTAATGACCGGCAATATGGCTTCAGGCCGAAACGGTCAACGGGTGATCTTCTAGCATACGTTACCCATCTTTGGGGTGAGGCTATGGACAAGCACGGCGAGTCACTGGCAATTAGTCTTGATATCGCCAAAGCTTTCGATAGAGTCTGGCACAAATCGCTTCTCTCCAAGCTACCAGCCTTTGGTCTGCCTCCTAGACTGTGCAACTGGATTGCTAGTTTCCTGCAGGAGCGCCGTATCCGCGTCCTCTGTGATGGACGGGCTTCGGAGTTCTTGCAAATAAATGCTGGCGTACCGCAGGGGTCTGTATTATCTCCCACTCTCTTTCTTCTGCATATCAACGACATGCTGTCCACCGGCAGCATACATTGCTATGCAGACGATAGCACCGTACACGGGAGTTATCACGGACAACCTGCGGCCAAACAGTCTGATATCGTGGAAAAAAGACAGCTTCTTGTCACTGAACTGGACCGGATCTTGAATCACATTTCTCAATGGGGCTCCGAGAACATGGTCGAGTTCAATGCCAAGAAGACGCAGGCTTGTGCGTTCACAGCAAAGGTATCTTCTTTCCTTCCCCTTCCCACTCTTCAGAGCACGCCACTTCCACTGCAGGACAATCTCTATATCCTAGGCATGGATATTCGCTGCAAACTGAATAACAGAAATTACATCGAGAGCATCATCAAAACAGCCTCGCGGAAACTCGGACTCCTAAACAAAGTGAGACGTTTTTTCACGCCGGAGCAGCGGTGTCTTCTCTATAAGACACAAATTCGCTCCTGCGTGGAATACTGCTCGCATCTCTGGGATGGCTCCGCGAAATACCTACTAGATGCTCTCGACAGGTTGCAGCGACGCGCGGTCCGAATTATTGGGAACCCTGAGGTCACGAACACCCTCGAGCCTTTGCAGATGCGTAGAGATATTGCTTCCTTGGCTGTATTTTACCGTCTCTACCACGGTGAGTGTTCTGACGAGCTCTTCCAACTAATCCCACCATCTCCTTTCCTACATAGGACAACACGTGCAGGCCTTAGATGTCACCCTCACACTGTGCAGAATATACGAGCAAGAACCAAGCGGTTCGGAGACTCTTTTCTTTGCCGCACCACCAAGACCTGGAATTCATTACCAGCACACGTGTTTCCTTCTTCCTACAGTCCCGGGGCCTTTAAGCGGGGCGTGAAAAAGCATCTGATGAGGCCGCCAAGCTGAGTGCCACCATTGTAGCACTTAGTGTCTGTAATGGTGACCCTCTTTCCTGAGACTTTGCCTTTAGCTTACCATCAGGCGAGGTGAGGTCAAGTTGGCGTGTCGTATATAAAAAAAAAAAAAAAAAAAAAAAAAAATAACTCAGGCCAGCAACGAATTAGAAAGAGGCTCTTTGGGACCACGAGTAAGTAAGTAAAGTGATCGGTTTTATCTTGTGCGAATTGCGTAGATAGTACTAATGTACGAGTTTCATAACTAGAGTTTATAATTATCTCTCTACCAGCAACTGCTAGCTTCACAACGGTCTGTACAACTGTAAACAAAATAAGTAATATTTAAACTCGTTACTTAAAGAGGTTACTGGTGACTCTCGCATCGAATTGTTCCTGGTGCAGCGTGGGAACGCTGCAAGTGTAATGGACACATTTGTACCGGGAGCAATCAGAGGTGGGTTTTTCGATTAGTCTTGAAATCATATTATTTATTTACAATTAAGGTGATATTTTATTATTTGTACTTTTTTTTATAAAGGAAACGCCAACCTGACTTCACCTCACCTGATGGGAAGTTAAAGGCAAGTCTCAGGAAAGAGGGTCGACCATTACAGACACTAAGTGTTATAATGATGGCACTCAGCTTGGCGGCTTCATCAGATGCTTTTTCACGCCCAGCTTAAAGGCCCCGGGACTGTAGGACGAAGGAAACACGTGTGCTGGTAATGAATTCCAGGTCTTGGTGGTGCGGCAAAGAAAAGAGTCTCCGAACCGCTTGGTTTTTGCTCGTATATTTTGCACAGTGTGAGGGTGACTTTTGTATTTTAAAAAATCCTTATTTAAATACTAAGTACTTATATTCATGCAACAACGTCTAAAGTGACAAGAAATGTTTCACTGAGATAATGTATGATGTTATTCAGAAGTTCACCGAGGTAGTATGAATAGGGTTTACAGTAAAGGATTTTGGCTAGTAGTTCCTTTGATACAACTTCATTATTGAATATGCAAGTAGGTACCAAACCCTAATCTAACATAATATACATCTATTGTTTACCTATATACCCTAAATTGCTTGAACTTAATTAAGTTAGTTCAGTTTTAAAGGTTACATAAAGCTTTTAGATCAATAAGGTAACACAAATGACAAAATATTTCTTAGTAATACGATTATATTACCATCAACGACTACCCTGCATACTACGAGTGACGATATTAAACAAATACATTAAAAAACAAAACATATTGTCACGATTCCTGGAATACACATTAATGAATTTGTTCAGTGAATGAGAGTGGAATAGAGCGAATTTTGAATTTCGAACGGGACGCAGAAACTCGATAAAATGAATTTTGACAGCTGAATTAATGAATTTGTCACATTTTGTATAGACGTAGCGATTTTTTAAATTATCTATATGACAACTACATTGATATTTTTTAAAGAATATTTTAACCGAAGTTACTAATAATCTCTCTAACACCTCCAGCTAAGTTTAATTGGTAGTGTTAGGAGTGGGTTCATATAAATAGAGTAATGGTCAGGATTCGAACCCGGGACCTTTTGATCGTAAGGCCAATTCCTTAACCACTAAATTATGGGCACTTCTTAGTTGATCTGGTTGTGGTCTAAAATCGATATCAATTTCTTTGTTCCAAACTACCAGAATACGCCATTTGATGTAAAAATCCTTAGCTGAATAATAATTTCGAACTTTTGAGTTGTAACTATATAAGAAACAGATTCTCGGCTAAAGAGGTTACGCAAAAATTGTAGGTTGGATTTATTGGTGACTAATTTCTATGGTTAGAATCATCAAATTTAGATAGATAGATAGATAGATAGATAATACTTTATTGTACACCAATACATTTACAGCTGAGACAAGTAGGTAACATGCATATACAGTTTAATGTACAATGGGCGGCCTTATCGCTGAAGCGATTTCTTCCAGGCAACCTTGGGATAGACAGTAATGTGACAAATTTAATACGCTTGATATGTGTACTGAGCGCAAAGTACAACTTTATTTGTAAATATATTGAAGTATGTAAAAGTTGTAGATAAATATTTTACACACAATCTCGAGTATAATAAAATAATTTATCTTTGAAGTCCGTTTTGAGCGGATGAATTGTGATAGCCATTACACTAGTTTTATTAGATATCGTAAAAAATCCATTAGTTGACTTAATAAAAACTACAATCTCGGTATATATTTTTACAGATTTATGATTGGTCACTTCTTGCAAACAGCTCAATAACCCCATTTTTCTATTGACGTCACAAACAAAAACATAGCTACTATGAATCTGGATCTATAGGTATATTCTGTCAGAAAAATAAGGTTACGACATTATATTGATAGAATTATGTACATAAACATGAATTTGAAAGTTTCTGAAACATATAAATATGAAAAATCATTACAATAAATTTGGGGTAATATATAATTTAGTAACAATAAACTAGAAAGCATTTTTTATAGAATGTTTTCATGAAAATTTAACATATTGAATTTGTTTTCATATTCTTAATCATAGTTAATCTGTGTGTACATTCAACGACACAATTACGTTCAACACACAAATCATTGTACAATGATATTGTGAACCTAAACAACTATAAAGATTACATCATTAAATATTAAATTGATGTTCTGCTCACATCATTATTTTTAATCAGTTTCTTTTTCGCAGATATTTTTTAAAAAAGTGAGATTTTTAAAAAGTTTTACACAACAACGCAGAAACTACACTGTTAAGTACTACTAACGCATTTGGCTGAAATTTAGCACGTAATACATCATGACCTAGAGAGATACATAAGGGCACTTTTGTTCTCGTAATAAGTTCCTGTAGGTTGAAGAACTCGGCTTCGTATTACACGTGGACTCTCAGACTCTCATTACTTTTATCTTAACTATTTTATATACATAACAAAGATAAGTACACTTCACACAAATACATAAAGCATAAAAGTTTTCTTAGTAAACCCCAATGCTCTAAATATTTACCATCTTTTCCTGTCCTAATGATACCAATGTTTTTATCTATATTGAGCGTGTTGTTGAAAATCTCTTCGCAGCATTCCCGCTCCTTCAGGTAGAGAAGAGGCCCTCGTATCCGTTTTGATCTCTCGAGCATCACTTTCTGTGTCAATAATAACGTCGTCAAAATAAGAGGCTGCCCACTCAGCTGTTCAAAAAATTGCAAATGACGATGTTCGCTTTGTCAAGCTGTAAAGTGTGAAGCCCACTTATTAAACTGTATAGTATTAGATATTATAATTTAATATCGTATCGTGGTCTACTTTAGAAGTACCGAAATTTCACAGTCGATAACTGTACATACCTGAAAGTATCTCAAACATCACTAAGAGCCGATTAATAATGAAAGATAATATTTAATTTATAAATCCTTTTGTAATTGAAACGCATATGCCTATAGTTAATGTATACATAAGTTGTTTTAGAATCCCCGAAGAAAAAGTTTTTTTTTATGTTTTGTTTATTATTTTATGATACTAATATTATAAATGCGAAAGTAGCTTCACGCCTAAATCGGTAAATCTGCCTCCTCAGTTAGTGAATGACATTGGTATATTAGGAATCTCATAAGAAAAATAAGAAAACAACATATAAGGTAAATACTTTATGTTTAAATATAAAGTTTATTATAATTATTTAAATAGCTACTTACATAACTACATATCGAATTGACAATTATATGAAAAATAAAAAATCGATTGAAAAAGATACGGGAAATTGTTTTCTTTAAAGAAACCTATAGACAAATTTGACTCTGGAATTTAAATTCCAACAATAAGTGTATCACATCGAACAAGCATCCAAAACTATTCAGACATTTAAAAGGTATTTGAACTAAAGAAACATAATGACATGAACCTCAAAAACATAACACACCTTTATGGTAGATGTGCAAAAAGAAATATTGTTACGAAATGTTTTAAAAAAACTCTGTCTGACTCCTCAGTGAGTGAATGACATTGGTATATTAGGAATCTCATAAGAAAATTTAGAAAACAACATACAAGGTAATTACTTTATGTTAAACATAAAGTTTATTATAATTATTTAAATAACTACTTACATAACTACATATCGAATTGACAATTATATGAAAAATAAAAAATCGATTGAAAAATATACGGGAAATTATTTTCTTTAAAGAAACCTATAGACAATTTCACTCTGGAATTTAAATTCCAACAATAAGTGCATCATATCGATAAAGCATCCAAAACTATTTAGGCATTTAAAAGGTATTTGAACTAAAAAAACATAATGACATGAACCTTAAAAACATAACACACCTTTATGGTATATGTGCAAAAAGAAATATTGTTACGAAATATTTTTAAAAGAACATTATATTGTGGTCTAAAAATAATTAATGAATCCTTTCTGATTTATGAAATGCGGGCTTACGTACCGCTTGCGATGCAAGCAGGGCCTTCACAAATAAAATAATGGGCATTTAAAAATGTCTATAAAATATAGGTAATATTTTGTTTTACTTCCTTGTACAGCAACAAAACAGAATAATGTCTAAATTAAAATATAAGACTGTTCTACACGCCTTTCACGCGACATGTGAACAAGTCCAGACAGCTCACGTGTTTCCATCTCTCTAGTTCCTACAGTCCCGGGTGCTTTGAGCGGGGCGTGAAAAAGCATCTGATGACGCCAAGCTGAGTGCTACCATTGTAACATGCTACGTGTCTGTAATGATGATCCTGAGACTTTGCCTTTCACTTGCTATCAATAGCGAGCTGAAGTCAAACGGACGTGTCCTATATAAAGAGACAATTGGAATGAAAAACATCTAAACTCCCTACCCTAAGAGAAAATTCTACGTCAGAGCCTCTTCCGTTGGCAATCAGGTGCCTCAACTAGGAGGTGAGGTTGACTTGAGAGTTGGTAGTTCCACTCCAAAGGTGTTGATAGGGCTCTGAACACCCTATACACAAAAAAAAAATCTGCTCACCGATGTGGAATATATTATATACATACATATAATCACGTCTTTATACCCGGAGGGTTAGGCCGAGGTGAATTAACATTAACATGCCCGAAAGACGACAATGGGTTCACCCCCTATTACGTGGGACCGAATTTAATGATTGGTTAAATATTAATGTTAATTCACCTCTGCCTTTTAACTTTTTCCAAACAATTGTGGTGATGCTCAAAATTCATATTTCATATTTGCAAGTCGCTGAGTTTCTGTTTCAAGACGAAATAACGTCGAATTTCTGTTGTAACAATTTTGAATGAACACAATAGGTTGCTTACTTTTGTAAAGCTTGCTAAAAACGGCTAAGAACTTTACATAAAAGGAAAAGTAATGTTTAGTTGGCAAACGTACCCTTTTAATAGTATTGTAGTTCAATAAAATACACATGTCGTAAGTATAAAAGCTGTAAAAGCTATTTCGACAAGAAAGTAATATAAAAATAAAACGCAAGTCTATTTCTGTTTTTTAGTTTCCAACATTATACAGAAATTTATAAATCTTGAGAAAGATCGTAAAAAAGTAATTCACATTACAAAACTATTTCTAAAGATTTTATTTAGTTTTATACAAAAATAGGTGACCGCACTACTAGTACTTAAAATAAAAATGAAGGTATTTTTATTACGTCTAATTTAAAACCGTAACAAAATTGAATGAGTGAAGGAAGGGAATAATATGTATCAACGAGAAGATCACTCAAAAATTTAATGGAATTGAAAGTGGGCCAGAACAAAATTAATAGAGATGCCAAAATGGTTGGATCGTAATTTTTTTTTATTTATTTTTTATACAACTTAGGTGGCAGACAAGCACACGGCCCACCCGATGGAAAGTGGTTACCATGACCTATGAACGTGTGTAACACTAGTGGTGTCACATCCGTGCTGCCGACCCTGTAAGAACAGAGATTTTGTACCGTCAGTGTAGAGGACAAAGCAGGACAAGCCTTTGGTCGTTCTAGTGACAGCACAAAAACTCTCCAGTGAGATCTGGCTACCCTACTCACCACCGGGAACACAATACGAAGTTATTATAACCGCGGTATTCTGTAGGGCGGAGGTACTTCCCCAGTCGGACTGCTCAATTGGGCGGAAATACCGCCGTGTCCTACCTCTTCAAAAACTATATTATACTAATACTAAATGATAAAAGATCAAAAAATACATTTCTTTCTACACCTACATATGAAAAAAATAGTTATTTAATACACACATACATATAATCACGCCTTTATCCAAAGGCTATCATTTAGGCAGAAGTGAAATGTGGGTGGTACCCACACTGATTCGACTCTGCCGGGAACCACGGGGCGGTTTTTTACTAATATTATTACTAATTTCTTTTATTCATTATTGTTTATACATTACTAATATGTTTTTTATTCTACACGACATATATAGTTAAGTTACTACTTGACTAAGTAAATATATTCTAGATTGAGTATAAACATACCTACATTTTTTTTAAAATAAATACATACCTACCGTCAATTATGGCGATGAACCCAGGAGTGCCTACGTAAATACACATACCTACTCATGCACACAAATTATTTACATTGAACGGGAATCAAACCCACGATCTTTGACTGAACTGTCGAATGCTCTACCGTTACCTCACAGAGATCATACGGCGCAGATATTAATGAAGCAATATAATTAGAATCGTCACAGTTCGCAAACCAAATATTAAATTCTATTTATTAAAATAATTTAAAAATAATTTTAATGTTAATCAATAAACTAAAATTATAGGCACGATTTTAAAGTAACTCTTATTAAATTACAATACATGATTAAATATAAATTTAAAAACAGACTAAACTTTGCAATTAATGTAATTCTAATTTTACATACATACATACATACATAAAATGACGCCTGTCTCCCATAGGGGTAGGCAGAGATCACGGATCTCCATTTGCTACGATCCTGACATACTACTCTCGCTTCATTCACTCTCATTACATTCTTCACGCACGCTCGTCGGTTTAGAGTACTCCTGACCTGCCCCTTTTCTAAAACTTCCCCGATTTGGTCCAGGTATGTGCGCATAGGTCTTCCCCTTCCGACGGTACCATCCACACTCGCCTCATACACCTGTTTCGTTAGTCTTCTTTCATTCATTCTCTCAACATGACCAAACCATCTCAACATTCCTCTCTCAATTCTCATCACTACATCTTCTATCACTCCACGTCGTTCTCTTATCACGCTATTTCTCACTCTATCTTTCAAGGTCAAGCCACACATACTTCGCAATCTCTAATTTTATGTCTAAAATAATATACAATATGAAACAGTAAGGAATTTTCCGCTGCCGACAAAGAGTAGGTATAATTTAACACAATACTTAGCCCATAAGCTAGATTCGTTAAAAAGAAAATCCCTCTACGACCACCCTATTCGGCCGCCCAGAATTTCATTTAACCTAATCTATGTAAATTTCATTACTTGGACTACATAAAAAAACACGTTAAGCAGCTACCTGAACGTCTTATCGCAAATTGAATCATCATAAGCATACATGTAATCCCCAAAAAATGAACCAACACATTACTTACAGCATTGAATATAAAGGCCCTGTTGAATTACTGACGTAGATTATTTATAGGTTCGTATACCCTTCCTCATTTGATATTAAAGACGTATTCACGTATAATTAAAACAAAACAAAGGTGAATTCTGAACCAGGGGGCGAACTACCACTGAAATTTCCCCACAGAGGAGCGCCTGAATGTCTCAGTGCAATCTGAACGGTTACGAGACACGGGCGCGCGCTCCCCGAGTTCTCCGACTCGTCTACTCATCGCAAACTTGTTGAGATATTAATAACAATATATAAACAAAAACAAAACTATGTGAAATATTGTGTAGTGAATAATGTTCTGATGAAATCTATTATTACATTGTGTTCCAGGGATTTGTTGAAGAGGTAACAATTGTTTAAGTACCTATATAAATTTTATCTTATACATAACATTCTTATATCAAAATGCTCTTGATACCATATGACCCCGGCACACGTTGAGATGATATTTGTTCAATTCGTTAATGCAATGATTTGTAGCTGAATCACACATAAGGATGTGTTAAAATCATTGGAGTTAGTAGTACTTCTTTCTATGGATATCGCTAATCGTTTGTACAATCAAACAACGGCACAACTAATTTAGTTGCATTGTATTTAAAACAATAGACGCTCAATACGCGCGGTATATAAAATGAAATTAAATTGATTACCTTTGTAGTTGCTGTTTAACTTTTTTATTATCGTTGTATCAAGGCGGTGGCTAGATATGGTGTTTATGGCTGCTAATAATGAAACAAATTAGATTCATTAATTCGTAGAACACATCAATGATGATTTGCATAGCAAACTTGTTGTTAAAGACTGTGATGTATAATTGTCGTATTTCAATTGTAAATTGAAGTTGCTTCACTACTTTATCTACTGTCCATAAAAAAGCGTATATTTTATCCTGAGTTTTCCCATAGGTTATTTTGTCTCTTCTAGTAAAATACGTGTGAAATGGTAAAAGAGAAAATTAAGCTGACTCATATGCATGAACAAGGGCGTAATTACTTTTTGTAATTGATTTTTTTCTCTTTATATGGTTCTAGATAACATAAATACATACATATAATCACGCCTTTATCCCTGGAGGGTTAGGCAGAGGTGAATTAACACCCACATTTCACCAATAATAGTATTCGGTCCCACGTAATAGGGGGTGAGCTAATTGCCGTCACCGGCACTATTGTTGACTCGAGCCATGCATCTGAAGTTGATGCTGAGCTGTGTATATCTGTTTGATGTTAAACAGCCCTATCCCTTAGTCGCCTTGTACGACACCGCATGGGAAGAGATGTGGCGGCCCTAATTCTACTCTGTCGGAAAGCATAAGCAAGATAGATCAAGAAAATCTAGATAAGTAAAGTATTATAATTATTTTAAATTCTCTCTGCGCAACTGCCGAGTGTAATTTATCTAGGTGCCATATGTCATTAAGAACGGTTTAATTGTTTATGTATGAAAGAGTATCTCATAAACATACATCCATTCATCCATCAGTTCCATCACACCTCAAAAACTTTCACATTTAGGCAGTAGAATTTAAAAGGGTTTATGGTACTGCGGGGTGCTTGCTGCCCACATTTATTTTCTGTGCCGTAGTCCCCCGGGCACTATCATGCAATACGATGTCTTTGAGTCAGGACATCCGTTGCTGTTGGATAAATTTTAAAGAGAATGTCTACCTTTTGTTAAGCGGAGGCTTATGATAAACCATTTTCCGCATTCCAATAGAAAAATTGTAAAAAAAAACCGTTATGAATTCAATTTAGAAATAGTCAGCATTCTGGACATGACTTCTATATCTATGTGTAGTTACCGAAATATTATCTAGACCTGAAATCGCAAGAAAAACGAGGCCCTGGCGAGCGCAATTTTGTTTGACATAATCTATGAGTGATGAATTTGAGCTCCTCAGCTGCCGTAACACCAACAGACACCAAAAAACGCGTACATACTGAGTACATATTGTGATGCAATTGGAATCAAGATATGTGGTGATAACTCTACTCTATCTGTATTCACATAAATCATGATTGGCATAATAAAAATAACTTGATTGATTTTTCGTCTTAGTTGTGCGCGATATAACATAATCTTTAGATATCTTACAATCCATACATACATCCATATTAATACTATAAATCTGAAAGAATATCTGACTGTCTGTTATCTTTTGGCTAGATTACTAAACAAATTTGGTAAAAATAGCTACATAACAACTTCATGTACACTTTTTTTTTTAACGTGCGCAATATCTCTCGATACCTCCCCACCGAAGCCGGTGGAGGAGGACTCGAACCGACTAAAACGCACGCCGCCTGTGGGTCGTTTTGGTTGCCGAAGGTGAATTTGACAGGCATATCCCTCGCACCCCGGCCGACCCAGGGCCATCTCTCACGATCTGGCCCTCTTCTCGGGTGTAGGGACTACAGAGTCCCCAACTCGTCCCCGGAAACGGGGAGGCACGCCACCACCGCGGCCTGCTTCTGCCAGATCATTCAGGGTGTCCACCCACACGGGACTCCCGTACAGGGCCATGGAAGGCACGACACCCGCGTAGAGTCAGTTCATGTACACTAGCTTTTGCCACTCGTATTGCAATTCCTCTGTGCACTCCCGGGTTTGCTGGAAGAAAACTCAATTTTGAGTAAAGCTCGCCTTTGTACATTCCTTCTATTGTTCTATATAAATGTTATTTTTTGTATATGTGTACAATAAAGTATAAATAAATAAAGTCTTACCTGAAGAAGAATACCTATACTGGTCTAGAAACATTTTTGAGAAAATTGAAAATTAAAGCTATAAAAGAGGCTTACATCTCTACTCAAGAAAATGGGAGACGCAGCAGATAAGAAAATGGGACACGAATGGAAACTTCAAATATTTGAGGACACGAATAAGCACATAGAACAGTTTTAAGGGGCCAGTGGGTTCGTCACCGATTATTAATAAATACAATACAATAAGGTGACTTTTCGATGCTTTTCGAAGTTATGTGTGTATTTATCGCAGGTTTATAAGTGCCCGGTTAATGGCAATAGGCTCGCCACCTATTACATTGGGACCTAAACATAAACTGGCGAAATGTGGGTGCTAGCACCTCTGCCTACTTGGGGATATAGGCGTTAGTTTATGTTATGTTTACAATACAATAAAGTGTATGTAGAGGAAGACATGCGTGCCAATGGTCTCAGTATCATGGATACCCAAGTCCAAGAGCTGAGAAATAAAAGTCGGAAAACGGATGCCGGACTCTGATGTGAAGGCCTTAGATGCGACTGAAACTAACGCTAACATGAAGGTGTTGAATGTTCTCCATCCATTCATCTTGTTCTCTTTCTTTTACTTCTTCCTATTATTTGGGGTCGGCTCTCCTAAACCCTTTTTGTCGGACTTGAACCGACTAAAACGCACGCGGACTTTGCGGGCCGCAGGTTGCCGGAGGTGAGATTATATGAGACATATCCCTCGCACCTCCTTCGATGTGGGGACCACGGAGTCCCCATCTCATCCCCGGGTATGGGGAGGCACGCATTGCGCACCGTCGCCGCGCGCTCTCCTTACCTTTAGATAAGTCGTTAAAGCATCGATAGCTTAGTGGTTAAGAAGTTGGCCTTACGATCGAGAGGTCCCGGGTTCGAATCTGGGCCATTTCATCACTGACCTGGACCCACTCCTAGCACAAGCAATTAAGCTTAGTTGGAGGGGTTAGAGGAAATATTAATAATTTCGATTGCTAATATTCCTTGGAATTAACAGGTATTTTGACGTTTGTGACAGTCAGACACATGTGTCAAAATATATGTCAATCTCGTATATTCATCATTCAATGATATAATACGCTGGCCATCTAATTGCCACATATCTAGGAGGCTGGTTACTCAGCGTCAGGACGATCTATCTTGGGTTGTCTGGATATCAATATGAACGTCTTCAAATCACGGATCACAGAACAATTGGGTATTTTCCTGTACTTAAAATAAATTATCGAACTGAGCTCATTAAATAAAGTACGGTAAAAATAGCGGTAAATTTAGCCTCTGTTCTTGTTTATCGTTTTTATTTATTTTTAATCACGCATCCCATCTATAATAATAAATTATTTGACAATAAAATATTATGACGTCACAATAAATTATTTCACTCAAGTTTCCATAAAAATTACCATTTTGACATTTAATAAAAAGTAACTAATTTGACTAGTCAGTGAAATACCAAATTGTATTATAAAACAATATTTGCGTTGGTTGTTATTTTAGTAAACAGTCATTGACAGTCATGATAAGATTTTACGCATGACCTAAGAACATGCATGATTTAATAAACAAGCAACTTGAGTTTATTTCCGTTACAGAGCGTAGATCACTATCATTCATTTTATTAAATAACTAGCTGACCCGGCAAATGTTGATTTGCCGCTACTAAAAATGGCTATTGTTAGTAGAATAGTGAAAATTTGAACATCTGGAGGGCAGTCCCGGTCCCGAAAGCCTCCTGACCCATTTTCCAATTCTAAGTTATAACAAAACTTCTTAAAAATTTGGAGTGTCAATCGATTATCTGACTACCAAATAAGCTCTAAAACTTCATAAGAACCGGTCCAGCCGTTTCGGAGGACTATGCAGACAAACCCTGAGACACGAGAATTTTATACATTAGATCTCTTTAAAATATCCAATATAAGAATTGACACCAGCACACATACATACTTACCACAGAGTGAATAGTACTGATGTATGGAACTGAATTCCATCCCTTCCCACCGATTTCATTACCTCAACCCACCTGTCAATTGTAAAGCACTTTTTTAGATGCATTCCTCGAAGAGCAATGATTCGTATTTTAGATCATTGCTCTTCGCGGCATAAAAACCAAACTAAATTTTATTCCTCGTAGAGCAGGTTTTTCTAAGTAGCTGATAGATATGTGGTACTAATATGAATTATTTTGCTCGAATTTAATAAAAATATCGATAAAAAATCATCAACTCGTTTATTTTTCAAATAATAATTGAATACTACAGTGGAGCCGAATCCTAAAGTTACGTATGACGTAATATTATGTCTATTTGGTATAACTAGTGATGATTTCAAATGATAGATATTAATATTAGAAAACATTTTTTTTAATCAGCTACTTAGAACAACCTGCTCTTCGAGGAATAAATTTTAGTTTGGTTTTTATGCCGCGAAGAGCAATGATCTAAAATACGAATCATTGCTCTTCAAGGAATGGTATCGTTGCTATTCGAATCATTGCTATTCGAATAATTGCTCTTCGAGGAATGCAACATTTTTTATTTATTTATTTACTTACTTATTTACTTCATGTACATATGTATACAGGTGGACTTAATGCCACAGGCATTCTCTACCAGTCTACTTTTTTTATTACTTAAACAAAATATGTGCATTTTAAAAGTGTTATTACAGAATTTATAAATCAATACTTTCTATGCAAGGATATTGTTGGCAATCTTAGCATAAATTAAAAAAAACGTACTTACGTTTATTATAGAACATTAACTTAGAATTTGAAGAGTCGGTGAGATGGAGAAGTCCCGGGTACGAATCCTGGTCAACATATTACTGTATGTAATGAACCTATTCAATATATTACTGTAGGTAATGAACTCATTCAACATATTACTTTAGGTTCTGCGAGGGATATGCCTGTCAACCTCACCTTCGGCAACCAAAACGACCCACAGGTGGCGTGCGTTTTAGTCGGTTCGAGTCCGACATAACCTCCTCCACCGGCTCCGGTGAGGAGGTATCCGTGGGGATTTTGCGCACGTAAAAAAAAAAAAAAAAAGGTAATGAACCTATTCACCAATCAATCAATTAGCATATTACAATCCACTGGTGGACAATGCCACTTCCAATGTGCACTATTGCCACCGATCCTCCGTCTTCTTATCCTCCCACTCATAACACAAGCTTACCTGTTGGAGGTAGGTCATATACTAGTGGTTCGAACAGCTTAAAAAAATATTTAGTACACATGTACACATCTTTTTATGTGACTCACGTACAAAAATCCTGCAAAAATCCCGCGGCCTTGGAAACTTTGCGAGATTGCAATTCCTATGTGAGTGCCATGAATGAACTCAACTATTAGGGTTATTACAATTATTTGAATTAATTAGATATGTATATCATTAATGATAATTAATGATAAAATCGATATACTTAATAATTAGTAAAATATCAATAAGCATAATAATAGCATTATAATTTGCAGTTTTCTCGTTAATATCACGCCACTAACGCGATCACTGTTTACAATACTCTTATCAATTAATGTATTAAAAATTTATATCATTCTATTAAAAGCTGATGTGTTGTACTAAAGATAACAGTATTAGTAACAAGGCCTAGTCACACGCCAGACCGTAAAAATGCTCATAAAAGTGGTTCAGGCCTCGTTAAGGCAAGCACTTCCCTTACCCAGCGATACAATAAAGTTACTTATTGAAATAACCACACCTTACTTTATACCGTCGCACTTTGTGGGGGTATCCACTGTTTATTACGCACTCAGTGCTGGTCCTTTGGATATACGAGTTGATTGAAAATTAGTTTGTACGATTTATACGAAAGAAATAAAAGTGAAAGTCAGTGAAGATGTTTGGATGTTTGTTATTCAATGACGCTCTAATGGCTGTGTGGTTCCTGGCAGAGTAGAATTTGGGCCACTTCATCTCTTCCCATGCGGTGTCGTACATGACCGTAGCTGTACACGTTCACCACCCACCCACAAAAACCTTTTCCGGAGATAAAAAGTTCAATTACGAGATAAAAATAGCCACGTGGTTTCCGTCAGAGTAGAATTTGGACCACCTCATCTCTTCCCATACGGTGTCGTACAAGGCGACAAAAGTATATGGCTGTTTAACATCAGGTAGATATATACAGCCCAGACTCAGCCTCAGATGCATGGCTCGAGTCAGCAATAGAGCCAGGAATTCGGCAATAGGACCGAATGCAATGATTGGTGAATTGTGGGTGTTAATTCACCTCTGACTAACCCTCCGGGGATTAAGGCGTGAAGGGAATTTTGTACAGGGATAGATTATAGCCTACAACTTTTTATGGATTTTTAATTTTTAGTACATTCCCAAAGATAAGAAAGAGAAGAAAGCCCGTAGGCACTGGACTAAAATTCCAAGTGGGCGATACCACGGCCCATCAGGCACAGGTAGTTTAAAAAAAAACTATTATATTTTTCTTTAGTGTGCGTGTCTTTGAGTTTTTCATGTATGTACCTACTGTCACTTACAGTACTGCTGTCACCTTTTGCCAGAGCGCCTACATAACAGCTTGATCCCTTCGAATTGGTGCAAAGAAGGGCGTTGAGGCTCGTCGACAATCGCGAACGCCAGCGAGTTCGCGATTGTCGACGAGCCTCAACGCCCTTCTTGATTTGAACTTCTCAGCCCTAGGAGGAACTTTCCCTCGCTATGTGTGTTCTACCGCCTATACAATGTTTTATGCTCAGATGAATTGTTTGACATGATGCCCACAGCATACATTCTGTCATCGCACCGCTCGCCATGCGCAGGGAATTCATCCTCACACATTGCGACCGGAAACGGTGCGCACTGTGCAGTATGAAAGGAACTTCATTCCACACACGCTCAAACTGTGGCATGAACTTGTTGTGGTGCTTGTCTGTTACTTAAGTGGTATAAAAAAGCTATTTTTTCATATGTCATCTATTACCTTATTACTTTCTTTACATTATAGTCATATTCAATTGAGTAAGTAGAATAAGCATTGCCATATGACGTGACAATGGCATTAAGTGGCAATAAGTGTAAATAGATGTTTTTTTTTTGTAATAGGTTGTAATAAAAAAATTGAGTAAATCTTCCAATTATGTTTCTTTCATTATAATGATCTGGCCCTCGTTTCTACTGCAAAAAAATGCAATAAATTTTAGACGTTATTTCATGAAATTTAAGTTGAAAATTAAATGAAAAGAGTTTTATTACACTTTTTCATTCACTCTGCAAAAAGCCTTTTAATTTTGAACTTTAAGCAGATTGATTTGAAGTCTAAAATTATATGGAGTAACCGTGGTATGACAGTGGTTTTGCTTTAGTAGAATTGTGGAACTGGGTAACTAAAAGAGGTAACGTATTTTATTCAGATGATTGCAATAAAACTTGGCAAGTTGAGACTTAAGCCACCCTCTTGAAACAACTTGCTTCATTATGAATTTTAAATCGTTTTAACAGTTGATTCTTTTTCTATTGAAGGTTTATTCGTACTGATTTTACTGGGTTTAAACTTTCTCGTTCCATAATATTCAATTTTGTTAGGTAACTGAAATGATTATGTGGTCATTTGCCAAGTCTAAGGTTGCAGGTTTGACTCCTTTCTCATTCTCTTTTTATATCCCTAATAGAAATAAAAATTTCATATATATCGCACTTTAGCATTATTACCACCAAAAATAGTCTGATATCGAATTGAAACACATTTTATTTTATAGGTATTTAAACTATCATGGTCACTCACATCAGTATAAAAATAAACGTGATATTTACCATGTTTCATTGTTTTGAGTTTCCGATATTTCGGCGCTGTTGCAAGCACCATGATCACGGAGGAACTGGAGTAGTGGCGGTGAACAGAGAATTTTTTTTTCCTAGGAGTAATTATATCGATCTATCCTCTTTCGAGTTCTTTTACTACGCGTATCTGCACTACTATTAGTTTCACTCTCACTACAAACTCGAACCCGATCTCGATCACGTTCACGACATACGATGCTTACTGTATCCACTCGCGATTTTGTCTTAGCTTGTTCCCGGTTGTTTTTGCAAAGACGGACCACTGGATGCCAGACGTTCGGCAGTTGAAACCCATCCTCACGATTGATTCAATTGCTTCCCTAACCAGTCTTGGTATATAGTGGCGTAACAGCGCCGAAATATCGGAAACTCAAAACAATGAAACATGGTAAATATCCCGTTTATTTTGATACATTTTATTTTACTTCTATTTTTATGATTTATTGCATAATATTATATGAACAGGATTTCTTTTTTTTAGAAATTGGTCTCAACATCCAGAACAGTTTTTACAAAACAGTCAGAACATCTGCTTTTAATATCTATCTCCTAGCCCAAAAGGTAAAGATAATGACAAGCTCCTAAAGCAGGATCTGAGTAGTAGAATAGTAATTTGACATAAATATCTTGTGATTTTGAAGTTTAATCCCGTCAGCAGTTTCGTACTGTTTAGAAACTCCGGATATCTTTTGATCTTAGTTATTCCCCGACTACGGCGAATTCAAAGGAGGGTTATGATTTTGACAGGCTATGTACTATGTGTGTATGTAGATATGTATGTATGTAGGTTCATCTGTTCCCTCACAGCTTTTGAATTACTTATTAGATATCACTGTAAAGCTTTTGTGATGTCAGTGGAAAGACCAAAGGTTTGTCTTGATTTTGTCTTCTGCACTGACGGCACAGAATCTCTCTGTTCTTATAAGGTCGGCAGCACGACTGAAACTCCTCTAATGTTGCACAAAAAAAACATTATTATTTTAGTGTAACTGTACCGTATCCATGTATATGTGATATATATACTGTAAGTGAAGTCTAAAGCATTCTTTAGACTTCATTTATAGTATATAACGGGTGAACGGAATGAAGTTCTCCCATCACTTATAGTATATAATGGGTGAACTGAATGAAGTTCACCCATTATATACTATAAGTGAAGTCTAAAGAATGCTTTAGACTTCACTTACATTATAGATGATAGAAAGGATCAATACTAATCTAAGCTGATAATAAAACATTTTTATTTGTTTGAACGCGTAATCTCTGCGAAGAACATTATGTAAGATACACAATATTCTTCTTAGTAGGTTTAGTAAAAGTGTACCCACTAAGCATTTATTTATTTTGGGTATAGGCCTCCTCCAGCATTTGCCGTTCGCTTCTTCTATATACCAGAGCTTTAATATAATAATTAGTATAAAAGGCAGACGCGGTTTGTTCAATTAGCGTCTATTAAAGCAATCAATTTAGCCACCAACTATATAAACCAATTCTTTTTAATTTAAATATTATTCAACACTATCTTACTGATAGTGTTGAATAATGTTTATGTTGAATAGTTCTTTTTAATACTTACCTACTTCCATAGTACTGTTGTTCAACTATCCCTTGTGAAGTCTCCATTTTCCCTTTTGAAAGTTCCCGAGAAGATCGGGTAACTTGCTGTATAAAGATGGTGAGTAAAAATGATACTCAAAACAATACAACTTACTTAATAAGCAGGTCATATCTAATTGACCTCACTTTTTACGTTATTAATGACTTTGTAGCTCAGACTTTGTAGTCTTAATCGTAATCTTAAGCAATTAATCTAAAAAATATATTTTTGTAATCAGTCACAGTCCACTGGTAGGTGTAGTCTGTTCACTACAGTGCCCTATCCTCGACTTTCCGTACCATGTCTATTGCTTTCTCATGTCCTCAATCCTCTTCTCTTATCTGGCGAGTGCTCAAAAGTGCTTGAAGCAGTAAGAAACATAGAGACTCAATATTCGCTATTAATGTCATCTATAATTATCATCAGTTCACCAGTTTAGATATCGAATTTTGACGGCCTCTGTGACGTAGCGGCAAAGCATTCGATTGCTTCACAGGGGGCGTAGGATTCCCGCTCAGTACAAATATTTGTATGAATATTTATATTTGCATTGGTCTGGCTGTTTCTATGTATAATATGTATGCATTTACAAAAAAAAGTAGTATCTATGTATGTTTATCCGCATTCTAGATAACTTTGGGTCTATATAGCGTTGCGTAGAATGTCGTCAAATATTAGATGTCAATAAAGATTAAAATGAAATTAGTTTCAATATAACATTAATTAAACTTCAGAGAACTATACCACCATAATATAACACAAGTGTTTGTTTAGATTATATGTAGGTACCTATCAGTTATGTCATAAAATAACCAATCAATGCCAGAGTTTATCTGCGTTCTGACCGAAGATATCTCGCACTTGACACTTAACGGTTTTTGTATAGATGTGAAAAATATTATCATACACATGCATACATATAATCAGACCTCTTTCTTATTCGGATAAGCAGAAACAATATCTTTCGGGCGATATGGATCTTTTATTTTCTTTTTTTTTTATACAACTTAGGTGGCAGACAAGCACACGACCCACCTTATGGAAAGTGGTTACCGTGACCTATGATTGTGTGTAACACCAGTGGAGTCACATCCGTGCTGCCGACCCTGTAAGAACAGAGATTTTATGTGCCCTCAGTGCAGAACACAAAATCAGGACTTTGGTCTTCCCACTGACAGCACAAAAACTCTCAACTAAGTATGTTGCTTTCACATACTCAGTTGCGGGTATTTTTTATTTTTTTTACGTGCGCAACATCCCCCGGATACCTCCCCACCGGAGCCGGTGGGAGAGGTTATGTCGGACTCGAACCGACTAAAACGCACGCCGCCTGTGAGTCGTTTTGGTTGCCGAAGGTGAGATTGACAGGCATATCCCTCGCACCTCGGCTGACCCAGGGCTGTCTCTCACGATCTGGCCCTCTTCTGGGGTGTGCGGGGACTACAGTGTCCCCAACTCGTTCCCGGAAAACGGGGAGGCGCGCCAGGCTCGCCGCCGCCGCGGCCTGCTTCTGCCAGGGTGACAGGCGGCTCCACCTGTCACCCCCAGGCCGGCGCTCATGGGGGGCGGTGGTCGTTCATCGACCTCTGACGCCCGAGTTGCCTTCGTACGCGGGCAGGTTGGCTTGCGATCCTTCGTCGCTCCCGCTGCCGCTCCCGCTCCGCCTCCTCCTTCACGAGCATTACTTGCTCGCAGAAGGAGGTGCCGGCCGCCCACGCATCCGCGCAGCGGACCATCGCCGCGAGCAAGGTGGAGAGCGTGAGAACCCTTACTCCCAGGGCCGCCACAAGCTCCCTCCTCGGCGTCTCCCACGCCGGACACTCTATGAGCGTGTGCGGCCCCGAGTCCTCGCTCGCGTCGCAGTGATGGCACTCGGACGTTGGCTCTTTCTCCATCCGACGCAGATACTTTCCGAAGCACCCGTGCTCGGTGATCATCTGCGTCAGACGGTACGAGAGGTGGCCGTGTGGCCTCTCTAGCCACTCCCCCATGATGGGTCTTACCGCCGCTACTATGGCGCGCCCAAGTCGTAGCTCCCATTCCGCCACCATTTCCCTGTGGAGCCGGGATCTCGCGGCCCGAATTTCTTCGGGCTCGGGATCGTGACCCCGCTCCCGCGCCGCCTTTCGGAACCGGTATAGCGCCGAAAGGAATCTCGCTTCCAGGATCCATGGTGGCGATCCGGGGAGGAGACTCGCCATTCAGTTAAAAGTAACAGCTCATAGCAAATAATATGATCGTATTCTTTATTAGATTTTTACCATAATGTACATATTAGCATAACTGCTAATATTTCAAGTTTCGGTTAAGAAATAATGAGAAATACTTTTTATGAACGTGTTCTGAGAGTGACATAATATTTATAAAAATGTACTTATTAAATTAAAGTTTAGGAACATAATACTTAAAGTAAACAAAACATAAATCGTAACTGATTAATATGAGGCCATTTACTCAATAAAGCTTTTACAACAACAGAACGACAGAACTAATTACTAGTTTTATTATGACTATTAATAACTTCATTAATTGTTTATAAAACTTTAAATTTCTTAGGTAAAGAAATTCGTTTTAAAATTAGCACACACAAACATTAGATATGAATTTAATTCAATTAATTAAAATGAAACGTTACAAATTTGTGTAAAATTATGCTATACTGTAGATAAATGATGGACACTATAAGGTATTACTTAAGCTACTTTTATCTGTAATTTAAAATTAAAACTCAAATCGAAGAAGCCGACACGCGGACGAAGTCACTTGCACACGTAGCCAATAAAACATTTAATAAATACCTACAATAAATATAATTCATCGATAAATATCTGCACCAAACGAACACTTTGAATTGCTCCATTAAATGCGGACATTAAATGTACTGTAACGTTATAACACGCCACCGCACAAGACTAATTAGTCGTAGTATTAAAATAAAGACGACTATCTGAGATACCATCTCTTAGTTTTAAGTTCACTGATGCATCTGCCAATCGATGGGCGACGCTCTGACGATGGTACCCTTTTCGGGGTTAGGTGACCTGACGGCTATCGTCAAAAAAAGTAAAAAAAAATAGACTAAAATTTAAAACATGTGGTCCCCGGACTCCGAAATAATAACGTCGTATACATTATGCAATCGGGAAGATGTTAATGATGAGTATTCTGTTAAAATGAGATATGCGTAATCTGATATCATTTATAAGCCTGACCATGCAGATGAACTTACGACTTGAAAAATATAGCTGGGATAAAGAAGGCTGAGACAGATATTGGAAGAGAGGCATTTGTCCAGCAGTGGACTTTGATTGATGATGATGACAAGCAAATAATTGGATTACAGAAAAAATTAACGTCATATTTGATAGTTTTTTGGTTTTGAACATGCAATCTTCGCGGTAAAGAATATAACTTGTGCATAAAAAATATTTTAATAAATTACAAATCTCCTCCTTTTAAAGTCAGTTATAAATAGAGCTGTATACGGTCCATATGTGTATCTATCTCGGCTAGTTCTTTATTAACATGCTTAGCGAGGGCCATAAAATGCCTATGGTTGGCCGCTGGCCAGATGTACAGATTACGCATAGGATTGCTTCCAACCACAATATCTACATTACCGTTTGGTAGTTCACGTACAAATTTATATAGTAACAGCGATGCAGGAATTTACAGACACATCAAAGGGTGGCAACATTATTATATTATCACGATACTGCCAAGTAACTCGTAGATATGCATAAATATCAACAGATAACATGATTACTCTATATTCGAAACATTTTCGAATTTTGTTGTGTGTGGCAAAAAAACATACAAAGTATATTTCGGTTGGGTAGATTAGAGTTTGACGCTGTTGCTATTTAAAAGTAAATCTTCTTCTTCTAGTCAATGTCTAGATCTGGTATACCTATAGTGGCTAAACTTTTAAATAGCAACAGTGTTTTTTGTAACTCTAAAAAGGTCCTCGGTTCTACTGCTCTATTTATTTATTCATTCATTATTCGCAATATAAGCTTACAGTTTGCACCAAAGCGCTTATATGTTGTCAGTTACAAAAAAATTACATCATACAATACATTACATAGATTGTATTAATTAGATAATTAAATGGCACATTCCTCGAAACTATTCAAAACTTCAATATTATAAAATGAAATACATCAATTATAATAATTTTAGGCATACAGTGGGTGCTATAAATTGCACAAATATTTTGTGACACTCGTTCCAATGACACTTGGCCCGTCATAGAATAAGTCCGCATTTGGATTCTTTTTCAAAAACTCATTTAGGTATTGAACAGCTTTATAAGTAGGGCTACTCCATGCAAGAAAGCGCCAAGCTGGTGGGCAAGTCAAGAGCTGATGCTGTCGTCGTCCAGCGCCACGCATGTAGCTGTCCGGCACATAGAAGTGGACACACTCACGCACCGACGGGTTATCTACTTTAAAATTTAATAAGAAATAATAGTGCATTATGTGCGCAAACTCCCGCCTGAGCCGCAATGTATCAAGGCCGATCATCCCTCACACGAAGATGGACGGGTAAAGAAATGGATAGTATCCATAGGTACGCTTGTACAGGTATCGAGCAAATTTACGCTGAACTCTTTCAACCATCAGTATGTACAGTTGTTCTGTGGGATTCCATACAATTGCGTTAAACTCCAAAACACTGCGAACATAGGCATTGTACAACAACTTTATAACTTCGATATTGTTAAAATGAGAAGAAGTTCTAGCTATGAATCCTAGAGATTTATTTGCCTTTTTACAAATAAATAAATAAATATAAACAAATTTTATTTCTCACCAACAACCAAATTACAAAATATAGTGTTTGCACAAATTTAGGTAAACATAGTCTGGTTGTGGATCGCTGGTGCCTGTTGTAGATAATAAATTACCTGTATCACTGGTCACCAGGATTCCACTGTAACACAAATAGTATGTTGTGCTCAAAAAATAAATTACAGAATAATCGGTTTTGGTTTAAATTATGCTATCGTTCACAATATATTAAGCATGCTTTGTGTGTGTGTGTGTGTGTGCGCGCGCGCGTGTGTGTGTGTGAGTGTGTGTGTGTGTGTGTGTGTGTGTGTGTGTGTGTGTATGTGTGTATTTATATGAATAATGATAAGATGATTAGAGGTTCACAAACAAGCAGTCACTTTAAGACTTTCAGTAATTCTTCTGTGGTAGAATATGTCTGACAAAGAAGCCAAATATGTTTCATATGTTCATGAAAGTTCAATTTGCCGTCCATAATTACTATACTATATAGGTGTATTCTATGGATTGCAGATTGCATTGATATTTGTATTAGTGAAAACAATAATTTCTGAGAATCATTGATTAATATAGCGTGCAATATGTCCTACTGGGTACAACAAAGGAACTTGTAGTCAATAATAATTTGAAATTACATATTTGCCATGGCCACAGCGATTTCAAAGAAAAATTAAGCGGTGGGAAAACAAAAGCGCAATTAAAAACTCCTTAAAGACATTACAACTTTATTATTAATTTAATTGTTGTTCAATTGTCTCAGACTTAATTTGGAGTTCTGAGTAGACAATAACCAATATTTAAAATCAACAATTCAGCCAAATCCGTTTAGCTGATAGAGCGTGATTAAATAACAAACATCCAAACATCTTCACAAACTTTCACATTTAAAATATTCGTAGGATTTAAGAATGAAAGTTTTACATTACAGCGCATGCTGGGTATTAGCTACTGTTCTTATTATTTTTTAATTTTATTATTATTTATACGAATAGTGTCCATTTTTTATCCGTGTGGTGACGGAGAAATAATACAAGCATAACCACCCCAACTCATCTGAAGGGTGTCGTAAGAGGCGACTAACGGAAAAACGCAATATCACTGAAGAGAAAAGAGACGGAAACCTCGAAATGAAACCCTGTACCAACCCGTCTGGCCAGGGTGGATACAGTAGGCCAAAGCCTCCTAATATTGGGAGAGACCTATGTCCAGAAGTGGACTGCAATAGGCTTGATTGATTGATTGATTATTTATACGCTAATCATAAAAATTGCTGCGCAGAAGTAGATATTTTACCGTTTATACTGTATGTGCATTATTTATATGAATTACTAGCTAGCAAACGTTGTTATGCCATGTATTTTTATTTCAACAAAAATAACTTATTTACTAATGTGAGTGTGCGGGGAATATCAAAAGATAAAAATAGCGATAGAAAAATATGGGATGATCTTAGAGGGTTGAAAATTTAGGGTTTCATGTATTTTTGTATGCTGTGTCATAAAAAAAAAACAAAAAATTTTGTCTAAAAAATAAAAAATAAAATTTAGGGGTGGACTACCCTTAATATTTAGGGGGATGAAAAATAGATGTTGGCCGATTCTCAGACCTACCCAATATGCTCACAAAATTTCATGAGAATCGGTCGAGCCGTTTCGGAGGAGTTCAAGTTCGAACACCGTGACACGAGAATTTTATATATAAGATTTATACGCTTAATAGCAACAAGTGAGCAAAATTGTGTTTTGCCGCGAGTGCTGATTTTGAGTTCCGAGTAAGCGAGGGGCCCTTAGTTTGAATCACGAGCGTAGCGAGTGATGCTAATGTAGAATCCTGTGCATGGTGAGGGATTCGAATGCACGAGATGCAGATAATTTAGCTTTCGTGTGACACACATAACTTTTCACTTCAGCAGCGAGAACATATAATAAACATAGAACATAGATCTTACAAGATAATACAATGTACTGGAATAGATATAAATTACGTTTAAATATAATATTGCTGAACATTGGTGCACATTTTAAAAGTTATAGGTCTGCCAAATTAAAGTTATAGTTTTATTTGGCATCGTTGTAGATATATTGACTTGACATTGTAAGGAAACTTAATTTCGCATTAGTAGCGAGCTGTTTCAACTCTTCTGGTGTTAAAATACTGTCTTCGCTCATCTTTTATGATTATTTTAATATTTTTATTGTGAAAATATTCACGCTTTACGCTACCAGTTTAATAGTAAAATTTTATTATATTTTTAAGATGCGTTTAGAAACAGCGTCAATATTTTTTTTAAATGTTGAAAATAGAAAGGATTTTAAATACTTATGCATCAAGCTGTTTTGTCTCAACTCACACTGAGCAGAATATACGATCAAGAACAAAGCGGTTCGGAGACTCTTTTCTTTGCCGCCCTGGAACTCATTACCAGCTCACGTGTTTCCTTCTTCCTACAGTCCAGGGGCCTTTAAGCGGGGCGTGAAAATGCATGAGGCTGCCAAGCTGAGTGCCACCATTGTAACACTTAGTGCCTGTAATGGTGACCCTCTTTCCTGAAACTTTGCCTTTAGCTTACCATCAGGCGAGGTGAAGTCAAGTTGGCGTGTCCTATATTTAAAAAAAAGCAATGAAAAAGTGCCTATACACACACACACACACACACGAGACATTTACATATTTTTGGGCAGGATGGGTAGGACTCTGGTGTGGGACGCCACATGCGTTGATACCATGGCTCCTACCCATATAACTAGCACGGCTGGCTGTGCTGGTGCTGCTGCTGCTTCTGCAGAGGCTCTCAAGCGGCGCAAATCCTCCAATCTCATCGGAGATTATGAATTTGTGCCGTTTGGAGTCGAGACTTTGTGGTCATGGGATCCGAGCGCTCGCAACCTCTTCCGTGAGATTGCGAAGCGTATGGTCGACGCTTCTCGTGCCCAGAAGGCTGGCTTCTTTTTAGGTCAGAGAATAAGCATTGCCATACAACGTGGCAATGCTGCCAGTCTTCTGGGAACGCTACCACCAGAGGCATGCGATGCGAAGGAATTCCACGACGCATTTTAATTGTTCTTAGTTATAAGTTGTTTAATAATTATTTTAGTTTTATTGTATTTAATATTTATTAATTATTTCTTGACATGATTGTAAAATTAATAAACATATTTTAGACTTTGGCATATGTGAAATTTTACATTTCATTAACATTACGTATATTTTCTGTTTGACGGAAGAGTGGGATCTATTGCAATACCAAATAAGTTATACAAATAATAGATCAACAGTAAACAAACTAGCTCTTCGCAAATAACTATCTCTATTCTTGAAACGTTGGAAAGTTTCCACACGCGCCAAATGTTTATCCACGTATTCCTCATACATCATATAATGGCTGAGAATGGTTGAGAAATTAGTTGATATAACTCATGCTATAAATATTAAATTTGAAAAATAAATTATCTATTCTTGTTTTAAGGCACGATCATTAGTTCTTTATCGTTATATATTTTTTGTACCTTGTACCTTTGTAACTTTTAAACTGTCGCGTACCATGATATCCTACAGTTCCGGGTGCTTTAAGCGGGGCGTGAAAAAGCATATGATGAGACCGTCAAGCTGAGTGTCACCATTGTCCCACGGTATGTGTAGGTAATGGTGACCCTCTTTTCTGAGACTTTGCCTTCAGCTTACCATCAGGCAAGGCGAAGTCTAATTGACGTGTTCAATATAAAAAAATAATTAAAAATACAGTAATGTAAATAGGAATTATCGCGATCATGGTATAGTTACATACTACTGTACTGTACCTTTGATTTGTTTGTGACGACGGCCATTGTAACCTTGTCGAAACGTCAGGCAAATCAAAAGTATGTATGTACCGGTCCTATACCGTGATCGAGTTAATTCCCTTAAATATTATTGTATAAAATGTAGTGATTAATTTTATCATTTCCATTTAAGAAGTATTTAACTGTCTATTAAACAAAGTTTATTTCACTAAGCTAACATTCTTAATTTGTGAAATTATAGAATTCTTTAAGTGACCCAGATTCATCGACCGTAAGTGTATTTTGTGTTATATATTTTTCTTATAAAAACTAACATTTCTTGGAACGCTTGATCTTACTTTTGCAGTATAAGTTTGAAAAACAAACTTACAGTAATCAGCAAAAGCGACTTATACCGATCTTGATAACGCTTCTCAAAGTCTGTCATTTTCTGTTGAAAGGTTTTGTTGTATTTGCCGTTTATTGAATCCATGTTATTCGATAAGAAACGATAGATACAAAGATATGTTTCATTCTAATGTCATTATTCATCTAGGTATGATTCAGATTCACACGATAACCACTATGCCTGGCGCATCCAGTTTATACCAGCTACTTTTTTCATTCAACTTGCTGGTAAATAATAATTATAATAAATAAATATTCCACGACTTATCGAATATAATATTCCATGAAACATACTTAGATACTTTTTTTTTACATATACATATTATACATAGAAACACCCAGACCAATGCAATTATACATATTCATTCATACAAATATTTGCACTGAGCTGGATTCGAAGCCGCGCCCCCTGCATAGCAGTCGAATGATCTACCGCTTCGCCACAGTGGTCAATATTATACCTTTATTTTTTTTTATACCACTTTGGTGGCAGACAAGCACACGGCTCACCTGATGGAAAGTGGTTACCGTGGCCTATGGACGTATGCAACACTAGGGATATTACATTCGCGCTGCCGACCATGAAGAAACCTTCTGATGCCCCTCTTGAAGAACCCCATATTGTAGGTGCTTGGGAAAACCACAGCAGGGAGGTCATTCCACATCTTAAGTGTGCGTGGGATGAAGTTTCTTTCATACCACACAGTGCGCACCTTCTCAGTTTGCAATGTGTGAGGATGAATTCCCTGCCTATGGCGAGAGGTGCGATGATATAATGTAGCTGTGGGCATCATGTCAAACAATTCATCTGAACACACTCAGCGAAGCAAAGTCCCTCCTAAGGCTAAGAGGTTCCACACTACCTGTGAGTATAGGAAATAAAAATTTATATCTACTAGATGTCAATAGGTACTTATCTACTAGGTGTCAATGGGTGCTTAATGTGCATGCTTTCAATACTACATAATAATCAAATAACCCATGCCTGATCGTTCCCGGTGCAAAGGTGGGCGTCATTATTCATATCACTCTTGCCATGCTTACACGCTGAACTGCGATGGCCAGCCTCTGCACCAGAAACGATCCAAACCGAGAGTCACCAGCCTCTATGAACTTCAATTAAAATAATTTCTGTTCTAATTTATTTTTTAATTCATAAAAAAGGTATTTTAAACTAGGGGGTAGGACACGGTGGTATTGCCGCCCAATTGAGCAGTCCAACTGGGGAAGTACCTCCGCCCTACAGAATACCGCGGTTGTAATAACTTCATGTTGTGTTCCCAGCGGTGAGTAGGGTAGCCAGAGCTCACTGGAGAATTTGTGCTTTCAGTGGGATGACTAAAGGCTTGTCCTGCTTTGTCCTCTACACTGACGGCACAGAAACTCTGTGCTTACAGGGTCGGCAGCGCGAGTGTGGCTTCTCTGGTGTTACACGCGTCCATAGACCACGGTAACCACTTTCCATCAGGTGGGACGTGCGCTTGTCTGCCACCTAAGTGGTATAAAAAAAAATAGTTCGACTTGTTCTAGTCATATTTCCATGATATCATCGTTTGGTTATAATTATAAATATATGATATATATAATTCAAATTCACAATTATCGTCAAGCAACAAAACAACTTTGCTATTCATCACTACCATTTCCATCGTGAAGTTTTACAAAATACTTACGATGCTATTATAATGACGTTTCCGTTCGACTCTTCCGGTTCCTACTACTTTGCAATAACAGTGGAATAATGAACGGTTCAACAATCTCAAAAATATTTCCGTTGTCCTTGAAAGAGGTACCTACTATACGATGACAAAAATTCAAAAGGCTTGCTGAAGTGGTTTGAGCACATAAAACGGATAATCACTGAACGATTGACAAGTCAAGTATATAAGGTCAATATAAGTGGGCAGGCTAGCTAGGGGAAAAACCCGTAGAATATATAGGTACGTATTTATATTCAATATTAATTGATCATATCTTGAACAGGGATAGTTCATAAACATTTGAAATTGGAAGGCTTACATGAAATACGGGATTGTATTGAAAGGGAGAAATAAATGAAAGGATGTTGTTTCTGCCCATCGATTTTCACGTGGATCGATGAGTATTGTGTTGAATACACTTTCTTGTTTACTCTTGCAAACTTAATATAGTTTATACACATATTGATAACTCACTTGTACTTTTCCACATTACTTTATTGCTTATTACACCTGACCGGTTTCGCCTTACGGCATCCTCAAAGGTTTATAATGACATTTAAGAATATTCCTATTAGAAACATTGCGACACTCAAACATATTACACATGTGGGTAGTTGTAAAATTATGTATACCAGTATAAAATTTTTCCCCAAAATATAGGGAAATAATATATATGTGGTCCTAAATATATTTTGAATTTATGAATTATTACTATTATGTATTTAAGTTATAATGTCAATTAAAAAATTATATAAAATTATAAGAAATACTTATAAATGTTGAAATACTAATATCATTGAAAATTAAATAATGTCAAAGCTAAAAGCCTTATTAAAGAAATCGGACAGAGGCTCATCGAGGCGACCGGTGACACTCGTTCCGGGTCGTTCCTGGTCCAAAGGCTGTCCATTGCCATCCAACGTGGCAACGCAGCAAGTGTTATGGGCACTTTTGCACCGGGAGCGATCAGGGGCGGGTTATTTGATTAGTAGTTTTGACATATTGTATTGTAATAAATGTATTATGACTTTGAAAGATATTACAAACTCATTTAATAGGTAAAACATTTATATAGTTTGTGATAAATAAATAAATATATTGTAATATTTTATGTTTGAACATTAGTCCTTCAGAAAAAATAATATTATGTCAAATGTGAATAATGTCAGATGAAAATTAACAATGTCAAATGTGAATAATTTCAGATGAAAATTAACCATGTCAAATATTATGTCAAATTATACCAAATTAAGAGATTAAATCAAATAAACAGTTATGTAGATGTCATCATTATTGCAATAGAGGTGATGAGCTTAAATCTAATTGCTGATTTAATATATTATTTCTGTTTGTATTTAGTACTCTATTTATTTCGAGGGTTTCCATAGCATTCACTTTTCTGCCTTTGTCGCACAGTCGCAATGCTTCAAAGTTGACTTTAGAGTCGAAGGAGTGGTTTTCATTAAGGAGGTGTTCTGCAAAATTTGAATCAGTTTTTTTAAGTCTCCAGCTTTTAACATGTTCAGCGACCCTAGTTGCAAAAGATCGTCCTGTTTGGCCAATATATTTTTTATTACAGGTGGAACATGTTAATTCATAAATACCACTTTTTTGATCAATGGGAGTGACATCTTTATTATTACATATTAACTTTTGTATGTTGTGTGTGGTATAAAAAGCAGCTTTGCTTTCGGATAAGAGTCTAGCGCATTTGTAAGAAATATGACCGATGAACGGTATTCGAGCCCATCTCTTCTTGTGTGTTTCTTATAATTTTATATAATTTTTTAATTGACATTATAACTTAAATACATAATAGTAATAATTCAAAATATATTTAGGACCACATATATATTATTTCCCTATATTTTGGGGAAAAAATTTATACTGGTATACATAATTTTACAACTACCCACATGTGTAATATGTTTGAGTGTCGCAATGTTTCTAATAGGAATATTCTTAAATGTCATTATAAACCTTTGAGGATGCCGTAAGGCGAAACCGGTCAGGTGTAATAAGCAATAAAGTAATGTGGAAAAGTACAAGTGAGTTATCAATATGCGTAACAACAAATTCCACCAAGTGCCATCAATCTACAGTATTGATAGTCTTAATATAGTTTATGAAAGGCATTTGAACCGACAGTTATGGACTGTTATGGGTAGTTATAATCTGATGAATGAATCTGAAGTTTTTTTTTTTATATCACTTAGGTGGCAGACAAGCACACGGCCCACCTGATGGAAAATGGTTACCGTGGCCTATGGACGTGTGTAACACCAGAGAAGCCACACTCGCGCTGCTGACCCTGTAAGCATAGAGTTTCTGTACCGTCAGTGTAGAGGACAAAGCAGGACAAGCCTTTAGTCTTCCCACTGACAGCACAAATTCTCCAGTGAACTCTGGCTAGTCACCGCTGGGAACACAACACAAAGTTATTATAGCCGTGGTATTCTGTAGGGCGGAGGTACTTCCCCAGTCGGACTGCTCAGCTCAATTGGGCGGAAATACCGCCGTGTCCTACCTCCTACAAAATCAAATGGAGGCCGTAGTGACTGAAAGTAAAACTAAATTTGACTCCACGATCTTAACCGCATGTAAACATAAACGCAAACTTATAATCCTATTTTAACTTATTATTTTTTTAAATTAAAATTAAAAATTCAAATCGATTAAGAAAAAATGGAATCAGTTCAGGCGGATATATGTATAGAAGAATTTGGCTGGTTTCCCCATGTAAGGGCAAGATTGCGTGTTCGAATCCCACCAAAAACGATTCATTTTTTTCTAAACTTTAATTGATTTGAATAGTTAACATAGTAAATGCTTTAAAATTTCATTCAGAAAATCTTTATTTCAGTTACATTTACAAATTTACCTTAAGTGTGACGGGTACCCTTTTAAGTATAAGCTATACTTGTGTTAGGGTTTCTCCCTCTTCCTTTATTATAAATGTTAAAGATTAGATAGTTCTTGATTCTTAATTCTTTATTGCACACAAACAGTACAGAGGTCAAACACAAAATAAATATTTGAGAAATATGTACAAAGGCGAGCTTAACTCAATATGAGTTCTCTACCAGCAAACCTTTGAATAGCAGAGAAGCAGTTAAAGTAATAAAGGGACGTGAAGTGTACATTAATTTTTCAGATAAAAGAAGGGTACCTAAACAGGTACATATATATACACATAAACATACATACACAGCATACATATTACACCTACATACAAATATACATACATACATACATACATACATACATACATGAACATAATGCAAACATATATACACATAAATATATTCAAACTACATTACTGTGATAGGAAATGTTCCCTTGTTCTTCTCCTAAAGACGTCCAGGGTATTACTACCGCGAATAGTGTGAGGTAGTGCGTTCCAAAGACGTGCAGCCTGCACCGTGAACGATCCATCGTAGCAGCAAGAAGTGTGTGCAGGTGTGCGAAGCAGAAGAGAGGAAGAAAGACGACAGTGTTTGCCCCTGGGCACAAGATACTCAAAGCGTTCCCGCAAATAAGTTGGAGCATTAGGATTATGAAGTATGGTATAGATATTTCTTACACAATCACGCTAAAATTTCTAAACCTCTGTGATCATCTAGACGATTAGTAAAACGTTTGTGGAATAGAAAATAATGGATTGATCAATGTTCTTCGGCAGACGTTGTTGGACGTCAAAAATGTCAAAATACATTCATTATTCTACAATACGCTCTTTGACGAATTGCCACTTATCTACGTGGGTAGAGATTTGGCATAGAAATTTGAAGATTAGTTAGTCTAAAATAGGATAGATTACTTTTTATTCCAGTGAATTCCTTCAATGAGATCATGTGCGTCGAGCCGCAGGCAACGGAACCTTACCTATATTTTAAAGGTCACTCAATTAATATAATCGCTCCAAATGGACCTTTGTATAATACTACTGTTACGATATCACCCTATATATATTAATAATGTTGACATAAGACAACCCATTTCAGTTTTTGTATAAAGGATGAATAAAACGTTAATGATTAGGTTGGTAGAAAGGAAATTTAATAATTCCATTATTTTATTTTACGAGACTACTAGCGATAAATTATTAAAGTATTGCAATAATACGTAATATTTAGCATCAAGATAAATCTGACAAGCGTATTTAAAGAGTAGTAGTAAACACTATGCAGTACAAAACATCATAAATTGTAATCATAAGTGAATTCATTATTCAGCTCTTGATTTATAGTTAATAAAGTACACTAGCCTGTAACCGCGGTTTCGACTACGTAGAATATTTATTGGTTCCGTTGACGAATCAATTGCTATTGTACAAAATTTCATATAACTTCTTGCAGTATCACGCATAATTGAGCTACAAATAAAATCAATAAAAAACCCTCAAACTCACTTCTACGAACTCGTTTCTAACATACATAACATAAACTCACAACTATATCCCCGAAGGGGTAGGCAGAGGTGCTAGCACCCACATTTCGCCAGTTTATGTTTAGGTCGCTATGTAATAGGTGGCGAGCCTATTGCCATTAACCAGGCACTTGTAAACCTGCGATGAATGCCAATGACTTTTCGATGCTTTTCGAAGTTATGTGAACTCATATCTGTTCTATATAAACATATACATAACAGTTCGCAGCATAGCATGTCTCCCCATTTCCGGGGACGAGTTGGTGGCTCTGTGATCCCCACCAGGTCGAGAGAGATGGCCCTGGGTCGACCAGGGTACGAGGGATATGCCTGTCAACCTCACCTTCGGCAACCAAAAGCAACCCACAGGCGCAGAGCGTTTTAGTCGGTTCGAGTCCGGCATAACCTCTCCCACCGACTCCAGTGTGGAGGTATCCATGGGAAATTTTTCGCAATAACTTTTTCATAAGAGCTCAAATGGCTATCCATCTCGAGTTCTCAATTTACTCAGAGTACCTACCATAAATTACATAACAACTATCCTTTTGTAAAATAATTAACATCGCCAAATTGAACGAAAACAGATCCCATTACGTACTTGGCCTGAGGATTTATTGAAGGACATGACGCCACCAACAGTTCAACTTTCTCTTTGTTCCAGTTAATTAAGACGTTTCATAGTGAGTACTTCTCATATGAAAAATGAATCAAGAAGTTAAAATGTAGCCTTGTGAGTTAGTATGAAGCTCTAATTAGTTTCTCTGAGATTGACTAAAGTGCTTCACTCACTTAATGTTAATTAATACGTGTATAATGACTAAGGTGTCAGACTTGACTAATGTGAAAAATAAATCAAGAACATTGAATATGTAACCTTGTTAAGTAGTAAAAAACCTACTAGCCTAGTGGTATGGGTAATGGACTGCTGAGACGAGGTCTCGGGATCGATTCCAGGTTTTACCATGGCACACACCAATGACTATTCGATGCTTTTCGAAGTTATGTGTGTATTTCTTGCAGGTTTATAAGTGCCCGGTTAATGGCAATAGGCTCGCCACCTATTACATTGGGACCTAAACATAAACTGGCGAAATGTGGGTGCTAGAACCTCTGCCTACTCCTTCGGGGATATCATCATCATCATCATCATTATGTCAGCCACATATAGTCCACTGCTGAACATAGGCCTCTCCCACAGACTTCCAGAATCACCGATCTAAAGCAGCCCGCATCCAGTGCTTCCCGGCGACCTTCATGAGGTCGTCCTTCCACCTGGTCGTAGGGCGTCCTACGCTACGTTTGCCCGTACGCGGTCGCCATTCCAGAACTTTTTTGCTCCATCGGCCATATCGGTCGGTTCTGCGCGCTATGTGTCCCGCCCATTGCCACTTCAACGAGCTAATCCGCTGGGCTACGTCGGTTACTTTTGTTCTCCTACGGATATCATCATACCTTCGGGGATATAGGCGTGAGTTTATGTTACGTTAAGTAGTATGAAGTGTTGATTAGCTTCGATGTCCATTGCAGTTAAACCAGTTGCTGAACTTTTTAGGACACCAATTACCCGTAACGACTGTCATAGATGTTCGTATGGCAACTGGGGCTGACGGTTGAACGTGCTCTCCGAAGTAAAACCAGACCAATGCAAATACTCATATTAATTAATGCAAATATTTGCACTGAGCGGGGATTGTAAGGAGGTAGGACACGGCGGTATTTCCGCCCGATTGAGCAGTCCGACTGGGGTAGTACCTCCGCCCTACAGAATACTGCGGCTATAATAACTTCGTGTTGTGTTCCCAGCGGTGAGTAGGGTAGCCAGAGCTCACTGGAGAATTTGTGCTGTCAGTGGGAAGACTAAAGGCTTGTCCTGCTTTGTCTTCTACTGACGGCACAGAAACTCTGTACTTACAGGGTTGACAGCGCGACTGTGACTCCTCTGGTGTTACAGACGTCCATAGGTCACGGTAACCACTTTCCATCAGGTAGGCCGTGTGCTTGTCTGCTAACTAAGTGGTATAAAAAAAAATCAAACCCGCGCCTCCTGCGTAGTGAACGCGTTCACTACCGCCACGCCACAAAGACTGTCGTGTTGATTTATAGCTTCTATAGGATTGACTAATGTGCTTCGTAATATAATCGGTGTAATGACTATAGCGTCGGTTTTTATCAAATATTATTAAATTGTTTTATTTGTTTTACTACTTTGGTCTTGAAAAAGTCAGGCTAGTTTACTTTTACTTAAATTCCCTAACAGTGCTATTTTAGTCGATTTGTTGACCTTGCTAATTGTGAACTTAAGTTGCCCTCCAATGGTTTCGGTTTTTTCCTCTCATTATTTTTCAAACACGTCAGAATTTTATCCACAATGTCTCTACCAACAAATTGATGCTTCAAAAATACATTTTTAAAACTTAACGGATTACGAAGAAAGCTCGTATTAGATTTATATGAAAATATGATGTATGACGATACAATCGTTCAAAATATAAAATTCTGGGACATTACAAACGCAGTAGTTTCAAATTAACTAGATATACAATTATCTCAAAGTTTATATTACCTCTAACTTCTAAGAATTTTGATTATTGTGTCATAATGAAACGGAGTAAGTACCTACCTATGAAAATCAAAATTTAGGTATATTATCATTCGGGTGTGACAGTTCGTTTTGGTTTGAAACTATTAGAGAATTTTGTAGGGTACTCCCTACCAAGACTAATTGTTTTTTTTTATATCACTTAGATGGCAGACAAGCACACGGCCCACCTTATGGAAAGTGGTTATCGTGACTTATGAACGTATGTAACACCAATAGAGTCACATTCGTGCTGCTGACCCTGTAAGAACAGAGATTTTATGTGCCTTCAGTGCAGAACACAAAATTAGGACAAGCGTTTGGTCTTCCCACTGACAGCACAAATACTCTCCATTGAGCTCTTGTGATATATTCATGACCTTCAGATACCTAGAAACCTGCTGAAGACCACACGAAATTTCATAATATTTTCACTTAGGCATTACATTATTATTCAATAGGTTAAGTTTTCAATATCAATGTTCAGCCAAACCTGCAGTTAGACTAGAAAAACGGACCCCAGACTCGGAGAAAAAACTTGGGATGCGACTGGGATTAACGCTAGGATAAAGGAGGTCAAGTTTTTAATGATGCAGGCCTACCAATAACAATGACAATTCTTTTCAGACTGGTTGACAATAGACTACACAAATTGAGAAACGGATCGTATCAACATTCTTGTCTGTAATTTCAACAGTAGCCATACGTCACTTGATGCTGATAAAAACGTATTAATAATATCATAATTCAGTGCTGAACGGCTAATGGTTTTTAGGTCAGCCCAAATTGGATATTGATCTCATGCGAATAAACAAATTGGTAACTCATTAGGCAATAACGATCTAACCCTAAGCGTGTACATGTTGGGCTTATAAAACAACACTATTTTAAAACAATCGTTAAAAGGATATTTATTTGTATAAGGGTTATCCTATAAACTAATTATGACTATCTTCCAGACTACCTACGAAACGACATGCTCCATAAATGGTAATTTATCTTAATACTGTATGCAATAACTGCATGTGTACCATCATTTTTATTTATCTTCTAATCTTTACAGATTTTATTTCAATAATTTTATTGTTGATCAGAACTACAAATTTCAGCAACTCTTGTCGTCATTATTATTTGACTTTTCTGACTTATTTCTTACTTAAATCCTATTCCAAAAATACCAGTCCATCTAAAGGTTGTCTGGAAAAGATCGCAGTCCGCGATAAGACCGCCCATTTGTACGTACTATTGTGAACTTTGTTGATATTTATTTTGTGTTGATTATCGGTGTACAATAAAGTTATATTCATTCATTCATTTATTCATTAAATGCTATTGCACAGCAAATGCGAAGAAGACGATCATAGTAATCACATTGTGAGTTTGTGTAAAAGTATTTTTGTAGAAGATTTATATAAAACAACATACTGTAATAATAATCTTATTATTCTTCAAAATCATAAATTTGTATATTATATTTCGGTACAGTAAATATGAAATAAAATTCATATTTCGTTGTGTCAAATAGCAGACAACCTACGCCACTGGCAATATGTATTGTTAATCTCAGCACAAAGAGTGACGTTTACAGAACTGATGAAATTGTACAAATTTCAGGATTCACCAAACATTTTATGACAAAGTCTCGTATCAATGTCTGACTTAAATATAATTGCTTGCGGTACATTTATTTAACGTTGTCTAAGTAATTGTATACCGCTCACACTGTCCAATATGGATCATCGTTTTGGTTTGGCTTTTGCACCGAATGAATGACGTGAATAACGGAGACGAGAAAATTGCGCGACATGATGAATGGATGTAGTAAGAAATAAGTATGTTGGAGGAAATTAGATGATATCAGACGTTAAGTTGTTATTACTATGGGGGGTCCTAACGGTCGCGGCCATTTTTTTCAGACGACCTTTTTTAACTTGCGCATATCCCCTCAGATACCCCCACCGGAGCCGGTAGAAGAGGTTATGTCGGACTCGAACCGACCATAACACACACCGCCTGTGGGTCGTTTTTGGTTGCCGAAGGTGAGGTTAACAGGCATATCCCTCGCACCCCGGCCGACCCAGGGCCATTTCTGTCGATCTGGCCTCTCCTCGGGTGTGGGGACCACAGTGTCTCCGTCTCGTCCCCGTGAATGGAGAGGCGTGCAAGGCGCGCCGCCGCCGCTGCCTGCTCCTGCCAGGGTGACAGGCGGCTTCACCCGGCACCCCCAGGCCTTAGTGGACAGATAGTACTTACAGGGTTGGCAGCGCGACTGTGACTCCTCTGGTGTTACAGACGTCCATAGGCCACGGTAACTACTTTCCATCAGGTGGGCCGTGTGCTTGTGTGCCAACTAAGTGGTATAAAAAAAAAAAATAGATATTGGAATTTATTTAAGTAGTGCTATTTCTGATATAATTTTAACATGTACATATAATTCTTCTGTACCTACGTGTGTTTGCTAAACAATTTCTTTAGCTAAACTGATTAAAAGATTTGGATGAATTTCGTATGTATATATTATCCTGGATGGTTTGAAAACACAATTGCTGCTGACGGCATGAGCACTATTTTACTGGACAAAAAGAATTCTGCCAGGACTGCTACTGCTAGTATCTAGATACAAACATACATATAATCACGCCTTTATCTCCGAAGGGTTAGGCAGAGGTGAATGAGCACCCACATTTCACCAATAATTGTATAGGGGGTGAGCCTATTACCGTATTCCGGGCACTATAGTTGACTCTAGCCATGCATCTGAAGCTGAGTCCGGGCTGTATATATATGTCTGATGTTAAACAGCCCTATCCCTTAGTCGCCTTGTATGACACCACATGGGAAGAGATGGTCCAAATTCTACTCCGCCGGGAACTACGCAGATACTATAATAAAATATTAGAGGCCCAAATCCAGCTTCATCCAGAAATAAATTCGTAAAATAAATATAATAACCCGATTACAGGCCACCCACAGACCTTAAAATTAGATAAAAACCATCTGTGAAGTGGGGATCATTTTCAATTTGTTATACTTAGTTCTCCTTTTCCATTAAAATCCATCTAGCAAAGTATTTTTCAATTTCAATAGGTTATCTTTGTAACGACGCGCTCTGCGAACGTCGTCACACCGGTTTTAATTCTATTTTTGAACGAAGGGTTTCGGAAAGCGGAGTGAATGACATTTTGACGTATCGCTGTCAAAAGCACCTTTCTTCCTAGCGTGGGGACTGGATGGTCGATATTCATGGCTTCGTAACTTAATTTCAATAAATCTCATAAAAATGAGAGTATTTTGGCCTAAAGGATAATAGTTTGTGTCTTCACAACTATCCTCTTGTGGAATTATAGTTTATTTCTGGTGGGTTGTCATTTTTTTTATAAGATTCATTTTGATGGATTCGCCACGCTCCTGATTTGAAAAATAATTGTTGGAATTCTATTGTTTCAGCTCTTAATCTGAAAATATTATGATTTCTTTTGCTATTGGCATTGTTCCAGCAAATTAAGGCGGTAAGTTGCACAAATTTATAAAAAATTAGGACCTCGTGCCCATATGGGAGTTTGTTCTAATGACATGCAATTTTGTTACAGGTTTCCAATTGGAACCGCCTTTGTCTTTGCCTTTTCTCTTTTCTTTGGACCTTTTTCGGCGTTTCTTTGTCTTCGGTCAACTGCATTTCCTTATGGAGGGTTTGGGCTTTTCACCTCAAACATGGATGTACCGCATGGGCTTAAACTGAAAACTTCGCCTGCTACGAGCTTTCTCGCTGCTGTGTTTACATATACTCGCCGAGGGATGCCGTGAGCTTACTTTAATTATATTTTAAATCTAAACTTCAAAATAACCTAAAAGTGCATTGGTGACATAGAATCATATTGACATAAGATCATTTTGACCTAGCTTATAAAACTCTAATTTTAAATTTAAGGTTAGATATACATTAGGAATGTATCCTTGCAACTATTTCTAAATGCACACTGGAGTGGACAATAAAACCTTAAACCTCACAGTTTGGTTTCATTTAGCTCACCTCCGGAAGATTAAAAGTTTCCAATATCCGCTGATTATCTTAGGCATGTGTATCTCCAAGGCGCCCGAACTTTTATGGTAATGTACTTACAAACCAATTTTATTTATATTTCTTTTAAATAGGAGATTACACACTTACTTCTTTCATTGTCATATGACACATATTTTTTTATTATTACATCTGACGCTTGCGAACCAATTTTTTTTACTTTGTAATAAAACATATTATTTAATTATTACAATTGGCACTCGCGAACAGGGACATGACAGTGTGCATATATCTTTATTCCTTGTCACCTTTGCATTATTTTTTACTTTATCATGTTAAGAACAGTGTTTTCTTCATGTTTTTTACTGTTACATAACTGTGTATTACAGTAAATCTTTGTTATTGTTTACTTTGCAAAACTAATCATACTACAAGTTAGTACTGTTGTTTGTATCTCTCAATTACAGGTGAATGTTTCAATTTGTATAACATGGTTATTGTTATAATTGATTTGTCTTATATAGCTTTTGTTTATTACAGGTAAGATTTTCCACTTAGTAATATTATATAATTACTAGTTCTTAACCTTTATTCACATGTGTGAAAACATAGTAATATTTGAATATTTGCTGTTTACCTTAAGTAGACATAAATAATTTATTTTGTGAATCACTAATGCATTTTTATCTTTATAGGCATTTGACCTAAATAATTTTTGCAACAATAACATTCCATTCTATGAGTTTGTTTGACTTTTGAGTTTAGCGTTTTGCTATCAATGCAATTAACTTCATTCATAATTTAATTAACTTTAATTAGAAACTTTAATTGATACTTTAATTAGAAACTTATAGTGTATTTAATACAACTTTTTATTAGATTTTCACATCCTTTTATAAATCAAACATGGATAAGGAAATACAGGTCCCGCCTTTGTTTGAGAATATTGTTGGTGATGTTCCAGTTGGTACTTTTACTCATGTCATGGCTGATTTATCTGAAGTTGTTGATCCATTTTCGAATAGTCGAGGAGCTGGTGATCATAGTCTGAGAGCCGCATCTTCATTTAATATGATGAATGTTTTATTGAATGATAATTTGAAGAAAAACTTGCCTTCTGTTACTAAGTTGCCTGATTTAAAACGAAGTAAGCTTTTGTATGATGGTAAATCGTGCGTTAGGGAATTTATTACTCAAGTGGAAGAATATTTCTTGTTTAAAAATTTTAATGAATATTTTTTGGTTAGTTCATTCTCTGATCTTTTGTCAGGCACTGCGCTTAAATGGTTTCGTAGTGTTCGTATTCGTATTGCTTCTTGGCAGGATTTGAAGGCTGCGTTGTTGAAACGTTTTGATAGAGTTGAATTTGATTATCATTTGGAACATGAACTCCGTACTCGTAAACAAAAGATAACTGAGTCATTACCAGATTTTATTACAGACATAATGGATATGGCTAGCCGTTTGTCTATGCCTGTTTTTGATGCTACCCTCATAACTATTATTAAACATAATATGTTAAATATTTACACACCTTTTGTGTTTGGTAGAACTATTTCTTCTATCGACGAATTTATTAACCTCAGCAGAGAATTAGAGAATTTTGTGTCAAGAAAGAACTTGAGTGAGAATAAAAGTATTAAAAAAGAAAAATATTCTGCTCAAATTAGTGCTGTTAAATCAGATGATTTAACTTGTTTAAAATGTAAGTCCTCTGGACATTCTTATAAAAATTGCCCTACATTTCCAGGTGTAATTTGTTTTAAATGTCACAAGCTTGGCGTCACTACGAAGAATTGCGAAGTTTGTAATTCAAATACTGTTCAGTCAAAAAACGTATCAGGTCCCATCGAGCCCTAGTTTTTGATAAAACTTCTGGTGACTCGATGTTGAAAAAATTTAGCAATGCTCCGAATGAAGCCACTTGTAAGAAAGAATTTAATGATTGGTTGGATTATTTGAAAGTTTTCTTTAATAATATCAGGGCTGCTCCTGTTTTGTTTGTTAAACATGAAGACACTAGACCTTATTTGGATTTTAATATTAATAATAAATTTTATTCAGGTTTGTTAGATAGTGGAGCTTGTAGTTGTGTACTCGGTTCTAATATTCATCAAACATTTTTGCAATTAGGTTATAAATTTGAACCTTATAAAGGTAACGCTGTTGCTGCTGATGGTTCTGCACACAATGTTATTGGAACTATGGTTTTACCTATCACTTGTGATAACTTAACTAAAAATGTGGATTTTTTGATGATGCCTTCTTTTGGACCTTCAATTATTTTGGGATTTGACTTTTGGTTGAAATTTAATCTTGCTAAAGACTTATGGAATAATATTGCTTTTGAATATGAATCCACTACTTGTGTAAATGCGGTTGCTTCTGTTTCTGAACTTTCTCCTTCTGAGAAACACGAGTTAAATAAAATTATTTCACTTTTTGAAAATATTTCTTATGAAAAGAGAGGCTTAGGTCTTGCTCATTTAGTTAAACATAAGATTAATGTTACTGGTGAACCTTTTAAACAACGTTATTGGCCCCTTAGTCCTGCTAAACAAAAAGAACTTTATGATGAAGTGGAAGTTTTATTAAAGGAAAATATTATTGAACCTTCTAAATCTCCTTGGTGTTCTCCAGTGTTAGCCGTTGAAAAACGCGATGGTGGAACAAGATTATGTTTGGACTCTAGACGTTTAAATTCAGTTACTGTTAAAGATTCTTATCCTTTACCTTACCCTTCTAGAATTTTAGATAACCTTCGGGGTGCTAATTATATAACTACTATTGATTTGTCTAAAGCATTTTTGCAAATCGCTTTAGAAGAATCTTCTCGAGAGAAGACTGCTTTTGTTGTTCCTGGGAAAGGTTTATTTCATTTTACCCGGATGGTGTACGGTTTGACTAATGCACCTGCAGAGTTGCAGAGACTCGTAGACAAGTTGTTTGGACCAGAATTCGATAATGTAGCATTCTGTTACTTAGATGATCTCATATTGATAAATTCTACATTCTCTGATCATTTAGATTATTTAAATAAAATTTATAAAATCCTTAAAGATGCTGGGTTAACTATTAATTTAAAAAAGTGTAATTTTTGTAAAGATAAACTGCGTTATGTTGGTTATATTGTTGATAGTAATGGTTTACATACAGACCCTGCTAAATTAGAGTCCATTAAAAGTTTCCCACGCCCAGAAAGCGTTAGACAGTTAAGGGGTTTTCTTGGGTTATGTTCTTATTGCCGTGGATTCATTGATAAGTTTGCTGATATTGCTTCGCCCTTAACAGAATTGGCGGCCGGAAGCAAGAATTCTAAAGAATCTCTTTTCTGGAATGAAGAAGCTGAAGTTGCTTTTCATAATTTAAAACTTGCATTAATTTCTGCACCAGTTTTACATTGTCCGAATTTTGAAAGACCATTCTCTTTACATTGCGATGCTAGTTCTGTTGGAATTGGTGGTGTCCTGAGCCAAGATGATGATAATGGAGATCAACATCCTGTAGCTTATTATTCTAGATCACTTAATAAATGTGAACGTAATTATAGTACAACTGAGAGAGAGTTGTTGTCAATATTGGATTCTATTGAACATTTCAGACCTTATATTGAAGGAATGAAATTTACAGTTATCACTGACCATGCTAGTTTAACTTGGCTTCTTAAACTTAATAATCCTAGTGGTCGTCTTGCACGTTGGGCTGCTAGAATTTCTCAATTTACTTTTGATGTTAAATATAAAAAAGGTTCTTTACATTTAGTTCCAGATTGTTTATCCAGAATAGAAATTTCTGCTATTAATATTCCTGTAAATAATATTATTGTTATGCCAAATGAGGATATCGTTGATCCTTGGTATAGAAAAATATTTGTAAATTGTCAAAAGTTTCCTAGAAAATATAAAAATTTCAAAGTTGAAAGTGATACTTTGTATAGATTTTGTAAAGATAAATATAATCCTAATAATCGTTTAAATTGGAAAATTGTCATACCTAAGGAACACATCTTAGACACTGTTAAGTCTAATCATGATGATGTTGATTCGGGACATTTAGGAATTCATAAAACTTTAAATAAATTAAAAATGCATTGTTTTTGGAAAGGTATGTTTATTGATGTTCAAAAATACATTTCTTCTTGTGATACTTGTAAAGCTTATAAATCTTCTACTAATCCACCTCATGGAATTATGGTTGGTCCTGAGAAGGTTGATAAACCAATGTTAATGCTTTCTATTGATATTATTGGAACTCTTCCAAAAGCTTATTCTGGCCATAAGTATATACTTTCAATCATAGATGTTTTTACAAAATATTGTTGGATATTTCCTATGACTGGTGCTACCACTAAAGTGGTTTGTGGGATGCTTGAAAAAGAAATATTTCTTAGGTTTGGAACGCCTAAAATTTTTGTTTGTGATAATGGAAGCCAATTTACAGCTAAGCAATTTGTAGATTTTCTAAAAAGTTATAATATTAGTAAAATATTTTATAATACTTTATATACACCTCAAAATAATCCTGTAGAGAGATATAACAAAACAGTCGAAACATGTATTTCTTGTTTTGTTAAAGATGATCATAGAACTTGGTCAAAATATTTGCCTCATGTTCAATTAGCTTTAAATAGTAGTGTGAGTCTGGCTACAGATTTCACTCCTAATTTTCTCATGTTCGGTAGAGAACTTATTTTTGATGCTTCATTGCACCGTTTTAGTAATTCTTTTGATAACCTCAATCAACTTGATGTTGTTGATAGGTCTTCATTTGCTTTTTCACTTAAATCACTTAGTGATATTTTTATAAAAGTTCAAGCTTCATTGCTTAAAGCTTATAAGCGTAATGCGCGTTATTATAATATAGGAAGGAAGGTCATTTCTTTTGAGGTGGGAGATATAGTGTGGAGGAGAAGTTTTGTGCAGTCTAATGCTCCTGCATTCTTTTCGGCTAAGTTAGCACCTAAGTTTGTTAAGTGTGAAATAAAAGATAAAATTTCCTCTAATGTTTATGTTTTAAAAGACCTTAATAAAAACTATACTGGTCGTTATCATATTAAAGACATAATTAAATATTAAAATTATTCTTGTTTTGACAATGTCTATCTTTGTCTTTGGTACTTTGTTTGAAGTATGACCCCACTATGAGGTGATGTTTGAAAGGTTGAGGGGTGTTGAAAGGAGATGTATGTTAGGAACTTCACAACAATTTATTAATTTCAATTTTAGTTTCCTTCATCACAACTTAGGTCATTTTAGGACTTGTTATTGTGTAACTCTACTCCATATTAACAAATTGTTCCACATCAAAAGATCTTATATTTTTATTTATCTTTGTTGTATAGGATTATTTTCCTGTATATATTTTTATACACTTGTATATTTAATATTGTATATTTTGTACAAATTTAGGAATTTAGTTTCTACTCTAATATAGGAGTGAAATTTAATATTCATTTTCTACATTAAATTCACTTGACTTATTTCCACTCACTTAGGGAATGGAAAATTAAGTTTCTTGAACTTTATTTTTGTACAGTTCTGGGTTATTTTCTTAGTATTAAGATTCTCGGATTGGACGCATTTTATGCATTTTTTACACACCTTGTTATACCATTTTTTGGGAAACTTGTGTCTTACTGGACTTTACAATTTTTTGTGCTATTGTGTTTCATACACATAGTCACACCTTACGCTTTGCGCACGGGAAGCTGGTGGTGTTGAGCCGGTCGTAATTGTCGTTCTTCTCTTTTTGTACGATTGTGTTTTTATACACATTGTTACATTTTTTATGCTTTGCGCACGGGATGTCGGTGGTGTTGTGCCGGTCGCAAATGTCATACTTTTCTTATGCGGTTGTGCTCAGAAAGTCAGTGGTGTTGTACTGGTCACAATTGTCATATTTTCTTTATATTTTGCTTGTGCTCGGAAAGTTGGTGGTGTTATGCCGATCACAATGCTTATAAATATATTATTACGACACTTTTGTTGTGATTTTGTTTTGACGTTTTGGATGTTGGAATAGGAATTTGAAGTCGGCGGCTTTTCAACCTAACCGACAGTGGGAAAACTTCATTGTTTTTACCGATTTTCTTTCAGATTCGGCAGCGTTGGTGCTTAACCGATATCTTGTTAGTTTCATATTTTTGTTTCAGGAATAGCTGGTATAGAGTCGGTGGCGTAGGAGCTCAACCGCACTTTTGTATTGATGCTAGAAGGCTGGTTAAGATCAAGGATTAGATTCGACGGCGTTGGTTGCCTAATCGATATCTGGAATGGAATTGAGTAGGGATTGTTTAATTTGTTTTATTGAAGGATTTATTTTCACTTTTGTGTTGAAATAAGTTTTTACTCTTTTCTGAGTTTGGTTTCGGTTATTCCATTAAGTTGGATAGTGTCCTTTGTTTCCATTTGAAACTGGAAATTCTTTTTCAACTTAATTCTTTACTTTTCGTGTGTTTTCACATTCTTTGATTTTTAGGAATGCTTTCCCATTCTTTAATTTATAATTATTTCTGCAATACCCAATGCAAGATGCTTTAGCATTGCCTTTTTGTTTATTGAAAAATGTTGCAAGACATTTTGTCTTTTGAGGTTTTTTGGAATTTTGTTCTGGACTCTCATAATTTTCATTAGAAAAGGAAGTTTCTTTCTTTCTTTTTTCTTTTTGGGGAGGGATGTAATGTAACGACGCGCTCTGCGAACGTCGTCACACCGGTTTTAATTCTATTTTTGAACGAAGGGTTTCGGAAAGCGGAGTGAATGACATTTTGACGTATCGCTGTCAAAAGCACCTTTCTTCCTAGCGTGGGGACTGGATGGTCGATATTCATGGCTTCGTAACTTAATTTCAATAAATCTCATAAAAATGAGAGTATTTTGGCCTAAAGGATAATAGTTTGTGTCTTCACAACTATCCTCTTGTGGAATTATAGTTTATTTCTGGTGGGTTGTCATTTTTTAATAAGATTCATTTTGATGGATTCGCCACGCTCCTGATTTGAAAAATAATTGTTGGAATTCTATTGTTTCAGCTCTTAATCTGAAAATATTATGATTTCTTTTGCTATTGGCATTGTTCCAGCAAATTAAGGCGGTAAGTTGCACAAATTTATAAAAAATTAGGACCTCGTGCCCATATGGGAGTTTGTTCTAATGACATGCAATTTTGTTACAGGTTTCCAATTGGAACCGCCTTTGTCTTTGCCTTTTCTCTTTTCTTTGGACCTTTTTCGGCGTTTCTTTGTCTTCGGTCAACTGCATTTCCTTATGGAGGGTTTGGGCTTTTCACCTCAAACATGGATGTACCGCATGGGCTTAAACTGAAAACTTCGCCTGCTACGAGCTTTCTCGCTGCTGTGTTTACATATACTCGCCGAGGGATGCCGTGAGCTTACTTTAATTATATTTTAAATCTAAACTTCAAAATAACCTAAAAGTGCATTGGTGACATAGAATCATATTGACATAAGATCATTTTGACCTAGCTTATAAAACTCTAATTTTAAATTTAAGGTTAGATATACATTAGGAATGTATCCTTGCAACTATTTCTAAATGCACACTGGAGTGGACAATAAAACCTTAAACCTCACAGTTTGGTTTCATTTAGCTCACCTCCGGAAGATTAAAAGTTTCCAATATCCGCTGATTATCTTAGGCATGTGTATCTCCAAGGCGCCCGAACTTTTATGGTAATGTACTTACAAACCAATTTTATTTATATTTCTTTTAAATAGGAGATTACACACTTACTTCTTTCATTGTCATATGACACATATTTTTTTATTATTACATCTGACGCTTGCGAACCAATTTTTTTTACTTTGTAATAAAACATATTATTTAATTATTACATCTTAGCTATCATCCTCTAACAATAACTATTATCTTTTGAGCTAACATTGTTTGAGATCAATATTATCATTGGAGCTACTTAAATTGTTTGAGATGGATATCAATTTTAATGATGTCTTGTTCAGGTTATTTATACAATGTCTTATAAAATAAAATTTTATCTAAAATTTGCAGGAAGTTGGTGGTTAAGCCGTATGAATAATTCATATTGTTCCTATGACTGATATGACTGCCTATAATATTTTGATATCTGCTGCCAAATGTAGTTAAATTCGCGAAATCTAATTTGGTTCTACTGTACGTACGTACTATTGACGCAGTTATGTGTTACAAAACCAGCTGCCTCTTCAGAACGTTCCATTACAACTATTTTCTTAGACGTATTTTGAAGCGAAAACTTCTTTAGACGCATAGGGCAGTTTTTATATAGCATTTGTTGAGAGGCGAAAAGAACCATTGAATTCGTAACACCGTTACCCGCACATCTTGTGACAGACTCCGACAGAATGTCACAGCTAGTGACAGAATCACCAACTGTGACAATCAGTGAGTTTTTTTTTTTTTTTTTTTTTTTACGTGCGCAAAATCCCCACGGATACCTCCCCACCGGAGCCGGTGGAGGAGGTTATGTCGGACTCGAACCGACTAAAACGCACGCCGCCTGTGGGTCGTTTTGGTTGCCGAAGGTGAGGTTGACAGGCATATCCCTCGCACCCCGGCCGACCCAGGGCCATCTCTCACGATCTGGCCCTCTTCTCGGGTTGTGGGGACTACAGTCCCCAACTCGACCCCGGAAACGGGGAGGCGCGCCAGGCGCGCCACCGCCGCGGCCTGCTTCTGCCAGGGTGACAGGCGGCTCCACCTGTCACCCCCAGGCCGGCGCTCATGGGGGGCGGAGGTCGTTCATCGACCTCCGACGCCCGAGTTGCCTTCGTACGCGGGCAGCTTGGCTTGCGATCCTTCGTCGCTCCCGCTGCCGCTCCCGCCCCGCCTCCTCCTTCACGAGCATTACTTGCTCGCAGAAGGAGGCGCCGGCCGCCCACGCATCCGCGCAGCGGACCATCGCCGCGAGCAAGGTGGAGAGCGTGAGAACTCTCACTCCCAGGGCCGCCACAAGCTCCCGCCTCGGCGTCTCCTACGCCGGACACTCGGTGAGCGTGTGCGGACCTGAGTCCTCGCTCGCGTCGCAGTGATGGCACTCGGACGTTGGCTCTTTCTCCATCCGACGCAGATACTTTCCGAAGCACCCGTGTTCGGTGATCATCTGCGTCAGACGGTACGAGAGGCTGCCGTGTGGCCTCTCTAGCCACTCCCCCATGATGGGTCTTACCGCCGTTACTACGGCGTGCCCTGCGCTTGGTTGCCCAAGTCGTCTCTCCCATTCCGCCACCATTTCCCTGTGGAGCCGGGATCTCACGGCCCGAATTTCTTCGGGCTCGGGATCGTGACCCCGCTCCCGCGCCGCCCTTCGGAACCGGTATAGCGCCGAAAGGCATCTCGCTTCCAGGATCCATGGTGGCGATCCGGCGAGGAGACTCGCCGCGTTAAATGATATCGTGGACAATCGGTGAGTTGTCACAATTGGTGATTCACATATCACCAGAGTATCTACAATATTTTTTTTCCAAGTTCACCAAATTTTCAAGATCCCAAGTTTTCACTTCTGACGGATCTCCAGGAGTGCCTCAGTTTATTCTTTTTTACATCATGCTACTAAATTGTAGTTATTATTTATGTGAATTCATATTTATCATACTTATTTACAATTGCAAGAAATGTGAATTCAATGCTTGTTAGTGATTCCTTCACAATCAAGACATTGACCCGACATACTTGTCCTCGCAAAGCTTTTAAGATGCTTAAGTTAAGTACTTTTGTGCTTCGAGCAGAAAATACGTGTATGGAGATGATTTTTTACCAAAGTTCAAATATTTGTTTTTAATGTGATTGAATCTAAATTATTCTAAAATCAAGTAACGTAACGGTATTGTAAATTGAAATACCACTTTGGTTTTGTTTGTAGCCTATTTTTTAAATAGGCAACAAAACCTAAGGTAACAATATATTTAAAAAATATTTATAAAAACGTGCTATTAAATATTTTTCCATGTACTCTTAAATATTCATGAAAAATAGTTTTGGTATTTTATAATTGTAGTTTTTTACTTCGGTTTAGGGACTATTATTTATTGAAAAATCAATTGGTATCTATTCTTTACATGAACTTTTTATTTGTATTTTTTATAGTTTTCTCGCATTTAGCTAGCAGTTGTAATATTTTACGTTTAAATATGTTGTCGGAAGGAGAATAGCAAGCTGAGAGCCTATAACGGACGTCTGTTACTTCGTGAAAACCGGAACCGGAGGATTACTCTGTTCCCTGAGGTATGAAAGGATGAGTGCAATTTTTTCATCAAACTGCTGGTGTATAGTAAGGTTTAAACGCGCTAAACATAATGGATACAAAATTAGCAAACGAGTTATATTTGCAGACTTTCAGCCAATACGAAAGGTATGAGGAACAATCGAAAGGTATGATGAACTATGCGAAAGGGATGATGAACTATACGAAAGGTATGATGAACAATGCGAATGGTATGGTAAACTATTCGAAAGGTGTGATGAAATATGTGAAACGTATGATGAACAATCGAAAGGTATGATGAACTATGCGAAAGGTATGATGAACAATCGAAAGGTATGATGAACTATGCGAAAGGTATGATGAATAATATGAAATGTATAATGAACAATCTAAAGGTATGATGAACTATGCGAACGGTATGCTGAACTATGTGAAAGGTATGATGAACAATCGAAAGGTATGATGAACTATGCGAAAGGTTTGACAAACTATTCGAAAGGTATGATGAAATATGCGAAATGTATGATGAACAATCGAAAGGTATGATGAACTATGCGAAAGGTATGATTAACAATACGAAAGGTATGATGAACTATGCGAAAGGTATGTTGAACAATCGAAAGGTATGATGAACTATGCGAAAGCTTTGATGAACAATACGAAATGTACCTACAATGAACAATCGAACGGTATGATAAACAATGCATATTTCAATCATAATCATACTTACTGTTGAGTTAATGATAAATTTCGTATGATAACCGGGACCGACAGTTTGCATACAAATGTTTGAACTGAGTGGAAATCGAACCCGCGCCCCCTACGTAGCAGTCGCGTTCACACCGCCACGCCACAGAGGCTGTGAACTCTAATATTGCGTTTCTGGTAATAGTAGTAACATCTAACTCCTCATTTTCACCTAAACATAAAACATGTATTTGACAAGTTGCAATATGTCACAAGCTTCAGTGTGAACGCAAAAGTGTTTTAAATTTGTTTACAACTTGTTGGCTATACATACTATGTGAACGAAAAAGTATTTGACATAGTCTCAATACATGTATAATACAAGTATTGTGTTTTGACTAGTCTTCTATAGCATTTACAACTTGTTTTTTAATGAAAACGAGGGGTTACATTACTAAAACATGTGGTAGGTACATTACTAAAACTTGAAAGGGAAGCCGGTAGGAATCGCTTTGTACGGTGTCTTGACCACCGCTATGATATTATAGCTGAATATTATTCTATTTTAGGAAGAAAATTATCTTTAACTTTATATAAACTAAGCCTATTGTAAAGTGAAACGCTCAAATACAAAACAAGCTTTCTAACTAGTAACCTGAGTAGATAAACTAGCCACCACTTAACAATGTTATTGATAGAGCAGCGCTTCACTGGGCTTCTATTTCTAGATGAATTTAAAATAATTTTGGATGAATTTAAAATAACTGGTTGCTATCTAAATCAAACACCTTCTAAATTATTTCTTGTCACTTATCTATACAAATAAACAATATTGAAAATGACAAACGCAATAAGTATGTGTGATAAATATAACAAAACAACAATTTTTAAATAAATCTCTCTATTTGTGCCGTGTAATCTTCAAAGTGGCTGAGTCAATTTTGACAAGATTATTACTGCAAGTAGCTGATGTTAGGGTTCCGCGTAAAAACTATAAAACCCAGAAATTACTTGTCCTTTATGGAAATTTACAGCAAATTTTTCCCTCAATATTAACATGAGTTTTTTTTACATCAGATTTTTTTATACACCTTAGGTTGCAAACAAGCACACGGCCATGATTACAGTGGCAATTGGACGGGTGTAACATCAGGGAGTCACACTCGTACCGACCCTGTAAGAACAGAGTTTCTTTGCCGTCAGTGCAGAAGACAAAGCAGGAAAAGCCTTTGGTCTTCCCACTGCCAGCACAAAAACTCTCCAGTGAGCTTTGCCTACCCTCCTCACCACCGGAAACACAACACGAGGTTATTATGACCGTGGTATTCTGTAGGGCGAAGGTACCCAGTCAGACTGCTCAATTGAGACGAGAACACTGACGTGTCCTACCTCCTGTAATGAGTGTGGTAATAATACCAAATGAATTGCAAAAAGAAACTTAAAAATAGTTTTATTTTAATACTATTTTAGTCGCTCGCTCGATCTTCAACTACTAATCTAGTCAAAATACCACAAAATTTCTGTTCAACTTAAATAAAATGACGTAATACATGAAGTATAATAAATTGAGTAGCTCGTGTGTACGAAATGACGTAGTTATTTATCTTGAAACATTAATGCCTCTCTTGTTACTGAGATTCATTAGCATAGACCTTGTTAATAGTTTTCCGACTAACCACTCTTGTTACTCGAATGAATACTAAATCATAATCCATGACCCGAAGCTATATTCTGGGAAACACGAGTCCGAAGGAGATATTATCATTCTATTTGGTTACATTTATAACTTAAGGAAGTCTAAAATTATTCATAGTAAAAGAAATCTGTTTAGACTAAACACTATGTTTTGAATAATTATACATTATTTTCAAAGAAACTAGTTGCAATTACACGAAAAAGGTGCTGCGAGATATTCTCAGTCTAATACTCATGAAATACAATACATACTAAATTGAAAATGGTAAAAATTGAAACTAAAATAAACTAATATAATAAATAATAATTATAACATTATAGTCGCCAGAATGAAAAATAAATTATAATGTTCGAGTTTATATGTATACGGACTGTAAGACCTTATAGTCCAGAACAACGCACAGTTGTGAATGAACTTCCACAATAACATTTTTAAACTGTCATCTAGAATATTTATCTAGATGACAGAGGATAGATTGTTATCATCAAATCTAGTTATAAATCGAGATTTAGGACTCGTTACATTCGATCAATTTTTTTTCAAAATTTGAAAATGCGTTTCAAAATTCTTAAAAAGTTTAGAATAGCAACGTTTATAAATTATAACTGGTAAGGCACGTTAAGTTTACCCGCCTCAAAAATACACCTAGTATAGAGTGCTGATTAAATTTTATACGGCATCTGAAATATGAGAGGAACTCTTAAAAGCATTGAGGTGAACCAACACCCCTAGTATTTGTGGGCGTGAAGACTGTTTATCAGGTCTCACCACGCCGTGCCATTAACGCTCTTGGAATCTTTTTGAGAACATAATTCGTGTGTTACCGACTTTTATATTGGTTTGATGATATTGAAGACTGCGTATGTCGTCCAATGTATTAAGAAAATTGGCTATGAATACTCGGCGATATTTTCGTTTGAATGTTATTGGAACTGTAGGTACACGCTATGTTCATATTTGAAAGTCCGTTTAGTAATTTATTTTTAAAATTCTATCTGGATTTTACATAGGATGTTATGTTCTATATTCTATTAAGGTTTCAAAGTTAACACACAATTGTGATACATGTTTTTCTATGCAGTTCTTCAAATAGTTTAGTTTTGCCCACACAAGTAAAAATTTGAAGTGCTACGCGTAGATACGTTGATTGCTTCACAAAAGAAGTTAGGTCAAGTTACTGTTGTAGCATTCAATGCATGATTGTGTAAGGATACGCTACGAAAATAATGGCCTCTACACAATGTTAAGATCATAGTACCGATTTTATTGGTTAACATAAATCGAGATGCTCGAAAAGGTTTCCATGTAGATACGGCAAGGAAATAAATTTTGGCGTAACATATACTGGATTTTTTTTTCGAGTGGAAATCCCATCAGCGGGGCTTCTTATGTCGGACTCAAACCCAACTAAAATCGCGCGCCGTTTTGGGTCTTTAGAAGCCGGGATTGTCGTCTATAGTAGTTGTTGTCTCTTTGGGTCGTGTTCCATTTTCATATTATTGTGTGTGTTTATAATTTCATAACACACACAATAGGAGGAAGTTGGAACAAAATCCAAAAAGTCAACTGTTGTCGTTGACTATAATTACTGTGCAATATTCGATGTGATTCAATTAGATAATTAAAACTATGAATATCACCCTATTATTTTCACCAATACTTTTACGAACATTGCGTAAAACTAATAAGTCTATCACACGCATACCAGATGCGTTATTGAGATAAAGCGTCTGCCTAGTTTTTACACATAACTGTGATGATGATCGCAACACTGTGAATGAGTATGATCGCAACAGTGTGTCGCCATAGTCGCGTCCTAATACATAATATACTAAAAATCTGTGGCAGTTTCAGGGAATTCATCCTCACACATTGCGACATGGCGACCGTGCGCACTGTGCGGTGCGCACTTCAACCTCCACACACTCAAGCTGTGAAATGAACTCCCTACTGCGATTTTCCCAAACGCCTAAAACATGGGTTCTTCGAGAGTAGCATTAGAAAGTTTCTTTAGGGTCGGCAGCGCGAGTGTAACGCCTCTGGTGTTGCACAAGTACATATTATACGGTAACTACTTCCCATCAGCTGGGCCTTGTGCTTGTCTGCCACCTAAGTGGTATAAAAAAAGCTTCGGGTGTACCAACTGAAGAGAAAACTTGAAAAACTAGACCAATAACGGTATCAGTGTCGTGAGTGTAATGGTATTTCTCATCTCAAAATGAAAATATCATGTAAATGTTAAAAATGGCCAACGCGCTAAAATAAGATTGTACTTCAAATACAGTTATCGCAATAATGTACTCGGCATTATCGACCGGATAGTAAAGCACCTGTGTGAGGGCAGCTTTATCCAACTTTCGTATTTTACCGCAACTGGTTTACAACTAACGTCACTCCCTATTACGCCTTAAACAAATATTTGCGAACTAACAAAGAACCTTGACACGTAATACCGATATGACGTGACCTCGTCAACTTGCCTAGATTTACATACAAAAAACGATAAAACCATAACATGAAAAACAACACCATTATAGACTAGACTCGACTAAACATGCACCCTTTTGAGCAGACTTTTGTGAATATATGGCTGGTTTATGAATTGAGAAATTGAAATTCAGATTCTCTCAACACCTAAGTGTTGATTTAGAAACCAGTGGCCTGCTGATTGATGAATGAGATTCTGATGCAAGCTTTTCTCTCGGAGTTAGGGATTAGATAATAAAGTCATATTTCCAAAAGTAGAGCAGTAGAATTGATCCGTGGCTCCAAAGTACATCCAAGCTGCAATATGTATACTACTAGTATATGCTATTAACTGATGCTCGCGGCTCCACTAAACAAAAATAGTAATAGATATAAAAAGAAGCATAATTAAATGTTTTCCCAACTATAATATATCCATGTACAAATTTCAAGCCAGATCTGCTCACCTGTGCATTTTTTTTTTATTTAGATAGGGACAACAAACAGATACCTACAATATATTTAAAAAGTCACTTTATATAACAGGTTTTATATATATAATATTGTAACCCACTACGTTATCCATGGATTAATATATTGAATATCGTTATGTGCCACTAGAGGTTACATTATCCCTACAATACAAATAAAATTGCAAAAACCATAAAAGTGATGATAAAATAATTATAAACAATAAGTTCATTAGATATCATTCATTAAAAAAAATCTAATTCATTCATAAAAAAGTAAAATAAATAATTAATGAATTAGGTGCATTATAAAACATTCATTTAAGTACATTTATTCCGTGTGGTGACGGAGAAAGAATACAAGTATCTCCACCCCATCATCAGTATCTTCACCTAATCCGAAGGGTATCGTAAGAGGCGACTAACGGAAACATACGCAAACCATATCGCTGCGAGAGAAGGAAAACTCGAAATAAAACCCTGTACCAAAGCCAAAGCCTCCCAACATTGGGAGAGGCCTAGTCCAGCAGTGGACTGCGATGGGCTAGTTGATTGATTAAGTACATTTAATTATGATTAAAATAATAAAAAACTACATGAAATAAAATATGATTAAATAACAAACGTTTAAACATCCAATTATCTTTAAAAACCTTTACATATAGTATTAACTATTAAACTTTCGCGTTCTATGATATATTTCCTTGGTGTGACCAGGTGTTACTTGGTCGAAACGTCAAGCAAATTAAAGGTATGTATATACCTATACCATGATCATGTTACTTCCCGTAAACATTATTGCATATGATTAATATTAGTAGGATTGCAGAAATTTCCAGAACTGCCAACCTAAATACTCGTAGCAATATTTCGTAAGATACCGTATTGGCAACGAGTTGATGTAATGTTGATTGAATCTAGTGTTACTACACTCATCAACGTTATTTATGATCGTTGCCAATTGGCCGCTACACCCCTTGCTAATACAATAACTATTTGTATTGATTGGGTAATCAGACATTCGCCCAATATGAATAACGTTTATATATATTTTTGTGTATTGTCAATGAAAATAATTCATTAGTGAATTCAATGCCGATTTATTTAGCTCCTTAACATTTATGACATGTGTGACATACACATGTCATACATGTCATATCTTATCCTTACCTTTCCATATGATTCAGGTTTTTAAAGGAAAAAGGCAAAATATTCATAGGGAAATTTTTAGAATTCACAATGACGTCATTACGGTCAATTTACATTTATTAGATACCAGGTATCTAAAAGATAGAACAGGACACATTAAATAATATTTACATGATAACAAATAGTTACTCATCATATTATTAATAGCGATTAAATGTTACATTCTGAAAGTTTTCTTTTGTTTTATTTTCAGATTATTCTTGGAGTTGCAATTGCATCTATGAAAAGTTGTAAGTAATTTGTGAATAGTTCAACATTTTCTTCTTATAAAGTGTACTATATCAGAAAAATATAATATATAAAAGAAAATACTATGAAAACATTCACGTCATTATTGTTACATTCTATCGTCATTATTATTGATACATACATACAACTCTAGGTACGCTCTCTTACTCTTGATTTGGTTTATCTTGGCTTTCCAATCAACCTCAAGAAGTATAAGCCTTTACTAATCAAGGATAGACGTGTTACAATGCATAATCACAAACGAGCGTTTATATGCAAATTATTAAAAATACTTTTTTATACTTAGCTTAGGTAGCAGACAAGCTCTTAGGCCTGTAGTTCAGAACAGTACCTAGTCCTGAATCACGATTTATTACTAAATCTGAGAACAGATTGTATTCTAGATGATAGTTCTAGGTAATTGTGAGTGAATTCTCCACTGAGTGTTGTTCAGGAATACGGGCCTTAAATTGCCAATACGGTAGGTATCTACATACAAAACAAATGTATTCATTAGTGAGCTGGGTGTAGTGTCATTTGAGGCATTTGTTTTAGCAAGCTCAGGAACAAAAATAACATGAGTTTAACTAAAAATCACATGGCAACATCACACATAATGGAACGAAGAATCTAAAATCACTTTCGGTTTCAGGGTAAATACATTCGACTAACCACGTGCTGTCACTCACTCGAGCGTTAGTATCTACTGTGTACCTTGCCAATGATAATAGAGGAAGAAAGCACAAAGCGAGTCGCTAATGTCTTTTAGTTGACGCAATTTATTCATTAGTAGGTAGGATACAGGATACAGCTATGTTAGTATATTATGGATAAGTACTTAATGGGGTGATGGAGGAAGGAACTATTTTAGGAGCTACACATTCTTCAATGTATTTGCGGTAGTAATACGGTACTGAACGTTTTTCTAAGATGCATGTCCCAGAACTAGTTTATATTAAGTTAGGCGAATCGCCGTGTGGTTCCCAGCAGAGTAGAATTTGGACCACCCCATCTCTTCCCATGCGGTGTCTTACAAGCTACTAAGAGATACCTCAGACAGATATATACAGCCCAGACTCGTCTCCAGGTGCATGACTTGAGTCAACAATAGTGTCCGGAAGACGGCAATAGGCTCACCCCCGCTTATGTGGGACTGAATTTAATGACTGGTGAAATGTGGGTATTAATTCACCTCTGTCTAATCCTCTGAGGATAAAGGCGTGATTATATGTATGTATGTATGAAGGGCGTTGCATGTATAGTAAGTGTAACGAATATATTTTAGGCATTTTTTGCAATGATTGCAACAAACTCCGCCTTGTATCCATCATGGCTTTGTTGCTTATGTCACGTAATTTTATATGTGATTCTCTTGGTTTTGCACACGTCCATAGGCCACGGTAACCACTTTCCATAAGGTGGACCGTGTAATTGTTTGCCAACGGTATAAATAAGAAATCAGATTATTATGTGAACTACATATGAATAAAATTCCAAAAGCATCCAAAGTTAGTATTCAACCAATTTTACAAGCAAATAACAGTTATTCTCGTAATAACAGACACAAACATAACAATAAAACAAAAAGCATTTCATGTAATTGAATTATATAAACTTTGTTCACGTTTTCTATAACCATGAATGTCTGCAGATGTCAGTTTTACAATGGTTTTACAATTTATTTTACGTAATTTCAATTGGATGGAGAAAGTTTCAACAAAATATTCTAGAACATTCTAACTTAATACGTAGATATTTCTTTATTTTCAAATACAAACACTACTAGCAAACAAAATATACTATGCAAGCGGTCTAGATATTTTAGTTAGCCTGAAATTATAATGTTATTTGCATATTATAACGTTCAAGTTTTGGAAGAAATAATAAGAAAAATGGCCGGCCACTGATTTCGCAATCATGTTCAAGACTATCAGATAATTTACAAAGGTAGGCTTCAGAGCTTGTTAGAAGCTTGAAATGTCGGTAACGAACAAAGTGAGTCCGGACACTTTTTTTTTAAGAAGAGGTTATGTCCTGTCGACGCCTCCTTCTGCGAACAAGTAATGCTCGTGAAGGAGGCGGGGCGGGAGCGGCAACGGCAGCGACGAAGGATCGCAAGCCAAGCTTCCCACGTACGAAGTCGATGAACGACCTCCGCCTCCCATGAGCGCAGGCCTAGGGGTGACTGGTGGAGCCGCCTGTCACCCTGGTAGAAGCAGGCCGCGGCGGTGGCATGCTTCTGCCAGGCGCGCCGCCCCGTTTTCCGGGGACGAGTTGGGGACTCTGTAGTCCCCACACACCCGAGGAGAGGGCCAGATCGGTAGAGATGGTCCTGGGTCGGCGGGGGTGCGAGGGATATGCCTGTCAACCTCACCTTCGGCAATCAAAACGACCCATAGGCGGCGTGCGTTTTAGTCGGTTCGAGTCCGACATAACCTCCTCCACCGGCTCCGGTGGGGAGGTATCCATAGGGAATTTGCGCACGTAAAAAAAATATAGAAAAAAGGCCATCTCTCTCAATCTGGCCCTCTCCTCGGGTGTGGGGACCGCAGAGCCCCTAACTCGTCCCCGGAAATGGGGAGGTGCGCGAAGCGCGCCGCTGCCACGGCCTGCTTCTGCTAGGGTGACAGGCGGCTCCACCCGTCACCACCAGGCCTGCGCTCAAAGGGAGCGGAGGTCATTCATCAACCTCTGACGCCCGAGTTGCCTTAGTACGCGGGCAGCTTGGCTTGCAATCCTTCATCGCTCCCGCTGCCGCTTCCGAACCACCTCCTCCTTCTTGCTCGCAGAAGGAGGCGCCGTCGACCCACGCTTCCGCGCAGCCGAGTTTGGACACTAAGAACATTGTCTGGTGTTTGAATATTTCAAAATATAATTCAAGACAAGAGGTATTATTTTAATACTGCTGCGCAAAATCTATCATGAGTCTATTCCGATTGCCTTAATTTCTAAGTAAATACTGATTATTATTCAAGTCAGTCAAGGATATTCATACAAGAATCAACATTTCATACGTCTTCCAATTTCAGATCAATCAGAAATAAGTTTGAGTAAGGAATAAGTAGGAGCTGTAAGTAATAATTCAGTGAGCGAATACGAATCTACGGTGAAATAAAAATCACCGGAGCGTCCAAACACGCGTCACACGTTATTCACCCTAACCATCAATACCTGTCTGACACAGGTACATAACGCTAACAATAATCTATTGTAAATGCAATGTCGTTTTGTTTTGTTTGTTTTTGGAATCTATACAACACATACCTGTTGTAAAATACCTATAGCACTTATGAAGTGTAAACTTATATTGGCTCGCTGGGCATTTTTTTACATTGGCGTGACAGTCAAGCTGAGTGTCACCATTGTCACATGGTACAAGTAAGTAATGGTGACCCTCTTTTCTGAGACTTTGTCTTCAGCTAGTAAGCTGATAGTAATCAGGCGAGGCGAAGTCTAATTGACGTGTCCTATGTAAAAAATAGACATTTTCATTTTCATTGACACATTGAAATCGCTACGCTGCTACCGTTACGAATACCTCTGTATAGAAGTATCTAGGTACATATTATATTGGCCCCAATTACATGAGCGTTGAGTTTTTTAATTCAGTCGGCACTCCCAGAGTGCCACTGGTTTTTGCCAGTGGCTATTTCGGATTCAAACATACGAAAGCGATATTCCGTTTCGATACAATCTTGGAACAAAGCCCCTAGATAACCTAAAATACTGTTGCTTTTATAACATTGTACTCACTCACATAAACATGACATAACTTAAACTTACACCTATATCCTCGAAGAGGTAGGCAGAGGTGCTAGCACCCACATTTCGCCAGTTTTATGTTTAGGTCCCAATGTAATAGGTGGGCGAGGCTATTGCCATTAACCGGGCATTTATAAACCTGCGATAATTACACACATATCTTCGAAAAGCATCGAAAAGTCATTGGTGTGTGCCATGGTAAAACCTGGGATCGAACCCGAGACCTCGTCTCAGCAGTCCATTACCCATAACACTAGGCTCACACTCTTTAGGAAATAAGATCGATCACGTTTCAACCGAATTATTTGCAGTTCTGTACGTCTGTTCATAATGGTCAGAAGCTGCTCAAACATCGATAAAATCTTTTTAATGTCTTTCAGATTCATCGAAATTGATAATAGCTTGGCCATTAAATGCCACAAGAATTTACCGCGTAGGTGAACGAAGGTGAACTTAATGGATCTGAAAATATCTAGCTTTGACCCGACTATGGCGAAGCAAAAGGAGGGTTATGATTTTGACAGGCTATGTTTGTTTGTATGTATGAATGTATGTATTTGTGGAGGTTCTTCTGTTCCCTCATAGCTCCTCTACCACTTATTAAAACTAGACAAATGAGTAATCATTAGCAGTATCTTTGTCGTCCGCTGGTTATAGGCTATATAACGTGTCACTGAATAAATTATAGCTAAAATTGCTTGCTCCAAAATAATATAAACAAATAAAAATTAAAACTTAAAAACTAAAACCTGACTATTTTTTTATTTTTTTATTTTTTTATTTAGGACACGTCTACTATAGAAAAATCACGCTCTAAACAGTATTAAACAAGAAAATATCAAGGATAACCATGGTCGTATGGCACTTAAGCTAACAAAGCAATACATTCTAGGGAAAAGTGGGACCACGGCTTAGTACTTTTTAGAGCGTGATTTTTTAGAAAATCAGACCAGGAGATAGATCGGAGATTAAATATGAGAATAAAATGAAAAAGTTTTTTCGTTAACTCGGCAACTTTGGTTGAAAATCCTAAAATATAGAATTCTAATAAGAAGCCCAGTGGCTTGCTTTTCATTATTATTGATACCTTTATAACCTGGCCGAAACATCAGAACAGATATAACATATTCATATATGTATATATTTATGTTATACACTATATAGATACGTATCGGTATAAAACGCGAAAGTTTAAAAGTTAATATTATTACTGATATGGATATTTAGTTAAGTTCGGAATTCAGAAGTAAGTACATCTATAACAAATCTCTAAATTCTTTTAAAAGCAATAAAAGCTTTTCTATTTAGACAATGAAAGCGATTGTAGTAAATAAAAGGGGCATTATCAGACATGGTGGGTATCAGATAATGTGTTACAAAAATAGAGCAATCCTTTCCAATTGAGTGGCGTTAAGGGAAACACCTTATCGTTAATGGTTCATTGCTTGTAGGTATAGCCAGCTTAACGAAGTCTTCTGTCTAAAAATAAGAGGAAGTAGGTATAAGTTCCAAAACATCCCTTGGCTTGAATACAAGTTGAAGCCTATTTAGGTCTAAAGTCCCAGCTTTATATTATTTATAGCTTTTACCCGCGGCTCCGCCCGCGTGGATGTCGGTTCCCGGCAAATATTCGAATTTTTCTTACCTTTTAAACCTTTCCTAGATCTGTACGAATATTTCAAGACCAAGATAATATAAATCCATTCAGCCGTTCTCGAGTTTTAGCGAGACTAACGAACAGCAATTGATTTATACATATATATAGATATAAAGCATTTATACTAATCTCTAATTCTAAGCTCATGTCTAAATTATGTTTGTACAAACAAACAACTAGCCCATCGCAGTCCACTGCGGAACTAGGCCTCACCCAATATTGGTAGGCTTTGGACTACTGTTTCCATGCTCGTCGGACGGGTTGGTACAGGGTTTTATATCAAGTTTTCCTTCTCTCGCAGTAATATTGTCTCCGTATTTTTCCGTTGGTCGCCACTTACGACACCCTTCAAATGAGATGGGGTGCTGATATTTGTATTATTTCTTCTTCACCACACGGATAAATTATACTTGATATGAAAGCTTTTTCAAGGTAATGAATGAAAAATGACTAATAGAGTGCGTACTCAAACCTGAATATTTTTTAATATTTGATGTTATGTTTAAAGGTTATACTTAGTTATTTGAATTTCGAATGAATTGTGATCTCCGGCTGTCTTCTTTAAAATTAGACTGATGATAGAGAAGTCTATTGAGTTTATGATTACACTCCCGATTTGCAACCTATTTTTTTTTACGTGCGAAAAAATTCCACGGAGTTACTTGAAATTTACCTACGGCTACGCTGTCGTCAAAAATAAGCATGCACTAGCATAGAAATTGAGCAAAGGCTGAGAAAGATTTCGTTATTGGTTTACATGAAAATAGTCTTAGTTTATCGCGGTAAGAATTATCTTTTTAGCTTTTCGTGTCTGATGAAAGAAGGGAACAGGGAACCCTTATCACTCTGGTGTCTATCTGTCTGTCCCGTTCCATCTTTCTTTCTAACCTACTCTCACCAAAACTGCTAAATTAAAAACACTCGTTGAATGAAAAGGAAGGTTAGATATCGGTGTACAGATTGATTACAGTTTCTTACTTTCTGATTATATTTGAGTGTATCTGATTATAGGCACATTATAAATTCTCGATTTAAAAAATTGCCAAGAGTTTTTATATAGATATTAAATTGCGATAGGACATATTCTGAATAAAACAGAACCGTGTTTAATATGTTTAAAGGTTTTTAGGAATAAATATGAGTTAACGTTTTTTTCTGTATACCTACCTTACTGTAACCTTGATGTGTTTAGTAAGAAGTATTTTTACCAATCACACACTGGAGAAACTTAAACACGAAATAATTTTAAATATTGTTATAGATTTTATTACGTTGTAAGGTAATTGAGGTAGATTTGCAGCGTCACTAAGGCTCTTGAGCCAACCTAACCTGCAAACCTATTCACACTGATAGATGTACGAGGATGTGGTGCAAGCTTTCTTCTAGGGATGGGAAGATCAAACGGCAGTCGGTGTGCCTCAGTTTTTAGTTTATGTGTAAACACATAAACTAAAAACTGAGGTGAAAAGGTAAGCAGACCCCGGGCACCGAGGTGAAAGCACACTAAGATGCTGATAGAAGTTGGGTCAGCAGTCAACTGAGTAGAAGAAAACCCCGGGTGGTGACTCGTTACCGGTGTGGAGCCCCAAGTAATCCCCAAACATCACTCCGAACAACATCAGGGACACCTACGTTAGAATTACCATGTTCTGAACGGGGTCCTGAAGATTTCCTTTCTAAGATGCACCTGGTTCTGCATAAAAGTGAGCTACCTTGTTCGCTTTTAGTCACCTCACTAATCTCGAGCGTAACTAGTCAAATTAGTGACGTTTTACTAAACGTCAAAACGGTTAGTAATAAGGGAAATCGTATGAAATAATTAATTGTGACGTCATAATATTTAATAGTTCATTATACTATTATAGGTTGAGTGGATAATCAACAATAAATCAAAAATGTAGCTCACGAAAAAACAGTGTAGTTTAAAGAATTAACATGGCCTATTTTTTTCCACATCATGAAAGCTAACTGTCTAATTTGTACATTATATCATAAAATAAAATAAGGCTAGCTTAGTATCTACTTTGAAGCTCACACAAAAGAAAGTTATTTTCATAGCCAACGAGCAAGGTTTCCCACGTCATATGCAGCAAGTAAAAGATACGCTTTCTTTTTACAAAGACAAGTCAATTTCATCGTGCATGCTTGATGTACACAATATAATGATATACGTCCTTAGCGCATATGATTATATTGTAGAGTCTGAAACATAAGCGAATATCACTAATTGAAATAATTATTCTCATTGTGAGTAATCTTAGCTTTATTTATGATAATTCCTTTTTGTGCCCAGAGAATAAATCTAAGAATAGAGGGATTTTAACATAGACACAAATAGTATTCTGTTTTTATTTATTAAAGTAGTTACATATTGGCACGAAGCCGCGTGGTTCCCGGCAGAGTAGAATTTGGACCACCCGATCTATTCCACTGCGGTATCGTACAGGGCGACTAAGTGTTAGGGCTGTTTAACATCAGACAGATATATACAGCCCAGACTCAGTCTCAGATGCTGGACTTAAGTCAACAATAGTGCCTGGAAGACCTCAATAGGCCCACCCCCTATTACGTGGGACCGAATGCAATGATTGGTGAAATGTGGGTGTTAATTCACCTCTGCCTTACCCTCCAGGGATAAAGGCACAAAGCAATATCTCTGTAATGAAATTTTCATTTCATTTAATCAACCACAAGACCACGCATATGACCGCATATATCAATGTCACGTTCCTTAAAGGATTCTTATTGCAATATTATTACTAAAACTTAAAGGTACGAAGCCGACCACATCCAACTGTAGAAGACCGTGACGCGTAACTACAATTTGTCATCAACACTTTTTTTTGTTGTTGTTATTAACCCGACGTTTCGGCAACATTTCAGCAGTCATGGTCGCGAGCTCACTAAAGATGGTAAATAGTACTTGGACCATAGTTTGAAGTGTAAGTTATCTTAATATTTCATTTATTTCGGTACGTGTTAGTAACAATAATCTCAACTACTAGTCTTAGTTATAATAAAATAGATAAGCTTATGTCTTAGTAATGATAAAATGAATTGTTGGTTACGCAGAGGTACGGTACTATTATGTTCAAGACACGTCTGGAGTTGCAAGGTACGTAACTTACAATAATCTCTTAATATGTAGAAATATTGAAGTTTAGCCAAAACCGCAGTTACACTGGTAAAGCGGCCCCCATACTCCGAGGTGAAAGCTTCGGAAGCTACTGGGATTAACACTAAGATGAAGATTTATAAACTCTTGGTGTTGGTTCCAAGTACAGAAGAATAGGGTCATCCCATCGCTCCCATAGGGCGTCGTAGATAGCGACTAAGTGATAGGGCTGTTCTCCATCCAACAGTAAAATAGAACCCATAACAAAATGCCTGATCGACGGCAATAGGCTCGTTCCCTATTTCGAGGGACCAAAAATTATATTTGGCGAAATTTCGATGTTAATATTACAGGTTTAAATATATGAGTGTATTAATGCTTATAAATCAATCCGTATTGTTATTTCCTTCCCCAGTAGCACAAATAATCTTGACGTTGTTAAACAACATTATTTGAGTATAAAAGAAATAAGGTAAGTATAAAAATTTAAGGTCATGTCACAGGTTTTGATGTATAAAAATAATAAATATTCTACAACATTCTACACAACGCTATCTAGACCCATGGTAAGCATAGCTTAACTAGCTTGTGTTATGGAATCTATTTATTATAGGAGGTTTATAGGAGGAATTATAGGAGGTAGGACACGGCGGTATTTCCGCCCAACTGAGCAGGCCTACTGGGGAAGTACCTCCGCCCTACAGGATACCGCGGTTATAATAACTTCGTGTTGTGTTCCCAGCGGTGAGTAGGGTAGCCAGAGCTCACTGGAAAATTTGTGCTGTCAGTGGGATGGCTAAAGGCTTGTCTTGCTTTATCCTCTACACTGACGGCACAGACTCTGTGCTTACAGAGTCGGCAGCGCGAGTGTGGCTTCTCTACTGTTACACACGTCCATAGGCCACGGTAACCACTTTCCATCAGGTGGGCCGTGTGCTTGTCTGCTACCTTAGTGGTATAAAAAAAAATCTAGAATGCGGATAAACAAACATAGATTTTATTTTTAAAACCCAGACTAATGCAGATATATATATTTGCTATAAATATTTGCATTGTGCAGGAATCGAACCCGCGCCTCCTGCGTAGTAGTCGCGTTCACTACTGCTACACCACAGAGGTTGTCAATGACTGTTTATACACAATAATATTCGAGTATAAAAATGATGTATAAATTCAAGATAATATTACGTGTGTAGGTGTCTGAAGAATGTTTCGGCTACAATGAGTGAGCAAATAACATTTCAGTTAACATACATTTACCTGCCAATCATTTATGTTGATATATCAAATAACCAAACGTTTTCTACGAATCTTGCCGTAATCGGTATGGAAGAGACGGATTGCCGTAGGTGATATTTTCTATCTGCCAAATATTTGCGCCTTATCATTATTTTTTTCAGGCTTTTATTTTTTCACAAGGCCGCAGTGTATGTTCGAATAATTTATGTGATGAATTGAATTGAACCAGTGAAAGTAGTACTTGAATTGATTACAAAAGGTTCTTTTTAGTTTCAGAGGAGGTAGGACACGGTGGTATTTTCGTCTAATTGAGCAGTCCGAGACTGGAGATGTACATCCACCCTACAAAATACCGCGGCCATAATAACCTCGTGTTGTGTTTCCGGAGGATAATCAGAGCCTACTGGAGAGTTTTTGTGCTGTCAGTGGGAAGACCAAAGGCTTGTCTTGCTTTGTATTCTACATTGACGACGCAGCAACTCTGTACTTTCAGGGTCGGCATTCCGAGTGTAACTCCCCTAGTGTTGCACACGTCCATAGGTCACGGTAACCACTTTCCATTAGGTGGGTCATGTGCTTGTCTGCCACCTAAATGGAATAAAAAAACTTATTAATAAATCCTTCATTAATTATCAGGTAACAACTATCATCTTTTTTTCAGATACCCACACACGATATTTTCAACTAAATGCTTGGATGATTCCTTTCCACAAATATAAAACCAGACCCGGGTTCAAAAATTGAAACTTAGACCTTTCCGTAAACGTGCACTTTTTCTTTCAAATATTTCATCACTTTACATACCTTTTTAGTGCTGATAAGTGAGGATATTATAAATAAAACACAATTTAAATACGAAATATTATAATTCGGAATCGAGTGACTCATTCACTCGACTTTATTTCTAAAGAACGAGGTAGAAAATATTACAATCAGTTGTGCAGAGTCACCATCAGACATATATCGTAGCAGATAAGCTGACCAAATACTTCTGCACAGTTAAAATGTCAATAAGTTCCAAACGCTACAAGTTACCGAAGTTAGTGAACAATTTTACAAAATGAAGTATGGTAGAATTTATTTAGCAGGAGCTTACTACTCTTAAAAGTCTTACTACTCTAGATTCAATGGTGCAGCCAGCACTATAGGAAGTATGAATATTTTCAAAAACTTGGCGATATAATTGAAGGATCAGGCAAACCGCCAACGCTCATAGGAAGGCATTACATTCAAATATATTGGAAGATTTCCAGAGAATTTAAATTCGCCATTAGTGTAATGCTAAAAAGTCCATTCTTGGTGGCTTTAAAACATTCAAGATACTCGGGTAGACAAATGAAAAATAAAAAGAAATCGTCTATTTCTCTAAAGAAAGTGTATTTTTAAGAGAATAAAAAAAGGAAATCCCTGTTTCACATATTTTACACACATGTAGTTAGTAGTATGTTGATACAACAGTACGAAGCATTTCTCTATAGAGATGTCTCACACGGCCCATCGTGACCTATGAACGTCTGCAACACCAGGAGAGTCAAACCCGTGCTGCCGACACTGTAAGAACAGAGAGTTTCTGTGCCGTCAGTACAGAAGACACAAGCCTTTGGACTTCGCACTGACAGCACAAAAACTCTCCAGTAAGCTCTGGCTACCCTACTCTCCACTGGGAACACAACACGAGGTTATAACAGCCGTGGTATTCTGTAGCGCGGAGTACTTCCCAAATCGAACTGCTCAATTGGGACTGGAATACCGTCGTGTCCTCCTGCAAAATACTTGTATCAACATCAATGGATATATAAGCTATATGCGTGTTCGTTTCTTCATTGAAGTAGGTACTACTTTTACTGGTTTAATTCATTACGATGATCGAAGCGCGGAATGAATCAATCGACTAAAGTACCTGTCATTAGCTGTCTATCACTAACATATTGTTCATTGTGTACATGCATTATATCAGTACTTGTCCATCCTCATAATGAAATAATATATATATTGACATTCCAGCCTTATATATATCCATACTATTATAATAATTTAAGAAAAAACCGTCACAAAAGCATCCTCCAAAAGTTGAAAATAAGTTGTGTTGGTTAGCCCTATAACTATGATATAACTAGTAATATTTTGATTCAAGCGTTGTTATGTTAAAGTACCCTAACTGGTAAAGCATATATCATATTATCGGAACGATCAAGGTCCCCCTCCCCACACACACACATACATACACACATACACACATACATACATACATACACAGACACGTTAAAATTATAACACAATTTAATTTTAAAAATGTTGTCTGTTTGTTTGTTAGTTTGACTGTTTGCCTTTATGTGCGCGATGAATGTAAAAGCTATTGGATGGATTCCGATGCCTTTTTTTGTTTGAAAGATCTTGGACACAATCGGGTGAGTAGAACCGGCGATATGACCAAAACCCACGATTACCGACATCCACGTGGAGCCGCGGGCATAGGCATGTATGTAATATTCTCTAAACAGATTTAATAATAATAAGTGAAGTGTTCTAAACCCTTGACAGATTGGCGGAGCTATTGCAGTGACGGGTTAAGCCGTGCTTAACGAGATTTATGTTCCATGTTTGGAAACATGGTTCCTTGTAACCCTTGATAGCTAGAAATTTGCACTTAAATGTAAAAGCCGTCATAATCCCGTGCTGTTAATAGTAATATGCTTAAATGTGAGAAGCGCCCTAAAATAAATCTTAAAGATTATTTTATGACCTATTAAGTTTCAATAGTTGTTAATTTCTCAATTATTTATTTTTAATCTAATTTTATCCACCCGCCTATTTAAATAAAACTTCAACCCCGAAGCCAAGAAAAATAATGAGTTTAGTTTAAACGTTGATCATTTGCCAGATTTTAGGAAAAAAACAATAAGCTTTGTACATTTTATTATGTTAACGTCCCTCGGTCCCAAAGTCGGCGACATTAAAACAATATTGACACAAAAATCCAAGTTTATAGGGCTCAGTAACAAGGGTTTTGGCCTGAAAACCAATGACTTTGATCGTGTTTATTTTGCATTTTATGTATTTCACATGTTGTTTCGTGTTTACACGGTGTCTCAGATAAAAGGATTCAAGGTTTATTTTATTACTTAACAGGTTTTTTCTTGTTGTCTCCGTATCTTAGTATTAGGTTTATATCGTAATAGATGGATATTACTCTGTCAACACCAAACCACCAGATTCTCTATTTGCTATGGCTGCTTTTGTCTCAGGTTTTTCGAACTCACTGAAGTTAAAGCACCTGCCGGTAACGTAGACAAATGGGTATATATCTCTTTGCAATTTACACCGATGATGAGATATATTTCGATTTTGTTGATGTCGCCGTGATGAGGCTGCAAGTGTTAAGATATTACTTAGATAAAAAGAATGTACTTAATTAAACCCTGAACTAAGAACACAGTTAGTATTATATGTAAATAAATAAATATTCCACAAAATTTTACATTACGCTATCTAGACCATGGTAAGGATAGCTTAACTAGCTTGTTTTATGAAATCTAGAATGCGGATAAACATAATTAGATACTTTTTTTCTGTAAATACATGCATATTATACATAGAAACTTCCGGAACTCTGCGTAGTATAGTCGAACGTTCTACCGCTATGCCACAGAGGCCGTTAATAAATGTATAAACATAAATAGTTATAATATAGTTGTTATCGATTGGTTTTCATCTTTTCATAATCATAATCAATCTTGATTTGCGAGTACAGGTATATATTATGGTATTACATTTGTTAAAGTTTCCTCATTCCGTATTCCACCCAAAAGGCATGCAAATTTACAATTTCATTAATAAAGTAAAACAATAATAATAATGTCCAAAATTCTAAATAACCATTAAATACCATGGAGTACCTTTCCCACATTCCACTTCAGCTGGATTCCCACTTTTGAATGTTATAGACGTATAAAGTGAGAATGGGTATTTATTACCCAGTAGCTTTTTACTTCAATTACTCAATTATGTAAGGAATTATTATTTTACGTTGATGGTTTTTATATTTTAAGGCATTGTGTTATATATACTAAACACCTCAACAAAGTCTAGGGAACAAGATGACCCCAATTTTTTTTTTCTTGTAAATCTTGTTTTGCAAATAACTGGCAGCAAATAAATAAAAATAGAATAAAGTAGATTACAGAGTTGTTCGAAATTTAAAAATAAATTTTAATAAGTACTGATTTTCGAATATGGAGGGAAAACTTTTAAAAGTGTTTGATTGTGCAGTTTCTCTGAGGCAAAATAAAAATTATTTTCTTTGATTGTAAATAACGTTTATTATCAATAATACGTCTTTTACGTATGGTTTGTGCATTTTTGTGACTGTAGTCATCATGTCACGTCGTAATTTAAGTCGCGAAGAGATGTTAAGGGCTGTTGGTATGCTGCAAGCTGGACGAACTCAACGCGACGTAGCGGATGCTGTCAACACCCAACCATGCGTAATTTGCAGATTATGAGCACGCTACAGGTCTACAGGGGATATTGCCGAACGTCACAGGAGACGAAATAGGGTTACTACCCCACGACAAGATCGTTTCTTGCAAAATTCCGCAAGGCGGCAACCCACGATTACTGCTCGTCGGTTGGTCGCAGGCCTCCAGTCTCAGCATAAAGTGGTTATTAGCGATCAAACTGTCAGGAGAAGACTACATGAAACCAATCTTCACGCTCGCAGACCGCTTAGGGTCCCAGCTCTTCGACGTGGAAATCGAGGTCGTCGCTTATTGTGGGCTATCGTACATTTACAGTGGACCGACCATCAATGGGCAAGGGTTCTGTTTTCCGACGAATCTCGCTTCGGTTTTCATCCTGATTCGAGAAGAGTGCGTATATGGCGAGTTCCTGGACGTTGGAGTCGTCTCCAGAATCCGCAAGAAGTTCATCCTTACCAAGGTGGAACAATCATGGTATGGGCTGGAATTCGCCTTGGTGGAAGGACCGACCTCGTTTGGATACGGGGCAATTTAAATGCAAACCAATACATTCAGGAGGTTATACACCCCATGGTAATCCCTCATCGACAGCAGTTCGGTCAAGATTTTATGTTCATGCAAGATAATGCACGGTCACACACCGCACGGGTAGTGGTCAATGCGTTAAGCGAGCACAATATTGCGACGTTGGAATGGCCTGCTCAGTCTGCCGACCTCAATCCCATAGAGCATGCCTGGGAATTGCTTGGGAGAAGAGCTTTCAGTGATTCTTTGGAAAATCTGAACACTGAAGAACAACTTTTTTTACACCTTCGCAGTGTATGGAGCCATATTCCACAGACGATGTTTGACAATCTCATACTAAGTATGCCACGCCGTTGTCGAGCTGTTGCTAATGCTTTAGGAGGTCCTACAGATTATTAAAAACGTTTAAAGTACGGTTAATTACTGTATTTCTTACTACCTCGTTATTTTTGTGCCTAATCATAGAAGGTTGTAATACTCAACATTGGCACTATTCAATTCTCTCTTAAAAAAAAAAAATGATATGAGAATGTTTTTATTAAAATTAAAATTAAAAACGGTATAAAAATACCCTTCTATTGATATAAAACACTCACTATTACAAGAAAGGGTTTTTAAATAAAAACTAGAAATGTCCTTGTTCCCTAGTCTTTGTTGATGTGTGTATTTTGAAATTAATCTCAAATTAAGAGTGTCGCAAAGTTTCAAGCTAATTTTGGTTCTTGCCATACCTACTACAAGAAAAAAATGGCAATATTCAGCCTTTGAAGTTCATATTTTAAAAAGAAGCTATTTAAATATATATATTTTTTTTTATATGGGACACGTCAATTGGACTTCGCCTTGCATGATGGTAAGCTGAAGGCAAAGTCCCAGAAAAGAGGGTCACCATTACTCACACATACCGTGTGACAATGGTGACACTCAGCTTGACGGCCTCATCATATGCTTTTTCACGCCCCGCTTAAAGGACCCGGGACTGTAGGAAGAAGGAAACACGTGAGCTGGTAATGAATTCCAGGCCTTAATGGTGCGACAGAGGAAAGAGTCTCCGAACCGCTTGGTTCTTGATCGGATGTTTTGCACCGTGTGCAGATGACATCTAAGACCTGCACGTGTTGTCCTGTGTAGGAAAGGGGAGGGTGGGACTAATTGGAAGAGCTCATCAAAACACTCCTCATGGTACAGACGGTAAAATTCAGCCATGGACGCAACATCTCTACGCAGCTGTAAAGGTTCTAGGATATTACAAACGATGTATAAATTTCAATTATTTTAATTCATATCAACCAATATATTCATCTATATTAACATAATTGCATTAATTTGATGTGGTAATTTTTACCCAGTAGCGACCGTTTGTGTCGTAAATAGAGGCAACGCCTCTCGCCGGATTAATACGAGAGCCATATAGATTTAACAGAAATAAATTAGGACACAATTCTGTTAATAAAATGTGAAAATAAATAAGTTTATTTACCCAGCAGTCAACTTTTTGCTGTGGAGGGCCGCCACAGAATCGTCCAGTCAATATTACCCTTTTGGGTTTATTTAAGTAGAAAATTACTTTTTATCAAGTTTAATTGAGAGCAAGCAAAGTAAGTGCTAGTACTTAGACTGAACTTTGATAATACGAAAAGTTGATGTATTAAAAATAACAAGAAAAATTATATTACTTATTTAAGCTTCATGCACATTTTTTTTTATACCACTTAGATGGCAGGACAAGCACACGGACCACCTGATGGAAAGTGGTTACCGTGGCCTATGGACGTGTGTAACACCAGAGAAGCCACACTCGCGCTGCCGATCCTGTAAGCACAGAGTCTCTGTGCCGTCAGTGTAGAGGACAAAGCAGGACAAGCCTTTAGTCATCCCACTGACAGCACAAATTCTCCAGTGAGTTCTGGCTTAATGCCACATGCATTCTCTAACAGTTAACCTTGTTAACCACACGTGGATTGCTGGTCCCACTCTTCTGGGCAATAGATTTTGGGAGCGGGACCATAGTAGAAAGTGGACCTCAGCTAGTTTACAAATAAATCGGCAATTACTATTGGGTACTTACTTTAAAAAAAAGTTGAAATAAATCCTGACAATATAATTGGATCAATGTATATTAATACGGTATTTATTTATAGAATGTATGTTTGTATATAATTATGTAATGTAACACCACAAAGCTTAATACAAGGAAAGTTGCTGTCACCTGCGATAGATGGCGCTGTGCCGGTTTTCTGCATCGCACTAGCAAGATTCTCCGCAACCGAATGAACAATACAGATCAAATATACGTCATTGCTTCAATTTCACGCTTCCACTACGTGAGACGTATCTTTGGACAGAGATTCTAGCTAGATCACAACATTGCAAGCTTCCATCTGTGAGACTTGCAATCTTCACTATAGGTGTAGCTAGGCATCCTTTTGATCAAATAAACTTACGTATATCAAAACGTACGCAGTTTTCTCTCCGTGCCGGTCTCCCGTACATTGGTGACACTCAGCTTACCTTCTTACAGTAATAATTTAATTATTTATATAACTATATTTAGCTATTATGTTTATGTGTTTTCTTTTTCATTATTTTTTTTCTTTTCTTTATTTTATTCTCAATGTACACCAAACTGCCCTGAAACATTCTATCCTACCGCCTTCTGTACATACCACATATCTTGTATCTCTCATATTGTATTCTTATATCCAAAGTTGTATACCTATAAAGACGTATATACATTATTATTATATTTGCATTAGCAACAGAACCATTGAGTCGTACAACAATAAAATTTTACTGAAGAAAGGAATTTCCAACGCATCCTCAAATAGTGCCGATATTAAAAGTTACGGATAAACTTCAAATTGCAGTAGTAAGGTATTTTGACGTAAGTAAAATGTTAAAGTTTAGAACTGCGAAATTTATTAAGGTATGGTATAAACACGAAACTTAACAACTTTAAGATTGAATTAATTAAAACTCGATTTTGACAGACAATGATTAATTTTATTTCAGAAATTAATTTTAATTTTAAGTGAATCTAAAGCTGTATACTTATATTCACTGGATGTTGCGCTGTGTAATGGAACATTTGCAGTAAGCATATCGGTATGTCGTGTACCTGCTGTTTTAAGAAGCCTAAGAAATGTAATTGACATAGCACATCTCAGGAGGGTGTATTTCGCACTAATAGAGTCCAGGTTGAGATACAGTATCCTGTGTTGGGGAGGCAGTTATGAATTATAATTTAGTTAGAACTTTTGTATTGCAAAAAATGGCAATCCGCACCATAGTCTGTATTTGCCAGCAAGAGTCATGTAGGGAATATTTCAGAGATTTAAATATCCTCACTGTGCCATCATTGTATGTGCTTGTGCTAATGAAATACTTTGTTAAATATGTACATGAGTTCGAAACAGAAGAGGAAAGAAAATTTAGGAAACTACTACAAGGAAAGACTTCCAAACTAATTGTATTCCACACCTTGATAAGCTTCCCGATGACTTAAAATTGTTATTATACAAACGGGATTTTATTACCAAATTAAGGCAGTTTTTGCTAGAAGGCTGTTATTATCCTTTAGATGACATTATGAACTGTACCTAATTGACTTGAATTGTAATGTATATGCTGTTTATGTAGGTAGGTAGGTATATAAGATAATATTGATACTATGATATTTAATTTTATTTTCACATTGACATTTATGATTGACATTGGTAATGGTTTTTTTTGTATAATTTTTGCATGACATGCCTCATTAATTACTATTCTTCCTACAATTTAATACAATGTAATTCAAAATTCAACACAATGTAAAAGTAGTTATGAATAAATAAACAATAATAATAAATAATACTACCAAAATGATCCGTAATTGTTCGAACGCTCGTTGCTCGCTTATATGTTGGAACACATTCTGTACCTTGTAAGATAAGGGAAAGCAAACAAGCACGATGAACTCCTAATGAACAGCAGAGGGAAAGGGAAAATGGTTTATCATAACATAACTATAATTAGCAACATTAAACTCATAACGTTTAAAGTTGTTAATTATATAGCCAGTCCCTCGATTTTTGCCGTGCGAAATGTCACACGGAGCTAGTGGGAGGGGTATTTTATGTGTGTGTTATTTATATTGTTGTATAATTAACTTTCATCCGTGTGGTGACGGTGAAAGAATACAAGTATCACCACCCCATCTCACCCGAAGGGTGTCGTAAGAGGCGACTAATGGAAACATACGCAAACCATATCACTGCGAGAGAAGGAAAACTCGAAATAAAACCCTGTACCAACCCGTCTAGCCAGCGTGGAAACAGTAGGCCAATGCCTCCCAACATTGGGAGAGGCCTAGTCCAACAGTGGACTGCGATGGGCTAGTTGATAATTAACTTTTAATTTAATCAGTAAGTAGGTTAAATTAAAAGTTAATTATACAATAACATAAAAAACACACAAAATAAAAATGTACACAACAAACATTTCAAAATGTTTTGCTGAAAGCTTAAATTCGTGGCCTTTATAAAATGTTTAGCGTAGGTAGATGAAATATATTTTACTAGGCTTCCACAAACAAACGCTAAATAGCTCATATTTTTGTATTCACTCATCAACAGTATAATATATTTATTTGAGTAGGTATACGGACGGAGACAGTTATCAAAACTATGTTTAAGACGTAATTTTGATTACCATGCGATAAACCACCATCCCCAAGGATACCCCTCCCCCCCCTCCCGCCGGAGCCGGTGGGAGAGGTCATGTTGGACACGAACCGACTAAAACTAACGGCGCCTGTGGTCGTTGTTGGTTGCCGGGGGTTGACAGGTAAATCCCTCGCACCCGTCCGCCCCATTGCCGTTTCGATCTGGAAAGGGGAAGACAGCTCCTGTCTCTGCGTCTCCCATGCCAGACACTCGGAGAGCGTGTGCAGCCCTGAGTCCTCGCTCGCGTCGCAAATGGCACTCGGACGTTGGCACTTTCTCCATCCGACGCAGATACTACCCGAGGCAAACGTGCTTGGTGATCATCTGCATCAGACGGTAAGAGACACTACCGTGTGGCCTCTGCAACCACTCCCTCATGATGGATATTACCGCCGCATCTTACGGCGTGTCCGCGATAATATAGCTTGTATAAAATGTTTTCTCGTGAAATATGATCATGGGTTCAGTTTATTTAAGGAAAAGGTAGCATCCAGTCTGAAACAGAATGTTTCTTTAGGACATACTAGTATATGCATAAGGGAGTATGCTTACAAGCGGAGGAGGCTTTATCAATATTTTACTGTATACCGTAGGTCAGAAGAAACAGTTATTCTTGGTAGTGGAACCTTGCTCTTCCCAATAAAAATGAGTTGGGTGGACTGAGTTTGTAGGCACCTTGCTCTTACTATTTCGCTGGTTTTTTTGTGAAATATGGGGAGAACTGATTTTGAAGACCCCATTTAGTTATTACTCGTTCAACTCCATGATAACTACGTCCAATCTACGGATTAATTGTACTTCTTTTCAAACTATTATTTCGTCTTTATTCTCCGGCAGGTTACAGTTAAATTGATAAACCAAACTTAACAGTAAAGTAATATTATAAACTCATTGCTGTCTGATCACTATCATGGACGCCCAAGATCGTGCGTAATGAAGGAGGATGAGACGAAAGGCGGACCCGGAGCTCAGAGGCACCCTGACCTCGGATGCAATCAGCACATCAAACAAGCCATTTTAGTTGAAAATGTACTTCCAGTAACCAAACCGGAAGATTTCCCTGCACTCAAAACAGATGGATAAATTATTAAAGTGTGCACCTTGAAAGTGTGATGTGGGCTCAGTAAGTTGTAAAACACTCCATCACTTCTCGTGAGTGTCGTAAGGGGCTATTAAGGAATTATGTCAAGAGTGTGAGAAGTGTCCGTGAACGATATATTACTGTACTAGCTACTAGCGTTGAACCGTGGCATCGAATGAGGGGCACTCTGATCATTTAAATATAGTAGCTATCATGCTTTTTAGTCCAACTTTCCACTTTGTTTTAATATTATCTTGCCCGGTTCCGCACGGAAAACTTTATGATTTGTAAATGTAATCTGCTTGCTATCAAACTTGACGATCTTTTATGGCATTACTCATGAGTTGAATAATAGCTGGGGCCTGCGGCTTCTTCCGCGTGGAATTCTGATCCCATTCCCGCAACCCACAGGATAAAACTATGTGTTATTTCAAATTGTAATCTATCCATGTGCCAAATTTTATTCAGATCCGTTCGTCCGTTACATTGTGATTGATTGATAAAATAAATCTGAAAGTTTATGATCTTCATAAACTTACGCATGTATTTTTTAAATCAGATGGATTATTATTAGGTCAAACAAAATATACTCATTCACTCATAAACTTGTTCATGTAAAACAACACATAGGCTGTAAAATTTAATTACTTGAGAGTCATAATATAGTCGTTCATTACCATAGTAGTAACATCGACTCCATGCCAGAGCACCATCTGAGTATCTTTGCATAAGCCAGATTAAGTGCACTTAATACAATAAGATCTTAAAAGCGGAGATAGTCACACTAATGTATATCCTATAATTGGTGCAATACAGACCACATTTGCAAACATCATGAAAACAAGGTTTGGCGTGTGTATTCCGTTAATGTATTGCGTCTATTGATAGGCTTACATTCTAATTAGCAACACACTATTGATAGGTAAGTTATATCCTATATCGGATTAGTCATCGAAGGAAAGAAGAAACCAATCAAGTTATACTTTCATTTTATAACAAGTGGTCTAAGGACTTAAAGAACGAACCTTCTTGTTTGGAAATTAGATACTTACCTCTCGAAACTTGAGTCCTAGGCCCCGATTCCAATAAGTTTATGGTCATAGCAAACTGTCATATAGACTCTTTGCTCTGTTGCACCAATAAGGCCTGGAATTCATTGCCAGCTCACGTGTTTTTTTCTTCCTACAGTCTCGGGTCCTTTAAGCGGGGCGTGATAAAGCATATGATGAGGCCGTCAAGCTGAGTGTCACCATTGTCACATGGTATGTGTAAGTAATGGTGACCCTCTTTTCTGAGACTTTGCCTACAGCTTATCATCAGGCAAGGCGAAGTCTAATTGACGAGTTCTATATATAAAAATAAAAACCACTGACATTGCAGAAAATACCTTTAAATTTTAGACTTTATGAGTATACGTTTAAAGTCCTAAATTGAATGAAAAAATATTCATTACATTTTTCATTCACTCTACAAGAAGTAACTTAATCTTAGACTTTAATAACATGCCGGTGAAGTCTAAATTTATATGTCATTTTTTGCAGTGGCAAGACAGTGGCTTTGACCTCACACAAAACTAGTGGATTTGAGGGCCTGATGTTTTTACATAATAAGTTAATAAAGTATCACACCAGTTTCATGATGAATGATTCACAAATGCTTGTTAGTTAGTACAGGGAACGCTAATAGAGCTAAGCTAGAGTGGGGCTTCCTTACTATGGGTTTTCCACTCTCTTCTTCTACCTTATTCACATCTACGACGACCTTCGACGTTCGACTGCTATGCAGGGGGCGCGGGTTCGATTCCCGCTCAGTGCAAATATATGTATGCATGAATATGTATATTTGCATTGGTCTGGGTGTTTCTATCTATAATATGTATGTATTTACAAAAAAAAGTATCTAAATATATTTATCCGCATTCTAGATCCCATAACACAAGCTAGTTAAGCTACGCTTACCATGGGTCTAGATAGCGTTGTGTAGAATGTCGTGGAATATTTATTATTTATTTATCTATCAATTTTTCTTCTTCGAGTTAATGGTGAACATCATTCCGGCTTCCTATTAAATAGTAATTGCGTTTTCTTTATAACTGAAAATACACCAGTTACGTCATCAGTGAAATTTTCATCAGCTGCATCAGGTACGCTAGTTCACTATCACAGTAAACAAAACTGTGAGTCAATTGTGTAATAAATCGTCTAAGTCCCGCGTCCCAGTTAAGCCATATCATTCTGCATGTAGTGCTAATTAAAGAGGCTTACTCCGGCCGGAAATAAAGCCAATCTAAAAGGCAGACGTAAATTAAACACCAGGCGATATCCGGCGCCAAATGAGATTTTCGGGACGCAAACATCGTTCGATTAGAACGTTTGAACTTGTTTCAATATACAAACTAAGATATATAGCCGACTGACTCGTGAATCAGATATCGAGTTCATGAAAGTTAACCTTATAAACTACTAACTTATTGAAAAGCCCAATTTCAACTGAAACTACTTGTATTTTTCTAATATTCGAAATATACGGAACGTAATAATAAGCATTGATTTTATTTAGGAAATCTATTTTTCTCGTTTTGAAAATTTCTAATAAAATATTACGGACCCACCGCCGTTTAGATGCTTTGTTGACTAAACTATAAAAGTAGTTCAATCAACACATTACAGTGAGAAATAAATAATAATGACATCAAATCAGTCATTTCATGTATTTAATTCTTTAATGAAAGTTTCAGTCTGTAACTATTTATACTGTTGATTGATGGCACTTGGTGGAATTTGTTGTTACACATATTGCTAACTCACTTGTACTTTTCCACATTACTTTATTACTTTTCATACCTGACCGGTTTCGCCTTACGGCATCCTCAAAGGTTTATTGTAAACCTTGAGTTATCAATATGTGTTTAGTCTGTAACTTGAAATCAGCAGCCTTGAAACCAAAGCCAATATTATTTGCAAGTTGGTGCACATGCTAAACAATAATGAAGCTCTGATACAGTCCTTCCTCTCAGGGATCAAATGGTAGTCGCTCCGGAGAAGCCGATATACCTATCAATCAATAACAATAAGCGGATTTTGAGCTCCAAAGCATAAACTTTGAACGCAACTGGAAAGTCGCTATGAGGGTAACAAATTTGTAAAATATTCTGACTGTAACTTCTTTGCAGGTATTCAAACTAAAATACTTACATAAACAAAAAAGTTTTTAAAAAGATTTGCAACAGATGAAGGCGCAACGCATATTTTGTTTGTATACGCAAAATATATGACTTTTCTAGATATTTCACATTGCTTGTCCTTGTGACTTAATAATGGTCATCCATCACAGATACTAGACGGCTGACTTATCATGCGTATATAGCAATAAAATTTGTTCTCCACGATCTTTTTCATTTTTATATTATTCTTTATTTATTATATAAATATGTTTTCTTAGTCAATCTCGTTCTATCGTAAAATGTCGGTGCACTTAAGTTTTGAAATATAATAATGATAGCAAGAGTTAACGACACATTCTGGAAATAGTAATACCGACAATACCCATAACCACGACTTCTCAAAAACAGCTGAAACGTCAGGGCCAGTATTGATAATAAAATAACAAAGCAAAATGCGAAAAATTGCGATAGAATCCGTTAAAATAGTTCTCTTTCCTAACAAAAACAAACTGCTTAATTAGGCTATCCAGCTGAAAGACAGTACAAATATACTTATATAATATACTTTTAGTAAGAGGCTGAATACTGTTTACCTAGTACCTACCTACATTTAATTTTGTACTCGTGGCAAGTCGTTGACCTTTAGTCCTTTGCAGTATCCGAGAATTGACCTATTTACCCATAGCGAATTTTGAACCCATGGGAAGGCCGACAACTGTATCATGTTTTTTTCTGAGAATAGCAAGCATTGTCGCTTATTCTTAGAAGTTACGCTTTGATCGGTGACATAGTACGGGCTCATTAATCATTTGTTGTTCCACCTTGTGTTGTTATGATACCTACCGATTAAGATGCAAAAAAAAATATTTTAACAATGTAAAGTAACTAGCAATTTGATCGTTTCAATTTGAACTTTTGATCAAGTACGGATATGTCAATCCTAACTCGCAAAATAGGTATTGTAATATGTCATGTAAATTTAAAATTGGAAAAATTAAATTCCAGTATTATACAACTTAAGTCCATTTACGTATTTAAAAATTATTTCAATACCATTAACTGGTATATAATTCTGTGCACTTAAGGGTCCCCTGCGTGGTTCCCGGCAGAATAGAATTTAGGCCACCTCATCTCTTCCCATGTGGAGTCGCAGAAGGCCACTAAACGTCAGACAGATATATGCAGTCCAGACTCAGCTTCAGATGCATGACTCGAGTCAACAATAGTGCCCGAAAAACGGCAATAGGCTCACCACCTTTGTGGGGCTGAAAACAATGATTGGTGAAATGTGGGTGTTAATTTACCTCTGCCTAACCCTTCGGGGATAAAAGCGTGATTAAATGTATGTATATAATTCTGAAAAGTAGTGACAAATGGCTTTCGAACTCTTTCAATAAGGCTCAGAGGGTCATATCATTTCAATAAAATTATTTAAATAGGAATGCCTAAGTAACCACAGTTAATTGAGTAATCTCTTAGCACAGGACTGCCGCAGCCTCAAGGGCTCTTGGGATATTGACATTTTTAAATTAAAATTTACAAAAACTGGAATTATAAGCGAAGAAGCATCAAAAATTCATTCTTAATATAGTCAAGATTAACTTCATAAAGCTCGTTTGACTAGCCAGTGGATACTTCATAATAAATTGAAGACCTGCGGAGACCTTCCATAAATGATTGTTATACAGGCTAAAGGTGACTCGCTTCATGCAAGTGATACACATTCCCTCCAAGGTAGGAAGAGACAATAGTCCGCTATTCTTACATACTTCGAGAGCAAGTGATCTGAAAGTATCTGGAATGTTACATAGCAATATTATATCAATATTAAATCATTTAACATCGAAAGAAGTCGATTTAGATCCAAATTGAATGTTGTACGCGCTCCACTCGCGTGAAATTTGATCCTGAGATTCTTTTTAAATTTTCTCTACAAGGCGACTAAGGGATAGGGCTGTTTAATATCAGACATTTTTATTTATAAAGATATGAAAGTTTACAACTTTGGACTTTTAATACTTATTCCTCTGATTTAGAGAATACGTTCCTGCAATAAACAAAGGGGGCCACACACCAGACCAGCAACCCGTGCAGAGCAGCAGACCGTGTTGTGGTAACCAGAGGTCACTGGAGAGTTTTTGTGCTGTCAGTGGGAAGACCAAAAGCTTGTCCTGCTTTGTCTTTTACACTGACGGTACAAAAACTCTTGTGCTTACAGGGTTGGCAGCGCGAGTGTGACTCCCTTGGTGTTGCACACGTCCATAGGCTACGGTAACCATCTTTCCATCAACCGTGTACTTGTTTGCCAACTAAGTGATATAAAAAAAGTAAGCATAAATACTTTTTGACTAGAGATTACATTTGCTGTGTAAATGTTGGGCAATTTGCTGTGTGCTTGCCTGCTTTGATGTGTTGCCCTCCTCAGATTGTTGATTTCGTACTTTGTAGCGTACGGTTTCAATTTCACAATCAAATAATTTTGCGTATCAAAGAGCTTTAATACCATCGTAAGCTGAACACATGTCGTCTAATTTGAAAACACGTGATTGAGTGTCATGGTAACGAGGCTTTTACGTTTAGTTGTACGCATCGTATACTTTATTATATAAGTTATCGTTGAATTTAATCATTTAAATTAAATCTTAGGGTTATGAAGTGCGTATTACAAGCTCTAGGCCGTAGTTGTACCCGTTCCTATGACCCACAGAAACCAATTCGCGGGATAAAAGTCTAAAAATAGGATAAACATAGCCGAGTGGTTTCTGGCAGAGTAGAATTTGGACCATCTCATCACTTCCCATGCGGTTTTCTACAAGGCAACTAAGGGATAGGGCTGTTTAACATCAGATAGAAATATACAGCTCAGTCTTCGCCTCAGATGCATGGCTCGAGACAACAATAGTGCCCGGAAAATTGCAAAAGCTCACCCCCTATTACGTGGGACCGAAAACAAAGATTGGTGAAATGTGGGGGTTAATTCACATCTGCCTAACTCTTTGGGGATAAAGGTGTGATTATATGTGTGTATGTATGTAAAAGTCCAAATATGTTATTCCGAACTATAACATATCAGTGCCAATATTCATAAAGTCATTTTTGGGTAATAAATGTACATTCATCAATCCTTAAAATATTGACCTGGAAAGACCAAAAGCTTGTCCTGCTTTGTCTTTTACACTGACGGCACAGAAACTCTCAATGTTTGCAGGGTTGGCAGCGCGAGTGTGACTCTCTTGGTTTTGCACGCGTCCGTAGGCCACGGTGACCACTTTCTATCAGGTGGGCCGTGTGCTTGTCTGCCACCTAAGTGGTATAAAAAAAAACAATCTTCTATTCTGATGAAACATATTCACATAATTCGTAGGGACCAATAGTTGCGCCACTTCTGGCTTCAACTGTAAATGTAAACCATCCAAGGATCTACTAAAACATAATGTACCTACACGAAATTTCATCTTATGTACGCTGCTATTATTGCTAACACAGGCGCCATTTTCTAACAAGTTGCTCATGATCCCTGTTTGTTTAGGACTACGTACGAAAGAGAGGTCAAACTCTATCTTATTAACTACACACTCGTTTGAAATGTAATATGTTTCAGATCACAAACCAGAATACTAGCGGAATTAGTATTTTATAGCTCAAAAACTTCTGTTAATAAGGGGAACAAAGAAAACTACTTATATTCATACGCGCATAAAACATTACACTCGCTCAGGTAAAAATGTGTATACGAGTATGTATGATTATTCTAATAATAGAACCCATGGTAAAGAATCCTGGCATTTCCAGATATCCAGCCAGTATCTTTGCATGTGATTTCTGCCTACACTATAAAGAAAGAGTCGTGACTATATCTACAACCTATATACCAAGCTCTGTTTATTTCGGGTCTAGATGACGCTGTATAATATGTCCTTCAATGTCATGTCTGCTTTAAAAATAATAAATAACGTTTATTGAATTAATTTGGCAATACCCTTGATCATTCATTGTGACCGGGTACGGTATCGTACATGCAGGCAACATATACAGGCGTAACAAACGTAATATGATTGCATTGATTGACTGATATTGGCCATGAATATATTATGTCACACCAAACGTATTGTTAACTAAATAGAAGGCCAATTGGTTTGATCAAGAATTTGAAGGAGAACAATTTTATCTTATCTGAATCCTACTTCTGCTTTTCATATTATAAATGTGATAATAATTTGTGTAGATGTTTACTAGTTTATAATACAATCAGGCTTAAACAGCTGCACGGTTCTAGTTGAAATTTGTTATAGGAATAGATTATGGTCTGGAATATTACATAGGCTGCTTTTATTCCTACAATAAGATCTCATGGTCTGCGGGAAAAAGGTGAAAATGAAAATTCCGCATTATTGGGAACACCCTCGAGCCTTTGCACATGAGTATAGATGTTGCTTCCTTTGCTATATTTTACCGTCTCTACCATGCTGAGTGTTCTGATTAGCTCTTCCAACTAATCCCACCCTCTCCTTTCCTACACAGGACAACATGTGCAGGGCTTAGATGTCACCCTCACACTGTGCAGAATATACGAAAAGAACCAAGCGGTTCGAAGACTCTTTTTTTGCCGCACCAACAATACCTGGAATTCATTACCAGCTCACGTGTTTCCTTCTTCCTACAGTCCCGAGTCCTTTAAGCTGGGCGTGAAAAAGCTGTGTCTTATGTGGCCGCCAAACTGAGTGCCACCATTGTAACATTTCTTATTATCTTTTATCGTGATCCTCTTACCTGAGGCTTTGCCTTTACTTTACCATCAGGCGAAGTGAAGTCAAGTTGGTGTGTCCTCGAGATAAGAAATCACGTGGGTGGAGCCGTGGGGAACAGTTAAAATCAAATAAAGTGGCAAAACCCGTGTTTATGTGTAATATTATTAATATGAAGAAAGACTGCAGAACATAATGAAAATTCGAAGAAATATTCAATGTAACATTGAATGTTTTTTCGAATTTCATTTCCTTATTGACCAAATATTAGATATTTCCACTTTGCATGGAGCGCGCTCTTGGTAATTTCTTCATAAATGAATCTTAATATAAGTGGAGACAAAGGAACTTCTCTGCAGAAGTTAATATAACGGTCCGGCAAACAAAATGTATACAAATTAAAAAAATATTGATATAGTTATAATGCTTATGAATACCTACCTCATTTCTGAGATTAGACATTTAAGCCTCCCACACACACCCGCGTTATTATCGGTCGATAATATTATACTCGTTATTGAGATCGGTGATTAGTAGTACATTGTGTATTAGGACAACGGCTACTACGATACAGTGCTGTGATAATGACGGATTACGCAGTTCTGTCTAAGGAATAGAGACGCAATGACGCGTCCGATATTTTCAACCGATACTAACTCGCACTGAGTAAAATTATATTGATGTAACTGATAAAAAAAACTTATCACCTTCTATAATACACACCTCAACAAAGTCTAGGGAACAAGGACATTTCTAGTTTTTATTTAAAAACCCTTTCTTGTAATAGTGAGTGTTTTATATCAATAGAAGGGTATTTTCATACCGTTTTTAATTTTAATTTTAATAAAAACTTTCTCACACCAAAATTTTTTTTTTTTAAGAAAGAATTGAATAGTGCCAATATTGAGTATTACAACCTTCTATGATTAGGCACAAAAATAACTAGGTAGTAAGAATTACAGTAATTAACCGTACTTTAAACGTTTTTAATAATCTGTAGGACCTCCTAAAGCATTAGCAACAGCTCGACAACGGCGTGGCATACTTAGTATGAGATTGTCAATCATCGTCTGTGGAATATGGCTCCATACACTGCGAAGGTATAAAAAAAGTTGTTCTTCAGTGTTCATATTTTCCAAAGATTCACTGAAAGCTCTTCTCCCAAGCAAATCCCAGGCATGCTCTATGGGATTGAGGTCTGCAAACTGAGCAGGCCATTCCAACGTCGTAATATTGTGCTCGCTTAACGCATTGAACACTACCCTCGCGGTGTGTGACCGTGCATTATCTTGCATGAACATAAAATCTTGACCGAACTGCTGTCGATCAGGGATTACCATGGGGTGTATAACCTCCTGAATGTGTTGGTTTGCATTCAAATTGCCCCGTATCCAAACGAGGTCGGTCCTTCCACCAAGGCGAATTCCAGCCCATACCATGATTGTTCCACCTAGGTAAGGATGAACTTCTTACGTATTCTTGAGACGACTCAGACGTCCAGGAACTCGCCATATACGCACTCTTCTCGAATCAGGATGAAAACCGAAGCGAGATTCGTCGCAAAACAAAACCCGTGCCCATTGATGGTCGGTCCACTGTAAATGTGCGTTAGCCCACAATAAGCGACGACCTCGATTTCCACGTCGAAGAGCTGGAACCCTAAGCGGTCTGCGAGCATGAAGATTGGCTTCGTGTAGTCTTCTCCTGACAGTTTGATCGCTAATAACCACTTGATGCTGAGACTGGAGGCCTGCGACCAACTGACGAGCAGTAATCGTGGGTTGCCGCCTTGCGGAATTTTGCAAGAAACGATCTTGTCGCGGGGTAGTAACCCTATTTCGTCCCCTGTGACGTTCGGCAACATCCCCTGTAGACCTGTAGTGTGCCCATAATCTGCAAATTACGCTTGGTTGGGTGTTGACAGCATCCGCTACGTCGCGTTGAGTTCGTCCAGCTTGCAGCATACCAACAGCCCTTAACATCTCTTCGCGACTTAAATGACGACGTGACATGATGACTACAGTCACAAAAATGCACAAACCATACGTAAAAGACGTATTATTGATAATAAACGTTATTTACAATCAAAGAAAATATTTTTTATTTTGCCTCAGAGAAACTGCACAATCAAACACTTTTAAAAGTTTTCCCTCCATATTCGAAAATCATTACTTATTTAAATTTATTTTTAAATTTCGAACAACTCTGTAATCTACTTTATTCTATTTTTATTTATTTGCTGCCAGTTATTTGCAAAACAAGATTTACACGAAAAAAATAATTGGGATCATCTTGTTCCCTAGACTTTGTTGAGGTGTTTATATCAATAAGCCTATCGCAGTTCACTGCTGGACATAGACCTTTCCCAATATTGGGAGACTTTGGCCTACTGTTTCCACCCTGCCCAGAAGGGTTGGTACAGGGTTTTATTTCGAGTTTTCCTTCTCCCGCAGTGATATCATCTGCGTATTTTGACGTTAGTCGCCTCTTACGACACCCTTCGAATGAGTTGGGTGATTCTCCGTTACCACACAGATCGCCCATAGATATTATCTACCAACGATATTGTAATAAGCCCTTAACTATTCTCAGCTCCCTATTTTAGAGGTACAATAATATTTTCTGTAAGAATGGAACAAATTACATTATTTAATACTAGATAGTTGAAGTTGGGCTGGAATACAGACCTCTGAATAAAGAAATAAAAAAAACAAAACTACAAAACAAAAAATAAATATAAAACCGTTAATACTGTTGATTGACGGCGCTTTGTAATTTGCACTTTGTAATTTTCCACTATATTTTAGTTTTCACCTGACCGGTTCGCTTCACGGCTTTCTCCAAGGTTTATTGGCTATTATAAATATGACATTATCAATTTGATTATTATTTTAATTTAATTTAATGTTTATTTAATATTTTTTTAATTGACATTAATATCTAGTGCAATGAACTTTGTATAATATGTTAATTAATTATTTTAGAAACAAAATTGTTTTTACGGAAATAATGGGAAAAAAGTTGACGCTGGTATGCATACACAATACAAACCTTTGAGAATGCCGAATGAATGAATTTGGTAATGCATTGCTTACCATCGGGCAAAGCGAAGTCTAATTGACGTGTTCTATATTTACAAAAAAAGAAGCACAAAGTGTAGTTATTCAATAAATTTTAAACCGTCATAAAAAAATAAAACAGTTATGAAAAATATTTCTTTACTAATCAAAAACGAGTACAAACATAAAGGTTTTAATTAAATGAAAGGTTTCCCTTGTTACCAACTTTCCTTTGTAACTCCCTCCCTTTTTACGATTTACCAGTTGTTATGAAATATTTACCTCCACAGTATTCAGCTTTCCATTTTTTGTTGTTTAATGGTGCTACCGCCCACTACTGAGTAAAATTGATCCCGCACTTAATATTGAATGGTTTGGAGGTTTATATAAAATATTTGTATGGTAAATTTATAGTAAAGTAGTAAATATAAAAATGTAGATTTTTAAAGTAAAACCCGTACTAATTATGATTTTTAAGGAAAGTTATGTAAGTTTCAACCGCTAGCAAGAAGTCACTGTGCATCTGATGACGTGCATATTATTTTGTTGATTTAGCAAACCAGCTGTTAGAGCGTGATTGAATAGCAAATTTTAATATCCAAACATTCAAACTTCCAAACGGACAAACGCCAAACGGCCAACTACGAAACGGCCAAACGGGCAAACATCCAAACATGTAAACATTTTCATAAACTTGGTTGGATTAATATTGCTAGATATTAATATTGGTAGTTGTCTTTACCGGGAAGATCAAGAAAGTATTGCTATCAAAAAGTTTAAAATATTAATAGACATTTTAAACTTATTGTAAATTGAATAATTTGTAGGTTACTATACAACAAACTATATGGCTAGACTGAAAAACTAATTCAATAACCCTGAACCCAAGCTAAAGATCAAGCGGTCGTCGTACGTCGCCAGACTGCATCGTGAAAGATATATTATCGTAAATACTACATACGTATGTACAATCGACAAAAGAGATACGTATACACTTTTACACACAACGTTATATGAAAAAGTGTATAAATCGATTAAGATTTTTTGTATATACCACTTGGTTGGCAAACAAGCACGTGGCCCACCTAATGGAAATGCCAACCCTGTAATCACAAGAGTTTCTGTGCCGTCAGTGTAAAAGATAAAGCCGGACTAGCTTTTGATCTTCCCACTGATAGCACAATAACTAGTCATAGAGCTCTGGCTACTCTACTCACCGCCGGGATCACAACACGTAGTTATTATGAGCTTGGTATTCTGTAAGGCGGAGGTACTTCCCCAGTCGAACTGCTCAATTGGACGGAAATACCGTCGGTCCTACCTCCGTCGTTTTACAGTATCTGTGGTGTGGAGGTAGTGAATGCGGCCGCTACGCACGAGGCACAGGTTCGATTCCTGCTCAGTACAAGTATATATATGCATATGCATATGTCAGAAGGCACGTTATGCCGTCGGTGCCGGTTGCCATACGAAAATCTATGACTGATGTTACAGGTACTTGGAGACCTAAAAAGTCTAACAACGGGTCTAACTGCAATGCTTTGATATCGTCTTTGGGTTGTGGAGTTCAGATGGCACTCGCATCACGGAAAATATCGAAGTTCAGCCAAATCCGCAGTAATACTGATGAAGAGAACCCAGACTCCGAGGTGAAACCTTCGGATGCATTTGGCATTAATACTAAAACGAAGAAGGAAAAAGCGAATAAGCTCAGGCGGTACTCGAAACCTTGAACATCTTTCCCTTAAAGGGGGCTATGGTGGGCCGACAGTGGGAACCATCTGCCGAAACTCGTACGAACTATCGAAACCACCGTCGCTCAAAGACGAATGAATAGGAAAATTTTAATAGCTTTAGGCATGGCTCAGTGGCTCAGTGATCAGAGCATTCCCCCTGTAAGGGAATGATCACGGGTTCGAGTTCTGTCCATGCTGATTCACTTTTTCCTTTTCTATTTGAATAGCTTTTAGTAGGAGTCATAAAATTTTATTCACAAGTGTATAAAGTATATACTTTTTCATATAAAGTTGTATGTAATGGCGTATACGTATCTAACAACAAACATATTTATTACGTAATTATAGAACGATTCGGGACTAGCTTAGCTAGCTTACGAGTATCAAGAGGTATGCGGGGAACATAGTTAAGACGTGACCACGGGTGCTGCAACGCATCCGAAACGTCGGCACAAATAGTAAGTTCCATGATTTAATCGCCAAAAGTTCCGAACTATTGTATAATTATGAATTCACACCACGATAGTTTAAAAATTATATTTACTACGTATACAGCCTCTGTGGCTTAGCGGCAGAATGTTCAAATGCTACCCAGGGGGTGGGACCGAGGGTTCGAACCCCGATCAGAGTAAATATTAGTATGCATGAATATGAATAGTTGCATCGACCTGGGTGTTTCTATGTATAATATGTATGTATTTACAAAAAAAACACTAGCTAGTTAAGCTAAGCCTTGTTTGGATCCAAATAACGCTGTGTAGAATGTCCTACAATATCTATTTATTTAGGTAATACTTTTCCAACAACGTTGTATGTAAAAGTGTGCACGTATCTCCTTTGTCGTCTGTACATACACGGGGATATGAGTGTCGCACCGCTATTGAATAACCACTTTAAAATGATAATATTACTGTTGTGATAAATTGAACAAACGATTTTGATTGGCTTCCGGATACGTGCGCTCTCGATGTAACTGTTTCATGTTTATGAATCAGAAACTATCCTGTATAATATGTTGTGTTTTAAATTCTACAAAACATGTCAACCTAAAAATATAAGTAGTAAATTTTTGTCGTATATCAATTTAAAGTAAATTTAAATAGAAAGATAATCTAGTTCTAATATAGTTCTCTGAGTTTCTTGTTGGTATATTCTCATTAGAACTAATCAACTGAACCAGCAAAAGAATCATTTTCCAATGGTTTATTTTCACATTATTCAATATTTTTATATTATTTCTTGACATCATTGTAAAATTTTGACGTTCATATGTTCTCTTTATGCGCCTAAACTGAATAAATGAAATTGTTCCTTTGATAATATATAATTGTATTGTATATGTATAATACGTACAATAAATAATTAATAATTTAAAAGTATATGTGTACAATATATAGGTACAATATCTGTTTATGAATTAGAAATATTTTAACGCACCTCTACCGCGGTTTATTTTATTTTACATTGATCCTGACGTTTCAGTTGCTTTTCAGCGACCATGGCCTGACAGGGAGACACAAGACACAATACATTCCCAAAAACTTCCGACAGTAATAAATACAATTACATCAAGATTTCCTTTGGTCTTGTACCAATTTTTGATATCAATTGTCGTACTGGCTTGTGTTTTTGCCAAAGTTCGGAGATTTTAATCATTTAGTTAGTCAATAATAAAAATAATGATTGGATCTTATTATTATCAGAAGATCTTCATATAATATCTAATTCTTGGCAAGGAAAACATTGGAAATAAAATAACTTAATGTAAATCATAACCTTATTGTTCTCAGCTCACTAAATCCAATCTGTTTCAGCTCATTGACTGACAATGGAAACCGTATATTTTTAAGGCTACGCGTCCAAGTTTTTATATATTTTGCTAAAAGAAACTAAAATAAAACAATATACGTAAATAAAATACTCGAGTCACGGACTGACTTCTTTATTTTATTTCTGTGGATATTTGATAGATCTGAGAATTAATTGTAGGGTGTTTCACAGCCTTATGTGTAACCCACCCCAATATCAGGCATTCGTCACTCAACCATCCTACGGTGATATATACCCAGAGTGCGCCACAACTCTGAGTTGCTGGCGCAGTCGGGACCGACACGTGATTGCGAGCACACGTCTAAGGTGTAACGCGATATTTCCAAGCCTTATTGTGGTCGGTCTTGTGAAATTAGTACGTACACTGCACTGCACCGTTTGTATGTTTGATTGTTTGTATAGTAAAATATGATATATAATATAAAAGAAAAATATGAATTCAAAATAATTATTACAATTCTTTGTACGATTCAAAATATTTGGAATACTGAAATTAAATTAAAGGTACCTAGGTACTTTAGAGGAGGTAAAAATTCTTCAAATACTTCATAAAAATCAATCTATAAATACATTACTACATCGTAAAATCTATACTAATATAAAGAGTTTGTTTGTTTGGTTGAACGTGCTGATCTCAAGAACTAAATCTAACTTTTATGTTGAATAATCGGTTTATCGAGAAAGGCTATATATTATCACGCTACTAATCAAAGGAGCGGAGCAGTATTGTCAACTGCCAACAAATGTCAGAAATCCAGCAGATTCCCGTATATTACCTATTATAAAACTAAAGCAATCGGGCATATATTGCCTAAAGGTAATACGAAGCTTCAAAGTATGCCACGGACGAGGCCGGGGTGAGTCGGCTAGATAAACGTAAAGTTGAATTGTTTTATTTTAATTTTCTGATAAAGTGATAATGAACACCCGAGTTGGCAGCGTTGTATGCTCGGAACAAAGGGCGGTATTATGTATGTTGTAAGATGTAAGATCAAAGTGTAAGGTCTGTCCATATTACTATTATTTATTCTGTGCCAATATTGTTATTTTTGGACAAGAAAATGTATCTTACTTTTAATGAATTCGCATTTAAAAATACATAACTATAACCATTAATTGTCACTCTTCTATCACCAATTTTAATAATGCAAAACAAACATTGTCAGGTAAGTTGAGAATACTCTAAAGAATCAGTATCACAACGATACAACCTAATATATTAGGGTCATGTTGCCCCACAGATTGTGTACTTTTTATAACAAGGTTTATATATTTTTATAATTAACATGATGTAGTATTGCGGTGGTCTCAATTAGAGATAACGACTGGCCTCGAGCGGCTTATTATAATTATTTTTCTCCCTTATCTTGGATTTATCCTCCTTTTTATAAGGAAATTACCCGGTCCTTCGGCAGGCTTACGTGGCGAAATGGGTTCAATGAGCACAGGCCCTTGGAGAATTTTAATGTAATATGAGTAGAGGTATCTACTTCTGGTAAGACCACGCCTGCTTTATAACTAATTAAATCTAATATTTTCGTTAATGCATACCCACAGGGAGATTGTGAGACACGCTGTTATCATACGCGTGGATTATAAAGAAAATACGCAAAACACTGTGTCGATATACAAGTGATTTTGTTACCATAACTTCTCTGGCACGCTTCTTGCTCGTCTCGAACACCTGTTTGCACGTCAATTCTGGCTCACCTGCTAGCTAAATAGAAGAGGCAGTTATAACGAAATTTCCTATATCAGAATTTGAGGAAGTACCTCCGCCCTAAAGAATATCGCCGCCATAATAACTTCGTATTGTGTTCCCAGCGGTGAGTACGATAGCCAGAGCTCACTGGAGAGTCTTTGCTGTCAGTGGCAAGACTTAACGCTTGCCCTGCTTTGTCTTCCACACTGACGGCACAGAAACTCTGTGCTTATAGGGTCGGCAGCGCGAGGGTGGCTCCTCTGGTGTTTCACACGTCGATAGGGCACTTTAATCACTTTCCATCAAGTGGGCCGTGTGCATGTCTGCCACCTAAGTGGTATAATAAAAAAAAAATAATTAGCTTGTGTTATGGAATCTAGAATGCGAATAAACATACATAGATACTTTTTTTTAAAATACATACGTATTATACATTGAAACATCCAGGCCAATCATAGGCAAAATCATCTCTCGCGCGGTCCGAATTATTGGGAACCTTGAGGTCACGAAAACCCTCGAGCCTTTGCAGATGCATAGAGATATTGCTTACTTGGCTGTATTTTACCGTCTCTACCATGGTGGTACCAGGCCGCCAAGCTGAGTGCCACCATTGTAACACTTAGTGTCTGTTATGGTGACCCTCTTTCCTCAGATTTTGCCTTTAGCTTACCATCAGGCGAGGTGAGGTCAAGTTGGCGTGTCCTATATAAAAAATATAAATATACATATTCGTGTATACATATGCGTAGCAGTCGCGTAGCAGTCGTGTTCAATACCCCTTGGGCGGCCGGCGCCTTCTTTTGCGAGCAAGTAATGCTCGTGAAGAAGGAGGCGGGGCGGGAGCGGCAGCGGGAGCGACGAAGGATCGCAAGCCAAGCTGCCCGCGTACGAAGGCAACTTGGGCGTCGGAGGTCGACGAACGACCTCCGCCCTCCATGAGCGCCCGCCCTGGGGTGACAGGTGGAGCCACCTGTCACCCTGGCAGAAGCAGGCCGCGGCGGTGGCGCGCCTTGCGCGCCTCCCCGTTTCCGGGGTCGAGTTGGGGACTCTGTAGTCCCCACACCCGAGACGAGGGCCAGATCGTGAGGGATGGCCCTGGGTCGGCCGGGGTGTGAGGGATATGCCTTTCAACCTCACCTTCGGCAACCAAAACGACCCACAGGCGGCGTGCGTTTTAGTCGGTTCGAGTCCGACATAACCTCCTCCACCGGCTCCGGTGGGCGGTATCCGTGGGGACTTTGCGCACGTAAAAAAAAAAACTACCTCTTCGTCACTGTTATGTTGTATTTCGGATTTATCCTTCCTTTTGTTTATTGATTTTTCAATATTTACATCACAGTATTGATTTTATACACAGTAGGAATGAAAACTAAGGTATATTGGTGACAGTCAACAAATAAGAAACTTATCAATAGGATAAAGTAGCAGAAAAAACACAGATAAGGATGCAAATGTTTAAATTAAAGAATTTTTATCGCATTTTCGGAAACGCATGCGAATAAGTCGTCAGTAATAGTTGTCACCTTTACGATCGAGAGGTCCCGGGTTCGAGTCCTGGCTATTACACTACCGACGTGAACCCACTCCTAGCACAAGCAATTTAGCTTAGTTGGAGGGGTTAAAGGGAGTATTAGTAATATCATTTGCTAATATCCTTATTTTTAATTAGAATTTCCGTAACACCCTTATACAAATATAGTTCTAGAAAACTAAAAAGTATGCTCATTTATCTAGTACAAACGGACCATAATTTCGTTAGAATTATGGTTCCCAGTAATAATCTGGGTCGTCGTTTCTAGGCTTGACGCCTTCAATTTAATCAAGTAGAAAGCAATTAAAGTGATCTAATAGCGATACTCTCGATAATTAGGCGCCCGCAGTGTTTACACGGCTCCTCCCTAATATTAGATACATCGGGATGCTCAATTTCTGCTTAATAACAAAGAAAAACACAATTTTAATCTACAACCTTTTAATTTGTAGTGTACGAACAAATTTTTCTGGCTTTATTGAAATGCAATGTAAAGGGAATCTTTTGTCCGCACTTAGCCTCCTTTTTTGGGCCATTATGCGTTTACTGGCTAGAGTAGCCAGCCTAGCTCCACCCAGAAACGCAGAAGCTTACTGGGGGCATCTCAGGCTTCCTGAAGCGACCTCACTATACCGAGTATTTGTGATCGTTGATGGGCTCCTGCCTCGCATTCCAGTATTACGTGGACAGCCGTTTCCTCGGCAACAAAACACCCCCTGCAAAGGGGAATGTCCGTAACACCGATGGTGTGTAGGTGCTTGTAGAGGAACAGTGGCCCGTTATTGTTCTTAGACTTGTTCTGTCTACAATATTTTTCACGTAGCATGGGTACGGTGACGTTTGGGATTTGAAGTTACTAGAGATGTAGTCAAGATAAAATCGCATGAAATAAAATCGATTATATATCTTATCGAGATCATTTATTAATGAAGAAGAAATCGATTCTATTAACTAATAATTTTGAAGAAAAAAAGTAAAACAAAATTGATAACCTGTTTAATTATTTATTAAAAATCAAACATGTTCATCATCTTCATCATCATCATCATCATCATCATCGTCATCTGACTCGTCGACGTGAATAATTATTTGGGAATCAATTATGCAGTCTATTCTAATGTCTCGCTCCCAGTCATGTAAGATTAGATTTTTGGTTTTCTCCACTACTTTCTTCCAGTCATCGCCAGTGACATTTTTGCATCCCTCTTTCAATAACCCCATCATTTTTGTGGCTGTAAAAGGCGGAGCTGTATTTTTTCGTGCAGCGTATCCTGAAACAAGATAAAAAACAAATGATTGGCATTCAGCCAAGTTTCATCCAGGAAGACGACATTGCTCCAATCGGTAATCGCTTTAGCCTTTTTCAAAAAGGTAACCCGCGCAATTGCTATATCGCCCCTCTCCATGACAATTTTTCTTTTGTTTACTTTTTTGAATTGGAAACCAATGTCCTTCAATACGCGCCACAAGGATGTAGGACTTCCAGTAAACAAATCAGCATCTTTTAAAGACTTGACCAGCTTTAGAAGCGTCGGTAATTCTTTATTCTGGTAATAGTTATAAATGTGGCTCCGTATAGCATCGGCCGCAAAACTGTCTACATCTGTTACAGATGCCTTTTTGGTTCGCTTTTTATTAGGGGTGGACAACTTATTTTCTTCTGTATCGTGAGCACCATATTATTCTCGAGTGATTCGAGAAACCGTGTTCCGCCCAATGTCTAACGCATCTGCCACTCGATCCAAAACGTTGTACACAGGCAATAGCGTTCCGCCATTCTCACGTTCCCGCTCAAAGTAATCCCGCAATCGAACTACAAATTCACGGGCTTGACTACCAAGCACAGTCTTTTTCGTTCTTTTTGGCATTTTGCCAAAAAAAACAACAAAACAAAAGTCAATAACAAAAAACGGTAACGAAAACAACAAAGCACAACGATAGTCAATAACAAAAACAAGTAACAAAAACACCACGCAAGCTCAAAACAAAGAAAACAGACCGCATACAAGGCAGACGCACTCGTACTGAGTTGATATAACAAGATGGCTGCCAGCTCATGCTTAAGCAGTGTTGCTATATTATAATAAAGCTCCACAAAGACAAAAATGCTTTGTTTAAAGTTTATTATTACATAATTATATTTTATAATCGTATTTTAGTTAAAAATACAACTAACGATTTATGATACTTTATTCGACAATTTATCGATTATAACGATTTTACTATGTCAATCTCTAACGCAACCTGTTCTGATTCACGCATCAAGAATTATGTATTTGGAATGTTTATATTTAAAGTTTTGAATTGGAAACCAATGTCCTTCAATACGCGCCACAAGGATGTAGGACTTCCAGTAAACAAATCAGCATCTTTTAAAGACTTGACCAGCTTTAGAAGCGTCGGTAATTCTTTATTCTGGTAATAGTTATAAATGTGGCTCCGTATAGCATCGGCCGCAAAACTGTCTACATCTGTTACAGATGCCTTTTTGGTTCGCTTTTTATTAGGGGTGGACAACTTATTTTCTTCTGTATCGTGAGCACCATATTATTCTCGAGTGATTCGAGAAACCGTGTTCCGCCCAATGTCTAACGCATCTGCCACTCGATCCAAAACGTTGTACACAGGCAATAGCGTTCCGCCATTCTCACGTTCCCGCTCAAAGTAATCCCGCAATCGAACTACAAATTCACGGGCTTGACTACCAAGCACAGTCTTTTTCGTTCTTTTTGGCATTTTGCCAAAAAAAACAACAAAACAAAAGTCAATAACAAAAAACGGTAACGAAAACAACAAAGCACAACGATAGTCAATAACAAAAACAAGTAACAAAAACACCACGCAAGCTCAAAACAAAGAAAACAGACCGCATACAAGGCAGACGCACTCGTACTGAGTTGATATAACAAGATGGCTGCCAGCTCATGCTTAAGCAGTGTTGCTATATTATAATAAAGCTCCACAAAGACAAAAATGCTTTGTTTAAAGTTTATTATTACATAATTATATTTTATAATCGTATTTTAGTTAAAAATACAACTAACGATTTATGATACTTTATTCGACAATTTATCGATTATAACGATTTTACTATGTCAATCTCTAACGCAACCTGTTCCGATTCACGCATCAAGAATTATGTATTTGGAATGTTTATATTTAAAGTTTAAATAATTACGGAGAAATAAAAATAGTTTTAAGTTAAAAATGCAAACTGAAACAGTTTTCTTTTTATCTTCGTATTAAGTGTTGTTTCCTGTATTCCGCGTTAGGTAAATTGTTTCGAAATGAATCATGCATGAAATGGAATTAGTCAAATGTCACCGTACCCATGCTACGTGAAAAATATTATAGTTATAGGAGACGTTTCGTGAGTCGTTTGTTTACTGATGGCATAGTCAGTTTTGACTGACAGTCGGTGGTTTAGCTTTGTTAATATACTAGTGCATAAGATAATTTTATATTATATATTGAAATAAATCAATTAAAACAATTAGCAGGTTCATCATTGTTATCATCATGGATATATACACACATCAACAAAGTCTAGGGAACAAGGACATTTCTAGTTTTTATTTAAAAACCCTTTCTTGTAATAGTGAGTGTTTTATATCAATAGAAGGGTATTTTTGTACCGTTTTTAATTTTAATTTTAACAAAAACATTTACATACCAAATTTTTTTTTTTTTAAGAAAGAATTGAATAGTGCCAATATTGAGTATTACAACCTTCTATGATTAGGCACAAAAATAACGAGGTAGTCAGAAATACAGTAATTAACCGTACTTTAAACGTTTTTAATAATCTGTAGGACCTCCTAAAGCATTAGCAACAGCTCGATAACGGCGTGGCATACTTAGTATGAGATTGTCAATCATCGTCTGTGGAATATGGCTCCATACACTGCGAAGTTGTAAAAAAAGTTGTTCTTCAGTGTTCAGATTTTCCAAAGAATCACTGAAAGCTCTTCTCCCAAGCAAATCCCAGGCATGCTCTATGGGATTGAGGTCGGCAGACTGAGCAGGCCATTCTAACGTCGTCATATTGTGCTCGCTTAACGCATTGACCACTACCCTCGCGGTGTGTGACCGTGCATTATCTTGCATGAACATAAAATCTTGACCGAACTGCTGTCGATGAGGGATTACCATGGGGTGTATAACCTCCTGAATGTATTGGTTTGCATTCAAATTGCCCCGTATCCAAACGAGGTCGGTCCTTCCACCAAGGTGAATTCCAGCCCATACCATGATTGTTCCACCTTGGTAAGGATGAACTTCTTGCGGATTCTGGAGACGACTCCGACGTCCAGGAACTCGCCATATACGCACTCTTCTCGAATCAGGATGAAAACCGAAGCAAGATTCGTCGGAAAACAGAACCCGTGCCCATTGATGGTCGGTCCACTGTAAATGTGCGTTAGCCCACAATAAGCGACGACCTCGATTTCCACGTCGAAGAGCTGGAACCCTAAGCGGTCTGCGAGCATAAAGATTGGCTTCGTGTAGTCTTCTTCTGACAGTTTGATCGCTAATAACCACTTGATGCTGAGACTGGAGGCCTGCGACCAACTGACGAGCAGTAATCGTGGGTTGCCGCCTTGCGGAATTTTGCAAGAAACGATCTTGTCGCGGGGTAGTAACCCTATTTCGTCCCCTGTGACGTTCGGCAACATCCCCTGTAGACCTGTAGCGTGCCCATAATCTGCAAATTACGCTTGGTTGGGTGTTGACAGCATCCGCTACGTCACGTTGAGTTCGTCCAGCTTGCAGCATACCAACAGCCCTTAACATCTCTTCGCGACTTAAATGACGACTACAGTCACAAAAATGCACAAACCATACGTAAAAGACGTATTATTGATAATAAACGTTATTTACAATCAAAAAAAATAATTTTTATTTTGCCTCAGAGAAACTGCACAATCAAACTCTTTTAAAAGTTTTCCCTCCATATTCGAAAATCATTACTTATTTAAATTTATTTTTAAATTTCGAACAACTCTGTAATCATTACTACTAAAAACTTTATTCTATTTTTATTTATTTGCTGCCAGTTATTTGCAAAACAAGATTTACACGAAAAAAAATAATTGGGGTCATCTTGTTCCCTAGACTTTGTTGAGGTGTTTATTTTCCTGATTGCGTCCGTGTCCGGGGTGAGCTCGAAGCTCAGGGTTCACATTCCGACTTTTCTTTCTCAACTTCACACGGTTTTAGACGTCCATGGTGATGAGATCATTGCCACGCATTTCACTCTCTACGACATGTACCTAGGATTGATTCTTATTTGGAAAGCTATGTTTTGATTGACAAACACCAAGGTATTTATACTGTTGATTGATGGCACTTGGATGCCGTAAGGTGAAACCGGTCAGGTCTAAAATACCTATATTAAAAATAATGTGCAAAAGTACAAAGGTCAAGGTAAATACCAAGGTCTGACATACAAATAAATATCTTGGTTTTAAATTACGAAAAGATTACTTTATTCGTGGACAATTTTGTAAGGCCAATGTTGGTCTGTTTAAAACCGCTCCAAATACAACATTTTAAAGGTTACCTACAAAATCGTCTAAGCCTTAGACTCTAAGATATACACAATACTCTTTGAACCACTGAAATTGCACAGAGTTTTAGCATATTAATGAGATCTTTAGTTGAAACTTGTTTCCTTTACTAACTTCGATCTAAACAATTGACTTTGCCAAGAACTCTGAGCAAAGAAAGCCCTTATAGCTTTTCAATTTGTTAAAGACTAGCGTTATATTACTTATGAAGTAATTATAGACGGTTTTAATTAGCTGGAAACAATGGCCCCATTGGTTCCGTAGCCCTAAATACGACCGCCGTCGCTCCAACACGATATTTGATATTTGTTTATCAGATTTAACAATTAGTATAACTAAACTTGTCTGACATAAATCTGATACATAACAGTGAGATCTCTAATTAAAATCTGACTAGTGGTGGGATATCTTTTATATAATATTTGGTATTGGTTCTCGGCGGAGTACAATATTCTTCCCGGGGGTTCTCACGCTCTCCACCTTGCTCGCGGCGATGGTCCGCTGCGCGGATGCGTGGGCGACCGGCGCCTTCTTCTGCGAGCAAATAATGCTCGTGAAGGAGGAGGCGGGGCGGGAGCGGCTGCGGGAGCGGCAGCGGGAGCGGCAGCGGGAGCGGCAGCGGGAGCGGCAGCGGGAGCGGCAGCGGGAGCGACGAAGGAGCGCAAGCCAAGCTGACCGCGTACGAAGGCAACTCGGGCGTCAGAGGTCGATGAACAACCTCCGCGCCCCATAAGCGCAGGCCTGGGGGTGACAGGAACAGGACAGGAGTTGAAAGGAAAAGCAATTGAGGGCATGAAGTAAAGTGTTAGCATGTATGCCCGTGGCAAGTGGAAAACTGTTGTCTCTGCCTACCCCACTAAGAAAAAGGCGTGACTGTATGTATGAACGTATGTACTATCGAATGTAATATATTTTTGCGTATGCGTGTTAACCAACGAAACCTTGACATGGCCTTGGGCAATCATTCGAAGTACACTGCTGAGATATAACACTGTTCACTTATTTATACTGTGACTGGACGAAAATTGGGTACCTAAATATTTACTATACAGATATGTTAGATAAATATTGACATCAACTCATCATCATCATTCGAGGGCCAATCGTCTGCCTCGTTAGTTAAATATTGACTCTAAATAAATAACACCATATTTTGTTGTATATTCTTATGTCCGATCTAGACGTTGACGAACATAGTGGCGAACGCGTTGGCCAACACATCCTCCCGACACCCTACCACATATCAAGTAGGAAGTACTTCTACCCTACAGAATACCACGGCTATAATAACCTCGTGTTGTGTTCCCGGCGGTGAGCAGGGTCGCCAGAGCTCACTAGAGAGTTTTTGTGCTATCAGTGGGAAGACCAAAGGCTGCTCCTGATTTTGTTCTTACAGGTTCGGCAGCACTGGTGTGACTCCCCTGGTGTTACACTCGTTCATAGGTCACGGTAACCACTTTTCATCAGGTGAGCCGTGTGCTCGTCTGCCACCTAAGTTGTATTAAAAAAATATCAAGAACGGCACACGCCGCCACTAAAAATTGTAGACCAACGCGTTCGCCACTGTTTGCACTAACGTGTAGAGCGGACATTACGTCTGTGTATACCACCGCATAACGCCACAGACTTCTTAAATACATCGTACAATATTGGCATACTGAATAACATGTTGTTGTATTTTTATTGTCTAGGTAAATACATTTCAAACCCCGTCGATGGTGTTCAAGTGGAGTTTGATGACCTTAACCCTTTCAAATCTAAATTGAAAAGGTTAAGGAGATTACATTTATTGAGAGGCGGTAAGTATATATACCGTTTTGGGGGACAATCTATTATTTCATAAGATGTACACGTGAGCCTTCGCATATCCAGTTCTGGCTTTACCCAAGTGACCTCAGCCAAGTTGTCGTAATTCACACCGGGAGCGATAGATGACCGAGGCGGAGTCAACTGCTGTGGAATTTGTTCCATCACCCGTGTTGGGAATAGGCAAACAACAACTCCTCAACAAGTTGAGCAACTCTTACTGTAACATCTTCTACCTTATACCTTATTCTTCGAATAAACTCTGAGTTCCCTTAAATAGTCTGAATAGGCGGGCTCAGGTGAACTCAAGCGGATTTTTTTTGTACGTGCTAAATTATCGCCACGGTTACCTCCCCGCCGGAGCTGGTGGGAGAGGTTATGTCGGACTCGAACCGACTAAAACGCATGGCACCTGTGGGTCATTGTTGGTTGCCGATGGTGAGGTTGACTGGCATATCCCTCGCACCCTCAAGCGTACCCTGGCTTCTGAGGTGTAGATCTCAGATACAATTGAGATGCAACGTCTTTGTGATGATGATGATGAGACTAATTTAACCATTAACTATTTTCGTGAAATAAAAATAAGAGCTAGATTAATAGTTAGTAGCAGTTACTTAACTAATATTCATCAATAATTCATTAATTACGATCGAACCAAGACTAATAAAGCTTAAGAGACGTTTATGAGTCAGCTGAAACCTAATTAATCTTATGAACGAACAAGATAAGAAATGCTCATTATAAATAATTACATTGCACGCTGAAGGGGTGTGTAGTAATTAAATGAAGAGGACTTTACCAGTAATTACCATTCTTAGTACCTAATCTTTTGAGATGTCAAACCGCTTAACGACACTTCCATAACACTCGTTAAGTACCGTGATAATTTCTTAGACCATCCGTTGCCTCCTGCGTGTGTACGCAACCGGGGTCTGTTTCGTGCTATTAATGTGGTGCATAAATAGGCTTCTTCGTGATACGTCGTAGGCCGCCCTCACTATTGATCTTACGTTTTTTTATACTACTTAGGTGGCAGACAAGCATACGGTCCACCTAATGGAAAGTGGTTACCGTGGTTTATAAACGTGTGCAGCACCAGGAACATCACACACATGATGCTGACCCTGTAAGAATAGAGTTTCTGTGCCGTCAGTGCAGAAGACAAAATAGGACAAGTCTTTGGTATACAATGAGCGCTGGCTACCCTACTAACCGCCGGGAACACCACAAGAGGTTATAATAGTCGCGGTATTCTGTAGGTACTTCCCCAGGCAGACTGCTCAATTAGGGCGGGAATACTGTTGTTTCGTACCTCTGTAGTAAAATTTAAGCTAATCTAAGAGTAAAATTGTGAGTGTATACAGATAATACAACTTTTGAAGATAATAGTCGTGAGTGTACCTATATACCAAACTCAGACAAGTATAAACTAGCTAAGTACGAGCGAGAAAATGCACAATTCTATAGGTGGTTTCATTTCGGTGTAGTTAAGTTTACGACATAGCCTTCGGAGATGGAAACAGCCTCTGAAATATTAAATACAACCCTTCCATCTCATATTTCTGCAGGAGATTTATCAAAGGTTAGGAGCGTACATAAATAACTCAGATGAACTCAGACAAAGGGAATTATATAAGCGAACCATTGCAAATACCTTATAGCTATTTATTCAAATACTGCCAAATATGTTTTGTTGGGGGTATCTATGTCAAGAGATCCTAAAACGTAAGTTTAATTTATCTTTTTATTTAATTAGCTTTATAGTAGTATATAGTAGGCGAATTGTGGGTGCTAGCACCTCTGCCTACCCCTTCGGGGATATAGGTTGAGTTTATGTTATGTTATGTTTATAGTAGTTCCAGCTATCAGATTGACTGCAATTTGATAACATCTGTCTATGATTTTATAAAGTTACCGGTGAATTTGGTGGAAATTAAAAAGCCGGTCACATGCGAGTCAGACTTGCGCACCGAGGGTTCCGTAACTTAAGCTACATAAACTGTAATATATTTTGAATGCGTTGACTTAAATGTTTGATATTTGCATAGTTTCAAAACGTTATAAACCTGAGTATGTGGTATGAATTTCAACTTGACACCTTCACACATTCCTGAGAAAATGGTCTTGATAGACAGACAGACAAACGAGCAGAGAGATAACGAAGTAATCTTATTAGGATACCGTTTTTTCTTTTTCCTTTTGAGGTACAGACCCTTAAAAAGGTCAACAAATTTAGGCATGGCCAACCAAAAACGATAAAAGGACTCATCAACCAAAGAAACAATATTAATTAACGCGTCACACTCTCTAATTCACAACCTCAAGTACAACATGATTAGATGTTATTTACCTGGAGATTCAGGTCTATTGGCTCTTCATACCGAGTGTTACTTGTACCTATTCATCATTATTCTACTTACACTTTGAGGCTTTTTTTAAGTTCTACCTAGGTTTTTTTCTTGAGTTGACTTGACTTATATTGGCTTTTAAGGAGCAATTGTGGTCCGCCTCCCTAATGCCGAGAAAAATACATGTGCCATATCTTATCTATTATTCAGTAAATATACTTAGGTGCCTCTTAGCTGGTGAGATTGGTCGAATGGAACAGATATTGGCTTAGATTCGAAGATCTTGGTGAAGCTCCATATATATAAGTTAAACCTGCTAACCTCCCGTACCGGTGCACAATATAGGTATTTAAACTATCATGGTCACTCACATCAGTATAATGAAAGATGGTAAATATCCCGTTTATTCTGATACTGCTGCTAACCTCCACCTAAATAGCCAAGTTAATAACCAATGGAAAGGTTTATTTTCTTCAAGACGTCTTTTAAAACCCTTTATTACATGCATTGATAAATTATGTAAAATTTCATCATAACGTTACGATGAACTTGGCTGAAACATCGGCTTTAAATAATTTAAAGGCAATCGAGCTTCGAGGCTTCGAGGATCGGCTTTGAGGATGCCGAACATATTGGAGGTACTTAACAGAACAGGATATTTTAGACCCTTCCCGAAATTGAATATTGTAACGTGATGTTTCAAAGATAAATTACACAAGACATTTAAACTTCAAATCTATTTTTGGGACTAGTTATCAAAATTTTATAAATTCTATTCTTGTTTTTATAAAAATATTTATAAAAGTCCTTCACTTTCTGCATACGTTATTTGTAATTCGAAATAATTAAATACGTAATATATTATTGAAAAGTTTTTATTTTTTTATTTTCAGGTAAGGGTTTCTGACAGTTTGTTGAAAAAAAAACGAAAGTTAATTTCATGGAAATCGTAAGTACAACTCTCTCTCTCTTTATATTTTTTTTAATATGTATTTCTTTATAATAGGTGGGCAAAAGTTTTATCGTATTTTGAATGTAATATTAGTAGTCGAATCTCTTTGGCTGTACTGAATGTAACTTTAATACCATTAAATGTTGACATTGTAAAAATGCAATAGATTTAAAAAAACTAGTTCCCGTCAATTTTCATTTATTTTTCAAGCAAACAAAATGTGACGAAGAAATTGTATACAGTTTTAAGTTTTATTTTAAAAAAAGATAAAATACGACAAACGCCACGAATAAAATTTGTGCGGTTGACGGACCTCATGCGGTATAAATAAGAGTAGCACAAATATGAATCAAGCGTTTCAAATCTGGAAATTTTAGTGTGAAAGTTTTAGGTTCACATTGGACCTCTTGTCACGGATAAAATCAATGCCATCTTTGAAAAAGTGGAGCAAGATCGTCATATCAGTAGTTACGATATTGCTGAAGAATTGTATTTTAATCATAAAACAGTTTTAACATTATTTAATACCAGCTTAGGTGGGATAAAGTTAAAAGAAAATACATAAAATCAAAAGAACAATGAAAACTGTCAGATTTTTTAATCAAGTCTTAAAATTTCTACAGAAATGGGATCATGGCACAACCCATAAGATGGCAACAAGTCATTGATCAAAACGGCACATACATCATATTATAGATAAATAAACAATTATAACTAACAAAAATATTTTCCTTTGTTTGAAAATTACGAAAATTACTTTTACCCCGACCTAATATTATTAATACACTATACAGGTACAGTTAATGATCTTATATTGAAGTACAATTACAATTTAATTTAATGAATCAAAGTATATAATAAAAATGCAAGTACATCTGAACATTTGCGGTATTATCGATAAACGATAACTCTGTATCATATTCTGCACTGGTAATAATAATATACTATTAAATTTTGCAGGCAGCTGTGCTCTGCACGTAGGTAAGGTAGCAGTGAACCTCGTAATTTAATATGATAATACGCAATAACACATATTTTTACTCACCAGTGCTAACTATCGCTACTAGCTATATTCGTGCGTATTGTTATGTGATTTTTACAACAGAAACTGAATAAAATTACTTGCTAATACTGAGCTAATACAAATAATTCACACAAAACCGTGTAAAAGAAATACGATTGCACAACGTGAGGGTGCCCGCATGCCTGACATGCACAACGCAGCAGAAGCGGTATAAGACCTAATTACACGTTCCACTGTCCACTGCACGTACTTTAGCCGCCACTCACCTAGTACTTCAAAGCTCACAAAGTGGTCAAATACCCGCATTCATCGCTTCGTGATCCGGAGGGTAATATAAGTTTATCGGCCGGCCATATTGTCCGTCTTCACTTTCAGTGCCTTTGTCGTCAAGTTTCACCTACAGATTGTTTTCACGGCAAGTGCTTGTATTCACTTTTGATTTCAATGAATTTGAAGCTAAAAGTCATCAACGCGAACAAATTGAAAATAATTCCAAAAATATATTCCAAGTAAACATACCAATTTGCATTTTTGTGCCTGTCTTATAGGGCCAAAATAAATTAGTATTGCGTACCTAAAAACCTTGTTGCTAAAACTACCATATTACAATGAATATAATAACCCAAAGTAAATTACAATATACGGACATACGCACCCACAACTGAACAAGCCGAACTTTTCCTTTGTTATAGAACATAATATAATTACAGAACCCGTATATCTAACAGATTTCTACATACTTCCGCTTTATGAACAATTGCTTAGATCTTTGAAGGATTATTTAATCCTATTATATTTAAACATCAACAGATATAAACCAAATGTAGTATAGGTTCTAAATTAAAAGTGGAATAACAATTACTAAGGACTTTCATTCTACAATATTTTACAAAATAATAAGTGTAGTAGTTAAACAATAAATATATTACTTATATTTGTGTTGAATTTATATATGGGGCGAACCTCATAACTAAAAAAATGTGTCTGAAAGCTATCAGGAATGTTCAAAATTCGCTACTGTTATGTTCACATGATACATATCAAAAATGAATGATTGCTGTTGTAATGGGGATTTTATTCAATTTGCACAAGAAAACCGTTGTCTGTAATTTAATATTATGTAATAATGTTCTCAAAAATTATATATGTATATAGGTACATAAAGTATGTATATAAGACATACTTTATGTACCTATATTTTAATGATTTTTTTTATACAACTTAGGTGGCAGAAAAGCACACGGCCCACTTGATGGAAAGTGGTTACCGTGACCTATGAACGTATGTGACACCAGTGGAGTCACATCCGTGCTGCCAACCCTGTAAGAACAGAGATTTTCTGTGCCTTCAGTGCAGAACACAAAATCAGGACAAGCCTTTGGTCTTCCCACCGATAGCACAAAAACTCTTCAGTGAGCTCTGGCTACCCTACTCACCGCCGGGAACACAACATGAGGTTATTATAGCCGTGGTATTCTGTAGGGTGGAGGTACTTCCCCAGTCGGACTGCTCAATTCGGACGGGAATACCGTCGTGTCCTACCTCCTAGATAAGCACAGGATTGTGAATCCATGCTAGGACGTAAATGTTATGGTTTTAATGGTTTATAAAAAACCTGTCCTTGTACTATGAACTATGTCCGTTCAACATCCTTGTGGCCTCACTCAAGCTGTCCTGCTTGTCGATCTATTTGCTAAACAACCAATATTCTGAAGCAGTATATCCTCACAAGGTTGGGAGAACAGACAACAGTTGCTACTGTATATATATCAATTAAAAACAATTGGCGAAACTTGGGCTGCAAACTACAAACTGCTTCGGCCCCAACTGAAAAACACTATGATGGAGGATGCTAATGTCATCTAGTGTATGTACTTGTACCTTAGTAGAAAATATGAAGTTAAAAAAGTGATCACCCAAACTTTTAATGGATATGTTACTTTAACATCTCACATATTATCTCATTTCGTACAATATGTGTAAAAGAAATGAAATTCGAATTTGCAACTCGTACTAATTCCATTATACTCTTAATATGGCAATTCATTACGACTCCAACAATCGTATCAAAATAAGAGCAGGCACTTCTACGCAACCCAGCCTCCAAAGCACCAATGTTTAAACTGCTAACACAAACAGCCGTGCTCTTTTCACGGAGATAAGGTTTGGTAAATTTCGACTACTATTGCGCAACTACGGTTGTTAGACAATACGTATGTTAATCTACATATAAATGTAGAGTTTCGTTCACCAGATTATGCGAAAGTTTTAGTTTTCATTTAGTTATTTCACACAAACTATGATAATTAATTGGAAAGTGTTACATAAATGTGAATGTCTGTCTGCAGTGCGACAATTTTAGCAGTAGCTTGTTTTTAATTGGTTAATTTTATTAAAACGTATTTTGATGACTTATTTTATTGTTGTTTTTTTAATATATATAATAATAATAATAATAATTTATTTATTTATCAAAGAAGGCTTTACAGTATATATTAACAATAGTCTTATATTTATGGCCATAAGCTTATTATGGTGCTACTTATATTAATACCATACTCACTAGGTAAGTGTATAGTTGCAATAAAATAACGTTTACAGGCAGAAGAAAAAATTAAAAAATATGTCTACTTTACATATTTCTTACGACCTGCCTGATCTAGGTTTATGCAAACCTGTGTTTCAGGCCATGTCTTTTCAATTTTACTAGACGACAACAACACATGTTTGTAACACATTTTTTAACACATGTCAATTTTATTAGACTTCGTCTGGTAAGCTGAAGGGAATGTCTCAGAAAAGAGGATCACCATTACAAACATATATACCATGTTCCAATAGTGACACTCAGTTTGACTAGTTTTTTTGTTGTTGTTGTTGCCTACGCTTGAGTCTGTATGTATTTCTAGTCTCTCTCTACCAATTTTCATCAAAAACGTTTTATGGTTTTAGCATGTAGTTGTAACAGACTGAGCTACTTTCGCTTTCGTATTTACAATATTAGTATATACATACATATAATCACGCCTTTATCCCCGGAGGGTTAGGCAGAGGTGAATTAACACCCACATTTCACCAATCATTGAATTCAGTCCCACGAAATAAGCCTATTGCCGTCTTACGGGCACTATTGTTGACTCGAGCAATGCATCTAAAGCTGAGTCTGGACTGTATATATCTGTCTGGTGTTAAACAGCTCTATCCCTTAGTGGCCTTGGGAATGGAAAGTGATGGGGTGGTCCAAATTCTACTCTGCCGGGAACTACGCGGCAGGTAGTATAGACGTATAATATCGACGTTGTAACAAACTTTCTAAAACTTCTTTAAAAATTCAAATTTAAAAAATAATGAGCGGTGAAGTTTCTCTCTAATCTACATCGACATCAATAGGCAAACTTTAAAGTATGTTTCTTGGAGTGAGTTGGGTCTTAGTGGTTTCTTAAGCGACAATTTGGATGCTCGCTTAGCGACTCCTTAAAAAACTGCTCAAGGTATGATATTTTTAAGTTAAGAGAAAAGTTTTGTAGACTTACTTAAAAGTTAGAATAATAATTATAGTCAAGTTTGAGAACACGTAGATAAAGTCTGTGGGCGTATTAAAAAATTTTGCAAACTTGTATTTCATATCTTGGATCGAGTCAACTGGAAAAGTTATTTCACCTTATGAAGAGCATCCAAAGAGTAAGTTCAATAAACCCTAATAAGTATTTGCAATACAATTAGCCAAAATTTGTCTTATTTTAATCAGTCACTCCCGCAAAGTCTCCTCCAAAGAAAAATACGAAAATATTAATAATAAAAAATAAATATTCTACAACATTCCACACAATGAGAGAGACCTCACCGGAGAGTTTTTGTACTGTCAGTGGGATGACCAAAGGCTTGTCCTGCTTTGTTCTCTACACTGACGGCACAAAATCTCTGTTCCTACAGGGTCGGCAGCACGGATGTGACTCCACTGGTGTTGCACACGTTCATAGGTCATGGTAACCACTTTCCATCAGGTGGACCGTGTGCTTGTCCTGCCACCTAAGTTGTAAAAAAAAAAACAATGATTTCTAAGATCCATGGTAAGCATATAACTAGCTTGTGTTATGGAATCTAAAATGTGAATAAACGTAAATTCCTTTTGTAAATACACAGATTTTTTTTATACCACTGAGGTGGCAGACAAGCACACGGCCCACCTGATGGAAAGTGGTTACCGTAACCTATGGACATGTGTAAAACCAGAGAAGTCACACTCGCGCTGCCGACCCTTTTATACAAAGCAACACTCAATTCGGATGCCTATAGTGCACCTGACAATGTTTTTCTTTCGAGACTCGAGCCGTACACTCTGAAACTGAAACCGCACTAGCGTCACAATGCAGCGGAGAGACATGACGCGTCAGCGGAGCGATGCGTCAAGACAAATATTCTTGTGCCTGTTTCTTATGTGACGATATACATCAGTAACTAATCCTGTCTAACCCCTCGTATTCACCTAAGTATAAAACGTGTATTTGACTAGTTGCAATATATCACAGGCTACAATGTGAACGCAATTGGGTTTTATACTTGTTTACAACTTGTTGCCAATACATACTTTGTGAACGTAAAAGTGTCTGAGACAGTCTCAATACATGTATAAAACACTGTATTGTGTTTCGACTAGACTTCTACAAGTTTTGTATCAAACAAGTTTACAATTGGTTTTTTAGTGAAATCGAGTGGTTAAATTACGCCCCCTACTGTGGAAAAAGTTATTAAGTATGAAGTCGGTTAAAGTAAATATACCTATAAACGAGTATAAATATTCAAACCCCTTCTTAGCTATAAAAAGCGTTAATTCATAAATGACTTTTGGCAGAAAAGCTTTTATTAAAATTTAATTAAAATGCACGAAGCTTCCACAGACACCGATGTCAAAGAGAACTCTGACAGTGGCAATCAAATTAGAGACAGTTGAAAGGGCTGTTCTATCCATTGCCTTTGTCACGACTAGATATTAATATCGTTGTAATTCTCTAACATGCTGAAATATTCCTGAGATCTTATTTAACTCATTAAGTTGGCATATTGTTCTTTTGACATTACTCGCCTTGGGCCTAAACAAATACAAAAACTTCAAAACCAAAATACTAAATAAGTGATTTAAATCATAGAAAAAAAATAATTCGCTTAAGTTTATTTGTTGAAGCTGGTGCTTTTAATATTATCTACTAGCTGTAGCCCGCGGTTCCATGAGCGTGGAATTCAGATCCCGTTGAACCGGTTCATGGGAACCAATTCCGGGGATAAAAAACTATAATCTTACCTTGTCCTAAATTTCAACTAAACCCAGTTTCACCATTCAGAAGCTAGAACCTGATTTATAACACACACACGTGCTTGTAACAAACATTATTATATTTGTAGTATAATATTATTTGTGGCCGATGGAGCAAAAAAGTTCTGGAATGGCGACCGCGTACGGGCAAACGTAGCGTAGGACGCCCAACGGCCAGTTCCACCTGTACGTTTACGTTTACCTCATCAAGGTCGCCGGGAAGCGTTGGATGCGGGCAGCTTTAGATCGGTCATTCTGGAAGTCTGTGGGCCTATGTTCAGCAGTGGACTATGTGTGACTGACATGATGATGATGATGATAATTGTTATTATAAACTACTTTAAGATGGGAGTCCCCCTGTAAAAAAAAGATCGCGGGTTCGAATCCCGACTGAATTAATCCAGTTTTTTCTTTCTTAATCGATTTAAATAGTTAGCATACTAAACGTTTCAAAATTTCATTTAATATATTAATATGTTTTCTAGAAAAATTTTATCATTTTCATCAAAGTTTGGTCACACAACCAATTTCTAAATGTAAAACAAGATACCTATACTTGAACAGAATGCAAAACCACTCAACGTCATCTCCTTAACATTGAAAAATTCTGTCTAAGATATTCACACATCTAATAAGCATTAAAGTGGTTGACTCACTTCAGAGCACGATTTTGATACTGAATAACGGCGATGCATTGTGCTTGAGAGCCGCTCCGTGTCCGATGAGCTTCATAAATCAACCACTATAAGCAGATCCACTAAGTCCACCTCTAACCTAGGGACCTAAGATCTTGCTAGGCCAGCCAGATTAATGTTCATCGTTAACCGTCTGAGTTTTGCACAGTCGAGGGATTCTTTTGATCCCTTCGTATCGCTCACATTTTTTATATCAGTAGATGCTCTCATTTAACACTTTTAAGGTATCAACTTTGCATCGAAAATGAAATTTTAAACATATTTTAGTCGTAAATATACATAAATGTCGTATTGCAATTTATAGTATGTTTGTTCAATGTCAATGTTTGGGTATTTTTTATTGAGGACGCGTCAATTTGATTTCACCTCGCCTAATGGTAAGCTAAAGGCAAAGTCTCAGGAAAGAGGGTCACCATTACAGACATTAAATAATGTTACTCATGGTGGCACCCAGCTTGACGGCCTAATCAGATGTTTTTACACGCCCCTCTCTTAAAGAACCCGGGACTTGTTTGTTACATCATAAAAAAAAAAAATATATATATAATAGAAGTATATGGTAAACTTCTTCCATTGATACGAACAGTAAACTCTCACCGAGGTTAGAGGCTATTACTATGTACTGAATCAAACTATAGGTGCCACTACTTCTATCGGATTTCAATACTAAATTCATAAATCTATAATCTGAGGCTATAGACAGCCAAGTGAATAACCTCCTCCAAAAGTGTCTCCATTTGATAAGATCAGCCCCTCTGAACAAGTGGCAATTCATTGGCCGGTGTATTGTAGATTTGACGTTTATGACATATCTTAACTACCGTTATATACGTAATACCCCATAGGACATTAATTGTCATTCTATTCTACAATACGCCGGTCAAAAAATTGCAACTTGTCTAAGAGCGCAGCTAGCTTTGGTAAAGACGATTTGAATGATTGAACGAGAAGCTATTCTTGTATCGAAAGCTGTAAGGGCATCCAGGACTCTATCCTAATAAATATAACAAACAAAAGTCAATTTACAGCTCCTTGCCAGAACTGGTTTAGTTTCTTTTAGCTTTCTTTCGTTGCCACTGTAAGTTTTTTTCTCAACATTGTCACCACTATTGTCACATAAAAAAATTTTACCACTTACGGTATATATTTGGTTGATAAAAAAGAATTATATAAAAATAAAATATAAATAACAGGAAAGTATAACATTCCTGTTATTTAACTGCTTTGTTCGAATAACTTTGTTACTGTTACGGTATGTACCTATAAGTAACTGTTACATCATAAAGTGTACTTAGATATGGACTTATATGAATGTTAACAGTTGTTGGTAGACCTGAATAAATAAATAAATAAAGAACAAACAGATGTATAATAAATTGTACTAACACAAACACTTGATGCTCAAACGAATGGTAGTTATGAGTATAAAGCTTAGATTTTTCATTTCATAAAGTAACATTGAAAATAAATCTTGTTCATAGTTCTTGCTAGTAGTAAGGTCTCGAAGGCTTCATAAAGAGGTACTCTACCAAAGAATTCTATTACTTAGTAACGAAGCGACACTCCCACGTCCTGCCAATTTATCGTTACTATAATGTTAGGGATGTCACATCTCACTACGAGTACGTGTAATTAAACACACATGTAACACTGTCAGTGTGTGAAAATAGCCCTTATGATCGAGCGGTCCGGGGCTCGAATCCTAGCCGCCCGACGCAGCCCTACCATTATCTTACCACGTAAACCTACTCCTAACACAAGCAGTTGGGGTTCTGGGGTTCAGGGCGCGTCGCAACAACCCCCTCCCCTGGGCTTTTCCGGGGACGAGTTGGGGACTCTGTGGTTCCCACACCCGAGGAGGGCTTACATCTAGAGAGATGGCCCTGAGTCGGCCGGGGTGTGAGGGATATGCCTGTCCAACCTCACCTTCGGCAACCAAAAACTACACATCCGGCATAACCTCTCCACCGCCGGTCTTTTGGGGTAGTCGCGATAAAATTTTTGTAAAAGATAATTAATTTTAATAAATTTATATTTTAAAAAGATATATTTTTTTAATATGAGTAAATGAACTTCTATGTATGAAGTATTACGTGATGAAAATGATAAAACGTATACCGTAGTCATTTGCAATCATGGACCAAGAAGAAATGAAGTAATCATAAAAATATTAGAAGGCCGATACGGGTATGAGTAGACAGATGGAGTGGACCTCGGAAAATATACGAATTGTTGATCTTGAGAAAAGGGTCCGTAACAGGCGGCTTGTATGACAGGTTTAATGATGTAGAAACGATGAAAGAAACTCGAAAAGTGTGCGGCTAATGGAGGAGTATTGTCTTTATCTTGCCTGGAGGATAAAATGTTGGAATGTGACTCGTTATTGGACGAATAATGTTTCCTGGCGATACATATATGCCAGCAGCTCCTGAACGACATGATAATCCTTTTATTAGGTCTACATTCCGATTATAGACGTGTAATATTTCGGATTTGATGGAAATAGACTCCAGTACAATTCCAAGTTATTTACGTTCATTCTCCGTTATAACCAATACAAGCTAATAGTTAGTATAACACTTGAAAATTACGTTTCAAAATATCCCCAGATTATAAAAAAATAACATAAAAGGCCAGTATCGCTTCACCCAGCCTTTCTTTTTATGTTATTTGTGACCCAGCTCTATTATAGAAATCATGCCTTGACGATTATGCACTTATATAAGCACAAGTTTATAGTACAGAAGATCAACGAAGCCGATAAAAAAATATTCAAAAAATAAATTATTCAAATTATCATTAAAATTTTCGAATTACAAAATTGTGAAACGATCACCTCGCTATAGTACCTACAGAGACCATAGAATATACAACATAACAACATATATACAACGTTTGAAATAAAATGAATTCCTATTCAATTTAATCAAAAAATGTTCAAGTGTTAGCTAGCCTATAAACGCAAGCATATATTTTTAGTACATATTATGTAAACACTTGTCTGCTACTTTTTACTTTGTAAAATTTTGAATTTGTCAAGAAGAAAGTAACAAGCGTATATTAGATTATAAACTTTATTCAGACTCATATTTCATATCTGGTGACATTTTACATAATTTTTTTATGTAAAATATAAGAGGAAATGCTTAAACCGCGCTATGAATATATATTTTTAGTTCTTAGAAACTAATTTATACATAAAAGTATTTACATATAAGTTAAATACCTTTGCAAATATTTTTTTACTTGCGTCATGTTATATTTTTACCTTTTTTTGTACCACAGAGGTAGGCAAAGACAACCCAAGCCTTGCCAATATAATAATATGGTAATCGCACGGCAACATAATAATATTGTACCCAATGTAAGTGGCGTATGACATGGCAGTAGTGAACGCGACTTCTACGCAGGAGGCTCGGGTTTGTGATTTTGTGGGTGTGAATAGTTCCTTGTAGAAATCACGTTCCCGGTTGCTATAGCTGTCTATTTGCATTGGTCTGGTCGCTGGTTAAGTCGTCAGGCCCAGTTGTCATATGAATATGTATGGCAGCCGTTACGGGAAGAGTCCGATATAACCTCTCCCACCGGCTCCGGTGGTGGGGGTATCTGTGGGGATATTTCGCACGTAAAAAAAATAGATCGCAGCCGCATCACAGTTAGACTGGAAAGCTGACCCTAACACACAACTGCTACACTAAAACTACCAATGCTCATTTCTGGAGATCAGTAATTTCTAAGAGTATTAGGGCAGTCCTGGCTAACTTGCCTACTTATTAAATTGATGTGGGTACGTATAAATGTTAATTTTAATAAATCTTCCATTTCACCTAACTGAATAACAACTTAAAATGTTTTAAATATGTAACGAAGTTTTACAAACTGTGCCATAAGGGACACAGAATTAACTGAATTAATATCCATGAGCCAGCATTTTTAAAATGCCTTTTATTATTCAAAAATGTCACGGAGCTTTATACATTTTGCTCTCTTGCCATGCTCTGCGGCTCTTTCCATTCCCCTCGAGGTTAAGAGCAGCTCTTTCAGTAGGTACCTGAATCAGCGGTTTACATCGAAAACATGCTTTAAGCAAAATCTTTAGATGAAGTGTTGTTCTTATGGAAGTTTAAAAAGATGTCTACCGATATTATTATACAATGTAGTACAACGTCTACATTTTAATCCAAAATAACACATAAACATATAAAGCAGTTATATAGTTACTAATCTTTCAAAGCAATTACGTTCGTAATAACTTAGACATAAAGACGTGAATACGATACAAGTAATCGGTAGAATTCGTCCAAACTACACATAATTATACTTAAATGGATGTGTATACAAAATAATATTTTATTTGGAGGTTTACAAAGCACGTAAGCCTAAGTACATAACATTACTCTAATTTGAGTCTGATCTTTGAGATTAGAGTAGATATGCTTAATAAATTGTTTCATTAAATATTACATTGTACTGTGATAAACTTTTTGAACATGTTTTTGTCCGAAAAATGCCTTTGCTGGCTTGTTATAATCCCGCTGTCAAACCGTTTTCCCGTGTTAACAAAGATACGAACAGATGGTAAAGTTCCTGGTGACTGGTATACTATACTTAAGTATTAATTATTTTATTTAATGTATAAAAAACGTACTGGATAAACTAAGTAACTCTTTTGACGTGTTTAGGTACAGTAAGCGTCAGAACGAGCTTGACTACAAAGTATCAAATTAAACTGTATTATTGATTTAAATTGTATTATTGTCCGAACTAAAGGTATGTACCAAATATTAAAACAATTAGTCAACAGGAAGGGGGGTAAATCAAGGTATTAAGATCTTTTATTCGTCAAGATTAATATGATGCTGCTGTACAATGACAATATATTTCTAGTAAAGAATTTTCTATTATATTCGCATGCCTCAAAAATTTTGTAAGTTGAGAATTCTGCTAATAAATTGTTATGTTATCTTATAGTTTCTCTTTTAATAGTAGTCATAATTATGATGGTTAACATTATAATTTTTATTCTCAGTTGTTCGCCTTTCAAAAGACACTACTACACTTTTTTACTCTGAAAACATACAGGTTCATTAACCATTTCATGAGTATCTTTATGGGTATCTTTAAAAAATGTTTCATAAAATAAATTGAAAATTCCACAATAAGCTCGTAACCTCGTAAATTATGATCGTGATTCAATATTTATCTGAACTCCAAGCTTCAAAAATACCTACTCTCATCTGCTGATCTTAACGCTGGATATAGGTACAATCAGCGTCAGTAAGATCTTGAACACAAAGTCTCAAAATGATCTTAATACCAAGCTATTAAGATTAAATCGAACTGTATTATTGATTTAAACTGTATTATTGTCCGGACTATTTAGGTGTGTACTAAATCAGAATAATCAGTCAAGAGGACGAGGGGAAACCAAGGTTTTAAGATTTTTTACAGTACTTTGTTCGTCAAGATACATCTGACTCTGACTGTACAGATCATTATTGAAATTCAAAATCGTAAAATTTATATTCATAGAATATTGTGCTGCTGAGAGCAGTCTAAATTGTTATTTTATACGTTGAAGCTCTTATGTAAAACTTTAAAAGTTTGCTCCTTAAACGGCCCAATCTTATTGATATTCCAGTAAATTTGTTATCAAAGTTTATTGCCTCTTTATCATAAATTTAATAAATGGCCTTCAAATGTATGCTTTATACAATAAAAATATAATAAAAGGGATGAGTTTTTTTTTTATAATATCTTCAACAGTTTTATAAATTAAGACCAATTAGCATGAGCGTTTTTCTATGTTTGTAAGTTGAAAAAAAGTGTTTACAGATGTATTTATAGAGACTTGTCCTTATCTGTTTCTGCTTAGAATGATATGTCAAATTTCAAATTCTTTATATCTCAAAATAGCGTCAAATACCATGTAAGTCTGGTCAAAAGGAAATTAAACCAAAATTGTCCTGTATACTTCAAATTCTAACTGTAAAAATCAAACTAAAAATTTTACATATAATAATAGAATAAAATATGTTATATACCATACAAAATTTGTAGGTATGTGAATAATAAGGGGGTTATCGTAGTCGGTGGAGAATATAAACATTCTACATTTTTCATAACGCTTTCTACGCCCATACTAAGCATAGCTTAGCTAGCTTGTGTTATGGAATCTAGAATGCAGATAAATTGAAACACCCAGCCCAATGCAAATATACACATTCATGCATACAAATATTTGCACTGAGCGGGAATCTAATCCGCACCCCATGTGTAGCGGTCGTACATTCTACCGCTACACCACGGAGGTCGTCATATATCCATACCTCACATTATACACGAATTCTGTAATTGTGTTAAGTAAGAAATCAAATGAACCATTAAATAGAAACATAATAACTACATAATTACTACCTGAATTTTTGTAATATTCATTAATTACTTACTCAGCAAAAAAATAATAAATGTAACTCTGCTTTCATACGAGTATATAATTAAGTTGTCCACTTCTGTACTTGTACTGTATTCACGAATAATGCCTCTACCATGTCTCTATATCCTAGACATATGTGTTTTTGTGAAAAAACATAAAGAATTGTTTGAGAAGTTCAGCGATAGAGAAAACAGTCGAACTCGGCATAAGAATAAATTATGTTTACCTTTGATAAGGCTAGAGTTATTTAAGAAAAATGTGTATTGCATGTGTGTAAAAATATATAATCATTTGCCGAACAATATTGCTGAACTACCTGTAAGATTATTTAAAAGGACACTGTTTGAAATGTTATTAAATAAAAATTATTATGACGTACATGAATATTTAAATGACAAATTTATAGAATGACACTTGAACATAAATAATGATGTTAATTAATAATAATAATAAATACATAATGGTAATGATTATAGATTTCATGTAGATTTAAGAAATTGACAAATGTACTAAATTTGCACGCCATTACATGGCAGAATATGAGCGAACTACACTATGTTGTTATAACACCTCTATACACCACGTTCTAGCAAATAAATGAATTAGATTTGATTTGATTTGAACAAATTAATCAACACATTTTTCGGAACATTGTCGAGCACTTAACTCCTTTGGAACCCTAAAAGGTTCTTTGTTGTAACACAATCAATCAATCCATCAATTAACCTATCTCAATCCACAGCTGGACATAGGCCTCTCTCAATGTTCGGAGACTTTGACCTACTGTTTCCACGCTGACCAGACGGGTTGGTTCAGGGATTAATTTCGAGTTTACTTTCTCTCGCAGTGATATCGTCTGCATATCATCGGCATAGTATACTTTGGGGCTACATTGTGTTGTACCACAATGACGCCCAATAGTATACGTACACGCCATACGCAGAACGTACATTCATCGTTTTAAAAAGAACATTTATAAAGATTATTACTATTAAGATGTTAGGGTCGGCAGTGGGACTGTGACACCCCTAGTGTTGCACACGTCCATATGCCACGGTAATCAACAACGAAATAATAATAAGATAAGTATTTTTGGAGCCGTACAACAGTACCTTCGGCGCTCAAGTCAACTTCACCTGCAAATTCGCACACTTGCTAATTGACGATTGAATCCCTTGTGTAAGCTATGCTTCCGAGATCAGACGGCTGTGGCTCTTATAAGAACCGTGAAACCCAAGTCTATAGGAGGAGAAAGAGTAACCAGACTTTGGTCTCTGAGTTAAAAAACACGGGTGCGTTCAGGAACATAAAATGTCGATTATGACTGCCATGATTAGATACTTAAAAATTAACAATATTGTAAGTTTAACTTGCCCAAAAGACTTTCATAACTTTTCTAAATGTTATTATATAGTATTGGAATAGTCAGCTCAACTTAGGTACAAAGAATAATTACTCCTAGTGTATTAAAATAAAAGAAAAGTTGATAATAAAAAATAACGACTCAATTTGGGCGTACTTTGTCGCGGATGTCGACCTAAATTATTGTCACTGAAAACTTCGTTGACGCACACACACATACTCACTTGATCACACACAAAACATTGTGCTCATTCTCTACAGACTTTGGGAAAAACATCTTATACAATGTAACTTAAGCTACAATTGTCAATCATGAAGACTTTTCTAGCGGTGCTCATAAATTAATCAATTTTGAAGACATTCAATGAAATCAATATAAAATATTCAATATTATATTTGCTCAGTTTCTTCTCCACTAGCGATGGTAAACTTAGTTTTAAGCAGATTTTCACACCAAAAAAACGTTACGTTGCACTATTTTGAATTTGAAATTTCAAATAAAGAATTTGTATTTGAATATGAATATCAAATGATGACCATGAAGTCATTGCTAAGCTCTCAATAGCTTCATTGAACATCTACAAATGCAATGTGGTAAAATATAGCTAAGCGCCTACAAATCATAAAAATTCACAATAATCCACGTTCAGAAAACAAACTATCGGTATGCTGTAGTAATAAATATGCATACGTTCAAACAACATTCCGATGCAAGTCTCGTTACGTTCGATCTGACACACCCTGAACCCAACCCTTGTTAGAACACAACACGAGTTCAGAATGTAAGGGTTTTGTTACTTTCCTTTTACTTACAAGAATTCTAATTCGACATTCGATTCGATTCTAAGTCGAATTCGATACCTTTGGAATACGATTGACTATATAGGCAACAAAAAGAGTGATCAGTTTTCGGATGATTTATAAGAGGTAGGACACGACGGTATTTCCGTTCACATGAGCAGTCCGACTGGGGAAGTACCTCCGCCCTACAGAATACCCCGGCCATAATAACCTCGTGTTGTGTTCCCGGCGGTGAGTAGGGTAGCCAGAGCTCACTGGAGAGTTTTTGTGTTGAGTGCTGTGAGTTTTTGTGGGGATCAAAAGCTTGTCCTGCTTTGTCTCTTCCACTGACAGCACATAAAGTCTCTGTGCTTACAGGGTTGACTGGTCTGCCACCCAAGTGGTATAAAAAAAAATTAGAGGAGCAATTAGTGTTATATATATGTTTCCGTGATTAAACTCTCTGTGCTTACAGGGTTGACAGCGCGAGTGTGACTCCCTTGGTGTTGCACACGTCCATAGGCCACTGTAACCACTTCCCATCAGGTGAGCCGTGTGCTTGTCTGCCACCTTAGTGGTATAAAAAAAAAGTCGCCAGATTTACTATAAAGGGGGTTAGTAGGTTGATGAAGCACGAGTGCTAGTACTGTACGACTTGCAATACACAAAAGGTACTCGTGTATACGTACAGTCAGCGTCAAAACGATCTTGACTATAAAATGTCAAAACGATATTAATACTAAGATATTAAGAGCAAATCAAAGTATTTTATTAATTTAAATTGTATTGTCCTCCGAACTCTAGGTCTATGCCAAATTTTTGAACAGTTAGTCAACATAAAGGGGAGAAAACCAAAGTGTTAAGATCATTTGAGTACTTTGTTTATCAAGATTAATTTGAAGCTGACTGTACCTACTACATTTAGGTGCTCATGTACATCAATTTGTGTATTTACGTCGGCAGTGCACTGATTGAAATAGAAAACCCTGCCTCTGTATAGTAAGTCTGATGCTATAGTGAGCGTTATTGATTTGTTGGAGCAACATTTAGAGTAATGATGCGTTTCCACAGACGTGTTAACGAGAAAGGGATCTACAGAATTTGATCGAACAACTAGATACAATAATCGTAATGATTAGATTCTTGAAGATATTCTATCCTGCGTGTTCTTGCATTACTCCACTTTACACTGCTTTTTTCTGCGTATGCGGAATTATATCTTTAGAGCTGGTACCGCAAGAGAATGTAGCATTCTGTTATCTCACTGAAAAGCTACTAATTCTGAGATTTAACCCGCTCACTTCATCGTACTTGTAGGTATGCCTATAATTTCAGCTTCCCAATTTCTCATGACAATTGAAAATAAACCGTATATTTGCGGGAAACTTTAGACGATTAAACCGAATGGGAAATTCTAAGCACTGTTTCACCAACACTACAAAGTCTGCATTACTTATTTTCCTCTGAACTTTGAATTGAGTTCCGTTGCACTCCTCAGGCAGTATTAAATTCCGCAGGAGCGTACTCAAACACTGATCTGCAATTTAATTAAATATCCAGGAAGTCAAATTGCACTAATGGAAATTAAAAATAATTCTATCAGGTATTGAGTGTCGTCATTTCAATAGACAATTATTTTATCCTTACGCAGATAACCCTGTATACATACATTGGAGGTGTAATGCTAGACAACTTCCTCGTTTAAATAATAATAATAATAATTGTTTTTAATTTTTTTTTGTTTCTTTGTTTGTTTAACATCGGACAGATATATACAGCCCAGACTCAGCCTCAGATGCATGGCTCGAGTCAACAATAGTGCCCGAAATACGGCAATAGGCTCACCCCCTATTACGTGGGACCGAATACAAATATTGGTGAAATGTGGGTGATAATTTGCAGCAGAGGTCTGCTTAACCCTCCGGGGATAAAGGCGTAATTATATGTATGTATGTATGTATTTTTATTTATATATTGAGTTCATAAGTAGAAAGGCTGATTGTCATCTATGGGTTGCCAGGTTGAAAATTAGCGCTTGATACCGATCTGGGTACATGGTAAAACAGGTCAGCTACCCGAAAATAAACAATTAAAGAAATCACCAAGAAATGATCTAGATTTGTAATATTTTTTAAAAGTTCTATTTTGATGACCCTTGCCTAATAATAAGTTATCATAATTTATGTTATATGTAACTTTTATACTGTTGATTGATGGCGCTTGGTGGAGTTTGTTGTTACACATATTGAAAACACACTTTTGTACTTTTTCCACAGTATTTTTTATTAGATCTGACCGGCTTACATGTAAACCTTTAAGGATGCCGTGAGGTTATACCAAGTCAAGTCTAATAAAAAATACTGTGGAAAAAGTACATGTGTATTTTCAATATGTTTCAAGTATATGTAACTCTTCCGAAATCTAGTATTTTTACGTTGTCTGATCTACCTAATATATTTAAAACTTTGTTTAGATAAAAAATTTAAACAAATCTAGGATGGGGTTAATACGCTCCTAGTAGTATTTCCAGTCCTATATGACATACTGAATTTTTTATAATGTAAATTCTCTAGGAAATGATAACTTAGCTACCTTTTTTTTTACACACACACACACACACTTGTGTATTTTTGTTAGATCGCTTGAGAGAAATTATTGTACAGAATAACCTCCTATAACAATATTATGATACCTTAAATGGATCAAGCTCTAATCTATACTAATATTATAAAGCTGCAGAGTTTATTTGTTTGTTAGCTAATCTCTGGAACTACTGGTCCGATTTGAATGATTCTTGCAGTGTTGGGTAGTCCATTTATCGAGGAAGGTTTTAGGCTATATATCATCACGCTACTACTTAAGGGAGCGGAGCATTGATAATAAATGTTAACAAATCCGGCAATTTTTCATACATATTTTAAAGACTAAAACATACGGGCTCAAAGGAATATGAAGCTTCAAAATATACCCCGGGCGAAGCTGGGGTGGGTCAGCTAGTGATATATTAAATATACAAGTAAACAAGACATCGAAAATAAATGGCAAGGGTTAAATTTAATGTCGTAAGGCGCGTAACGTACTCGAGTCTTGGATCACGGAGATCTTCGTAAATTACTAAGAAATATTACACGAACTAAAACATAAAACCAGTTTGACGTATGTACTTGCCATCGATAAAAATATCCAATTATCATGTACCTAACTTACGTCAGATATTACCTAATGTAATCATCTCAGAAAAATTCTTTAGTATTAAAAGACAACAGTTACGACGAACGGCCATAAAACTTTGTCCCTCCTCATAATAAAATCTAAGATGTTTGAATAATTTTCTTCCTACCTCACTGCCCAACCTTCAATAAGACGTTCTCGTCCTAAATTATAGCTACCTCTCATTATGATTATCTTTTTAATTAACTTAGCTATCGGTCTAAGAAACTTTGCGATCAGGCAGTGGTTTTATGATGAGTTGTTTGCAAATCAATAACTAACTATATAAATTTATTTTTAGTCAATTTGACGACCGTTTTAAAAGCATATGTTTGTGTTAATTTCATGTGGAAATATCTTCACTACAACAATGTACAAAATTCAGTTAAATAACTGAAACATTGGAATCATATTAACTGTCTGCAATGCAACGTGTTGCAGTCCGTTAATGCATGTAAAAATCCTTTTAACTATCACTGGATAAAAAGATTAATTTTGTACAGATTTATCTAGTATATAATCAAATATGAATAGGTAAATGGCATTTCAAAATAATGAAATATAGAAAAAAGTTTATCGCCTTGATTTATTTCTTAGATTCACAGTTTCATTTCATTCATCCGTCTACAGTAGAACTTAAAACTATAATGTTTTATCTTCTATTAAAAGCTACTAGCCTTTGCCAGAGCCTTTTTACTTCCTACGCAAGTGTTGGGCAAGAACTGTGTGGGATTTTCTTCGAACCTACTCATTCCCTTTGAGGTCAGATTATCAAAATCCTGTCTCAACATGTATTTAATGGTATTCACTGGCTTAAAGGTCAAGGTTCAAGCATTCACTAGATTTAAAATGAAACCACTTAATGTATGATAAAACTAGGACATCATAAGCAGTATGGTAGCAGTACTTTATTTATCTATTGATTTATTTATACTTTATTGTACACACATATATTACATTAATATAAAAAGATGAGATGTAATGTACAAAGGCGAGCTTAACTCAAAGTTGAGTTCTCTGCCAGCAAACCCGGGAGTGCACAGAGGAATTGCAATACGAGAGACTAAGTCTAGTGCACATGTGTAAAATTAATATAAGAAGGTATAAAATGTGTATACCCCAGACAATAGCACAACACCCCGCTAAAAGCAGACCTTCTACCGGTAATGAAAATATGGTGATGACCAAAATTACATTATTTATCGCGGTTGGCTGCTGAAAAGCAACCGAAACGTCGGGTTCAGACCAAATATAGGTTTGTTATTTTTAAACTATCGCCGTGTGAATTCATAATTATACAATGGTTCGGGACTTTTCGCGATTAAATCATTGAACTTACTATTTCTGCCGACATTTCGGATGCGTTGCAGCACCCGTGGTCACGACTTGACTAGCTTGCGAGTGTCGAGAGGTATGCAGAGAACATTTTTTGTGCTCCTACCCACCAATACTTTTATTATGAACGGTTAGTCTGGCGTCACACCACACTCACTAATAAGTAATATAGTTTTATCGATTTCGATCCATAGATAGAGGAGATTGTTTTTCAATGATATTCGCGTAATCTTCCGATAGTGTCTAATATACTTAACAATTAATATTACGCTGCGCTATTAATAACCGTCAATAATAATCATCGATGACATTAGGTAAACTACATAAGACAATTTCACACAAAGGAATAACGATTCCGATAGTAAATAGATTGACTACGTATGCAAGTATAAACATACAGCTGAAAGCATAATTCAATTCTACACTTAAAACACTTTCTCAATTTACACCTGAATAAATTTGTAAAAATGTTTAGCACGTAGTATCACTTACACGGCAATTCCAACTCGGCTGCCTAATGTAAGCGACTGCTTTTATAACGTGCACCCAACTGTAAAGATAATCTTGTTAACACCGACTAATTTTATTTGTGCTCGTGCTCAGCAAATAATATTGAATAAAAACTACCAAGGGTTTGACTAGCTTGGTATCATGATTTTAGTGGAATGACTGATTATTAAGTTTGAAATGATACTCTTATATAAAGAAAGCTATCTTTTAAAATTTGTCAAAAAATATTATTTATTATTTTAAAATCTGGCTGGGACAGACTGGATACGGAAAGCGGAGGATTGAACGAAATGGCGCACATTGGGAGAGGCTTATGTCTAGCAGTGGACTGCAGTGGGCTAATTGATTGATAAGATTGATAGATTGATGTCAAAATTAAGCTTATCCGTTCGTTTATAATGCTCATGTTACAGTGGAACTTTACGGTCTCGAGTAAATAGGAGCATCAACTTATTAAACTATAAATTCATCCATAGTCCTTTTTAAAAGCTTAATTTAATACCTAATCATATTTAACTTTATTTAATTAGGTACAAAAACAGAACAGATTACATTACGCAAATATAAAATTTTCAAATACACTTTTTGAACCTGAAATCCAATTACATTTGTACACAACGTTCAAATAATGTTAAACAGCTTCGTTGAGACATTTTACATGTTATGTAAACATACAAATTGTAGGGTGGTACATTGACATACAAAATTTCTCAACAGAAGAAAATGAATTAATAAAACAAAATGATTACACTAAAGATGTTTTCTAAAAGTCCGGAAGTTATAAAAAAAGTCCAGTTGAGTACAAGCCTTATTTTATTGACTACACATTCTATGGAGCGGATTATTCTGTGAAATATTGTATTTGCACAGCGAGATTGTAAATAGTTCTCACTTATCACGATTGTATCCGAGGCTTACATTTCAAAGCCTGGGATCTGATTACTCCTCCTATTGGTTTGGCTTATACAGCTTCTATGGAAGTGACTGTCCTCTAGACTGAAAAGCGTAAGCTGGAACCTCGTCCATCAATCAGTAGGTAAGGTTAGCTTGAATCCCAATGATATGTCTGTAAAGTTAAGTTTTTTCAAAACACCTAAGAATTTTAGTGTAAATATTACAGAGGTTTATATCGATATTTGGATATTGGACTGACTAGTCAAATTAGTTACTTGTTACTAAACGTCAAAACGGTAAATTATAAGAAACTTGTATAAAATAAATTATTGTGACATCATCATATTTAATAGTCAAAACATTTTCTTAATTTAATAAGCTCATAAGTATTAATGTTTCCGGGATATTTACAATGTTGTATTGTTCTGAGTTTCTGATATTTCGGTTGCAAGCTCCGTGATCATTGGTGCTTGCAACAGCGTCGAAATATCGGAAACTCAGAACAATACAACATGGTAAATATCCCAATAACCTTCTATCTATATTAATAAGCTCAGTTAAATAATTATTTTAACTACAGGAAAATACCCAATTGTGATGGGAGTAAGTATAATTTTCTGTAATTACAAATATTATGATTGCCTTCCGGCAGACAGTTGTTTGTAATTACGGTCTTATAACCATAGCAGTACCTGATATTATCTTCATTTCATTCTATTTATGTACAAAATATTACTCTAGGTATATACCTTTTGTTCTCTTCTAGTCGTAAAAAGGACAATTATCTCACTAGCAATTTTGGTTTACTTTTATTGGTCATATAAAACTAAACTCATAGCCATACTTGTTTACGAACTCACTATACTTTTGGTAAAAAAATAACATAACATAAACTCACGCCTATATCCCCGAAGTGGTAGGCAGAGGTGCTATGGCACCCACATTTCGCCAGTTTATGTTTAGGTTCCAATGTAATAGGTGGCGAGCCTACTGCCATTAACCGGGCACTTGTAAACCTTCAATAAATACACACATAACATCGAAAAGTCATTGGTGTGTGCCATGGTAAAACCTGGGTTCGAACCCGAGACCTCGCCTCAGCAGTCCATTATCCATACCACTAGGCTACCGCGGTACTTTGGTTTGGTAAAAAAATATTGTTTGTAAATGTAGGTAAGTACATAAAAATATAAATTTATAAACAAATTTAATTTTAGGTACCTACCTAACGGAATTTTAAACTATATTTGGAAGTAATTCAAAACGTTGCATTAGTTTAAAATTTTTCATAGTAATCAAGAACCCAATAAATTAATTTAAGGGACAATAATACAACAATTCAAAAAACATTTCTAATTTATTAAAAAATCAGGAGGCCCTTTTTAGTTTGGTTTTGTATGAAAACGTGATTTTTAGCATTTTAAATCCATTATCAGAAATTAATCTGAAAATCAAAGGTAACATGGTAACCATCCACTGCTGGACATAGGCACTGGCCAATTTCAGGTCGCCAATCCATTACCTATACTTATATATACATATACCAGATCTATACACGATAAAAATAACAACCAGACATGAAAAAATTGCGGCAGCTATAGATAATACCAAGTACATGATGTTGAACAAACAATCATAACTCCAAACACAACCACAAAGATAAATGCTTCTCTAGATCTGATCAATCTTCTCCGCACAATTAATTTTCAGATAGTAAAAGATCAAACCTGCTAGCTAAATTAATCTACCTCTCTGTTCTAGCCCAAAAGCTAGTAAATTCACGTCCACATTTATTTATAGGAATCTAAATATTGCTCTCCGCTTTGTATATCTTTTTTTCTTTCCATCTCATACCTTATTTTAAACTTACAGGAACGATATATCATGCTTTAATTTTAATGAGACGCGATTGTTTTCCATATGAGTCCGTCTGTATGGAGTTTCAAGGTCAAGAACGATGGAGAAAAGCAGGAAAACTAAATTCGGGCTCCAACGGGTAGACATCGGTCGCAAACAGACAAAACGCTGACATGTTGAAGATGATGAAACATAAAGCCAAATTCCCCTGGCTGGCAGCTTCAATTTTTATTAAGAATTTGCAAACCGAAATTACTAATGAAAACATGCAATTTAGCTTAGGTTAGGGGGAAATCCCTAACCTTCTCCAGCTGGGCTAAATTGCTTGTATTAGGAGTGGGTTCGCATCGGTTGTGGGATTGTCAGGAATCGATAGTAAGACTTCTTAACCACTAACCTACCGTCGCTTTTAAACTGCTTGTGTATATGAGACAACTTTTCAGTGAAAATAGATATTATTTTATAAGATGCATAATAAAATAAGTATTTATTATACCTGATCTAAATATTAAATCTGACGAATATTCAAAAGGCATTTGTTTATCAACAACGCAATGTCCCTACTCCCCAGGCATTTGTGTATTTTATAACCGACCTACGGTGTCTTTTTGCAGAGTTGACATTTTGTTTCAGAACATTCTATAAACCCGTGTTTAGCAAATATTTACGTTGCCCGATATGAATATTGAAGTAGATTTAAAAAGGTTATTACTTGTCATAGTTGTTAGTATTGTATGCCCAAACACTGCAAATATACTAAAACTAGCTGACCCGCCCTAGCTTCGCCCTTATCACCTATTTGTACCCGTATTACTGTAGTTTTCAAATAATGTATTATTTGTTGACATTAATGTATGATCACTGCTCCGCTCGATAAACGGACTATTCTAGTTGAAAATATTTTTTCAATTCAAGCCTGAAGATTCTGAGATTAGCACGTTCAAACAAAGAAACGCTTCAGCTTTATAGTATTAGTATAGATTGATAATATTATCAATGAACGAACCTACAAATTGATCACTCTCGGTAATTATGGGGTTCTTCAAGAGGGGCATCAGAAGGTTTATTCAAGGTCAGCAGCGCGAGTGTGACGCCACTGGTGTTGCATACGTCCATAGGCCACGGTAACCGCTTCCTATCAGGTGGGCCGTGTGCTTGTCTGTCAACTAAGTGGTATAAAAAAAATCGTATCAAGCGTAGATATAAATTTAAAGGATATCTATATACATTACTATTATAGAATTATATTTTATTATCTGTGCTAATATACAAAATGGTACAGTGGTCATGTCTAGAAATTAGAGATATATATATTTTGAATGCGTTGACTCAGAAGTTTGATTTTTGCACAGTTTCAAGACGTTGTAGACTTTTTTTTTTTACGTGCGCAAAATCCTCACGGATTCCTCCCCAGCGGAGCCGGTGGAGGAGGTTATGTCGGACTCGAACCGACTAAAATGCACGCCGCCTGTGGGTCGCTTTGGTTGCCGAAGGTGAGGTTGACAGGCATATCCCTCGCACCCCGGCCGACCCAGGGCCATCTCTAGACGTTGTAGACTTGAGTATGTGTCCACATTTACTGTGGATTCAGGATTTTGAACTTCGGCCTTTCGAATTATGAACTTCGGGATTTTGATATGTATGACAGTGTAAGATTACCTACCCATTGCCAAGATAGGTAAAATACAATTTCGTCTTTAATAAAATACAATATACCTAATACAAGTGAGTTATCTATATGTGTAACAACAAATTCCACCAAGTGCCACCAATCAACAGAAAATATAATTTCGTCTAGTACATATTCTGGCCATTAAAATATGCCTTTTTATGTCATAACTTAATTGTAAGAATATACGACGGCCTCTGTGGCGTAGCGGTGGAACGTTCGACGGCTACGTAGGGGGCGCGGGTTCGATTCCCGCTCAGTGCAAATATTTGTATGCATGAATGTGTATATTTGCATTGGGCTGGGTGTTTCTATGTATAATATGTATGTATTTCCAAAACAAAATAGTATCTAAGTAAGTATGTTTATCTGCATTCTAGATTCCATAACACAATCAAGTTTAGCTAATCTTACCATGGGTCTAGATAGCGTGTAGAATGTTGTAGTATATAAATGTCATTAATTGGTAATTATTGATACATTTATAATTATTAAGAATTAACAAATAATCACGTTTACCGTGACATGCACTGTTATTAAAACGACTATGCAATAAAATTTAAGCATATTGAACTTAACTGTAACCAGCAGACATTCACTTAAATGCTAATAACTGGCATTATGGCGGCAAACATGCGTCGTCCTGAACAAATAACATCCACTCGTATTAAAGAACAATTTTTAAACTTCTGCCCTTTACACGTACAATTGGAGGGTTGGTTATGTAATGAATTTGTTTGTTAAATTCAGGGTGGATAATTGTTTCAAAGTCTGTGCGGCAGGTTGGCTATTAATTATAAAATCTGTGCGGCAAGGTACAGTCAGCGTCTAAGGCAGTTAATTGTTGACAGGTTTGTTTAAATTCACACATATAATCACGCTTTTATCCCCGGAGGGTTAGACAGAGGTGAATTAACACCCACATTTCAACAATCATTGTATTCGGTATCACGTAATAGGGGGTGTATTGTATTGTTGACTCAAGTCATGCCCCTGAGGCTAAGTCTGAGCTGTATATATATATATATATATATATATATATATATATATCTGATGCTAAATTCATATAAAAATATTTCATTATTTGTACGCTGGAGACAGCAGTATATTAAGGACGTCTATTTTGTAACAACTTTTACACAATATTATAAATAAATGAATCTTGTACTACTCCATTCGGTTAAATAATCTTGATGTGTCTTTGTACATACATACATAAAATCACGCCTGTCTCCCATAGGGGTAGGCATGTGTCTTTGTAATGTTTAAAAACTCAGTTTATTAATATTTTTCTGCTTAGAAACTTTTTAAAGACTAAAACCAGTAATTGAACTACTAGTTAGTTGGTTAGCCTTGATTATTTGTTTAATATGCTTTTTTAAATTAAAATTTTATTTTGTAAAAATTACATTCATAAATTAATTTATTTAATACATACAAAATAATTTAAACATGAATACACAAAATAAATTCGCAATTATGTCGCGTCAAACAACCCACTCCGCATCGTTCCCGGCGCAAAGGTGCCCATGTGCGTTGCCGCGCTGAATCGCAATTATGTGCAATATGTGTTTCTATAAAAAGTCGTTACAAGATAGTTTATCATTATTTAAGTACCTAACCGAATGGAATATAAGTATCTACATAAAAATTATGATAATATTTTAAATTAAAAAAAAATAGATTTTTATAGATCCGTATCAAAATAATCGGCATATTTACCATGTTGCAATGTTCCTCCGTGATCATGGTGCTTGCAACATCGCCGAAATATCGGAAACTCAAAACAATGCAAGATGGTAAATATCCCGATTATTTTCATACTGATGTGAGTGGCCATGATAGTTTAAATACCTATATTTTTATATAGTTAATTCAGTATTTTCATCAGTCAAATCTGATAACTACCTATAGGAACATGGAGATACGAATAGTAATAAGAAAATGTAAATCATTATTATTATTACTTTACTGTACCTGTTTCTTAGCCTGATTCTAATACTTTTAAATAAATAAATATCTCTACATTTCAGTGTGGCGTTGAATACCGTTAAGTTTTGTTTTAACTCCTTTGTTCTCTTTATTTTGTTCTTTGTACTTAGTACACCTTTGATATTTTCTTAACAGCATAATAGCTTTTATGAATACGCCCGGAAAAAATGCATATTATTTCAGTGATAAGTTTTAAAACATAGTGTTCATTCTGTTCATTGCTGAAAAATAGGAAGCCATTGAAAGCAAGTTGTGAATATTAAACCGCGGGAAATATTGTTGAGGACCTGTTATTTTGCTCCCATTGTAGCCATTGTATTCAAAGTGCTTCGGTAATGAATGAACAAATGCAGACCAGTAGCTGCAATCATTTTTATTCGAAATATATTCTTTAGAAATATCTATTTAACGACTACTACATTATGAGAGCGTAGTGTGATTTAATTTTGCTTCAGTACGCCTGAAAATGATAATTGGGAAATAGATGCAGTCCTAAATTTTTGTGTCTCTCTGTCTGTCTTTCTATCTGTTTGTAAAGAGTAATTTCTGTTAAGATATTTTCTGTAGATGCTAGCTAATGTCATAAGATGTAAATTTGGCCACTTTTGTTTAGAAAATTAAAACCCACAGAAGGAGCCGCAGGCACATCTATTTATATATCTTAACAGAAAGTACTCTTTACAAACAGATAGAAAGACAGACAGGGAGACACAAAAAATTAGGACTGCATCTATTTAGACAGTACCTATCATGTATAATGAAATACCGCAATGTATTCCTAATAACTGTTATATTAACGTTACAAACAGACGCTTCGATTTTATTTATTTCTAGAGAAAATCTAATGTAAGTTAGTGAAGTAATGACAACATTATGAAAATTAATGAATTCTAAACTTCGTCATCGCTCGTCAAGAATTTTCAGAGTCCCGTGATCATCTTAAAAAGTTACAAAAGCCGCAGACAAACACTCTTACTTTATATGTAATCAGACTTAGAACTTCAAATAAGTTTACGAACTTTTTAACTTTGAAGTCGGAAACATCAAATTAGGCGGTCGACGTTTGATTATCATAACATTTTTAGGACTACCAAAGAATTTAAACTTTGTTTTTTAAGGCACTGAGAGACTTACATACATATGTATGTATATATGTATGTGTGTATATGTATATGTGTATATGTATATGTGTGTATTTGTGCCTATTGTCTGGGCTAGGCTGGGCAGTGTCATCAGATTGACCCCAGGCCAGCCGGGGTCGACCTGATGACACTCCCCAAATTTTGGCCTGCCCTGATCGTTCCTTACACAATTGGTATGTCATTCGCACAGTGTACTCGCGCTGCGAAGCCGACATTCGCGGCATGACGAATATACCATTCACACCATGTCTCTGCCTACTTCTCTGGCCACTACCCTCGCGCATCGACGAGTGTGTGAACGCAGCATAACATTTGCAAGTATGCTCATTATAAGGTGAATGCTCAAGTTTATCAGCACCTTTATGCTATACAAAGTTTTTAAAGCATACATACATACATATAATCACGCCTTTATCCTCGGAGGGATAGGTAGAGGTGAATTAACACCCACATTTCACCAATCATTGAATTCGGTCCCACGTAATAGGGGGTGAGCCTATTGCCGTAATCCGGGCACTGTTATTGGCTCAAACCATGCACCTGAGGCTGAGTCTGGGCTGTATATATATCTGTCTGATGTTAAACAGCCCTATCCCTTAGTCGCCTTGTACGACACCGCATGAGAAGTCAAGTTTAACAGCACCTTTATTTTATACAAAGTTTTTAAAGATCAAAACGAAATGTTAATATGGCTGTGTTGTGTGTTTCGTTGGGGCGTGAATCGCCCTCGGCTTGATACTAAAATAAATTTAGGACCAATAAAACGCACAATGGCTTTGATTTCCTTTTATTATGTCTACAACGCGCGTCATCCGACACTCGTAAGACGCAAGTATTACCCCATTGTGATCAGCAAACGAGACGTGCGTCTTCATTTTAAGAATCTACACTAATATTATAAAGCTGAAGAGTTTGTTTGTTTGTTTGGTTGGAAGAGCTAATCTCAACTACTGGTCATAATATTTATGTGTTGAAGGTTTTAGGATATTTATTGGAGTAGTGATCATATATTATTCATAGGCTATCGCGGTGTAAATTCATAATTATATAACTCAAAATGGGACTTTTCGCTATTAAATCATGGAACTTACTAGTCAAGTCGTGACCTCGGGTGCTGCAACGCATCCGAAACGTCGGCAGAAATAGTAAGTTCCATGATTTAATTGCGACAAGTCCCAAAACATTGTATAATTGTTATCATATTATGTCAACAAATCCGGTAAATTTCCATACAACTAAAAATTACAGACTCAAAGATGATATGAGGTTTCAAAATATGCCACGGACGAAGCCAGGGTCAGTTAGTAACTCATATTTGAATATACTTGATCGGTTTTTACAACTGAATAAAGCGGTTTATCGGAATTTATGAAGTTATGTAGCTATTTCTTAACCTTATTCACATCACTGAACAATCAATACACGTACTAACGTTCTGTTTACTTATTTCCAAATAATGCTTTTTATACCATTCAGGGGGCAGACAAGCAAACGGCCCACTTGATGGACAGTAGCTACACATCAATTAGATTTTGAGTCGCCTAATGGTAAGCTGAAGACAAAGTCTCAGAAAAGAGAGTCACTATTACATACATAATGATATATCTATGTAATAGTGACTCTCTTTTTTACAATGGTGACACTCAGTTTGACAGCCTCATCTTATGCTTTTTCACGTCGCGCTTAAAGGACCCGGGACTGTAGGAAGAAGGAAACACGTGAACTGGAAATGAATTCCAGGCCTTAATGATGCGACAAAGGAAAGAGTCTCTGAACCCTTATAACAAATATTGAAACCAAAGGTTCTACATCTGTTCATTGTATCAGCAAAGTTGTAAATAACTTGCTGTGTCAGGACTTGTTGGGTGACAATATCATGGAGCGACAACAAGTCACTGAACTAATATTGTTTTCCCAAGTTTACACCGCAACATTACCCAAAGTAACCTAACAAATACTGTACTCTGATATACCTCTCAAACTTTAACGTGTTTCGGGAAGGTACTATTGCAAGCGGACGTTTCGACCATTGCTTTGCATTATTTATTTTACGTATAATTTATTACGATTGAGTAGCTACTGCGCTTACCATCATTTTTATTTCAATCTTAGTTTGTAAATCTCATAGTATGAATTGGGCCATGGCTATATTTAATTCAATGTGTCGTCACATGGCTTTAGGCAACCAGTGGACAATTAAGAATTTTCTAACGATATATTTTTATAGAATCCTAATAAGTATTTAGACGTAATGAGGGAACAGATATACAAAATTTTAACCCCCTTTCTGCTTCTGCCATAGTCGGGTAAAGATCAGATAACAAAAAGTTAACACTGAAATCATCTAAATGCTTCAAAAGGCAAAGAATGTACCAATTTTAGGCCAAAACATAATCTAAAGAAATTAACAAGAAATTTTAACGCTTCGTCACTTACTCAATTACATTTTATTTATTTATTAATAACACAAAGAGACAATTATGCAAAAAGGAAATTATATGTACATAACATCACGATGGAAACAAACCAGTAAAAATATAATTTTCTTTTAAAGATTTATACCTACTTTATTAAAAAAAATTGTCCTGAGATAGAATCGAAAGATCCAACTCATGCTTATGGTTAAATTAATTATTGGATCCTGAATAAACACACTGTGTTGTTCTTTAAAAAGGTCATTGAAGGTAATAGTCATATATTACAGTATATACAAGGGACAAGGGAACAATGAGAGAAGAAAAATGACTATGGAGGGTTTGGAGTTCCATTTAAGATAGACACGTTCAAGAGATCAATTTAAGTATTTATCGTCTTAGACCACTTTTTTACGTGCGTAAAAATTCCCATGAATACATCCCCGACGGAGCTGGTGGGAGAGGCCATGTAGGACTCAAACCGACTAAAACGCACGGCGCCTGTGGGTCATTGTTGGTTGCCAAAGGTGAGGTTGACAGGCATATCCCTCTCACCCCGGCTGACCCAGGGACATCTCTCTCGATTTGGCCCTCCTCGGGTGCGGGGACCACAGGGTTCCCAACGGAAACGGGAAGACACGTGCCGCGCGCCGCCCCCGCGGCCTGCTTCTGCTAGGGTGACAGGCGGCTCCACCCGTCCAGGTCTACATTTCTAGACCACTTCTTAGTAATGACACAACTACCTGTAAAATAGTGGGCAAAATACTACTAACGTCTACATTGCAATGAGTGTGATGTGTCTACGTAACAAATAATGCAACAAAATATTTTTAACAGTATCGCTCACTATTGTATATATAGTTACAGGAATTCACATATTAGTTTTTATTTTAAGTTTACACAATATTCATTTTTTACACAATAATTATATACCGCGTGAGCCTAGTGGTATTGGTAATGGACTGCCGAGACGAGGTCTGGGATTTTCGATGCTTTTCAAAGTTATGTGTGTATTTATCGCAGGTTTATAAGTGCCCGGTTAATGGCAGTAGGCTCGCCACCTATTACATTGGGACCTAAACCTAAACTGGCGAAATGTGTGTGCTAGCACCTCTGCCTACGTTATGTTATATTATGTTTACACAATATTCAAAACATATTAGAATAATACATTACGATATTTCATCCCATCAACTTGTGTACATCGATACAAGCCGATGGCGTATATAAAATGATCTCATTTATCGACCTCTCTTTGTAACACCGTATAATAAATCTATTGAATAAACGACTTCGCATTTACTATAATGCATAAATCGTGACGTAAATTCAGTAGTTGCACTGTTATTATGGACTTGCGGCAAACCCGTGTTCGTGTATGCACAAAGGCGTAAATGTCGGGATATAAAAGTTTTCATTTACTTTTGGAAACCCGATATACGCGTAAAAATTCAAAGTTGTTTGTGCCCGGTTCACATTTCTATTCCAGTAACATTCCAGTCCCTTAGACAAGTTACACTATCGTTAGTTGAATAGAATATATGGGGTTTCAACCCCATATGGGTTGACACGTATTTTAACGTATCGTAAACATATTTCAGTCCCATACATTGAGTAGAATGGAATTCTATTCTATACTTCTATTATTATAATTAGAATAAATGCGAAAGTTTGTAAAGATTTGTGTCGCGGGAATGAGAACAATATCCCACACGGGCCAAACCGCAGGCAATAGCTAGTAAAAATATATTCCAAAAGTTTCATAGTAGTAGAGTGTTTCATAATATTTTATCTTTAAATAACTCCAACGTCTATGCAGATATAGACTCCTATCATTCCACTTCCAACATTTTATAGCTCGGATTAAGGGGCCATGAGTATTTCTGTTCAAGCCGGGATTAATTTTATTACATGAGGTTAAAGTGAGCTTTCTTATAAATATATTTCAGTACTTTCGTATCGTCAGTAAGAACTGAAGAGTTCATTGTACACTTACATTAAATACTAAAAATCAGCAGAGGTGAAGAAACGTTAAACGCTAACAACTGTATATAAATAAGACAATTTTAAATCAATAGAAAAATTAAAGCTATGGTATCTTCGGCCGGGGTGCGAGTCAACCTCACCTTCGGCAACCAAAACGACCCACAGGCGGCGTGCGTTTTAGTCGGTTCGAGTCCGACATAACCTCCTCCACCGGCTCCGGTGGGGAGGTATCCGTGGGGATTTTGCACACGTAAAAAAAAAAGCTATGGTATCTATACTATTATATATCAAATTGTAAGGTGGTCATGTCTGTGCATTGGTGATATTTAAAATAAATATTTGGGTTATATAATATCACCGATACAGACATTGTTTTAGAATTCTTGTACGTTTACCCGCAATGGATGTAAAAACTATTGAATGAATTTTGAAACGGGTTATACTGTTTGAAAGGTCTTATGCAGACTTAAAATATTACGTTTAATGGCAATTGGTTTAGTAGATACGGAGAAATGAGCAAAACTATAACTAACCAACGTGTTTGTATATCTGTCCTTCTGTTTATTTGTTGCGACTATTTCCAAAGTGGCTGAGACCATTTCACAGCCAGGTTAATGATAAAGTATAACTAAATATTATCATTTTATATCAGCAAATTTTAACCCAAGACCTTACAAAAACATTACAAATGATTTTATAAATAAAAGAAATAACAAACAAACATGATTATGCATAATTTTAACAGAATAAATTTAACGAAAATATTTATGTGGTACTTGATAATGTATTCTGTATTCGTAGCGTCGGTACTTAACTGAATAAGTTGTATCCTTCAGTTTATTCCAGTAAATGCGTTTTAATTACACGCCACATTACCTTTCGAAAAGGAAAATAATAGGTCTGTAATTAGGAGAGTTGTATCTACAACAGGACCGTGGTTCTCGCTGGAGTTAGGCATTAATTGTATTCTACACATTAGCTACAAGCTACAATGTATTCTTCTAAAAAAGCTTATTGAATAATTTTATCGTTCTTTTTACTCACGTCGGAATGGAGATGGTAATTATTATGCGTTTGGAGTAAGAGAATATTATAATACTTTTATAATGACTATAAATAAAGAAAATCTCATCTTATCTAATGTTTGTTTGTGTAAATCCATTTTGCCATTTTTCTCCTAAACTACAAGTTCAATTTTTATGTAGTTTTCAATTATAGGTTCATAGTAATCATATCAATTAGCCTACTGCAGTCCATTGCTGGACATAGTCCTCTCCTAATGTGCACCATTTTATCCGATCCTCTGCCTTCCGCATCCAGTCTGGCCCAGCCAATTTTTTCAGGTCTTCCGTCCATCTGGCTAGGGGGTGTCCTACCTTTCGTTTGCCTTCTCGCGGTCCCCATAGAGCATACCATTCTTAATTTAATATACTTAGTGTAATAATTTATTTCAACTAGACGAAAGTACTAAATTATCGACTTCAGTCAATCACCAAAATTGTTATTGACATTATCATGATTGAAAATCTCATATCCTATACTGAATTTAGTACCGACACACTATAAATCTGATAGCAATACGGTTATTTATTTAAAAGAACCTTCGCTCTCTGTTTGTCCATCTCCCAACTCCTTATATGGCAAATATGGGAAAGGGGTGTGTCAATACACTTGGTAAATGTTACTACACTTTATTAAATTGTGTTTCCTTGGAGGCTTCTTCGTACTTGCTCGAGTAGAAATTGCGGAAAAAAAGCACGTTCAAACGTAGATGAACATTTCTAGCTAAAGCCGATGCACGCGGGTTCACTTGCGTAGAATTCCATTCATTTTTAACATTAAAACATTCCATGGAACTTAAGGAAAGAGAGAGAAAAGGCAGCTTCTTGTCACTGAGCTTGACGGGGTCCTGAATCACATTTCTCAATGGGGCTCTGAGAACCTGGTTGAGTTCAATGCCAAGAAGACGCGGGCATGTGCGTTTACAGCAAAAGTATCTTCTTTCCTTCCCCTCCCCACTCTTCAGAGCACGCCACTGCCGCTGCAGGACAATCTCAATATCCTAGGTATGGATGTTCGCTGCAACTTGAATAACAAAAACTACATCGAAAGCATCATCAAAACAGCCTCACGAAAACTCGGAGTCCTGAACAGAGTGAGACGATTTTTCACGCCGGAGCAGCGGTGTCTTCTATACAAGACACAAATTCGCTCCTGTGTGGAGTACTGCTCGCATCTCTGGGATGGTTCAGCAAAGTACTTACTAGATGCTCTCGACAGGTTGCAGCGACGTGCGGTCCGCATCATTGGGAATCCCGAGATCACGAACACCCTAGAACCTTTACAGCTGCGTAGAGATGTTGCGTCCATGGCTGTATTTTACCGTCTGTACCATGGGGAGTGTTCTGATGAGCTCTTCCAATTAGTCCCACCCTCCCCTTTCCTACACAGGACAACGCGTGCAGGTCTTAGATGTCATCCGCACACGGTGCAAAACATCCGATCAAGAACCAAGCGGTTCGGAGACTCTTTCCTCTGTCGCACCATTAAGGCCTGGAATTCATTACCAGCTCACGTGTTTCCTTCTTCCTACAGTCCCGGGTCCTTTAAGCGGGGCGTGAAAAAGCATATGATAAGGCCGTCAAGCTGAGTGTCACCATTGTCACACGGTATGTGTAAGTAATGGTGACCCTCTTTTCTGGGATTTTGCCTTCAGCTTACCATCAGGCAAGGCGAAGTCCAATTGACGTGTCCTCTATATAAAAAAAAAAAAAAAAAAAAGGAACATACTAAAAAAAATTGCCAAATCGGTGGAGCCGTTCTCGAGATTTTTTTTGCAACATTAAATTTTGTACAATATTCAATTTTGAACTAGTACGAGTATAACAATGAAGATATTGGAAATTTAAAATATTAGGATTATGATTTGAACAGTCATCATCATCACATGAATTAGCCTATCGCAGTTCACTGCTGGACACAGGCCTTTTCTAATGTTGGAAGGATTTGGCCTATTGTTTCCACGCTGACCATACGGGTGGGTACAGGGTTTTATTTCGAGTTTTCCTTTTCTCGCAGTGATATCGTCTGCGTATTTTTCCGTTAGTCGCTCTTACGATACCCGTCGGATCAAATGGGGTGGTGATACTTGTATTCTTTTTCCTTCACCACACGGATAACGGAACAGCTTGATTATTTTACTATTACAGTATTACTACTTGCCGGGATATTTACCATGTTTATTATGCTGACGACCGCCGAGCTAGCTCGCTCGTACACCGTGATCATGGCACTTGTAACAGCACCGAAATATCGGTTGCTCAACAAAAATATTAAAACATGGTAAATATCCCGGCGAGTATTACACTAGTAATGTGAATTACCATGTTAATCTCAAATTATACACAGCTTGATGATTTTTTACTGCTGCAGTGCTCCGTAAACAATTTCCTTTGAGTTTAGTTGCCCATAATATGTTATTGTATTGTATGTTATTATGTTCTAATAGTACAACACATTAGTTAAACCCGGATTTTGGGGTTGAAGGAGCTCCAATTTATAGCTCAACCATCAACCAAAACATCCATCAAAAATCTATGAATCAATCAAAAGCGCTGACTTTACCTGACTTCAACATGATTAAATATGACATATAATGTGCTGTGGGGCTAATAATTGCGTGAAGAAATAAAAATGTACTTTAATTGTGTACACTTTTCGTTTCACAAAATATAATCTTGTTACACAAGTACTTTTCCAATTCTTATCAAATAAGGAAAATGGGACCGCTATTTGCAGATTATGCCAAGCAAAAAGTTAGATTATGTCAACTAATGAGGCCTCAAGTTTCCGTGTCACGTACTTTATTACTCACGTCTTTACAATACTCGTAGTTAACATTAGAAATTTTGAATATATTCAGAATATTATTTGCTGGTGAGAGTTTTTGACGTCCGCTTAGATGTTATCTTTTAAAAAGGTTATAGATGTATTCGTTTTCAGTATTGTTTCATTATTACGAACATATATTATTATTTCAAATATTAGGTATTGGTCGTGTCTCGGAGAGCCGTTGATCCTGGTTGCCCTACGAACATCTATGGCCGTCGTTATGGTTAGGTGGTGTATGGTTAGTAAAGTGCTAGTTCAACAACTGATCTAACTGCAGTGCTTCGATATGGCTTTTGGATTGTGGAGGTCAGATGGCAGTCGCTTCAGGGAAAAAATTGAAGTTCAATGGAAAATATCAAACTTGTTCGGTACTTTTAGACGAGTTTTTAATAATTTATTTTTCAACACACTTGTTCATAAAGTGGCTCTAACTTCACCGCAATTAGGCACATAATGACACCTATAAACAAACTGTGATTTTTTCCATGCTATAATTCACAAGTGAGTTATAGTGTTTTTTTAACATTATTGGTTGAATTGCTTCGTTAAAAGTTTCGATACAAAAAAGATTATTGTAAAAATATTTTTAACTATCTTGACACGAGACAATTGTACATTCGTACATTCGTCTTAAGAAATCACACGTCTTGAAAACATGGACTTTTTTTTTACGTGCGCAAAATCCCCACGGATACCTCCCGGAGGAAGTTATGTCGGACTCGAACCGACTAAAACGCACGCCGCCTGTGGGTCGCTTTAGTTGCCGAAGGTGAGGTTGTGAAAACATGGACTTTGTTTGGAGAGAAGAAGCGGCTTCTTCTCCACTAGCGCCTAGGAAGCAGTGGCAAACTTAGTTTCCAGCAGAATTTGATGTCAAAAAGATTTCATAGCGTTGCACTATTTTGAAAAATCATTAGGAAATCAGTTTTTAACTGATTCTATGGAAATTAATTTGGCATTTCGCTTTGGATCTAGATAACACTACATAGAATTATTAATAAATCATTTTATGATAGCTCCAAGAATATTATTAGATTAATACTTTTATGCTAAATAAAAACAGTTCCTAAATATATAGTTTACTTTATACCAAAAGTTTAATGTTTTCTTCAAGCTAAACCATTTTAATGAAAGGAAAATTATTTAATAACATCTTGAATGGATCCTCCTTATGGATTATTTTAACGTGGTAGATATTATAATTCATTTTTGTGGAATTTAAATGAACAGGGAAAATAATTAAAGTGAAGTAAGGTTGAAAGGAATCTCAATCAATGTCCATTATTTAGATACTGAAAGAACGTATTTAAATTATAATACCGGAAATTACAAGTATTAAAAGGTTCCTCTCAGAATAATAAGCTACGGACTTAGACAGTTAGACTTAGTTACTATTCCTTTAGTAATTTCAATTGGATGCAATGTTTTTTAATACAATATTCCCAAACTTACATTGATCAAATACAAGACATTTTTATTATACCACTTAGGTGGCAGATAAGCTCACAGCTAGCTGTAGAGGAGTCACACTCGCGCTGCCGACCCTGTAAACAAAGAGTTTCTGTGCCATCAGTGTAGAAAACAAAGCAGGGCAAGCCTTTAGTCTTCCCACTGACAGTACAAACTCTCCAATGAGCTCTGGCTACCCTACTCACCGCTGGGAACACAATACGGAGTTATTATGGCCGCGGTATTCTGTAGGGCGGAGGTACTTCCCCAGTCGGACTGCTCAATTGAACGGATATACCGCCGTATCTGAATTTCTGTGTAAGTGTCGCCTCATTATATGGCATTAAAACATTTTATTACAATAAGGCAAGAGCACATTTATAATACAAGCTAATTTAACTTTGCTTCGTATATATTTTATTTGTAGAATATTTAACTACATTTCTGTTTTTTTTTTTCAAGTATTATTAATATTGGCAATTTATTAATCTTTTTTATTCTCCTTGTGTGTATTTGTTTATACAATGTATATTATATATTACCGCTGAGGCGCTATTGAGACCCGAGCCGTTAGATGAGGGTCTTAAAGAGCCGAGGACGGTAATCATCAATACACAAGTGTATCATACGACGTTTTTCAAAATACTGGTGAAGAAAATAATACATTTATCTTTGTAGTTTTCTAATATTGGGTGGTGTACCACATAAATTATTTTCTTTATAACTGTTACTTGTAGACAAGTTAATTTATAATTATCTATAATTTCAACAGCGAACACGAATTGAGAATTATTTTCGCAATAGCGGAAAAATTTAATTAGTGATCGTACGCGTGTCCATCTAGCATAAACCATAGACTAAAAGAATGAGGTTTCTTTTTTTCGGAACGTAGAAAATGGAGAATTTAAAGTTTATACATACATAAGTTATATTTGAGTAAAAGTTTTGTTTATTAAACTGGTTTATTAAATAAACAAGTTGAAATTATCTATTTAAATGAAAAATGAGTTATTAATTTATTTCTTCTTTAAGAACAAAGCAATTCAACCAATTTAAATCTATACCTAACTCACGTGTAAATTATAACGTTAAAAAAATCACAGTTCGATTACAGATGTCATTATGTGCTCACTCACTATTTTCCCTTCGTATTAGTATGAACTATCTACTTTATGTATATATTTATTTAATACATGTATATGTATTTGTATGTCAGAATTTATGTTGATATTTTTTGTGTAAAGCCGTATATTAATTTTATTTTACTTACTTTTCTCTCTTTCTTTTGTTTTAATACACTATCTATTTAAGTTTAGTCGGTAACTACACCATATCTTTTGTTTTCATAACATTACTGTCCATCCCAAGGTTGCCTGGAAGAAATCGCTGCAGCGATAAGGCCGCCCATTGTACATTGAACTGTATAGATGCTACCTACTTGTCCTACTGTAAATCTGTTGGTGTACAATAAATAAATATCTATCTATCTATCTATCTATTAGAGCTACTTTAAGAGCAAGTGTGTTGAAAAAATATAAAAACAATACATAAGACATACATAAGCTATACATATCTACAGTTTCAGGCGTAAAGATTTCCTCCCCATAGATTTCAACGTTGTTTATCACGTTGACAATGCCAATTCTCTGCGCAAGGAATAAACCAGCCCTCTGATCCCGGGCAGCGTCAATTTGTCTTTTGGTAATTTACTGTAACTAGTATAACTATGTAAGACTATTCCTATTAACTAGCTAGACACTTTTTCATTAGAGAACACATAATTTGTATTGAATGCAGAAATGATGTAAACGTGAATACGTTTTTTACTTACTTTCTTACTTTCTAACTGTAATTAAATAAGTAATGTTGTTTTTTTTTATATAGGACACGTCAATTGGACTTCGCTTTGCCTGATGGTAAGCTGAAGGCAAAGTCCCAGAAAAGAGGGTCACCATTACTTACACATACCGTGTGACAATGGTGACACTCAGCTTGACGGCCTCATCATATGCTTTTTCACGCCCCGCTTAAAGGACCCGTGACTGTAGGAAGAAGGAAACACGTGAGCTGGTAATGAATTCCAGGCCTTAATGGTGCGACAGAGGAAAGAGTCTCCGAACCGCATGGTTCTTGATCGGATGTTTTGCACCGTGTGCGGATGACATCTAAGACCTGCATGTGTTGTCCTGTGTAGGAAAGGGGAGGGTGGGACTAATTGGAAGAGCTCATCAGAACACTCCCCATATTACAGACGGTAAAATACAGTAAAATACAGCTTCACATAGGTACATGTTATACATAGTTTTGAGTTTTGAGTTTTGTTTTTGCAAGCGCGACTCGACTTTATAATATAATAATACCTGTGTAGATGTAAAATGTACTACTGTAAATATGGGATGGTGCGTGGCGTCAGCGCTGCCTAGTGGCCCCATCTGAAAACCAGCGCTGTGCATACCCAACGAAGGGTGTGCGCAGCATTCAATGCTGAGATGGGGCCCTATTTGGGCTCGCATAGTGTGGAGTGTTGCACCCGTAGTCTAATTTTAATGTGCCTACTGTTTTTGATTTGTTATTCTATTGTACTGCCTACCTGTTTGTATTTGGTGGGGTGCCCGCTGTGTGGGGCCTGAATAAAATATTTTCTTTCTTTCTTTCTTTCTTTCATACCTTTGAATTGCTTAACGTTATGACCACGTTACACTGTTTGTGTGACAGGTGAGTATTGTACAAAATCGTGTTAATTCTCGTTAACCTTGTCCTATAGGCAAGCGAAAGTGTAAAAGTTAGTATATATGTATAGACATAACATTACCTTACAAACAGTAGAAGTAGCTACTTTTTACAGATGGCCTGAGTACTCAATTCTGTGTGGGCAGAGTCATGTGCAAAGGCTAATGTAATATAATTTGCAACTGTGATACTCTATCGATATTATGTTTGATTGATCACTGGCTCCTCTCAGCCTTAACAAGCAATAATTCACAAACGTATGACACTATTTGACCCTATTGAGACGGCTCATCAAGATATAGGTAAGGATCAAACAAGAATATTCGCCTTGTTAGATGAAATAGTTTATCAGCTGATACTCATAGTCATACATGATATATGTTTTTTTATCAATACTTACCAGTTGAGTAAATATAGTTGAGTAATATAGTATGCGGTATATGGGTAATATATCCATTTCTCAACCAACGATATTAATTAACACAGAAAATATGTAAGTTCTGTTTAGATAACTCTCAAAGGATGTGATTTCTGTTCTGTTGACCGACCGTCAAGCTGAGTGTCACCATTGTCACACGGTATGTGTAAGTAATGGTGACCCTCTTTTCTGAGACTGCCTTCAGCTTACCATCAGGCAAGGCGAAGTCTAATTGACGTGTTCTATATATAAAAAAAGACCAGTCTCCCTAGGCAAGTGGCAATTCGTTGACGTATGTAGAATAGAATGATGTATGTATGGGATTGACACGTGTTTTGACGTTTAGATGAAGGGCATATTAATCCCAAACATCATCTATTCTATCATATTGAATGAAATTTTAAAGCTTTCAGTATGCTATTCAACCCGATTAAGATAGGAAAAATTTGAATCAGTTCAGGCGGGATTCGAATGCTCTGGCCGCTGAACAACCGAACCACTCCTGAAATTATCAAAATCTTCCTATCTTAATCGGTTTTAATGACTTGTTTGTTTCATTTGACCATGGAATCTATTTTTTTTTCTTTCTGTGTTTTAATTTAATATAATATTCTATTATAATCTACAATTACTTAATCGGTTTGAATAGTCAGCATACTAAATGCTAATTCATCATACTAAATACTAAAACAATAGTTGTTGTGGAGTCATCAAAAATCTATGTTTAAAAATTATTGTAATATCATTCATTGGTGCCGATAGTTCATACGAGGGCTCGGCGTAAGACGGATATATACATATATATAATAATATATCGTTTACATATATATTACACAAAACGTCAGCATTCCTAAGTAGCACAACTGCTTGAAGCGCGAAGAGATTTTGTATCCTTTGAACTGTTAAAGCAGCGTGCACACGGCTGGTTTTGCATTTAAGCGAAAATTATGACAGATGCTTCTCACACTTTTAAGCACATTAATTAAAAAAAATTGTCAGTTTACCCATGAATGAAAAAAAAACATTAAAACAATAATGAAAATATTTTAACGTATTTATTACTGTTAGCGATATTCCGCTTACCTTCCAGTACCTGTGCCAATAAAAAAAAGAGTAGGTACCGAATACAGTTTTATTCAATATCAAATATTGCTCATAAGATTCTATTCAATTCTCTTAAGTATGAAGAGTTCTTACTAAAACACATATAGCATTTTAGCCAAAATGCCTTCAATGAAACAAATAACAATAAAAAGACAGACCTGTAAAACATTGGTTGATTAATTAAACTGTATTCACCTTAGAGTAGCGTTTGAAGGGGATCTAATAAAGTGCCAAGGAGTTAATTGCCATGAGTACTTAATTTAACAGTAGGACGAACATACAATGTAACTTTAGAATGAAAACTACTCTCGGAAAACCTCAACTATAAACAAATATTAACAACCATTGTACCCACATTAACAGTTCATGAAATAAACCGCAGTAGTTAGTGCAATATTCGTATTAAATACTAACTATTATATAGTGAATGGGGGTTACTAACTTCCATGGCCAGTGGTCACAAACTTTCCTCGTGAAGAGAATATCAATAAGGGAAGGTAAAGTTCGTGCACGTATTTCCATATAACATTGAACAGTACATACATACATACATTACAATCATGCCTTTAGCCCCAAAAGGTTAGGCAAAGGTGAATTAACACCCACATTTCACCCAAATTGAACAGTGTGTGTAGTTAATGCGAGAAATAGTAATTATAGTGATAAGGAAAGTGACTATTTCTCTTTTAACTCCTTTAAACTTAAACTTGTAGTAGTTTAAGTACTACCAAATCATGGTGTGATTAGGAATTACACTTCTACACACATTAGGTCCAATGTAAGTGAAGTAAACATTTATATTCATTTATTTTATACAGGACACGTCAATTAGACTTCGCCTTACCTGATGGTAAGCTGAAGGCAAAGTCCCAGAAAAGAGGCTCACCATTACTTACGCATACCGTGTGACAATGGTGACACTCAGGTTGACGGCCTCATCATATGCTTTTTCACGCCCCGCTTAAAGGACCCGGGACTGTAGGAAGAAGGAAACACGTGAGCTGGTAATGAATTCCAGGCCTTAATGGTGCGACAGAGGAAAGAGTCTCCGAACCGCTTGGTTCTTGATCGGATGTTTTGCACCGTGTGCGGATGACATCTAAAACCTGCACGTGTTGTCCTGTGTAGGAAAGGGGAGGGTGGGACTAATTGGAAGAGCTCATCAGAACACTCCCCATTAAAACAAAAAGGTTTTATCTAAGGCTCTTTATAAATACCCATTATTGAAAATAGAAAAAAATTTCAGTACTCACACTGTGGTAAATAGATAGGGATCTGGAATCACTGCCTCGGAGAGCACGCTAAGCCGGCTTGATCCCGGTTACTATAAGAACATCTGTGGTATTCGTATTCGTGCATACAAATATTTGCACTGAGCTGAAAGATATTACTAAAAATCAACATATCCGTATACCTCTGTTAGCTTTTCTAAATAAGAGACCTACATAATTCTGTGTACGGACAAACTTTAAGTTTATTTTCACCGATAATGCCAAAAGCTGGTGCAAATAAATGTACCTGTACACGAAATTGTAAACTAGGTAGATACATGGAAAAACTTTATTAACGTACGTACATATTGCTTAAGATATTTTTTATACCACTTAGGTGGCATACAAGCGCACGACCCACCTGATGGAAAGTGGTTACCGTGATCTTTAGACGTGTGAAACACCAGAGAAGTCACACTCGCGCTGCCGACCCTGTAAGCACAGAGTCTCTGTGCCGTCAGTGCAGAGGACAAAGCAGGACAAGCCTTTAGTCATCCCACTGACAGCACAAATTCTCCAGTGAGCTCTGGCTACCCTACTCACCCCTATGAACATAACACGAAGTTATTAAAACGTGTCCTACCTCCTATTTAATAAATATCTTTGACCTAAAATATGTTCTGTACGTGCAGTTCACGTTCCTTGTGTGTCTTTTGAGGATAGCACGGGGTCAGCGGGGGTGCACGAGTTCAAATTCACCAAGCATATATTGTTACAAAACATCCACACACGCCAGTGCTTCGTTTGTCTCGCGATTATGGAAGATATGTGTCTCTAAGTATAACAAAGTGTAAGTTAGCACGTTATTATCATTGTTCATTGAAGCGTAGGCGGTTGTAGTACGCTACGAACGCGTAGCTATCGTAGCTCACTGCGAAGTTACAATCTGTCCCTGTAGAAAAGTGGCAATTCATTGGCCGGCGTATTGTAGAACAGCGAGGTCACTGCGAGAGAAGGAAAACTTGAAATAAAACCCTGTACCAAACCATCTGGGCAGGATGGAAACAGTAGGCAAAAACCTCCCGACATCTCACTATCTCTCCTCTCGCAGGTCTGCTGGAAGAGATTTCTAATAGAAATAAGCAGAGCCTTTATACTATTATTTCGAGCTATGTATCTCTATATTTGTTCTTGTGTACACATAAATAATCAATTTTAAAAAATGGTGAGGCTTATTTCCAGCAGAGGACGGCGATGAGCTAATTGATTTCATTGAATTATTCTTTAAATTATATTATTGCAACTGCAATTTTTTAAACATCGTCGTAGATATTCGTCACATTAAACTATCTTTAGATAAAATTATTCATTCGCATAACATTTCTAGCGATAAGATGCTCTTAGTTAATTGTTATGGCAAATTTCTTCTTACAAGTATCCTAAACCTGCCATTACTAAACTAACCAACCAATTATTTCATTCAAACACCTTATTAGATAATTATAAACTGTAATGGTACTTTACCGGACTTTACAAAACGACTGTGGGACGTAATTGCCCTATAAACTGGGCCCAAATACCTTCCTATAAACGTTTATAGGCGTTCTATACGACTTGAAAATACATGCTCCTAGAATACTGACAAGAACAGCTTTTGGTACTTAGAATGTTCATTTAACTTTTATAGTTTGATGTTCTGTATTAAATATATACGGATAAAAGCTCATGATAAGCAATATCATGAGCTTTCATCCGTGTGCTGACGGAGAAAAAATACAAGTATCACCACCCCATCTCATCCGAAGGGTGTCGTAAGAGGCGACCAACGAAAACTATGCAGACGATATCACTGCGAGAGAAGGAAAACTTAAAATATAACCCTGTACCAAGCCCAAAGCCACAAGCGTGGAAACAATAGGCTTCCTATTAAAAAAAGCTTCCTAACATTGGGAGAGGCCTATTTCAGCAGTAGACTGCGATGGACTCGTTGTTTTGGTTTGTTTTAAGCTTTTCAGAGCAAGTGTGAGGGTTGGCAGCGCGACTGTGACTCCTCTGGTGTTACAGACGTCCATACGTCATGGTAACCACTTTCCATCAGGTGGGCCGTGTGCTTGTCTGCCAACTAAGTGGTATAAAAAAAAACTTCAAAAGGCAAAAAACAAAACCCTTATAGAATAACTTCGTAGTCCGTTTGTCTGACTAGACATTTTTACAGGAATGTGTGGAGAAATTCATAACACATACTCAGGTTTATAACTTCTTGAAATTGTTTTTTTTTTATTTTTTATATATAGGACACGTCAATTGGACTTCGCCTTGCCTGATGGTAAGCTGAAGGCAAAATCCCAGAAAAGAGGGTCACCATTACTTACACATACCGTGTGACAATGGTGACACTCAGCTTGACGGCCTTATCATATGCTTTTTCATGCCCCGCTTAAAGGACCCGGGACTGTAGGAAGCAGGAAACACGTGAGCTGGTAATGAATTCCAGGCCTTAATGGTGCGACAGAGGAAAGAGTCTCCGAACCGCTTGGTTCTTGATCGGATGTTTTGCACCGTGTGCGGATGACATCTAAGACCTGCACGCGTTGTCCTGTGTAGGAAAGGGGAGGGTGGGACTAATTGGAAGAGCTCATCAGAACACTCCCCATGGTACAGACGGTAAAATACAGCCATGGACGCAACATCTCTACGCAGCTGTAAAGGTTCTAGGGTGTTCTAAGTCAACGCATTCAAAATATTTTACGGTTTATGTAGTTTAAGTTGTAGTACCCTCAGTGCACGGGTCCAACTTGCACTTGATCGGCTTTTTTCAGTTCTAAATAAATCTTTAATATTCTAAACGGAACCTACTTTCAAAACAAGTTAGTTGGTTGGTAATTTAGGTTACTGATATTCTTTTAGAAAAATAATAAAAAAATCCTAGGTGCATCCAAAGGCTGCACTTAAGCTTTGGATGCGCTTTCCTTCTTTATATGCATGCATAATATTTAACTCAAAGAGACTTAATTGCTTCTTAATGAAGCTTCTGAAGTCCTACTACTAACTTAGGTACCTACATTAATTATTTCAGTATTTTAAGCAAATACTATATATGCAGATATATAACGAATCGAACTAACAACAAATTGTCGCAGTAATAGTAGACAAATATCCAGTGAAAACCTTTGCGTCATTCATACAGTCTATCTTGTAAGTGGCCATTGTTTCTAGGCCACAGTCACCACTTTCCATCAGGTGGGCCGTGTGCTTGTCTGCCACTTAAGTGGTATAAAAAAGGTGAATACAAGTAAGTTAAATAAAAAGTTTATTCTCGCCTCTGTGTAAGTATAAAATAATGTATATGAAACAATTCTCTAAGGGTTCATAGATACCCAGTATATATTTCACCTAAATATTATTTTCATTCAAATATCCAGACAGTCAGAATAAATTTACCACATACTGGTGGTGAAACTTCGCTTCTACATGTAATACTGAATGTCCAGCATACAACTTTCAGATACGTGGCGACAAACATCACTAATGAAATTCCACAAATGGTTTATTTTATTACTGTTCACTAAAAAGAAATTCTTTAAAATTATATTGAAATTTTTTTCTTTGAATGTAGATGTTGACAACTAAAGATTAACCTTTATCTTTTTCGACAAAATCTCTGTAGTATTCATCATTGAAACACCTTTGATAAGTCGAGTGTGAATGAAACTTCCCTCGCCTGAGAATGAAACATTCTTTGTTTTTGACATATTACACAACATTTTAAATAAATATGACGCGTGGTTGCCGGCAGAGTAGAATTTGGGCCACCCCATTTCTTCCCTCGCGGTGTCGTACAAGGCGTCCAAGGGATAGGTCTGTTTAACAATCAAACAGATACAGCCCAGACTCAGCCTCAGATGCATGACTCGTGACAACAATAGTGCACGATTTTTTTTTATATAGGACACCTCAATTAGACTTTGCCTTATCTTATGGTAAGCTGAAGGCAAAGTCTCAGAAAAGACGGTCACCATTACTTACACATACCTTGTGGTAATGGTGACACTCTGCTTGACGGCCTCATCATATGCTTTTTCACGCCCCGCTTAAAGGACACGGGACTGTAGGAAGAAGGAAACACGTGAACAATTCCAGGCTTTAATGGTGCGACATATACAATATGGCAATAGGCTCACCCCCTATTACATGAGACGGAATTTAATGATTGGTGAAATGTGGGTGTTCATTCATCTCTGCCTAACCCACCGGGGATAAAGGCGTGGTTATATGTATGTATGTATTTAAATGAATGTGATGATGTATAGTGTAATTTATATTTCATTTACGATCAATTTGTTGTTAACTCTGAAATGAAATCACCTGGACAAGGGCATGACTCAGCTGTAATGTTGCAGTAAATCTGACCAAAACTATATATATCTTATCTCTGACGCAAATAAATATTGATGGAAGAGGTATTTTGATTGCGGAGCCCAGGCCCCGGTAACTCTTGTTATTGACCACAATTTTTTGGAAGCGAGTAAGATCCCTTTCTTTCTCTAGAACTTCGCTAATTCAAAAAATTGCCGGAAACTGAGGCATCCCTAAGTAAATGGATGCTTGAGCACGATTAATCTTAGACGTAATTGAAAATAATGACAAAAAAGGAAAACCATTAGAAGACCCCAGGAGGGTTTTAAGCAACATCAAGAGATAGTAACAAATAAAATCAATTTAAAGTGATAAGAATGCAAGAGGATTTTCATTTTTACAGCCCATGGAAAAAAAAGGATCAAACAAGCAATTCAATAGGTACTGATGAGATGATCACGTGATACCTTACTTTGCAATTCTAAATGGTAAGCTTTTTGAAGTTTGGTATTGGTCTTTATTTTTCATTTTCCATTAAGCATTTCCAAGTCACGTTTTTCAGTCTCAAAGAAACGGCAGCGTTAACAGGAATACTTTTACATAACAATGAACAATGAACATCTGTATATAAAAAAAGAAATCAGGTACCTAAATAAAATTTTGGAACCGGTGTGATAAGAAACACATCGATAGTGGTAATGTTCCTAATATCAGTAATATTTAGTAAATATGCGCGATAGTAAAATTCTGTAAAGTTAGATACATTGGGGAAAGTAACTGAAATAAACTATTCCAGCCATTTTAACATCGGCATCGATAACATCATAAACAAGGTCGGTCGATAGCACGAATATGACACCTCTGGTATTGCATACGTCCTTACGCCACGGTAACCTCTTTTACTGTGCTTATCTACCATTTAAGTGGTATAAAAAAGAAAAGACTACAAAAATAGCTTTATCAGATCAACAAAATGATCGTAAAAAAAAAATATGATCAAAGTCAAGAAAGATAGATAGAAACAACCATAACCATCCGTCGCAACGTAATTTTTTGCAAGATCCCGCAACAGCATCTCAAATAATTTTGCTTCACATAACTTCTAATCTGCAAATACCTCTTATGTCCTTTAGTGTAACTCCCCTTTTTCGTTTATTTCTGATTGTCAGAGAAATCCCCCGTCCCCAAAAGCTCCTCACTATTGTTAGATGTAAGGTCGGAAGTTGGGAACGTTTCAATTGAACCTTCAAATTCGACTCTGGTGGCGATACATTGAAAATGAAGGATTATCAACGTTCTAAGAGCGATTTAATGCGCCGTCTCTTGGCTGTTATCATGTGAATAGTATTGAACAATAGTATTTGTTTGGTGAAACAAGAATAAGATTTGGTCAACAAAACTAAAAAGTAAAAGATTAATATAATTGTAACTGACATAAACTCATAACATAAACTCACGCCCATATCTCCGAAGAAGTAGGAAGAGGTGCTAGCACCCACTTTTCGCCAGTTTATGTTTAGGTCCCAATGTAATAGGTGGCGAGCCTATTACCATTAACCGGGCACATAAACCTGCGATAAATACACACATAACTTCGAAAATCGTCAAAAAGTCTTTGGTGTGTGCCATGGTGAAACCTGGGATCAAACCCGAGACCTCGTCTCAGCAGTTCATTACCCATACCACTGGGCTACTGCGGTTATTGTTACTGAGAAGGTTAAAAAAACAGTGGTATACCGGGAGTGTGGACAGAGATGAAAACTGGGACAATATTATTATATAGATACTTATATTCAATGGTGTCACATGTGAATTGTCATAATCTTTCATAAGAGGCAGGTGTTGTTAACAGTGTCGCGTATTTAATGGTTTATTCCCAATATTTTTACGAAAAATGCTCAATATACCTAATGTAATTTTTATAGCAAAAGCTAAGCTAGATTGATTATTTGCAATATCTAGCTTATTGCAAATAATCAATCTAGCCTATTGCAGTAAATTGCTGGACATAGGCGTCTCTCAACATTGGGAGGCTTTGGCCCGGTTTCCACACTGGCCAGACGGGTTGGTACAAAACATATATTTATTTATTTACAAACTAATTAATACAGTAGTGAGGTTGCTGTAAAGAGATTCTTTACAGTAACCTCACAACTTTTCCGATAAACAAGAATAAGCTCCCCTTGTGCCCTTTTAGTTCAGAAAAAAAAGTAAAACGTAACAATAACATATTATTGTTACGTTTTATTTTTTCTTCTGAACTAAAAGATATTCCAACATAATTACAATTCAAAATATCCGAAGGATTAAATATAACCTATATGAAAACTCTATTGCGTAACGTTTGACTTTCATGAACTAATTTCCATTCCGCCAAGGAAGCGTATATTAGCATATTGCGTTCTTCCTAGCGGGGTTAAGCCTTTCACAATCCTTGTGTTCATAATTGTAGAACAGGTACCTTTCCCACAATATTTATTCCTTGTATTATTCACGGTATTATAGTCTTGTAATTTTATTTCGTCAAAAGCTTTTACATTCATCTCAACATTTACCTTCGTATATATTTTTTTGGCCTTTTTTTCGACTTTGGCGACATCATAGTTGACATTAGTGTTACTGAATTTCGTCTTATGTATGTATCTTACGTTAGTCTTATTAATAAGTGCTGGAAATTCGTTAATAATGACGTAATCCCTACCTTAATGTTCGGTAGTATGACAGTTCTTGTAGAAATATCAAAGTAGAATCAGCGCAGATGAGATGGGATCACTGCGTAGTAAGTGGATGTAGTATGAGGATTAGATATTCATAAAAGTATTATTATTTGAAAGAGGATAAAGTATGAGTAAACAGTCTTTAGTTTTCCTTTGAGAACCCTTTAGATTTTCGAAATGAAAACTTCTATAGGCGCGTTGAGTACTTATCGGTGAGCATTTTTTGGATGAATAAAAAGCCGCATATATCCCAGCAGAATAGAATTTGGACCATGGGGTGGTCCAAATTCTATTCTGCTAGGATGTTCAAATGTGGGTGTTAAGGGGTGAACCCTGCCTAACTCTAGATAATCTAATGAACATATTCTGCATAAGTATTTTATCATCACTTTCTTTGGTTTTTCAACTATATTTGTTTGACTATATACATATTTACTTGAATTGTGTAATGTAACCTCTAGTAGCACGATATTCAGATCGTGAGAAATGGCCTTGGGTCGACCGGGGTGCGAGGGATACGCCTGTCAACCTCACCTTCGGCAACCAAAAACGACCCACAGGCGGCGTGCGTTTTATTCTGTTCGAGTCCGACATAACCTCTTCCTCCGGCTCCGGTGGGGAAGGGGTATGCGTGGAGATTTTGCTCACGTAAAAAAAAAAAAAGTAGCACGGTATTTAGCATGTTAATGTGGATAACGTATTGGTGAAATGTGGGTGTTAATTCACCTCTGCCTAACCCTTCGAAGATAAAGGCTCGATTATTTTCATGTATGTATGAATAAAAATCATGGAACTTAGTCGATGACTCCGTCCATCACAGAGATTCAACTCTTTAGGCATGTCGAGCAACAAAAAGTTTCAATGAATAAGTATCCCACACTCAGCATGACGTCGTATAAAATATAATTACTTACCTATATTTGCTTGTCAGTCAAACTGTTCCACAAATATACTTTTAAGATTAAAATGGTTTTCTTGATTACATAAAATTGTTAGTTACAATTTGTAATATTGATTCTTGTTACGGACTAAACGGCCACATTCAGGGCTGGCAGCAAAATGATAAAAAGGATCCGCTTTCGGCCAGTGCTACTTATTATAACCACAGATGATAATATAGTAATGCTGTGCTACAACGAAGCAATAGACTCAGAGCTGAGTACAATCTTATACCGACCATTTTCACAAGCACTTTATTAACAAGATGTTTTAATCCTGCTTAAGATAAATACGATTCTTCTTATTCAAAGGCTAGATCTTTTATTCAAATACATTATTTTCTTAAAATCTTTTTGAAAGCTTATTCCTTTCTAGAGTAAACCGAGGTGAATATTCTTTAAAGGCGCTTTATTCTTATCGTAGTGACGTTCCAACGCTTTTATTATAGCAGTGAAAGAGAAATGCAATGAGGTTCTTATACTGCTATTTAATAAAATAATAATGCTGTTTTAATTTTACAAATTAAAAATTCGAACAGAATTCGGTGAAACAATCAATCAATCAATCAATTAATCAGCCCACTGCAGTCCACTGCTGGACATAGGCCTCTCCCAATGTTCGCCATTTTCTCCGATCCTCCGCCTTCCGCATCCAGTCTGTCCCAGCCACCTTTTCAGGTCGTCCGTCGATCTGGCTAGGGGGCGTCCTACCTTTCGTTTACCTTCTCGTGTTCTCCACTCTAGGACTCGTTTGCTCCAACGGCCATCGGTCCTTCGACAAACGTGGCCAGCCCACTGCCACTTCAACTTGCTTATTCTGTGACCTATGTCGGTAACTTTAGTTCTGTGTCGGATAACCTCGTTCCGAATTCTATCCTTCAGAGAAACTCCAAGCATAGCTCGCTCCATAGCCCGCTGTGCGACTTTTAAGCTATGGACCAGCCCCACTGTAAGTGTCCACGTTTCGGCACCGTAAGTCATAACAGGTAGGACGCACTGTTCAAAGACCTTTGTTTTAAGGCATTGCTGTAGGGGTGAAGAGAAGACTCGACGGAGTTTGCGAAATGCTGCCTAACCCAGTGAAACAGAACAGTTCTCCATACGGAAAAAAAAAATGTTATATTTTTTTACTGAGTGCTTTTTAGGCCGAAAATTTGATCATTAGAGATGTGACTTGTTCAACATCATATCATCATCATCGTTATCCCAGTTTGTACTTTGGAGCCTATGGTGCGCTCTCCTACACTTTTTACCGGTTTATTGTAGCTTTCACGAGAGCAACTGCCATCTGACAGCCAAACTCGAGAGATAATCTATGTAAGTAAAATTCTCATCCGTCCATCAGTAGGTTAAGGCGAGTTAAACTTGGGCTCCGGGGATCTTGGTGACCCCATACACCCATACAAGTGTCACCTCACTAGAATGATTCTCATTATTAAAAAAGTAGACCGGAAAAAAATTGTTGTCCAAATGAAATATGACCCCTGCCTATCCTTGGGGAATATCGTACAATTACGATATATTGTGTATGGGATAGGACATGTGCAATATAATATCACGAGGATAAATAACTCATGAAAATAAACGTCTGCGAGAGAGAAACGGTTGTGTCAGCTTGAATTACCGTCGTTGAAGCACGGCACGGTTTATGTTCTGTGGGTTCCTCCCGCCTTAGAACACGCTTATTCGCCAAATGACGTACTTACACATGTTTCAAAGAACATGCTACCTCACGAGAACCCAGTGTACGGTTTTACTAGCTATATATATTTGTGTTTTATCAAGAAATCCTTGTAAGGTCCTGTACAATCTAACATCAAATAATTTATTATACCCTGGTAGGATATATAAGCGCAGATCTTTTGTCTTTATTTACAGACAAGAGTAAGTTCTTATGCTTCAGTAATCACTAATCCTTAAGCGGGGTCTAAATAAAACATTGTGCTGTCATAAATTGTAACTTTATTAAATAGTAACCTCATAAGGTCCAGCATTTATATCTAATACACAGTAATGTATATGTGTAATGTGTTTTGATCATCATATAATCAAAAATTATATAGCTATTAAGTATAATATACGTATAATTGTAGAAAGACTATTTTTTTTAATTCTTAAAAATGTGCTACATAACAGTCATTATTTACGCTTGCTAATGTCATTTTTTATTTTTGCCCTCACTCGTAACTGCCGAACCTAATAGAAAAAAAATGAATCTAACATATCAAAATCATCAGAACGAAAACAAACAAAAAGCAATAATAAGTATATATTTAAATTTACTTTAGAGGTATTTCGTTTAACAAAAATACCTTAACAACGCTCAAACTTAAGAATTTAACGATAATCATAGAAATTCGGCCGCTCACTTGATGATAATACTATAAACTATAGATGCGTTGTCCGCACTCTAAAATGATGACAAAGAAATGATGACGTTCATCGTCATTTTATACATCAGTAAGAGACGTGACAGTGGCTTACTGAAAAAAAAAACATCTTTAATGAAATTCGTATTAATAGTAAGTAGCTATATTTTTAAAAGCCGCCATGTTTTTCCATCTATTAACTGTGTCTATCAATAACACGTCATTGCGCCCATTGGATCACTTGTCTACATTAATTCACTTCCGAGAAAATGACTTCAAAGCTTCCCTTAAAGGTACGTTACCTAACCGTTACGGGTAATTTACTCAGTAAAGTTAAACCCCGACATGTTTTATTACCCTTAACTTTGAACCGGATGTCATAATCTATGTTCTATCATATACCTAGTTATATTATCAGTACATGTTTCGTTCGTGTTTGCTTAGGGCTATTTTCAACTTACCCTCACAAAAGCCAAGAAGTTTGTTTGAACTCACATTGTTAAATTATATACCTAGTGTGTTGCTGACTTTAGTAGAATTTACATTTTGAATCTAAACTTGAATTCAGAAAGTGATAAACGTTATTTGCTGAATTTTATTTTGTATTAACTTGTTGAATTTTATTTTGTACCATTTAGGTGGCAGACAAACACGCGGCCCTCCTGATGGAAAGTGGTTACCGTGGCCTATGAAGTGAGCAACACCAAAGGAGTTACACACGACACTGTAAGCACAGAGAGTTTCTGTGCCGTTAGTGTAGAAGACAAAGTAGAATAAGTCTTTGGTCTTCCCACTGACGGCACAAAATCTTTAGGGAGCTCGGGCTACCCTACTCACCGTCGAGAACACATCACGAGGTTGCTATGGCTGCGGTATTATATAGAGCGAAGGTACTTCCCCAGTTGGACTGCTCAATTGGACGGCAATACCATCGTGTCCTACCTCCTGTTGAATTATACATAATTGACTTAGATCGACAAAAGAGAACGTTGAAGGCGGGACTTGAACCCACAACCGGCTGAGTAGCTCAGTTGGTCAGAGAAGTTCCCTTATTAGGGACATAATAAAGGAAATTCTCAGACCGACTGAGCTACTCAGACACATCTTAATAATAATAATAAATATTTTTATTTCGGACTTCGGGGTCCATAAAGGTGTTAGTAACAATTTCCTTACGATCTAATGTTAGTAAGACATGAATTAAAATGATGATGAAATAGAAACAATAAAAATACAAATACGCGGAAGGAGGAGACAGATTCACACCTTTATGGCGTGAATCCGTATCCACCTCCCGAGCAGAGGCGAGTCCCACCTCGTCGCAAACACTTTCAGGAGAGCGTTAGGGCAGCCGCGCAGGCGCTCGAGAGCTGACGTGCAGCGCTTGCGCATAATACACGCGAAGCTGTCAACGTTGTGGCTTGCGAACATGCCCGACGCGCTACACCTCCACGGCAGCCCCATCACTGCCCTGTATGGTGTGGTACAGCCCTAATGTTATAGTATGTGTGTGGAAACTCGATAGTTGTAAGTTCCTTGTATAAGTACTTATTTGTGTCACCTTATTAGAGAGTAATAAACGGGATTTCGCAAGTAATGGACGTCTTTTAATTCGACTCCCTAACGACAACATCATATGGCGACCTTGCCAGCGACACGCTATCACGTTACGGCGCCGGCGGCGGCGCATCGCTTCGGCGCCCGTAACTAGAACCGATGCAGGTGCAATTTTTGCAGCGTGGACAATTTCGTGTGAACTAAGTGGCCCTGTGCATCGTTCTGCGTTGTGACAATGTGTAAAAATACTGTGGTGCTTTCGTATGTACGGTGCTGTGTATCCAAGTTGGATTTTCTTTGTCGAAAATGGGGAACAAACAATCTGTAGAAAAGGAACAAGTAGTGGTGGCACAAACTGCTGCCGGTGCAGGCACGAATTCAGGGACTGTCGACCAGCTACAACAACATGCAGCCAATACCAACTATATACTTGTAACCATTTGTGTTTTTTTGGGCGTTGTTCTTTTATTTTTGGGGTACAAATTGTACCGGAAATGCCATCGCGATTGGACAGAGCAACAAATACGCGAATTCGCGCTGAAGCGATCTGCAAGTTATTTTAGAAGGCTCCAGAGTCAGCCTTCAAGTGAGGCAACTGTGTAATCAACCATGTTTCTGTAATCTAGTTCTCGCAAAAAACATATTCGCTACTACGAAAACGTGCAAAAGTGTAAAAAGTGCAGAAGTGTGAAAAAAAAAACGTGCGCGAGTGCAACATGCCGAAAAATTATTTGAACTGGTATTGATAACATCATTTACTTATTTTTTTTTCTTTTAGAGAGCGAAATCCCTACTATAATTTCGTAAAATGTACGATAAATTCGTCCTTGTAGATAAGTTTTTTGTATTATGTTTTATGTTATAAATCTTGCTTGATTTCAATTAAATGGCAGACGAGCTCAAAGAGCTATTTGAAAAATTCAAGTACGTTAAAGATTATTTAACTAAGTTAGGCCCTAGTCGAAGGACCGCTATAATAAGGCATGAAAAAAGTGTTGAATTGGAAAATTTAAAGAGGCAGTTTGATTTTATCTTGGACAATGTAAAAGTATTGTCAGAAACTGAAAAAATAACTAAGTTAGAAGCAGAGGAAATTGAAAATGTATGTGCCAGTATCAATAAATATTATATTAAAATAAGTGAATTATGTACTGCGATAGATTCTGTTTCTAAAGGTACAGTTACAGATAATTTATTTATAATGGAAAAATTTCTATTAAAAACCGCTGTCAGTCTTTTACCGATTATGGACAAAACCGAATGTGTAACAAAGCAATTAATTTCTAATATTGAAATGTACTCTGATATGTTGGAAGTTGAGGAGCGAAATAAGCTAATAACTTTTGTTTTAAGGTCAAGGTTGTCCGAAGGTGCAAAACTAAGATTGCACGAAACTTATGCAACAGTTTCAGATCTGGTGAAGGACATGAAGGACCGACTTCTAAGTAAAAAATCAGACACTTCACTGCAACAGCAACTACAATGCTCTAGGCAGAATGACAAAACTGTAGCTGACTTCGGTAAGCAAATAGAACAATTATTTGTTGATTTAACTATTTCTCAAGCGGATGGAGACTCGAAAAAATATGAAATTTTGAAAACTGTGAACGAAAAGAACGCTATTAAACGTTTTTCCGATGGTCTGAGAAATAGTCGAATCAGTACAATTATAGCAGCAAGGAATTATACTACTTTGAGTGACGCTATCCGTGGTGCATTGGACGAAGAATTGTCGTTGTCATCCGACAATGGCGCCAGAGTGATGTATTTTCACCAAAATAGAGGTAGGTCAAATAATTTTTCGCCTCGTAACAATTACCGTGGTTATGGTAACCGAGGTAAGCGTAATTATTACAACTCACAAAATCATCCCCTTAATTATCAAGGTCATTCCCAAAATTATAGAGGTAGTTCTCAGAATTACCGAGGACGAGGTGGTTACAGACAACAACACCAGAATAATTTTAGATTTGGGGGACGTCGATTTCAGAACTCTAGGGGTTCCCGTGGTCATCGTGCTAATATGGCACAATCAGCCAGTAACGACGATGATAAATCCACAAACGCACAGGCAAACAATGATAACGGTAGTGAGAAAAAATTAGAATTACCTAATTATTTTTTTCGAGCCTAATAATTTAGTTTGTTATTATGCTAATATTAATTCAGTTATATTTGACGTTAATGATGTTAGTTATTCTTGGTTACTCGATACAGGAGCATCGATATCTCTCATTAGATACGAAGTGGTGGTTAGAGACCAAATCCCTTATCATGCTGAGGAAATAAAAATCAAAGGCATAGGAGGTGATGTAGTATCTGAAGGATTTGTAATTTTAGATCTTTGTTGTAAAGGAAAGGTATTGAGTGATAAATTTTATGTGTTTAAGAATTTACCTTTCCGTTCGGATGGTATATTGGGACAAGACTTTATTAGTAAATTTAATTGCATTTTAAACTTTGAAAAAAATATTCTTACTGTAAATGAGCAGGAAACTTTTCATTGCCATTACAAATGGGACAAATTGGTCCAAATAACTATATTACCTTACAACCCAGGTGTGAATCGATTCATTTTATAGATTTAGGCATTAATAAGGAGTGTATAATCGCTCCCAGTGAGTTGTGTGAAGGAATCTTTCTTGCTAGTGTACTGGTAAGTCCTCGTGAAGGTAAAATACCTATTAAGATATTAAATACTAGAGACGACGAAGTTCGACTCAGTTATTTTATTCCGGAATTAATAAGTTTAGATGATTATTCTATTTGTAGTTTTGAAAAGGAATTGAATAATTCTGACAGAGTAAAGAATTTGTTTTCCATGCTAAATTTAAGTCATTTAAATTCTGAGGAACAGATATCTATAGAAAATATTTGTGCGAAATATTCAGACATATTTTTGCTGTCAGGTGATAAGTTAGGTGTTACAAATTTATATAAGCAGAAAATTTATTTAAAGGAAAATGTTACACCATCTTATGTTAAACCGTATAGATTACCTAGGTCACAAAAACAGGAAATAGAAAGGCAAATACAGCAAATGATTAAAGATGATATTGTAGAAGAAAGTCAGAGTGAATGGAATAGTCCTATCTTGCTCGTACCAAAGAAGAGTGCGGACTCTAGTAAGAAATGGCGTTTAGTAGTAGATTATCGAAAGTTAAATGAAAGGATTATGGATGACAAATTCCCTCTTCCAAATATAACCGAAATTTTAGATTCTCTGTCTGGTGCAATATATTTTAGTCATCTAGATTTATCACAATCATACTACCAATTACTATTAGAGCCTGAAAGCAGAAAATATACAGCTTTTACTACAGATAAACAGTATCAACTTAAGAGATTACCTATGGGTTTAAAAATTAGTCCGAATGCTTTTAGTCGTTTAATGACAGTCGCTATGGCTGGTTTAAATTATGAAAAAGCTTTAGTTTATTTAGACGATTTAATTTGCTATGGACGCAGCCTAGATATTCATAACAAAAATCTAGTATATATATTTGAGAGATTAAGAAAAGTAAATTTGAAAGTAAATCCTAGTAAGTGCCAATTTTTGAAAAAAGAATTATTATATTTAGGACATGTAGTATCATCAAATGGTGTACAACCAGATCCAGAAAAAACTAAAGTTATAAAAAATTATCCAAGACCTCAGTCTGGTGACGAAGTCAAACGCTTTGTCGCTTTTTCTAATTATTATCGAAAATTTGTACCTAATTTTGCTGAAATCACAATACCACTCAATAAATTATGCCGAAAGTCAGTTAAATTTGAATGGACAAATGAATGTGAAAATGCGTTTATTCATCTGAAAAAGTTGCTATGTAAACCCCCTATATTACAATATCCCGATTTTTCAACTGAGAATGAGTTTATTTTACGTACTGATGCCTCTGGTAAGGCTATTGGTGCTGTGTTATGTAACAAAAATGATTTACCTATTGCGTATGCAAGTCGTACTTTAAATAAAGGTGAAATTAACTATCCCACTATAGAGAAGGAACTTTTGGCTATAGTATGGGCAGTTCGATATTTTCGACCATACTTGTATGGTAAACATTTTAAAATATTTACGGATCATAAACCACTTGTCTATTTATTTTCTATGAGTAATCCATCTAGCAGACTTTTCAAGTTTAGGTTAATTTTAGAGGAGTATGATTATGACATTGAGTATGTTAGAGGTACGAGTAATGTGGCGGCCGATGCATTATCTCGTATAGTTATTTCATCAGAAGATTTGAAAGAAATGAGTGTGCAATCTGTGAATGTAATGACTAGAAGTATGACAAGAGCGTTGAATCAAGATATGACTGACCATTCATTGGTCGATAAGGTTTCTATTGACAATCGGATTGATCACCCGGATGTCGTGGAGATGCTTAAAAAACCTAATAATTGCATAGAATTGATATTTAAAAATAATTTGAATGGAGATTTTGTTTATTTTAAAGAGAGATATATCATATGTGTTAATCTGAATTCTCGATCATGTCAAGCGCGAGACGTTTTCGTGAGAGATTTTGGATGGTTTTGTAACGAAAATAATATTAAAGAAGTATATGTAAAAATAAACAATGATACAATGAAATATATTAAATGGTTAACCAATACTAATAAAAAGTGGACCGTTCCACGAGTGTGTGTTATAAAAGGAGCGATACGGATAAATAATGACGATGATAAACTACCGCGGTAGCCTAGTGGTTTGGGTAATGGACTGCTGAGACGAGGTCTCGGGTTCGATCCCAGGTTTCACCATGGCACACACCAATGACTTTTCTATGCTTTTCGAAGTTATGTGTGTATTTATCGCAGGTTTATAAGTGCCCGGTTAATGGCAATAGGCTCGCCACCTATTACATTGGGACCTAAACATAAACTGGCGAAATGTGGGTGCTAGCACCTCTGCCTACCCCTTCGGGGATATAGGCGTGAGTTTATGTTATGTTATGTGTGATAAACTAGTAATTCTGAATGATTTTCATTTATTGCCGACAAGCGGCCATGCTGGGATAAGACGAATGCTAAATAATATAAAAAGATATTATTTTTGGCCAAATATGGAGGACGATGTTAAAAAGTACGTAAAGAAATGTATAAAATGTCAAAGACAAAAACATTCTTTACCTACCAAACAGCCAATGGAAATTTCAACCACTGCGCAGTTAGCTTTAGATAAGATATATTTAGATATAGTTGGGCCCTTAAGTAAGGATTATTATAATTATTCATATATACTCACCCTACAGTGTGAGCTAAGTAAGTATATAGAAGCTTATCCTTTAGAAAATAAGGATAGTGTTAGTGTGGCGAAATCTTTAGTTGATAATTTTATCTTAAGGTATGGAATACCCCGAGAAATAGCATCGGATCGTGGGACAGAGTTTTTGTCAACTACTATGAAAGAGGTATGTAAACTGTTAAATATAAGTCAAATGTCTTCCACAGCATATCATCACCAATCAATCGGTGCTTTAGAAAATACACACAAATCCTTGAATGCTTATTTGAGAATCCAAACTGATAATAATCCAAAATATTGGAGTACATGGTTACCATATTTTTGTTTTGCTTATAATACAACTGTCCACTCTAAAACAAAGTACACACCATTTGAACTTGTTTTTGGCAAAAAATGTAATATACCGAGTAATTTGAATTCAGGAATTGTAGAACCTTTGTATAATAATCATGATTATGTTATTTTTAAACTTTCGCGGTGTGAATTCATAATTATACCAAGTATCAGGACTTCTCGCGAATTATAATAGTATGTAGTATAATAGTAGAAATAGTAAGTTCCAAAATATAATTCGCGAGAAGTCCCGATACTTGGTATAATTATGAATCATGATTATGTTAAACAATTAAAGTATAGATTACAGGTTTCCCAAAATGATGCAAAAGTTAATTTAATTAGTAGTAAAAACAAACGTAAGTCTGTTTATGATATGTACACAAATCCAGTCATATACGATATTGGTGATATGTTATTAGTAAAAAGTGAAAAGGATAACAAATTTGAACCAGTGTATTTAGGACCTTTTGAGGTAATTGAAGATTTAAATTGTAATGTGAAAATAGATCGAAATGGAAAAATTGAAATTATACACAAAAATCGCACGAAACCGTTTTATTGTTAAAAAAAAAAAAAAAACAATTAACTTGTATTTTTTTTTCTTGTGGTAAGGGCGTATGGTGTGGTACAGCCCTAATGTTATAGTATGTGTGTGGAAACTCGATAGTTGTAAGTTCCTTGTATAAGTACTTATTTGTGTCACCTTATTAGAGAGTAATAAACGGGATTTCGCAAGTAATGGACGTCTTTTAATTCGACTCCCTAACGACAACATCATACCTGAAACCATTATTGTATTGGACGCGGAGGTCGCTATATGCCCGCTGCTTAAAGTTCACCCACAAGCCGCAACTGTAGAAAGATTGGCAATATGCCTTATACAGCGTGATCTTAACTGGCTGCGAGCAGCGTGCGAACCTGCGGGCGAGCATGTTAGCACGGGCAGCTAACGACCTCCGTTCCCTATCAATGTCACAGTCATCTTTCGAGTCCCCGGTGACCCAGTGACCCAAATACTTGAAGCTGCTGACCCTACACAGTGGAGTTCCGCATAGTGAGAGTACCGGTGTATGCATAAAAGTTTTTGCACCAGCTTTAAACACCATGTACACACTCTTTTTGACGTTGTACTTGAGCCCATGAGTCACCGCATAGGATTCGCATACAGTGATCAGGCTCCTCAATGCACCGATGGAGGGACTCAGCAGCACCATGTCGTCCGCGTAACTGATATTGCTGAGACAAACTCCATCGACATGACAACCAACCATGGTGCTGCTGAGCCTCTGTATTAAATCATTCATATACAGGTTGAATAGACGGGGAGAGCTCAACCCACCCTGTCGCACTCCGCATTCCAACCTGTATAGTCCAGAAACCGCTCCCGCCCACCTAACACTATTTGTTTGGTGAGCGTACCAGTACTTGAATAACCTAATCAGTTCCACGGGCAGGGACGTTTGGCTTTGCAATTTGTGCCACAAAACCTCATAGGACACTAAATCAAATGCCTTTGACAGGTCCAGAAAACAGGCAAATACCGGCGTTTTCCTGTCTGTGTAGTACTGAACCGTCTGCTTGAGGCAAAAAATAGCACTTTCAGTTGATAACCCAGGTCGGAATCCAAACTGGGCGTCATGGAGTTGGGTGTGCTCAGCCAGGTGTTTGTCAAGCAGACTGTCCAGCACCCTAGCCACAATATTAGCCAATGAAATTGGCCTGTAATTGGACATGTCAGAGGCATTTCCAGTTTTATTTTTAATGACAGGTACAACCACCGTATGCATTAAGTTACCTGGTAGATAACTGTGATTCATACATAAATTCAAAAACATTGCAAGCACCCTAGGTAAGTGAGGCCCAGCACACCGCAGGTGCTCGACACTGAGGTCATCGTGTCCGGGAGATTTACCTCTAACCATTTTATTTATTACGTGCAAGACTTCCTTCACTTTAAAGGTAAGCGAGAGTGACTCCGGTACCCTGGCATCAGCGCCAGACAGCCGCGTCGTGCCCTGCAGAGGCGGCTCCACTTTAAAATGCTGACAGAAAGCATTGGCTATATCAACCGGCTCGTGTACACCCGCCACACTCACAGGGAGACTCTGCTTGTGGTTCAACTTATTCGTTGATTTCCAAAATTTTCCAAACTGTTTATTGGAATGATTTTTAGCAATCATATCCATTTTGATTTGCTCTTCATTGTTTTTGCAATATTTTAAATTTGCTTTAAATAACCTTCTTGTTTCACACATTCTATCATGAACATAACCACTAGTAGGTTTTCGATTTAACAACCAAGTTTGATAACATAGACGTGCCTCCCTGTGAGCATCGCGAACATACTTATTCCAGCCTGGAACATACCTTCTTTTACTACTAGCCGTAGGCCCACAATACGTTTCCTCAGCACTCTCTTTCAGTATGGTGACTATCCTGAAAGAATTTCGAAATTACTCAATTTTCGAAATACTCAATAGAAATTCGAAATTACTCAATCAATCAATCCATCTATCGCAGTTCACTGCTGGTCTTAGCCTTGGGCCTCTCTCAATGTTAGAAGGCTTTAGCCTACTATTACACTACACTGTCTACACTGACCAGATTGGTAGATACAGGACTTTATTTCGAGTTTTTTCTTATCTCGCAGTGATATCGTCTGCGTATTTTACCGTTAATCGCTTCTTACGATATACTCTTCGGATTAGATGGGATGATGATACTTGTATTCTTTCTCTGTCACCACATGGATGAAATAACTACTACTATACAATGATCTTAGTGAATCTAAATCTATAGGAAAAGTCAGCATAGTAATTGCTTTAAAGTTTCATAATACATATTTGTTTCTATTTCAGTGACAAAGCATTTTGTGGTAAGCATATATACTGGATGGATGGACGGACGCACTAAAAGAAGTGGCTGGGACAGTCTGGATGCGGAAGGCAGAGGATCGGATTAGGAGAGGCCTATGTCCAGCGTAGTTGACTGCGGTGGACTAATTGATTGATTGATATAAATTAGCTACGAATGAAGGGATTATTCAATGTTCAATAGTAAAACACGCTGCACAAATTTTAAAACTTGCTTTTTTTACAATTGACAACCGCAACCTCCATCAAAGTTGTATCATTGTCACTTCAAAAGTGGTTAAAACCACAATATTGTACAAGATCGATCTTGACTAAAAATTACTAAAAATGATTCTTATTACTTTTGTATTTTCCTCTTCTACTTAGTTGAACGATTATTCTGATATTTGATACACATATTTAGTTGGGGGCGAAAATACAATTTAAATCAATTAAAGTTTGATTTGCTCTTAATACCAAGGACCTTGTAGTCTAGATTGTTTCGACGCTGATTCTACTGTTGATTTAAACGTGACAGTGCACGGGTCAATAGTCGTGACATTACGTGACTTGTAGCCACATTTTGTACCAAGAATAAACATTCACGAAATATCAAGTAAGTATTTCAATACTCTACTTGTCAAAGACGCTTCAAAATCCATTAACGTTTCATGTTAGTTGAGTATACTAAGCCTTAATACAATAAAACTTTATTGGTTTTAGGCTCAGGAAGTAATCTTATACAGAGACTTGAGTTAGTTTACTTTAAACGTGAATAACTCTGGAAACTGTCGGATGTTTACGCGAATGTTGAAATAAAACTATTTTTACAGATTCAATCGCGATTTATTTGGTGTACTTCCGTGTCCACTGAATATTTTTCAAAATAATGAGTGGTCACGAAACGGATCTGATAAGCGAGAAAACCCAATTATTTTCAAAATATTCATTTTGTATTTCGATGATATAAAAACAAAGCTGGTTTAGGACAACAACTCAGAACAATCAGTGAACAGAAAATAATTTAGTTTTAAACTGCAATATCAAATAACGAACCACAGTGCAAGTTCACATTAAAAAAAATGGTTTCGTTTCGTTTCAAACTTATTTTGCATTTGAACTCGAATAAAAAGGAACTTTTCTAAATTTCAATAAAAATAACCAATTAAAAGAGGTTTAAGCATTTTGAAGGCTTCTTTTAGTCGAAATAAACTTTGAATTTATTTTTAGATCAGCCCATAAGCCCATGCGAAATTTGTAACTAATCTTTACAAGCCAGGTCCGGTTTTAACTTTTGTTCAATTTGCATTAAATTATTCACTCGCAAAATTTCGTTCTTATCCAGCCAACTGCTCATTTTTAAGTCTTATACTTCAGAAAGTTTATTGTAAAACTATCATTTTATGAACTAAGTTTGTAGTAAAACTCTTGAGTTCTAATATTTGCTGACGCGTCCACCTTTCATACGTTGGATCCTAAAAGCTGCATACAGTGCCAAAAGCCAGGTTGACAGTTTTATGGCACTTAATAATTTCGAATCACGTAAGTGGAACCACATCCTTATTCTAAAACTTGATTGAAAACTCATTTGTTAAATCACCCGTGGAAGTTGACGTCATCACACAATTTCAATAGATTTGAAAAGATTCTAGAATTTTAAAAATTTGCATTGTAATAAAATCGATACACTATCTGCAAAAAGTATTGGAAACAGAAAAAGTTATGTGTCCAGTGAGTTGGAATGGCAGGACATTCATAGAGACCTGTATTGGTTAACTATGGTTAGGAACTTTAATCCTTATATCGTAGTAATACGGTATCTTTATTATTAACACATTTCTTTGTAAGGATAGTCTACGTGGGTGCGCCTAACTTTGAAATTCAAATTTGTTTAGGTTCACAGTTCACTTACGTGATGCGAATAGATCTCAGCATATAAAGGTTCACTTTTAATACATAGACATTTCAGTATTTGTATAACAATATTTTCTCTACATAAGACGGCACGTGGTAACCGTATGCAGACTTTTCTTTATACTACTTAGGTAGACAAGCACACGATCCACCTGATGGGAAGTGGTTACCGTGGCCTATGGACGTATGCAACACCAGAGTGTCACACTCGTGCTGCCGGCCCTGAAAAAACCTTCTAACGCCCTTCTTGAAGGACCCCATGTTGTAGTTGCTTGGGAAGGTAGTTTCGGTCGCAATGTGTGAGGAAGAATTCCCTGTTTATGGCGACTCGTCCTATGATAGAATGTAGCTATGGGCGTTATGTCAAACAATTTCATCTGAGCACAAACACACAGCGAGACAGACAAGGCAAGACTAGACGGGTATCAAAAAGTTCAGAACGAATTCATCTAATAGATTCTTTAGTTTGCTAAAGACTTTAGCAAGCTTTCTGAGAAGTGTTGTTTTTCAGAAATGATGCAATGAATTCAGATCATTGAAATTTTTTCAGAAATATTCCCACATTATGCTTTATAGCCCGTAGTGACGAAATTATGGGCCATTTCCTCGGAAGCAGTTGTCGTCTTTTCTCTAATAGAGCATGTCAAATTGGCACTTCTACGAAGATAACAAGTAGTAAGTGGATAATTTCTCCAGCGTGTTTGTTCATTCTAAACTTTAGCTCTTAGAGACATGCTATACACAATTTAATTAGAGAACTTTCATATTTTTCAATTACTTTTCTTCGTCATTTTTTACTTACTCGTTATATAAAAGGGTTCCTTAATTTAAAATGCATGGAGGTGGTATTTATTAAAGACGCTGTTTATTGATTGATATCTTTATTACCATGGTTAGAGGCTGCATGGCATGATTTTAATTAAGACGGTTCTAGAACATTAACCTCACGAGTTAAAGTAGATAGGATCAGGTGTGTAAGACCCACACTATATTCAATATTTAGAGGGTATTTATCAAATTAGTACCCCATAGATATAACCCGCACACTTGCAGTGGCACAAAATTAACTAACGAAAGAGACTTCCCATATAGAGAGATCCCATGAGGGAGAAACTTCTAGCTCCGTTTCTTTAGGCCCTCGGCGAAAAGAGGACAATTTAATAAGCTTCCCTTTGGTGGAATTTAATATTAGACAACGTTTACTACATATACACCTACGGCATGACCCTTCCAAGGCAAATTGAATATCTTTGTACATAACAGTCACTTACTTAATTAATGACTCCATAATTTCTTGAGCAGATTATTACATCGTGTCTGAACCTTTTAGAACAGTATAAAGGTATTAGTTACAATTACATTTACTGTTATGTAGGTTAGTTTATAATATCTATATTTCTGGAAAGCCGACCTCAACTAAGTTGATTGAATGTTGATGAATGAGAGGAGTATAATATACAGTTTGTAGGCTTTTGTATTTAACACTTTATCTTAAATGGGCTATTTGACAAGGTCAGTCAATTCTTCCCAATACTGCTTAATATGTTACTTTGTTCTGAAAAAATATACCTTGCAAAATAAGATATTACGTAACTAACCTAAAACGATGCCTTTTCATTATTTTAAATTTCTAAAGTAAGTTAAAACATAATCAATTAAATTCTGTGCCAATTTTTAACTTTTACATCATTAAATTTTAAATTACTTTTATTAATAACTACATACGTGTACACGCAACGTGGACCGAGATAAATGTGATAATATCTTACAATCCATACATTTGCTCTACGTGCAACTGGCGCGTGATGTCATTCGCCAGTACGATTTTGAATAGAGCGTTTTTGGGAGGCGCGAGAAATTTAACTTTCAAATGAAGTATCTATAAAACTGTCTGTCGTCAGAATATTTCACTTTGTCAGTTCATTATATACAATGTTATACAGTGGTAATTTATCGAGGGTAAAAAAAGTAGTCAAATAACCTATTACATAACATAACATAAACTCACGCCTATATCCCCGAAGGGGTAGGCAGAGGTGCAAGCACCCACATTTCGCCAGTTTATATTTAGGTCATTGTAGGGTACCTAACGTACCTCATAATATATACAATATTTACATAAATATTATTTATTACATGTACACTTATTTTATTTGCCGACTGTACATTTTACTTAATCTACACAGCTTACATATTATCTAATATTATTTTATGTGAATTATATTGGTTGGTCGATGTAACTTGTCGATATCATAAATATCGACATTAAGTTATCGACAGTGTCTCAACTCATTACCATGTAGATGTATAAGTTCTATATAGGTACCCGCTCCACCGATGCGCACGCGCAGAGGACACAGCCAGTCGCTAACCATACACGACGCGAAGCGCTTGCTATTTCCTTCCGCTAAACCGCATGTTTATTTACGTTAATCGATCTTGTTGCTTATATGTCTAAGTGTAGTATATACCTAAATATAGTCTTTGTCTGTACCTATCGCCTATCGCCCAATCTATCTTCCGTGCTTTCTATTGCCGAACTATAGTGAATTGTACCTATCCTTCTGTGCCTGTGCTTAAACTGTCTTTCTGTGCCTGTGCTTAAAATAAACTATCCTTTCTTCTGTTGGTGAGTGTTTAATTGTGAGTACAAACATAAACCCCATACTGGTGACCCCTATATTGAACAATGTCAGAGGATAAAGATTTTCAAGACGCAGTGGGGCAGCCACGCCCTAATTTAAGTGATGGGAACAAGTCGATAGAAAACATCGATGTTTTTCGAGTAGGCGTGCGAGTGCCACCATTCTGGGCGGAAGAGCCTGATATTTGGTTTGCTCAAGTCGAAGGACAATTTGCCATTTCTGGTATTACAAGTGACCATACAAAATTTAATTATGTCATAGGTCATCTCGACAATCAACATTCGAGGGAGGTTAAAGACATAATTGTAGATCCACCAGCGACCAATAAGTATGAGAAGCTCAAAACTGAACTTATTAAGAGGCTTAGCGCGTCCAAGGAGATTAAAATCAAGCAATTATTAATGCACGAAGAGCTCGGGGACCGCAAGCCATCGCAATTTCTCCGACATCTTCGTGGCCTTGCTGGTTTAAATATTCCTGATGAATTTCTGAAGACGATATGGATAAGTCGCCTTCCACATTGTACACAGATCGTACTGGCAGGACAAGACAGTTCAACTTCACTTGAAGAGCTAGCTGATTTAGCGGACAGGGTGAACGACCTCGCTTCTTCGACTCCAAAGGTTGCTGCTGTAAATGAAATCCCTGGCTCCGTTATTAATGATTTGGTGCGGGAGGTTGCTGAGCTGCGGAAACAATTTCAGAGTTTATCGTCGGGAAGGAACAGCAGAACTCGTTCATCGCATTCTCCACGTACTCAACGTAACCGAAGTACCTCAAGGCAGCGGTCGCAGTCAAATTATCGCAAGTTTCCTCTATGCTGGTATCATGGGTGTTTTGGAGAGAAGGCTGCTAAGTGCATACGGCCCTGCGACTACAAGGCGGAAAACTCCATGGGCGGTCGGTAATGGCGGCTGACGATTGCCCTTCTTCATCAACTGGTCGCCTATTTGTCACAGACAGATCTTCGAAGATGCAATTTCTAGTCGACACTGGTAGCGACCTGTGCGTCTTCCCAAGGTCAGCACTGCGAGATCGTCGTCAGCGGACTGAGTTTAGCTTATCGGCTGCAAATGGTTCTAATATCGCGACATATGGTTATATACATTTAAATTTAGATCTTAGCTTACGTAGAAGTTTTGTATGGCGTTTTATTGTTGCTGACGTCACAAAACCCATCATTGGCGTAGATTTTTTAAATTATTATAATCTTGTTGTTGACGTTCGCAATAAACGTCTTATAGATAATTTAACGTCAGTTTCCGCTATTGCTAAAATAGCTCATTGTATCGATGTTTCTTCTGTAAAAGTGGTAACAGGTGAGTCACCGTTTCATAGAATTCTTGACGAGTTTCCCGAGATTACTCGACCAGCCGGTATACATCACACTACACCACGCAATACAGTACACCATATAAACACGACCCCTGGCCCTCCAGTTTCTTCACCTCCTCGTCGTTTGGCTCCTGACAAGTTAAAAATAGCTCGAAAGGAGTTCCAAGACATGTTGTCCAACGGTACAGCTAGGCCTTCACAGAGTCCTTGGTCATCGCCTCTGCACCTAGCACCGAAGAAGAACAACGGGTGGCGTCCTTGCGGTGACTACCGTAAATTGAACGCTCGAACCGTGCCTGACCGGTATCCGATTAAGCATATTCAAGACTTGGCCCATAATATCGCTGGTTGCAAAGTATTTTCAACTTTAGATCTTGAAAAAGCTTACAATCAGATACCGGTTAGCCCCGAGGACATTCCGAAAACAGCCATTACGACACCATTTGGAATGTTTGAGTTCCCTTACATGACGTTTGGACTGCGGAACGCCGGTCAGACGTTTCAGCGTTTTGTAGATGAAATGACCCGGGGACTCGACAATGTGTATTGTTATTTGGATGATTTTTTAATTTTTTCGGACAGCCCAAACAGCCATGCACAGCATCTACGCGAAATCTTCAGCAGACTGAAGAAGTACGGTATGCTGGTTAACACCTCCAAATGCGTACTTGGTAAGAACGAAGTGAAATTCTTAGGATACCACATTTCAGAGCACGGATGCAGACCTCTTGATGAAAAGGTGCAGGTGATAAAGGATTTTTCACCTCCTACGAACGTGCGGCAACTGAGAGCGTTTCTGGGTATGCTTAACTTTTATAGAAGATTTCTTCCTAAAGCAGCCCAGATCCAAGCTCCATTGCATGCCCTACTAACAGGTTCTGTCAAAGGTTCACATCCCATTAACCTATCTGGAGATACTTTAGCAGCTTTTCAAGCTTGCAAAGACAGCTTGTCCGACGCTGCCTTATTGTCACATCCAGATTGTTGTGCTACACTCGCAGTGGTTACTGATGCTTCCGACAAAGGCATTGGTGCAGTTTTGGAACAATACAAAGACGGAGCATGGCAACCATTAGCTTTCTTTTCAAGAAAGCTTAGCCCGTCTCAAATCAAATATTCACCATATGACCGGGAGCTTCTTGCCATCTATGAAGCCATTAAATATTTTAGGCACATGCTCGAGGCTAGGCATTTTGTTGTCTATACTGACCATAAGCCAATCAGTTTTGCTTTCCACGAGAGGAAAAATACCTGTTCGCCAAGGCAGTATAGACATTTAGATTTTATTTCCCAGTTCACCACGGACATACGCCATATATCCGGTAAGGATAATGTCGTTGCGGATACATTATCGCGTATTGAGGAATTGGAAGCGCCTGTAAGCCTCGAGACATTAGCTGAGGGACAGCTAGTAGATTCGGAACTACATAAGTTGCTGAGCGAGGGTTCGTCTCTGCACCTGCAGAAACTTAACATTCCAGGAAGTTCTGTTTCGTTATACTACGACGTTAGTAACGCAACTTCCAGACCTTACATACCCAAGACTCTCCGCAGGCAGGTATTTGATAGTCTGCACTCACTTAGCCACCCTGGCGCTAATGCATCGGCCCGACTAGTAGCCGAGCGATTTGTTTGGCCAGGCGTGCGGAAAGACTGTAGAGAGTGGGCGCGTACTTGCTTACTGTGTCAGCGAGCAAAAGTTCACCGCCACGTGAACGCACCTCTTGGCACTTTTGCCCTTCCACGCGCCCGTTTTAAACAAATCCACATAGATTTGGTGGGACCCCTTCCTTTATCTCATGGCTATCGATACTGCTTGACGGCAGTAGACCGGTTTACCCGATGGCCGGAAGCAGTACCAATTGAGGATATTACTGCCGAAACGGTAGCCAAGGCTCTTTTGTCCAACTGGATAGCTCGATTCGGTTGTCCAACAGACATCGTAACAGACCGTGGACGACAGTTCGAGTCGGCTCTGTTCCAATGTCTGTCTAAGCTGGCTGGTTTCGAGCATAGGCGGACCACAGCATATCACCCAGCCTGTAATGGTTTAGTTGAGCGTTTCCACCGGCAACTAAAAGCCGCTATAGTGTGCCACGCGAATGATAGGTGGTCCGAGTCTTTACCCTGGGTGTTATTAGGGATTAGGACGGCATTTAAAGAAGATTTGAAGGCTTTCTCTGCTGAACTGGTTTATGGAGAACCGTTAAGACTTCCTGGTGAATTCTTTGAACCTACTGTTACTGGTAGCACCGACTTATCCGACTTTTCTGTTAGAATCAGAAATTTCGTTGATAAGCTGCGACCCGTACCAGCTGCCCGTCATAGTAAGCCGAGGGTATTTGTATACAAGGAGTTGGAGACTTCTGACTGCGTCTTCCTGCGTGAAGACGCGTCACGAGGTTCCCTTCAACCTGCATACTCTGGACCGCACAAAGTTCTCGCCAGAGGAGATAAAGTTTTTAAAATACTCTTTAATAACAAAGAGATGACAGTGTCAATAAACCGCCTTAAACCGGCTTTCACACTGTCTGTTCAAAATAAACCAGAAACAGATGACCAACGCGACCACGTGACCCGTTCTGGGCGACGTGTAAGGTTTCCCGATTATTATCGCCCTTGACGGTCTCTGGTGGGGGGTGGTGTAGGGTACCTAACGTACCTCATAATATATACAATATTTACATAAATATTATTTATTACATGTACACTTATTTTATTTGCCGACTGTACATTTTACTTAATCTACACAGCTTACATATTATCTAATATTATTTTATGTGAATTATATTGGTTGGTCGATGTAACTTGTCGATATCATAAATATCGACATTAAGTTATCGACAGTGTCTCAACTCATTACCATGTAGATGTATAAGTTCTATATAGGTACCCGCTCCACCGATGCGCACGCGCAGAGGACACAGCCAGTCGCTAACCATACACGACGCGAAGCGCTTGCTATTTCCTTCCGCTAAACCCCATGTTTATTTACGTTAATCGATCTTGTTGCTTATATGTCTAAGTGTAGTATATACCTAAATATAGTCTTTGTCTGTACCTATCGCCTATCGCCCAATCTATCTTCCGTGCTTTCTATTGCCGAACTATAGTGAATTGTACCTATCCTTCTGTGCCTGTGCTTAAACTGTCTTTCTGTGCCTGTGCTTAAAATAAACTATCCTTTCTTCTGTTGGTGAGTGTTTAATTGTGAGTACAAACATAAACCCCATAGTCATAAAAGGTCAAATAGCCTATTATACTAAAATAAATGGTTTGTAGGTTTGTTTACCTTCTATAAGTTATCGTATAAAGTAAAATCTTTTTAATGTTGCTGCTGGTACTTACAAAATGCAAAAGCTTACTACAATTTATTTATGTTAGTGACTATATTTGTTACCACAGTATATAAAATGTTAAGTTTATTTGTGTTACTAATGACAAATTTAACTAGGTATACACCACGTTACGTAAAATTGTTATTTACTTTTGTAATAAATATACCGATTTTCAGTCCTATCTGTTGATAAAAGTAGTTATGAAATCAAAAGACTGGGTATGCTTGTATAGACTATAATACGTAATTCCCTCCGGTGTTGATATCAGAGGCAATTATGATGTCATGCCAACTTTGGAAGCTTCCAGAGCCGTGGACATGAACATAGTCAGTGAACCGAATAACGAGTCATCTCTGACGCACCTGGTCTAGTAGTAGGTAGTCTGGCAAAGACCTCTTTGCCAGACTACCTACTACTAGACCACAGCACTAACTCACTCGTGAATTTCAACTGCTCATCTTTTATTGCCCAACAACAGCGAAGCAAAGGAAGGGTTATGATTTCATAAAATCAAATTATTGAATGTTCTTTTTTCTTTCATTTTATACATCCAAATTTTAAATTTATTTTTTTCCTCTTCATGATATCTGCGTACAAAAGATCTCTATTCTTTTTGACTTCAGCCATAACATAAGCCATATCGATATCACAATTTTTTATACAACTTTAGTGACAGACAATATCATAGCCCACCTGATGGATAGTGGTTACCGAAGCCTTTGGGCGTATGTAACATCTAGGGAGTCACACCCGTGCTGCCAACCCAGTGAGAACAGAGCGTTATTGTGCCGTCAGTGCAGAAGACAAAGCAGGATAAACCTTTGGTCTTCCCAATGACAGCACAAAAACTCTCCAGTGAGCTCTGGCTACATTACATACCTAATCTATACATATAATAAATACCTTATTATTAACAAGTTTCATATAGCTAATTAATCATCCAATCAATTTATTCTATTGACAGGCGTAATCCACTAATATGATCTGTGAGGCTCCAAAGGCTATCGAACAATAGGTCTTCCATTCGATCATTTATTACCGAGACAGTGCCTCACTTCCATATTTTTTTTTTTTTTTTTTATATAGGACACGTCAATTGGACTTCGCCTTGCCTGATGGTAAGCTGAAGGCAAAATCCCAGAAAAGAGGGTCACCATTACTTACACATACCGTGTGACAATGGTGACACTCAGCTTGACGGCCTTATCATATGCTTTTTCACGCCCCGCTTAAAGGACCCGGGACTGTAGGAAGAAGGAATATGATCTTTCTCGTGTGAAACTTTTAGAGCTAACTCGGAAACTAAAGAAACGATATAATGACACAAATACGCAAAGATCGACTACATCTTGCTGTCTTATTTTAATTGAGAAGTTATAGTGAAACTTAAAATCTACAAGCTAATGCTCAATCCCTTCTCCATCAAATTTATTTGTTTAAACACAAACAGAACATTCCTCTATTCTTCTTAACTCGCATAGATTCTATGGAATATTTTAAGAATGCTCACTCGCTTCATGAAAACGCGACTTGAGAACGTGAACAGAATCTTACAGCGTTCTCTTACATGTTCGGATGTGCTCGATCCTCAGTGTAGTCTCTTCAAAGTTTTCTCATGTTCTAGCGATGTACAAGAATTCTAATTCTTGTTTCTCATTCTTGCTCGTTGATTTTTTTCATTTAACAAAGATTCCTCTTCTTTGTTCATTTAGTCTAATTTTACCCTTAAACGGCCGGCCCACACACCAAGGCACCATACGCCATACACAGCAAATACTTCCTTCCTTTTCTGTTCTATGGCGATTCGAACGAATCCGTCAACGACTCAGTAAATGCTTATAAAATGATTAATGGCGAGACGCCAATGTCAAGTTTTTCAAGAAATTCTACCAGAGTCACGTTAGCCACACTAGAAGATGGAAACAGATGTGTGTCCCCCAGCAAATGCTTATTTATACGCGGCAAATGCTTCTTGACATTAGTTGTCAAGGAGCCTTTACTTGATAAGCAATTTGCTGTATCTGCCGCATTTCTTATATACCACCTATGAATATAAGAACGGGATAAGCAAACATTGAAGCAATTTCAGTACAAAACCACAAGCTTAAAAGGATTTGAATATTTGAATGACTTCCTACTGAATCTCATCCCATCTCGTTTACGCATGAGTATAATTGCCACAGGGGTATAGTTCGGTAGTTTTATTTATTAAACTACGACAGCCGTTTTAAAGCAAGTATCAAAGCTGACTATTTATTTATAAGCAAATACCTGCTCTGTTTCTTTTCATCGAGTTACTAGTAGATATATCTAGACATCTTTTGTAAAATGAAAATATTAAAACTCCGTTTCTTCCCATGCAGCCGAGTGGTTCCCGGCAGAGTAGAATTTGGACCACCCGATCTCTTCCCACGCGGTGTCGTGCAAGACAACTAAGGGATAGAGCTGTTTAACATCAGACAGATATATACAGTCCAGACTCAGTCTTAGATGCATAGCTTGTGTCAACAATAGTGTCCGGAAGACGGCAATAGGCTCACCCCCTATTACGTGGGTCCGAATTTAATGATTGGTGAAATCTCTGTCTAACCCTCCGGGGATAAAGGCGTTTTTATATGTATGTATGTATGTATGTAACATATTAAAATCCCCTTTTCTGATTGGGACATAAAAGTGGGGATCTCCTAATCCCTATAACCTTTACTTTTTTAGATTCACACCTAAGACACAATACCAATAAACGTTTAATTGATGCTACCCGTGACCAGAGGGCTGGTTTATTTCTTGCACAAAGAATTGGTATTGCCATTCAATGTGGCAATGTCGCCAGCCTTCTGGCCACCCTCCCGGTTGACATCGATAGGGAGGATTTTTTTAACGCCTGAACCTGCAGAATTGTTTAGGTATATTCTGTATTGTTTTCATATTTTAATTTAGATAACCTCCATGTACATTATGTAAATATTAATTAAATATCCATAAAGTATATTTGATTCTAGCAGTTAGCTCAAAATAATTTTAGGTAGCGTATGCGCGACAGTATTGCGTACCTATAATTTTAAGCCTATTTGTACCTGTAAAGGTAAACCCCAAGGCCAGTACTCCAATACTAAATATAATTACCGTCATTATAAATAACGTTATGTTATCTTTGTTACAGATATAACTACACTGTCAGCGCATAAGGAACAGGTAACTACAAAAATATTTAAAACAATAGACAATATTATTTCAATGTATACCTTAGTGGTTTTAGTACACCAAATTATTCATTGTACAACACATCACTAGATCTTGTCTTTGATAAAATATATTAAATATTTTTAAATATGGAGAATCCATGGCTGTATTTTACCGTCTGTACCATGGTGAGTGTTCTGATGAGCTCTTCCAATTAGTCCCACCTTCCCCCTTCTTACACAGGACAACACGTGCAGGTCTTAGATGTCACCCGCACACGGTGCAGAACATCCGAACAAGAGCCAAGCGGTTCGGTGACTCTTTCCTCTGCCGCACCATTAAGGCCTGGAATTCATTACCATCTCACGTGTTTCCTTCTTCCTACAGTCCCGGGTCCTTTAAGCGGGGCGTGAAAAAGCATATGATGACACCGTTAAACTGAGTGTCACAATTGTCACATGGTATGTGTAAGTAATGGTGACCCTCTTTTCTGAGACTTTGCCTTCAGCTTACCATCAGGCAAGGCGAAGTCTAATTGACGAGTTGTATATTTAAAAAAAAGGAAAAATAATTATGAAACCATATTTTGATGCTTAGTTGGGCACTACTTAGCAATTATTAGCTATGCAACTTTTTATTATAAGTTTGATACCTAACTGAACCTAACACACACCTTAATAATATTAATTAAATACCTATAGATATCGCCAATTGATTGTGAAGGTCCAATATTTTTTTAGTATATCTATGTGCTGCCAAAGCCAAGTACTAGTTGTGGAGGTCACATAGCAGTCAATTCACGGAAAATATCGAAGTTCAGTTCCCAGCGATGAGTAGGGTAGCCAGAGCTCACTGGAGAGTTTTTGTGCTGTCAGTGGGAAGACCATAAGCTTGTCCAACCTTGTCTTTTACACTGACGGCACAGAAACTCTCTGTGCTTACAGGGTTGGCAGCGCAAGTGTTGCACACGTCCATAGGCCATGGTAACCACTGCTTGTCCACGGCCATGTGCTTGTCTGCCACTGAAGTGGTATAAAAAAAAAGCTACACTTGAAAGTTGACCCCAATCAAATTTGTAAAAGGATTAGAGAATAATGGTAGAATAGATAAGTACCGCGGTAGCCTAGTGGTATGGGAAATGGACTGCTGAGATGAGATCTCGGGTTCGATCCCAGGTTTTACCACGACACACACCAATGACTTTTCGATTTTTTTCGAAGTTATTTATTTAGTTGTATAAGGGTAAACTCAAAAACTATGTACAACAAATGTAATCATTTAAAGTGGGTAGAATAGAGGAAAACATTTATTGTAAATTTCTAAATTATTGTAAATCTCATTTTAAGTGAACTTTATGTTTTTATGAGATTCGTCTCGCCACCTATTACATTGGGACCTAAACATAAACTGGCGAAATGTGGGTGCTAGCACCTCTGCCTACCCCTCCGTGGATATAGGCGTGAGTTTATGTTATGGTAGAATAGAAATACAAGGCTTCAAAATAGTTACGATGGGCTTCTAATATAAAATTAAAAATTGCGTAACGTTCCTGGAGGTTTTTTTTTTCGAAAATGAGCGTACGCGTTGTCACAATAATAACACGTCTCTTGGTCATGAAGGAGTATGATTGATGGTAAACAACGCTGTGACCCGGTATTTTTTATTTTGTTGGCATGTACTGGGTCGCGAGCCCCAATTGGGAAATACTGATGATATAGATAACCTAACCTGATATTACAGAGCAGCAATATAGGTGGATACCATGTGTACGGGCAAACCCGAACATTTCACTAGCGTAGGTTTTGTGGCGAGGGATATGCCTGTCAACCTCACCTTCGGCAACCAAAGCGACCCACAGGTGGCGTTGCATTTTAGTCGGTTCGAGTCCGACATAACCTCCTCCACCGGCTCCGGTGGGGAGGTATCCGTGGGGATTTTGCGCACGTAAAAAAAAAGCGTAGGTTTTGTGCTGCGCTAGTACCGTATCATATTCATTTTATTACATAATTATGTACTTTAAGTCAGTGCCAATAAATGCGTCATTCTGATCACATGTGTTGAAATCAAGGAAACCTCGGCGCGGTACTCTCTAGCAGTCAACCCAGTAAAGATCATATTTCATTTAAAACGGTGTTAGGTCTCTGACCGTACACCATGCTTACTGCTACTGTGACAAACGTTATGGATTCAATTCTTGTGACAATACCCACATCTGATAGATCTTGGCTAGCAAAATACAACAATAATTATTATCCATTCTCTATTTTGTGCTATTTAATATCAAACGGCCTCTGAATCGTAACGGTAGGCAGGGGGCGCGGGTTCGATTGCTCAGTGCAAATATTTGTATGCATGAATACGCATATTTGGATTGGTCTGGGTGTTTCTATGTATAATTGGTATATATGTATAAAAAAAAAGTATCTAATGAATGGTGTAGAATATTTAATATTTAATTTTATTTATTTATATAATATTATGATTTAGAATATCAAGGAGCAAGATTTTTATTTAGAGTAAGTACTAATGCTTTCTATCACCATTTATAAAGTCTAGTGGTATGGGTAATTGCCTGCTGAGCCGAGGTCTCGGGTTGGATCCCAAGTTTACATGGCACACACCAATGACTTTTCGATGCTTTTCGAAGTTATGTACACACATAACTTCGAAAAGCATCGACAAAATACACATTTATCGCAGCTTTATAAGTGCCCGGTTAATAGCAGTAGGCTTGCCACCTATTACATTGGGACCTAAACATAAACTGGCGAAATGTGGGTGCTAGCACCTAGTGGTGCTAGCACCCACATTTCTTTTTCCCCTTCAGGGATATAGGCGTGAGTTTATGTTATGTTATGTTTAGAAAATCTTAGCATCCATAGCACGTTTAATAAAATTATGGCCTATGGACGTATGCAACACCAAGGGCGTTAAACTCGTACTGCAGATCCTGAAGAAACCTTGTGCCCATATTGCCCCTATTTGCCCATATTGTAGTCGCTTGGAAAAACTACAGCAGGGAGCTCAATCCACAACTTGCATGTAGATTTAAGTCTGAAATACAATAAAAACAGTTACTATCCGAATGTATAAGCTGAAAAACATGCTAGAGATTTCTGATAATAGTAGATTAAGGGAAATCTGCTACTAAAAATACTACTAATATTCTTTGCAAAGAGAGAGTCCAATTTCTAAAACGTTTTTTATGAAAATGGAAACTTAATCTGTACACAAAAAATGTGACGACTTAGGATGTAAAACGTATTTTTATTTTTAACATAGAGAAGCTCTCGTCCGCGATATGGTAAACATAAGTACCTAAGCTTTGTAACAAAAGATCTTACAGAATAAAAATTGCTTATTGACTTCTAGAGAATTAGGTTACTAAGAGCGATGATACTGGATTTTGAACGCAATTAAACACCAAGAATCTATTTTTAAATATATTTCATGAAAACCAAGTGATACTAAAAATGACAGACAAGACAATTATTACGATATCCAAAAGCAGCTTAATATGGCTAAAGGTTACGTAATATAGTTACGTAAATATCATAGTTACATAACTATATAGTACAGCTACTCATCATCATACATACACACGTAAATATAGTCACGCCTTTATCCTCGGAGGGATAAGCAGAGGCGATATAACACCCACATTTCACCAATCATTGAATTCGGTCCCATGTAATAGGGAGTGAGCCTACTACTGTCTTCCGGGCACTATTGTTGACTCAAGGCATGCATCTGAGTCTGGGCTGTATATATCTGTCTGGTATTAAACAGACCTAACCCTTAGTCGTCTTGTACGGCACCGCATGGGAAGAGATGGGGTGGACCAAATTCTACTCTGCCGGGAACCACCACCACATCATCATAATTGCCTTAATCCCGGTCGCATCCGAAGCTTTTACATTCCAATTTTTCCAATTCCGAAATTCCTGGACTGCAGTCCAGGGCCCACTTTTTCCAGCGTAGCAGTAGTGTACACAACCGCTACGCTACAGATACTGTCAACTACAAAGGCTTGCATGTAAAGCTTCTATATTTGCAAAAGTATTTTAGATCTGCTATGAGTGACTTATTTGAGTTGAGTGTTAATTTGAGTTTATTAAAATCTATTTATACTGTTGATTGATGACATTTGGTGGAATTTACGGCATCCTAAAAGGTTTAGGTACAAGTGCGTACAAGTGCGAGATGGTCCAAGATGGCCGTGCGGGCTTAGTCGGTTCGAGTCCGACATAACCACCCCGCTGGCCACGGCGGGGGCTATCCGAAGTGGATTTCCGCACGATAAAAAAAGGTACAAGTGTGTTCTCAATATGTTTGATAAAATCTTTTATAATTACACAACGGTGCGAGACTTTTCGCGATAAAATAAAGGAGCTTACTATTTCTGCAGTTCTCACGACAAGAAAGAAAGAAAGAAAAGAAAGAAACATTTATTTAGTGGTCACACATAAAGGAAATTACACAATAACATTATAATACCATTTGAAGTACTGGAAGCATGTTCACACATTAATAATAATAAACACGCTTTCAAACTCCAAACGCAACAAACGTGCAATCAGTGCGACACACAAATGCACCAAATGGGTGTCCAGTTCAGCATATGCCAGGTAGAAACCTAGCGCTGGTTTTCAACTGGAGCCCGATTGGGACAAGACTTTATGAAATATTTTATGTTTTAGGAGTGTGGTTAGTAATATCGTCAACTCTGTGTCTGATCTCAGGTAACTGGGGGCGAGTTTATTATATACATAATCACCGAAGTGTAATACAATAATTGTAGATCAACATAATATTCAACTATCGAAAACTACATTGTATTTTGAAAAAAAAAATGATAATATAAACAAGTAAGTATTACATTCTTTTGTTTCTTTGTATCGGCATGCATTGCACGCACTCCTTAATATTAAAAAGACACCGGGTCCTTTGGGATTATTCAATAGGGTCATGAGTTCAGCACGCATAGGTTTTGGAGATTTTTACCTTGTAAATGATTATATTTTAATATCATTTTCAATTTATATATCAGGTCATGTTAAAGAATAAATGCAATTAAGGAAACTGCTAAAAATATTAAGCTTAATAGCAAAATTTATAATCAGGTTTTATACCCTGGATATACTCGTAAGATGAGATTTAACAATATTTTCTTTAAGAATATTCACATCCCCTTGAAATCTAACAGGAAAATACTCCCACTTACAACCTTCGCAATTCCTAAATAAGTTTTGAAGTATCTCTCTTTCGCGATTTATGTAAAGAACCAAATCAAAAATGGAATTCGAAAAAGTTTCGGCAAGAAAGATTAATTCCGTAGCCAACGGTAATTTTTTAAGAATTTGTTTGCAGTGTGCCTTTAATGAAATTTTTTATGGAACTGTGCAGGGGAAAATTGTTGTAATTAATCAGATTGTCTACCTAAATGCAACAACACAGCTATTTGTATTAGTAAACCTGAAAATATAAGATAATATTTTTTAATAAAAGTTTATAATACAGCTTCAAATCTTAATTTCAAAAATATTCAGGTTTACGTTTAGACGAATATTTGTAATAACTGGACAGTAAATTTTTTCTTATCTTTGTAATTGAATCGTCATGTTGTACTAGATCATGACGTGTTTTGGTAAATAATTAATAAAAATGTACAGACCAGCCGCACTAAGCTAAATAAGAAGTACATTATGTTAGTAGGTAAGTTAGGTACCTGCTTACATATTTTATCATAGAACTAAGTAGTTCTAAAGAGGAACGGACGTTCGGGGATCACTCGGCCAGCAAAAGCCAGTACGGTGCAGTATCCATAGCACATCAGTAGCGAGTGGTCCCGAACCCGATTCCTGTCGGCTTCCCTTTATAGAAAGGATAGAGTTGTTGTAATTCGATAAAGTAAAAACTTTTTCAACAGAATAGTATGTACGGTTCGGAGTAACGGGAAAGAGAAATAATAGATACACGTGCTATTACATGTAGGTTTATTCCATGAATGCCTTAATCTAAATGATACATCGATTTATATAGGTTTAATGCGTGTCTATACACTACACGCCCTTTGCAAAAGAAAAAAAAATATATTATATTATATTGTTATTTTGTTTTCACAATAAACATGACAAAAAATATATAAATTTACTAACATAGGTATACATATTCCTTTTTTATTTATTTATTATACAATTTTGTTCTATTCTTATGGATAACATACTCCTTATCTTTAATCAAAATAACAACGTTAGGTTGCTCTTCTCTTATTACAACATAAGGACCTTTATACAATGGATCCAATTTATTTGTTTTGTTTTCATTGCTAATCATAACAAGATCGCCTTTTTTATAAGAAAATGAGTTTACATAATTATCATATCGACTTTTACGCAGTGATTTACTATTACATAAATTAGTTCTAGCCTCAAATTGCGACTTTTGCAGTCTGTATTTTAATTCACAAGCATAGTTAGAAAAATTATAAAGTGGCTCTAGATTATTACAAAGATTACTCGGTATATTACATTGTTTTCCAAATACTAACTCATGCGGGGAGTACTTTGTTTCTGAATGTACTGTATTGTTGTAAGCAAAACACCAGTAGGGTAACCATGAACTCCAGTTGTTATCTGTATTATTTTTTGTTTGTATTCTTAAATACGCAATTAAATGTTTATGACTATTCTCTATAGCACCCAAAGTCTGATGATGGTACGCGGTAGATGTTAAATGTTTAATATTCAAAAGATTACAAACCTGTTGCATAGTTTCTGCTACAAACTCTGTGCCTTTGTCGGTGATTATCTCTCTAGGAATTCCATAACGAAGTATGAAATTTTTTACTAAAGTCGACGCTACGATGTCCGTTTGTTTTGACGTAAGAGGATAAGCTTCCACATACTTAGTTAGATCGCATTGTACGGTCAAAATGTAAACGTAATTATCATAATCTTTAAGTAATGGGCCTACTAAATCTAAATAAATTCTATCAAAAGCTGAGTTTCCTATGTTTGTTATTACCATAGGTTCCTTCAAAAGCTTAAAATGTTTTTGTCTTTGACAATCGTCACACCTTTTCACAAATTCTGTGACGTCATTTTCTATTCCCAGCCAAAAATAATTTTGGCGAATGTTGTTTAACATTCTCCTGATGCCTGCATGGCCACTGCTAGGTAACAGGTGGTAGTCATTTAATATGACACGTTGAGTGTCTTTGTCATCAATTCTTATTAATCCTTTTATAATATGTAGTGTTGGCCCGGCCCATTGTGACATCTCATTTATGTCACTAGCTAATCCCTTAATAAAATCATCATTATCTTTATTCTTTATTATACATAACCTTTCAACATTTATTTTCTTACAAAACTTGCACAACTCTCTCACAAAGACATCTCGTGTACGACATGATCGAGTAGTCGGCTTTATGTAAATTGTATTTTTGGGCTCATCATAGGCGAACATATCATCTTTTTTCATGCAGTTTCTACCAACTTTTTTCCATTCGTCCTCATTTAGTAACAAAACCTCGCAGTAATTTTTCGGTTTCCTAAGGACCTCGACAACTCTCGGGGGATCAATCCTAGAACCGTTTGGAATATGATTATCAGTCAGATTTTCTTGATTTTCATTCAGTTTTTTCGATTGCGCTCGTGTTAACACTGATATAATATGTTCACTCATCTCTTTCAATTCATCACTCCTCACACAAATACGCGATAAAGCGTCTGCAGCTACATTGTCACTACCTTTTACATACCTTACCACGAAATCATATTCTTCTAACGAAAGTCTGAATTTGAGTAATCTGCTGGTCGGATTGGTCATATTAAATAAATAAACTAAAGGTTTATGATCTGTTTCTATTTGAAACGTCCTTCCAAATAAATAAGGTCTGAAATATTTCACCGACCACACAATCGCCAATAATTCTTTTTCGATTGTTGGATAGTTACGCTCCGCTTTGTTAAGGGGCCTACTAGCATATGCTATGGGCCTATTATTGGAATTACAAAGAACTGACCCAACAGCAAAACCTGATGCATCTGTTTTTAAAATAAATGTATTTTTCTCATCAAAATTTGGGAATTGGAGAATTGGCGGGGTAGTTAATGACTTTTTTAAATGTAAAAATGATTTCTGACATTCATAATTCCAATTAAAAGGTATATTCTTCCGACACAGATAGTTTAACGGTAGACAAATTTCGGCGAAATTAGGTATAAATTTACGGTAATAGTTAGAAAAGGCAACAAATCTTTTGACGTCATCAGAGTTTTGCGGAACTGGATAATTTTGTAAAATTATTACCTTTTCTGGGTCCGGTTTGATACCATCGCCAGACACTACATGTCCTAGGTATAAAATATCTTTTTTTAAAAATTCACATTTACTTGGATTCAGTTTCAAGTTAAATTTACGTAAGCGGCCAAAGATATCCATCAAATTTTCATTATGTGTTTTCAAATTACGGCCAAAACAGATCAGATCATCCGTGTATAGTAGGCATTTTTCATAATGTAAACCTGACATAGCGACTGTCATAGCTCTAGAGAAGCAACTTGGACTTATCTTCAAACCCATCGGGAGCCTGGTCATCTGATAATGACCCGAAGGAGTAGAAAAAGCAGTACACGGTCTACTATCTGTACTTAAATTTAATTGAAAAAATCCCTGGTTTAAATCTAAATGACTAAAGTAAACTAATCCTGTAAGCGAATCTAAAATATCTGTTATATTAGGCAATGGGAATTTGTCATCGACAATTTTTTCATTTAATTTCCGAAAGTCCACCACTAAACGCCACCTTTTATTTCCGTGTTTGTCATTTGGTTTTGGAACTAGCAAAACTGGGCTGGACCAAGGGCTATTTGAAGGCTCTATAACTTCGTCTGCTAACAATTTACTAATTTGTCCTGCTAATTCTTTTTTTTGTGAATGAGGCAAACGATATTGTTTTACATATATAGGGGTGGTCTCTGGTTTCAAAGTAATATTCTGGGACTCTATATGCGAGCATGTTAATTTATCTCCCGGTAAGAAAAACACATCAGAAAATTTCGCACAAATGTTTTGTATCGACCTCCGTTCTTCTTTATTTAGATACGATAAATCTATTTGAGAAAACAATTTTTTAACTCGTTCCCCATTTACTTCAGAACTACTAAACTCAAATAAGTTGTAGTTTTCCAAACTTTCCAATTCTGGATTAAAATAACTAATACAAACATCCTCTTCTCTAGTATTCATTATTTGTATTGGCATTTTACCATTCTTAGACCTACAAATGCCTCCAGCTAAATAAACACCCTTACAAAGCTCCTTTGGTAAGACCACGCATTCCACACTGAAACACGATTTAATGTAAAAAAATTTTTCGCAGCGACCCGGAATAGTTAAATATTTATTTTTATTATTTATACCCGAACTAAGCGGTAAACACAAAGATTGTGAATTATTTAAGTTAAATGTCATCGTATTAAATTCCAAGTCTATGTTCGTATTATATTTATGAAGAAAGTCTAATCCTAGTATTCCCTCACTTGCACATGTTAAGTTTCGCAGTACGTGGAATTTATGAGCGAGTTGACAATCATTTATGGAAAGTGTAATGTAAACAAAGCCTTCCGTAATTAGCTGTCCTCCAATGCCATTTATAGTGATGGGATGACAATGGATTGGAATGTTCATCTGAGATACTGTTTCATATTTCACAGCCGATATTGTGGCGCCTGTATCTATGAGCCATCGGTGATTTTTATTGTTGATTGATAGGTATATGTAATTATTATTACTCGTATGCAAATTATTGATTTTGGCCTCGAAAAAATTCTTGTAGATTTAAATTTTCCGTTTCATTTTGTGGTTCTATAACTTCCTCACTTACGTCCAACATACGGATATCATCTCTGTTGTTTCCTCGCCTTCGTGAATTGTAATAGGTATTGTACCTACCTCTGTTAGGGTTCCCTCGCCTGGGAAAATGACCTTGACCTCTTGTCTCATAAGAGTGTGAGGGACCTGGTTGATTTTCGAGTTGTGGAGCAGTCCTCATAGTAGAACTGCCTTCTCTGCGTGCACCTCGGAACCTGTTATTATCTTGACTACGATAATTATACCTACCTGATCGCCCTCGATATCCCATATACATAGACATTTCCGGTTCAGGTTGAATTTGAGCAACTTCCTCGTCCATAGCTGCTCTGATCGCATCCTTCAAGTTAGAGTAGTTTCTAGCTGAAATAATTACGTTTAAATTTTGATTTCGCAGCCCGCCGGTGAAACATTTTACTGCAAATTTTTCATTTATAGGTTTTAAAACCTTATAGGCGGCTTGGTCACCGTCGGCTTGCGTAATAGTTAAATCGGTAAATAACTGTTCTATTTTCTTGCCAAAAGTGTCAATTGTATCTGAATGTTGTTTAGCTCGAATTAATTGCGATTGCAATGCAGTACTAGATTTTTTCGTGAGCAAACACTTTCTCATATCCTCAATAAGTAACCTACAGCTATCGTATGACTGTGAAAGTCGAAGTTTCGCGGTCTCTGAAAGTCTGGTTTTGAGAATAAAATTTATCAATATTTTTTGACCGTTTTCATCAATCATAGAGTACAACTCAATTGCGTCTATCAAATTTTTTGTTACATTTTCCTCTCCCGTCATCACGGGCAATAGTGATACCGCTGTACGAAGGTCAAATTTTTCCATGGTGTTTTGTTTTTCAACAATACTACACTTACAAAATTCCTCTATCTTTGAATATATTGTTTGTATATGTATACACAATTCTTTAATAGTAATTATATCACTCCCCTCTACAGCATTTGCTTTAATTTGTAAATCTAATTCCTCAGAACATACAAGATAATTTTTGTATAAATTATTCGCTTCTAACAACTTTTCATTTAAAATCTTTTCAGTCCTTCTGTTTTTATTCAACTTTAAAAGATTTTCCTTTAATTTATAAATCTTTTCATAAATTTCTCTGAGATTATTAATCATTATATTATTTATTATAAATCATTTTAACATTTGTTAATCTTAAGTTGGTTACATAGAATATGCAAAATTTTACTTAATATATTAACTGATAGATAATCATATTACTTTAAGTATATAGTGATTCTATATAAAATCAGTGAGTAAACAAATCAATAATATGTTTATGTAAATATATAGTTAATTAAAGTTAGAAATACCTTATACTGGTTAGATGGCACCAAACACACTATTAACTCTCGCGGTATTGTCCAATTGTCAACAAAATATCATATCGTTATCGAAAAGTCGGTGGGCCGGCACTGTTGTCATCAAGGGGTAGGTATGGGAATACTGTATGACGCGCTGCCAGGGGGTACGTCCCTTTTTCGATCTAGTCCTCTGGGATATCCAAATGACCTCCGAACACTATTAGTGTATCTTGTAATTTCATTCCTAATAGTTTTCTTGTGGCATCTCTTATAGATTCGGTAGACTCCATAAAGCATCGCAATTGTTATAACAATTAATAACGCACTCAAAATTATATTAAGTGTGCTGAGGTGAAATGATGTGTCCTTTTGTGCGGTGTTGGCACTATTATTTCCACCAGATGCTGTTTGAGCGATAATTACCTCTTGTTCTTTAGACTGTTGTTTTCCCATTTTTTATTATTTTATTTAACACTGCACCACGAAACAGTTTATCACAAAGAAGTCCAAAGTATATTGGCACTAATGAAATCATCTTGTCCATATTTGTCACAGGAATGTGTCGCGCGTAATCCGAGGCAATGGCAGGGTCGCCATGTACGGTTCGGAGTAACGGGAAAGAAAAATAATAGATACACGTGCTATTACATGTAGGTTTATTCCATGAATGCCTTAATCTAAATGATACATCGATTTATATAGGTTTAATGCGTGTCTATACACTACAAGTACTTACCTACCTAATTTGTATACGGATAGGTATAGCGGTATCTGTTATAACTCTCGACATTTCGTATCCTCTCCCATGTACAAATAAAATGGTTCGCAAGTCAGAACGCATTTTCTCATGTTGTGGTTACATTAAATTTAATTAATTTTGAGATCATTTCGTAGGAAAGAGCGTGTAATAATATTTTTTATTAATTATCTCTTAAAATAAATGATGTTAGAACGTAAAAAGACAAGTATTGTATTTTGAAAGAAAGTTTTTTAGGCAAGTCGATATAATTCTCATATTAAATACAGGGACTTTTTTTTCTAAAATTAAAATGATTTTGTATTCGTACCTTTGTTTTGCGTGCGAAAAATAGCCACGGATACCACCCCGCCAAAGCCGATGGAAGAGGTTATGTCGGACTCGAACCGACTAAAACGCACGGCGCCTGTAGGTCGTTGTGGGTTGATGAAAGTGAGGTTAACAGACATATACCTCGCACCCCGGAAAGACCATAGGCTTGTCCTGATTGTATCTTCTACCCTGACGGCAAAGAAACACTTTGTTCTTACAGGGTCGGAAGCACGGGTGTGACTCCCCTAGTGTAGTACGCGCACATAGATCACGGTAACCACTTTCCGTCATGTGGGCCGTATGCTTGTCTGCCACCTAAGTTGTATAAAAAAAACAATATCCAATAAAACAATATTCTTCTCTGCGAATCTAAATACCTACCACGATATTGATTTTTGTCAGTGTTAAACAGTCACAGAACAAATTAGTTCCTTGGCACAAGTCCAAAGCAGTGATATTAAGAATTCGTTTATTACAGATGAAGACAGACCACTTTTGCTTTTGTCCAGGCTTGGCCTCATTACGTCTGCCTCCATTTAAACATCCCTAATTTATTTCTGACGATGAATTCCGTTGATTACATTATCACTGTTACGACCACTGAATTAGGTACTACTTAGCCTACTAGTAATTACCACTGCCGCTAGTACTAAGGACTACTCAAGTTTAGATACTAATGATATTGCAACATTGTAATACCACAGTCTAACGACTCGTACTTCATATAGTCTGTCGACGAAGTCGTCTAGAACAGCAATTGTGCGGGGTGAGCGGGATGGCGGGGGACGGGGGGCCGTACCGAGTAGCCATACATTTTACTCGATACCAACGGCTCAAGGCTATCTCATTTGTAATCACGCTTTTATATTTTAATGACTTATTTTGTTTGTTAGAATTGATTCTTTTTCGATTTTGATTATTTATTTTATTTATATATACTACATTATCCATTTAGCGATCAAAGATGGGGGACATGAAATTTTAAATTGCAAAGGTCTAGACGGAGGCGGCATTTCCAGAAACATCAAAGGCGATGAATTACCGTATATAATTCGTTATACCGTGGTAATACTCTGTCTTCGTTCATAGCATTAACCCAGTGCAGATAGCTTCAAATATGACAAATCAGGGAAAAATGTATAACAGCAAAGAGAATAGAGAGTTAACATATTACAATTAAAATATCTAATCGCCATTAAAGTATCTGCTGCTCACTGGTAATACGTTGTTCATTCCTGCGACAAGATATATCGTTGCTTATAACCTAACCACAGTAAGTAATGTTGTACCTACTTCACTGGACTACAAAAAATATTGCCGACATTGTAGTTCTACAAATTGCTACATAAATCTTAGTTGAAACGAATATCTATACTAGTGATGGGCAAAGTACGGCCCGCGGGCCAGCTCCGGCCCGCGCAAGCATTTAATCCGGCCCGCCGACGCAACGGTCCTTTGACATGAATTGAATAGTATATGATGAATTAGCTCGCTATAATTATATTTTGACAGTCCAGAAGTATAAAGTAGATTCTAAATTATTAAAATAATAGACGAATAGGTAAAGAAGCGTGGTGAAGGGACAAAGAATGGACATACCGATTTTGCATTTTTCTTACCGATTTGCTCGAACACTACAAAAAATTCTTAACCACCCCTACCGTCGCCACCACTCCCACTATATAAATTCTGGCCCTTTTCTAAAATTTCTTACCTGTTCTGGCCCCCCATAAAACAAATACCCACCACTGCTTTATACAAATAATAATTAAATACTAATTGTGACTGATTCATCAATGCAAGGCTACACTTTTTCTTTTTCTTCTATTTTATCTCTGTTTTATTTCAGGAATGTTGATAAGCTGCTGTCTTAAAAGATAGATTCTCTGAGTCTAATGGCCAAAGAAACTTTTAAATTACCATGTTAAAACTTAACACACTTTTACGATTAAGAACATTATATTTTAATTTAAAAACTTGTACAAAAATCAACGTACAGTGTAATAATATTGATATAAAACCCGACTACAGAAAAAATTAAAAATCTAACAAAACAATTTATTTTAGGGAAAGTGGCATAGGACCATGGCTATCCTTGATATTTTCTTGGTTAATACTTTTTAGAGCATGATTTTTCAGTAGCCGAGTTTAGTTTTAACTTTTTTTTTATTTATTTATATTATTTTGGGACAAGCAATAGGTATAATTTATACATATATGAAATTTCCTAATTGAGCCCTTTTAGTTGATATTAAATACTTTATAACCGCTAGAGGGCGCCACAATAGATTCAGTGACGCATTATATAGCCTATAACCAGTGGACGACTAAGATACTTCTAATGATACCTCATTTGTCCAGTTCTAAAAAGTGGTTGAGGAGCTATGAGGGAACAATTGAACATACATTCATATGTATATATACATACTGCCTGTCAAATCATAACCCTCCTTTTGTTTCGCCGTAAAAATAAATACTTACATTAGTGGGAAACGGATTTGACTAAATCTTGTATCGATTCAGTTTGCTGTCAAAATGCATCACAAAAGACATTAAAAAGAGACAGCTGGAAATACAATATAGTCGGAAATCAAGGTTATATTGCCGGCCTACAAGCTGCAAAATGTCTTACTAAAAACATTTCAGCTAACCAAGATTACTAGGACAGCGGAAAATTGAAGTGGCGCAATGAAAGACTCGTATTACTGCAGTTGCTTGGTTGAATAGATGGTGAGATTGGTTGCAACGTCGTATAATATATCCACTGGGACGGCTATTTATATACAGTGTGAGAGAATTCTTCTCAAAAGAGAGATCTACTGGCCTGCTTTGAGAATAAATATTTTATAGTTATAGTAAGGATGTCAATCAATTAGCCCACTGCAGTTCTCTGCTGGACATAGGCCTCTCCCAATGAGCGACATTTCATCTGATCTTCTGCCTTCCGCAACCTTTTTTTCCGCAATTTGTCTCAACAAATACTTTAAGGTCGTCCGTCCATCTGGCCTACCTTCCGTTTCGTCTTCTCGCGGTCTCCACTCTAGGACGCTTTGCTCCAACGACCATCGATCCTTCGACAATCGTGGCCAGCCCACTGCTACTTCAGCTTGCTTATACTGCGACCTATTTCGGTAACATTAGTTCGCTGTCGTATAACCTCGTACCGAATTCTATCCTTCAGAGAAACTATAAGCATAGCCCGCTACATAGCTCGCTGCTAGTCCATAACTTAAAAGTCGCGTTTTAAGTTATGAACTAGCCCCATCGTAAGTGTCCACATTTCGGCAACGTTAGTCACAACAGGTATGACGCACTGGTCAAAGACCTTTGTTTTCAGGCATTGCGGTAGGACTGAAAAGAAGACCCGCCGTAGTTTGCGAAATACTGCCCGACCCAGCTGAATCCTTCTGGTTAGTTGTTTCTCGAAGTTATTTTAGCTGCCCCAGGTAGACATATTTTTGAACAACTTCGAGTGTCGCCCCTTCGATGGCAATCGGTTTTGGTGCAACATGTTCGTTGAACATAATTTTGGTTTTATCCAAGTTTACACCGAGGTCGACGCGTCGAAGAGTAGCGTAAAGCTCCATTTAGGCTATGCAGCATTTCTCCCAGTAGTTCCAGCGACTATGACGATGTCGTCAGCCAACCGAAGATGTTAGATGTACTCACTATTAATGTTTATACCCCGCCCAGCCCAATCCAGAGTCTTGAAGATGTCCTCCAATGCGATGGTGAATAGTATAGTATACAAAGTACTGTACTGAAAGCCTTTATAGTCAGGTAACATTTTATTATAACACCTTGCATTTTCTCAGAATCTAGTGATGTAGGACGTAGGTATGTTACTAATTTTTAATTTATTTTTCATAATGATATCCTCGTTATCAAACGATTACTCATACAATTACAATCTAGACCTTCAGGCTAATATGTAATTTAAATTTATGTTAATTTGTTAACACTTACAAGTTAAGAACAATGTATTGACACTTTTCTTTTAGTCTCTATTGAAATTAACAGAGAATTTGTTCTTGTGTTCTTTAAGCGTAGCACTCACTGCACTTCGTTACACTGACTTTACTAAACCACAGGTAACATTATATTAAAGTACTAAATTAACTCAAACAGTCTTATTACAAAACACGGACTAACTCTAAAACCAGGTTTAAATCGTCTTTAGACCATGGTCTAAAGAATTTTTTATTACAAAAAGGGTTTTATTACTAAACCATGGACTATCTCTGGTCTAAAGATAAACCTACGTGACCCCTAGTTTAACGTTGGTCTAAAGTATAAATCACAATAATAATATGTCAAATTTGCCATTTTGAAGTTAGCTGGTTAGCGTCAGATAAATTCGTTTACTTTCTTATAATACTATGCTCGTAATGGATATTGACGCAGTTGATCTGATGGATATCGCAGATATTAATATCGTGGAGTCATTGGACATACCACGTTTACCTAACAGACATCGTATTCCAGTAAACCCCTTTATGGAACTATCTGAAGAAGCTTTTTAGGCAAAAGTATAGGTTTACTAAACGTTTTAAATAACTTGCAATAAATATATTTTAAAGTAGTTATAATAATTGGGAAAAATTTGATACCTAGTCAGCGCGAACGAAAAATTTCGTTCCATTTCACGTCCATAGATCTTCCAATATCATACATAACAATGATTGCCAAATAAAGGCATCATAATGATATTTTAATACAAAATAAAGTATAACTGTTATTCATAAAATTGAATTTAATGAAAATGTATTATCTAAATCCTTTTTTTCACTATTTTTAGTAAATATTATATATTAATGATTTCAGATAATTTTTGTTTTCGGAGGAAACGGAACGTTGCGATTGAATGGTATCATAATGAACGAACAATAGTTTGAGTAATCTGTGGTTTTATTTAAGCCAAGGTTTAAATTATGGTCTATGGATTATTCAGCTTTTGTAATAAGGAGAAGTTTAAACCATGGTCTTGAGATTAAGCCTAGACTTTATAGTTCAGGTTTAAACCTGACTTAATTTCGTTTCTTGTAATAAGACCGAAACAGTCTTATTACAAAACACGGACTAACTCTAAAACCAGGTTTAAATCGTGTTTAGACCATGGTCTAAAGAATTATCATAATGAACGAACAATAGTTTGAGTAATCTGTGGTTTTATTTAGGCCAAGGTTTAAATTATGGTCTATGGATTATTCAGCTTTTGTAATAAGGAGAAGTTTAAACCATGGTCTTGAGATTAAGCCTAGACTTTATAGTTCAGGTTTAAACCTGACTTAATTCCGTTTTTTGTAATAAGACCGAAAAGGTTTAGTTCTTTTTAGCTTTTTAACTTTTATAGCTGACATGTTTAACGCAGTTATTCAGTACAGTTTTTAGTGTTTACTTACTGATATAAAAATAATTTAATTCCTTCACCTTATTGCTCGAGCGGGTGGTAGAAGTTTGCTTGTAATGTAAGTCTATTTCCGTGACCAGAAAAGGGTTACCGAATTTTTCGCTTCGAAAATTCTCAATAGCAGTATGGAGTCTGGAAACGTGACTGATAACAGAAATAGGTTTACTTCTTATTACGTCGGACTGTTAATTGTATGATCGTCTGAAATAAAGGTGTGTGTCAAATAACTTTCAATCATCAGGAATGGGGGAATTCCAAGATATTAAGATCATTTTGAGTACTTTGCTAGTTAAGATCGTTCTGATTGTGACTGAACCTATATTGCCTGCCATGATAATAAAGCTTGTGCTTGATCAAAAGCGATTAGACAGAAAACTATTTTAGTAAATATCTCTAAGAGACTGAATACAATTTGATTTTCGATTATTTATGATGATTTGATAGTTATCAATGTTCATTAAGTAGTTAAATTCAGACAACTTATAATAGCTTTTGAATCGACGTTGGTACCTAAATGAACTCAAAGCTTCTATATTATTTCAAATAATCATGATGGTTTACGTTTGCAAAAATAAATGCCATAGCAAACCAAGAAGTTCTTTGAGAGCCAATATCTTTTGAACCACTGCAATCAAATTGTCGTGGTGCTACAAGTACGCGGTAAAATTCAATATTCAACCAATCAGTAATCTCGTTTCCTGCAGAACGGTGCGAGAACTACTAAATCACTATGCTATGCTTGATAATCTTGGCATAATATCGTACAACTGAAGTTAACAGTACGTATAAAGCACAAGAAACGTTTTCCGGTTTATTTAAAAACCGTAAACATTAAACTAAGATATATGCGGAAAAATAAATTTAAATACGATACTGAAGGTTGCCTGGAAGAAATCGCTTCCAGCGATAAGGCCGCCCATTGTACATTAAACTGTATGCATGCTCACTACAAATTTTACTGTAATCTATTGGTGTACAATAAAGAATTATCTATCTATCTATCTATCTGAATTCAGTATCGTATTTAAATTTATTTCTATCACTCATTGAAATGAAACGACTGCTGCTGAAAGGTAAGCGTATGTCAGGCCAAATGTAAATAATACCAAATAGTTTGCGTTAAAATCCGTTAACAAGTAGTTTTATTTCAAAAACTTACATAATATAATCACGCCTTTATCCTCAGAGTGTTACGCGGAGGTGAATTAACACCCACAATTCACAAATCATTGTATTCGGTCCCACGTAATAGTCTATTGCTGTATTCCGGACGCTATTGTTGACTCGAGCCATGCATCTGAGGTGAAATCTGGGCTGTATAAATCTGTCTGATGTTAAACAGCTCTATCCTTTAGTCGCATTGTACGGCACCGCATGATAAGAGATGGGGTGGCCCAAATTCCACTCTGCGAGGAACCACGCGACCATACCGGGACTTAATTTGATTTTACAATAATGAGTGTTCAACTCAAATAAATGTTCTCTTTTTTAATTAAAAAAACGTAGTCATGAAAATAAGATTTATACGAGAAAATGAACTTAAAAATTTACCACAATACGGGTAGGTACATTAAAAATTTTCTTACTATACGTATGTTATGTCTAGAGTGAAATCAATTTGGAACGCTGATACCAGGGCAAACTTTGTCAATCTATTGATTGGCATAATTGAATTTGTAGCCTAGCGTCGTGACGTGCTCCTCTGGGAAATGTCCTATACCTAGTTATAAACAAGCGCTATAGTAGGGCTGGTAATAATGCTACTTTTACTCTTTTATTTACTTAGCAAAACAGTTTAGGTTTACAGGTTTAGGTTTTTAAATATTATAATCAAGCCTAATATTGGTTAAATATAAATTTGATTATAAAAAAATAAATGAATTCGAGACCTCAAAATTATTCAACTATCATATTATCTTTTAACTCACTGGCTTATAAATGGAATGAAAAGAGACTCTTAGCAGTATTCTATATTAAATGCTAACTAAGACTCAATCGTGCCAACCCTAGACATAATAAAATACACGATACCGCTGCAGAGTTATGTACGAGACGAGTACAACTACCGTTGCAATAATATAATACCTAGTTAGCTAGTCAAAACTTCGTTTTCTTGAAGTAAGCGTATATACTTCTACATAATACAAACTTACCTAAGTTAAAATGAAAAATCTGATGAAAAGCTGCCGTGTTCTATCTAATATCTGAAATGAATTTTAAAATAATTTGCTATCGATTTCTTGTAAATTTACTTTCGATTTTTTGTGAATGATAATAAATAAAGTTGAAAAAGAATGCATGGCTTCTTCACAATTCACACGAACTCTAGTGTGTATGTATGTATGTGTGTATATGTGTATGTGTATATGTGTATATTTGTGTCTATCGTCTGGGGGTAGGCATATTGTATACCTTTTTATATTAATTCTACACTTTCATGATTTCACTTAGATCTTGTATTGCAATTCCTCTGTGCACTCCCGGGTTTGCTGGAAGAGAACTCAACTTTGAGTTAAGCTCGCCTTTGTACATCTTACATTACATACTTATCTCATTACATCTCATCTTTTTGTATAAATGTAATTTATGTTTACAATAAATTATAATTATAATAATAATATAATATCATTTTACTTTCTTGTATGAATACTACCCTGCATCATACAGGAATCACTAATAGTAGAGGTATATTGTATTATACAATCACCGAACCTATAACACGTTCACAACATGCGCCCACAACATGTTCTTTCCCATAATGTCAGTAGTTATCCATTTATGTACACTTATTCTTTTCAGTACGATATATATATACGAACGGCTTTCAAAAAAAGGTCTAAATAAAAATCACGCAACTCAAAGCTTGCCGGCTTTGTGTATCGAAATGTTCTTTTGGTACGATACGAATAAATAAAAAGTTGATTATAATCTCGTTAGTTTACATTCATGGCTTGCATTGACAACTGCAGTAGAGAGATATGATTCAATAATTTCAAAAAAGCTTTGACGTGAAATGAAAATTAGGTTTGTGGATATTTTTCACTGAGATTTGAATTCATCGCCTATATAGATAGTGTGGTATTTTTTGTTATTCTTTCCCTATATTGTGGAGTAACAGAAAGTGAGTACGTGTACCTTGTAGGAAAATAAATTATCATCCTAAAATTGTTATTAACAATTTAGTACATATTGGTATAGTTTTCCCGTATTGTGAAGTAAAAGAGTTAGCGTACACTAACTCTTTTACTTCTCAATACGGGTATCATACTTATGTTAAGATCCGATTTCTTTTATTGAACAGTTCCGTAAACAGTGCATCGGTGGTATTATAAGAGTAACGGAACGTGAGCTAGTATTTCTAAGTGCAAATAAAATAATGATCCTAAAATTGTTATTGGATAGTTCGTTGAATATTGCTTTAGTTTGCCCGTATCGTGAAGTAATGGAACGTGAAGTAATGTTTATATGTGTACCTAATGCAAAACAATGATTCTCTTTACAGAAAGATTTGGCAACTGTTATAGTTTCCTCATGTTGTGGAGGTAGCGGAACGTGAGTTTAAAAGTCAATCGATTTATAAACTTTATGGCGCTCGGTAGATTTTATATTAGATCGACGATAAAGTTTTGCTGCATCGCGGCATAGCAGTAAAACGACACTCTGAAGATAATAATAATTGCAAAGTTATTGGTACTTTACGTTTTCCTAGCAGTTTTCAAACGATTTATTACGTATCATCATGGCTGTATCCCCTGTGTGTCGTATATTGAATAGATTGCACTTTTACGACTGTAGAGCTGTCTGAAAAGGTGAGCCCAGAAAGTTTAAGCAAAATTGGTGCCCAGGGCAAAATTTATTTTCAGCAAAACATACATTATTCAGTATTGCCTCTTTCGATTTTATCTCAAATAGGCTGTGGAAATAACGCATGATCTTTTTTGAAGAAAATGATGTGTAAATTATACGTAACTTCTTAATTAATTCAGGATTTTAGCTAAGAAGAAGTGATTAATACGTTCCATTCCAGAAAATACCTTTTAGGTATGGATGGTATTTAAACGTATATCAAAAAGAGTACATTTTGTACGACAAAATAATCCAAATTCACATCAAAAATACTGATTGAGCACCAACAAACTACTGCAAGTAAGTAGTTAGTTAACAACCAACCAACCAACCAATTATAAAAAAAATTATCACAAAGACATAAGGCGGGAGCTCCGCTTCGCTTCGCTCCCGCCTTAGTCTTCTAACCTTACCTATCCATTTCGGGGTGGGTGGTGATCATTCTGAATTTAATTAGATGCACAATCAGTATTTTTACTGAACGCGAAAATATTATCTTTTAGGTATTGTTTTCTAACTAGCAAAGCCTACATGAAGACTAAATTTACAATACTAGTAAAATAGAATAACATTAGTAGGTATGTATTTAATCTGCTAATGCTAATACATTAGTTGGTAATTAATGTTCTCGATTTTATCGAATGATGTTACGTTACTATACACGTAGTTACAGTATATTAAACCTTAAATAAATGTAATAGACCCATAGCAAATTACGTTTAAGCTGACAGTTAAGCCATTTTCTAGTGAGGTTAGTAATAAACAGTACAAAATAATAGCATATTATACACTGATTAAATTCTGCTGACGTACAGAAAGACAAAGCTGCCATAACAATTTTGCGCCTTAACGAACCAAACAAAGGGTCTGCATTTGACATTAACAATGTAATTGAAGTAAATTACAACTCAATACTAGGTTGTTAACAGTCTTTATTTTAGTACAGGATGAAAGTGGTTACACAACCATTTAGCCAAGTTATATAATGATCTCTTAAATACAAGGAAACAAAAAACGGAAACTGTAATTAGTTTCCACAAACAATATCTTATACAAAATGATGAATAGGGTATTGTAGGGACTTGATTAATTTATGTTTCAAAGCTTTTGATGGATAAAGAAATATGTAAAAGTGAAACCTGACATTAACAGATAATGATAATGAGTTTGAAACCTGTCTAACTCACTGGATTTAAATGGTTTGGGCATAAAACTCTGATATTTCGACCACGTTTTCCATTGGCTTCGTTGACATCGTTCTTAGTGGAGAAATTTGGACACAGGGAATATGAAAGAAGGTACCACATGGGATACAACGATTTCTATGTATTTAAATATTTAACATATATATAACATAAACTCAAGCCTATATCCCCGAAGGGGTAGGCAGAGGTGCTAGCACCTACATTTCGCCAGTTTATGTTAAGGTCCCAATGTAGTAGGTGGCGAGCCTATTACCATTAACCGGGCACTTATAAACCTTAGATAAATATTTGTAAAGAAAAAAACTTTGATTTTATTCCAGTTACTTATATATTCTCCAATAAGCAAGGTACATAATTATATCAAAGGTATAATATCAAAAGAGATGAGGAACCTTGATCTAATAAATAATAACATCACAAAAATTCTAAAAATACAGACGTATGCTTATACATTACTGAATCCATGAATATTTCTGCGGTAGCGATCAATAAAGCCCTACAGAAAATTGCCGAACGTAAAATTTTCTCAGCCAAAAACCAGCGATGTCGATATTGAGATATTGGAGAAAGAAAATGAATTGAAAAGGAAATTCTCCTTTCCTACATAGGACAACACGTGCGGGCTTAGATGTCACCCTCACACTGTGCAGAATAGACGAGCAAGAACCAAGCGGTTCGAAGACTCTTTTCTTTGTCGCACCACCAACACCTGGAATTCATTACCAGCACACGTGTTGCCTTCTTCCTACATTCCCGGGGCCTTTAAGCGGAGCGTGAAAAAGCATCTGATGAGGCTGCCAAGCTGAGTGCCACCATTGTAACATTACTTAGTGGCTGTAATGGTGACCCTTTTGAGGTGAAGTTGAGTTGGCGTGTCCTATTTAAAAAAAATTCTTTAGCAAAGCATCTCAACTATCCTGAGTCAAGGTAATAGTGATAATTTACAGCTTGGTTCATAATTTAGACCGTTATTGTGCATTTTATAAAGTTTTAGATTGCATCGTGACTATTAAAGTCATATGACTGTTGAAAAACAACCAAAATATCGAGATCAGTAAGTATAGAACAATAACACCAAATAAATTACGATAGAAACACTTATATATATTTTTTTTTATTTCATTGTGTTATTCTCGTAAACTTTCCATAAATAGGGTACAGTCAGCGTCAGAATGATCTAAGCTACAAAGTCTCAAAATGATCTTAAAACTATGGTATTAAAAGAAAATTAAGCTGTTTTATTGATTTAAATTGTATTATATTTTGGTAGTAAATACAACCTATTAAATGGAGGACCGGAGGCTCCTAAATCAGGCAATTGTTGTTTAAAAGTAATACACAAAAACATATTTTTAATTTTAATATAAGTATATACCTTTTCATATAAAGTTGTGTGAAAAGATAGATACTTATATTCTTTGTTGACTTACCTAACAGGTTTTCCCATAAAATATTTGTTGTGATATTAGTGTTGTTCTTTTTGCTTTATTTGTTTTGTCTACAACGTAAAGGATGTTTTAAAATAGCTGTTCAATTACCGTAATCATTATCAAGTCTCACTCACCGTTGACTCTTTTGATATTGATTCACATATTACAAATAAGACTGTGGATCGTAATCGGAGCCAAAAGACAGAAAAATTACAGGCGTGTCGCGCAGTTTAAGTTGCTCACATAGGTACTAGCCGCATGGTTCCCGGCAGAGTAGAATTTGGATCACCCCATCTCTTTCCATGCGGTGTCGTACAAGGCGACTGACGGATAAGGCTGTTTAATATCAGACAGATACATACAGCCCAGACTCAGCCTCAGATGCATGGCTTGAGTCAACAACAGTGCCCGGAAGACGGCAATAAGCTCACCCGCTATTACGTGGGACCAAATTCAATAATTGGTGTAATGTGGATGTTAATTCACCTCTGCTTAACCCTCTGGAGATAAAAGCGTAATTATATGTTAAGAATGTATGTACATAGGTACTTGTAACTAATGAACGGTAGTTAATCTTTTTCTTTGGATTTAAGTGTCCTCCAGCATTAGCGAGAGATGGTAAGAAAACCCCAGACAGGTGGGCAACAGTCTAATCCCAGAGGGCAGTTGCTCCCATAAAAGTTTAAACAGACTAAATTACGGAAGGGAAGAGTGTGGATTCCGAACTTCAAGATAATATGCAGCCGGCGCAAACTGCAGTATTTTTTGTTGTGTTATCAACTATATGCTAGTTATTTTCACATTCTAATACGTAGTTACAACTAATTAAAAATGGACCGATGTAATAAATTCTGCTAACAATCTCTATTACTTTGTTTTTTTCCATGCGTCATGTGATTAAATTGATTATAACTGCGCTCGGATACCGGTACCTAACATGAAGGATGGAATTGTATTTATTTATGCTTGTTTTAAGTACCGGACTCGTTTACGTACAGTTGGATAGCTTTAGCACTAGTTAGTGCAAGAGTGGCACTCGACGTCCGAACGATAAACGAATTAGTATATCTCAGAGGCGCTATCAGCTGGATTATTGCATTAGTCTGTAGTGTTTATCGAGTGAATGTTGTCAGACTAGTTACTAAGGCTGTAGTGTAGCTGAAATGCTAACGACTAGTTCCTCACAACGAAAAGCTCATGAAACTCGAAAAAGACAAACAAATAAAATATTTGCTCATGAGGTTTTTTGTTATTTTTTTAAGCACACAGCTGAAATGCTACCTGCAATTGAGTGTCAACAAAAATCAAACGGGTTTTTCTTTTTTTTCTACAGTGACAGCTCTTTTAGGCGGAGTGGGAAATAGTATCTGATGAGGCCGTGAGCAGAGGGTCAACATTGTAATGTTATTTTTGTATTCTTATCTGGAATGGTTATCCTCACTCCTGACATTTTACTTTTAACTTCGGGCGAGATGATGTCACATTGAAAAACATCCGTTATAGAACGAAACAAGTACAGTTCTGACTACTTATTATAGTGTTAGAAAACAAGAGGTGGATCAATGTACTTACCTCGCACAGCCTGTGTTAGTGCCAAGCACAGATAACATGTCACATAGAAGACTTATTGCTAATAGCAATATGTCAATGCCGTCTTTAAAATAGGGCACACGAGGCACGTACCCAGGGCCATCCATCAGGGGGCCCCCCGGAGGACTGACATTAACTCTGGTCACCAAGCTGGCTGGCCATATCTGCCGAAAGACCGATGGGATAATGATGACGGACCGACGCTTAAAAATATGATGGTCCATCAAATATGCAAAATGCAATAGATGTAGATATACAAAAAAACGAATTCTATGTTATTAATTTGGATGTTCTACAATGTACTATTTTTGAATGGAGTGTTATACATATTAGCTATACTTTAAAAAAAATGGGTTACCAAATACTTGTGTGTCCAGGGCCCCCGTCATAGGTAAAGATGGCCCTGATTGCTATATTACTATAGTTCAGAGATCGTACGAACTGAGAATTATAAAATTCCACAGCCCCACACTGTGAGATAGACTGGTAATTATCTGGTCCCACAGAACATGCACCATACGCTATTTCATTAAAGGTAATCCCTTATACCTTAATAACAATAAAGTTACCGGGAACATTTTTATGTGTCTGAATACTCTAAGCACCCACAAATGTTAATCAAAATTTACTGGAACGCCGTTTATTGGCGTGTAGTATCACGGGACCCATAGCTACTACTCCGGGTTTAACTCAGATAACCTCGTTAAGCATTGCTTACCTGTCGAATAGCAGGCGAACTCATGGTAAGAACAAAGGGTGCAGTAGCTAGATGCTCTCTTTAGTTATATCTCTCGATTCTTTATAACTTACCTCGATTATAAGGTGTCCTTAAATACTAGAAACACAAAACTGAAAATAAAATACAAATGTATTTGTACCAGCACTGAGCAAATTCATATTCGCATTCAAATTGGAATCTACCAACAGAGAGAATACCTCTGGAATCTGGAAGAGGTACCCTCTAGCGCCGTGTTCAGAATTTCTGTATTAAGATTAAGTAGACTAAGTGTATGTTTGTAAATAGACCAAAAAAAAGAAATGCCCGAATACTGAGTTTCTTGCCGTAGTCTTCTCAGGTCGGGGCTGCGTTTCAAACCAGTGGTCCATTTACTAAACTGATATTCATGTTCCTTTTTTGTTGACGTTTTGGAAGTGCCGATATAATGGTCTATACAGAATAAATTATTTTTGACTTTGACTTTGAGTTCTTACTAGGTCTAGCTACAAGCATTGCTACTAGTTGCAAACATCTACAGGCTATATAACGAGGCAAATTGCGACGCTTTTATTTATTTGCAGATTTACCTACCCTTAACCCTAACTAATTCGCTTTATTGCCGGTTTATAAGATATAAAAGATAGAGATATAAAGAAAAGGCAGCTATATGTTAGTGTGATGTACTCTATAGAGTAATAAAGAGAAATAAAAAATAAGTTATCTATAGATAGCTTCAATATTAACTTAATATTCTAGAGAATCACCACTTTAAAGCTAAATTGGTCCGAGGCAGTTATTATGACTTTAATAGCGTTATAAATTGAAACGATTTCAACAAACACATAAAAGCGAATAGCCTGCCGATGCGACCACGTAATATCACTTATCTATAGAACACTTTATATTATAAGCAATTTTCTGGTAGTAGAAGCTGGTTGGTTAAGCTTAACAATATGGTCACTAATATCTTTGTAGACGTTGAATTTAATGGTAATTGGGACTAATTTATTTATTTATTCTTTATGCACGATGAACATTGGCGGACTTAATGCCGTAGGCATTCTCTACCAGTCTACCATAGGGTGGTGTCTGTATGAATACAAGTGACCCAGGTTATATCCGAACATGGTGTTTAGCATATTTTAACTTGTATATCCTGACAAACTCATACAAACATGATTTTACATAAATTTCCCTCAGTGAATTCCTAAGTTGTTAAACATTAATTTAGTAATTTTTTTTTTTAATAAATATTATGTTTATGATGATGACGTTTGTTGTGATGCAGATGCAGATCTAATTCATTTATTGTATAGGACGACTATCTCCGCCTTGCAGCAACTGGTTTAAAATCTGCAAATTCACATAGCATACATGTCCACATCCTGAGTTCAAGATCCATTGTTAAAAATGAAGATTATTATTACATTCCACCTTTTTAGAATCATATTCCTTAGCAGCAAAAAGATCACAGGTCCTTTGGGAAATTGACGTAAAAATGCGTGTTTAAGATGTAAAAGAATTTTTGAAATATTTTTATGAATTACGTAGGTACATTTACTTACTTTGGTTTAATATCTACAATAATACAATATAAAGCTTTCATTGTTCTTTATTAGCCACGTGTAGGTACATACAATCGTAAGTAGTGGTTCAGAAACTTATAAACCTACTGCTGAATAATAATAATAATAATGTAGCAATGGTTGGGTCATGTCAGTCCTGGTGTATTCCTTCGGCATATTTAGATAGACTCAGACTGAACTAGATGCCCTGAACAGAGTTCGTACTCTGTTGACCACAATTCAGATGCATCACTCTCAATCTTCCGTTATGAGGTTGTATATCCCGCGGAAGCTGGGGGGCGTGGCATTCGAAATGTCAAGACGAGTGAGATATACAACCTTAGGCCATATTTTGTACATGCATACACAGATATGCACCGTGATGTAGTGGTGGTGCACAACGGGTTAACCCCTCTTGTATTGGCCAAAGAGAACTGGCGCAAACCTATAGTACTTAGAGTACTAAGTGCTTTAAGTACTATAGGTTTCGATCATTCGATAGGCAAAGATCTACACGGACGGTTTTATTAAGCTTTAAATGGGCCCGATATAGACTCAAAAGCGTCCCTATCTTGGGTACGGTTCGGTGATCTTTTCGCAGAAACCAAGGTTTTGTCTTTGCAATTACGGATTGTTTTTATATACTTCCGATAGTTGTTATGACAAACAAATATGGCCAAAGAGAACTGACGCAAACATATAGTACTTAGTACTGCTGATCGCAAGTTAGAAATTGATCAATGGACAAATAACTACACTGACGGTTTTATTAAACCTTAAATGGGTCCGATATAGACTCAAAAGCGTCTGTATCTTGGCTACGGTTCGGTGATCTTTTCGCAGAAACCGAGGTTTTGTCTTTGCAATTACGGACGAAGTTGTTATAATCTACTTCCGATAGTTGTTATGAAAAACAAATATCTGAAGTAAATTCAGAAGGACGGTACGGTGGACATCTGTCAGGCATGCAACCGCACCGGAGAATCACTCAGACACATTATTTCCGGTTGATCTCGTCTTGCCAACGGCGAGTATTTGCATTGGCAAAACCAAGTGGCCAAGATTACACACCAGCAACTTGTCCTTAAATACAATCTTGTGAAGGTGCCATATTACAGGTATGTGCCCGACCCAGTTCTCGAAAATGATCGTGTCACTTTATATTGTAGGTAATAAGCCTGACGTAGATCGATTAGAGCGCCTTGTGTTGATGTCACCATTACTCACGACGAAAAGCTCATGAAACCCGAAAAAGACAAACAAATAAATTATTTGAATCTGATTCATGAGGTTTGTTGTTCTTTTTTTAAGCACACACAGGCCCACCTGATGAAAAGAGGTTACCGTGACCTATGGACGTGTGCAACACCAAGGGTGTCACACGCGCACTGCCAACGTTGTAAGCACCGAGAGTTTCTGTGCCGTCAGTGTAAAAGACAAAGCAGGACAAGCTTTTCATCTTCCCACTGGCAGCACAAAATCTCTCCAGAGAGCTCTGGCGACCCTACTCACCGCTGGGAACACAACACGAGGTTATTATGGCTGCGGTATTCTGTAGCCCTAGACCCAGTTGAGCAGTCCGACTGTGGAAGTATCTCCCACTTCCACAGTCGGACTGCTCAACTGGGTCTAGGGCTAGATACAGAAGGTGATAATCCTCGACACGGCACGTACTGTGAGGAGATTCCTCTGTCTGGAACCCTAGCCACCGGTAAATAAATGTTTTTTTTGTATTTAAAAATATAATTTATAAGATGTTTAATTTAACAAAGAAGAATAATAATGTAATAAAATCTCCACCTCAACCTCTAAAAATAATAATCCTGTTTCACTAAGCAATTACGAAGAAGATTCTGCGTTCTTTGAAACTAGATATTATATTACTTATTAATTATTAAAGTACTAAGTTACTGACTCATTAAATTAAGAAAAGTTATTTATAAAAAGTAAATCGAGTACATGAATAAATCAAATTATGAATGAATCAAATTAGGGCCCTACAATTTTTTTTTTTTTTTTTTACGTGCGCAAAATCCCCACGGATACCTCCCCACCGGAGCCGGTGGAGGAGGCCATGTCGGACTCGAACCGACTAAAACGCACGCCGCCTGTGGGTCGCTTTGGTTGCCGAAGGTGAGGTTGACAGGCATATCCCTCGCACCCCGGCCGACCCAGGGCCATCTCTCACGATATGGCCCTCTTCTCGGGTGTGGGGACTACAGAGTCCCCAACTCGTCCCCGGTAACGGGGAGGCGCGCCACGCGCGCCACCGCCGCGGCCTGCTTCTGCCAGGGTGACAGGCGGCTTCACCTGTCACCCCCAGGCCGGCGCTCATGGGGGGCGGAGGTCATTCATCGACCTCCGACGCCCGAGTTGCCTTCGTGCGCGGGCAGCTTGTCTTGCGATCCTTCGTCGCTCCCGCTGCCGCTCCCGCCCCGCCTCCTCCTTCACGAGCATTACTTGCTCGCAGAAGGAGGCGCCGGCCGCCCACGCATCCGCGCAGCGAACCATCGCCGCGAGCAAGGTGGAGAGCGTGAGAACCCTCACTCCCAGGGCCGCCACAAGCTCCCGCCTCGGCGTCTCCCACTCCGGACACTCGGTGAGCGTGTGCGGACCTGAGTCCTCGCTCGCGTCGCAGTGATGGCACTCGGACGTTGGCTCTTTCTGCATCCGACGCAGATACTTTCCGAAGCATCCGTGCTCGGTGATCATCTGCGTCAGACGGTACGAGAGGCTGCCGTGTGGCCTCTCTAGCCACTCCCCCATGATGGGTCTTACCGCCGTTACTACGGCGTGCCCTGCGCTTGGTTGCCCAAGTCGTCTCTCCCATTCCGCCACCATTTCCCTGTGGAGCCGGGATCTCACGGCCCGAATTTCTTCGGGCTCGGGATCGTGACCCCGCTCCCGCGCCGCCCTTCGGAACCGGTATAGCGCCGAAAGGCATCTCGCTTCCAGGATCCATGGTGGGGATCCGGCGAGGAGACTCGCTGCGTTGAAGGATATCGTGCGGTACCCCCTTATGATGCGGCACGCCAACTTCCGCTGCGGACGCTGCAGCAGGAGCATGTGCCGATCACTCAGGGTGTCCGCCCACACGGGACACCCGTACAGGGCCATGGACCGCACGACACCCGCGTAGAGTCTCCTGCAGGAGTCCTCCGGGCCCCTCAGGTTGGGCAGTAGCCGCGCCAGAGCGTTGGCTGTGCCCGCCAATTTGGGGCCCAGACTTCGGAAGTGCTTCCCGAAGTCCCACCGGCCGTCGAGCACGAGCCCCAGATATTTCAACTGGGGCTTGATGCCGATGAGAGTGCCTCCCACTGTCAGACTGGAACCAGGTGGTGGCGTGCGCCGAGGTCCATGAAAGAACATGGCCTCGGATTTATGCAAAGCCACCTCAAGGCCCAGCCGCCGGATCCGTTCCACGACTTGAGCAACCGCGGTCGTGGCCCTCAGGATCGTTTCACGGTGTGTAGCCCCGCTCGCCGTCACTAGCGTGTCGTCCGCATAGCACGTGACGGCGGCGCCGTCCGCAAGCTCACCGCGAAGCACCCAGTCGTATCCAATGTTCCACAGTAGCGGCCCGAGAACCGATCCCTGTGGAACACCGCACGACATCTCACGCCGACCGACGCCGGTCGCACTTGGGTAGATGACGGCTCTCTCCGTCAGGTACGCCCCGACTATGCGGCGGAGGTAGAGAGGCACACCGTGGTACACGAGTGCCTCCCTGATGCAACTCCAGGGCAAGGTGTTGAACGCGTTGGAGATGTCCAAGGACACCGCCAACGTCACCTCGCCCCGGGCAACTGCCTCCTCCGCCAAAGTCCTCACGCGCATGATGGCATCCACGGTGGACCGCCACCGGCGGAAGCCATATTGGGCATCCGCCAGGTCCGGCCCCCTACCAGAGAGGTGCTCGACGAGGCGCTTCGCAATAACTCTTTCAAAGAGCTTGCCCACCTCGTCGAGCAACACAATGGGCCGGTAGCCGGACGGTTCGTCCGCCGGGCGACCCTCCTTTCGGATGAGGACCAGTTTCCCCGTCTTCCACATCTTCGGAAACTGGCCCCGCTCCAAGCATGCGCTGAGGAACCCTCTAAGTCGGGGTTCGAGACCGTCTTCTCCCAGAGCTAGGACCCACGCGCGGCCTGGAATGCCGTCGGGTCCCGGGGCGGTGCTCTTCTTGGCTCTAAGCCTTCGCACCGCCAGCTCCAGTTCTACCCAAGTGACCTCGGGGACTTCGTCGTCAACTACCACACTGGGCGCCACAGGCGACCGAGGTGGCGGAGTCATCTGCGGCGGAACGTGTTCCGCTCGCGCCGGGAACAGGGACTCGACCACTCCACCGAGCAGAGCTGGCTGGAGAACCCGGGTCAACGGCGGGGCCCGGGGGCGCAGCTTTCCTCTTACCATAAGGTAAGGCCGCCCCCATGGGTCCCGCTCCAGCGTCTCCATGAGCTCCTTGTAAGCCGCGGCTTTCGCCCGCTTAATCTCCGCTCGGAGGGCATCTCTGGCCTCCCTGTATCCCACATGAAGCTCCGCCACTCGGGGCTCCGTATCTGCGGTTCGGCTACGCCTCCTACGGAGTCTGGTCCACCGGCGGTGCGCGATCACGCAGGCTTGCCGTAGCCTCGCGATCTCCGCAGACCACCAGTAGACCCGACGCCTCGGACTATAGGGTGGTGCCCTAGGCATACCCGCATCGCAGACACGAGTCATGGCCTCCCGGAACCACACCGCCTCATCGTCGATATCGACAGGCCTGTCCGGCGCAATGGCCCAGGCCTGTACGATGGCGGCCTCCAGGAGGACCTCCCGATTCAGTCTCCCAAGCACCCAGCGTGGCTCGCGTGGGGCCGGTATGACCGGCGCATCACCCGCGGGGGGGGAGACATCAAACCGAACGTATCGGTGATCCGCCAGTGTCTCCACCCCCACAGCAACACGCCAGTCCCGCACACGGTGCGACAGCGAAGCGCCTGCAAACGATAGGTCGATAATCGAACTGCGCTCCGCGGTCACGAACGTGGCTTCGGCCCCGCGATTCTGGAGAACTAGACCGTGATTAGCGGCCCAGCTCTCCAGAGCCCTACCTCGTGGGTTCGTGTGCCGGGACCCCCAGGTCACTGACCAGGCGTTGAAGTCCCCGAGCACAAGAACCGGATGAGGATGACAGGCGTTGACGACGTCGGTCAGTCGCTCCAGCGACTGCCGGTACTCCCCTATGCGTCGGTGTAGGCTCGGCGTGAGATAGACGGCCACGACCGCAATCTCCCCCACACGCGCCGCTACGATGCCATGCTCCCTTGCCACGACAACAGGGGGAGGGGCACCCATAGCGGCGTTGTACACCAGTGCCGCCGACCCGTCCAGGTCGACCACCCAGGCAGGCCCAAGGGGCCGGTGAGTGTACGGATCGGCGACAGCGGCGACGTGTATGGACCACTGTGCCATGCTCTGGAGCAGAAGACCCTGAGCATCGGCACCGTGGCCCACGTTCGCCTGCAGGATGCGGAGCTGGGGATCCATTATGGAACCATCTCCGCATCCCGCCGCGAACTTTGGGTGGAGCCCCCGCCTTGCGGCTTCGGCTCCCCCCCGGTGCAGGCCTTGCTGCCAACCCTATGGTCAGCCGGTTTGCCCCCCGCTGCACACCTGAAACAGTGCAGCGGAGCTTCGCATCCACCGGCCGTATGGCCGGGTTGGCCACAGCGGAAGCAGCGGTCACCGACCGTCACCGCCGCCGTGCACTGCACCCCCACGTGGCCGACCGACAGGCACCTGAAGCACCTGGTCGGTCGAGCCTGCAGGAGCCGGACCTGCACCCGCACCACGCCTCCAACGGCGAGGAACCCCCGGTCGGCAGCCTTTTTGGCTGCTGCGATGGGGCAGCCGACAACTGCCGCCCCCAGTCCACGGCGGCCGAAGCGGATTGCTCCGACCTTCACCGCCTCTAGGGGGCAGCCCCCGGCCTCCGCCACGGTGAGGCGGATTTGCTCCACCGTGATGGAGTCGTCCAGGTCCGAAATGCGCATTTCTGCGCACTTGTTGGGCCTGGACACCCGGACGTCGGCTGCGTCAAGCGTCTCCCTAAGCTTAGCCGCTAGGGCATCAGCCTGGGGACCGCTCGAAGCGCCTGGGATCTCGAGTAGCCGAGCACCCGTCCGAGTGGGTTTCACCCGGATGGGGCCCGGCATGTCGAGGGCCTTCATGTCAACGCAGGCTCTCGCCTGCGTGACAATCTGGGCGTACTGCACACCCCTATCCGCCGCCTCCGCCGTCATCGTAAGGACGACGGCGGTTGAGCGGGGGACGCGCAGCCTCCCTGGCACTCCCCTCGCAGCAGCCTCAGCCCTCCTGGCCTTTTTGGCTGCCTTTCGGTTCGCCTTGCGCCGCTTTTTTGAGGCGCCGGCAACCTCCCAGCCCCCCTCCGGCGAGGAGCTCGTGGCGGCTATACCCGCCGAAGTTCGGGCCAGAGCTGGGGCCGGGGCTAGGGCTGGGGACTTCTTCCCCTTGCCCTTCCCCTTTCCCCTTCCCCTGGGCCGCGCGACCTGCGCATCCTGGGGGGGGCTCACAGCCCCCGCAGCGAGAGCAGCCCGAGCGGGCGGAGCGGCATGGGCGGCAAACGCAGCGGACGGGCTGCTGGCCGACCCCTGCGGGGATCCCGCCACTACCGGACAGGTGGGGCCCCTCTTAACTGCCCCGGCATATCCGGCCGGAGCCGCCAGGGGTGGTCGGCGGCTGGAGTCCATTATGGACTCCAGCCAGCTCCGGGTGCGCTCCTCCTGCGCCACCCGCCACGCCCGCTGCTCCGCCAGCGCCTCCTCCTGGCGCTTCTCCATGGCAGCTATTGCCGCCATGCAGAGCGCCAACGGGTCCGCAGGCCGAGCCGGCCGCAGCACCGGCGACTCCTGCCGAGCTGGTCGGGCCGGCGACTTCGGCAGCTCCAGCCGCGGCGACTCCGACGGCGCTAGAGGCTCCGGCCGCAGCGGTGACCTCGACCGCACGGGCAACAGCGGCCGCGCCGGCCGTCCCGACGGCGTCGGCTGCAACAGCGGCTCCGGCCGCAGTGGCGACCTCGATCGCACGGGCAACAGCGGATGCGCCGGCGGCGTCGGCTGCGCCACCAGTCGCCGCCGCGCCGACCGCGTAACGCGCTCCGCCGGCAGCCCAGCGACGACCGCTTGGAGGCTCGCCAGATCGGCCGCCATCCTCCCCATCTCCTTGCGGTAATCGGCCGCCATCCGCTCATTGCTCTCCAGGAGCTCCAGGTGCCTCCTGCCCAAATGAGCCCTGTCGAGCTGCAACTCGGCTAACTCCGCCTTCAGGAGGTCGAACAGCTCGACAAGCCGCGTCGTCGCCTGCGTGACCCGGTGCTCCTCCGGCGTCGGAGAATCGGTGCGGGCCCCGGCCCAACCTTCTAGGGCTTCTATCACCTCCTCAGATATTCTGTCGGCGCGAGGCAAGGGTAAGGACGCCGCCGAGGTGGAGGAACTCGGCGGCGCCTCCACATCCTCCGGGGCCCTGAGGCTATCACCACGCTGCAGCTGCGTGCGGCTGACCGCTAGCAGCTTCGGCGGTGGTGGATGCAGCGTCTCGTCACCGTCGTGACTGCTGCTGGTGGAAGAGGAGTCGGTCAAGGTGAGCTCCAAGTCCGACTCCGTCTTCTGTGGTGGAGGGGAAGGAGGAGGAAGAGACTTCTTCCTGAATCTCCTCTTCCGCCGTACAGATTTCCGGGTCTGTAGGCCCACCGGGCTGTTCGCCCTACTCCTCTCCGTGGCGGTGTCGAATTCCTCCGACACCGCGGTTTGGGACGCGACCTCCGCGTCGTGGTGCTGCGCGACCTCCGCGCAGACTGTTCTGCTTGGTTTGGGTTTTAATGTTTGTATTGAATTTTCCATGTAAATCCCACGAGTAGAACCGATAAAATTACACTCCCCGGGTGACGGCCATTCCGGGAAGCGGGGTACATACTACGGAGGTCCCCTGGTATCCGTAGGTTTTAAGCAACTTCGCTGTCGGGTTTTTCAGACTTTTCCTTGTCGCGGGCCGGCCAATTAAGGCAAGCCCCGCGGCCTTCAGAATATCGGCTTCCCAAGTGTGGCTAGCACTCAGGTCGTTGTCGATATCCTGGAGGTTACGCGACGCGGGAGAGCAGCCAACTCTCCCAGCACCGACGGTGGCACGAATGCCTGCCAGCCTCTGCGCGAGCAGTAGGCCGGCCCGTCCCTGGATCCCATGGATCCTTGTGTCGCCCCCATGTCCCCTCTGAAAGCAGAGGGATACCGGGAGCGACAGGCTAGCCCTAAAAAGGGCTGTTTGGGATGGAAGGGATTCTACGAATCCCTTCCCGCGGGCCTTGCAGGTCCGCCATACCACGACCCCCTCAGGGTCAGCTAGCCCTAAAAAGGGCTTGTCGGGTTATTGGTCGACGGCTAGCAGAGCTTCTTCTCCTTGGAGTCAGAGTCTACTAACCGTCGTCCAGGGTGCACCAGCCTCCCCGCTTCCGTTCCCCAGGACCGCGGTCCAGAGGGAAAAGAAACAGGTAAGCCAACGTGGAGGTTACCCAACCCGCACCCCGGGCCCTACAATTTTGGTTCAGGCTGGTGTCAGTTAACTGAACTTTATTATATTTAATTAAGTATAGGCACAGGTTACATATTGAAATATTTTTTGAAGAATATTAGCAACCGAAATTACTAATATTTCCTCTAGCCCCTCCAACCAGCAACAGTAAAACGAACTTTTAGATTTTTCTTTATACCACTTAGTTGGCAGACAAGCACACTGCCCACCTAATGGGAAGCGGTTACTGTGGCCTATCGACGTATACAACACCAGGGGCGTCACACTCGCGCTGCCGACCATGAAGAAACCTTCTGATGCCCCTATTGAAGAACCCCATATTGTAGGCGTTTGATTTGTTATACAACACGTAAATAATACTGACCAGATGAATAACCTTTCTATGGCTTCGAACTCAACTCACCCACAGTTCTTCTTACTAAGACTCCCTCACAGTTTCTGCTGTGGCAGTGGAATTCCCTTCCTCATTCCATACTCGACAGACCTTCTTTAAATATCATTAAGAAACGAACAGGAGACTATTTTCTCTCTAAACGATAACAGACATAATATGTATTTATATGTAAGTAAATGTATGTATGCCTATATGTATGTGTGTATGCATGCATGTATGTGTATGTAGGTCTATGATGGCTTTATTTGTATGTACGAGTATATGTGATGCCTTTTGTCAGGGATATACTTTTTTTTTTTTTTTTTTTTACGTGCGCTATCTCCCCACGGATACCTCCCCACCGGAGCCGGCGAAGGAGGTTATGTCGGACTCGAACCGACTAAAACGCACGCCGCCTGTGGGTCGCTTTGGTTGCCGAAGGTGAGGTTGACAGGCATATCCCTCGCACCCCGGCCGACCCAGGGCCATCTCTCACGATCTGGCCCTCTTCTCGGGTGTGGGGACTACAGAGTCCCCAACTCGTCCCCGGAAACGGGGAGGCGCGCCACACGCGCCACCGCCGCGGCCTGCTTCTGCTAGGGTGACAGGCGGCTCCACCTGTCACCCCCAGGCCGGCGCTCATGGGGGGCGGAGGTCGTTCATCGACCTCCGACGCCCGAGTTGCCTTCGTACGCGGGCAGCTTGGCTTGCGATCCTTCGTCGCTCCCGTTGCCGCTCCCGCCCCGCCTCCTCCTTCACGAGCATTACTTGCTCGCAGAAGGAGGCGGCGGCCGCCCACGCATCCGCGCAGCGGACCATCGCCGCGAGCAAGGTGGAGAGCGTGAGAACTCTCACTCCCAGGGCCGCCACAAGCTCCCGCCTCGGCGTCTCCCACGCCGGACACTCAGTGAGCGTGTGCGGACCTGAGTCCTCGCTCGCGTCGCAATGATGGCACTCGGACGTTGGCTCTTTCTCCATCCGACGCAGATACCTTCCGAAGCACCCGTGCTCGGTGATTATCTGCGTCAGACGGTACGAGAGGCTGCCGTGTGGCCTCTCTAGCCACTCCCCCATGATGGGTCTTACCGCCGCTACTACGGCGCGCCCTGCGCCTGGTCGCCCAAGTCGTAGCTCCCATTCCGCCACCATTTCCCTGTGGAGCCGGGATCTCACGGCCCGAATTTCTTCGGGCTCGGGATCGTGACCCCGCTCCCTCGCCGCCTTTCGGAACCGGTATAGCGCCGAAAGGGATCTCGCTTCCAGGATCCATGGTGGCGATCCGGCGAGGAGACCCGCCGCGTTGAAGGATATCGTGCGGTACCCCCTTATGATGCGGCACGCCAACTTCTGCTGCGGACGCTGCAGCAGGGGCATGTGCCGATCATTCAGGGTGTCCGCCCACACGGGACACCCGTACAGGGCCATGGACCGCACGACACCCGCGTAGAGTTACAGGGATATACCTTGTGTATGCCTACTAACATTATTAACTTTACACAGCACACAAGACTTTACCTCTCATTGGATTGCAATTCCTCTGTGCAATCCCGGGTTTCCTGGCAGAAAACTCAACCTCGAGTTAAGCTCGCCTTTGTACATAATATTTCCCTTATTTGTAGAAATGATTTTTAAGTGTAGAATAATGAATAAAATAAATAAATAAGTATAAACCGTGAACATTATAAGTAATTTTGTTTCCAAATTATGTATATAGGTTTAGACCTATAAGTTTTAAAAAGTGAGTGTTTTTTGCTAGTACCCTATTAAACTGAACAAAATTGAGTTATTAAATGCAAATTATTTCATCATTAATACAGAAAATAAACATCTGATCGCCATAAAACCATTGCAAACTTCTTCTCATATATTTCATGGAAATGCAATTCAATACAACATGAATATTCACGAGTAAAATACATTCCGGCGTTCACACAGAAACTCGCCATAAATCGAAATCACCAAAGCGATCGGATGTGGAACGGCTACATCAAACGACACAAATATTTCTGAATTAACATACATACATATAATCACGTCTTTATCCCCGGAAGGTTAGGCAGAGGTGAATTAACACGTAATAGGAGGTGAGCCTATTCCGTTTTCCGGGCACTATTGTTGCCTCGAACCATGCATTTGAAGCGGAGACTGTATATGTATATCTGTCTGATGTTAAATAGCCATATCCCTTAGTCGGCTTGTACGACACCGCATGTCCAAATTCTACTCTGCCGGAAACCACGCTAAATTTTATTAAAATAATAAACGTTATTCCCAACTGTTATACGAACATCTATGGTAGTCATTATGGATAGTTGAAGACCTAAACAGTCCAACAACTGTTCTTACTGCAATATTTTGATATCGCCAATGGGTTGCGGCAGTCGCTTCACGGAAAATTTTACAGAAAAGCTAGAAAGAAGAAGAAAAGAAACATAACCCTTTATTATACACACACACTTGCACTACACGTAAAAACTCCATTATCGCAACAACAAAAAAACACAAACAATAAGATATAAAAATAGTAGAAAAAAAAACCAGCAAATAACATGTCGGTATATTTGCACTCGTAGGTAGGTTTGCTGTGCCCGCACCCACCCAACCGCACCCCGCCACAGCGAAACCGCCAGCGCGAAGTTCAGTCAAACGTTTAGTTAGACCGGAAAATACAGATCCCAGGCTCCGGAGAACAAGCTTCGGTCGAGATTGGAATTAACCTTAGGATGAAGAAAAATTAATCAATCAATTAACCCACCGCAGTCCTGTGCTGGACATAGGCCTATCCTAATGTGCGCCATTTCGTTCTATCCTTCCGCATCTAGTTCATCTGGCTAGGGGGTGTCCTACCTTCCGTTTGCCTTCTCGCGGTCTCCACTAAATTAGTTTGTCAGCATGAGTGTAACGCCATTAGTGTTGCATACGTCCACAGGCCACGGTAACCACTTTCCATTACCTGATGGGAAGTGGTTACCGTGGCCTGTGGACGTATGCATATCTGCCACCTAAGTAGTATTTAAAAAATAAGAAGGGAAAATATAATACTCCCTGGGTCGGCTGAGGTACAAGAAATATATCTCAGCCAACCTCACCTCTGATAGCCTACGACCCATAAACGTCGTGCGTTTTAGTCGGTCAAGTCCGGCAAAACCACCCCTGCCGACTCCTTGGAGTTTTCGTGAGTTTTTTTCGAACAATAAAATCATGATTTTGTTGGTTCGAGTCCGACATAACCTCTCTCACCGGCACCAGCGGGGAAAGGTATCCATGGGGATATTTCGCACGTTAAATAAATCACTACTGGTTCAAAGAGTTATCGATTTAGTTGCAAATTTGACAATTTTCATTACAATCTTCAGCCTTATTGCGAATCTGTATGTGTACAAACAGCACACTACGTAAAGTCACAGAAACGTCCACATTGGTATAAAAAATAAAATCACTAGAAGCTGAAAATCATTCTTGAAAACTCTCCATATTTACATGCGAATACCACTATATAACAATGTGCCGACCCTCTCACAAAAATAATTTTGTAAAGATCCAAAGAGTGAGTACAGGGTTGACTCGTTCAAGAATTCAAGGGCCTCAAGGGTCCAGTGAGAGTGGGATGGCGAATAATGACTATAACTACCATTACGTAATACACATTCCATTTTCAAACAATATTATAAATTAAATGAAATTTAAATTTTACGTGGGGTCCTAGTGCTCGTTCTCTGTATAAAGACTTGGCAAAGCAGCTGATCGACGCTACGCGTGACCAGAAGGCTGGTTATTATCTTGCACAGAGGATAAGCATTGCCATTCAACGTGGCAATGCTGCCAGCCTTCTGGGTACGTTACCGATCGGTGATGATGCGGAGGAATTTCATGACGCATTATGTATGTTATTTTTATGTTTATTGTATTTTAGTGTATTTTAGTAGGTACCTAATAATAGTTTTAGTTTTAATTTTCAATTGAAAGCATTTAGTATGCGAAATATTCAAATCAATTAAGATAGGCAGGATGCAAATCCGCGATCTTTCCCTTACAGGGGAAATGCTCTGACCACTGAGCCACCGAATCTGGCCTGAAATTATCCAAATCTTCCTATATAATATATCCGTCTTACGGCGACGGTGGGAACCATCAACATCTACTTTTTCATGTCTTAATTGATTTGAATATGTATTTTTCCTATGATTTTTAAAGTATCTATTGTACAGACACAAATAATTTCGAATTTTTGAACATTATAGATATCTACCATTCCATATTTTCCTTTATCTGTGCTTTTCTCTGTCTTTCTTTTTGTTTTGTACTAAAACCTTTTATTTAGTTTTATATAATAACTACACCATATATCTTTTGCCTTGTCACTTTATTGTCCATCCCAAGGTTGCCTGGAAGAAATCGCTTCAGCGATAAGGCCGCCCATTGTACATTAAACTGTATATGCATACCTACTCGTCTCAGTTGTTGTTGTTGTTTTATTGGTGTACAATAAACTATTATATATCTATCTATCTATTCCAAAATCATCTTACGTAAGCATATCACAATATTATTAACAGTGACATAACTTTGTGGCACATGTGTCAGTGAATATATTCTCCATTTCCATAAACATATCAATAAAGTCTTACGAGGGATGTAAGTAGCAAATTAAAACTTACCATGTCTGCATTTTATGACAACGAAGGAGGAAAAACCGAAAGTAATAGCCCAATACAAATAAATATTAATGTATCTGAACGCTATGTCCATTAGTAGGTAAAGGATGTTATGTCCTCAAAACATTGTAAACCTTTTAAGGGGTTTTAGATTCTGTGTGATGCGAAAATAAGTGCAAAATCCACAAAGGAGGTTATTTTAGTTACTTTCACGTCTTACGGTATTCTGCTATGGGTCAGGGAAGCTGATTACAGACTATTTTTGTACTTCAAAAGCGAGCAATATGTGTTATTTATAATTTAGGTGCTCCAATTTCCCTTGAAGATTGCAAAGAAATATTAGTTTTTTAGGGTACGTGACTATATAATAGCTACTTGCAAACTTTATTTTTTACAAACAAAACATTCATTTACACAGTCAGCATATTATTACATAACATAACATAAACTCACGTCTATATCCCCGAAAGGGTAGGCAGAGGTGCTAGCACCCACATTTCGCCAGTTTATATATATATATTCCCCCTTGGGGGATATAGGCGTGAGTTTATGTTATGTTATGTTTCCATATTTTGAGACTTCGTAGTCAAGATTGTTCTGACACTGACTGTAGATTTACATTACAGCAGTAGTAGCATGAAAACAGTAACTTTTTATAAATATAATGGAGATCAACAAGGCGTGTCAGTTATATATGGATGTACAAACACATCCACTCGACACAAACGCGATTCGAGCCTACTTAACTACACAATGGTGTAATAAATCAAATTATATCAGCGTCAAACAAGATAAACGAACGCTCCCCGAATCGTGACCTACAACGAATTATTTGCTTTTTTACACAAGTGTCAAATGAAAATAAAACAATCAAATCTGGGAATTTCCTCACTGTTTGTCGACTTACAAATTGCAATTTCCTTACAAATTTGGGGGAAACAAGATGAATTTTCATGTCGAATTTACTGTCTTCGCTGTGAATTAGTTATTGTTTGTCTTTATAGGGGCTCCCTTTGTAGCTAAATCATACAAATGAAATTGTCAGCATATAAAATTAAATCTGTTTTATTTTTCACTGATTCTCACTTGTAACCGTGGCTTTTGATTCGCGAAGGGTAACTATATTTATACGAGGATGCGCGCCTTTTTAACAAGTTACCCTCGGACATCAAATGTATTAACTCGTTGGATGTTTTTAAAAAACAATTAGCCAAACACATTATCTCGGTGTACTGAACGTATTTGTGTACCTACCTGATTTATCTGTTTAATTGTGACAACGAATATTATATTCTATAACTGTATTTTATGTTCTCATGTAAGTGATGTAAATATCTATGTCTTTATGAGAATAAAATTCTTTAAACCTAAACCTGAAGGGTTCATACAACACGATGCGAGTCGGCTTTCTTTCTATTTTGAAAGTATATTTTACTAATTTAACTGATTGTGAACTATGTACAAGCATTGATGTATGTGTTATTTACGAGTATATCTATTATCAACATTCATCACTGCAGTGCTTGATAGTGAAATATATATAAAGGCAAAATACAGAAATAGCATCTGGCTAGCTACAGATACAAACAGTTACGTGCCCCCTAGATAAGTGGCAATTGGTTGGCCGGCGTTTTGTAGAATAGAATGATGAATGTGTAGGATTGACACATATTTTGACGTTTATGACAGTCGTCAACATATGTCATAAACCAATTAAATAATTTAATATATATTATAGTATATATATAATAATTTGAACCAGGTAAGGTGGGATTCGAACCCGCGATCTTACCCTTATAGGAAGAATGCTCTGACCATTCAACCACCGAACCATGCCTGAAATTATCCAAATCTTCCTATAGGGGGAAATATCCCTCCTGAACTGGTTCAAATATTTCCTATCTTAATCGGATTGTCAATGTCCACTTATCAAAAGGGGCTGTTTCACCCGCGTGTCATTATAACGAAGCTACACCCTCTGTATATGTGTTATATAGCACTTGCAGCAGTTGTAGCGATTAGCGACTTGCAGGTTAAACCCAAGCTATCAACGAAAACCTAGACGAAAAGACTTTAAATCCTTCAAGATACTGTCGTAGCTCACGTAGACTATAAAATATCTAGACTAGACCCTGAACATAATATTATATATTTATATAATATTGCATTTATGTTATATATGTTTATTAATCAGATTTGTATGATTGATGGTATGTAAGTATATACTTATGTACCTACTGTTTATGCAAGTGTATGTAATTATTCTATAATATTATCTACATGCTATCGAACAATCAAATCGATTTACCTTATTGAACCTAACTTATCCCTCATTAATATGCGCCTACCACGTACTAGCTCTGCACCACCCAATGGTAGACTGGTAGAGGATGCCTACGGCATTAAGTCCGCCAATGTACATCGTGCATAAAGAATAAATAAATAAATAAATGAACATAAAATGGTTTTATATGGATCTTACCTATATTCTCAAAATAATAATTTGCGAAAATACGTTACAATAGCGTTAAAGTCTCCTGTTCCCACTTTGTGTTTTCATCAAAAGTACTCGTCATATAAGGAAAACAAGATATAAAAATGAAAATGAGCTGCTTTATGTCTTTATTATGCTGAGATTGTTGATAAAAGTAATTGAGGTAGACAGTGGACGTTGGAGCTGCAGGAGGAATGTTGTTTTTGTTAGATTTTATAAAGAAACTGTACCCTGCTCCTGTATTTACTCGGTATACTTTAGGGTGAAATCAAATGCGAAAATGTTACCTTAATTGAAGAGTATTTATTTTTCGTTTAAAATTACATCGAAAGTATCATCAAAACAGCCTCACGAAAACTCGGAATCCTGAACAGAGTGAGACGGTTTTTCACGCCGGAGCAGCGGTGTCTTCTATACAAGACACAAATTCGCTCCTGTGTGGAATACTGCTCGCATCTCTGGGATGGTTCAGCAAAGTACTTACTAAATGCTCTCGACAGGTTGCAGCGACGTGTGGTTCGCATCATTGGGAATCCCGAGGTCATGAACACCCTAGAACCTTTACAGATGCGTAGATGTTGCGTCCATGGCTATATTTTACCGTCTGTACCATGGTGAGTGTTCTGATGAGCTCTTCCAATTAGTTTCACCCTCCCCTTTCCTACACAGGACAACACGTGCAGGTCTTAGATGTCACCCGCACACGGTGCAGAACATCCGGTCAAGAACCAAGCGGTTCGGTGACTCTTTCCTCTGTCGCACCATTAAGGCCTGGAATTCATTACCAGCTCGCGTGTTTCCCTCTTCCTACAGTTCCAGGTCCTTTAAGCGGGGCGTGAAAAAGCATATGATGAGATCGTCAAGCTGAGCGTCGAGGTAATGGTGACCCTCTTTTCTGAGACTTTGCCTTCAGCTTACCATCAGGCAAGGTGAAGTCTAATTGACGTGTTCTTTATAAAAAAAAATATATTAATTCATTCATAGAATTTATGTGATAACATTTTAAGAGATAATAAATTAATTGAAATAAACCAGTTCTTTTTAGGCCGTGGATTTATTAAAACCCTATTTAAAAAGACCCGAAGTTTTTTATTAATTCGAATAACCCGGCGTTGACATACGTAGAATGTAACCCGAGGCCAACTGAGTATATTTTTTTTAATTTTTGATAAATATTCTACGACGAGTGCATAAATCACTTTCCAAACATAAATACCTAGAACTTATCTTGGATCCAAACCGCACTGTGTCTAAATTGTTTATTTACCCATCTTTTATACGCATAGCGTAAAACTTATTCGTATTTGTTTATAAGTCAGCCATAAGACTACAAACGACTATAACAATAAAAATGTATCTTTTAACTTATTTGAAAAAGTTTGACTTATTTGAAACGAATATAAAACAAGAAATTGAATTTATATCATCCAAACAGACTGTGTGTTCGACACGACCTCTTCGAAGAACCTTTGCACTAACCATACATTCAATATTTTGATAATTTTACGGGCTTCCTAGAAATACAACATTGTTATCGCACGAGTTTACACACTGGCAACTGCGTTTTATAGACTCTGTGACATACAACATAAATATCACACTTTGCATGTTATAAATCAATCAGCAGAAGCTAACTTATGAAGAATACAGTGGTAATTACCGCGGTAGCCTAGTGGTATGGGTAATGGACTGCTGAGACGTGGTCTCGGGTTCGATCCCAGGTTTTACCATGGCACACAACAATGACTTTTCGATGCTTTACGAAGTTATGTGTATATTTATCGCAGGTTTATAAATGCCCGGTTAATGGCAATAGGCTCGCCACCTTTTACATTGGGACCTAAACATAAACTGGCGAAATGTGGGTGCTAGCACCTCTGTCTGCCCCTTCAGGGATATAGGCGTGAGTTTATGTTATGTTATGTTACATCAGTCGTAATTATTTATTTTGCTTAATTAATTGTTGATCTTTTTGAAATCAAAATGATAAGAATAGACATCCAAAATGGAAGCTTATGTACCTATTTATTCATGAACTATAAGTATATAAAGGAATTGTGAACTAAATAGATAATATTTAGTTATGGGTAAGAGTTAGCATATCTTACTAATAAAATGATCGCATGGTTCCCGGCAGAGTAGAATTTTGCCCACACCATTACTAAACATGCGGTGTCGTAAAAGGCGACTAAAGAATAGGGCTGTTTGATATACAGCCCAGACTCAGCCTCAGATGCATGGCTCGTCAACAATAGTGCCCGGAATAAGGCAATAAGCTCACCCCCTATTACGTGGGACCGAATACAATGATAGGTGAATTGTGGATGTTAATTCACCTCTACCTAACCCACCGGGGAAAATTATACATATGTATGTTGTAGTAATAAAATTACTCCAATAAAATTCATAAACTAGATACATATTTCTAACGCAAAGCTGTGCAATAAATAAATAAATAAATATTCTACAACATTGTATACAACGCTATCTAGACCTATAGTAAGCATAGTTTAACTAGCTTGTGTTATGGAATCTAGAATATCGATAAACATACTTAAATACTTTTTTTTCGTAAATACATACATATTATACATAGAAACACCCAGACCAATGTAAATACCTATATTCATGCATACAAATATTTGCTCTGCGCGGGGATCGAACCCGCGCCTCCTGCGTAGCAGTCGCGTTCATTACCGCTACGCCACAGAGGCAATAGTATACTACTCAGTAGTACTGAAATATGTTCCATGGTCACAGTGTAGGTACCTTGTTTTCATGTAGAATTTCGTTTGGACCTTGGATAACCTGGTTACGACAGCGTTTATGTTGAACTCGAACCAATTGAAACCGTACATCGTTTTGGGTCTTCAGAAACCAGGGCTGTCACATATCTCTCGCACTCCGGTGATCACAGATAATCTTTTTTTATAAACAACTTAGGTGGCAGACAAGCACATGGCCTACTTGATGAAAAATGGTTACCGCGACCTATGAACGTGTTTAAAACCAGATGAGTCACACCCATGCTATCGACCCTGTGAGAACGCAGAGTTTGAGTCAGTGCAGAAGACACAATCAGGAGAAGCCATTAGTCTTCCCACTGACAGCAGAAAAATTATCTCGTGAGTTCTGGCTAGCCTACTCAGCGCAGGGAACACAACACGAGGTTATTATAACCGTGGTATCCTGTAGGGTGGAGGTACTTCCCCAGTCGGACTGCTCAATCAGGACGGAACAAATGTAAATAGCACAACATAATCTGCACATAAATATCCGCATATTGCTGCCATACTACAGTTAATACGCCAATACAAAAATGGACCTATCGTACTAAAGAACAGACCATAATAAAATCAAAGAGGAGGAAGTCAATAAAAATCGTTTTCATCTTTAATTGCAGCCGGTATCTGGGCTAATTTGAATTATACTAGCCATCACTTCGTTCTTTCTTCCGGTCATTTAATTATCAACTATCTATATCGACCTATATCTTACGTTATAATGTTTAACACAGGAGGTAGGACACGGCGGTATTTCCGCCCAATTGAGCAGTCCGACTAGGGAAGTACCTCCACCCTACAGAATACCACGGCTATAATAACTTAGTGTTGTGTTCCCAGCGGTGAGTAGGGTAGCCAGAGCTCACTGGAGAATTTGTGCTATCAGTGCAAGACTAAAGGATTGTCCTGCTTTGTCTTCTACACTGACGGCACAGAAACTCTGTACTTACAGGGTTGGCAGCGCGACTGTGACTCCTCTGGTGTTACAAACGTCCATAGGCCACGGTAACCACTTTCCATCAGGTGGGCCGTATGCTTGTCTGCCACCTAAGTGGTATAAAAAAACTTTGCTTCAACAAATTTTTTTATTTATTTATTTATTTATTTATTTCATACATACAATGTCATTACAGGCAGACCCAATGCGACAGAGTAGCAACATAATTTTAATAATTTCATTTACAATATAAATATGTCATTTACATTATCATAATCACACATACCTATAATCAGCTCGGCGAACCTTGATCCCTATGACAGTTCATACTAGTGACGGGTCGTGTCGATATATCGCAACTTTTTATAGGCAAAGGCGTGACTTGCATTCAGCCACATCGATAAACATGTTTTTAAAATATAATCTACATTACTATAATTATAATGCTTGTTATATTTACAAGTATCCGTGTATTTGTATATGGGGTTGCCAATATTCCGATGCAGAGGTAACATGGTCGGACTGTATAATTTTAATGTGAATTAAAATTTTAGTTAGTAGATAGTGTTATCTGATCTGTCACTACGCTAGTACTGTCAGTTCGCTACGCCAGTACGAGTGCTAACGCCTTGTATGCGCCACGTGTTTTCTTGTGTCAACGGAATCCTTTGTTTGTTACTATTGTTGTTTTCTGTTTTTGTTATTGTTGCTGTTTTGTGTTTGTTGGTGTTTCAAAATGCCGAAAAGACTGAGAAAAACTGTACTCAACAGTGAAACGCGGGAGTTTGTTGTACGCTTGCGTGACTATTTTGCTCGCGAACTACAAAATGGCGGACCTTTGTTGCCACTTGACAACGTACGCGACCGTGTTGCTGATGCTTTGGGAATTGGCAAAGCTACCGTTTCCCGAATTACAAAGGAGAAGTTCGGCGAATCGTCGATGGAGGAGAACAAATTATCAACTCCAAAGAAGAAAAAACATAATAGGGCACGACCCGTAACTAACCCCGATGATTTCGACATGGCAGCGATACGAAACCATATTTACGGCTATTATTTTCGAGGTGAACTGCCGACTTGCACAAAATTATTAGCGTCGCTGAAATCGGCTGATTTATTTAAAGGTGGATTCACTTCTCTCAGACAAGTTATAAAAAAATGTGGATTTCGTTATGGGAAGTGTGACAAAAGAAAAGTGATAATGGAGCGGAAGGACATTGGATTGATGAGGTGTGATTTTCTACGACAAATAAAAAACATCGAGAACTGGGACAAGGTGGTTTATCTGGACGAAACGTGGCTCAACGCCAATCACTCAGTCTCCAAAACATGGACAGACGACACAGAGAAATCCTGTACCAAAGCACCAGAAGGCAAGGGCCAGCGTTTGATTATCTGCCACGCTGGCACAGCCAAAGGTTTTGTACCTAACTGCTTGTGGGCCTTCAAATCCGTGAAAACAAGTGATTATCACGAAGAGATGAATTTTGAGAATTTCAAGAAATGGTTCACAAAACTATTAGACAATTTAAACGAGCCCCACTACATTTTAATGGACAACGCCCCATACCACTCTGTGCAAATTAATAAAGCGCCTACCGCGAACAACAATAAAGGCGAAATAATAGAGTGGCTGCAAAACAATGGTGTGGCAGCTAATACTCAAATGCTGAAAAAGGAATTAGTTAGATTGTTGAACCTTCATAAACAGCAAACAAAGAAGAAATATTTCTTGGATGAGATGGCAAAATCAAAAGGGCACACCGTGATTCGGCTACCGCCCTACCACTGCCAATATAATGCAATCGAAATGATATGGGCGCAGATCAAAGGTGAGTTGATTTGTATTTATTTTAACATGTTTTTATTTAGGTCACTGGTGACTGTCTAGTCGGCTAGTACTATTTAAAGCTATTTTATTTCACTAGCAAATTGCATTTTTATTTTTATCCATGTGCTTATATCAATTACACACTTTTAACGTACAAAATTATGTACTTATAATGTACTTACCCCGATCTCGCTCTTTGACTTTGCATCATTTTCAATCTAAACCATTATTGTTTCAGGTTGTGCAGCCAGGCTTAACACCACTCCACCATTCACAGCTAATAAAATGCTTACGTTGCTACAAGAGGCATGTAGTCAAGTGACTCCGGACAATTGGAGGAAAGTGGTTGAAAAGACGAAAAAGCTATGCTTAGATGATTGGAATCGAGACGTGCGATACGACAATATAGTAGACCAGCCGTTTATCATAAACATAGGAGAAAGCAGCTGCAGTTCGGATTCCGAGTCTGAGACGCAATCGGTGACACCATTGTCTGTGTATATTAAAATATGTATATTAAAAAATCATAAATAAACCGCTTTTGTTTTATTTGAGTAGGTATATACAATAAATTTGTTAAATCTCCTTTATTTTATTATCGCAAACAACTTAAATGATTATAAATCTGACACTAAGAGCGTAGGTGCTCTATTGATGTATTTTGTACACTCGTTTCCATTTTCGATATTTGTTTATCGATACTTTTCCGCACTAGTCGATATCTTCCAAACGGAGTAACTTTTGCAGGACGTCAACGTAAAGTCTGATTGAGATAATTTCTTGTAAGTGTTAATAATTATTATAATTCCAACGGGATATTATTGTAATTGCATATATCTGCCTAAAATTAATAAATATCATTTTTAGACACCGCCAATTCGATTATAATATAACGGTGACGCTACTACAAGGTTGTGTCGTGGGAATAACTGTCAGTGTCATAGGGATCAAGGTTCGCCGAGCTGATTATAATCATGCTTCAAAAACTAAACAATAATTCCACAACATATTATTAATTAAAGTAGATATAATTACCATTTCACCCATTATTCATGAACATGTCATATCAGAAATAATAATTATTCAGTTGATGATGTCAAAGTAATAATTCAAATAACAATGTCAAAGTAATAATTAAGTTAATAAAGTCAAAATAATACTTCAATTCATAGTGTCAAAATAATAATTCGATCAATAATGTCATAATAGTATTTCAAATCAATTGTCAAAATTACATATTTAATGTTAAGTTCACAATAATTTAATGTCAGATGATGAAAATACAATTTAAATTATTAAATTATTTAATATTAGCGATACATAATCAGATTATATCAACTTTACCTAGATTCCTTCACTCAAAACACAGTAACTAGCCCTTGTGAATTCATTCAGGGAGCATGAAAACAAGCACAAATCTAATCTGTCAGCCATCATATTAAGCGCACGCAGCGCCCGCGTCAGCGGCGCCCTCTGCAGCAAGTTGGTACGCGCGCGACACACTCGCAGCAACGGGGGGCGCCGCCGCCTCAACGCATACTCCTCCGGTACACACAGCCCTACTTCCCGTAGGATAGCTGGGTTGTGTATAAGCCCACGAAACACTTTAAACAAATAGGTGGCCGTAGCCACCTCCCTCCTCACTTCCAGCTTATAATATCCTGTCATACCCAGAACGAACAACGTAGGATACAACCACGGATAGCCCGGGTAGACACCATACTGTTTCCAATATAAAAATCGAAGGAACTTATTCTGGGTACGCTCCAACATAACCTTATATTTGTCTTCGTGTGGAGACCATATCAGCGCATTGAATTCTAGGTGACTCTTCACGAGAGCCTCATACAACGCCCTTAATGCCGCAATACTAGTAAACTGGTTTGCTTGACGTAAGACAAACCCCAAATTTCTGAAAGCCTTTTTACAGACACCGGTGATATGGTCACGGAAATTTAAATCAGTGCTAAAGCGCACGCCCAAATCCTTAACCTCGGTTATACGCCGCAGAGGGACCCCTTCCATATGATATTGGTAGTGACTTGGGTTGTGTGCACGGCTGAACGATATCACCGAGCACTTAGCTACATTAACGTAAAGTTTATTTTGTAAGCTCCATCTCACAATCCTATCTACGTCTTGCTGTAGTTCATCATGATCTATCTGGTCCTTAATAACTCGTACCAATTTAAGATCATCTGCGAAAAGAAGGGGCACCGAATGTTTGACCTCCTCCGGTAAGCTATTTATCGTGAGTATGAAGAGAAGAGGCCCCAAGTTACTGCCTTGACTCACTCCAGATCTCGTGAAATATGGTTCGGAAAGGTGTCCCCCACAGTCAACGTATTGGCATCTGTCCCGCAAGTAGCTGGAAAAGAAGGACAGTGTATGCGGCGTACATCCAACGCTAGCTAGTCGTGATAAAAGCACGTCATTATCAACAGTATCAAATGCTTTCCGAAAATCAAAGTACGCCACATCTACCTGTAGACCAGCGTCCACCGCCGGCACCAAACACGACATTAAATGAAGCAGATTGCCCGTAGTACCCCGCCCGGGTCTGAACCCGTGTTGCGCATCCGATAGCTGAGTGTCTATCTGTCCGTATAAACAGTTGTGAATGGTTGCCTCGAACACCTTAGCTGGAGTGCTAAGCACAGCCACGGGCCTGTAATTACTTGGGTTTGGGCCTCCACTACCTTTTGGTACGGGTATCACACGCGTTAGTTTCCAGCGCTCTGGAAATTTTGCGGTCTCAATGCAGGTGTTGAATAAATGCAGCAAAGGTTCAGTGAGTACCATGCGACAATCCCTGAAAATGAACGCTGGTATGCCGTCCGGTCCCATGGAGCGCTTGGGAGGCAGACGAGCCAGCGCGGTCTTCACATCCCCCAAACGTAGGCTAGTAAGGTCCACCCACGCCCCCGGAGCCGGTGTCCCCACCGAACTGGCCGCCGCCACGTTCAGTTCAGCGGGTTCCTGGTTGTACACCGAGTGGAAAAACTGAGCGAATTCATTCGCGCATTCCAACTCTGACAAGGTGTGATCATCCTTCACTAACCTGGGCTTACCTTTGTTACACTTTCTACTTCTCATGTAATTCCAAAAGGCCCGTGGGTCCACAGCCAGATGATGCTGTACGAGCTCACTGTACTGGTCGTGAGCTCGCAGAGTCTCCACCCTCACTGCTGCCCTACACCTGCTAAAAGCTTCATAATCACTAAGAGATCCTGTTTTTTTATATCTTTTATGTAACGTATGCTTATAGCGTAATTCCCTAATAATGTGAGGTGTATACCATACCGGATATATATACCTATTCCTATGTATAGTGTTGATATTCTTATAAGGAATACATAGATCAAATATTTCGTAAATCTTATCATAAAATAAATCTAAAATAATTTCAGGATCACTAGAAGAATATAAATCGCTCCAATCTATTCTTGTAAACAAATCATATAAATAGTCAAAGTTAGCTTTCTTAAAATTCCATTGTTTACGTGGTAACGGACTCGGTGAGCACTGCATGGGAGAAGAGGGGGACTCGAGGGTCGGGGCCGGCACGTCACGCGGCGACGCCCGCGCACCCAGCTCGACGCGCACGGCGAGCGGAGGATGGTGGCGGTCCACCGGCTCCATCCTGTCGTCCGCCGGAGCCCCACCCACGAACACGCCGCCCCGCGCGCTCAATACGAGGTCCAACAGTCTACCGTTAGAGTTAGGTATTGCATTATACTGAATAAATTCACAGAAGGCCATAAAAAATTCATAGTAATTAACAATATTTTGACTACATGAAAACAAATTGAAATCACCCAATATGACTAAGTTTTGTTTATATTTTAAACTCAATTTTTCTAAAACACTAAACATTAACATGTATTCATTATCATCTGTACTTGGCGGTATATACACAGTACAACATGTAAACATAAAACGATTATTTACATAAACAGAAGCACAAATTATTTCGAACGCGTGACTGTTTATGTTCGCTTCCATACTATCAGGGAGCGTCACCCGTCTCAACTCAAACTGCGGTGCGGCCACCAAAAGCACGCCGCCCTGCTTACGCCCATCCGCCCGATCGCAGCGCAATGTTTGATAACCAGGGAGCACGAATTCTGCGTTTTAAATACTTTCGTTTAAACCAGTTTCGGTGATAGCGAATATATCCGACGCCGATGATTCAATGAAAGATAAAAACTGCATAGTCTTCGTCCTAAGTCCCGCCACGTTCTGATATAAAATATTAATGCTTCTACTTGGTTTGTCGTTGACCTGCGATGATTGAGCGACGAAAAAAGATGCATTCACTAAACTCAACATTTAACGGCCATACTTGCGAGTCACAAAGTTACCTTCTGTAACGCCAATTTTAAATGAAGCGTAGTCCCTTTCAGTTCTATGTTTTAATTTTTCTACAATAATTTCAGAGTCATTATCCAGTACATTTTTAATATAGTCCTTTAACATATCTTCTGATGTGCTTTTGTCAAGTCTCCAAACGTGAAGGAACTTTTTCCGTTCTACTGCTTTCAGGAGTACAGTAGATGCATTCCCTCCTTTTTTTATAGGGTTATTCCTTTTGTTACTCTTAACTTCCGTCCAAGTATATTGCTTCTTATCATTACCTTCATTCTCTGTTGATTGCTTGGCCACTGCCGCATAACTAACATTAGACCTCGGCGGAGCCTGTGTCTGCTGTTTAAGGTTACTACGCTCACATCTCGCAACGCCAACCACAGGTGATGACCCGGGAACAGCCGTTACCTCTGGGACACAGACAACCGTCTGACGTGGCCCGCCTGCCTTGTTTACAATATAATCGGTAGTTTGCTTTCCTTTAATTTCATTTTCCTTACTTTTTAAAGCATTAATTTCCTGTTCATACGAGATACATTTTTTATTAACTTCCCTTAACTCTTGTGTCAATTTAGTATTTTCTATCACTAAAATCTTCACCGTGTCCTTGATCTCTTTTATAATTTTCGTTTCCAAATCACCTAGTTTTTCCATTACCATTTTATTCACTTTTTCCATAATACCCACTACTTTGTCTGTGTCTTCATATGTTACAATTTTAGAGCCACAGTTTTCTGACGTTTGGTCTACTTCTATATTTAGGAGACTATCCATCATCGCCGTGCGCTGGGAACGTATGGGAGTGTCATCCGTAATCCGTAAACGCTGTGTCACATTTGTACAGGAATCACACTTGTAATTACGTCTGATCCGTATCTGCTCCTCTTTGAATGCAGTTGTTGCATAATTCACACATTTGTAGTGGTATGCCAACTTACATACATTGCATTTAAGCAATTCAGCTGTATCAATTTTTTTGTTGCAAATAGCACAATTCATTTTAAATCTAGGTAACACAGTGCGACTGAGATGAAACTCTAAATTTAATTCGATTATCAATTAAGAATCGAATCGGTCTACGTGGAATTCAAACTCGCGATCTTACCCTTACAGGGGAAGCGCTCCGACCACTAAGCCACCGAACCTTCATCTGAAACCATCCAAATTTCTCTATACATGTATTCGTCTTACGGCGACGATTTAATTCTTCATACTCAGTAGCTGGACTGAGGTGTCAAATTTAATAATAATAAAAACCTTAGTTCACATAACATAACATAAACTCACGCCTGTATCCCCGAAGGGGTAGGCAGAGGTGCTAGCACCCACATTTCGCCAGTTTATGTTTAGGTCCCCATGTAATAGGTGGCGAGCCTATTGCCATTAACCGGGCACTTATAAACCTGCGATAAATACACACATAACTTCGAAAAGCATCGAAAAGTCATTGGTGTATGCCATGGTAAAACCTGGGATCGAACCCGAGATCTCGTCTCAGCAGACCATTACCGATACCACTAGGCTGCTGCCGGTTACCATAGTTCAACTCTTTTAAAAAATTATCAACATGATACATAACCGCAAATAGGGAAGATACAAAGTACCTACATGAAAACTGTAAGGAAAATTGAAAAGGGATATGCTAAGGCTTTAAAATGTGTATGATACATAGCTTGCAAATGGTTAGAAACTGGTCTAAAAAAATACCAATTTGCCTAAAAGTTTTTTTAATTAATTATTTACATAACTACCTGTTGCCCGTGGCTCCGCACGCGTGGATGTTGGTTATCGCGACAAAACATACCCTATGTTCTTTCTCAAGGTCTAATCTACCCCTTTACTAAATTTCATCAAAATCGGTTCCGCAGTTTAGGCGTTGTAATGTACAGACATACAGGCTGACAGAATTTTTTCCTTCCCGGAACTTCTCCACTAACACTTAACCTTCATGGTATGCTATTAAAGTTCAAATTGACTTTTAAGTATTATTATTAATCTTTTGTATGATATATGATTTTGTATATAAGAATGTTGATTTGGACTTTAGGCAATTTTTTAAATTTTTCTCTCCGCTTACGGAGCCATCAACCATCCTCGTACTTCAAGGAATATTCTAAAGAAATAATTAGCGAAATCGTTTCAGCTGCTCTCGAGATTTCTCGAGCTTAGCAACACATTCAGTGATTTTATTTTATTTTATTTTATTCTTTCTGAAAAATTTACAGCTAGAATACATATATTTTTTTTTTATTTTTTTTTATATAGGACACGTCAATTGGACTTCGCCTTGCCTTTATAACAAGTACAAGACGGTAGATAGTATTGCAATAGTAATAATATCACATATTTAATAAAATATACCTAACATTGAACGGAATAATCTTTTTTTTTTTTTTAAATTGCATTAACCTTATTAAAAAAAAAACATTTTTATGATATAGATATACCTAGTATGTATAGCATTATATATTGTAATGAAATAAGCCCCACTATAAATTCCCTTGACTGATATTCGATTACCTTAAATGTGGATAGCAGCCACTGAATTGCTAATGGCATGTTAGGTCGGTTCTATTGTCTACACCTCCTACTATTATATTCAGCAACTGTGTACTAACATTGGATATTACAGTGAACTTAGAAACCACAACTAGTAAAGCCATTTCTTCGTATTAGATATATTTTATCAATGGAGAATTCGTGTTGTCAGTGGGAAGACTAAAGGCTTGTCTTGCTTTGTCTTCGACACTGACGGTACAGAAACTCTGTGCTTACAGGGTCGGCAGCGCGAGTGTGGCTCCTCTGGTGTTACACACATCCATACGCCACGGTGACCACTTTCCATCAGGTGATCCGTGTGCTTGTCTGCCACCTATGTTGTATAATGTAGGTTATATAGGTACACTACTAATGAACATTCCATAAACAGTAATCGATTTAAAAAAAAATTAAGGTCAATTTCATTACTATTATATATTTATTGAACAAAGATCTACCATACCACCGTATATGTAGATTTCTAAGTCGTATTGAGGCAGTACGCGAATCATAATAAAAATATAGGTACCTACATTATCTCCAACTAAACCAGCTCTAATACAATAAATAAATACTAATTTCTGTGTCTCTTTGCAGGTAGAACGGATATCAAGGCTTAAATGGGACGAAGACAATTAAATTAAAAACTAAAGTTCCTTGCACGATACGCAAATACTCCCGCAGTCTGCCGATGTTTGCTCTCGGAACGTTATCACTTGATAAGTTAGAACACAAGCCCCGCGCAAACAACGTTATCATGGTAACGTCGTTCTTACTGAGGACATTGAGGTACTCCGCAGACTCCGCTTCAGTCAGCCGTGGCACGCAAAACACCTGAGATATAAGTGACCTAATCCCCTACGTCTGCATGGAGCGATGGAAGTTGAGATCAGATAGATCTGTGAAAGTGTTTAATGTGACTCTAAGTTTATAGTGTATATAGTCAAACCAAAGAACAAAACCAAAGCTATTCAGCTCAAATTATTACTAGTCGGAAGAAGAAAAGACGTCAAACTGGAGGAAATACAGTTACAACCACAGGAAGTTATAGACAATGTCACCGCAAAGATGGAAGAATGCCTGGCGAAGAACGTCAATTTGTCGGACAGGTTCTGTCCGGCATATTACGACGGGCTTCTATGCTGGGACCCGACGCCTTGGAACACGTACGCGATACAGAGGTGCTTCAGTGAGTTCCACGGCGTCCAGTACGACGACACACGTAAGTATTCTAACAATAACTTTTGATCTATATAGATAAGTAAACAAGGTCGTCGTATGTTTGGAAAGCGTTCCTAGAGAAGATTTAGCATTTATACCTACTTTGTTTACATTAATACATGCTAAGATTCATTTATAACTCTCCAAACTTCACTTTTTATGGAGAGTTATACATAAAACTGATGATAAAAGTGTATAAATAGATGAGAATTTCGCAGTAGCCTTGTTATTCTGGCGTTAAAATATTTCGGCAATCTTTTGTACACCATAAAACAATAGAAAATTCACGAATAACCCTTTTACGACCTATAAACAAAGGGTCTCTTGCATTTATTCAAATGTTTTTATTCTTTTGTTATTTAAGATATTCGAGTTTACTCATCGCAAGCTCTTATGGTGGCACTTCACATGGCTATTTGTACTTCCGTATTTGACATATTTGACAAATAATTACCATGTGTGGACAGTCTATTTATCAAAGTATTAAATTTGCTTTATTGCCTATTTGACAAATATGGCCAATAAAAGTTAGTAGGTAGTAGTAGTCAGTATAGTACCTTTTAACAGGAGAAAAAGGTGAAACCTCTTTAAAGTGAATACTTTTTTGTGTAGTAAATTATATTTAGGTAGTAGTAGTCAGTATAGTACCTTTTAACAGGAGAAAAAGGTGAAACCTCTTTAAAGTGAATACTTTTTTGTGTAGTAAATTATATTTGTCTATATTTGCATAATTTAGGCTCGTATTTTAGAATGATACTTAGTTCTTAATCGCCGTGTATCTGGGGATAGATTGTATAGACATCTGTCAAATCTGTTAAGTCGGTCTATACAAATAACTACATTATAACCACTTTCCATCAGGTTGGCCGTGTGCTTGTCTGCCACCACCTAAGTTGTAAAAAAAAAATGTTATATTTAACTCTTTATCACCCCTCTCTCTCTCTCTTTCTGGTTTCCTTATTAACATTTCAGTTCATACTTGCATTCAAAACAACCTATTACAAAATATATACGAAAGGGTACCATGGGATATAATCATCACATACATATCTACTCAACGGTCCCAAATACACATAAGCCTAGCCCCACGACTAACCAAGGTTTCTTGTTATTTGTATCTAATAGTGTAAGTAAAGTGTATTATGTGTTGTGGGTCCATTTACGAGTCTACTCTGTGTTTTTGCAGTTATAATCATACTAAGTAAACGCATGTTGAGTTGAGATTGTTATATATATACCTACTTGAGTATATATGTATTATATTGTTCTATATAATAATAAATAAATAGTGACTAGGGGCTAATATGATGAAAGCTAAACGAGTGTTACCGACGATGAGAATTTCTCTTCTACTCCCTTCAAATAAGAGATAATTTGAGGGAATTAATCGAAAATAAATTATATAATTTAAAATGTAATTTATTTAAGAACTCATATTTCAGACTGAAAACCGATATTGAACCCCTAGTTAGTTAATATAGGTATTTCATATCATGGTCACTTATATCAGTATCAAAATAAATGGGGTATTTACCATTTTTCATTGCTTGCAACAGCGCTGAAATATTGAAAACTCAAAACAATGAAACATGGTACCTAAATATCCCGTTTATTTTGATACTGACCCTAATTAATTAGTTTACCTTTGATTGTTTAATATGTGTTTTCAAAAAAGTCACTATAAAATTGTTTACTTTAATTAAACACCTAACCGAATGGACTATAGGTATATTGAGCTTGAAATGTAAACTGAACTCAACTTCAACATGAACCCAAACTTTTGCCAATTTAAATTTAAATTCAAGTTAACACAGCAAAAGATCAATATCATTATATTCTAATTTCTATGAGCAAAATACGGCTCTCATCAACATACTTACATACATTAACAATTCGACATGAAAGAGGTACATAAATCAATTCTCACAAGTCGTTATATCGCACGAATAGATAACTAACCAATTGAAAGCTTTGTGTAGTTTCAGCGATGTTAGTGAACTTCTCACAAATGGGTTTACCGGCGCACCCTTGAGAAACAAGCTGGTGTACGTCAGTTCAAAGTACAAACATATAATAAAGCATTATACATACATACATGCAGTGCAGGGTAGGCAGAGTCTTTAGTTTTCACACACTTTCATAATTGTTTTCATAAATGCTCGCCGCCTTCGGGTACTCTTGACATGTCCTTTCTTTAAAATACAGGTGCTTCAAAACACTTCAATTGCGTGCTTATTATTTATTTTTGATCATCCTATAACTTGTAAATTATTTGACAATTAAAAACTGTGACGTCACAATTAGGGCATCTGTGGTGTAGTTGTAGAATGTACGACCGCTACGCATAGGGTGCCGCTTCGATTCACGCTCAGTGCAAATATTTGTATGCATCTAAATGGATATTTGCATTGGTCTGAGTCTTTTTATTTTTTATTTATTTATTTATTTATTTATTTATTACTTGCAAATATGGGTTACATAAGATGTTATTATAGGTTAAATAGTGTCACCATATTTCACCTTAATAGGTATGCAATTCTTATAATTCAACAATTTTAATAATTATAATCATTATTTAAAACAGATCAACACTATTTTTTAAACAAGAGTATGTCTAAGTCCGACATTTCCACATTAAGAATAATATTGAATACAGCATAATGATGTCATAACATAATATTTATACAGTCAATTTATTATAATGTCAGTGTAAATTTAGTAACTATATTCAATGTCAATCAATTTATTAAGTACTACAATACTGATATATAATCAGGATAAACTAACATACAATTGGCAACCAATATCAAAGGCAATGAGACTACAAAAATTACAAAACGTCTTTCAGATATTCATCTACAGTGTAGTATGCTTTTGTAAGGAGTAACTGTAAAACATTATTTTTAAATTCGTGTGTGTTGTCAAGTTCTAGTGTACATTTTGGCAACTTATTGTACAAGCGAGGAGCCATACAAAAAACACTCTTATCATACAGTGCCGTTTTATGTTGGGGTATACATATTTTATGACGATTGCGGACACTATTATATGTAGTAAAGCGGCTCATATTGATTTTTACAAAACTTACAGTTTCATATATATACAGACACGGTAAAGTTAGTATCTTTAATTTTATAAAGTGTGGTTTGCAGGTATCTGTCTGTTGTAATCTACATACGGCTCGTAGACATCTTTTTTGTGCCTTAAATGCCCTTTCTTTGTCGGTTGAATTTCCCCAGAATATAATTCCATACCGTAATATTGATGTCACGTGGGCATGATATGCTGTAATTAACGCATTTTGATTTACTATTTTTGACATCATATAGAGCGCATATGAGAAACTATTTAATTTAGGACATATCATATCGATGATCGACGATCTTTTTGTGTCTAATTTGAATATATTTACAAAAAATATATCTAATGTTTATTTCATTAATAATATTTACATAATATACACGGAAGTTATCGAAATTAAAATATAAATAAAAAAGAATATATATCTAAATAATCCTGCAGGTTCAGGCGTCAAAGAATTCCTCCCCATCGATGTCAACCGAGAAGGTGGCCAGAAGGCTGGCGGCATTGCCACGTTGAATGGCAATACCAATCCTTTGCGCAAGGAATAAACCAGCCCTCTGGTCACGGGTAGCGTCTATTAAACGTTTAGAAATGTCTCTAAACAAAATACGGGCACTTGGACCACATGATCCCAACGTCGTCGTCTAATGTTATATCTGTATGTATCATAATATGTAATAGGTAATATTTCATATTACATCCGTACTATGTTTATCCGCATTCTGGAATCCATAATACAAACTAATTAAGCTATCTTTTTTTTTTTTTTTACGTGCGCAAAATCCCCACGGATACCTCCCCACCGGAGCCGGTGGAGGAGGTTATGTCGGACACGAACCGACAAAAAGGCACGCCGCCTGTGGGTCGTTTTGGTTGCCGAAGGTGAGGTTGACAGGCATATCCCTCGCACCCCGGCCGACCCAGGGCCATCTCTCACGATCTGACCCTCTTCTCGGGTGTGGGGACTACAGAGTCCCCAACTCGTCCCCGGAAACGGGGAGGCGCGCCACGCGCGCCACCGCCGCGGCCTGCTTCTGCCAGGGTGACAGGCGGCTTCACCTGTCACCCCCAGGCCGGCGCTCATGGGGGGCGGAGGTCGTTCATCGACCTCCGACGCCCGAGTTGCCTTCGTACGCGGGCAGCTTGTCTTGCGATCCTTCGTTGCTCCCGCTGCCGCTCCCGTCCCGCCTCCTCCTTCACGAGCATTACTTGCTCGCAGAAGGAGGCGCCGGCCGCCCACGCATCCGCGCAGCGAACCATCGCCGCGAGCAAGGTGGAGAGCGTGAGAACCCTCACTCCCAGGGCCGCCACAAGCTCCCGCCTCGGCGTCTCCCACGCCGGACACTCGGTGAGCGTGTGCGGACCTGAGTCCTCGCTCGCGTCGCAGTGATGGCACTCGGACGTTGGCTCTTTCTGCATCCGACGCAGATACTTTCCGAAGCATCCGTGCTCGGTGATCATCTGCGTCAGACGGTACGAGAGGCTGCCGTGTGGCCTCTCTAGCCACTCCCCCATGATGGGTCTTACCGCCGTTACTACGGCGTGCCCTGCGCCTGGTTGCCCAAGTCGTATCTCCCATTCCGCCACCATTTCCCTGTGGAGCCGGGATCTCACGGCCCGAATTTCTTCGGGCTCGGGATCGTGACCCCGCTCCCGCGCCGCCTTTCGGAACCGGTATAGCGCCGAAAGGCATCTCGCTTCCAGGATCCATGGTGGCGATCCGGCGAGGAAACTCGCCGCGTTGAATGATATCGTGCGGTACCCCCTTATGATGCGGCACGCCAACTTCCGCTGCGGACGCTGCAGCAGAAGCATGTGCGTAGAGTCTCCTGCAGGAGTCCTCCGGGCCCCTCAGGTTGGGCAGTAGCCGCGCCAGAGCGTTGGCTGTGCCCGCCAATTTGGGGCCCAGACTTCGGAAGTGCTTCCCGAAGTCCCACCGGCCGTCGAGCACGAGCCCCAGATATTTCATCTGGGGCTTGATGCCGATGAGAGTGCCTCCCACTGTGAGACTGGAACCAGGTGGTGGCGTGCGCCGAGGTCCATGAAAGAACATGGCCTCGGATTTATGCAAAGCCACCTCAAGGCCCAGCCGCCGGATCCGTTCCACGACTTGAGCAACCGCGGTCGTGGCCCTCAGGATCGCTTCGCGGTATGTAGCCCCGCTCGCCGTCACTAGCGTGTCGTCCGCATAGCACGTGACGGCGGCGCCGTCCGCAAGCTCACCGCGAAGCACCCAGTCGTATCCAATGTTCCACAGTAGCGGCCCGAGAACCGATCCCTGTGGAACACCGCACGACATCTCACGCCGACTGACGCCGGTCGCACTTGGGTAGATGACGGCTCTCTCCGTCAGGTACGCCCCGACTATGCGGCGGAGGTAGAGAGGCACACTGTGGTACACGAGTGCCTCCCTGATGCAACTCCAGGGCAAGGTGTTGAACGCGTAGGAGATGTCCAAGGACACCGCCAACGTCACCTCACCCCGGGCAACTGCCTCCTCCGCCAAAGTCCTCACGCGCATGATGGCATCCACAGTGGACCGCCACCGGCGGAAGCCATATTGGGCATCCGCCAGGTCCGGCCCCCTACCAGAGAGGTGCTCGACGAGGCGCTTCGCAATAACTCTTTCAAAGAGCTTGCCCACCTCGTCGAGCAACACAATGGGCCGGTAGCCGGACGGTTCGTCCGCCGGGCGACCCTCCTTTCGGATGAGGACCAGTTTCCCCGTCTTCCACATCTTCGGAAACTGGCCCCGCTCCAAGCATGCGCTGAGGAACCCTCTCAGTCGGGGTTCGAGACCGTCTTCTCCCAGAGCTAGGACCCACGCGCGGCCTGGAATGCCGTCGGGGCCCGGGGCGGTGCTCTTCTTGGCTCTAAGCCTTCGCACCGCCAGCTCCAGTTCTACCCAAGTGACCTCGGGGACTTCGTCGTCAACTACCACACTGGGTGCCACAGGCGACCGAGGTGGCGGAGTCATCTGCGGCGGAACGTGTTCCGCTCGCGCCGGGAACAGGGACTCGACCACTCCACCGAGCAGAGCTGTCTGGAGAACCCGGGTCAACGGCGGGGCCCGGGGGCGCAGCTTTCCTCTTACCATAAGGTAAGGCCGCCCCCATGGGTCCCGCTCCAGCGTCTCCATGAGCTCCTTATAAGCCGCGGCTTTCGCCCGCTTAATCTCCGCTCGGAGGGCATCTCTGGCCTCCCTGTATCCCACATGAAGCTCCGTCACTCGGGGCTCCGTATCTGCGGTTCGGCTACGCCTCCTACGGAGTCTGGTCCACCGGCGGTGCGCGATCACGCAGGCTTGCCGTAGCCTCGCGATCTCCGCAGACCACCAGTATACCCGACGCCTCGGACTATAGGGTGGTGCCCTAGGCATACCCGCATCGCAGACACGAGTCATGGCCTCCCGGAACCACACCGCCTCATCGTCGATATCGACAGGCCTGTCCGGCGCAATGGCCCAGGCATGTACGATGGTGGCCTCCAGGAGGACCTCCCGATTCAGTCTCCCAAGCACCCAGCGTGGCTCGCGTGGGGCCGGTATGACCGGCGCATCACCCGCGGTGGGGGGACATCAAACCGAACGTATCGGTGATCCGCCAGTGTCTCCACCCCCACAACAACACGCCAGTCCCGCACACGGTGCGACAGCGAAGCGCCTGCGAACGATAGGTCGATAATCGAACTGCGCTCCGCGGCCACGAACGTGGCTTCGGCCCCGCGATTCTGGAGAACTAGACCGTGATTAGCGGCCCAGCTCTCCAGAGCCCTACCTCGTGGGTTCGTGTGCCGGGACCCCCAGGTCACTGACCAGGCGTTGAAGTCTCCGAGCACAAGAACCGGATGAGGGTGGCAGGCGTTGACGACGTCGGTCAGTCGCTCCAGCGACTGCCGGTACTCCCCTATGCGTCGGTGTAGGCTCGGCGTGAGATAGACGGCCACGACTGCAATCTCCCCCACACGCGCCGCTACGATGCCATGCTCCCTTGCCACGACAACAGGGGGGGGGGGGGGCACCCATAGCGGCGTTGTACACCAGTGCCGCCGACCCGTCCAGGTCGACCACCCAGGCAGGCCCAAGGGGCCGGTGAGTGTACGGATCGGCGACAGCGGCGACGTGTATGGACCACTGTGCCATGCTCTGGAGCGTTCGCCTGCAGGATGCGGAGCTGGGGATCCATTATGGAACCATCTCCGCATCCCGCCGCGAACTTTGGGTGGAGCCCCCGCCTTGCGGCTTCGGCTCCCCCCCCGGTGCAGGCCTTGCTGCCAACCCTATGGTCGGCCGGTTTGCCCCCCGCTGCACACCTGAAACAGTGCAGCGGAGCTTCGCATCCACCGCCCGTATGGCCGGGTTGGCCACAGCGGAAGCAGCGGTCACCGACCGTCACCGCCGCCGTGCACTGCACCCCCACGTGGCCGACCGACAGGCACCTAAAGCACCTGGTCGGTCGAGCCTGCAGGAGCCGGACCTGCACCCGCACCACGCCTCCAACGGCGAGGAACCCCCGGTCGGCAGCCTTTTTGGCTGCTGCGATGGGGCAGCCGACAACTGCCGCCCCCAGTCCACGGCGGCCGAAGCGGATTTCTCCGACCTTCACCGCCTCTAGGGGGCAGCCCCCGGCCTCCGCCACGGTGAGGCGGATTTGCTCCGCCGTGATGGAGTCGTCCAAGTCCGATATGCGCATTTCTGCGCATTTGTTGGGCCTGGACACCCGGACGTCGGCTGCGTCTAGCGTGTCCCGAAGCTTAGCCGCTAGGGCATCGGCCTGGGGACCGCTTGATGCGCCGGGGATCTCGAGTAACCGAGCACCCGTCCGAGTGGGTTTCACCCGGATGGGGCCCGGCATGTCGAGAGCCCTCATGTCGACGCAGGCTCTCGCCCCGGCGGTTGAGCGGGGAACGCGCAGCCTCCCCGGCACTCCTCTCGCAGCAGCCTCGGCCTTCCTGGCCTTTTTGGCTGCCTTCCGGAGCGCCTTGCGCCGCTTTTTAGAGGCTCCGGCAACCTCCCAGCCCACCTCCGGCGTGGAGCTCGTGGTGGCAATCCCCGCCGGAGTCCGGGCCAGAGCTGGGGCTGGGGCTAGGGCCGGGGACTTCTTCCCTTTGCCCTTCCCCTTTCCCCTGCCCTTGGCCCGGGCGGCCTGCGCATCCTGGGGGGGGCTGCCAGCCCCCGCAGCAAGAGCAGCCCGAGCGACCAGAGCGGCAGGAGCGGCAGACGCAGCGGACGGGCTGCCGGCCAACCCCTGCGGGCGGGGCCCCTATCGGACAGGTGGGGCCCCTCTTAACCACCCCGGCATACCCGGCCGGAGCCGCCAGCGGTGGTCGGCGGCTGGAGTCCATGATGGACTCCAGCCAGCTCCGGGTGCGCTCCTCCTGCGCCACCCGCCACGCCCGCTGCTCCTCCAGCGCCTTCTCCTGGCGCTTCTCCATGGCAGCTATTGCCGCCATGCAGAGCGCCAACGGGTCCGCAGGCCGAGCCGGCCGCAGCACCGGCGACTCCTGCCGAGCTGGTCGGGCCGGCGACTTCGGCGGCTCCGGCTGCGGTGACTCCGACGGCGCCAGAGGCTCCGGCCGCAGCGGCGACCTCGACCGCACGGGCAACAGCGGCCGCGCCGGCCGTCCCGACGGCGTCGGCTGCAACAGCGGCTCCGGCCGCAGTGGCGACCTCGATCGCACGGGCAACAGCGGATGCGCCGGCGGCGTCGGCTGCGCCACCAGTCGCCGCCGCGCCGACCGCGTAACGCGCTCCGCCGGCAGCCCAGCGACGACCGCTTGGAGGCTCGCCAGTTCGGCCGCCATCCTCTCCATCTCCTTGCGGTAATCGGCCGCCATCCGCTCATTGCTCTCCAGGAGCTCCAGATGCCTCCTGCCCAAATGAGCCCTGTCGAGCCGCAACTCGGCTAACTCCGCCCTCAGGAGGTCGAACACCTCGACAAGCCGTGTCGTCGCCTGCGTGACCCGGTGCTCCTCCGGCGTCGGAGAATCGGTGCGGGCCCCGGCCCAACCTTCTAGGGCTTCTATCACCTCCTTCGACATTATGTCGGCGCGAGGCAAGGGTAAGGACGCCGCCGAGGTGGAGGAACTCGGCGGCGCTTCCACATCCTCCGGGGCCCTGAGGCTATCACCCCGCTGCAGCTGCGTGCGGCTGACCGCTAGCAGCTTCGGTGGTGGTGGATGCAGCGTCTCGTCACCGTCGTGACTGCTGCTGGTGGAAGAGGAGTCGGTCAAGGTGAGCTCCAAGTCCGACTCCGTCTTCTGTGGTGGAGGGGAAGGAGGAGGAAGAGACTTCTTCCTGAATCTCCTCTTCCGCCGTACAGATTTCCGGGTCTGTAGGCCCACCGGGCTGTTCGCCCTACTCTTCTCTGTGGCGGTGTCGAATTCCTCCGACACCGCGGTTTGGGACGCGACCTCCGCGTCGTGGTGCTGCGCGACCTCCGCGCAGACTGTTCTGCTTGGTTTGGGATGGTTTTTGGGTGTAGTTTTTGGATCCATATTTAGTCCCACGAGTGTGACGCAATTTAAACTACACTTCCTGGGTGACGCTCATTCCAGGAAGCGGGGTACATACTGTGGATTTCCCCAGGTGTCCACAGGTTTTAAGCGACTTCGCTGTCGGGTTTTTGAGACTTTTCCTTGTCGCGGGCCGGCCAATTAAGGCAAGCCCCGCGGCCTTCAAGATACCGGCTTCCCAAGTGTGGCTAGCACTCAGGTCGTTGTCGATATCTTGGAGGTTACGCGACGCGGGAGAGCAGCCAACTCCCCCAACACCGACGGTGGCACGAATGCCTGCCAGCCCCAGCGCGAGCAGTAGGCCGGCCCGTCCCTGGATCCTATGGATCCTTGTGTCGCCCCCATGTCCCCTCTGAAAGCAGAGGGATACCGGGAGCGACAGGCTAGCCCTAAAAAGGGCTGTTTGGGATGGAAGGGATTCTACGAATCCCTTCCCGCGAGCCTTGCAGGCCCGCCATACCACGACCCCCTCAGGGTCAGCTAGCCCTGAAAAGGGCTTGTCGGGTTATTTGTCGACGGCTAGCAGAGCTCCTTCTCCTTGGAGTTAGAGTCTACTAACCGTCGTCCAGGGTGCACCAGCCTCCCCGCTTCCGTTCCCCAGGACCGCGGTCCAGAGGGAGCAGAAACTGGTAAGCCAACGTGGAGGTTACCCAACCCGCACCCCATACTCAACCCGCACCCCATTAAGCTATCTAAGATAGCTTTGTGCATAAAATTTACTAATTGTTTATTATATACAAGTTTCTTTCCAAACTTACCATTTTGACGTTTAATTAAAAGTAACTAATTTGAATGGACAGTCAAATAAATTCTACTTTGATATTTTAATATTAACTCTAAACATATCTGTATGTTACGCACGTACTCAATAACATCGATATCACACATATTATAATTAAGGTATTGCAATATCTGGTACGCTGCATAACGTGACGCCTTGAGCCACATCCCTAATGTGATTATTAATTAAGCCTCACAGACGTCACGTAAGACGTAAGCAAGATTCTTTACATTATCTTGTCTCGTCGAAATATCATATTAAAGTCCTAATTATCCGACTACAGTGAAGTAAAAGGAGGATTTTGGCTATGTATGTATCACATTCATCTGTTCCCTCATAGCTCCTCAACCACTTATTAGAACTGGACAATGGTCTATTCTGGCGCCCTCTAGTTTATGTCCCTAAAGAGCAGCATATCAAATGAAATGGCTTAATTAGCACATTTCAAATATTTATCAATTATACCTATTGATTGCCCAAAAAATAATATTAAAAAAATAAGATTAAACCTAAAACCCAACTGCTGAAAACTCACGCTCTACAAAGTGTTAAACAAGGAAATAACAATGATAGCCGTGGTCGTATGCCACTTAGTCTAGTTACTGATCAAACAGTTTTATCATTTTAAGCATATTTTGTATGATGGGTACTTTCAGAAAATCTCCAAACACTTTCACCGTGAACGAACAAAATATGACCAATTTAAAAAATAAACGTGATTCCTGGTCCAATAAACTTATCTACTTTCAAGTAAAACCATTACATTAGCACCTTTACAGCTCACTGGAGAATTTGTTAGAGAGCAAGATTCACAAACATCAAATGTACATCCTTTTTTTATCCCACTTAGGTGGCAAATAAGAGGCCCACCTGATGGAAAGTGGTCACCGTGGCCAATGGGCGCGTGCAAAACTAAGAGTTAGACTCGCGCTGCCTACGCTGCAAGCATTGAGAGTTTCTGTGCCGTCAGTGTAAAAGACACAGCAGGACAAGCTTTTGGTTTTTCCACTGACAGCACAAAAACCCTCCAGTGAGCTCTAGCTGCCCTATTCACCGCCGGGAACACAACACGAGGTTATTATGGCCGCGGAGGTACTTCCCCAATCGGACTGCTTAATGGGATGGAAATACCGTCGTGTCATTTTTAGCAAAGGAAGTTGCCTTTGCTAAAAATGAAAATCAGATCAAAATAGAGTGTATTGTGGAAATTCATTGGCATTTGTCCGAATATTGGCAATTTTCCATTTGAATTACATATTTATATTTATAGACTCGGTGACCAAAAATACTTAAATTATTATTGCCATGACATGATACTTACCTATAATAACCTCATCATCTATAATATCAGTGTTTTCTCACTTTAAACCCAACGCTGGACGGGTGCCAATAATAGAATGGTTTACTTTATACATCCTTATCTCGAAAGCCGCCTCCTTTTACAGATATGCCGTGTAAGTGGCTACATCGAATCTAAGCTCAAATTCATGAATGTATCTTTCGGACCTAATACCACTAAAGGCCCCGCTTTAATGCTAGCAAATATACATATTTGACTATGTATTACACTGTTTGACCTTACGCTTTGCGACTCTGGGGTCTTCAACTATTAAAGCCCTTCTTGTCTGGCGGCAGTATAATTACTAAGATAAATCTGGTAGGCCCTATAACTTAGACCTAGGTATATTTTCTACTGTAGATAAATCCTAGAGTAGAAAATCGTTATTCATCTAGTTACAGTTATTTGAAATGAGAACGAATGCTTTCGTTAGCTTTTCTTTATCATTCAATGAAATTTTAAAGCATTTATTACGCTATTTATTCAAATTGATAAGGATAGGATGCAAATTGAATCAGGTCAGCCAGGATTCAAACCCGCTATCTTTCTCTTACTGATTCAAATTTCATTCAAAAGTTTGGGCGGAGTCATCAAAAATCAATGTTTAAACATGATTGTAATATCATTCATTGGTGCCGATAGTTTATACGAGTATCGGCAGATGGCTCCTACCGTCGTCGTAAGACATTTATATATAGGAAGATTTGGATAATTTCAGGCTAGGTTAGATGGTTTAGCGGTCAGAGCATGCTCCTTGTAAGGGAAAGATCGCGGGGTTTTTTTTATACCATTTAGGTGGCAGACAAGGCCCACCTGATAGGACCGTGGCCTATGGACGTATGCAACACCAGGGGTGTCACACTCGCGCTGCCGACCATGAAGAAACGCTCTTGAAGAAGAAGTTTGAAACCCGCCTGAACAGATTTAATTTTTTTCATATAGTAATCGATTTTTTTATCATTCCTACATTTAATAAAAAATAATTCTAGTAAACTTTTACAAGGTTTTGACATATTTATCTGAAACTAATCTCTACTCGCAGAAAACGCATCAAGGCTGTGCATGGAAGGCGAGTGGCGGAATTACTCGAACTACGCAAACTGCACAGAGAGCATCACCAACGTGTCGCCTACTGATGTCACAAGCCTCATATACCTCGCCGGCTACTCTCTCAGCTTAGCTGTGCTATCGCTGGCTGTATTCGTATTCCTTTATTTCAAGTAAGTTTTATAATATATTTATTTAAGCAAAATTTTAGGATACGATTGTGGCTATCTGTAGAGGAATAGGGTGAAATATTTCTATGACATAAAGCAAGGATTCTCCGGCTGGTTGGGATGTTGTATACAGAGTGGAAACGATGTGTGCCTAGACAATTATTTCGTCATTTTTAAAGATATTGCAGATCTTAGGTACACTATATGAAATCTGATTCACTTAGTCTAAACAATAACATTTAACAATATGAAGATTTACTCGTAGTATGCACCGCGGATTAATCGTATCTGCTTGCAGTATGTCTGATGTTTAGGATATCATTTAGTTTTGCTCTGTATAGAGCGTATGACGCCGATTGGACCAGTTCATCCTTCACTTTACACACACATCATACAGTCCACTAGTTAATTTATTTTTAATTATAAATAAATAATAAATAAATAAATAAATAAGCCTTTATTGCTGTTAACATTACAGTTTAGTTCACAAGTTACTAAATAAGTTGACAATCATTTGGTTTTCCTTTTATAAATCAACAGCTTGTCCTTCGACAAAGGCCTCCTCTAAAGATTTCCATCTATGTCTATCCTTCGCTTCGTTAATTTATTTTTAATTATACTCATTTAACGTTTTACCATCATTTTTAAAAACCGCGGTAGCCTAGTGGTTTGGGTAATGGACTGCTGAGACGAGGTCTCGGGTTCGATCCCAGGTTTCACCATGGCACACACCAATGACTTTTCGATGCTTTTCGAAGTTATGTGTGTATTTATCGCAGGTTTATAAGTGCCCGGTTAATGGCAATAGGCTCGCCACCTATTACATTGGGACCTAAACATAAACTGGCGAAATGTGGGTGCTAGCACCTCTGCCTACCCCTTCGGGGATATAGGCGTGAGTTTATGTAAGTATATGTTATGTCATTCGACAAAGGCCTCCTCTAAAGATTTCCATCTATGTCTATCCTTCGCTTCGTTAATTTATTTTTAATTATACTCATTTAACGTTTTACCATTAACAAAAAAATACAAACATACATATAATCATAGGGGATAAATATATATAGATAGGGGATAAAGTCCCCGGAGGGTTTCACCAATCATTAAATTCGGTCCCACGTAACAGGGGGTGAGCCTATTGCCGACTTCCGGGCACTATTGTTGACTCATGCCATGAATTGAGGCTGAGTCGGGCTGAAGTTAAACAGGCTTGCTTAGTCGCCTTGTACGACACCACATGGGAAGAGATGGGGTGGTCCAAATTCTACTCTGCCGGGAACCACGCGGCTTATTTCTATGAATGATATTCGTTCAAACTTCTAACAGTATCATCTAATATTATAATCAATAGACTTATTATTTTGTCATAATATTTCAATAGCAATTCGCTACAGAAAAGAAATTCACGAATACATTTGTTTGCCTGCAATGATAGATACTATTTAATTATGTAATATTTATCTGATATGATAAGTTACAAACCAAACACCTAACCATGGCAACTGTAAACAAACCATGTTATTATAATCGCTCAAAACTAATAGTCTCTGTTTAGATAACCTATAAGTACGTAAATAAAATAATTTCAAAAATATACCGTTTGTCCTAGCTCGGACATTTAATGCGTGGGGACTGTCTGAATGATGATATGGTTAAGAAGGGAGTGAATGTTGAGATGACTGTAACTACAGATGAATGGAAAAAGAACACATGTTGCGCCAACCCAAATAAACTTGGGATAAGGGTAGGTGGTTGATGATGATGACAACCGAAAAGGCATTCAAAGAGAACTTAGAGCAATTTTTCATGGTCAATATGGACACGTTGATCAATGAGAATAATTGGCAGTTTAAGAGAACTTCTGATGTGTAATATTTGACGTAGATTTTTGAAGGAGGTAGGACACGGCGGTATTTCCGCCCAATTGAGCAGTCCGACTAGGGAAGTACCTCCGCCTTACAGAATACCGCGACTATAATAACTTCGTGTTGTGTTCCCAGCGGTGAGTAGGGTAGCCAGAGCTCACTGGAGAATTTGAGCTGTCAGTGGGATGATTAAAGGCTTGTCCTGCTTTGTCCTATACACTGACGGCACAGATACTCTGTGCTTACAGGGTCAGCAGCGCGAGTGTGGCTTCTCTGGTGTTACACACATCCATAGGCCACGGTAACCACTTTCCATCAGGTGGGCCGTGTGCTTGCCTGCCCCCTAAGAGGTATAAAATAAAAGGAGGTTGATGATGATAATAATCGAAAAGGCATTCAAAGAGAGCTTAGAGCAATTTTTCATGGTCAATATGGAAACGTTGACCAACGTCCTCCATGTTTAAGAGTTTAAGAGAACTTCTGATGTGTAATATTTGACGTAGATAGATAGATGCAAAATTCTTTATTATACACCAACAGATTTACAGTATAACAAGATAATACGAGTATGACAAGATAATATTATAGAATATTCTCTTCAGTGAAATCTAAGAACTTTCATCTTCTCACAAAGGCATTGCAGATAGCCATGCTACGATGCATGTAATGAAATTCTCTGTAATATTGTACAGCATCGCATCAACTAACTTAGTTTTTATTTATAAATAGTTAAGTTACCTTTACCTAACCCAAATTTGACGAACTTAATCACTGTCAAAAAGTAACAGTTAATAAATTGGTTCATGGATAAACAACCTTCACTTATTCTTATCGATTGATAGATTCTTGATTGTCAATAAATTAAAACAGTACTTCAATAAAATGTTATTATATGTAGGTATATGCAATCACTTATAAAAATTATACAAAACTATGCTAACTATACAATATATACAAAAATGATATGGAGAAAAAGAGGGAGGCAACTCTAGGCATCGAAAAATTCCTCCCCATCGATCTCTACTGGTACCGTGTCCAAAAGGCTGGCGGCAGTACCACGTTGAATGGCGATGCCAATTCTTTGAGCGAGATAAAGGCCAGCCCTATGGTCACGGTAAGCTCCGATTAGTCGCTTCGGTACTTCTTTGAATAGCGTGCGAGCGCTTGGGCCCCACGGACCCAACGCTTCGACTCCAAACGGCTCAAAAATATAATTACCAGTTAAATTGGTACTTTAATAAAATGTATTAGGGAATGATACACATCATTCCCAAATAACGGGCTATGGAGCGAGCTATGCTTGGGGTTTCTCTGAAGGATAGAATTCGGAACGAGGTTATCCCACAGAGAACGAAAGTTACCGACATGTCACAGAATAAGCAAGTTGAAGTGGCAGTGGGCTGTCCACGTTTGTCGAAGGATCGATGGCCGTTGGAGCAAACGAGCCCTAGAGTTGAGACCGCGAGAAGGTAAACGAATGGTAGGACGCCCGATAGCCAGATGGACGGACAACCTGAAAAAGGTGGCTGGGATAGACTGGATGCGGAAGGCGGAGGATCCGAGAACATGGCGCACATTGGGAGAGGCCTATGTCCAGCAGTGGACTGCGGTGGGCTAATTTATTGATTGATTGATTGACACACCAATGAAATAATCACAATGAAACGTTAGAATATAACGTTTGTAAAACAAAGTTGCCATTTATAATACAAACTGAAAACTTCTCTATCAAAAGCAAACCTGGACCAACTGACACTTGAAGATAAAATGTGTACCTTACATACCCCATTTATAAATAAAACCCGGCTGGTCAGTATCTATGAAAGCGAGCCATCCATTTTATATCGATTGTACTCGTATCTACATATGTATGTGCTTCGGTAAAATTTATTCTTGATCCATTATAGATCAGTGTCGGACGAAGTGGGGTCTGCGACAATCTTGGGTCGACAAACTGAACAGTCGTCTGAACTCGTTTGCCTACTGATCGATATCATTCAGCTTTTAAGTAGCAAGAATTCAAGTACGGTTCTCTTCCTCGTAGAGTGAGTCTCAGTCATGTCCAAGTTTCTTGGTATTAGAAGTCTACTTTCGTAGTCTTTCTAATAATTTTTATTTGATGTATTGGTTATTATCCGAAAATAAAGTCTGCTTCAAAGTCTCATCCGTTGTTCGGCAGGTGTACCGGCTGAAACCTGAGGTAGACTTGGGCCGTAAATAGCTTAGTATGCGTAAATATCATGCTTTCAACAGATTTCAATTGTAAAATGCTAACAAAATAAGAGTTATTGTGCTTATGAGAAATGAATAAATAGCTTTTAAAATGTATTAGACCATTACAAATTTTTATCACTACAATTGTAATCATTTTTACAACGAATCAATGTAAAGGTAAATCTTAATATTTTTTTTAGACTAGATGCATCAAGTTTGTACTTTCGGTATAGTATTGCTTTCAGTAATTTTTTTAAGGGATAGTCTTTTCTACAAATTCTGTTTCTGTCAAATAAATAAATATAAAGTAATTCTGGCCTACTGTTAACCTGTCTACATATAAAATATTAAAACGAATCTAGATTAGGAGGCTAAAACAAAACGCCGCAATGAAAACTTATCTTTGCTAGCCTAACAAAACAATATAATGTAGCAGATGTAGAATCACATTATTCTTATTTGTTCAACAAGTGGGTCAATTTTAGCGTCCCGTACAAAAGTATTCAGTTAATTAGTTTCATAATTACCCAGTGTCTGTCCAATATACTCAGTGCTAATATGGACTGCTTACGTTTTGCGATCACATACGCATTTGCCTACGACCCTTTTGCAGCTCAGCTGGAGATATCATAGCTAAGGTGGCGTCATTTGAATCGGCTTTACTGTAACGATCCCTCTCAATAGTAATCGAGCAAGTAATTTAATCAACATTGCGAAAACTCAATATTGAATTAAGCTCGCCTTTGTACACCAAGATGTATTTGTGATTGCCTGTTGATGTATTATTTTCTTGTGTACTATAAAGAATTAAAGAATAAATCACATTTCTTTACAATTATATCTACATGTTACTACTTGTAGCCTTAGTAATATTACGTTATCTCATTTACTAAAATTTAATTACAGCTACAAATGGTAGGTAAACACATCATAATTGAAGTAACTTGTGAATTCAAACGAGAAATGATGAATACATTAAAGTTAATTTATATTTCAGATATGAATTAATTAATCTCGATGATACAGGAATTAAATTCATATCGATACCGAAATTAATTAAGTTAACACGTGATTGCAATATATGTTACAATTTATTCGCAAAATAATTGGAGTTTTGTATATAAATAAACTCCAATTATGAACCAGGTGAAGGTGATTACGTTATACTGTTTTTGATTTTCGATATATTACGCAGTTGCAGTTAAAGTTCAAAATAAAAAGGCTTTTTGCAGAGTGAATGAATAAGTGTAAAGAAACTCGTTTCAATTTATTTTATACTTTAACCGTATAGAAATATAGTCTAAAATTTAAAGCCTGTGGTATGACAGTGGTTTAGCTTTAGTAGAATCGCGGTAGTGAACGCGAATGTTACACAGAAGGCGGGGATTCAATTCCCGCTTCGTGCAAATATTTGTATGCCTGCCTATTTGCATTGGTCTGCATGTCTAAAAAGGCTACTTTATTGGAATCATATAACATAACATAAACTCACGCTTATATCCCCGAAGGGGTAGGCAGAGGTGCTAGCACCCACTTTTCGCCGGTTTATGTTCAGGTCCCAATGTAATAGGTGGCGAGCCTATTGCCATTATCCGGGCACTTATAAACCTGCGATAAATACACACATAACTTCGAAAAGCATCGAAAAGTCATGGTAAAACCTGGGATCGAACCCGAGCCCTCGTCTCAGCAATTCATTACCCATACCACTAGGCTACCGCGATTATTCGCGGTAATCGTATTAGGATAATATCTTGCGGCGATATACACATGAAATTAGAATCTACTTAGTACATGTATTATTGTGATTCGACTCATATTAGTGAACATTTAGAGAATTTTATAGGAATCTATTCATCTAATACATTGAAATTTCATAAAGTAATCCGATTTTAGCAGAATCGCTCAATGTTACTCTTGCCTCGGAGAGTACGTTAAACCGTCAGTCCCGGCTGTCATACGATCATCTATGGCAAGTCAGAGATGGTGCCTGTGATGGGGCCCAAAAAAGTCCGACTAGTCTAACTGCAGCACTTCAATATCACCCATTGGTTGTGGAAATCAAATGGCAGTCGCCCCTCAGAAAATATCTAAGTTCAGCCGCACAGTTAGACTGTACGGCCAATCCCAAGTGAGTTAGGAAAATTCTCAGGGAATGAAGATTCAATTGTCTGACTTTTAAACTTACTAATCATTGATGTTTCGTGAAACGTACTATAATTGCTACAAATACCGATATAATTCTCTTGGTAGCGGTCATTTGTTTGGAACAGCTCATTTGTTTGGAACATGTAAAACGTTTCCTGATTCTATTTGGAACATATTTCCGCTGTCCCTTCACTAACGACGGGCATTTATTCAAAGCGTCGAATAACGAACGACCCATTACCTAAATAGTAGGACAGACACATTGCAATGCGAATGTCTACTTTCTACCCATTAACACTATTGATTGTTGATGACTACAATAAAGCAAGCTATTGATACGTATGTGACGTTTTATGTTCGGTAGTTATAGGTTAAAAAGGTATGGACCAAGATCAAGATGTAACCAAGCCGGTACATCTGCTATTAACGGACAAGTTTTTGACGCAGGTTTCGTAGTCTCGTAGTCCCGCCCTGAAATGCTGTTTATAATCCATAGGAGAACGAGAGAGTGAACTCCAGACCCGGAGATGATAGCCCTGAAGCTATATCACCTCGAGCCCGAGATTCAGTGTTCCATTGCTAAGATGAAGATGGTGATTTATATTCGGTAGTTATAGTCGTACCCTTTACTGAGATAATTTTAACCTGTAACAACATTGGTTTGTTGTAATATGTTCAACTTCAACCTAGCTTGTTAATTAACAAAACATGCAATAACCCGAACCGTAATTAGGGTATTCATTAATTTTCTGAAAACCAACGTGTTTTCCATAAAATGGTTACACATTTCTCATGAATTCAATATCGTTTTGAATTGAATACCTATTACAGGTAGTTAAGATTTTCTCCTTAGAATGACTGATTTTAACTTACTTTATTAATTATAATTTACTGTACATATATATAATTTTGACAATGTCAAATTAGGTTTAGAAGGTCGCCATTACTTAAATATACCAAGTTACAATGGTGACATTCAGACCCGGCCTCATCAATTTTTTTTCACGCCACGCTAAAAGGACCCGGGACTGTAGGAAGAAGGAAACACGTGAGCTGGTAATGATGATAATATAATAATATAAAAGTATTTTTATCACTACGAAGGTGCTGAGTTAGCAATAATCCGTGAAAGTTAATAAAAACTATGATAATAACCTGTCCTTATCAATAAGTTATTATTACAGTTTTATGAACTTCTACAACTTCGATGACGACTCTTCACTTCACAGTCTCACAGTTGATTATTATGCCAATACTCGACACGTAATTACACACACATCAGACAGATATATACAGCCCAGACTCAGCCTCAGATGCATAGTGAAAGTCAACAATATTACCCGGAATACGGATTGCCGTATTCCAGGCCTATTGAGGCTTACCCCCTATTTTGTGTGGACCAAATTGGTGAAAAGTGTATGTTATCATTATACAAGTTATCGGGACTTCTCGCGAATTAAATCGTGGAACTTACTATTTCTGCCGACTTTTCGGATGCGTTGCAGCACCCGTGGTCACGACTTGACTGAACTTGAAGTTGACATGAACTGTATGTTAACTGACCTCTGCCAACTAACTATAGGCCGGTGTGATTATACGTGTCAACATACATAAGTTCTGCCTTTTTTTTTTTACGTGCGCTAAATCCCCACGGATACCTCCCCACAGGAGCCGATGGGAGAGGTTATGTCGGACTCGAACCGACTATAACGCACGCCGCCTGCGGGTCGCTTTGGTTGCCGAAGGTGAGGTTGACAGGCATATCCCTCGCACCCCGGCCGACCCAGGGCCATCTCTCACGATCTGGCCCTCTTCTCTCGGGTGTGTGGGGACTACAGAGTCCCCAACTCGTTCCCGGTAAACGGGGAGGCGCGCCAGGCGCGCCGCCGCCGCAGCCTGCTTCTGCTAGGGTGCCAGGCGGCTCCGCCTGTCACCCCCAGGCCGGCGCTCATGGAGGGCGGAGGTCGTTCATCGACCTCCAACGCCCGAGTTGCCTTCGTACGCGGGCAGCTTGGCTTGCGATCCGTCGTCGCCCCCGCTGCCGCTCCCGCCCCGCCTCCTCCTTCACGAGCATTACTTGCTCGCAGAAGGAGGCGCCGGCCACCCACGCATCCGCGCAGCGGACCATCGCCGCGAGCAAGGTGGAGAGCGTGAGAACCCTCACTCCCAGGGCCGCCACAAGCTCCCGCCTCGGCGTCTCCCACGCCGGACACTCGGTGAGCGTGTACGGACCTGAGTCCTCGCTCGCGTCGCAGTGATAAGTTCTGCCTTGGATGGTGAATTTCTCCAATCTTACTACTACAAGTATCATCATCTTCCTAGCCTTTTTCGAACTCTGTTGAGGGTCGGTTCTCTGTCTGCAACGCAAGTGAAACTCAACACTTTCCGTGAAGCGACTCCCATCTTACCACCACAACTAATTGGCGGTATCGAAATTCTGTAGTCAAACGAACTGTCGGACTTTTTAAGGCTCCAACCCGTAACGACTTCCGTAGATGGAGGTATAACAACCGGGACCAAGGCCTTGACGTGTTTTCCGAGGCATGGACTTCCTATTAATATTTGAAACTGTACAAGACACAAATTCGCTCCTGCGTGGAATACTGCTCGCATGTCTGGCCTTTGCAGATGCGTATCTGCAAAGGCTCTAGGGTGTTCATGACCTCGGGATTATGGCAGTATTTTACCATCTATGCCATGCCATGGTGAATGTTCTGATGAGCTCTTCCAATTAGTCCCACCCTCCACTTTCCTACACAGGACTACAGGCTTAGATGTCACCCGTACACGGTGCAAAATATCCGTTCAAGAACCAAGCGGTTTGGTGACTTTTCTTTGTCGCACCATTAAGGCCTGGAAATCATTACCAGCTCAGATGTTCCCTACAGTCCCGGGTCCTTTAAACGGGGTGTAAAAAAGCACGTGATGAGGGCGTCAAGCTGAGTGTCACCATTGTCACATGTTATATGTAAGTAATGGTGACCCTCTTGTCTGAGACTTTCCTTTCAGCTTACCATCAGGCCAGGCGAAGTCTAATTGACGTGTCCTAACGTTAATTTGACTTCGCCTTGCCTGAAAAAATTGAAATGATGAATTTGGTGAGGGTAGGTGGTACGAACAGATATTAGTCTCTCTTCCGTTAAAACGATTGAACGGGTCCAGATAAAAACATATTTGAAATTTCAGCCCCAAGGGTTTGTTTCCTATCAGACGGGTTCTTTTTGTTCAAAATATTTTAAACAATTCTAAAAAAGTTTGAGTGGCTTGTGTGGATGACCGATCGCGGGTTTGTGACCCATGAAAATTAATTTATATTTAGTCTGTAGCTGGCATCCTCTGGGGGCGAAATGAATTAGGTTCGATGTCTCCTTTCACACTAAGGCTAGTAGTAATACGATACAGTTGGGAGTTTTAAATCGGCTTAAGGCCAAAGAATAGTGCTCGTTTGAGCCGATACCTTTCCTTTCTTGCTTAACTGTGCATACAAAATCTTTCATCTGCTTTAACGATTTACGACAGACGATAAAAATCCTTGATCTCGAAAGTTTAACTTAACAAAAGCTAGACAAAACCTTTGAGGATGCCATAAGTCGAAACCGGTCAGGTCTAATAACAATTAAAAATAATTTTGAAAAGTACAAGTTCTCAATATGTGTAACAACATATGCCACCAAGTGCCATCAATCGACAGTATAAATAGTCAAAAGTTAGACAAATGTTTAAACAGTAACATAATGGAGTTTAGTAAGAAATTCAGATATATCATGTAGGTATATTGAAGTAGATATATCCAGAGGTCTGCTATGAAATTGTTGGTCATATTGCGGATAATTGGTACTCAAGGTACTCAAACTTTGCATTGAATTTTCTGTCCTATCCGATATAAGTACCTACATTTTGGCATGATCATACTCTGTTATCTTCAAGACTACCTACTAAGACTAAAAAAATAGTAAGTAAAACTTCACTCGCACTTAGCAGGAAAACTATGACTAGAACAATATTTTCATATTTCAACGGAAAATAAAAATACTTCATTTATAGTACGGAAGTTTCTTAGCTGGTTTTTTAGTATGACATAAAGTAGATAAAGTCGAGATATTCTCATTGATAGTGTCCATTTATTACCACCTTAGTGACAAGCAAGTTTCAGATGGCTACTTTACCCTTAAAATGATATAATACCCAGACGTAGGTGTAGGTTAAGGTTCAGCGATTCAAGGTTAGTGATCTATACGTAGAGTAATGATAATACGCCTATTATACATATACCTGCTAGCTACTAGGTGCGCCCGTGTGATATACCCGCTAAACTTCGATATTATCCCTGAAGCGACTGCCACCTGATCTCCACAATCAATTCCCCATAAAATTCAAAAACACAAATATTAGTTCTTTACCTATGAAATTGCTGATATTTTCTTACAGATTCATGAGTTCGTTATTCCTGTAACTTAATAGCTATTTTCATTATTTATATTTTGTTTGAAAGCTGATTTCAAGATTTTATAACTCAACTGTTTTTAATTTTGTTTTTATTGGCCGCTAGATAAATTAAATTCGATCTTCAAAAACAGTACTTCCTAAATGCTATGCATTTTGATGATAAATTTAGTACTTATTACTTTTCTACAGCTGTCACTTTTCAAAAATGTAATAAAAGTGTGGTTGCGCCGATGTAGAAGCTGTATTTCTTGACGCGGAAACACACTCCTTCTATACCCAGCTCCCCTCCCGCACTAACCATAGTATAGTACTAGAGATAGTTTCCGTCCGCCATTTGTGATATATAGACGCTCACTCCCGCTTTGAACTAGCCAGCGTAAAGGCGGACCGCGCTCGCGTCTCTCAAAAATGAATAATATTTGTTACATTTTTACCGCTTCATAGACTTTTACCGATCGGATTGTGCCTCTCGTGTGTCCCTCAAGTGATCTAGTGATGCTGACGGCAGCTCCTGAGCAAGGAAGAGAAGATCCGTGTACCGGCTGCGATGAAAACACGTGTGTCGTGAAGGTTAGTGCATCCTCTCCTAATTTCTCGGGTTGCATTCATTGCTTGGATCACGCCCGCGGCAACCCGATCATCTGTCTTTTTGTGTGTAAAGCGTCAATGGAACAGTTAGCTACTTCCCCGCAATACAGTCCACTAGCGCACGTGGCCAATCGCGCCACCATTTTTTGGTCCTGATCGAACCGGATTTTAGCCGTAGTTCGTAGTTTTGTTATTATTCTAATGGGAATAAGCGCACCGCACCTAAATGCCTGGTTATTTTAGTAGAAAACCCCGCATCCAGACATTTAGGATTAGATTTGTTGTCCGTTCGCCGCTGGCTCGCATAGTACCTACCTAGTACATAAATAGGTTAGGTATCGTATCAACACTTAGTCGTATTTCGCAATTTTCGCACCGCGCCTAAATACCTAGTTATTTTAGTAGAAAACCCCGCATCTAGGCATTTAGGCTTAGATCTTAGGTATACTAGACACCCTAGTGCATAGGCACAGTGTAATACCTAACGCATTTGGCTTTGTTTTATTTTTTCAATTACGTTGTTCGCTCGCATCTCATTCCAATTCATACGAAAGTATTTTAATTTGAATAGATATTACGCAATACTTAATCTCTGAAATAATAGTTGAACCTAGACAGCGGTCTGGCTCGCGTAAGTACGACCTGGCTGTTGCTAGGCGCGTTTTGTTCAAGCGTGCATTCACAGGTGTAAATACCTACCTTACCTGCGGAGTATCGCTCGCGCCGCGCCGCTGCTCTGTACCGCTAAGATTAAGTCATTTCATATTTGTTGTTTACCGCACTTTAGTTTGAGATTTAATTGTAAACATGTCCCCAAAGGTTGATAAGACCGGTAAAGTTCAATTGAAACTTTTATACGCTAAAAGAGAAATGATTTACTCTCGCGTACAATCGATTTATGATAATGCACTTAAAACCTCTGATTTGGCCATCAGAGATTCGTTCTTGTGTTCTATAGAAAACTTAGATAGTCTACGCGCGGATTTCGAAACCTTAGTACATGACATCAACGTTTTAGAGTTGAATTTGGATCCCGATTACTCAGTGAGTTATCAAGCCTTGTCGTCGTTTGACGATTTGTATTGTCGTATCAAACGCGTCGCTAGGAGTTTGGAGAAACCGGCTGACCTACCCAACCCCACTCGCGACCGACCTAAGTTGCCACCAATTCAAATACCCGAATTTGATGGTAACATTCGCAATTGGTGTCTATTTATAGATAGTTTTGAGAATACAATAGATAAGAACGATTCGTTGACAGATCACGAAAAATTGCATTATCTCGTTGAAAAATTGACTGATAAAGCTATAACCGTTTGCGCTGGAATTACGTTTAGTACCGAGAATTATAATTTAATTTTAAATACTTTGAAAGCTAGGTATGAGGATAAAAGATCGGTAGCTAACGCCTATTTAGATCAGATGTTTGATTTGAAATCTATTACGGCATGTAACGATCAAAACTTAGAGAAATTTCTAGATACTTTCGCGTCAGCTGTTCGCGCCGTAAAGAACCTAAAGATCGATGACCTCTGCGACTTCGTATTTTTGTATATGGGTTTAAGGAAATTAGATTCCGAAACCATTCGTTTGTTTGAGTCGGATCATCGCGGCAATAAAATTCCTAAGTTCGAAGACTTAGAAAGTTTTGTTCGCGAGCATATAAAAGTATTGCAACGCTCTTCATCGAAACATGAAGGCGCGAAGATAGTTGTTGATTCTGCACGCAAAGTAAATGCGTCATCGAAGTCACTGAGGTCAACTCATACTTATGTTAGTACCGCACCAGCACATGTACAATCACCTGTTTGCTCTTTGTGTAGTACTCATCATTCGCAACTGTACAGGTGTCCTGGTTTTCTAAAATTGTCGCCTAGTGATCGTTATAAATTTGTTCGCGCTAATAATTTTTGTTTTAATTGTCTCGGTACTAAACACCGCGTTGTTTTATGTAATAGTAGAAATAGTTGTCGCAAATGTCAAGCGAGACACCACACTTTGCTTCATTTTGAGAATAGTAATGCCGCATCCAATGTGAGCACGGTTGGCTCGTCGAGCGGTGACACACGGCAGCCTGCGCCGCAGCCGCAGCCCGCGCTCGCGCGCGCTCCGGCCCGCCCGGTGACCGCCGCGGATGACGTCACCTTGTGTTCGTTCTCCGCTAGTGCTGCACTCACTACTGTGTGTCTTGCGACCGCTCGCGTTGTTATTGTTGATGCATTAGGTAAGCCGCGCATTGTTCGAGCGCTGTTAGATGGCGCTTCGCAAAGTAATTTCATTACTCAAGATTGTTGTCGGCGTCTTGGTTTCAATGTTGATAAGCGTTCAACCCGCTCAGTGGTGAAGGGTTTTGGAAGCTTACAGTCAGCTGTTCGTGGCACCGTTAAAACAAAGTTTAGATCTCGTTTTAATAATAATATTTGGTTTGACATGGATTCGCTCGTTATAGATAGAATAGCTGAACAGTTGCCTACCGTCCCGGTTGACACGTCTTTATTAACGAAATTTAAAGACTTGCCTTTAGCAGATGAGACTTACGCTGTTCCTGGAGTCGTCGATATATTGATCGGCGCTTCGATTCTCCCGCACCTCCAGTTATCACGTAAGGTTCAAGGGGGACCGACGTACCCCGCTCCGCACGCACTGGAAACAGTTCTTGGTTTTGTTATAATTGGTTCCGCACCCGCTTCTATAGATAGTTTTAGTCACTCGACTGCTTCGTTCTGTTGCACCGTCGAGCCGCCACTGGAGTCTACCATCCGCAAGTTTTCGCTCGGTGGCTCCCGTGTATCCGCTGAAAAACGCTTTCTTTGTTTGGAACGAAAGATGCAGGCGTCCCCAAAGTCGAAGCGGGCCTATGATGAGGTTGTTAACGAATATTTAGATAAAGGTTACATCTCACCTGCGCCTGCGGACACTGGCGGGACCCAGCCTTCGTACATTATCCCGCACCGCGGAGTTATTAGAGAAGATAAGCTTACTACTAAAACTCCGCGTAGTTTTGGATGGCAGTGCTAAGACTAGCACTTCCGTGTCGCTTAATGACATTTTGTATTGTGGTCGGAATCTTTAAGGTAATTTATTTGACATAATTTATGTAAATTTTCGCATTAATATTAGTAGAATTTTAGCTTTTAGGACTCAACAGTCGCTTTGTGTTGAGCCCACTCTTCGCCCCATCGTTGGGACACATTCGTCGCTAATAGAGTGGCAAAAATTCAATATGAATTGGCGCCACATAATCTCTTTCACGTTGCTGGCACCGACAACCCAGCCGATTGTCTCTCTCGTGGATTGCTTCCTTCGCAAATTTTGGATCACCCGTTGTGGTTTGGTGGACCGTCCTGGATTCATGCCGCGTTAGATGGGTGGCCAGTTAGTCAATTCAATCCCACTACGGTTTCCGAACCACCCGAGGAGAAGAAGCACTCGCTTGTTGTATCGGTCCCACGTGAAGAGACCCTTATTTTGTTGTTGGCTAATCGCGTCTCGTCTTGGTCGAGACTGTTGCGTTGTGTTGTTTGTTCGCCTCTGCCCTCTGCCTAGCCAGCGGTAGGCACGAGCTCCAATCTAGGTTTATATTTTAGTTGTTATTTCCCAAACCTAGATTTAGATTAGACTTTAGATTTGTTTCGCATTTGTCGTTTCGAAGGTAACCCTTCAAGCCGGGGGGAATGGTTGCGCCGATGTAGAAGCTGTATTTCTTGACGCGGAAACACACTCCTTCTATACCCAGCTCCCCTCCCGCACTAACCATAGTATAGTACTAGAGATAGTTTCCGTCCGCCATTTGTGATATATAGACGCTCACTCCCGCTTTGAACTAGCCAGCGTAAAGGCGGACCGCGCTCGCGTCTCTCAAAAATGAATAATATTTGTTACATTTTTACCGCTTCATAGACTTTTACCGATCGGATTGTGCCTCTCGTGTGTCCCTCAAGTGATCTAGTGATGCTGACGGCAGCTCCTGAGCAAGGAAGAGAAGATCCGTGTACCGGCTGCGATGAAAACACGTGTGTCGTGAAGGTTAGTGCATCCTCTCCTAATTTCTCGGGTTGCATTCATTGCTTGGATCACGCCCGCGGCAACCCGATCATCTGTCTTTTTGTGTGTAAAGCGTCAATGGAACAGTTAGCTACTTCCCCGCAATACAGTCCACTAGCGCACGTGGCCAATCGCGCCACCAAAGTGTTTGTTTGCTTAATGTTGTGTCATTCATACACAAAAAAAAATTAGATTTCATTCTGAAAAATTAACTCTGTTATTATGAATGTTGCTTTTTAGACAACCATAATGGTTGCGCCGATAGTAAAATTTGTATTTTTCCGCTCAATAGTGGTAGTATGTCGAATGATTCATCTGTCAGTCATCTCTCAATTGATTGACACTGAACACACGCTTCCTATACCCATCTCCCTCCCGCACTACCTTTAAAGTGAGATAGCAATAGTTTTCGCCCGCCCAATTGTTGAAATGGCCGCATCTTCACTTCCGCATCGAACTAGCATCATCAATGGCGGCGGCGCGCGCGACTCTCAGAAATTAATAATATTTGTTGGATTTTAACCGCTTTCATAGACTTTTACCGATCGGATTGTGCCTCTCGTGTCCCTCAAGTGATTTAGTGAGGTGGGCAGCAGCTCCTGAGCCAGGAAGAGAAGACCAGTGCACCGGCTCCGACAGCACGTGGCGTCATAAAGGTTAGTGCATCCTCTCCTACTTTCTTGGGTTGCATTCACTGCCTAAACCACCTCCGCGGCAACCCGATCACCTATCTTGTTTGTTGTGTAAAGTGTCATCTGAAATATTTAGCTTCATCCCCCGCAAACATACAGTCCACTAGCTCACGTGGCGTGAGAATCGCGCCACCATTCTTTTTGGTCCTCTCACCGGATCCTTAGTCGTAGTTCGCATTTTGTTATTTATTCCATAGGGAATAAACGCACCGCACCTAAATACCTAGTTATTTTAGTAGAAAACCCCGCATCTAGGCATTTAGGTTTAGATCTTAGGTATCCTAGACACCCTAGTGCATAGGCACAGTGTAATACCTAACGCATTTGGCTATTTCAATTTCTGAGTTGTCCGTTCGCCGCTAGTTCGCATCGTATTTACCTAATACCTACATAGGTAGGTACGCGGTTATACCTCGCTCGCATTTCATTCAAATTCATACGAAAGTATTTTAATTTGAATAGATATTACGCAATACTTAATCCCTGAAATAATAGTTGAACCTAGACAGCGATCTAGCTCGCGTAGGTACGATCTGGTTGTTGTTCGCAATCGCGTTTTGTTCAAACTTGCACTCGCAGTTATAGGTACCTACCTACCTACGGAATATATCGTTCGCGCCGCGTCGCTGTTCTATACCGCTAAGATTAAGTTATTTCATTTGTTGTTTACCGCACTTTAGTTTGATATTTAGTTGTAAAAATGTCCTCAAAGGTTGGTAGTACCGATAGTAAAGTTCAATTGAAACTTTTATACGCTAAAAGAGAAATGCTTTACTCTTGCGTACAATCGATTTGTGATAATGCACGTAAAACCTCTGATTTGGCTATTAGAGATTCGTTCTTATGTTCTATAGAAAACTTAGATAGTTTGCGCGCGGATTTCGAATCCTTAGTACATGACATCAACGTTTTAGAGTTAGATTTAAATCCCGATTACTCAGTGAGTTATCAGGCCTTGTCGTCGTTTGACGATTTGTATTGTCGTATCAAACGCGTCGCTAGGAGTTTGGAGAAACCGTCTGACCGACCCAATCCCACTCGCGACCGACCTAAGTTGCCACCAATTCAAATACCCGAATTTGATGGTAACATCCGCAATTGGTGTTTATTTATAGATAGTTTTGAGAATACAATAAATAAGAACGTTTCGTTGACAGATCACGAAAAATTGCATTATCTCGTTGAAAAATTAACTGGTAAAGCTATAACCGTTTGCGCTAGAATTACGTTTAGTGCCGAAAATTATAATTTAATTTTAAATACTTTGAAAGCTAAGTATGAGGATAAAAGATCGGTAGCTAACGCATATTTGGATCAGATGTTTGATTTGAAATCCATTACGGCATGTAACGATCAAAACTTAGAGAAGTTTCTAGATACTTTCGCATCATCTGTTCGCGCCGTAAAGAACCTAAAGATCGAAGACCTCTGCGACTTCTTATTTTTGTATATGGGTTTAAAGAAATTAGATTCCGAAACCATTCGTTTATTTGAGTCGGATCATCGCAGCAATAAAATTCCTAAGTTCGAAGACTTAGAAAGTTTTGTTCGCGAGCATATAAAAATATTGCAACGCTCTTCATCGAAACATGAAGGCGCGAAGAAAGTTGTTAGTTCCGAACGTAAAATAGATGCGTCATCGAAGTCACTGAAGTCAACTCATACTTATGTTAATACCGCACCAGCACATGTACAATCACCTGTTTGCTCTTTGTGTAATGCTCATCATTCGCAATTGTACTCACACTCACACACACTTCACTAGGATACCAAGAAGGTCGGGCCAAGCACCTTCTCTGCTAGACCTTCTGCTGACGAGTGATCCGGACCGGTACAGTGTATCGGTGCGAGCCGCTTTAGGCAACTCTGACCACTGCCTGGTCTGTTCCACAGTGCCTATTATAGCGCCCCCACGACCCATGCAGGGGAAGCGGCGTCTCTGGCACTACTCGTCAGCGGACTGGGATGGACTTCGTGACTATTTTGCGTCCATCCCGTGGGTTGAGCGCTGCTTTGAAGGTAAGAACCCATCGGATTGTGCTACTGCTGTCGCCGGTGAGATCGGTCTGGGTATGGAATACTATATCTCATACACCGATGTCACCGGTGACCGCGGGGTGCGCCCTTGGTTCGGGCGCGAGTGCGCGGAAGCTGTTGAACAAAAACAGTCTGCGTACCGCGCTTGGGTAAGGGCGCGCGCCACGCGCCATCCCAATCTGGGCCACTTCAAGGCGACGTACAACAGAGCCACAAAGGTCTGTAGAAGGGCCTATGTCAGAGCGGATGCCCTGCGCATAGCGCGGCTTGGTCAAGAGCTAGTGATGCATCCCACGGGAAGCCGTGGCTACTGGCGACTGGCTAAAGCCGTGCAAGCCAACTTCTGTCAGCCTTCGCTGCCTCCGCTGCGTAACCCTGATGGATCCCTGGCCCATGAGCCGCAAGAGAAGGCAAATCTGCTGGCTAATCTCTTTGCGGCCAACTCCCGAATCGATGATTGTGGTACGCAGCCACCAACACTACCCGACAGTGACCACGCGATGCCTGATATCCATGTCAGGCAACGCGATTTCCGTGCAGTGCTGCAATCACTCGATGTCCGGAAAGCCAGTGGTCCGGATGGTATTCCAGCGGTAGTTTTGAAAAAATGTGCAGCGGAGTTGTCTCCAATGCTTACGCGCCTGTACCGGCTATCCTACAGTTCGGGTACAGTGCCTTTGCCTTGGAAAGAGGCGAATGTTCAGCCGATTCCCAAGAAGGGGGATCGCTCGGAGCCAGCCAACTATCGACCCATAGCCGTCACCTCAGTGCTGTGCAAAGTGTTCGAGCACATAATTAACAAACAGCTCATGCGGCACCTAGAGGATCACTCCTTAATTAATGACCGGCAATATGGCTTCAGACCGAAACGGTCAACGGGTGATCTTCTAGCATACGTTACCCATCTTTGGGGTGAGGCTATGGACAAGCACGGTGAGTCACTGGCAATTAGTCTTGACATCGCCAAAGCTTTCGATAGAGTCTGGCACAAATCGCTTCTTTCTAAGCTACCTGCCTTTGGTCTGCCTTCTAGGCTGTGCAACTGGGTTGCTAGCTTCCTGCAGGGGCGCCGTATTCGCGTCCTTTGTGACGGACGAGCTTCGGAGTTTCTGCAGGTTAATGCTGGCGTGCCCCAGGGGTCCGTCTTATCACCCACTCTCTTTCTTCTGCATATCAACGACATGCTGTCTACCGGCAATGTTCATTGTTATGCAGACGATAGCACTTTACATGGGAGTTATCATGGACATCCAGCGGCCAAGCAGTCAGATATCGCAGAGAAAAGGCAGCTTCTTGTCACTGAGCTTGACGGGGTCCTGAATCACATTTCTCAATGGGGCTCTGAGAACCTGGTTGAGTTCAATGCCAAGAAGACGCAGGCATGTGCGTTTACAGCAAAAGTATCTTCTTTCCTTCCCCTCCCCACTCTTCAGAACACGCCACTGCCGCTGCAGGACAATCTCAATATCCTAGGTATGGATGTTCGCTGCAACCTGAATAACAAAAACTACATCGAAAGCATCATCAAAACAGCCTCACGAAAACTCGGAGTCCTGAACAGAGTGAGACGATTTTTCACGCCGGAGCAGCGGTGTCTTCTATACAAGACACAAATTCGCTCCTGTGTGGAGTACTGCTCGCATCTCTGGGATGGTTCAGCAAAGTACTTACTAGATGCTCTCGACAGGTTGCAGCGACGTGCGGTCCGCATCATTGGGAATCCCGAGATCACGAACACCCTAGAACCTTTACAGCTGCGTAGAGATGTTGCGTCCATGGCTGTATTTTACCGTCTGTACCATGGGGAGTGTTCTGATGAGCTCTTCCAATTAGTCCCACCCTCCCCTTTCCTACACAGGACAACGCGTGCAGGTCTTAGATGTCATCCGCACACGGTGCAAAACATCCGATCAAGAACCAAGCGGTTCGGAGACTCTTTCCTCTGTCGCACCATTAAGGCCTGGAATTCATTACCAGCTCACGTGTTTCCTTCTTCCTACAGTCCCGGGTCCTTTAAGCGGGGCGTAAAAAAGCATATGATAAGGCCGTCAAGCTGAGTGTCACCATTGTCACACGGTATGTGTAAGTAATGGTGACCCTCTTTTCTGGGATTTTGCCTTCAGCTTACCATCAGGCAAGGCGAAGTCCAATTGACGTGTCCTATATAAAAAAAAAAAAAAAAAAAAGTGTCCGGGTTTCCTAAAATTATCGCCTAATGATCGTTATAAATTTGTTCGCGCTAATAAATTTTGTTTTAATTGTCTCGGTACTAAACACCGCGTTGTTTTATGTAATAGTAGCAATAGTTGTCGCAAATGTCCAGCGAGACACCACACTTTACTTCATTTTGGAAATAGTAACGCCGCATCCAATGTGAGCAAAGTTGGTTCGTCGAGCGGTGGCACACCGTCGCATAGCTCGCCCGCGTCGGTGGCGCCTGCGCCACAGCCGCAGCCCGCGCTCGCGCGCGGTCCTGCCCGCACGGAGACCGCTGCGAATGACGTCACCTTGTGTTCGTTGTCCGCTAGTGCTGCGCTCACTACTGTTGTTCTCGCGACTGCTCGCGTTATTATTGTTGATGCATTAGGTAAACCGCACATTGTTCGAGCGCTATTAGATGGCGCTTCGCAAAGTAATTTTATTACTCAAGATTGTTGTCAACGTCTTGGTTTCAATGTTCAATGGAGGCTTACAGGCAGCTATTCATGGCACCGTTAAAACAAGGTTTGGATCTCGTTTTAATAATAATATTTGGTTTGACATGGATTCGCTCGTTACAGATAAAATAACTGAACAGTTGCCTACCGTCCCGGTTGACACGTCTTTATTAACGAAATTTAAAGACTTGCCTTTAGCAGATGAGACTTGCGCTGTTCCTGGAGTCGTCGATATATTGATCGGCGCTTCGATTCTCCCGCACCTCCAGTTATCACGTAAGGTTCAAGGGGGACCGACGTACCCCGCTCCGCACGCACTGGAAACAGTTCTTGGTTTTGTTATAATTGGTTCCGCACCCGCTTCTATAGATAGTTTTAGTCACTCGACTGCTTCGTTCTGTTGCACCGTCGAGCCGCCACTGGAGTCTACCATCCGCAAGTTTTGGGAGATTGAAGAGGTCAATGTCCCACCTATCCTAAGCCCTGATGACAAGATGGCTGAGGAGATTTATTGTCGCACGACTACTCGTGATGAGCAGGGTCGTTATGTTGTCGCGCTCCCTTTCAAGGGAGATATTTTTTCGCTCGGTGACTCCCGTGTATCCGCTGAAAAACGCTTTCTTTGTTTAGAACGAAAGATGCAGGCGTCTCCAAAGTTAAAGCAAGCCCATGATGAGGTTGTTAACGAATATTTAGATAAAGGTTACATCTCACCTACGCCTGCGGACACTGACGAGACCCAGCCTTCGTACATTATCCCGCACCACGGAGTTATTAGAGAAGATAAGCTTACTACTAAACTCCGCGTAGTTTTGGATGGCAGTGCTAAGACTAGCACTTCCGTGTCGCTTATTGACATTTTGTATTGTGGTCAAAATCTTCAAGGTAATTTATTTGACATAATTGTAAATTTTCGCTTATTCGCTGTTGCACTCTCTGCTGATGGCTTAACTAGCTGTAAGCCGCTTTTTAAACGTCATAAAATTCTCCCGCTGCCATGCCTATACATACTGGAAATGTGTATCTTTGTTAAAAAGCATTCACATCTCTTCATTAAATTGGGAGACATGCCAAACAGCCGAACAAGGCATAGGAATAGACTCCAGATCCCAAGGGTAAACTTAGAGCTGTCCAAGAGGAATTCATTTTGTATGTGTATAACATTATATAATCATCTGCCAGAATATTTAAAAGAACTTGAAGGAGCTCCATTCCGCAGGAAACTGTACGGAATCCTAAGCGAAAGGGGTTACTATGGGATAGATGAATATTTAAGAGACAAAATAACTATTGAAAATGAATAATTTCTAAATTTAATTTAATGTTTTCTAATTTTAATTGACATTGTTATTTATTTTAATTGAATCCTCATGAGTGACTCTTTCGCTTTTGGCTTTTGACTTAATTTGTGTTTTAGTGACATTTATTTTATCATGACAGTATGGAGTTCTCAAAATATTATGTTAGCTACTTGTTACTATTACTATCGACTATTCTATTTGTAACTTATTAATCGATTGGCCGAAGCCCTAAGGGTGTTATTACTAATTATTTATTATTTGCACATTAATTTTAATTTTGTCAAGTAAGCATGTTATATGTATTTCAACGCCACACGGCAGAGTATGACGTTCCTTTATCTATGTCTCACAAAATCTAATGTATACCATATTCCATGAAATAAAGTTTGAAGTTTGAAGTTTGAAGATATTCGACAAATGTTTTTGTGCCTTGAAGTGCGCAAATCCGATCGTAGGTTTCAACGATTTTTGTATAGATTTTCACCGCAAGAACCTTTAATGGTTTACGAATTTAATCGTGTTTGCTTCGGGCTTAAATCTAGTCCTTTTCACGCACTTCGCACCGTCAAGCAGTTGGCCGCTGACGAGGGCGATGCATTTCCGAAAGCGAGAGCCACCATTGAGACTGGCTTATACATGGATGACTTCGTGTATAGTGTAGATAGCGAGGCAGGGGCTGTCGAGACGGCCGCTCAAGTTATAAGTCTCATGAAGGCTGGTCAATTTGATCTCGTGAAATGGACGAGCAACTCGCAAACTGCGTTAGAGTCGATTCCACCGTCGCACCGATTGTCTTCGGTTAAGGAATTCGATGAAAGTGATACGCACAAGGTGCTTGGCTTAAGCTGGTCGCCCGCATCTGATATGTTTAGTTTGAAAATTAGTTCGACCCCGCAAACTTGTACTAAACGCATTATCCTGTCGTGTGTGGCACGGATATGGGACGTAATGGGATTCGTAGCTCCTGTCGTTTTGTACGCCAAGCTACTTATAAAAGAGCTTTGGCTTTCCAATTGTGATTGGGACGACACCGCGCCCGACAACATTGTTAAGTTGTGGGCTCGCTTTAGAAAAGAACTTTCTGTGCTTGACCAAATACAAATTCCGCGTCATGTAGGTATATCGCAACATAGTGTTGTTACTGTAGTAGGCTTCGCGGACGCTTGTGAGAAGGCGTATGGAGGAGTAGTTTATTTTCATGTCTCGAATGCAGGTAAGGTTTCAATTAGCCTTATAAGCGCGAAATCAAAGGTCTCTCCTCGTAAGGTCGTCTCTCTGGCGCGCCTCGAGCTATGCGCTTTACTATTGTTAGTTAGATTGATCACCTCTATCGTCAACGCTTGTAGTAGTCGCATTAATATTAGTAGAATTTTAGCTTTTTCGGACTCAACAGTCGCTTTGTGTTGGGCCCACTCTTCGCCCCATCGTTGGGACACATTCGTCGCTAATAGAGTGGCAAAAATTCAATCTGAATTAGCGCCACAAAATCTCTTTCACGTTGCTGGCACCGACAACCCAGCCGATTGTCTCTCTCGTGGATTGCTTCCTTCGCAAATTTTAGATCACCCGTTATGGTTTAGTGGACCGTCCTGGATTCATGCCGCGTTAGATAAGTGGCCAGTTAGTCAATTCAATCCCACTACGGTTTCCGAACCACCCGAGGAGAAGAAGCACTCGCTTGTTGTATCGGTCCCGCGTGAAGAGTCCCTTATTTTGTTGTTGGCTAATCGCGTCTCGTCTTGGTCGAGACTGTTGCGTTGTGTTGTTTATGTAGGCCGATTTTTGAGAATTTTATCTACGCGCGGTCATATAACCGCCGCTGATTTAGATAAAGCTGAATTGGTCATACTTCGCGAGTTGCAAAAATTTTATTTTGCTTCTGAATTTAAAAATTTAGAATTTAACAAACCTTGCAGTCGTTCTTTCCGACACTTGAAACCATTTTTGGAAGATGGACTCATTCGAGTAGGTGGTCGTTTGAGAAATTCAAGTTTAGGATTTGAACAAAGGCATCCAGTAGTTCTCCCGCGTAAGGACCACGTATTAGATTTGTTAGTAGATTATCATCATAAGGTGAATTGTCACGCTGGTCCCGATTTGTTAATGTCTATTTTGAGACAGAAATACTGGATAATTTCCGCTCGTAATTTGATTCGCGCTAGAGTACACAGATGTGTACCTTGTTTTAAACTCCGCCCGCGTTTTATCGCGCCTGAAATGGCCGATCATCGCTCTTGTCGTGTTGTTCAATCCGCAAAACCTTTCGTACACACCGGCACAGACTTTGCAGGGCCTTTCAAAGTCACTATTGCTCGTGGTCGTGGCATTCGCTCCACGAAAGCTTATGTTTGTTTGTTCATTTGTATGACAACTCGCGCGGTTCATACAGAGTTGACCGGTGATTTAAGTACGCAAAATTTTATGTCCGCTTTTAAACGTTTTTTGTCGCGTCGTGGTCCGGTTAAGCGCATGTATTCGGACAACGGTACAAACTATGTAGGGGCCCGACGTAATATTTCGGAATTGCACGCATTCTTACGGTCTAAGTACTACCAAAGTGAATTCGCTCACATCTTAGCCGAAAATCGCATTGAATGGTGCTTTAACACGCCTGCAGCTAGTCATTTTGGTGGTAATTGGGAAGCGAATATTAAAAGCCTTAAGTCGCATCTGTTTCGCGTCATAGGCGAACAGATTCTCTCGTTCGAGGAGTTGAGTACCGTACTCGCTCAAGTAGAGGCGGTGATGAACACGCGTCCGCTGTGTCGGATTCTATCTAGCGATCCGTCAGAGCCATTAGCGTTAACGCCAGCTCACTTCTTAAATACGACTCCTCTAAAATATTTGCCCGCAATAGATGTTGATGACGATAGAATGCACCTTCTAACTCGTCACGCTCTTTTAGATAAATTAGTCCAATCGTTTTGGAATCGTTGGAGAACCGATTATTTGCACATGCTGCAGTCGCGTCAAAAATGGAATACTCCATCCAACCCAATTACTGTAGGTACGGTGGTAGTCCTTATGACTGAGAATGCGCCTCCTTTACATTGGCCTCTAGGGGTAGTAGAGGAAGTTTTTCCCGATTCCCGCGGGATAACTCGTGTTGTACGGGTTAAAACCGCAACCGGATCGTATCTGCGCCCGGTTGTTCGCCTCTGCCCTCTGCCTAACCAGCAGTAGGCACGAGTTCAAACCTAGTTTTATATTTTAGTTGTTATTTCCCAAACCTAGATTTAGATTAGACTTTAGATTTGTTCCGCATTTTTCGTTTTGAAGGTAACCCTTCAAGCCGGGGGGAATGGTTGCGCCGATAGTAAAATTTGTATTTTTCCGCTCAATAGTGGTAGTATGTTAAATGATTCGAGTCATCTCTCAATTGATTGACACTGAACACACGCTTCCTATACCCATCTCCCTCCCGCACTACCTTTAAAGTGAGATAGCAATAGTTTTCGCCCGCCCAATTGTTGAAATGGCCGCATCTTCACTTCCGCATCGAACTAGCATCATCAATGGCGGCGGCGCGCGCGACTCTCAGAAATTAATAATATTTGTTGGATTTTAACCGCTTTCATAGACTTTTACCGATCGGATTGTGCCTCTCGTGTCCCTCAAGTGATTTAGTGAGGTGGGCAGCAGCTCCTGAGCCAGGAAGAGAAGACCGGTGCACCGGCTCCGACAGCACGTGGCGTCATAAAGGTTAGTGCATCCTCTCCTACTTTCTTGGGTTGCATTCACTGCCTAAACCACCTCCGCGGCAACCCGATCACCTATCTTGTTTGTTGTGTAAAGTGTCATCTGAAATATTTAGCTTCATCCCCCGCAAAAATACAGTCCACTAGCTCACGTGGCGTGAGAATCGCGCCACCACATAATATTACCTACTCTAATAATATGTGGATAACACTGTAGGCTACATAATTACAACTAAGTTATATTAAGACCTTAGATTGACGACATTATGTAACTGTTTGTTTTCCCGAATAAACAAATATGAAATAAAAACTAAAAAAATAGAATTAAAATTGTGAGGCGCTTCATTTACACTAAAAACAAATAATAATAGCATTCAAATTATTACCTATATACACTGCATTACATATAAATTCTAATAGTCTAACATAACATTACCTACATAACATAAACTCACGCCTATATCCCCGAAGGGGCAGGCAGAGGTGCTAGCACCCACATTTTGCCAGTTTATGTTTAGGTCCACATTTTAATAGGTGGCGAGCCCATCGCCATTAACCGAGCACTTATAAACCTGAGATAAATACACACATAACTTCGAAAAGCATCGATAAAGTCATTGGTGTGTGCCATGGTAAAACCTGGGATCGAACCAGAGACCTCGTCTCAGCAGTCCATTACCCATACCACTAGGCTACCGCGGCTATTATCAATCAATTGATCAATATATCCCCTTGCTGGTTCGTTACTTATATTACTTTTTACTATGTCCCAAGAGGCCTTATCTTTATTATTTGAGTGAGCAATATGCCTTAGATAACATTAGGAATTGCAATTCTGTATACATTTTTTAAGTTTATTTGGGTATGTTTTAAATTTGGTTTTATTTTTAACCTATGTTTTGTTTTTACTAGGTTATATTAAGACCTTAGATTAAGGTCATTATGTCAATCAATCAATCAATCAATCAAGCCTATCGCAGTCCACTGCTGGAGAAAGGCCTCTCCCAATGTTGGGAGGCTTTTTTTTTTACTTGCGCAAAATTCCCACGGATACCTCCCCACCAGAGCCAGTGGAGGGGGTTATGTCGGACTCGAACCGACTAAAACGCACGCCGCCTGTGGGTCCTTTTGGTTGCCGAAGGTGAGGTTGACAGGCATATCCCTCGCACCCCGGCCGACCCAGGGCCATCTCTCACGATCTGGCCCTCTTCTTGGGTGTGGGGACTACAGAGTCCCCAACTCGACCCCGGAAACGGAGAGGCGCGCCAGGCGCGCCTCCGCCGCGGCCTGCTTCTGCCTCTGTATCTGGGGGTGACAGGCGGCTCCACCTGTCACCCCCAGGCCGGCGCTCATGGGGGGCGAAGGTCGTTCATCGACCTCCGACGCCCGAGTTGCCTTCGTACGCGGGCAGCTTGGCTTGCGATCCTTCGTCGCTCCCGCTGCCGCTCCCGCCCCGCCTCCTCCTTCACGAGCATTACATGCTCGCAGAAGGAGGCGCCGGCCGCCCACGAATCCGCGCAGCGGACCATCGCCGCGAGCAAGGTGGAGAGCGTGCGAACTCTCACTCCCAGGGCCGCCATAAGCTCCCGCCTCGGCGTCTCCCACGCCGGACACTCGGTGAGCGTGTGCGGACCTGAGTCCTCGCTCGCGTCGCAGTGATGGCACTCGGACGTTGGCTCTTTCTCCATCCGACGCAGATACTTTCCGAAGCACCCGTGCTCGGTGATCATCTGCGTCAGACGGTACGAGAGGCTGCCGTGTGGCCTCTCTAGCCACTCCCCCATGATGGGTCTTACCGCCGCTACAACGACGCGCCCTAATGTTGGGAGGCTTTGGCCTACTGATTCCACGCTGGCCAGACCGGTTGGTACAGGGTTTTATTTGGAGTTTTCCTTCTCTCTCACTCTCGCAGTGATATCGTCTGCGTATTTTTCCGTTAGTCGCCTCTTACGACACCCTTCGGATGAGATAGGGTGGTGATACTTGTATTCTTTCTCCGTCACCACACTGAATAAAATTAAGAATTAAAATAAAAATTGTGAGGCGCTACATTTACACTAAAAATAAATAATTATAGCATTCAATGTAATACCTATATACACTCCATTACATGAAAATTCCAATAGTCGTAACTTATTTTTTTTTTTTATACCACTAAGTTGGCAGACAAGCACACGACCCACCTGATGGGAAGCGGTTACCGTAGCCTATGGACGTATGCAACACCAGGGGTGTCACACTCGTGCTGCCGACCATGAAGAAACCTTAATCCATAAAGAAAAATTAATCCATGTTCGCGAGCCCTATCAAAAATTGAAGCTAAAATGAACCGCCTAATTTCGCTTTCGAACATCAAAGCCCAGCTGTAGTAATACCGCCATAAATTTTTCATAAAGTCAAAAGGCACAGTCGGTATTGCGTCCCAGGGGCTCTGAAGGACCGATATTCACCAAAAATAATCAATTGGGTATTTTTATTTCCATATCTCTTTTACACAGCGTCAGTGGACGAAATCCATGCCAAGCCGGTATTACGGGTAAGCTATATGTAGATTCGTTAAGGATATGTGGTGTTCGAGATCCTCGGGTCGATTGCTTGATTTGGTATGTTATTGGAGGTTTTTTTGTTAGACAATTCTCAATAGCCCCTTAGTTAATAGAAACAAACTACAAAGCTAGTTATGCTTACGTCTTATGGTTTAAGTATACCATACAGATAAGAGGTTACAACAATAATGCTCATATAGGTTCACTTCTAATATTCTTTAACGAAAAAAAAACTTCGCACACATTGTACGACTATTCTTTTGGGGTTGGTAGACACTAAGTTTATCGTCATTATCATTAGCGAGCATCAGAGGCTCTGATGCAACCAGGATGCAAATTAGATTGGGGTAAGCCCAATGGCATTTATGTGTGCAACTGCTGTCAGACCTCTCAAGCTAAGGAGGAAAACCTGTGCCAGAGTCTTGTCCGTCAAACAGCAGGTGAAAATATAAAAAAGTTAAGTTTAAAACTAAAACCCGACTACCTACTACCTAAAACCACACCCTAAAAAGTATTAAACAAGAAAAAATCTAGGATTTTCCATAGAATGTATTATTTTGTTATACTCGTATAAATGCAGTCTATGTGACACGTTATATAGCTTATAGACTAGCGGACAACTGAGACGCTTCTAATGATACTTTATTTGTCCAGTTCTAATAAGTGGTTGAGGAGCTATGAGGAAACAGATGAACCTACATACATACATATTTACATACATAGCCTGTCAAAATCATAACCTCCTCCTTGTGCTTCGCCGTATCCGGGTAATAAGCCGTTGTAACGTTGTTCAGTTAATAAGTAAATAAGTTGATGATACGTTTGGTTTTTAATAAACAGCTCCTCCGACAAAGGCCTCCTCTAAAGACTTTCTTCTATCTCAATCTTTGGATAGCCTCATTCACTCTGGACCGGCAACTTTTTTAATGTCATCTTCCCAGCGTTTTTTCTGTCGGCCTTTGCGTCTTTTACCGTCCCTTGGATGCCACTCTGATATTATGTATTTTTAAGCGGTAGGTGGTGTACTAACATGCAAATAAGGTTGGCTTGGCCCCGAGACATTGGGTCTCATACACCCTTTCGAGTTTTACACCACATTCTTTCATAAATAATGTTACTCCCGGTTCCCTACAAAGCTTCAATGTGTTATTTGAGTCTACAAAGGACGTAGATTAAAAAGGCTTTCTACATATTAATAACAATAAATTACATGAAAAAGGGTCAATAACAAAATTCTTTGTTTATAAATATCCCATTATTTATTCAACAGACTCAGTTGCCCGAATATGACTTGACTCCTATATCAAAGCCGCCACACTTCACTGAATATGGAGTTTGGTGCCATTTGTATCGTTAAATATTTTATTTATTGTCGCGTAACAAAAGTAACATCGACAAAAAATAATTAGATACGTTAATGTTAGCCTCGATTATAAGAGTTTCTAGCTGTTGACTGCGTGAACTAAGATTCGGATTTTAATTCTTTTGCACGAAATCCTAATACTTTTCTGAGAATAAAAGTAGCTTAAGTTATAATTATACAACGGTTCGGGACTTATAAGCTTAAGTTATTTACGTCTTGTAAAATCAGCTTTCTTCAATAAAATTCCCATCAAAATTGCCTCAGCCGCTTCGGAGATTACCCGCTAAATTATGTCCGGAGATTACAGACAGACAGAAAAGCATGCCTACGGACAGAATAAAACTTTTTTAAATTAACTTTTTTATTATGGGTAACCTGTATAAATTCGTATGTATTATTTCAATCAATTAATTAGCCCACCGCAGTACACTGCTGTACATAGGTCTCTCCCAATGTGCACCATTTTTTCCGATCCTCTGTCTTCCGCATCCAGTCTGTCCCAGCCACCTTTTTCCGTCCGTCTGGTTAGGGGGCGTCTTCCTTGCTTTTTCCTTCGTATCGTGTGTATTATTCTTCGTAATGTATGAATTATTTAAAAAGCTGTTATTTAACTTTACAAATAGACATTCTAATTTATTTCATGTTTTATATTACGCAAATTCTCCACATAAACTCGGTTCACATAAACTCAGCCAAGCCTAGCCAACCAACATGTGTAAAATGTTGTTATTGCTGATCGGCATTTTGTGTAACAGGACATGCATCGTTTCCGCCTGGTACCTATAGTAAAAGCAAACTACACGAGTGCAAACATTCTCTGCACGCTATAGCATCGGGTAAACCAACCTCTCTGAATACAGAATTACCTCTTGTTGTAAGGTTGTTGAATGTTTTTGTAGCTTCACGTGTAAAAAAATAGAATATTTACTAGAAATCACTCAATTTTGGTAGTTTTTGAATGGACGTATCACATACATCACACACGACGTATCACATATATACATACAGATACATCAATTTTATTGCTACTAAATATTCGTATGTCTGAAATGCAAACTTTACAACACCTCTGGACAAGTGGCAATATATTTGTGAAATAGAATAGAATAGATTGATCTATATCTGGGTTTGACATATACGAGTATGTTGATGACTGCCATAAATGTCAAAAGAAAGCTAAAGGAGGTAGGACACGACGGTATTTCCATCCCAATTGAGCAGTCCGACTGGGGAAGTACCTCCACCCTACAGAATACCGGCTAAAATAACTGTCATAGAACATCACTGTTCTTACAGGGTCGGCAGCACGGGTGTGACTCCCCTGGTGTTACAGACGTTCATAGTTCACGGTAACCACTTTTCATCAGGTGGGCTGTGTGCTTGTCTGCCACTTAAGTTGTATAAAAAAAAATACGTGGCCAACGAATTGCCATTTGTCTAGAGGGACCAGACACCGCTCTAAAGGCTTTGGCGCGTAGGTTCATCCAAACATTGGACATACTTACGCGTACCCATTTTTTTTTTAAATTAATACTTTTCATAATAACATAACATAACATAAACTCACACCTATATCCCCGAAGGGGTAGGCAGAGGTGTTAGCACCCACATTTCACCAGTTTATGTTTAGGTCCCAATGTAATAGGTGGCGAGCCTATTGACATTAACCGGGCACTTATAAACCTGCGATAAATACACACATAACTTCGAAAAACATCGAAAAGTCATTGGTGTGTGCCATGGTAAAACCTGGGATCGAACCCGAGACCTCGTCTCAGCAGTCCATTACCTATACCACTAGGCTACCGTGGTTTTTTTTTTCATACTTTATTGTACACATAAATGATATTTATACAAAAAAAGAGATGTAATGTACAAAGGCAAGCTTAACTCAAAGTTGAGTTCTCTTCCAGCAAACCCCTGTCTTTTGTAACGATACCCTTTGCTCTTTTTTTACCACTGATATATTAACATTATTTTATCTTTACAGAGACCTGAGATGCCTAAGAAATACGATACACACAAATCTAATGACTACCTACATACTATCGGCATGCAGTTGGATCTTAAACTTAGCTTTACAAGTAAGTGCCAGTTCATTTTTTTTTTTAATTTCATTTATACCACTTAGGTGGCAGACAAGCACACGGCCCACCTGATGGAAAGTAGTTACAGTGGCCTATGGACGTTTGTAACACCAGAGGAGTCACAGTCGCGCTGCCAACCCTGTAAGTACAGAGTTTCTGTGCCGTCACTGTAGAAAGACAAAGCAGGACAAGCCTTTAGTCTTCCCACTGACAGCACAAATTCTCCAGTGAGCTCTAGTTACCCTACTCACCGCTGGGAACACAACACGAAGTTATAATAGCCGCGGTATTCTGTAGGGCGGAGGTACTTCCCTAGTCGGACTGCTCAATTGGGCGGAAATACCGCCGTGTCCTATCTCCTTATAATTCATTAATTCTTGTATATCATCATTTATTAAATGATCGAGCTATTGTGGTGATGGGATTGGTCAGCCTAGACCCTACGTTACCGGGTCTAGCTGCTTCCAGCTTTCTTGTAACCTCAGTCATGCGACTGCGGGGCCCAATCTCAGTCTATGTCGCATTTGCTTTCCTGCTCGATGTGCCCCTTCACTTGCACTATCGACGATCTATGTAGAGCAAAGGAGAGCGCTATTGCTGTGACCAAGTTCTGGGTCAATAAATACCAGACCATTATATGTCAGACCTAGCCATTGACCAGAAGAAGAAGGTCATTTATTAGACGTACAAGTAGTAACATTGGTAATGAAATCATTTTTACACTTATTTTTACGTTGGGATTACATAGAGGTAATAAATATATTACTACTTTTAGTAACGGCAGTGCGAGTGTAACACCCCTTTTTTTTTACGTCCGCAAAATCCCCACGGATACCTCCCCACCGGAGCCGGTGGAGGAGGTTATGTCGGACTCGAACCGACTAAAACGCACGCCGCCTGTGGGTCGTTTTGGTTGCCGAAGGTGAGCTTGACAGGTATATCCCTCGCACCCCGGCCGACCCAAGGCCATCTCTCACGATCTGGCCCTCTACTCGGATGTGGGGACTACAGAGTCCCCAACTCGTCCCCGGAAACAGGGAGGCGCGCCAGGCGCGCCACCGCCGCGGCCTGCTTCTGCCAAGGTGACAGGTGGCTCCACCTGTCACCCCCAGGCCTGCGCTCATGGGAGAAACAGTGTAACACCCCTGGTGTTGCATATGTCCATAGGTCACGGTGACCACTTCCCAACAGGTGGACCGTGTGCTTATCTGCCACCTAAGTGGTATAAAAAAAAATTAATAAACTTAAACGTTATGTGGTGGAACTGCGTGGAAAAAAAATAAATATGTTGGTAGCCCATTACTCATCCTTCCCTTTTTAACACCCATCTTAATGAATTGCTGTAATAAAACTGTATCCCTCAAAGTAAATAAATACTCGGCAAGCAGTCCTAAGACATTATTCAGAGTAACATCGAGTTGCAAACGCAATCTTAACGCGAGAAGGCGGTGGATTACAATTGGTTAACGTAGCAAAGAGAAATGGCGTAAAACTAGACCAACTTAAATGTGTCGGTTTTTACGAACGAGCGGAGATACGAAACCGTTTGTAACTCTGAATAAGGGGCCTGAATATGCCTCGTATAGAAACAAAACACGTATCGCTGTTACGGTATGCCTTGGTACCAGTGGCATTATACATTTCAATAGCTTGGAAGTATCTGTCATATAGTAAGCAAAACTTCATACTACATTGACTACTGCTATCGTTATACCTTATTCTGGAAGTGGCCACTGAGTCCGGAAAGTACCTATTCCGAAATCAACTCTAATAACCACTCAAAAGACTCACTCCAGTTAGTTAATATTTTTTCTATAGTGCCAAGTTCAACTGCGATATATAATAAAGCAGACACACTTAACAAAATCTAAGGTACATGCAATTTAGTCTGCTCCTTGTTAAAAAAATTTGCTCCAATGAACTGAAACTAATAAATTACCGCTGCGTGTAGTTTTTTCGAACCACTTGACTTACTGCTTATCGTGTGATGTCCCGGTCAGTAACATCAATTCTAAACATAATTTTGTACCTACTTATATGTTATATATTATCTAGTTCTTTATAAAGCCAGCCTAGATAAACTTATAATTTTTTAAATTGGAAAAACGAGAATTGTACATATATCACTTTCCTCTCTCATCAATTAAATCTTAAAGTACTATTAATCCTATCTCTCTTCAAATTTGCCGTAATTTTCACGTTACTACTATTGTCAAATTCTATCGTTCTTATCACCGTTCTAAATCCACTGAAGTATCCCTAAACAAAGTTAATAACTATACTGTACAGTATTGTTTTAGGAATCTAGATCAGGATGTACGACTGTTATTGAAAATTGTGATATTAGTTCTTTACCTATGAAATTGCCGAAATTTTCTTACAGATTCATGAGTTCGTTATTCCTGTAACTTAATAGCTATTTCCTTTATTTACATTTTGTTTGATAGTTGATTTCGAGATTTTACAACTGTGTATTAAATTTTGTTTTTATTGGCCGCTTGATAAATTAAATTCGATCTTCAAAATAGGACTTCCTAAATGCTATCCATTTTGATGATAAATTTTGTATTACTTTTTTACAGCTGTCACTTTTTTAAATGTAATAAAAGTGTTTGTTAGCTTAATGTTGTCTCATTCATACACAAAAATATCATAAAATTTGGATTAGTCATTCCTAAAAAAAATGCTAAAATGTTAGTACTAAAATTGGGTTTCCTCTAAAATGGCAATTTCATACGTAAACTAAATCTAGTTCAGTATTTTTATTAAAAAGAACAATACAGTGTGAATCTGATTTGGGTGTCACTCGTGCGTTATTTATGGCAATTCGAGCCGTAAAATGTGTTCAAACGTTGCAATTAAATTTTACGAGTAGGTACGGGACAAATTTGATACGTGTTTTTATTGCGAGCGTATACTTTATAAATTAAGTTGGTATACGATTGAAGACTTCAAATGTATTGGGAACATTTTTATTTCTTATATTTTGTACTTGCATAAAATTGTTGTGATAATCTTTATTGATATTATTTCAACTGGTAGGTACTATCAAACAATTCTATAAACAACTGTCAATGACCTTTTTCCTCTTAAGGTGACTCATTAATTACATGTGGCCATTGAATTCAGGAAAGCTGTACATTACTTTTTTACTCGATTGCGGAAAAGCCTCTTTTCCAATTGATTTTAGCAGTCTATGTTGAGTGGTGACCAAGAAAGATCAGAGAATACAAGTATCACCATCCTATCTCATCCGAAGGGTGTCGAAAGAGGCGATTAGTAGAAAAATACGCAGAACTCATCACTCATCACTCGAAGAAAAGGAAAACTTGAAATAAAACCCTATACCAACACGTCTAGGTATCGTGGAAACAGTAGGCCAAAGCCTTCCAACATTGGGAGAGGATTAGCCCAGCAGTAGACTGCAATGGGCTAGTTGATTGATAGTATATTTAACGTAAGGTTCCGAAGACTTTGATGAAGTCCAAAAATATAGTAATTGCACATATTTATAACTCACTTGTACTTTTCCACATTACTTTATTAAAACCGGTCAGGTGTAAAAAATAATAAAGTAATGAGGAAAAGTACAAGTGAGTTATCAATATGTGGAACAACAAACTCCACCAAGTGCCATCAATCTACAGTATAAATAGTAATTGCCTTCAGGGTGGATCACTTCAAAGGGCCTGCTATGAGCTTGTCTGTAATCTATATCATAGAATCATGCCAAACTAAATCACCTTTAAGTTATTTTCTACCCAGAATGTCTATTATAATAATAATAATAATAAATTCACTTATTGCATGAGACATGGTAAGGTATAAAGGTATTTCATTACAATAGTGTACTGCATATCTCACAGAATTCCTGCATGCAACATTGTTAGGTGGTATTTGAACAAATTCCAAAATATTAGACACACACTTACACTACACATAAAAATTCACAAGTGGCGTAGCGGTAGTGAACGCGACTGCTACGTAGGAGGCGCGGGTTCGATTCCCGCTCAGTACAAATATTTGTATGCACGAATATGTATTTTTATATAATATGTCTGTATTTACATTAAAAAAAGTATCTATGTATGTTTATCCGCATTCTAGATTCCATAACACAAGCTAGTTAAGCTATGCTTACCATGGTTCTAAATAGCGTTGTAGAATATTTATTATTATTATTAAATAACACAGTTAGTATCAGGTACATAGGTAGGTATGCGGCGCCCGCACCAACCATTAATAATACGCTAAAAACATAGATAAATACAGCAAAAGTTTAACTTCCCTCTCAAAATAAATACAAATAAAATTTGTATAAAATTATATGTATTATCAATTAGGTACATTTATTTATTTAACAACCACACACTGACACTACCTTTACAGGGGAAACTTAATGCGATAGTGCCGTAACCTAATATTTACAAACTAATTAATACAATCTCTTTACAGTAACCTCACTACTTTTCTTTTACATGTCATTACAATTGCAAATTTTCGAATATACAGCTATAGAGATTTAAGATATCATATTAATTAGATCATGATATAGCTATTAGTAGCTATATTGTGGTTTCAATTACGTTATCAACAGCCCTCTGTCGACATGTGAGGCTCATCTAGTTAATTAATGTTAGTGTCGTGACCCTCGTCCTCCCACGAATAATGGCGTATTACACCCGGCTCTTTTGTTTTTCTTACCAATCGTTAAGGAGATTTTTTGGATTAGAGATATCACATTTCGTCAGTCGTTCAGTCTCTATAAGTGTACGAGCTTATTGCCTTCAACCGAAAAATAATAATAATAGTAATAATCATTTAATATCAGACATCGGTCCATATGTGTTAGTAACAATGATCTTATAACTACGTTAACTACATTAAACACAAATTACAAATTTACAAAATACAAATTTACAGAACCGGTTACAAACCGCACGCGCTGCTAACGTATTCGGTGAGAGAACAACGCAATACATTGTACCGCGCTTAATTAATAAACTACCCTCAAATATTGTAAAGGAAAAATTAAATGAAAAATATATTAAACATGTATTGAAGCGATTCTTTTTTGGATTTTTGTAAACATATACCATTTCAATAAGGATGTTTGCTTGGCCGTGAGTAGGTACGTGTCGCCATTCTGCGCCGGTACACCTACGTTATAATATTAAGCTACCTACATTTATTTCTAATACATATTTACTTTGTGATTTCTAGTGATTATTTTTTGTAACCTGTATTACTTATTGAAAAATAACCCGTTGCATTTACTATAAACCTCAGTGGTTTCTAAATGCACTGTAAATAATTATGTATATATGATGTTTTTAAGGTGATAAATAAATAAAAAAAAAAAAACGAGGGCACGCGCTAGCATGTAAGCGCGTCCACCTTTAAATGTACTTATTTAAAGTATTACTCAAAAATGTAATGATTTACATACGTGAGGACAAGATGGAACTTTTGAATAACATACTTCCTCGTGTACTACAAAGGTACAACAAGTTCATAGTTGACCGCATACAGCAGCAGTAGATGATAGGTCGTCCGACCGCATGTATGGTTTATAGACATAGAAGAGTACAAGTACCATTAGTATCAGGTCCATGAATGACCTCCACCCCCCATGAGCGCCGGCCTGGGGGTGACGCAGGCAGGTTCCGGGGACGAGTTGTGGACTCTGTGGTCTCCACACCCGAGGAGAGGGCCAGATCGAGAGAAATGGCCTTGGGTCGGCCGGGGTGCGAGGGATATGACTGTTAACCTCACCTTCGGCAACCAAAAACGTCGTGTGTTTTGGTCAGTTCGAGTCCGACATAACCTCTCCTACCGGCTCCGGTAGGGAGGGTATCCGTGGGGATTTTGCGCACGTAAAAAAATAGTACCATTAGGACTGATATCCCGCGATCCACTCGTTGGTGTATAGCTACATATTTTAATTTCTAATTTCACTAACTTCGATACGAGTAAACGGCACCATGCACCAGGAGGTAGGACACGGCGGTATTTCCGCCCAATTGAGCAGTCCGAAAGAAAGAAAGAAAGAAAGAAACGTTTATTTCCAAGAATATGGTCATTACAGGTGTTAAATTTTTCTTGATCTGCATATTCTGCCAAGTGTGGCGTGCAAATATTTCACTGATAATTAAACATTGTACAATACGGTAATTTAAAATAATAAGATTTAACATAAAAATATCATATTCAATAAGTCACACACTATGCAGTAGCCATTATAACAATGAGTCAATTTAAGGTCTAATAATATTATAACATTCAATAAGTCATACATAACGTAGTAGCCAATATAACCCTGAGTCAGTTTAATGTCTGGAATTAATTTCGGGAGTAAAATACAATATATTAAGTATGTCAAGGGTTGCAATGTCAATTTATTACTTACATTTTATAAAGTTGATTAATTAATTGGTCTTGAAGGTATTCCTTAATGTTATAATAAACTTTTTCTTGTAGAATCTTGCACAATTCTCTACGGAATCGTTTACACGGTAACTTTTTTAGGTTATCTGGCAGGTGGTTATATATTTGTATGGCCATACAATATGAATTACGTTTATATAATTCTAGGCTAATTTGTGGTATTTCCAGGCGATCTTTATGTCTGGTTCGGCTGCCTTCCTTATCTCCTAATTTTTTAAAAAGTAAGGAGTTATTCTTTACAAAGACACATATTTCTAAAATATACATACTGGCAAAGGGAGAATTTGGTATTTTTTAAATAAAGGTTTACAGCTGTCGAGGTGATCGCATTTGAACATTGCTCTAATGCATTTCTTTTGGGCAACAAATAATTTATCAATGTCCACTGAATTACCCCAAACTACGACGCCGTATCGTAATAGGGAGGACACATAGGCATGATAAGTCATGATTGCAGCTTTTTCATCTATTGTTTCTTTAACTCTTTTTAGAACAAAAATGAATCGATCAATCTTATTGATGGTTTTTTGTATATGTGGTTTCCAGGTACAATATTTGTCTACCGAGATACCTAAAAATACACACTCTTCAACATTATTTAAGAGCTGATTATTGTATGCTATTTCTAGCTTTGGTGTGTTAGCTTTGCATGTTTGAAATTGTACAATATTTGTCTTATTAATGTTGATTCTAAGATTGTTTTCTTCTAGCCAGTTTATTGACTTACTAATTGCTATTTTGACTTCAGCCTCTAAAGTTTTAAAGTCATTACTTTTAACTATAAGAGTTGTATCATCCGCAAAAAGGATACATTTTTGATCGATTGCGTCAGGGAGATCATTAATGTACAGAAGGAACAAAAAAGGTGAGAGAAGACCGCCCTGCGGTACCCCGTAATTGTTTTGTGTATAGGCGGATCTATAGCACTTTTGCTCATTCTGGTCAAATTTTGTAATTTCCACGCATTGAGCTCTATTTTCTAGGTAGCTTTTAATCCAGTTATACGCGTTGCCCCGCAGTCCGTAGTTATATAGTTTTGACATTAGCGTATCATGATGAACAAAATCAAAAGCCTTCGTCATATCGAGGAATATACAGGCTACCATGGCTTTGTCGTTTATGGCTTCTGTGATTTGTTTGAATAGGGAGAAGCATGCTAATGAAGTGGAGCTTTGTTTTTTAAACCCATATTGTTCAGTCTTTAATATGTTACAGTTGGATATGAATTTCTCTATTTTATTGTACATAACTTTTTCAAATATCTTGGCCAATATCGGAATTAAGGTTATCGGTCTGTAGTTATTCATATTCGTCTTATCCCCTTTTTTATGTATAGGTTTAACTATAGATTTTTTCAGGCGGGATGGGAATATTCCCTCTACTAAAGACAGGTTTATTATGTATGTGAGTGGGCCAAGAATACTCAAGGCACACTTTTTTATAACTTTGGTACAGATATCGTCATATCCGGTGGAATACGTATTGTTTAAAGATTTAATTATATTATTAATGTCAATTTCATCTACTGGCGTCAAGAATATGCTATTGGAATTATTTGGGATAGAACAATGTCGATTATTTGTATTATTCAAATTTACATTGGTTTCTAATATGAAAAACTGATTGAAAAGTTCACAAATCTGTGAAGGGTCTTTATATAATGTATTATTAAATTTTATAGATTCAACCTCCGATTTGTTTGTAGTATTGTTTGTAGTATCCTTAATTAGTTTCCACGCGGCTTTACATACATTTCTCGAGGTAGCAATAAAACGTTGGCTGTTAATATGTTGTGAGGAGAGTATGCACTTTTTCAGCGTTTTTGTGTATCGTTCGTATATTGCCTTATTATATTTTTTATTAGATTTATTAAGGTGATACTTAAGGTATAGAATTCTTTTTTTGGTACAACATTTTTTTATACCTTTTGTCAGCCACTTGTTTTTCATTGGTTTGGTGGCACACTTTACCTTTATGAAAGGGAAACACAGATTATAGAAAAGAGTAATGGTATCATGAAAGCTATTAAAAGAATCTTCTGTGGTTTTACATTCGAAGACTTCAGAAAAGGAGAGGGCTGACAAATAACTGTTATATTTATTTAAATTCTCTTCACTCAGATCTCGGACATGTTTAAACCAAAATTTGGGCGTCTTGTTATATTTGTTACACGTTTCTAGTTTAACTGTAATTGATTGTGCGGTTTCGTGATCTGAGAGAGCAAGATAGTGAAGATTTATGTTAGGGTTTTCTATATTACTGACTATTAGGTCCAAACATCCGCTTTTCCGTGTCGGCACATTGATATGGTTAGTTAAATTATTATTTTGAAGTATTGAAGTTAGTTCCCTAGACTGTTTAGTAGTTTTTAGCATATTAATATTCCAATCACCACATAATATTACATTTTTATTCCCTCTTTTGCATATGGCGTTGGTAAGTCGTTCGAGTTCGTCTAGAAATATTTTTGAGTCGGATGAAGGTGTCCTATAGATGCATACTATAATGAGATTGAATTTGGTTAACTCAGTAGCACAGCACTCAAAGTGGAATGGAGTCGTATAGATCGGATGGTTGACCTCTTTAAATTCTAAGTTATTCCTTAGTAAGATGCACGTACCACCCCTGCGCTGGTTTGTTCTAGAGAAAGACGCCACCAGTCTATAGTTATCCACCTTAAGGTTGCGCTCAGCACCTCGTTTCAAAAAAGACTCACTTATACATACAATATCAATATCCTTTTCCAAATCTATTAACGCAGTTTGCAATAATTCTTGTTTGCTTAACAACCCGGCTATGTTTTGATGAACTAAAGTAATCGTTTTATAATTATTTTTATCGACGAAAAAACTGTTTCTTCGGGGAAGCAGAAGACTTAGTGTCGTTAGGGTTGAAATAGGACGTTATCTTTTTTTGTATTGCCTTTTTCAATGTGGTTGGCTGTTTATTTGGTATAGTATAGGTGTGATTAGTAGATGTGGACAGATTGTTTATAATTTTCATGAGCATTTCATTTTCGTAGCGGGAACTATCGATCATGGTATTTAACTTAAGACATAAGCTTATAAGATACTGTGTATGGGATTTCGAACTATATGTACTATTGTTAGAAGAAAAATCATGTGTGTTGGGTATTTTTAGGTATTTACAATTCTTAAAATTACTCATTATCATTTCTATGTTACTGTTGATCATATTTTCATTGAGATAAGCATTTCGCAATACACTTGGAATAAATACTGAGTGTTGACGCAGTTTATATAATACACCGCATAATTCCGATATCAATGAATAAGGGTATTTATCATTTGAACCTAATACTAATATGATGGTATCGTTTGGTTGAAGACCTTGAATGAAATCATCGTTGCAGCTGCTCAGGAGTTGCTTGGTTGTCGCATTCGGTTTGATGAATGATCTAATGTCATACTCGTCGTTCCACCTATTAAATCTCGTTTTGACTAGGGCTTTCCCGAGGCCCCTGGCTTGTTGGTCTCCAAACACGTATATTTTTTTACTTGTTGTAGCTGACCGAGTTACGCTATTTATTTCCGTAGAAGTAACTTTTAACGTTTTTGAGGGACTAGTATCGCCATCTAGCCGACAGCCGACTGGGGAAGTACCTCCGCCCTACAGAATACCGCGGTTATAATAACTTCGTGTTGTGTTCCCGGCGGTGAGTAGAGTAGCCAGAGCTCACTGGAGAGTTTTTGTGCTGTCAGTGGGATGACCAAAGGCTTGTCCTGCTTTGTCCTCTACATTGACGGCACAAAATCTCTGTTCTTACAGTGTCGGCAGCACGGATGTGACTCCACTGGTGTTACACACGTTCATAGGTCATGGTAACCGCTTTCCATCAGGTGGGCCGTGTGCTTGTCAGCCACCTCAGTTGTATAAAAAAAAAACCATTGTGAAGCTATAATGAATTATAAAAAAATAAGTTTAAAAAAAAAATCAAGGATAGCCGTGGTCGTATGCCACTTAAGGAAAAGTGGCATACGACCACTTGATATTTTCTTGCTTAATACTTTTTCAGTAGTCGGGTTTTAGTTTAAAACTTATTTTTTTATTTATATTATTTTGGGGCAAGCAATAGGTATGATTTATAGAATTTTAAATGTGTTAATTAAGCCCTTTCAGTTGATACAAAACAAACATATTTATCTCTTTTTTTTTAAGTAGTACTTTATGATCACTCGATGACACCATGGATTCAGTGACGCGTTATATAGCCTATAACCAGCGGACGACTAAGATGCTTCTAACGATACCTCATTTGTCCAGTTCTAATAAGTGGTTGAGAAGCTATGAGGGAACAGATGAACCCACAAACATACATACATAGGCCGTCAAAATCATAACCTTCCTTTTGCTTCGCCCTTGTCGGGTAAGAAATAGACAATATTATCACATTCAAATCTATTTAACGGTACGACTGTCTGCTACTACGCTCTGCAATTGATGTGTGCTGTCGGTCACAAATGTACCTTAAAAGTGCATTTTGCGGTTTTAAGATACTGAAGCAACATTTTCAGAGATACGAGTGCCAATTCCGTGCCCCCGCCCTCGTGTCACGTTCCTTTTGTTTAATTTTAGAAGTTTAATACGATACTCGTATGATTATTATGTGTACCTACTCGAAACGTATTCACTTTGTATGCCTTCAACATACGTTGCTGTTGCTGTCTTGTACACAGAAGTTGTCGAACAAACAACCCCGGCATAACTGATTACAGTTGAAAAGTTTACTTATTAAGCATTCACAGCATTCAAGTTTAGTTTTGCATAAACGGAGAACGGAGAAAAGCTGAAAATTACATTAGGTGGGTGCGCCGCCATTTTCTTATTCAATTTGAAATATATTCGAAAGTCTTTAGTAAACTTGCTTTTCAATACAGCCGTTTCGTATTAATTTACTAAACAACATTTTATTTAAGCCCCAGGCTTAATACAGCTGTGCAACAATAGCTACACGGCTTTTAGAAAAGAGCCTATTAAGTTTATTAATAAACTTCAATCCGAAAAATCAATATTCAGGACGGGAGTCGAACCCGTGTCCAATTCTAGGAGAAACAAAACTCATCTGTTGAGTAATGGATGAGGCTCTGGCGCAGGCTTTCGTTTCGAGATTTGGAGGTCGAACGGACGGAGTAGAAGAGCGGACCCTGCGCTCCAAGGTGCAAAACTCTGGAAGCAACCAGGATTTACAGTGTGATTATCACGATCTCGTACCTTCAAGCTGACAGTCTCAGTTGAATGTTTTTAATCAGTAATCAGCAATCATCAACATTGTTTTTGATATTTCCATTTTATTTATTTAAATAAATGTTTAGTCCTAGATATAAAACCCTGTACCAACCCGTCTGGCCAGCGTGGAAACAGTTGGCCAAAGCCTCTCAACATTGGGAGAGGCCTAGTCCAGCAATGGACTGCAATAGGCTAATTGATTGATTGATTGGTGTTTAGTCATCTTGGCAATATAACTAATTTGTATAATTTATTTCCAGAACTGGTCTGACGAAGCTCAACAAGATCGTACGTGGTGTATGATACTTGTTATATGTATGCACTTTTTCTACCTCACCAATTTCTTCTGGATGCTTGTAGAAGGTAAGTTCTCAGACCTCAAGCACATTGCAATATAAATATTTTGCTGACTAGATATAGCCGATATATCAAATAAGTTGTCTTTTGCTACACGATCACTTATTCTTAAAACACGGTAGTACACGGACTAATGGACGGCAGAAGTTCTGACAGGTTTGCCTAATGGTCTAAGATCTAACATCAACCTTCACCCATCTGTTTACCCAATGAAAATGCTACATACATACCAGTACCAATAGGGTTGCCCAAAAAAATATGATTAAAAAATAAATTATTTAAAATTTAGAAATGTAATAATTTTATTCTAATTTCGGACAACATATATTTTTCATTCCGTAAACAGATACCTATGTTACGTCTGATTCTATGCCATAGGGTCAGACGTCATCTTTCTCACTACGGAAGGTAGGAATACGAAAGCGAACCGCGAGCTTTGAATGCAACCGCGATTGGTTCTCGAATCATGAAGATGATCTGAGTTACATATCTGCATAGCAATATGTGATATATAATCTGCTATTTACAGGTCTCTACTTATATATGTTGGTCGTGGAAACGTTCTCAGCTGAAAATATAAAGTTGAAGGTGTACACTACTATTGGATGGGGTGAGTGTATTTTACTTTATTTATTTCTGCTACCTCCGATTAGGAAGGACAGTATGGTTGTTTGGAAATACTCTGTTAGATAGAGTTCAAGGTCATATAACAAAGCAACCACGAGTAGCAGCAGAACCTTTGGCTAATATTAGCCTTGATTATAACAAAGTTTTTGTATTTTTTTCATTATTCATTCATTTATTTGCATAATACAGTGATAATAAGTTGGTCACTCAAAATAAAATAAGTACAATGTATTATCACCAGTAATGGCATGCAAATATTACATTATTCTATTCGTCTGCACTGTTGTAACTATATATTTGTATACACAAACAACTTCGGCCTTTACTTTATTATGACTTAGGTCTGACTTTCACGGACTCTTGTACCTTAGGTAATTTTTATTATAAATTGATATTATAACATTGCTTGTGTTTTTTTTCTACAAATCACTAAGACTCTAATATAATATTGAAACTTCTGTTTTTAAAATATTTTTATGATGACAGGTGCCCCCGCAGTATTTCTAACGATATGGGTGATATCGAGGTGTTTTGTCAATGTCGTGCCTTCCAGTTTTGGAGCTGATGGGGTGAGTAAGGAAAAGTTGTCTATTCAATCACGTAAGTGGCATCCAGCAGTGCCAAAGATACAAGTAATTTAGTATAGCTTGTTATAAGAATAGCTTACGATTTTGCGGTACATACGGATGTGAAATTCTTAACTTCTGAAGCATTTAACATTGGTCGATGAACGACCTCCGCCCCCCATGAGCGCAGGGTTGGGGGTGACAGGTGGAGCCGCCTGTCACCCTGGCAGAAGCAGGCCGCGGCGGCGGCGCGCCTTGCGCGCCTCCCCTTTTCCGGGGACGAGTTGGGGACTCTGTAGTCCCCACACCCGAGGAGAGGGCCATATCGTGAGAGATGGCCCTGGGTCGGCCGGGGTGCGAGGGATATGCCTGTCAACCTCACCTTTGGTAACCAAAGTGACCCACAGGCGGCGTGCATTTTAGTCGGTTCGAGTCCGACATAACCTCTTCCACCGGCTCCGGTAGAGGGGTATCCGTGGGGATTTTGCGCACGAAAAAGAAAAGCATTTAACATTACTTTAATAGCTATTTTAACGCCACAGGATAATACTTAAAAGCAGCGATAATCACTGAAATTCCTTTTCCATTTTCCCAATTTGAAGCAACTTCCCGTCCATTTTCCCAATTTGAAGCAACTTTTACCGCTAGACACTCCAGCAAAAATGGCTATAGAATGTAAAAATAATTTGCTAACTAAGTTTTGTCAGATAATGTCTCAAAATCAATCAATTAGCCCATCGTAGTCCACTGCTGGACTAGGCCGTTCCCAATGTTGGAAGGCTATGGCCTACTGTTTCCACACTGGCCACACCGGTTGGTACAGGGTTTTATTTCAAGGTTTCCTTCTCTCGCAGTGATATCATCTGCGTATTTTTCCGTTAGTCGCCTCTTACGACACCCTTCAGATGAGGTGGAGTGGTGATACTTGTATTCTTTCTCCGTCACCAAAAGGATCAGATAATGTGTATCAAATAACTATTCACTATTTCATGAGTACATTTTAAAAGTGTTGAAGCAAATATTCGTCCCTCAGGCGACCTAGGCTTAAATTGGGATCAGCAAATTACCCTCAGGAGAAAGATCAATTTATCTAAAGTTCATGCATGAACTAAGAAGGATACCTACATATTGATTTTTCAAAAATACTAGTAGTAAACCGTTATTTAAAATAGTCTTTGTTAATATATTATGTAACCTTTTTAATTATTAAACAGTAAACAGCACAGCACGCGTCGGTCCTGGAAAAGTCAACATAATATAATACAAATACAAGTTTTTAAAAATAGTAGAACCGATGTTACTAACATTCCCACTTACCCCTCCAGCTAGTTGAAATTGCTTGTGTTAGGAGTGGATGCACAGTAATAGCCAAGATTCAAAGTCGGAACCTTTCGATCGTAAGGTCAACTCCTTAACCACTAAGCTACCAACACTTGTCTTGTCACACGCAAGCGGACCCCGGTTTCAAAATGCAAAGAACATGATGAAGACGATGATTTTGTACTATTTCAAATGAATCTACACTACACGTAAATCTAATTCTTATTCAACTTATTTCTAAAACAGCTATCAAAAAAATCAGAAACTAAACAAAACATCTAAAAGCGATTGATATGAAATATCTCGTTTTGCTACGAATCCATCTGGCTAACAACCTTCCCGACCGCAATTCCGATATAACGACGCCATCAAGGAATATTACAAAACCTTAATTTCAGAAGATTCCCTCTATTACATCATCCGCATTTTAGAGGACGAGAAAGGGTAGCCAATCTTACTTTATGGCTAACCAATTTGTTTTTATTTCGCAGTTGACTATAACGGGGGAGACCAAGATGTGTATTTGGATGCACGTGCACCAAGTCGACTGGATACATAAAGCCCCGACTTTGGCTGGACTGGCATTGAATCTTTTCTTCTTAATTAGAATTATGTGGGTAAGTATACCACGTACATACGTAAACAGCGTGACCGATAAGTCACATACCAAACATGAAAATATTGTCAGAAAAAGAAAAGTTTCATGTGGCATGGATTTTACACTCAGGCTAATATTGGACAAATACGTAATCTGTAAAAATAATTCCAAAACCGCGGTAGCCTAGTGGTATGGGTTATGGACTGCGGAGACGAGGTCTCGGGTTCGATCCCAGGTTTTACCATGGCACACACCAATGACTTTTCGATGCTTTCCGAAGTTATGTGTGTATTTATCGCAGGTTTATAAGTGCCCGGTTAATGGCAAGAGACATTGGGACCTAAACATAAACTGCGAAATGTGGGTGCTAGCACCTCTGCCTACCCCTTCGGGGATATAGGCGTGAGTTTATGTCATGTCTATGTTTTAATAGAAAGTATCTGCATCCATTCCACCATATCGATTAAACATCTACTCACTGTTGCTTTCAATCTAGTGAGTTTGGTGATCAAATTAATTTGAACAATGATCCGGCAAAAAGCCTCTCCCGGGAAATTAAATTTGCGCATTGAAAACAAATTCGACTTCCAAGTGAAATAAATTGTCGATATCAATTTTCTTGTTATACCTATAATTACTGGGCTTTTCTCCAAAGCCTCCTTATGAAATTTAGTTCGCAAACGTTCCTAAGAAGTAGAGTTTACAATTTCACATTTATTACGTCGGTTTAAATGTACCCATGGACCGTCTTCGAAGCATACAAGAATTAATAATCACTTGCTAAGATCATTCAAGTTGACGTGATATATACTTTTAATATACTTATGTACACTTTTTTTTCATACTTCACGAGTTCCTTGCCATCATTAATTTCTTAACAAATAATACATCGCATATAATTCCATATATGTACAATAATTGGAAACGAATTATATTGCAGTCCTCGTTTGTAATGGGTTTCTATTGTTCACAGACTCACGATATTTTCTCACAACGATTTTTATCATAATGCGCGCTTAATCTAAGGGCGATTACACACTTTCCGGTCTGATATTTTCACATGTATAAAATCGAGTCAAGGGTAGTCCATTTGCTCGTTAGCCAGGTTTAAAAAAAATAACCATAGGTCAACCACAGACTCTTTAGAAATCTCTACCATTGAATATGACATGACTTTTTTATTTGCTGTTGTGGTGACTGATTGACATTGCTCCCATATCGGATGAACACAGCCGTGTCAGCTCCGATATTTGAAATTAGGCCGGACAATATGAAAGACAGATACATATTTCCAGTCGGCTATTGGATATTGGAGCGAACACCGATATCGGATCGAATAATGGGAAAACACTCTAAGCATCCACAAATAATAAAAATAAGAGAAATCATACAGCCATCAAACAATCTATGACCCAATGTCTCCTCCCTTATATTAAACATATTTTTCCTTATGGACGAAAAGAGGAAACTAAATAAAAGTAACCTCTACACAATGTCATACAATATGATAAAAAAGAATTTGTTCAACAGGTTTTAATTACGAAGCTCAGATCTGCGAATACTTTGGAGACGGAGCAGTATCGGAAAGCGACAAAAGCGCTGTTAGTCTTGATTCCACTACTGGGTATCACAAACCTACTGGTGCTGTGCGGGCCAAGCGATGACTCTTGGTTCGCACACGCTTTCGACTATCTTAGAGCAGTTTTATTATCTACACAGGTAAGTACAAGGCAGCTTTATCTTCAATAAATTATAATAACAGTACTAATGAAACCAGAGATGCATATTTTGATTTATATGCACCATTAAAAATGTTAGGAGTCGTGGTACCTACGCCTCCACATAATATTCTGAAACCAGATCACGTGATAAAATTCAGATATATCATAAAAGAAGAGAATAAGATTTTAAATTTAAATATTCTTTCTTTTGTAGGGATTCACAGTAGCGTTATTCTACTGTTTCATGAACACTGAAGTGCGTCACGCGATTAGATATCATGTACAGAGGTGGAAGACTGGAAGAGCCATCGGTAGAGGAAGACGGAGGGGCGCCTCTTACTCCAAGGACTGGTCGCCTAGATCAAGAACGGAAAGCATTCGGTAAGAGACGTTTAAAGCAATGCATGTCAGTAAGATAATACTGAAGCTGAATAGAATCGTGAGAGTGTTGTTCGTTTCACAGCAGAAAACATAATAAGTGATTGAAGCCTCGTATCCATTAGGCAACCTTTGATGTGCAACAAGTTCGGTGATGTTGCGCTATACGTGCGATGTTGCCAGCTGACACGCGACTTGTTTGTTCAACGATTCATCATGCGTGGACGGATAACATTGTTCCGCCTTGCTGCATGTCTTTATTGTGTAATGTTGCGCAACAATGTTGTCTAGTGGACACTAGGCTTTAAACATCATTTATCATTTAGGGTAACGACTTTGGATAACAAAGCACTTACAAATATTCAAAAACAGCCTTACATCATAACAGCTAAGGGATGCATGTAGCACTCGACATATAGAAGTTAACAGACATCTTCAATTGCATCCGAGTACTTTAACACATCACAGCTCACCGCCATTGATGGCTTTATTTTGGAATAGTCATATACTTAATCGAATCCATGCTGACAGTGAACTCTTCTATGTTTTTTTTCATCATCACAACCGTGGAATAGAATTTATTGACATTTGAAAGTTATATAAGATTCAAGCGTTCATTTATAATTTGTTCAATATCCCTTGCTTACATGTAACGTTTTTCTTATAATTATTTTTTGAGTTTTTGAATTTAAAACACGACTTGAAAATGATTCTGTGGGATTACGGTGGAGCACGGTATTGTGTTAAATCAACTTCATATTCATAGTTTATCTACATCTCCAACGAGCAATAACATAGATGCACTCCTAAGGAGTACATACTCGTGTCACTCGCCCTGCATAGGCAACAACTTCTGATATATAATCGTGAAGTATGTTTTGTATACATTTTTATGACACAATTGACTTACAGCGATGCGAAACACAGCTTAAATATATTATGAGTTGATTCATTCTCTAGTGTACCCGTGCATATCCATCCAACGATTTTCAAAGTACATTATTAGCAATAAGACTATTTACTCTACACATAATATCAATGTATAAAAGATACACTCGTAGAAAACACGAAGAATAATGTTATTTTAGAAATTCTTTACAGAATCGTGTTCTTTTTTACCTGTATAATTTATTCGAAACGCTCTAATTTCTCATCTTACCCTTCTAAATAACGTAAAATTCAACGTAGTTGGAAACTCCACAAGATGAATATAATGAGTTGAAATTACAAAGAGCCAAAATCATAGTGCACATATTTTATTAAGCTGTAGGTCTTATACCTACAGCTTAAAAAAATATATGGTATAAATAGTATAAACTTACTTTTTAAACTTTTGTTTCAATAAAATCTTGAAGATTTCTTTATAACCTTGATTGAACCTTTCTATCAGCGTTAGACGCAGAGTAAGGGATAATACAATGTATGTAAATTGTATTTGACCCGCTTGCTGCCACTAATAATAATCAGATGGGCAGTGTCATACATTGAATAAAATATTTTCGATAACTTGGATTCAAATAATATGTTGCCCTTCTTACAGAGCTGGCAGGTTCAGGTTTTGATTTATCCTGAGTACTCGATAGTAAATAATAAAATCAATTTGTAGTACATAGATAGATAGATAGATAGATAGATAGATAGATAGTATAGTACATTTTTGACAACCCTTACGAATACCAAACTTATATCGTGGTCTGCTTATTACATTAGGACTTGTAGCCACATTTCCAAAAGATTGGTACAAAAGTTGGCGTATGACAAATTAGATTATGATTGGCTGGAGTAGTAGGAGCTGGAATACGGGAGGAGAGCATACAAATTGTGTATAGTAGTTCGTAATATTAGTAACAAGTTTACATTATTTGTATAACACAATATTAGGACCAACTAAAACCACGACGTGAACCGCAAGCATGGAAGTTGCCGCCGCCTCCATGTTCAGAATGAACATCAAGCTCTAGAACATAGCTTCCCTTTCCGTTTTCCTTTCTATGCATTAACTGGTAACCTCTTTGTTATTTATGAAAGAGTTCCTTTGCAGTATAATAAATTTTATTTATTTAACGTTTCAAAAACGTACATACGTTGAGTCCAAACGGAAAGTATTTTTTCACCTTTCGCGTTCACTGTTGCGGTTTTGTATAATTTGTTTTGACGGTTTTATGGCTGGCAGGTAATAAATGGTTTATTTACGCAACCTTCCCTTTTATCTGATACAAGTTTTCCCAAAAGTGAAATCAAATAAAATTAAAACTTTTTTTTGTAGGTGAAAGTAGACCGAACACAAATAATAAATAATGAAATTTTATTATACATTGTCTTTAGCGGTATCTACATTTTTACTAACTGCTCAAAGAGGTTTTAAGACAATTGTATAATACAAAAATCGATTTGGTTTTAAAATATTATAAATAAAGAATGTAATATACACATACGATACTAAGGTAATACACCCAAAATGTCGAGGACTGTAGCTCCTAAACTCAGAGTACTTAATGTTATTCTGAATAGGTACTAGTCCTAGTAGATTAACCTGCGACCCATGCATTTATTTATTAATATGTGTACGCATTTTTCTTCTAATAATTTTTATATTCTCATTATCTAAATGTCTCACTGTACACAAAGGGCTCTATAGTTAGTTATGACAGGAGGCATTTTACTAAAGTAAGAAAATCTTTTAAAATATTTACAAATTCATTTATTCGTTTAAATTCAAACACATTAAAATCCAAACACTATACAATATTTAAAACGTTATTAAAATAATATTCTCTTCACAGAATCCGGTTCGGCCAATTGCTCTATAAAATTCATAAAGTTGTGTATTCACAGAGCTTACCCGCACGCTTGTGGTCCCGCCATAAAATTGTATGCATTTTCCAATAACACTTTTCCAAATCCATATTTGATCAGTTATTTTTATTTCCAATAGACTCACGGTGTGAAGAACATTGGAGGGTCGAATCTGGACGTTTCTTTCCGGAATGGACTAATGCATTTATGAAGACGTTTAAAGACAATGTGGATTTGGATGGAATTGTCATTGTTTTATTTTTGTTACATTATATTTTGTTAGTTTTACAATAAATCAGTGTTTAATCCGTTGCACGCTTCTAATTCATTTTACTGTACCCCGATTTCATATTAATTTATGTTATAATTTGCTGAGAGTCAAACAACTTCATTATGCACTTCAATGTCATAATTAGCACAATATTCGCCATCTTAATAAACGCTCTCTGGTATTCTCGTAAAATAGTGATTTATTTTTCTACCATTTTGGGTAAAACGATACAGTTAAAAGTGAAATGTTTTACTCGTCGTCTGTACTAGCAAATAGCTATCCATATTCGAAAGAGGCACCATGCCAAGGATAGGAGTCCTCTACTTTAACATTCAAATACTAAAATAATATTTTTTAAGTAAACTGAAACCCCTTTGCGATATTCAGGTTATAAATATCTAGACAGCGTAAGCTTCAATCTATTACACTGACAAGACACTTTAGAATTTACATTGAGACGTATTCTAAAAGGATAGAAAAGAATAAATTCCCTCATGTATCGATAAGAAACGCAAACGAAAGGAATGGTAAGGATATAGATATTCCAACGTTTATGACTAAGAATTAAATAAATACATACATACATATAAATAGCTGGTAGTGTATGTGTACTATTTAAAAGTGTTATGAGATATTATATAAAAAGTAAGAATGATCCTAGTGCTTAACTCCAAAAAATGAGGTATCAAATTGTAAGATTATTTAGATTTGTCTCATAATCTTCATTATAAGTTTTATATTTATGTTAAGCCTGAATTGCTCAAAAGCCATCAACAAGAACACAACTAATTAGTCTAGCTACTGAGAACTCGAGTAACAATTTCTAAAGGTTGCAATTTTAAATCGTGTTTTCAAGTTTCACAAGAAACAAACTTGTTGCCATTGAACAAAGCAAAATAAAAGTAGGGTTCATAATATTAGAGCAATATGTATTAAAGTTTATATTTTGCCTTTATGATGCTGAAAGCTTGCACAACGTACATTTTTATAAAATTTTATCTACATTTATGACTATCAAATAAAGAGCATATGAAATGTATTCATTGATATGACTATCGTTTTACAAAATATCTCTTTTACTTATCTCACCATTTTATAGATAAACTGGATTACAATATTACCAAAAATGGAAGCTATACTTTACAACAAAATCTGTTTATAACTCAACTTACACTGATAATCCCTCATCAGTATAAGTTGAGTTATAGACAGCGCGGTTCTGATGAGGCTGAGTGTCACCATTGTCACATGGTATATGCAATGTAAGTAATAGTGACCCTCTTTTCTGAGACTTTGCCTTCTGCTTACCTTCAAGCAAGGTGAAGCCTAACTGACGTGTCCTTTTATAAACTACAGGCTACAGAGAAAAATGGAAAAAACGAGGTATCATACTAAGTCAAAAACATTTTTTAAACTAAAATGCCTGGTGTTCCATTCTCATTTACATTTTTTAAATTATAATTGGCCATATTTACTATAATAGGTATTAATTTTGTATATGAATGGGCTCGAATAAAGAATTCAAGGTTAAGATACAGTTTTGATTGCTTCATTGCTTGCTTTGAAACGCTTTAATTGTTTAGTTAGATGCATGACAGCTTAATTTTTCAACTCAAGAGTCATATTATTATTATTTAGTGTTAAATATGCTACAAATGTATTTAGTATAATCAAGTATAGGCAATGCGTCATGCATTTACAAAATATTTAATGATTGCAAAAATAGATTTTTGTAATATTTTGTATGTGTGTAATAAATATTTTGTAAATTGATGATTTAAACACAATAAATCTATTTATTGTGTTTAAATCATCAATTTTGCTACGTTTCAAAAAATCTATTGATCATCAAGTCAATTTACACATTTTGCTCCCATATTTTTTTTATATATTTAAAAAAAATATTACTAATATTCCCTCTAACCCCTCCAGCTAAGCTAATTTGCTTGTGTTAGGAGTGGGCTCACGTCGGTAGTGTAATAGCCAGGATTTAATACCGGGACCTCTCTATTGTAAAGCCGACTCCTTAATCACTAAACTATCGACGCTTTTATACCGAATCATATCATTATGTTTTAAAATTGAACATATGTACTATTTTAACACTAAATAATAATAAAACTTAATGTCACCAAAAATTATGCTTGCTCAATTTTTTTGCTGACTTAATGAGACCCAACGTTCAATATGACTAAGATGTATCTAAATATAAGCGTATATACACAGAGAGTGTTTGAATACGGATGTTAACAAGAAGACTGTGGGGCAGGTTGTACCACCACCCATCTAAACGGGAGTCTGCCGCATCGGAGACCACTACCACGACGCTCCTAGTGCCTCGCCACTCGCTTGCACCGCCACACGATGGCAGGCATTTGCATGCTGTAAGTATTTCACTGTTGATATGATGCATATTTATCCGAAAAAGGTTAAAAGCAGCTAATGTAATGTCTTAATTTCAATAAAAATAATAGCAAAGAGCCTCGACCAACACCTAAAGAGGCTCGGGTTAGATGGTTGGGTCAAGAGATCTGGCCCGGCAGAAGGCTGTGTTTCTTGATACAGTGCGCATCGTGAGGAAGTTCCTTTCTCTGGAGCCCTAACCACCGGTAGCTTAGTCCATGAACCGGATACCAGTGGAGCACTATTTTTAATTAGAATTTATGAGTAGTTTATTGTAATAAAGAGAAATAATAATGATATATATATCATATAGTTAACGGGACTTAACGCGATCATGGTATAAGTATAGCATACACATATCTTTGATTTGCCTGAAGGTTGGACCAGGTCGCACCGGCCGTGTCCTGTTACTGCTAAATACAAACCTGCTAGTTTTAATTCTGGGGGTTACCATGAAGTTTAGTGTAAGTCCCAAACTTCAGGCCCACAACTTGACATTTATTCAGATTTCTTTCACAAGTCACCGGACGATATTACTGGGTACAAAATAGTATGACGCCCGGTTAATGGCAATAGGCTCGCGACCTATTACATTGGGACCTAAACATAAACTGGCGAAATGTGGGTGCTAGCACCTCTGCCTACCCCTTCGGGGATATAGGCGTGAGTTTATGTTATGTTAAAATAGTATGAACAGTCAGAAAATTTCTTCAGGATTACATCACTAGTGGCAGTGCGAGTGGCGACCAATCTCCTGTCTGAGGAGGGGGGCGGGGGAGGCTGACTCGCCTGCGTACTCTGCCGGAGGAAGACGCGCCAAGTGCGCCTGAAACGTCCGCCCCCGCCTCTCCCGCCGCTTCAACTTTACCCTGGCCCATCACCAGCCAAAGCTGGCCAGACTCCAATGCAACAAACACCATCCATGTTAATCACTCTCCAAATATCACGAACGGCATTACCAATTCCGATGCGGGTACTACGAATGATAAATCAATATCGGATAGGCCCTTTTCTCTTACCAATCTCATGGACGTTGTATCACCAAATTCAACGAATTCGAGTTCGAATGCAAAATATTATGAATATTAACTGTACATGCATTTCTTATTTTATGAATTATAAAATATTTTGATTGTATTGTGTATATTATTAACGCATGATGCACGTAATGATACAGTAATGATGAATGTATCATTCATCATTACTGTATCTAAATGTGTATATAAATAAATACATATTAGACAACTAAGTTATAAATATAAGATAGAATTATATTAATAAAGGTATGGTATATTTATTCGCTGATAAATTCTCTAATTACATTATCACCATAATAATAAAGATTAAAATTAGATATTGTAAAAATTATAAATGCTGTATTTTGTTCTTCATCAGATTTAAACGTTTTGTATTTTTGTTGTAACTATGCAATTTCATAACAAGTCAGAGATAACTTTTTGTACGTAACTCATATATGTAAGGTAGTGTAAGTACTCGGTGAGTTTTAAGTTTAGTGTATCATATATTATCTATATGAAATAAATACAAACTCAAAAATCTCGAGAATGTTAGAACTTTTCTAAAGATTTTAAATTACTCTACTTGGTTTTACTTATCGATGTTAACATTTAACATTAGTTATTCCCTATAGTTCTCTGGTCAAAAATTCCACAAAATTTAAATAAATTTACTTACTTATATATAATTATAAGCGCACCCTTATACAACGCTTTAAATCAATATTTTCAGAAGTGTCTAACTGTCTATACTCGTAACAAAATAAAAATGACAATTACATTGAAATTAATTACAGAAATAAATAAATAAATTTTAATTTAATTTAATATTCCACGACAATCTACAAAACGCTATCTAGACCCATGGTAAGCATAGCTTAACTAGCTTGTGTTATGGGATCTAGAATGCGGATAAACATGCTTAGATACTTTTTTTTGTAAATAAATATCTACATATTATACATAGAAACACCCAGACCAATGCAAATATACATATTCATGCATACAAATATTTGCACTGAGCGGGAATCGAACCCGCGCCCCCTGCATAGCAGTCCAATGCTCTACCGCTACGCCACAGAGGTCGTTAATCCTTCGGAATTTTGATAGTAAAGTGACATAACTTGTAATATAGTTTTAATTAATTCGGTACTACCTTAGGCATTTCTTTTTAATTAGGTATATTACATTTAATAATCATGTAGTTAATAAGTACGAAAATATTTACAACCTACACCACTGGATAAAAGAAAAGAGGAGAAGTATATTTATCTCCTTTACCGACAATACGTTCCTCAAAACATGGAGATTGAATCTTATACCTAGCTTTGAGGTCATTGAGCTGCGCGCACATTGAGATTTTGGTAAACACATCGCGGAAGGAAGTTTCAAATTTAAATTTATTATAAATATACATTATATTTATATAAGTATAATACATTATATATATTGAATATGTTTAGGTATTAGGTACGTAGCTTAAATCTCACCTTGTATATAATGTTGCCAAAGCTGTAACAGCTTTTAGACTATAAATATTATTTAAGAACTTAGTATTAACAAAGAAAATTGGGAAACAATGCGCTATTTGTATCATAAATTTTATAGCATATCGTAAATTTTACATGCAAAGATATTTATTTTCTGTCTACGTTAATATGAAATGTATGTAAAACTTGTGAGTGTATACTAAAGTAATACAGACATGCTATCTCGTACTAATTTAAAATAAGATTCAGAATTTAAAGGCTAGTTTTTTTCATATGTACTAGATGATGTTAATCTATATACTACATAATATTACACTCTACTGCTAAGTCACTACGATTTAAGGCCAAGTAAATATGGAATTGAATTTTGGTAAACTTAGATTTACATAACTGACAGAATATATTTGAATTTAAAAATATATACCTATCTTGTATAACATCATCTTACCTTCATTCTTAGGGTAAGGTAAACGCTAGGATTCGTGGTCGCCTGACCATATTGAATAGTTTATGACGTGTAAGTGCATTTATTCTACTTCAATTAATAAGTTTGCATAAATAAAAATAAAAGTAATTGATATTGAGCACATATTTACGTGCAAATAGCAAGTAGATACTGAAAATTGAAACGAATGCTACAGACAATAGGTAGGGGAGACCTAGGTGGTTGAATGGCTGGAGAATGCGTATTGTCAGTGGGAAGACTAAATGCTTGTCCTGTTTTGTCTTCTACACTGATGGCACAGGAACTCTGTGCTTACAGGGTCGGGTTGGCTCCTCACTTTTCATCAGGTGGGCCATGTGCTTGTCTGCCACAGTGGTATAAAAAAAACTGTTTCAACCAACCTCGGTCTCCCCTACCTATATATGCGAAATAGTGTATGTAACTTTTTGCATAATACCAATTTAAACTATTCTTTTACGAAGGAGCATGGTTTCGAACCCTATTTAATAATTATGTAAACATAATCTTGATGAATATATGAGATTTCAGAAGTGAATTAATATTTATACATTTGTGTGTAATAAAATTTGTGATCGTCTGTGTTTGTTTAACTTAATCCTTTTTAATACGGCCCGTATTCTAGAATGACAGTCAGGCCTGAATCTTGATTTATCTAATGACAGGCTATTTAGACAGATTGACAGATTTAACAAATTGTCTATACAATCTGTCCTCAGACAATTCTAGATTACGAACTGAGTACCATTCTAGAATACAGACCAAATTCTAAGATGGTACTCAGAATGTTCAGTTCTGAATTTCGAGTGTACAAGTATAGACAATCTGTCAAATCTATCAATATGTTTATACAATCTATCCTCAGATAAATTTAGATAAATCAAGATTCAAAACTGAGATTTTTCGAGTCTGCAATGAGTACTAATCCCGCTACTACGACTCACAGGACCCAGGAGCGGCAGCGGGAGCGACGAAGGATCGCTAGCCAAGCTGCCCGCTTACTGAGGCAACTCGAGGGTCGGAGGTCGATGAATGACCTCCGTCCCCCATGAGCGCAGGCCTAGGGGTGACGGATGGAGCTGCCTGTCACTGTAGCAGAAGCAGGCAGCGGTGCGCGCGTTGCGTGCCTCCCCGTTTCCGAGAACGCTTTGGGGACTGTGGTCCCCACACCCGAGGAGAGCCAGATCGAGAGAGATGGCCCTGGGTCGGCCGGGGTGCTAGGGATATGCCTGTCAATCGCAACTAAAAACGACCCACAGGCGCCGTGCGTTTTAATCGGTTCGAGTCCGACATAACCTCTCCCACCGGCTCCGGCGGGGGAGTATCCGTGGAGAAACAGGACCCCATTCTTGAAACTACAGACTATACAGACTATATAATATACCAATGAAACCTGCTAATATTATTATTATTATAAAAGTAAAAATGATTAGTAGATAGATAAATAGATAGATAATACTTTATTACACCAATACATTTACAGCAGAGACAAGTAAGTAGCATATGTTTACAGTTGAATGTACAATGGGTGGCCTTATCGCTGGATGAATGTTTGAATATTTGTTATTCACTTACGCTCTAATGGCCGATGGGATCTGGCGGAAATTTAGTACAAGGATATATTATAGTCTGAATATATGTAGGCTACTTTTTAGCCCAGGAATGGGATTAAAATCCCACGCAACAGCCAGTATGAATATAATATGTGAATGTAGACTGTTATTGCACAGACACGCACAATCCTAATAAAACCAACACCTGGATATCAATTTCAGTTTTATGGACATATGACATATCCGCTCAAATAGCAACACAATTCGAATTAAATAGAAAATCGCTCCGGTTCAGTTACGATATCAATAAATATAGCAAATATATATCTAAAATATGACTTTTGATTACTGATAGCAATATGGTAGTTTAACTAATAGAGATTTGAATAGAAGGTTAAATCTTCTTATAGTTGTACTCTATTATAGGTAAAAATAAACTAGATACTTTAATAATTTAGAAGTTAGTAGCAATTGGGCATTTTTTTTTTTTTACGTGCGCAAAATCCCCACGGATACCTCCCCACCGGAGCCGGTGAAGGAGGTTATGTCGGACTCGAACCGACTAACACGCACGCCGCCCGTGGGTCGCTTTGGTTGCCGAAGGTGAGGTTGACAGGCATATCCCTCGCACCCCGGCCGACCCAGGGCCATCTCTGACGATCTGGCCCTCTTCTCGGGTGTGGGGACTACAGAGTCCCCAAGTCGTCCCCGGAACGAGGAGGCGCGCCACGCGCGCCGCCGCCGCGGCCTGCTTCTGCCAGGGTGACAGGCGGCTCCACCTGTCACCCCCAGGCCGGCGCTCATGGGGGACGGAGGTCGTTCATCGACCTCCGACGCCCGAGTTGCCTTCGTACGCGGGCAGCTTGGCTTGCGATCCTTCGTCGCTCCCGCTGCCGCTCTCGCCCCGCCTCCTCCTTCACGAGCATTACTTGCTCGCAGAAGGAGGAGCCGGCCGCCCACGCATCCGCGCAGCGGACCATCGCCGCGAGCAAGGTGGAGAGCGTGAGAACTCTCACTCCCAGGGCCGCCACAAGCTCCCGCCTCGGCGTCTCCCACGCCGGACACTCGGTGAGCGTGTGCGGACCTGAGTCCTCGGTCGCGTCGCAGTGATGGCACTCGGACGTTGGCTCTTTCTCCATCTGACGCAGATACTTTCCGAAGCACCCGTGCTCGGTGATCATCTGCGTCAGACGGTACGAGAGGCTGCCGTGTGGCCTCTCTAGCCACTCCCCCATGATGGGTCTTACCGCCGCTACTACGGCGCGCCCTGCGCCTGGTCGCCCAAGTCGTAGCTCCCATTCCGCCACCATTTCCGTGTGGAGCCGGGATCTCACGGCCCGAATTTCTTCGGGCTCGGGATCGTGACCCCGCTCCCGCGCCGCCTTTCGGAACCGGTATAGCGCCGAAAGGGATCTCGCTTCCAGGATCCATGGTGGCGATCCGGCGAGGAGACTCGCCGCGTTGAAGGATATCGTGCGGTACCCCCTTATGATGCGGCACGCCAACTTCTGCTGCGGACGCTGCAGCAGGGGCATGTGCCGATCATTCAGGGTGTCCGCCCACACGGGACACCCGTACAGGGCCATGGACCGCACGACACCCGCGTAGAGTCTCCTGCCTCCGGGCCCCTCAGGTTAGGCAGTAGCCGCGCCAGAGCGTTGGCTGTGCCCACCAATTTGGGGCCTAGACTTCGGAAGTGCTTCCCGAAGTCCCACCGGCCGTCGAGCACGAGCCCCAGATATTTCATCTGGGACTTGATGCCGATGAGAGTGCCTCCCACTGTGAGACTGGAACCAGGTGGTGGCGTGCGCCGAGGTCCATGAAAGAACATGGGCTCGGATTTATGCAAAGCCACCTCAAGGCCCAGCCGCCGGATCCGTTCCATGACTCGAGCAACCGCGGTCGTGGCCCTCAGGATCGCTTCACGGTATGTAGCCCCGCTCGCCGTCACTAACGTGTCGTCCGCATAGCACGTGACGGCGGCGCCGTCCGCAAGCTCACCGCGAAGCACCCAATGTTCCACAGTAGCGGCCCGAGAACCGATCCCTGTGGAACACCGCACGACATCTCACGCCGACCGACGCCGGTCGCACTTGGGTAGATGACGGCTCTCTCCGTCAGGTACGCCCCGACTATGCGGCGGAGGTAGAGAGGCACACCGTGGTACACGAGTGCCTCCCTGATGCAACTCCAGGGCAAGGTGTTGAACGCGTTGGAGATGTCCAAGGACACCGCCAACGTCACCTCACCCCGGGCGACCGCCTCCTCCGCCAAAGTCCTCACGCGCATGATGGCATCCACGGTGGACCGCCACTGGCGGAAGCCATATTGGGCATCCGCCAGGTCCGGCCCCCTACCAGAGAGGTGCTCGACGAGGCGCTTCGCAATAACTCTTTCAAAGAGCTTGCCCACCTCGTCGAGCAACACAATGGGCCGGTAGCCGGACCGTTCATCCGCCGGGCGATGAGATGATGATGAGAGCTAGGACCCACGCGCGGCCTGGAATGCCGTCGGGTCCCGGGGCGGTGCTCTTCTTGGCTCTAAGCCTTCGCACCGCCAGCTCCAGTTCTACCCATGTGACCTCGGGGACTTCGTCGTCAACTACCACACTGGGCGCCATAGGCGACCGAGGTGGCGGAGTCATCTGCGGCGGAACGTGTTCCGCTCGCGTCGGGAACAGGGACTCGACCACTCCACCGAGCAGAGCTGGCTGGAGAACCTGGGTCAACGGCGGGGCCCGGGGGCGCAGCTTTCCTCTTACCATAAGGTAAGGCCGCCCCCATGGGTCCCGCTCCAGCGTCTCTATGAGCTCCTTATAAGCCGCGGCTTTCGCCCGCTTAATCTCCGCTCGGAGGGCATCTCTGGCCTCCCTGTATCCCACATGAAGCTCCGTCACTCGGGGCTCCGTATCTGCGGTTCGGCTACGCCTCCTACGGAGTCTGGTCCACTGGCGGTGCGCGATCACGCAGGCTTGCCGTAGCCTCGCGATCTCCGCAGACCACCAGTGGACCCGACGCCTCGGACTATAGGGTGGAGCCCTAGGCATACCCGCATCGCAGACACGAGTCATGGCCTCCCGGAACCACACCGCCTCATCGTCGATATCGACAGGCCTGTCCGGCGCAATGGCCCAGGCCTGTACGATGGCGGCCTCCAGGAGGACCTCCCGATTCAGTCTCCCAAGCACCCAGCGTGGCTGGCGTGGGGCCGGTATGACCGGCGCATCACCCGCGGGGGGGGAGACATCAAACCGAACGTATCGGTGATCCGCTAGTGTCTCCACCCCCACAACAACACGCCAGTCGCGCACACGGTGCGACAGCGAAGCGCCTGCGAACGAAAGGTCGATAATCGAACTGCGCTCCGCGGCCACGAACGTGGCTTCGGCCCCGCGATTCTGGAGAACTAGACCGTGATTAGCGGCCCAGCTCTCCAGAGCCCTACCTCGTGGGTTCGTGTGCCGGGACCCCCAGGTCACTGACCAGGCGTTGAAGTCCCCGAGCACAAGAACCGGATGAGGGTGGCAGGCGTTGACGACGTCGGTCAGTCGCTCCAGCGACTGCCGGTACTCCCCTATGCGTCGGTGTAGGCTCGGCGTGAAGTAGACAGCCACGACCGCAATCTCCCCCACACGCGCTGCTACGATGCCATGCTCCCTTGCCACGACAACAGGGGGGGGGGCACCCATAGTGGCGTTGTACACCAGTGCCGCCGACCCGTCCAGGTCGACCACCCAGGCAGGCCCCAGGTGCCGGTGGGTGTACGGATCGGCGACAGCGGCGACGTGTATGGACCACTGTGCCATGCTCTGGAGCAGAAGACCCTGAGCATCGGCACCGTGGCCCACGTTCGCCTGCAGGATGCGGAGCTGGGGATCCATTATGGAACCATCTCCGCATCGCCGCGAACTTTGGGTGGAGCTCCCGCCTTGCGGCTTCGGCTCCCCTCCGGTGCAGGCCTTGCTACCAACCCTATGGTCGGCCGGTTTGCCACCCACTGCACACCTGAAGCAGTGCAGCGGAGCTTCGCATCCACCGGCCGTATGACCGGGTTGGCCACAGCGGAAGCAGCGGTCGCCGACCGTCACCGCCGCCGTGCACTGCACCCCCACGTGGCCGACCGACAGGCACCTAAAACACCTAGTCGGTCGAGCCTGCAGGAGCCGGACCTGCACCCGCACCACGCCTCCTACGCGAGGAACCCTCGGTCGGCAGCCTTTTTGGCTGCTGCGATGGGGCAGCCGACAACTGCCGCCCCCAGTCCGCGGTGGCCGAAGCGGATTGCTCCGACCTTCACCGCCTCTAGGGGGCAGCCCCCGGCCTCCGCCACTGTGAGGCGGATTTGCTCCGCCGTGATGGAGTCGTCCAGGTCCGAAATGCGCAGTTCTGCGCATTTGTTGGGCCTGGACACCCGGACGTCGGCTGCGTCTAACGTGTCCCGAAGCTTAGCCGCTAGGGCATCAGCCTGGGGACCGCTCGAAGCACCGGGGATCTCGAGCAGCCGAGCACCCGTGAGCACCTGTGACGTCATAATATTCAATAGTCAAATTATTTACTATCATGGGTGATTAAAAATAAATAAAAACGATAAAATAAGTAACGTTATTTTACTATTCTTAATTTAATAAGCTCAGTTAAATGGATAAACTTTACTATATATTTAACTATATATAGTAATAACACTACAGGAAAATACCCAATTGGGACTAAGCTATAAAAAAACATGACAGGCAGTCTATACGAACTGCCAATAGAAAGGAAAACATATGAACTGTGAGGGACGCAACGGTGACGATGATGCCAGATCAATATTTTTTGGTGCAACCAAAAGAAATCACTTGAAAAATGCTCAAAGCGCCTTAAGAGGTTTTCACATCAAAAATATTGTACCTATGTACCAAGACACTATGTAGGTTCGATACTCACATAGGACAACTTTGAAGTAACTTTCAGTGATTGTTTCCAAGTCTAAGTTTACAACATATGTCACGTGATCTGCACGGGAGCACAGATAAAATATTGTTGTTCTTAATTTTAATTTATTTTTGTCTGTAGCTGTCAAGTCAAGGGAAACCCAACACGAAGGAGTTCTGTATTCTCTTGTTTTTTATATTGTAGGTGATTTCTTCCTTACAATTGTTTTCTGTTGTATTTTGTGACACGTGCGCGACGTCGCTCCTTCATAGGCACCACCTGAACATCAGCACTTCATATTACACGAAACTCGCGTGTGTGCATTATGCTGAGGTGGCGAACTTTTCGGGCCCGAACGCCATTATTATTTTTATGTAATGTTAATATGTATGGCCTAGAATATATGTCTTCCTTTCTTCAGATTTCAGGAGAATGTTGAACCCCATCGAGTGAAGACGAGTACGTATATTATGCGACCTTCAAAGTCACTGAAAATAAAAACATTAATATGTTTATATATTACTGTTTATATAAAATTATACTACGAGTAATGTGATTCCTGACACATATTGCGTAGGAAAAACATTAAACATATCACATTCAAGATCAATTTTTGTACAGGGGATTGAGATGTGTGAAACGGCCTTGAGAATATTCAACTTGGAAAAATGGCAGGAAACATAGGATCGCTCTTATTCATCTAGATCCATACTGTATGCACCTATAGCATAGGGTCTGGTTTTAAGTGAAGCTTTGCAACTAAACATATAACATCATATTTTCTTTTCTAAATAAAAGTATTATACATTAAGTCAGTAAACCGTTTAGTCAATAAATTAATGAAATAAAATTAATGACTCAACAGTGTCTATCACGCTTGCCTCATTTCCACACTGGATTGCGATGGCCAGCCTCTGCACCAACACTCTGAATATTTTCTTACCATCTTTCGAACTGATTCAAAAAATCTCACATCAACAAACATGTTACTTCGCTCTGCTCCAGTGAACAAGTAGTCTAAATAAAGGAAGCGTGACAGATCTACAAGAAGCAATTTGCGCGACGGGAAGGATTACTCCAGATTTATGTAGATTTATGAGGCTTGCTAGTAAATCTGTTAGGACAGGTACCCACTCGGTCAAGGCGGCTATATATTTTTCATTCCAAGGGCTTACGCTATATATTGTTTTACAACCGACATTTGACGACTACAAATGTTTCAAGAAAGGTTATTTTACGAGCATGAGAAACGTTGAATGATATGTGATCCAAGATAGCAGTATGTACGAAATAGATAATTTGTCTACTCTACTGCTCAAACAGCCAATTATATGAAATCATAAGAATTTTTAATATTGGTTATAAAGTAACATGTTGAATGATTAAATCATTCGTCAAGAAAAATATAGGTACTTTCTAAAATTAAAAATTGTAGCACTGTTGTCATTTGTCTGCCTGAATGACCTTGATTCTTTGGCTGGCCTCGACAACATAAACGAAAGAAGTTCAAAAATTCATGGTGCAGCAAAGATATCAGCAATCAAAATGGAATCGATTATACCGTAGTGTTACACTTTCTTCCACCGCCCTGCACGTATTGCCCTCGAAGATCTAATTTGAAGAGAGTTGGCAATATGTGAGTAAATAATAGACATTATGGGAATACGGGCATGCGGGAGGATTTTATTACATTATTGGAATGCGAGTCTACACCAGCCAATGCAGGGTGGTAGGCTTGGTGGCCTTTACATATATAATATTCACGACTCAAAATGTCGAATTTTTAAAACAAAGAGAAATGATCTTTTGTATGTTATCTTTATTATTACAACACAAATTCAGGCTGTGCCTATAAATATCAATACACTTCTTTTTTTTTCTCATTCTACAACATTCTACACGACGGTATTTAGACCCATGCTAAGCATAGCTTAACTATTTTGTGTTATGGAATCTAGAATACGGATAAACATACTTAGATACTTTTTTTTTGTCAATACAAACATCATATTATACAAAGTCTGGTAGTTGCAGAATTTTATTTATGTTGGCATCTTATTCGTCTTCATGAAGTTCAATAAATAATATTATGCTAATAGAAATGAGTACTTCCTTTATAAAAAAATTGGCTACATCAGCAGACGGATACTGCGTGGTAGTACAATTTCCTGGATTTATTGTCCGATACTAGTATCTTCCATAAGAACGAAAATACCCACATCAGTAGAAGGAACCGTAGGACAGCCACAGATTAACAAATAGTTACTACGTAGTACAGCGGTGTCCGGGGACCGGAGCGCAGGCTCGAAATTAAACTTAATTTAAATTTTAACTTTTTTTGTATAATTATTTACAGTAATTTTTCGAAAGAATATCAACTTTATTACAGATAGAGTTAAGTGTCGTCACTTAACTCTATTTATAGTGTCTATAATTAACTGTAAACTGTGTCCCAAAATACAGGCGCAAGTCTAATTTGGGAACCAGTACCAGGTTTGTTTGTAACTCCTACTAAATCATATATTAGGACAAGTTTGTAAATATTTTCCGAGATCAATAGAACATTCTTTTCCATTCGATTCTGAAAAAAGGTTAACCTATCTCTCAGTTGCTGAGTAAAGTGTATTTTAAAATATAACAATGTCTCTAAATCAGCATTCTTTAGTAAAGGCATCTCTAAAATCTCTAGGGATTGCTACCTACATCTCAACAGGATTGAATACGGTTACGATAATAGATTCTACGGGTCCTTTTTAGGGAGGGAGAAATGGATAATCTAATAAATCAGTTGTAAAAGTGTCGTTATACAAAGGACCCATCAGAGGAGTGGAGGTGAAGAAGCATAAGTGAAGATTTGCTATTTCTACCGGCTTCCATCCTATCGCAGTTGAATTCTGTTCACAAGGTATTTTTACTTTTTCCTTATTCATTGCTTGTAATTCATTCATTTGAATGAAAATTAATTGCTGCGTTGACTTAATCATAGTCTTGCTGCCTTTCAGCTGTATCCTTTGTAAAGTGAACTGAAGAAAATTAGCTTTACCATTATTCAATTTGGTACTAAATTAGAGACCACGGTTGACAGGCGATCACTCAGTCGGCGTAGTTTTAATTGAAATAAATGCAATTCTAAAACCGAACATTGAGTAATCAATATATCTACTTTTTTTTGTTTTTCACTATTAATTTTAATTTCCGGTTCAGCTTCACTGTCTGCGGGGTACCTGTTTGGATGCCGATGTATTGTACGATAAGAATTATATTATATTATCTATGGTACGATGCAGCGTTGGTACTTCTGGTTAAGTAGAGACCTAACCAAATTTCGTAAGGTTCTAACAATGTCGTTATGAATTTTGTTTCTAGTAACAAGATCTTGCAAGCAAGTTGTAGAGGGATTTACTGATAAAATATACCGTATTTATACAGCTTTTGTGGCGTGGCGGTAGTGAACGCGGCCGCCACGCATATGGCGCGGGTTCGATCCCCGCTCAGTGCAAATATTTGTATGCATGATGTGATATGAGAATTTATACTGGTCTGTTCGTGTCTCGGAGAGCAAGGTAAGCCGTCAGTCCCGGTAGCCATACGAACATCTATGGCAGTCGTTACGGGTAGTTGGAGTCCTCAAAAGTCCGACTAGTCTAACTACAGAACTTCAATATCGCCAAATAAGTGTGGATGTCAGATGTTAGTCGCTTCAAGAAAGCTGTCAGTGGGAAGAACAAAGGCTTGTCCTGATTTTGTGTTCTGCACTGAGGACACATAAAATCTATGTTCTTACAGGGTCGGCAGCACGTTCATAGGTCACGGTAACCACTTTCCATCAGGTGGGCCGTGTGCTTGTCTGCCACCTAAGTAGTATAAAAAAAAATATCGAAGTACAGCCGCATCTTAGTTAGACTAGAAAGCCGACTTTCTAGTCTAACTGAGATGGGAGAAGGCTCGGAGAATGATGACTTATATCAGTAAATCACACCAACTCTCACGGCGTAATCAATCAGCCTACCGCAGTTTACTGCTGGACATAGGTCTCACCCAATATGCGCCATTGCTCCTGATAATCTACATTCCGCATCACGGTCCATCAGGCCCTCGATTCTACTAAAGCAAAAACCACTGTCATACCACAAACACTGCAAACAATAGTATTAAATTTTAACCTTTATTTCTATACGGCTAAAGTCTAAACATAAATAAAACATGTGTTATTACACTTCATCAATCATCCAAAATTAAAGGAAAAAAGTGTTACGATCATTCACTCTGCCTTTTAATTTTGAACTTTATCCGTGTTGTCTTAAAGTCTAAAATCAAAAGGATTTTTAGCAGTCCTACGATTCTACTAAGTTAATGATCATAATAAAACCACTGTCATACCACTGATACTGCAGAAAATGCTTTTAAATTTTAGACTTTATTGATATACTCTATTAAGTCCAAAATTAAATGAAAATATTTTTTTTTATTCACACTACAAGAAGTTATTTAATTTTAGAACTTAAAAACATATCAGTGAATTCTAAATTTAAATTTCTTTATATACAGCGTCTGTAGCATGACAATGGCTTTGACCTGACATAAAATTAGCCTGGTTGAGGGGCAGTCCCACTTTTTCGTTACCATTCTCGTAGCCTCCACTTTAATACTCATTTGGTCCCACAGTTATAATAGTATTGGTTGGGTACCTTTAATAACTAATTACTTGTTAAACAAAAAATCTATAACGGTACTGAGACGAGATTAATAGATGAACCTTTATTACGAGCTCGAGTAATAAAATCTTTATTTACCTTTCCTTAATCTACTCCTGTACCTCCCGAACTCCGGTAAAGTAGCTACTCGGTACACACGTTTTATAACCCGAACATTGATTTATTAGAGTGGGTTTCAAAAGCCACTTATGGCAGATAACCTATTCCTCTTTTTTATTTTTTGATACCTCTCGACAAAGAAGTCAAAGTCAAAAATCATATACACAGCAAACTTTTTGAATTGGATTGTAACTCAGAACAGTGTATACAAATTAAAAACAGAAAGGGTTACAGAAACGAGTTAAAAATTACAAAATGCAAACATTTAATGGTACTAAATTGATAGTGGTATAAGAAACAGTGGGATTGTTTGCCAGGACACAGCGTGTCTTCTATGTCTTAATAAACCTGCTCAGGTTGGAGGATACCCTTTATGACCCCAATGTAAGTATTAAAATTTGATTCAAAAATGTCAATGTCGACATTTTTCTTTAATAATTCATTATACTGTCGAGCCATTCTTACGATTGGATTAAAGTAGGAATTGTTGTTTTTAAAAAAAATAGTGCTTTTAGTAATTTACTCTGTATAGACGTTTAAAATGGCACTTATAAAACAAGTCACCCTCTTATACCAAAAATAGTAATACAAAATCCAGTCACGCGTCAGAAAAGGAAACAAATAAAAACACGAGCCCCAAAACCAATTTAAATTAATGTTTAAAACATTGATCTTCATTACTTTCAGCTGACACAAAAATCTACTTGTTTCAATAGAATATTAATTATAATCTGTTTAAAGATAATACTCGTAGGTCATTACATATGAAATTGCCGTAAAAAAAATTTCAAATTGGACGAAACCCAACTTTCAGTACTAATAATAATAATTTTTAGGAATGACAAATCCAAATTTTATGATTTTTTTTGTGTATGAATGAGACAACATTAATCTAACAAACACTTTTATTACATTTTTGAAAAGTGTCAGCTGTAAAAAATTAATACGAAATTTATCATCAAAATGGATAGCATTTAGGAAGTATGTTTTTGATGATCGAGTTTAATTTATCAAGCGGTCATAAGAACAAAATTTAATACAGATTTGTTAAATCATTAAATCAACTTTCAAACAAAATATAAATAATGGAAATAGCTATTAAATTACAGGAATAACAATCTCAAGAATCTGTAAGAAAATTTCAGCGATTTCATAGGTAAAGACCTAATATTATAAGAAAGAGGGACATTATTAGATAAGAAGAATATAAGATTACATAACTGATAATATAATGATCTCAGTTCCTTTAGATGTTCTCTGATAGCTTATGGATTTTGTTGTGGTTTTGAAGGAACATGAAAATCTCAGCCTCGTAAGCAAATGCGTGATTTGTTCGTAAAAAATAAACCTAATCTATACCAACCATAAACGGTGCATAATCATCATCGTCAGAACAATCTTGAACACGAAGTCTCAAAATGATTTTAAAACCAAGGTATAAAGAGCATATCAAACAGTTTTATTGATTTAAATTGTATTATTGTTCGAACTAGGGTGTGAGTCGGGTAGCCAGAGCTCACTGGAGAGTTTTTGTGGTGTCAGTGGTAAGACCAAAGGCTTGTCCTGTATTTGTGTTCTGCACTGAAAGCACATAATATCTCTGTTCTTACAGGGTCGGCAGCACAGATGTGACTCCACTGATGTTACACACGTTCATAGGTCACGGTAACCACTTTACTTTCAGGTAGGCCGTGTGCTTGTCTGCCACCTAAGTTGTATAAGAAAAAAACTAGAGGTGTGCTCCAGTTATCAGTGCGTCGATGTCGCTAATTTCATGTCAGGTCAAAACCACTGTCATGCCACAGATACTGCAAAAATGACATGTAATTTTAGACTTTACTTTTTGTTTTTAAAGTCTATAATTAAATGACTTCTTGTAGAGAGAATGAAAAATGTTATGAACTTTGTTCATTTAAAGTTCAATAACTTTAGGTGCATATTAAAATAGTCTAAACTTTAATGGCATTTTCTTACTGTGTTAGTGGTATGACAATGGTTTTGTTATGACATAAACTTAGTAGAATCGGGGCCCAGAACAGTCTGTCAAACCTAAGTCATTGAGATCATTTAGAGTACTTTGTTCGTCAAGATTGATCTGATGCCGACTGTATAGGCCTGGGGGTGATAGGTGGAGCCGCCTGTCACCCTGGCAGAAGCAGGCCGCGGTGATGGCGCGCCTGGCGCGTCTCCCCGTTTCCGGGGACGAGTTGGGGACTCTGTAGTCCCCACACCCGAGAAGAAGGCCAGATCGTGAGAGATGGCCCTGGGTCGGCCGTGGTGCGAGGGATATGCCTGTCAACCGCACCTACGGCAACCAAAACGACCCACAGGCGGCGTGCGTTTTAGTCGGTTCGAGTCCGACATAACCTCCTTCACCGGCTCCGGTGGGGAGGTATACGTGGGGACTTTGCGCACGTAAAAAAATAAAATGCTACTTCTAAAAACCCCGAAGCTACTTTATAATGATAAATAAAGTTATTTTCATTAGTACAATAAAAGTAACACAGGATATAACACGACCCCATTACGCTAAGGTCTAATCGCTAATAGAGTTTATATGTGACTAATGCTGTTTTGTAAATCTTAACAATATGTTTTACATATAAACGAGTGATAAAAACGAGGTTGAACCTCATTCAGGCAGGAGGCTGCGACCTACGATATAAAGTGGTTAGGACGTTTTACTGTATCTGTGACGTCATTAGCATGGAACCGTGCCATAAAATTCAATGCAGCCATTTTCTGCGTCGTGGACTCCGATATTTATGATTTCGAAAACCGCTGAGTATGTAATATCATTATTGTGAAAGCTTTTATTAGATAAGTGGCAGTAATAAATATAATAATTAAATATTTTACGACAGTCTACACAGCAATATCTACCCAAAGTAAGCCTAGCTTCTTCTTGTGTTATGTGATCTAGAATATAGATGAACTTACTTAATGTACTCCATTCGGTCAATATGTCTACAGGCACAAAATGTGCATATGTTCGATTTTTTTTTATACCACTTAGGTGGCAGTGAAGCGCGCGGCCCACCTGATGGAAAGTGGTTACCATGGCCTATTAATGTGGGTAACACGAGAGAAGCCACACTCGCGCTGCCGACCCTGTAAGCACAGAGTTTCTGTGCCGTTAGTGTAGAGGACAAAGCAGGACAAGCCTTTAGTCATCCCACAGACAGCACAAATTCTCCAGTGAGCTCTGGCTACCTACTCACCGCTGGGAACACAACACAAAGTTATTATAACCGCGGTATATGTATGTATATAATTTATGTATGATGTATGTATGTATTCACAAATAAAAAATATCTATAGTCCATTCGGATAGGTACTTTACTAAACGTAAACAATCTTGACGTGTCCTTTTTAATGTGTTTTATGTAAAAAAACTCAATTTATTAATATTTTTCTAGAAACTCATTTTAAAAACCTTATCAACTTTCTTTAGAAGAAGTATTCCCAAATCGTAATAAATAAATTACCTACTTAATTGAAATTATTATTTCATATTCTTGTGCCCATTGACATTTAACTTAATTTAATATTGTTTGAATAAAAAATTTGGGATTTAAATTATTAATTCTCTCTCAAGGAGGTAGGACACGACGGTATTGCCGTACCAATTGAGCAGTCCGACTGGGGAAGTAAGTACCTCCGGACTACAGAATACCGCGGCCATAATAACCTCGTGTTGGGTTCCCAGCGGTAGGGTAATCAGAGCTCACTGGAGAGTTTTGTGGGATATCTTGGCTTGTCCTGGTTTGTCTTCTACACTGACGGCACAGAAACTATTCTTAGGGGGTCCACAGCACGAGTGTGTACACGTCCATATGCCACGGTAACCACTATCCATTAGGTGAACTGTGTGCTTATCTGCCAACAAACAGAACAAGATTTAATGTGATTTGAATTGTTGTAATTGGTTTTGTTATGATTTAATTTATTATTATTTTTTAGTGAAATTTGAAATATTCTTTTGATAATGGAATGTATGTATTCATGATTTTAATTATATAGATGACTTTTATTTTATGATATTTCATCATACTGACACAATTTTTAAACTCAATCAATTATTGGTATGATTTAAAATAGTCCACATAATTGTTTAATTATTATATTGCATTTTCACAATAAAATGATTTGATTTGATTTGAAACAAAATTGTAATTCAAATAAAACTTGATCAAGAAGTGAAAACTTCATTAAGCGCGTTGGCCTTTGCTCCAGTGACCTTTCTTCGTAGAACATTTTTTTTACTAGAACTCGCGGCTCCGTTATCAACACCTCTGGTGACAGATTGTGTCAATTCACAGGTGACACCTCCCTATATAAGTATCTACCTATTATATTTTAGTCAAATTTTCACTTCTGTTGACACTCCCGGAGTGCCACTGTTTATGTTTTCGTCTCTTCGATTCGACAGTTCAACAATACTGCTGTGAGATTCATTCCTTTATCGCTATACACCATTTTACAATACAACAAAAATGAATAAAACGCTTGCTTTGAAGGGTGAGTACAATCTCAGAGAGAATAGAACTGAAATATCTGTAAAGGAGTGCTACGAGCTAGGAGCTACTATGCAAAGAGCAGAAAATCGAGTGCTGACGTCAGAATTCCTGTAAAATGAAACCGGATTTACATTCAATAACGTGTCTGGTATTCTCAAAGAAGTGTAATTTGCAATGGTTATGTTGTTCTACTTTTATTTATTGCTCGGGGCATATATCTTGGACCTAAAATGTGCTCAAAATCATCTATACACGCAGCACAAATTTCTTGGGAGTCTTTTGAGGATAACACGTGGTGCTTCTATAGTGGACGAGCTCAAATTGACTGAGTATGGATTATTTATAAGAACACAAACCGTGCGCGTCCGGGCCTTGTTTGTCTCGTGATTTAGGTCCATTTAGGTCCTGAGGTATATTTATTGATCCTATTGATATTATAATAATTGCAAAAGTTTCTGACGATGATTGGATAATTTTCTTTACATAGACATTTCTCCAATCATTTGTATTCAGTCCCACGTAATCCCTATTGCCGTATTCCAGACACTATCGTTGAGTCGAGCCACGCGTCTGAGGATGAGTCTGGGCTGTATATATATGTGTCTGATGCTCTTAGTCGCCTTGTACGAACCCACATGGGAAGAGATGTGGAGATCCAAATTCTACTCTGCCGGGAACCATGCGGCATAATTAAATGCATATTTTATCCGTATGTTTATAATAGGGTAGTTAATTCAGATAAAAAAAATATGTTTAAAGTTTTTAGTTTTAGCGTTTTGTAGTGTTTTGTATCAATGAAAGGGCTTAATTAGCACATTTCAAATATGTAAAATTTATACCTATTGCTTGTCCCAAAATAATATAAATAAAAATTAAGTTTAAAACTAAAACCCGACTACTGAATAATCACGCTCTAAAAAGTATTTAAAAGAAAATATCAAGGATAGCCGTTGTCGTTTGCCACTTTTCTTTAGAATGAATTATTTTGTTAAACTAAGTCTAGTGTTATGGGTAATGGACTGCTGAGACGAGGTCTCGGGTTCGATCCCAGGTTTTACCATGGCACACACCAATGCCTTTTCAATGCTTTTCGAAGTTACGTGTGTATTTATCGCAGGTTTATTAGTGCCCAGTTAATGGCAATAAGCTCGCCACCTATCACATTGGGACTTAAACATAAACTGTCGAAATGTGGGTGCTAGCACCTCTGCCTACCCCTTCGGGGATATAGGCGTGAGTTTATGCTATGTTATGTTCTTATATTCCAATCGTTCTCAAGTTGAAAATCATCATCATATAAAATAGAAAAAATAACCATACTCAAAATCACAGACATCAATATAATGTCATCATGCCGAGTTCATTTTTTTCAGGTTAAACAGATAACCACGCCATCAGTCATCCTGTGGAGACAATCATCCTCCATAATGAAATAACCAAAATGATGGATAGCGTTTGCCTAAAATGAGCGAATAAAAGCCTTAAATAATAATATATTAGAGGGGACTCTATGCTAATCTATTTACATATTTACTTAAGGTTCAATAAACTTACTAATATGCTTTTGAATATGAATTAAGAATGGTTGAAAAAGATCAATTACAATTTTATTTCCCTTTTCAATCTGTGGGTTGAAAATACTTATTTATTATTTATTTATTATTTATTATTTATTTATTTATTTTTGTTCATCATACTATCATCTTTACAGATTGTTACCCAATTCAATGGTAGTGGACCACAATAATTAAACTTATACAATTACAATTCATATATATAGGTATCTATCACCGAAGCTTTTTATAGCAGTACTTGAAAATATTTTTCAAAAACTAGACTGGAAGAACAAAGGAGTATACATAAATGGACAATATTTAAACCATCTGCGGTTTGCGGATGATATTGTTATAATGGCAGAAACTGCCAAAGATCTGGAGTATATGATGAGATCACTTGACTGCGAAAGCTCCAAAATAGGCTTAGAAATGAATGCAAACAAAACCAAGATTCTAACCAACAACCGCAAACGCCCAATTATGATAAAAAACAACAATATAGAATACGTTAATGACTACATCTACTTGGGAAAGCAAATCTCATTCAAAACATCGAGTAATGAAGAAGAGGTAACAAGAAGAATCAACGCAACTTGGAAAAAATTTTGGGCATTAAAAGAAATCCTAAAAGGGAACTACAGCTTGCACATGAAGAAGACAGTATACGATACATGTTTATTACCCTGCTTGTTGTATGGTTGCCAAACTTGGATATTTACAAGCAAAATAAAACAGAGAATTAAATGCAGTCAAACATCAATGGAACGAAGCATGTTGAAAATTAGAAGAATATACAAAATTAAGAACGAAAGCATTCGTCAAAAGACTAAACTCACCGATGCTCTGAGGCACGCACTCCTACTAAAGTGGAGATGGGCCGGCCATATCTCACGATACACGGATAGGAGATGGACTGTTGAAGCTACCAGATGGAAGGGACCAGAAGGTAAAAGGAGTGTTGGTCGTCAATTAAAACGGTGGACTGATGACATAACATGCATAGCAGGAAACGACTGGATACAGTCAGGCAAGGACAGGGAGTCATGGAAGAGGATGGAGGAGGCCTTTACCCAAACAGGGATCCATATTTCGTAATACTAACATTAATTATAAGTCATAATAAAGAAAGAAAAACAAAAAATATACTAACATTAAACTACAACACTGTATTTGCAACGCTGTAAAATATGGAATAAATGGCTTTATTATTATTATTATTATATATAGGTATCAGGTATTACAATAAATAATTAGGTCACATACTCAAAATTAAAATAAGATAATCAGTCATCAAAACCACACAATGGCAATTTGCTATTTAGATTTCTAATGTCAAAAATACAATAATTTAAGGTCAAATTAATTAAATTACAATCACAATCACAATTACATTTAAATAATATTCAATTACACATTTTGATAAGATAATTAGTATATATTAAGAATATTGTTTTATAACAATTTAATATATAAGTATTAATAGTGTAAAATTCGCGGGGATATTTTCCATGTTTATTATTTCGCCTTTTTGCACTGTACCCTTCTAATATAGTAGTAAGGGCGATGCGTGTAACAAAGACCGATATGGTCTACCCAAAAACAACTAGCTCGCTCGTCAGTGCACCGTGATCATGGCGCTTGTAACAGCGCCGAAATATCGGTTACTCAGCAAAAAGGTGAGTTTTACACTATTAATGTGAATGACCATGTCAATCACAAATTATATATAAGTACCTTAATATTATGTACATTTGTTATCCTATTAAATGTCATTTTAAAGCATTTAGTATGCTAACTAAAGCGATAAAGCCGTACGACGGATATATAAGTATATAGATTCAATGACAGATATATATTCAATGACCTCCGTGGCGTAGCGGTACAACATTCGACTGCTATGCAGGGGGCGCGGGTTCGATTCCCGCTCAGTGCAAATATTTGTATGCATGAATATGTATATTTGCATTGGTCTGGATGTTTCTATGTATAGTATGTATGTATTTACAAAAAAAGTATCTTAGTATGTTTATCCGCATTTTAGATCCCATAACACAAACTAGTTAAGCTATGCTTACCATGGGTCTAGATAGCGTTGTGTAGAATGTCGTGGAATTTATTTATTATTATTTATATAACTATATATTTAGGAAGGTTTGGATGACTTCAGGCAGGTTTAGGTGGCTCTGTGGTAAGAGCATTGTCCCTCTGAGGGATAGATCACGGGTTCGATTTCCACCTGAACAGATTCAATTTTTTCCTATTAACACATTGACTACCAACGGAAATAGGTTCGCATGGATGGTGCAAACGGTATGGTAGCAAGTTATATAATAATATTTCTACTAAATGGAATGGTAATGTATGCAAGAAGACTTTTTTCTGCGCATTATTTATGCAATAGAAAAAGACGCCATTAGAAATAACTGGCAACACCCTTTATCGATTCTAACTTTCTATATGTACTTACCTAATGTAAGACATCATGGTACGTCCACTCCATTCATCTAACGCACATCATATATTAAATATTACATCAAATTTATATAAACTGTTCTCATTATTTTTTTATACCACATAGATGGCAATGGTACATTATACTTATATAATATAGTAAATACTCTGTGTCGTACCCCGACTGCTATGAGCCCCTAATGAATGGAATGTACGTACATAACTCGAACCAGTTTAACGCATTTCATCTATCATACTCCATCCAATTTTGCTGATAGGTTCCCGTGTCGAACTTCCGTCCATATTTCATTCCATATCACTTTAGAATTGAAAGGTTCGAATTACGTACAGTATTATCCAGACAGTCACATTCGACCAAATGCCCCGTTTTTTTAAACAATTCGCAGATGGAGCGGAGCACCCACTCACTCGGTTTGAGTATTTTTTTGAGAATTTTGTTACTTGTATACTACGAGCTACCAGTCAGGGCTTGGATGGACGTTATGTGCGATGTGACAAAACTAAACAATGTAGCACTAGTACATATATGTTAACAACAATGTGAAAATTAAAATGCATGTCCTACTAACTTTATAAATGTAAAAGTTTATGAGAATTTTTTTTCAGTCTGTCGTTTGGTTTCGATTGTCAGTCTATCACGCAAATGACAGTATCGTGGAGGACAGAATATGATTAGTTAATTACCTTTTCCGTGAGCAGCGGATCTGGATGAAATTTAACACCGAGATAAATAATTATAGTCTGAAATAAATTCCTGTGGATTGCGAGATGGTATCATTAGTATAGGTTTTATATAGAAGTAATTAGAATAGTTGCTAGAATAGAGATATTCATGCAATCGCATAGCATGTTGAACTATACCTACAATTGTATGATAACCTCGTGTTGCGTCCTCGGCGGTGAGTAGGGTAGCCAGAGCTCACTGGAGAGTTTTTGTGCAGACAGTGGGAAGACCAAAGACTTGTCTTGATTTTGTGTTCTGTACTGACGGCTCAGAAACTTTCTGTTCTTACAGGATCGGCAACACGAGTGTGGCTCCCTGGTGTTACACACATTCATTCCTATGAAGTAGTTATCGTGGCCTCACGGTAACTCCTTTCCATCAGATTGTATAAAAAAGTGTCGAGAATAAAAGGTTCTAAAATGGGTTACGCGTTTCCACGCGTACAAATACATTACTTTCCTTTAACTATTATGAAACGGGTAATTTGCATGTCAAAGGCTACCTACGTTACGTATTTTTATGGGTAGAATTAAAAAAAAATGGCTCAGTAAATTCTTAACAAAACTTTTTTATATCTCTGCCTATATTCTTCATTGAAGATTTTAATAACTTTTGCTCTGTCTGCTAATGAGCAGAGGGAGCCAAAGTTATTAAAACGCTTTTTAAAATATAACTTTAAAGGAATCCAGTACCAGAGAGTTAGTGTTAAAAATCTATTAGCCATCTTACATCGAAATACACAATTAAATTACGGATGTGATGATCCAAACAATCAAGAAGTTAAGTAGTATATTTAACATTAAATACAAAAACAATTATGTACACGGAAGTTATCTAAATTAAAATATATATAAAAAAAACAGAATATATATCTAAACAATCCTGCAGGTTCAGTCGTCAAAGAACTTTTTTTTATTTTTTTTTATTTATTTATTTCATACATATGATGTCATTACATGCAGACCCAATGCGACAGAGTAGCAACATAATTTTAATAATTTCATTTACAATATATGTCATTTACATTATCATAATCACACATAATCATGCTTCAAAAACTAAACAATAATTCCACAACATACTATTAATTAAAGTAGATATAATTACCATTTCACATATTTTTCATGAACATGTCATATCAGAAATAATAATTATTCAGTTGATGATGTCAAAGTAATACCTAATTCAAATAATAATGTCAAAGTAATAATTAAGTTAATAAAGTCAAAATAATACTTCAATTCATAGTGTCAAAATAATAATTCGATCAATAATGTCATAATAGTACTTCAAATCAATTGTCAAAATTACATATTTAATGTCAAGTTCACAATAATTTAATGTCAGATGATGAAAATACAATTTAAATTATTAAAATATATTATTTAATACTAGCGATACATAATCAGATTATATCAACTTTACCTAGATTCCTTCACTCAAAACACAGTAACTAGCCCTTGTGAATTCTTATTTTCTTATTTTAATTTAGATAACTTTAGTGTGCATAATGTAAATATTAAAGGATATTATTGTAGGTACTTGTAAAACAATTATTGATTCATTACGAGGTCCATGGCGCAATGATGAAACCGAGTCGAGACACCATCAATGTATGATAATTACAATCGCCGTCATTATCTGTTTATTTGAGCAAATCTTATATATTTCGCAAAGGTTTTAAGCCTTTTAAAGCAGCTATGAAATGTAATGTATCACGAACACATGATCGATATGGTAAGTCACAACTCACTTAAATATTATGTACTCACTGTCTTAGAGCGTTTTCCTATTATTCGATTCGATATCAGTGTCAGCACCTATATCCGACATCTGATAACCGTCTTTCACATTGTCCGGCCCAATATCGGATATCGGAGCTGACAGCACTATTTTGGCCCAATATAGTATTGTGGAATATGACTCCAACCGACTACAACTTTCATACAGAGACTAAAACAACAACTTTCCTTAGTTACGTGTCATTCGTGTTAATAGACGCTGATCACGAATATGAGAAAAATATCAATATTGTATGTAATTATCAATAATTAATATGAAATGATATAGTCATTTCAATAAGGTCGAAAATTGCTTGCAGGATATTTCTAGGTATTTTATCTCTAGCATCCCTAAATAGTCTGTGCTATAGAGCAAATGTATGCAACCTATTTTATCTGATATATATGTTAACAGCCCACGGGGTTGGCTATAGGATATCGGCTATCGTCATCCGACACTGATATCGGTCCGGATGATATGGAAAGGGTCTTACTCTAAAATTATGTCACAGTTTGATCAACTGAGGTACATCATTCAATGATGATGTACCTACCTGGTGCTGATGGAAATAGTCAGGCTTAAAGTTTTGGATCTGTCATCGTAGGTAAATCTTAGAAAAGTTAGTTATAACTATAGCTCACGAAATTCACAGATTGCTATGATTCAAGCTTTGTTCATTTTACATTTTGTGTTTACCTACGGTACCAACTTTCTGTTCGTAATACATAATCGCTCCAAAGACAAAGTCCACTAAATGAAGAGAAAAAAAAATCCTGAGTAGGACACATAAACGGGGAAAATTGTGCATTTTGACTAACAGTAACACTTCCGGTACCTTGCAAGTGGTCGAAGATACTTTTGGCCAAGAATTCGATTACTGTAGGTATGTCTTGCCTAACTGTGACTTAGAACGAATGCTCAAAAATATTGACGCTAAATTAGTAAATTTTGACGAAAATGACTATTGTGTTATTTTAATTGGACAAAAAGATTTTAAGTATAATATGCAAGATTACGCTACATTAGTAAGAAAAATTAGAGATTCTTTGGAACATATAACGCATACAAATATACTAATATGTGCTCCCACGTATGTATGTGGGGCACAGATTTATAATTATAAAATTGATTTGTTTAATAATTTATTAAATTTAGATTTGCAAAATAATAACTATGTACACTTCATTGACACAAATCGTAATTTCTTTTGACATGTTTTCATATAATAATGGCCAACTGAATAAATATGGTATTAAATATATGTGCAGAGATATACTGGAGATTATACAGAATTGTCGCAGCCCTATAATCACTTCACATTCTGTTAAAAAAGATCGTCAACCTCTGCAGTTTTTTCTTGAATAATAACTATGCTGGGAAAATAGTGACCAGTAAATGTTCTTCTCGCAATGAACAACGTACCCTTGGGTCCAAAATTAAAGCACACAATAAGAAAATTTTGATTTACTACCAGAATGTCAGAGGCCTTCGCACAAAAACTACTGACTTCTATAATAATGTTTCCATATGTTGCTATGATTTTATATTTCTCAATGAAACCTTTCTCATCGATTCAGTATACGATTCGGAACTATTCCCTTCGGATTATATAGTGCTGCGTAAGGATCGTGCTGGCAATACCGGATGGGGTGGTGTCCTACTTGCAGTAAAGAAATGTTATACCGTAAAATTAATAGAAGATATAGATGATTTAACTGTGGATAAAGAAATATTGTTTGCTTTAATAACTTGGAAAAATGTAAGGTTACTGGTATGTGTTGTGTATTTGCCTCCCAGTTATAATGATCAAAAATATTTAGATGTCTTAACCTGCATGGAGAATGCTGTTTCTATATACTCCAGGCACCATTTTCTGATTATTGGTGATTTCAATTTGTATTCTTGTAGTGCCTATGTGAAACTGCAGTTTGATAACTTTTTGAACTTTTGTAAATTGCGGCAATGTAATAACATCTGCAATAAACAGGGACGCATCTTGGATTTGATTCTTACTACTCTGGATACTAATGTTGTGACTGTAACATCAGATATTGAACCATTGGTAAAAATTGATACTCTCTATCCACCCTTGGAAGTGTTGCTTTCCATGTCGAGAGGTACATCGACTGGCGGTGGGCGGGTCGTGAGGCAGGAACACGGTGTTATGTCCATTTGGAAATTCCGAAAAGCAGACTTCCATGGCCTATACTCAGATATTGCTGGTACTGATTGGTCAGATTTAATACAACAGCGTGACGCTGAGGTGGCTGTGGATACGCTGTATAACAAATTGAACAACATAATCGACAAGCATGTTCCTTTAAAAAAATATCCATCTAGTCATAAATATATATATCCAACTTGGTACACTAGTGAAATAATATACTATATAAAATTAAAGTATTTTCACTTGAAAAAGTTTAAAATTTATGGACTACAATTTAATGGAGAAGTGTTCAAATATTATAGGACCAAAGTCAAGGATCTCATTGATATAGCTTTTAAGAAGTATGTATATGCCGTGGAGAATAATATTACTCGTGACCCGGCCAGTTTTTGGAAATACGTGAGGGACAAACGTAGAGATATGCGCCAAGGCAGGGAATATAACTACAATAATGTAACTGTCGAAGGTCAGGAAGCGGTCGATGCTTTTGCGCAGTATTTTAGTTCTGTCTTTCATCCAAACATACCGGTGCTGGATCCTGAGGTAGCTGAGCGAGAAGCAATTGACGCAGGCTATAATTACACCAACTTTAACGTGGGACACATAAATGCTTCTGACTTAAGACGAGCGGTTCGGCGACTGAAGCCGTCCTCTGCGTATGGTTCCGATAACATACCGACGTTTTTGCTTAAAGACTGTATTTCTGCCTTCGAGGAACCGCTCTTGCACATTTATAACCTATCACTCCAGCAGGGTGTCTATCCTAGTAACTGGAAGGTCTCTAGAATAACACCGATCCCTAAGGGTGGTTCTTCGATTGACATCACTAACTTCAGACCTATTGCAGTATTATCAATTTTTGGAAAAATCTTTGAATCCATTGTAAATAAGAGTATATACGATCACATTAGTAAGTACATAGACAATTCCCAACATGGATTTCGCCCGGCGCGCTCTACCTTAACTAACCATATTGGGTTTGTAGATTATCTGCGCTCTCGGGTGACAGCAGGCTGTCAGGTCGACGCAGCATATTTTGATTTTAGAAAGGCCTTCGATCTCGTGGATAATGACGTACTTCTAATGAAGCTTGCATCATTGGGGTTCGATATGCAGCTTCTTAAATTCATGGCGGATTATCTGACAGATCGCAAGCAGTACGTAAGAATTGGGAACCATATATCTCGTACATTTTATACCAGATCAGGCGTAAGCCAGGGCAGTAATCTGGGTCCAACTCTGTTCCTGATAATGATTAACGACTTGCCTGGAGTTCTTACTGATGCTGAGTGTCTTCTGTTTGCTGACGATCTGAAGCTCTTTCTTCCTGTCGCAGGCAAAGCAGATTGTTTGGCGCTCCAGGGAGAGATTGATGCGGTTTTTGCTTGGAGTGTCAAAAATAGACTTTCTTTCAATGTCTCCAAATGTAAAAGCATTACGTTTACAAGATCCCGTGCTCCAATTTTGGTGACGTATGAGCTGGCGGGAACACCGCTAGAACGTGTCACTACAATACGCGACCTAGGTGTAAATAAGGACGGCAAATTGAACTTTCATGAACATATGAAACATATTTGTAAAAAGGCAAATAAATCTCTAGGATTCATAGCTAGAACTTCTTCTCATTTTAACAATATCGAAGTTATAAAGTTATTGTACAATGCCTATGTTCGCAGTGTTTTGGAGTTTAACGCAATTGTATGGAATCCCACAGAACAACTGTACATACTGATGGTTGAAAGAGTTCAGCGTAAATTTGCTCGATACCTGTACAAGCGTACCTATGGATACTATCCATTTCTTTACCCGTCCAACTTCGTGTCAGGGATGATCGGCCTTGATACATTGCGGCTCAGGCGGGAGTTTGCGCACATAATGCACTATTATTTCTTATTAAATTTTAAAGTAGATAACCCGTCGGTGCGTGAGTGTGTCCACTTCTATGTGCCGGACAGCTACATGCGTGGCGCTGGACGACGACAGCATCAGCTCTTGACTTGCCCACCAGCTTGGCACTTTCTTGCATGGAGTAGCCCTACTTATAGAGCTGTTCAATACCTAAATGAGTTTTTGAAAAAGAATCCAAATGCGGACTTATTCCATGATAGGCCAAGTGTCATTGGTACGAGTGTCACAAAATATTTGTGCAATTTATAGCACCCACTGTATGCCTAAAATTATTGTAATTGATGTATTTCATTTTATAATATTGAAATTTTGATTAATTTCGAGGAATGTACCATTTAATTATCTAATTAATATAATCTATGTAATGTATTGTATGATGTAATTTTTTTGTAACTGACAACATATAAGCGCTTTGGCCCAAGCTGTAAGCTTATATTGCGAATAATGAATGAATAAATAAATGAATAAATAAATGAATAAATAAATCCTGAATCTCGATTTATAACTAGATCTGAGGACAGATAGTATTCTAGATGACAGTTCTAATGTCGATTAAGATAGTAAAAATTGAAACAGTCCAGGCGGGATTGTTACAGGGCGAACGCTCTGACCACTAAGTCACCGACCCTTCGCCTGAAACCATCCAAAATCTTCTATAAATATATCCGTCTTACTGTGACAGTGGGCGCTATCTACCGATATTCGTACCGTTTAATTTTTTTATATCTTAATCGATAATGAATAGTTAGCATATTAAATGCTTAAAATTTCATTCAATTCATTCAAAAGTTCTAATGTCATTGTGAGAGTTGATTTACAACTGTGGGTTTTCTCGAATACGGGCCGTAGTGTCGTCTAAATCCGCTTACCTAAATGGTCAAATAAAGAGATTCCAGTACCGGCGTTAATAAAGCACTTAGAGGTCTTATTGTACTTATTTATTACAGAAAATTTAAGTACCTACGGTAAGCCGTAAATGTGCTACTTTGTGTGGAGGCGGGTAATTTGTCCAGTGGAAAAGAAAAAGAGAAATATTGTTGTTGGTAACAAAGGAATGGACGCGGGCTATTGTATATTATTTTACTCAAAGAACCAATTGTTTGTTCAGTAGTGTTCGCAAGAATGTGCTGTGAAGTAGATGATTAACCAGCTATTTTGATAACATTTATAATACCCACACATCACTAAAAACTATTAATGTACTTTTTATACCAAACGTAGAGTACAGGTATGAATGATGGGGCACAGCTTGTATTGTCGATTAAGATCGGATTTTTTTTTATTAGATCCAGGCGAGATTTGAACCCGCGATCTTTCCCTTACAGGGGAAACGCTCTGACGACTACGCCACCGAACCTCGCCTGAAGCCATCTAAATCTTTCTATATATTGCTTGTATTGTTATATTCGCTTATTGAAGAACTTAAGTTCACATCAAATCATAAAAAAATGTCTAGACTATTTATTTAGCATCGTACTTTTCCAGTGAACTAGAGGAGGCACCTAGAGGATCACTCCTTAATTAATGACCGGCAATATGGCTACAGGCCGAAACGGTCAACGGGTGATCTTCTAGCATACGATACCCATCTTTGGGGTGAGGCTATGGACAAGCACGGCGAGTCACTGGCAATTAGTATTGACATCGCCAAAGCTTTCGATAGAGTCGGGCACAAATCGCTTCTTTCCAAGCTACCTGCCTTTGGTCTGCCTCCTAGGCTGTGCAACTGGGTTGCTAGCTTCCTGCGGGGACGCCGTATTCGCTTCCTTTGTGACGGACGAGGTTCTGAGTTTCTGCAGGGAAATGCTGGCGTGCCTCAGGGGTCCGTCTTATCACCCACTCTCTTTGTCTTCTATACAAGACACAAATTAGCTCCTGTGTGGAATACTGCTCGCATCTCTGGGATGGTTCAGCAAAGTACTTACTAGATGCTCTCGACAGGTTGGTAGGTGCGGTCCGCATCATTGGGAATCCCGAGGTCACGAGCACCCTAGAACCTTTACAGATGCGTAGAGATGTTGTGTCCATGGCTGTATTTTACCGTCTGTACCATGGTGAGTGTTCTAATGAGCTCTTCCAATTAGTCCCACCCTCTCCTTTCCTACACAGGACAACACGTGCAGGTTTTAGATGTCATCCACACACGGTGCAGAACATCCGATCAAGAACCAAGCGGTTCGGTGACTTTTTCCTCTGTCGCACCATTAAGGCCTGGAATTCATTACCAGCTCACGTGTCACGCTCACCAGGATACGGGACTGTAGGAAGAGGGAACTTCCTACAGTCCCGGATCCTTTAAGCGGGGCGTGAAAAAGCATATGATGAGACCGTCAAGCTGAGTGTCACCATTGTCATGCGGTATGTGTAGGTAATGGTGACCCTCTTTTTTGAGACTTTGCCTTCAGCTTACCATCAGGCAAGGCGAAGTCTAATTGACGTGTTCTATAGATAAAAAAAAAGTGAGAGGAAATTACGAGCGATCAAATATTGAGTCGAACATCTAACATGCAGAAAATCATCGCACTAGCATTATAATGTATTTTTCAACGCACTTGCTCCACTGCAATTAGATACATAATGGCACCTATAATCAAACTGTGACATTTTCCTTGCTATGATTCACAATATGAGACTTTTTTTATATTGGTTTTGTTGCTTTGTTCTTAAAAAGTTTTGACGCAACAAAATCGTGTTCAAAATAGTACAAATAAATTAATAGCTCATTTCATGCAACTGAGTATTTAAATAAATAATTGCAATTAATAGATAATAAACCAAACAAATGTAAAATATTTTTTCTCTGTAAAAATGTTAAATTCCCCATTTTCTACGTTCCGATAAAAAAAACCTCATTCTTTTAGTCTCTGGTACACTAGATTCGCGCGCAAAAGAAAAACAAATTAATTTTTCCCGCTATTGTGAAAATAATTCTCAACTCGTTTTCACTGTTAAAATTATAGTTAATTATTAATTGACTTGTGTACATGTACTAGTTATGAAGATAATAATTTATGCTGTTTACCGCCCGATATAAAATATGAAGCGCTTAACGTTATGGAATGTTAAGTTTAGTTACTACCTTAAAACTGCAAGGGTAAATATCTATTTAAGTATTATTTTCTTCGCAATTGTGTTGAAAAACGTCGTATGATACACGCGTGTATTGATGATTATCGGCTCTCTAAAGACCTTCGACTGTCGGCTCAGGTCTCAATGGCGCCTTAGCGGTGATCACCAACTTTAAACACTCTTACCATAATATACAATTGTCTCATACCACTGATACGGCGGTGGTATGCTTGTATTTTCGATACTTCTCAATAAGAGAGGACTCCTCCCTAGGTAGGATTTACTAACTCCAAAACCACATACTTTCTAACAATAGGTCAAAAGTCGCTCAAAGGTAGATTATAGTAATATAGTGAAAGAGTGAGCTCCATAAAAAGATTTTAACTTAATACCAGAGGCAGAGGCTCTCAAGCGGCGCAAATACTTCAATCTCGTCGGAGATTATGAGTTTGTGCCGTTTGGAGTCGAGACTTTGGGGTCATGGGGTCCAAGCACTCGCAATCTCCTCCGTGAGATTGCAAAGGGTATGGTTGACGCTTCGCGTGACCAGAAGGCTGGCCTCTTTTTAGGTCAGAGAATAAGCATTGCCATACAACGTGGCAATGCTGCCAGTCTTCTGGGAACGCTACCACAAGAGGCATGCGATGCGGAGGAAACCACGGCGCACGGCGCATTTTAATTATTCTTAGCTATAAGTTGTATAATAATTATTTTAGTTTTATTGTATTTAATATTTATATATTATTTCTGGACATGATTGTATAATTTTAGAAGTTCATTATATTATTAAAACTTAATACCTGTCAATTCAAAAATCTATGTTACAATTGAAAAATAGCCACATATCAGCAATAGTTTATTAGAATCAGTAGAGTACAAATATAAACAACACACAATTTAGGTACAAGACAATTTTCAAATTCGTATTTTTTAATAATATTATCTGTAAGGAAAGGAATAAGCCTGTATTGAAGAGACTTATTGGAAAATATCAATAATATCCCACGGGACTACGGCTACAGCTATGATGATCATTGCTCACTTCTTCTGTCCTATTTGAAAGAGTTGACTCCCTGGCGAATATCACTGAAGCTGTCAACACTATTATTTTTTATAAAGTTTAAACATACGAATTATTATTATTAAGTATATGAAAATTTACATGTTAGTAAATTACCAAGGAACAAAGGTGTCGGTAAAAAGGGGTTTGTCAGAGTAATATGGATCTACTAAGTACGATAAAAAGATTAATTGATAGCAAAACGCATCCTAGTATATAGTGCTATACTTTCAGTAAGCCTACTGCTAACGGAAATGTACCTACATGGGTATAGTGTGATTCGAACCCGGTTTCAATTGCAAGCCCAAAGCAAAGCACTTAGAGCACACGTCTGTTAAAAAGTAATGTCTTCATCCCATTTGCTAACATATTTTTTTCATAGAGCTCGCTAAGGTTCTCTATTTTTATTCCTACGATTTTATGTCATAATTTAACATTGCATAATGTTACTTGTCCTAACATTATTTACGCATAATACTCATTTGCCATAACTCTTTAATCATAATTTTTTAAATCCTATTTACTATAAGCATAATATTTTATAATCATACTATCCCAAAGCTAAGTTTACTTAAGCATAACGACGCATAACCATAACTATTATATACAAATTATATTCCGAAAAATAAACTACAAAATTTTTAATAACAATATTAAGTACACTATTGCATACAATTTTTTTATTAATACTGTTACTACCAAGAACAGTTTGAAATTATATTTTTTTAATTCAGAATGTTCATTTGACTAAATAAAGTTCTGCATGGTTATAAACTACATGGTTATAGCTTCGCTCCGCTCCGCTCCCTCATTAGCCTTCTAACCTAATCTATCCAAGTCGGAATCAGGGGCTTTCTCAATAAATCTATCACTGTCTGTTAAGAAATTATTATTTGATCATTATGCCAAATAACTATTAGACAAATAAACAATATGCTTTACATATCAAAGTTATGAATAAAAACATTAGGATATACAATATTTATGCTTAATAACAGAGTATGCTAAAAAACAATTATGACACACTTTTATTATGACAAAGAAAATTATACCTAACTTATTATGACAATTTAAATTAGGACAAAAACCATTATGAAAAAAAAAATTATTCAAATATCATTCTCAAAATTACCATGATCGTCAAAACTTACGAAAACTGGAGTACGTTAGATGTGTTGAATCTAAACAAAATATACAACACTCGATAGCGGCAACGGTAAAAATATTCTTCCCCTTTTTCTAAAACATTACGTTTACCAGATGCAGTGACGACCTCAAAATTACCTGATTCATAAGAGTGACAAACGTCAGATTATACATTAATTTAAAACCCAAGAGTGAGTGGGTAAATTTCCTCTATATAACAGTTCCTCCACCCTCGGTTGAATGGCTGTCAAAATGAAGAAGTGAATGCATTAAGAATACGAAAAGTAAACATAAACCTCCAAGTCGACGCTCGCAAAAAATGTAATATGACACGGGAAACTGACTTTCTCGAAGTTTTCATTAACCTTTTAAACCTTGAGCCAGTTCCTTGAGTGGTTATGGCATCAGTTGACTTTATAATTGTTATTACATTACTAAATGATACGAAGGTATTTGTCTGATTTTTTTTATCACACCCAACGAAACGATTAAAGCCCTTGTTGTGAGAGGTGGTACGCAAATTGAGCAATATAGATGTGGTACTGCTATAGTTTACATGTACCTACAAGTAATCTTGCCGAGAAACCCCTTCAACTGTGTGAGATATCAACGAGGGAGATTTATCCAAATGCAACATTGTTCTGTGAGCGCGTGTGAGTGACATAACTGTTCAATGTCAGAGATAAACAAATTGTAGGTAGGTTGGTACTCGTTTTTTTAACAGCCAGAGGGAGAGGTTTTACAACCAAAGAACGCTTTGATGGCCTGACTGGAAACAGTGATTTATAAATTACTAGCTGTTGCTCACGGTTACGCCTGCGTGAACGTCGTTTACATAGCCAATGTCCTTTTCCAAACTGTAATCTATCGGTGTACCATATTATAGTGTATTCATAAGGTTATCTTCAAAAGCGAACTTTTATAAAAACTTTTGAACCCTATTTTCGAGATGTAAAATAGCATATGTCCTTTCCCAAAGTCTAATCTATCTCCATACCAAATTTAATCAAAATCGGTTTAATCGTTTAGTCGTGAAAGCGTAGACAAACATAGTTACTTTCGCATTTTTTTTAATCACATTGCTTTTACACTCATAAACCATATTATTAAACACTTGTGCTTTTTTTTCTTGATCGCACTAGTGTTTTATTTTATTTCCATCACCGTAGGAGGTAGGACACGGCGCTATTTCCGCCCAATTGAGCAGTCCGACTGGGGAAGTACCTCCGCCCTACAGAATACCGCGGTTATAATAACTTCGTGTTGTGTACCCAGTGGTGAGTAGGGTAGCCATAGCTCACTGGAGAATTTGTGCTGTCAGTGGAATGACTAAAGGTTTGTCCTGCTTTGTCCTCTACACTGATAGCACAGCAACTCTGTGCTTACAGGGTCGGCAGCACGAGAGTGGCTTGACACACGTCCATATGCCACGGTAACCACTTTCCATCAGGTGGGCCGTGCACTTGTCTGCCACCTGAGTGGTATAAAAAAAAAAATTGTACCTCGCTGAAAGATATTATATATATTATGCATTATATTTGCTCCTAACATAACTGGGTTGTAGTTTTATTTTTAAATCTCGGAAAAATGTTTTAACTTAGATACGTTTCATTTCAATATAAGACTTAAAAGAATACTATTTTGTAAAAGAAAAAGAAGTGTACCACCTTGAATATGATAAATTTTCAACAATTTATTTACTTTCATTAATAATTTAACGTGAAACTAATTTATTAATTTTGTTTTTCACTCGTGTGTTGAAAAAGTCGTATGTCACACGTGAAGTTTGGTCATGACCAACATACCACACTTGTATTATTAATAACTATTAATATCTTGGTATTCTTTCCTTCCTGGTGACTGATTGTTCAGATATTTGATAACACTTTTAGTTTGGAGGATAAAACAACTAAAAAAATAAATTATCAGGTGCTAAGATAATTTTGAATAGTTGGTAGTCAAGAACACAAGATCGATTTGATGCTGACAGTACAATATAGGATATATTTCCGTTTTATACATACATACATATAATCAAGCTTTTATCCCCGGAGGGTTAGACAGAGGTGAATTAACAACCACATTTCACCAATCATTGAATTCGGTTTCACATAATAGGGGGTGAGTCTATTGTCGTCTTCCGGGCACTATTGTTAGCTCAAACCGTGAACCTGAGGCTGATTCTGGGCTGCATATATCTGCCTGATGTTAAACAACCCTATCCCTTAGTCGCCTTGTACCGTATGGGAAGGGATAGGGTGGTCCAAATTCTACTCTGCTGGGAACCACGCGGCTGTCCATTTTATGGACCTCGATATTACGCACTGAGACCTTTTGAAATGATAGAACAATACAGGTATTTAAACTATCATGGTCACTCACATCAGTATCAAAATAAAAGGGATATTTACCATGTTTCATTGTTTTGAGTTTCCGATATTTCGGCGCTGTTGCAAGCACCATGATCACGGAGGAACTGGAGTAGTGGCGGTGAACAGAGAAAAAGTTTTTTCCAAGGAGTAATTATATCGATCTACCCTCTTTCGAGTTCTTTTACTACGCGTATCTGCACTACCACTGGTTTCACTCTCACTACAAACTCGAATCCGGTCTCGATCACGTTCACGACCTACGATGCTTCCTGTATCCGCTCGCAATTTTGTTTTGGCCAACTACTTTGGGTGGGACAAGGTAGTTGTGGAAAAAAAATCATGCCTCGTTAAGGTAAACGATGTTATAAAAAAGACAGATGAGAAAAAAGGGGGGTAGTTTGCTATAGCGTTGCTTAAAGAACGCATCGTCATTTTTATTATAACACATTCAGGACTGTTTAAAATTAGAAGATAAGAATCGTATTCTTTAGTTATTTTTTTAAGGATACCTACCAAATTTGATTAAGGGTACCAAAAAATGTAGCAACGGGTACCCTCAAGATATACTGTCTCCAGTAAGTACGACTGGTTAATAAAATTATAACTAGTAACTAAAAATTTTTAAAAGTAGACTGATAAAATATTAAAATAAAAAGTTAGAAATAATTAATGTTGATGGATTTGCAATTTTTAAATAGAATAACCTAGATATAGCAGATATGCTCCCGGTAGTAAGATTTCCGCTGCATGGACCGTAGAGAAGAAGATAACCACCGTAGCCAGATTCGTAGCCTGTAGCAGTATATTTCGATCGTAGCATTCGTAGCATACAACGCAATGCATGCAAAAATACCTCATGTTTGGTGCATCTATATCCATCTTTATAATTTAGAAAACGTAAGAACAGACTTCATAAGTTCTACATTTAATAAATTTATATGTCTATACGACACAGAAACAAAGTCATCACGAATACCAATAAGCAGAAAAGCAATAACAATTTCTAGTTTACTACATATTTTTTATTCAAGAAAACTAACTGTGAAAGTACATTAGCATAACGTGAGTATAACTTCTCGTTTCATTCACAATGTTTATCTAACATACGTGCGGAAAACAAGAAAAAATCTAGTTGAAAACAGCATATATTTTGTAAACAACTTGGGCTATATCACCAAACGTCTCCCTGTTCATAACAAAGACATCTGCCGCAGTTAAATAAAGTGGTCTTTGAGCCTGGCATAGCATAAAAAGTACAATTTTAGCTTGTTTTTGCTTCATTCGGTCCCAACCGCATGTGTAAATACTCGTAGACATTTCCTGCCCAGCGGATATAATAAGCTCTCCTCCAAAACAATACAAGAATAACGGCAAAACTCCGGTCACGCCTGTGAGGATAGTGTTTCTAATGTCCCAATCATTCATCGTCTGCAAGGTCGTAACCAGCACGATAGTCATCATAAGGAAATGTGCCCCGAAAATCACTTTGTATAATGCTCTGATTTTACTATGATAGTAGATCAGAAACTGGTGATGTTTCACGCAGAATATTAGCTTCTCATCGATTGATTTATCTTCTACTTCGTGAGTATTAAATTCACAATATTTCCGCTTCTCAACAATTACAAAGATTTCGTCCAGCGTTACGGTGATAGCGTAGAAGTGCCCCAATTCATGAGCTAGTAATGTGACAAGGAGGACAATGTATCCTGTTTGATTGATGGCCGAGAAAGCAGTAGCGAAACATGTGACAACAAAGGTTATTTCGAAAAACGGCGTTTCGTACTTAGGGCTTAGACCTGAAACATTAAGAGGGTTCTGTATTAAAATATCGCAAAGTAAAAAAAAATGGTGAAAAAAATATCTTACCGTAAGATTCTCCAGGAGTTGTTGGCAAATATCTGTCATTTCCAAAAATAGTCAACAATAAAGGCATTAATAAATATAATACATGCGTGAACGTTTGATTGGCAACAACGAACCAAGTAGCGTAGCGAGCTCGTTGAAGTGTATTCAGCATTTTCTCTCTTGCTGCACTGCCTTCTGGCAGTAATGACACTCCATATTGACTTATCTCGAATATAATCCTGAGACGACTCCTTCAAAATAACAGTATTATTTGGGACATTTTTAAAAAAGAAAAGCAACTTCAAGCCAAGAAGAATCGAGAGAGAACTTCTTGGGTTCTAGTTGTTTTTCTTTCCATAGAACACAAAGGCCTGAATAGAGGAAAAAGGTGAGAAGGTTCGAGGTATTCTTTTGAACTTGTGGACAAGTTCTGGCGCTGAACTTTGCCCAGTCAACCTACAATGTTCAACGTACTACCTACCCATGTCGAAATAGGTAGTGCATCTTCATGCCTTGGACAATTCAATTCATATGCATCATCCAAATTGAAAGAAAAGGATCAGAATACTATAGTCCTAAATTACAATATTTCGTATATTGTGCCACGACACTACTAATGTTCACTGATACATATTTTGATACATACATATAATTACGCCTTTACCCCTAACCCGGCAGAGGTTAATTAACACCCACATTTCATCAATCATTGTTTTCGGTCCCACGTAATAGAGAGTGAGCCTATTGCCGTTTTCCGGGACCTATTGTTAACTCGAGCCATCTAAGACTGAGTCTGGGCTGTATATAACTGTATGATGTTAAACAGCCCTTAGTCGCTTTTTACAACACCGCATGGGAAGAGATGGGGTAGTCCAAATTCTACTCTACCGGAAACTGCATTAAATATATTTTTAAATAGTAACTATACGCTTCTAACCTTGAAAACCAAATAAAGAAGTACTTAGACAATGGTACAGCTGCCGCACTGATACAATTAATAGCCTTGAAACTTTCTGACTTATCCGGGAACACTTGGAAAAGATAAACGAGTTGACTGAACGTCCCCACGTACACAAAGGTTCCAGCGAAAAACAAAGTTGCTACGAGAGCTGATATAGTAGAACCTGCAACCAGATAACGTTATGGACCTTATAGCTAGATGAAGTAAAGAAGAGCACAAAAATAATGTTTTCCAGAATGTAAATCCAAATATCTGTAATTTTATATTGATGTTGTCTATTTGTCCCTCAATCAATGTACGAGTGGAGCAAACAGCACTCTGGGATTCTCTATGATCCATCGTAGCCTTTGATCTTGTGAATATTGCAACACTTGCAACTTCCACGTTCTTACAAAATGCTAAGTACTTATTAAGTGGCAGGAAGTAGGACACGACGGTATTTCCGTCCAATTGAACAGTCTGACTAGGAAAGTACCTCCGCCCTATAGAATAATGCGGCCATAATAACTTCTTGGTATTCTCTCCTTCCTGGTGACTGATTGTTCAGATATTTGATAACACCTTTAGTTTGGAGGATAAAACAACTAAAAAAATAAATTATCAGTTTCTAAGATCATTTTGAATAGTTGGTAGTCAAGAACACAAGATGCATCAAATCCCTATAGGTTTCCAGTGTTGAGTAGGGTAGCAAATGGAGAGTTTGTGCTGTCAGTGGGAAGACTAAAGGCTTGTCCTGCTTTATCTTCTACACTGATGACACAAACTCTCTGTGCTAACAGGATCGGCAGCGCAAACATGACTCGTCTGGTGTTGGACACGTCCATAGGTCACGGTAACGACTTTCCATCAAGTGAGCCGTTTGCATACGTCACCCAAGTGGTATAAAAAAAATACTAATAATTTTCAGCTTACTGCGATTTTCTACACCAAATATGTTTTGAATTCCGACCAGTCGTTGGATGGAGCTGACCATTGACTTAGCCGCTTCAACTGGATCCTTCACATAATTTATCTTATCGATATATGGCTTCAGCTTATTTTTTAATACGTTCATCCTGACGAAAGATCCTTACAATTTATGAAGTGTCTACCTACCACTCTGGCAACAATGATTAACACTATTGAAAGTAATTATTTAAATGTTCAAAACAATTTCACACACAATTAATTTACGCTTTTTTTCAAATTGTTGTAATTAACACTTGTTATTTTGATAATTACAATAAAATCCTCGATTAATAAAGAATGATGTTATGTTTCGCTTTTAGTAAATATTAACGTTTATAAGTACATTATTGAAATTGGTTCTGATTAAAATTCTACGAATAAAAATACTGTCCACTGCAAAATTTTGTCCTTACACTGCCTGTATGCATTTGTTAAGGGTAATAGCAGGTTTTATCCTGCTGATGGAGCAGCACGGAAACAGATTACGGACTATGTACAGACACATTTTTTTTTATACCACTTAAGAGGAAGACAATCATACCGCCCACCTGATGGGAAGTGGTTACCGTGGCCTATGGACATGTACCAAGGGTGTCATACTTGCGCCGCGAACCCTGTAAGTACAAGTCTCTGTGACGTCAGTGCAAAGGACAAAGCAGGACAAGCCTTTAGTCATCCCACTGACAGCACAAATTCTCCAGTGAGCTCTGGCTACCCTACTCACCGCTGGGAACACAACACGAAGTTATTATAACCGCGGAGGCACTTCCCCAGTCGGACTACTCTATTGTCCTACCTCCTATAAAATGCGGTTTGAGAATGCATGCGGTTTCAATTAAACCGGTTATATTGAAAGTTACACAAACTCGTAAAGATGGGTGATCGTGTACCTGCCAATGTGCCGAAAACCCATCTTCACGTGTTCGTTGACTTTGTGGTCTATTTGAGGATAATTTGTTAAGTACTATTACTGATTGTCGTCGGACGCACCCCAAAATGAATCACTCAATTTAGCGAAGTGCTCCGCAATCAGAAACCGAGTACGTACACATATCTACCTGCCTATATGGCCAGTTGATGAATATATGTTACACATTCGTATTTGACTTGAAGGTAAAAGCACCAGTGCACACTTTAAGGAAAATCAAACTTCACTCTACAATATAAATAAATATATAATACAAAGACTGGCCACTATATCCATTTTTAACTGTTACAACTACATTAAGAAAATGAATAAAATCTTAAAAATGTAACATATTTTTACATTTTATATAAGTACAATTAATATACCTACACTCAATCGTAATATCAAATAGTGGACAATCATAATCAATCTAAATAGATCAACAACTGACATTTATTCAGTTAAGGTAGATAAAATAATGTCTTATAAAATACTTAGAGAAAAAATATAGGTATGCAATTACTTATGAAATATATACAAAACTATGCTAACTATACAATATATGCAAAAATGAAATCATGAAAAAGAGGGACACTGCAATAACTGACATATTTATAACATCCATAGATACTATAATTGGTAATAAAAATTATTAATAAATAAAATATCACATCTATTAAACATCAGTAGGTATCCTTAACACAAATCCTAAGAAACGACTGTCGCCAATTCAAAATTTGTTTACGACTAAGCTGCGATTTGTTTAAACATGCTTTATAGATGCCATTAGGCATCTGTTAAGTCAATAGTCATACAATACAACAAATAGCTAGTTTTCTTGAAATAAAGGTTTTTTCAAAAGTGCTCGCTAGTGGGCTGTCCACTAATGGTGCTTTTACCTTACCGGACATTCACGAAAACGTCTCAGACGAATAGATAGATGTAGATAATTAAAACTATTCTCTATTTACAAATACAATAAATATATCGTATCCTTATCCATGTGGTGACGGAGAAAGAATATAAGCATCACCACCCCATTTTATCTGAAGGGTATCGTAAGAGGCGACTAACGAAAAATACGCAGACTGCGAGAGAAGGAAACCTTGAAATAAAACCCTGTACCGACCCGGTTTGGCCAGCGTGGAAACAGTAGGCAGTCCAGCAGTGGACTGCGATGGGCTAATTGATTGATCAAATAAAAACATATATTTGAAAAAATATAGTTTATTTTTTCTGTTTTAACAGGGCACGTCACTATGACTAGTCTAACAGAAAAAGACTAACAATAATAACGCAAGAAAACCACCCTTGAATCTCAAATAAAATTCATTCTTCCTAGAAGATTGCAACACGATTTATACCGACTAAGCTTCGGAAATAACCTTTTCTTAAAACGAACAAGGGAATGTACACATTTCCTACCGTTTAATCCTGACGTTTGGCTTGGGTATTTAATTACTTTTAACAGCCTGCTGTTTCGCTGACCGTACCTACCTACCTACCTAATGGGCACCGACAACCGGCAACCGGCCAAATTGGATATGTTTTTACGTGAAAGGTTTGCGTTTTTGTTAACGAAATATTGGTCAATGCATTATAGTACCTACCAATGTTATAAAAATCAATACGATATGATTTTTTGAGCGAAGAGGTGGGTATGTATGAATCATTTATGTAAGCTATCTGAATGATGTTTGGAGGTTTGTTATTCAATCACGCTCTAACGATTGAACAGATCGGTCTGAAATTTGGTAAAGGTGTAAATTAGTTATTAAGCCCGATAATACATAGGAATTTAGCTTGCATTTTTTTTTTTTTATTTAAACTTTTTGCACAGATACACAATGATTGTACAAAGGCGAATTTAATGACATGGACATTTTCTACCAATCAACCTTAGGGTGATGCAGAGATATTCATGTGTGTTATGGTGACAGTTTGACCCAGTTTAGTACACAAATAATAAATTTTGTGATAGACATTAATAAAACATTGAGAAAATTTATAGAATTAATACTAGTAATATACTTATCCATTTATACAAATACACACAAATATTTGACAAGATCGCGATATATAATTGACTGTCTAATAGCGCCCTTATAACTTTATACATACCTACTTAGTTATGGAATCGAACGAAGAACACACCGAAATTAAAGGAATCCTAGTAATAAGACTACAATTTCTATAAAACAAAAACTGAAAGATCACGACGCGACGTCAGACCACTATTCTGCAGAAAAGGTTTTAATTTCCGGCAGCGAATGAGAGGTAATGGAATGAATTGTAGAGGTAATTATTGTAACAGTTGCATTCTCGGTGTGCTCCGAGAGATATCTCTAGTATTCCAATGCGGAATTACACATTACCTGCGTTGTACGTAGGGCCAGAGAATAGATATTATGCTAGGGCGGATTTTGTTCAGAATTTTAAATGTGGAATGTACACTGACGGACTCATAAACTGCATCAAAGTAATAGACGACTTTGAAATAAATATTTTAACCAAGTATGCATACTTTCTATGCAGATTTAAATTGAAACCTCTAGATTGGTTCGTGAACTTTAAAACAGCGTAGGGTCATATCTTTAAGTTTAAGTTTATGTACTGGAAAGGACCTTAAGACTTTTATTGAAGAAAAAACAGAAATTTAAGAAAAATTGGTTTAATTAAAAAATTGGTTTTAACAATAGACACAAACTTTATGCAAGGGTTTATTTGTGTTTTAATAAGGTGTATTACCCCCACGTGCCCTTATTACGGATTCTAATCGGTTCCGCATAGATTTTATAAGGGTTTTTAAAAGATCTTGCGGAATATTGTCCCATTCTTCTGAAAGTGCTGTTCTTAGTGCTGCCACTGTCGTGGGCGAAGGGTTTCTCGCATATACAGCTCTTTTTAAATTGTCCCAAACATGCTCGATGGGATTAAGATCCGGGCTGCGTGCTGGCCAATTCATTGTACGTATCCCAACCTCTTCGCAATAATGTTGAACTTGTGCAGCTGCATGCGGCCGGGCATTATCCTGCATTAAAGTAAAATTTTCGCCTATGAATCCCATGTAAGGCACCACGTGATCTTCTAATATCTCTGTTATGTAGCGATGTGCTGTCAAACCCCCTCTATTACCGTTTTGACGGACCATGTCTATGAACACAAGTTCGGTTCGCCCGTTCATCGATATGCCACCCCAGACCATACATGAACCGCCTCCAAAAGGAACACGCTCCTCAATGCAACTTTGAGCATATCGCTCCCCACGTCGACGATAGACTCTTCTGCGACCATCTGCACCATATAAACATGTCCTACACTCGTCCGTGAACAATACAGAGGCCCACTGCTCTTCTGTCCAATTCAGGTGATGACGCGCAAATCTTAAGCGAGCTTGTCTGTGAGCTGTAGACAACTTTGGACCATTTGCTGGTCTAAAAGGGGTGATATCCGCTTCCTTTAACCTTCTTCTTATTGTTCGTGCACACACGTTTACTCCACGCACTTCATTAAGCTCGGTTTTGATGTTAACTGACGTGAGGAAACGATTTCGCAGGGAAGTTATAACAATAAATCGGTCATCACGACCTGTGGTTGCTCGAGTTCTGCCTGTACCACGTCTCCTCCTGTAAGAACCTGTCTCTACAAACCTTCTGTATATTCTAGAAACCGTAGACTGGTTTAAATTTAAATTTCTACCAATCGTTCGTTGATCCAAGCCCTCCCGCACCAATGCTACAATTTGTGCCGCTTGTTCGGACGAAGTATCCATATTATGGTTCAAAAACTCTCGATGTGTTAAAAAACTAACCCAACAATTATGCTGGTAACAATAATTCAATTGACAAAACAAAAAAAATCAATGAGAATCAATTTAAAACTTTGCTATAAATAACACGCAAATCTGATACTACAAGTAAATTTTCTTTCCCGGCTATATTCATTTGTTTTACTGCAGTTCTATTTTTAAATTTAATTTTTTTTTAAGATTAAGAGCCAGTCTTTCCATATTTATATAATTTAATCTAAAAAGTTTGCATACTTATTATAAAAAATCCTTTTAGAGTAAACCTGAACTTTGATGCAGTTTATGAGTCCGTCAGTGTAATTTGAATGGAGACTGACTGCATTAGGTAGGTAAATTATAAATAGCCAGACAAAACATATAACATCGAGTTGAAATGTATTGTTTTGTATTTATAAGTTTTATATAGGTACTAACACATTAACTGCGCCTACGAATTCCATCGCGTGCATTTGGATATAATTATTAATAAATATTTTTTTTAAACTTTCGCGGTGTGAATTCATAATTATACTAGGTATCGGGACTTCTCGCGAATTATATCTTGGAACTTACTATTTCTGCCGACGTTTCGGATGCGTTGCAGCACCCGTGGTCACGACTTGACTAGTCTTCGAGCGTCGAGATGTATGCGGGGAACATTTTTTGAGCGCCTACCCACCATTGCACTTATTATGAACGGATTCCACGTTCCGGATAGCTTGAATCCATCTTCCCTACTGAATTTTTTATATTTTTTGATTTCAATGGCTTCACGCACAATCCGTGAATAGTAGTGGCGATCAGTGGAGAGGACTTTGGGTTGATGAAGGGAAGATGGATTCAAGCTATCCAGAACGTGGAATCCAGTGATTAAGATACTAAAACCAAAAAACACAGTGCCGTTAAAAACTGACATAGTGAGTGTGGTGTGTCGCCAGCCTAACCGTTCATAATAAGTGTAATGGTGGGTAGGCGCTCAAAAAATGTTCCCCGCATACATCTCGACGCTCGAAAACTAGTCAAGTCGTGACCACGGGTGCTGCAACGCATCCGAAACGACAGCAGAAATAGTAAGTTCCAAGATATAATTCGCGAGAAGTCCCGATACCTAGTATAATTATTAATAAATCTGTTAAGATAAAAGTAGCCTAAGTAACTCCTTATAACATCTGCTATCTTTTCTATGGAAGTTCCATCGAAATCATCATCACAATATTGGTTTAGCGTGTGTTCTGTCCCTACAACATAGGTAAACTATTGCGTGGAATACTGTTCTCATCTCTAGGTTGGCTCCATACTTATTAGACGCTCTCGATTGAATGCAGCGGAGTGCAGTCCGCATTTTTATTGTGTAGCAATACATTGGTTGCGTCGGAGTCGCAGATTCACCTTCGCCAGTCCGCCCCACATGAGCGCAGGCCTGTGGGTGACGGGCGGAGACAGCTGTCACCCTGGCAGAAGCAGTCTGCGGCGGCGGCGCGTATTGCGCGCCTCCCCGTTTCCGAGGACGAGTTGGGGACTCCGAGGAGGTTCATATTGAGAGAGATGGTTCTGGGTCGGCCAGGGTGCGAGGAATATGCATGTCAACCTCACCTGCAGTACCCAACAACGACCCAAAGACCGTCCCAGAGAGCCGTGTGTTTCAGTCGGTTTGAGTCCGACATAACCTTCCGCCCAGGCGGCCACACGTAAAAAAGGAAGTATTTTTCGAGACAAAATAAAACAGAATATTTTCTCAACTAGGGTTTATTACTAGGTACTCTGATTTAACAAACTTTTAACAACTAAACAACCACTTACACAACATACAATAAACACTCAAAAGTATTGCACAGCACACTCCGATAGGTATACCTAATACATTCAAGCAATCGTACATTTAAAAAAAGAACGACACAAGAAAATAGATTTTATTATTGTCATAATCTGTGGCGCGGCTGTCGTGAACGCGACCGCTGCTTAAAAAAAAATCTATACTCGCTCAGTGCAAATATTTGTATGCATGAATATATATTTGAACTGGTCTAAAAAGCTAAAGCAAAACCACTTTCACACCAAGGACACTGCTAAAAAATCCATTTAATTTTAGACTTTAAAGCAATGTTCTTAAAGTTCATAATTAAAAGGCTTTTTGCAGAGTGAACCAAAAAGTATTATGAAACTCTATTCATTTAATGTTGGACTTTAAAAACATAAAAATAAAGTCCAAAATGTCATGCTTTTTTTGCAGCGTCTGTGGTGTGACAACCGTTTTGCGTTACTACCTAGAATCGAGAGCCTGGTCGTGCTTCGGAGAGCACAGTAAGCCGTCGGTCCCGGTTGCCATACGAACATCTATGGCAGGAAGTTGGAACCCTCAAAAGTTCGACTAGTCTAACTACAGAACTTCGATATCGCCAATTGATTGTAGAGGTCAGATGACAGTCGCTTAATGGGAAATATTGAAGTTAAACCGCACCTTAGACTAGAAAGCCGACCCCAACTGAATGAAAAGGCTCAGAGAATTTTATGCAAGGCTATCCTAATTTACAGTTCAAATGTTAATAATGTTAACATTATATTGCTTTACATTGTAAAATCTACCAATATAGATTGTACATTGTAAAATCTACCGTCATAAATGTATTCTATCTATATCGTAAAATCTACCGTCATAGATTCTACTTTGTATTTGTTCTCTATATTCTTGTGTCGGTTTATTGATGGTGCAGCTGAAGAGTAGAAATTAATATATTATTGTTGAGGTCCGATGAAGTCAGAAAAATGCAAATATTTACGATATTCACAAGATAATAATAATCCATTAAAACTAACTAATGTGATACAATACCAGTTTTTAGGCAGAAACAATATCAAAAATTACACAAATTACATCTCAAACAATGTCTCAGTCACTAAAGATGGGTAAAAATGTTATTTATATCGATACACCCTATCGATTCGAAGCAAAATACGTATCGATACATCGATTTATCGTATCGATTGATCGTACTCGATAATATCGGTACATATCGCTCATCCCTATCAGCGGTAAAAATGTCGAACATAAAGCCTCATTCACACAGGCGCGTTATTGTCTGTCGATAATAACGCACGCGTTATTGCTATGTGATAGTGCGTCCCTATTCCTTCAAACTGCATGAACCCTTGTTATCTTCGCAGTGAGTCGTCATAGCCGCATCCTTATACATGATGTACTAAAATAGATATAAATAACGCGTGCGTTATTATCGACCGATAATAACGCGCCTATTGAATGAAACTTAACTCCTTTTATGCTCAAGATTTATTACACTTATTTATTCATTTTGTGTTTTATTTCATTAGGAAAACAAACAGATTTATATAAATTGTACTAACTGTGTGTGTGTGACAAGTTAACAAAATCTTTAATACATCCAAATTAATTACTACTCTTTACAACTGCAACTGAAAAATTTAATGTTACATGTAATTTTTTTATCTAAAAGATTGTTAGCCTAGAAAGCTATACGATTCTTTTCGGGTACGGATTACGTTTTGCGAACGGCATCTTCTTGCTTTGGTAGGGAGAATTTGATCTATTTTGTTCCTGTTGTTTGGGCATTAAGATCTCGGCGTTTAATAACTGATCAAGTGTCTGGAACAAAATGTTTTATAGTTATCATCATGAAACTTTTCCACATTATCGTTCTCGCATCTCTTTCCATATAATTGATATTGTATTTCATTAATGAGTTGATTACTGAAACTTTAAAAAACATCCGGATTTTATAGTCGTTCTGGATAAAAGATTTTGGACACAGTTTCCATAGCCTGGAAATATCAATTCGGTGAAAAAAAAAAACACCCGGTATACTACTTGACAAGTAGTTTAGAACAAACTAAAATTCTGTGAATGTTCGGGGGCAAGGGAGATTGAATGTTGATATTTGAATTTGGAACGAGGGATAGAAATTTTATAAATGAGATAAGTTTTTTTTTTACACTTGCATAACGAGCCTTTTTGTTATAATTGTAAGTCGTCTTTATTATAGCTACTAAAGTTAATAGTCAGATGTTAATCTTGTCATTAATTAGAATTTGAAACATTTCTGTGATTTTTTTGTTCCAGTTTAACAACTACAAATACATACATACATACATAAAATCCCGACTTTATCCCCGGAAGATTAGGGTGAGGTGAATTAACACCCACATTTCACCATCATTGTATAAGGTCCCACGTATTAGGTAGTGAACCTATTGCCGTTTTTCAGGCACTTTTGTTGACAAGAGTCATGCATCTGAGGCTGGGTCTGGGCTGTATATACATATCTGTCTGATGTTAAACAGCCCTATCCCTTAGTCGCCTTGTACGACACCGCATGGGAAGAGATGGGGTGGTCCAAAAAATCATTTAAAAATATAATTGACTTCTGTAAGAATATTATACTATACCTTATTATTAATTAACCCTCGATCGCTCAAGGCTTTCTGAATATCGACGAATTCTTTCTTTAGATCTTTGTTGTCACTCTTTTCTACAGCTTGTTGCACTCTGTTCACCTAAAATAACAATCCGATTAAATCGAATAATATCGTAATAGCTCGAGTTGGGTTGTAGGTACATGATGTGATAATCCGAGCGAAAGAGCGGGAGCGCGATCCGTTCTTTCGGTAGCCGCTTTAATTTAAGATGTTATATATGAGGTTATGACACGGCTATGTTATATTTAAATTCACAGCTATTAGTTATTATTGTTTGTTTCTTGTTGTTAAGTACCTCTTTTATTTTTATAAACGCCAGGTTCTAGAAGGATATCTCGTGTTTCTTAACAAATCATACACTTTTTTTTTTTTATACCACTTAGTTGGCAGACAAGCACACGGCCCACCTGATGGAAAGTAGTTACCGTGGCCTATGGACGTCTGTAACACCAGAGGAGTCACAGTCGCGCTGCCAACCCTGTAGGTACAGAGTTTCTGTGCCGTCAGTAGAAGACAAAGCAGGACAAGCCTTTAGTCTTCCCACTGACAGCACAAATTCTCCAGTGAGCTCTGGCTACCCTACTCACCGCTGGGAACACAACACGAAGTTATTATAACCGCGGTATTCTATAGGGCGGAGGTACTTCCCCAGTCGGACTGCTCAATCGGGCGGAAATACCGCCGTGTCCTACCTTTCTTCTTCCTACTAACTCGAGTTATGTAACTCGAAACCTATTCGTTTTACTTGATCAAACTCGAGTTTTCGAGACCCATGACTAGTGCATCGAGTGCATCATTGTGTAAATTTTATCACACACGACAGACGACCACGGGCAGTCAAGTACCGCGCATCAATCGCTCTCCACGATTCATTGTTGGACTTTTTGATCTGTTTCGAATCCGTGGATTCGCTACAGACTTCTTTCTGCTTCCATAGACGACACTCTCTCCACGTAGCGTCTAGCTAATTTGCGTCTGTCCACAAAATCACACAACGTGGAAAACGATCTACAAGTTATCACAAGTTTCACAAACGTACAAGAAACCGCGAGTAAGTGTTAAATCAGGCAAAGTTCTCATTGTCACAATTACTAATTAATTACATTCAGTTACTTGAACTAAACGTAAACAATCTTGATGTTTTTTTTTAATAGGTTTTATTAAAAAACTCAGTTTATAAATATTTTTCTGTTTAGAAAATTGAACCAATAGTTAGTCAGTCAGTGTGTTTTATAAGAAGTCGCTGACGGAAAGGAAAGAAAAGAATGGAATGGCTGAGAAAAGACGGAATGGAGAATAGACACTTATCATCTTTTAAATCAAAAAAAATGTTACAATAGTTGAATAACACTTTGCTCTCGAACTCGCCGCCACTGTGCCACCGAGCAACTAATAATGTTTTAAACTTCATACATTAAAACAATACCCAGTAAAATGAAATTACTTTCTCAAAAATACATACCGTCTCTTCGAAGAACGTGTGCTTGTCAGCTTCAGTTGGCTTGTCTATATCTAAGACTGATCGTAATATTGGCAATGCGTCATCCACCCTGCCCATATCTGCTAACGCCATTGCCTGCATACACAATACAGTTTTACTTTATTTTCGTACCTATTACTAAAATTCTAATAGTAAAATCACACTAGCGCAGAGTCAAAGTTTAATTCTTTATAATAAAAAGCCAATCCATCAATCAGTGTACCGTCTACCAGTCTTTTATACCACTTAGGTGGCAGACAAGCACACGGCTCACCTGATGGAAAGTGGTTCCGTGGCCTATGTACGTGTGCAACACCAGAGGAGTCACTCTCGCGCAGCCGACCCTGTTTACACAGAGTTCCTGTGCCATCAATGAAGAAGACAAAGCAGGGCAAGCCTTTAGTCTCCCTACTGATAACACAGACTCTCCATACAACACGAAGTTATTATGAACGCGGTATTCTGTGAGAATGAGTGCGAATTCGCGCGCATTCAGTAGAATGAGTGCAAATTACGCGCGTATTCAATGGAATGGGGCGCGATTTAGAGTTTATGATCAATATATTATTGATATAAGGGTGAATTTGGTGTATAAACTTCTATATTTTCGCTTTAATGGTTTATATTATACCTAAAGAATAAATGAATTTTTGGTTTAACTTCGATTATGTTCTTAAAAGTGAATGCAAGTGTAGGACTGTTTAATTAAATGATTGACACTTGTATATTCTTACCTTAATATTCCTAATAGTTACATAATGCTGTTTCTGCGAGGATATTGACTCTAACGCTCGATGTGGAGCACCCTGATTTAAAGCCAGTGCTGTAAATAAAACGATGGTAACTTAATTAGAGGACCCATACCAGTTTTTTTTATACCACTACACACAACATCACAATGAGTATTGCTATAATAATACCGAGTCGATAATAGCAACAGTTAACAATAGCAACATTACACTACAACATTAGGTACATTATTAGCACAAATATGCGTTATGCGTTACAATGAATTCTTAAAAACTAGATTCTACATAATTTAAAAAATACGGATGCGTAGCAGTGCCCAAATACCAAATAAACAAATTGTCACCCATTTAGGAGTACCTAATTAGCAAGAGTTTCAGTCAAAAAGCGCAAAAATATATTAGACACAGTCTATAAAAGTAACGTCTATAATATTGTCCAGGGTCTGCTTATGGTGATTGCAATGGTGGCACAATGTACAAACAAAATTTGATATGCCACTAACATGAAAGAAGAATTATTAAATCAAATGTTAAATTATACAAACCAGCAAAATAAGTACATGCTCTTCTTATTGGGAATGTCCCCACTTGGTTCATATCTGTCCATAATTTTGATGCATACTCCAGACTTTTTGGAGTGTTCTGAAATCAACAAGTTTTGTAATTTTGTATTGTATGTAGCATTTGTATGCTAAAATTGGTTTTTAATAAATACTTATCTAAATGAAAACACCACCAGACAATTCATGCTACTGGTGATGTCCCGGAGCGTACCTGTATTATTGAAGTACTTAACCCTGTATGTGGCAGTTGCAGGACCGCAAACTCATACAAAAGTTATTCTTAGGATCTAAGACTTGGGACATAGCAGCTACTCTTTACTAACCTGTTTGTAACACGCAGCTAGTACCAACACCACAGAATACTTAGGGAACTTAGTCATGTTTATTTGTTTTTCTTGAAGTTTCTCGAATAATTTGTACATTTCATCATACATCTCATGGCTGTACAACAGGTCTAACAGAATATGGCATGACACTAGCTGGTCAAAGAAGCCATCATTCTTTGGATCGTAAAAACACTGAAATAATAATTTACTTGTATAAAAAATTTCGAAATGAATGACATAAGCTTGGTTTTATCTATGGCAGTTGTTACTGTTCCAACTAGGAGTCCTAAACAAGCCAACAACTGTTCTAACTACAGAACTTGGATATCACCAGGTCATATGGCAGTTGCTTCATGTAAAATATTGAAGTTCAGCCACTCAACAGTTAGACTGACAAACCGATCTCAACCGGACTGGGAAAACGCTTGAGGATGATGTAATATATTCGTGCGGCAGCAAAAAAAATATTCATCCCGTCTCACAGCGTCGTCACAGCCTCACTCGCACACGCACATTCCTTGACAGCTTACCACTCACTAAACAACCGCATTGTGCAACTGTGGAACAAATTGCCCGAGGAAGTGGCGTCAGCTGCTACGCTAAAAACCTTTAAGTGTCGCTTGGATGAATGGCTTACAGTGACTGGACTGGACTGAACTGTACTCCAACACCATGAAGTGGACATATCAGCAAACATGCTGCTCGCCCATAATTTTTATAATAATAATTTTTTTTTTTTTTTCTTTCATTATAAAACAAATACATACACAAAACACATTCGTCACAAAAATGCCACATAAAAGAGTTTTTCCATGCATTAGTGCCATCTGCATTCAAACAGATTAAAATAATAGGTTTTTATACACAAGACGTGAAATTGTAAGCACTTTTTTCACATTCATTTTTGCTATGATGCATTTATTCATTTATGTATACCGGATACAAAAATCAATAAATGCATCGTCGGTGGTCACACCGCCCAGTGTTTTGCCTAACCAATATATGCATTACTACACAGGTTGCTCCAATGCATAACTCACTATGTACATATTAATAATTATACAATTTTTACATAATAGCATCGGATGCCATAACTTGTTACTTAATTACTTACACCATTAACTAGACGGGTGTTCCATATAGTAGGTACTCTTTCATTCTGTAGAATTTAAATAACGGTCAATTATTACCTGAAGTGCTTCTTTAGGTGCATCTAAGAAATAAAACATTCTCATCACAACAGGTCCAAAAACAAAAGAACCAAATCTGTATTCACTCTGCTGAGTATTGAACCTAAAATCAAGGTAAGGAATTAAAAAGGTAAGACTAAAACATTATAACAAACCCCATACTGGATTTTTTTTAACTTAAGATAATTTCAGCCATATAAGTAAAATTACATGCAAATGATCACTAAACCATTAATTTTTAATCTACCACTGCTAAGAATTCAAACTTACACACATGATTTCCTAGTAAATTTGGTATCCTCACCTCAGAAATTTTTGGCAGAAGTGAGAATCATTTTCTTAATTGAGATAAGAAAAATTTCTTTTTTATTCAGTTTTAATAAAATGGACAAAATAATAAGACTAGTGGTGAAGTGACACACTATAAAATGCTTGATATTTGAATGTTCATGTAACTTCATAGAAATGGGAAGATTTTGTTTACACTGTATTTTTATCTGTCAATTGACTACACTGTAATCTGCCACTACACTGTAATATTTAATCTGTCAATTGACCACACTGTAAGATGATGTGTTGACTGCACTCTGCTAAATGATAAGACACAGGATGAAGTTATAAATCATAATTTCTTACTTATTAATCATTTTTAGTACAAGATCCAAATCAGTAGGTTCAGCTAAATGCAGCATATTTTTCAAATCTTCAGTAAAAATCATATTTTTCGAATCTGATACAAAGTCATTCATTTTTGCCCGAAACTTATCAGTGAAATTAGCAAATTGTTCCTTTGATCGTTTTCTCGTAAAAAGATAACCATCGATTCCAAGAGAAGTAGGCGAATAAAGATATTTTACTGAAACAGCAACAAAAACTATATTAGAGAAGTAAGTAACTAAAGTTAACATATAAATAAAATCCAAATTAATACTGCAAATTCAAATCATTACATAAATGTAAGTTAGCATTCTAACAAACCTTGAGTGGCATGGAAGCTTCGGCATATAGTCATTAATTTGAAATTTGAATACAAGCTGTTTCTCACAATAGTGTTCCCAAATAACGCCATTTTCTGTAATGTAATTCAATATATTTTCAGTGCAAGTATGCCGATAAAAATATTTTTAGGTTATTTTAGGTTATAAACAAGAATCATTTGACTTTTGAGTATTGACACATTTGACACCATTGATTGACACTTTTGAAGCTTTTTATTTATTAAATGCGGTGGATAGAGGTCCTTAGTCTCTTTTTGTTTTACGCTAATGCATATGGTCAGCTCTCTTGAAATTCGGTATACAAAATTGAGAGGTAGAATTAGTAAAGGAATTTAAAAGAAAATGTGTATAAATGAATATGCCAATAATCGCACTTTTTTCAGAGACTCTAACTTTAATTAATAGCTAATGTGAGGAGGTCCTAGGTCTAAAAATTTCTGTTTCCATGCCCTCTGTAATATCGCTTACTTGCGTAAAATGCGATATATTTTTTCTGACATACATTATTATTTCAAATACCTATATATTGGGAAGAAACAGTAAAGTATCAATGTCCTTAAATCGTTCCCTAAGGGAATCTTTCTTGCCTAAACATTAAATGGCACGAACTGCCCTTTTTCCTATCCATAGGACATCAAGCTATGGAAGTAAGGATTAAATTAAGTATGAATTGATCCTTGGGGTACACATATTCTGATGTTTGACTCAGTTGCCCTAACGTTGTACAGTCTCAAGCCTATCTGTTAATTTATATCCTAAACGTTCTATGGATTTCTTATCAAAACCATATCGACGTAACTTAAGCAAGAGTGTTTGTTGGTCAACACAATCAAATGCCTTAGAAAGATCACAGAATACCCCAATAGCATCCTGCGATTCCTCCCAAACGTCGTAAACTTGGCTAACTAGGTAGCCAAATATTGTAACCACTCCAGCATGTAAACCCAGATTGTTGGCTGAGGAAAAGATTGTTAGTCATGAGGTGCCGTTGCATTTGATTGATCATTACTCTCACAAATACCTTACTCAGAGTTGGCAAAATAGAAATGGGGCGGTAGTTTCCTAGTTCCGATTTAGATCCCATCTTAATATACTATGTTTCATTAAGTTAGGAAATATACGATTATCCACACTGTCGTGAAATCACGATGTACCAAAGACAAAGCTCCAGATCGGGTGGTTGTCAAGCCCTATGAATTGTATTGTCTCTGTGCTTTCTTCTTGCGGTTGCGGTGCGAATGTTTCGCGGTTGTAGTTCTTCATGACGTAACTTTCTTACCCAGTGTTAAATTAGAAAGAGTATTGTCATTATAATAAGAGTATTGTTGTGGAAGCTGTCCGATGTGCCGGGCGAGGGGTATAGCGATCAAAATCGAGTGAGTGACAAATTACAATTACTTATGATGTTATCATGGTAAAATTATTCGTCATGGCGTCACTTACGTATAATCACGAAGGCTATATTCCCTAGAATAATGTTTGTATTATCCCGATCATTGATATTTTAGTGTGTTAGTTAACTTTCTAATAAGATTTCTAGTTAGGAGGAAAATGACTGTATCAGAAATTTAACCATTCTATATCGGTAGTTGTACTTAGGTTAATTATGTATATATTGTTACGACCGCCGTCGATATCTCGAAAACTAATAATCAAATCTTCAAGAAATAAAAACGCATTGTTAGTGACGAGGTACTCTAACGAATGGCATAGAAAAATCTGGAATCGTCAACAAAAAGTCACAACGTATCTACAGGTACCTACACTCTCAAATACTTATAAACAAACAATAGGTAAATATCGAGAATGTACTCGAAGGTCAGCGACGGCGGCAAGATCAAAGGAATAGGTATTTGTCGCTCGCGAGCTTTCTAGATAATTCGATCCTCTTAATTGAGAGGTATAAAAACACGCTCGCATAGCGACACGATTCATTCAGTCTTTGAGATCGATAACGAACACAGCGAACTTAAGCGACCGAAGAAGATTCTACCTGCGACCTGAGCAACGACTGTGGATTACTGTGAACTACTGAGCGACTGGAACTGTTGAAGAGTACTGTGTGTACTAGTGATTAAATTGTCTAGTTTGTGGTGAGCTAATAAATCTCTTCGTTGAGTAAACGTCATTTAATTGTACCCCGTGCACGTAACAATATGCATGATGGAGGTAGTATTTATAGTTTTCATTTCAGATTCCCTGAAGTTAGTGTAGATTAAAGGAAAGGCAGTTTATTGATCACATAGGAAACGCTTAGGTTAGTAAAGAGATAAATCTTATAACCGTCTCTTGGAGAGATGTACATAGTATTGTTACGACGGACGTCGATATCTCGAAAACTAGTAATCGAATCTTCAAGAATAAAAACGCATTGTTAGTGACGAGGTACTCTACCGATTGGAATATGAAAAATCTAGAAACATCAACGCAAAGTCACAACCTACCTACGAGTACCTACTCTTTTAAATAATAAAAAAGAATAGGTAAATATCGAAAATGAACCGGTGGCAAACTTCAAAAGAGTAGGTAGGTAGGTTTCGTTAGCGTATTTTCTAGATGATTCGACCCTCCTAATTGAGAGTTATAAAAACATGCTGGCATAGCGACACCATTTATTCTGTCTTTGAGATCGATAACGAACACAGCGAGTTTAAGCGACTGAAGAAGATTCTACCTGCAACCTGAGCAACGACTGTGGACTACTGTGAACTACGAGCGACTGGAATTATTGAAGAGTACTGTGTGTACTAGTGATTTAAGTGTTTAGTTTGTGGCGAGCTAATAAATCTCTTCGTTGAGTAAACGGTATTTAATTGTACCCCGTGCACGTAACAGTATGTTCTAATGGTTACTGTAATACACCTTTTCAATAAACTTGAGCGTTATTAACTAACGGAGTGGTCTACGTCAGAGGACCTCCTATTGGTGTAGGTGCCACTCGCGCCAGTAGAACAGACCGGGAAAAGGAGTGGTGCCCTTGACCAAGGGTGAGAATTCGCCTGGGGTGAATCGGGAAGGGCTAGTCTGTGTGAACAAATGAGGTGAAAGGATAGGCAAAGCCAGCTCATGTATCACATGGGTGATACACTTGTTACATAAACCACAGAAATTCGTCTGAGGCGAATCTGGCAGGGATAGTTTGCGTGAACAAAGGAAGTCATGCGATAGACGTGCCAGCTCATGTATCACATGGGTGATACACTTGTTACATAAACCACAGTTAGATATTCGCCTGGGGTGAATCGGGCAGGGCTAGTCTGCGTGAACAAAGGAGGTCTTGCATATGTTGCAAAAATCACAGCTAGAAAAGCAGATTAATAGAGTAGGCCGGACTAGTTTGTTAAATAAGTCAAAGTAAGGGTTACCAACCGATAGGGGAAACTGGGTTGTTGGTGTGTAAATGTATTTGAAATAAGTAGGTAGTATGAACCTGATAAACTAATTCAACTCGGTATAGTAGTAACTTAAAGAGGGAAATATACTATAACTTAGACAGGATACTCAACCATGTCGTACGCCTAAATTTATAGTAGGGTGTTCTCTCTGGATGTTTGTGGTAAGGGTCAGCCCATGTCACTCTCCCCCAGAGAGGATAGGCTCTTCACGGAGACGCTGCCTACAGCAGCGTCTCCTTGTCTCACTTATCATTTCAGATTCAACAAACCATGCATGCAAGGTGAATAAGAGGGTTGTGAGCTGCCGATAGCAGTCTCTGATATTGGGGATAATGCAAGTTACGAAATTCAAGAACAGCCACATGGTAAGCCTTCTATCAATCCGCTTTCTGGCCATTCTTGAGAGACTAAGGCAAACAATCTAAAACGTCCCCACATAGGAGAACTGTTTACACAGACTATTATACAACTATCAAGCTAGGCACATGCCACCCCAGCACATCGCTCTACAGAAAGTGTCTGTCTTACGATGTCAAACCGCTCATTATTGCGGAGATCATTTTTTATAAAAACCATGAAGCCACCTCTAATTAAACGTTCCTGTTATAGCAACTAACAATATTGTATAACTTCATATAGAATATCATCTCACTCTTGGTCAAATACGAAATATCTACATTTAATTCCTCTAGGAATAATTCTACTACAAATTCCTTGAAATCCATGGTCCATATCACACGGTTTTGCAGCAATATGCCGCAAAATCGTGTAAGGCGGGATTTTAATATGTCTTGAAGTGACTGACAAGCAGGATTCCTTAAATGAAGTGGCAGCCGCGTGAGTACAACTGTAGATACAACCTTAATTTTGGAAAGTGATATGAACTATCCCGCAACTACATTTCTAATTCTACTAAATGGCCTAATTCTACTAATTTCTGACATATCTTCTACTAATTTTTAAAATCCGGTGTGACAACACTGCCTGAAACCGTAGACAAGTAGACAGCTGAAATTTTTTTTTATTGCATAATGCCATAATGTACTTTTACTTTATGACGTAATCAAAATGGAGGTGTTTACCTGAATGAATAAGTAAAATTTTTAAATCATGTAGATTACATTTTATAAAAAAAATCCCAATATTTGATCAATGAAGATAAAGTGAATGGACAGAAGTTTTAGTATTTTTAAATTTCAAACTAAAAGCCAGTGCTACTTATTGACTGTTTTATTGTGACAAAAAGTATAAAATAATACTATATATTATGTATTCAGAGATTCATGTTTGAAACATACAATAGCAAATGTTTCAAACATGATGACAGAAGTTGTGTTAAAAATGTGTAACACATGAAACCAAGTCTTTAAAAATCATAAAACACTTGATGGTTTCCTGTGCTACATGAGTTTAAGTAATACCCAAACGTGCTCATATTATCACGAAGTTTAAATGTTTAATATTATTTATGTATAGAACTTTATTAAATTAAATATTAAAGATATTGTGTCAGCCATATCTTGCTCTTGAGTACCTTACTCATTTTCTTATCTGCTATTGTATTGGCAGATATCATTTCTCTTCTAAATTAAACTTAGCATTATTTGTACACTACGACTAATAAACCACTATATTTTTTCTAGCTAGCACATAGAGGTATTGATAAGACATCCATAACAAATAGATAATCATGGATGGATCTGTGAAGTGACACAGATCACTGGACATTATGACTGGACATATGTAATTAAAATGGATGGATGTATGAAATGAGAGGTCAACATTTAACATGAAAAGTATTGACAACTGAGTAATGTTGGACCTGATGATAGTAGCAGGGTGGAAATGTAATCAAAGATACAGTTAACAATAATTATGAATAGTTAGCAATTATGTCAATTTCATGAAGGTTGCCATGACGAGATCTCATGCATTATTAGCAATAAATACAATAGAGTGGATAACATTCATGAAAATGACAAAGAGCTAAAGCTTTTTAATACAAGTGAAAAACTATACCAAATCTTCTCAGTTTTTTATTGGCTTCTGTAGCTTTACATATTTTGTAATGAGTAATAATTATGTTTTATCTTTACAGATAAGTGGAGCCATTCTTATAGAAATTAAAAATACTAATTCAAATTCTTAGTCTTCAAGATGTCTGATACTTACAGCAGACAGAACAAATCATCGCGACATCTAAAAGAAAAAGAATCAGTGAGATCTAAACCCAGATCTAAATATTCGGGACATAAAAACCACCAAATGGAGTCAAAAACACCTCCATTGCCAACAAAAAGTACCTCAACCCTAGAAGAATTACTAAAAAAAAGAGAATCTCTCAAACAGGAACTAAAAAAAATAGTAAAATATACTGACAGTGAACCAAATAATATTAGCAAGAAACGTAGGCATTCCAAAGAAGACTATTCTGAGATAAAGGTTAAAAGAAGTCATAAAGACAATGAAAAGAAAATAGCACATGAATCTTCACCTGAAATAGATAATACACAAATAGAGTCAGAAGATGAGGAAACAATAATAGAACAACGAAGACAGCAGCGGAAGCAATTGTTGGAGAAATTTAATGTAACTATTGACAAAAGTAATGATAGCCAAAACATCATTCATTGCAAAACCACTGAAGACAAAGATATTGATAAAACAGAAAGTCAAAAAAATGCAAAGCAAATCACAGATATGTTTTCTGAAAAAGATGAATTTGAGTCTAAAATTGGTGGTGATAGAGTTACACAAGGTAGTAATGATAACAATTTGAATTTAACAGACAATTGGGACGATGCAGATGGCTATTACAACATCACAGTAGGTGATGTGATCAACAACAAATATATAATTAAAGGTATATTGGGGCAAGGAGTATTTGCAAATGTAGTTAGAGCACAAGAGAATTGTGATGGAAATGATTATGTAGCTATAAAAATTGTCAGAAACAATGACTTAATGTACAGAACTAGCTTAAAAGAAATAACCATTCTGAAACAATTAAAGGATGCAGATCCTGTTAATAAATACCACTGTGTTCAATTACTAGGCCATTTCATGCACAAAGGTCATCTATGTATATTACTGGAGTCACTACATATGGACTTGAGAGCAGTCATCAAAAAGTATGGAAGACACCATGGTATTAACATGAAGGCTTTGAATAGTTATAGCAGGCAGCTGTTGCTAGCACTAAGACTTCTCAAGAAGCTAGGCATTGTTCATGCAGATATCAAACCAGATAATATATTAGTTAATGAAAAGAAAAATGTATTGAAATTGTGTGACTTTGGCTCAGCTGCCAAAATAGAGGAGACGGAACCTACTCCTTATTTGGTCTCGCGATTTTACAGAGCACCTGAAATAATATTAGGATTGCCATACAAGCATAGTATTGACATTTGGTCTGCAGGTTGCACAATTTATGAAATGGCTACTGGAAAAATCATGTTCACTGGAAGTTCAAATAATAGAATGTTGAAATGCTTCATGGATTTAAAAGGAAGATTTTCAAGTAGACTTATAAGAAGGGGTAAATTCAAAGACCAACATTTTAACTACAATAATAATTTTCTACTTCATAAAAAGGATGAGTTTACTGGCAGAGAAAAATTTGCTGAAATAGCACATGTTGTATCAACAAGAGACTTGCAAAATGAACTAAACAAGTCTTTCAGAAACATGTCTCCTGCAGAAGAAAAGAAAGTTGTCCAACTCAAGGACTTACTAGATAAAATGACGATGCTAGATTATTCTCAAAGGTATTCAGTAACAGACTGCTTAAAGCATTCGTTCATATTTGAAGAACTAGATAAAGCAGCCAATAAAAAATAAAGTATTTTTTTAATTTATTACAAGACTAATATAAATAAAACAGTTTTTTTTTTCAATAAAAGTATTTATTTTATTAACTTCTAAGAGACGAAAACAACAAAAATATACGCCATCAACCAAAATATCACTTAGTATTTTATATAATATGGACTATCACAATTTAAAAGGAAAATTGACTTATCGTCAATAGTAGAACTGATACAGTAAAAATTGACATGACTGCTTCATACTTTGACTAACTCTTGATCTTGAGTATATCTTTAATCACAAAACCAAAACGAGTGGTGCAGTAACTAAATATTCGGTTAAATAATACAATTAAGCTTAATATATAAGTAGATAAATCAGATCATACACTACATAATGTGACTCTCAAAATATAAACTTTTATCAAGGTGGGGAATAATTTGAGAACAATTAACGTAACGAAAGTAGATTAGGCGAAAAGATTTCATGAAATAAATAGGTACTCAGATATTAAACAACTAATGTAAAAATCTTTGAATCACAACTAAAGAAATACGTCATTCTTATACTATTTTAGAATCAAATCACAGCAATAACGTGTAGCTTAAAAATAACATTGAAATACTGAGCAAAGCTTAATGGACATTTCTTGGAGTCTAACTTTTGAAACTGCATCTAGACTACCCTTTAGCACTAAGCTTCTATATTTTAATGCAATTTATAAACTAGCGCGCCAGCGGTGCACTGAGACTGAGGCCAACGACTCGACTAGACTAGCTATACGGAACAAAAAAATTGGAATGGCTATAGCCATCAACTACCCGCAATTTTTTGTAGTATCATGTGTGATACTGATATGACACTACAAAAAAGCGCGCTATGCCTATACACGTAAGCGTCAAAATTAATTAACTCTGTCAATTCTCGGTGTCCCGCACCGCTCCCCATTCACATGTCCCCTGGGAATCGCGACAAAATTTTTGTTCTAAACAGCTTGTTTAGTAGTTACATTAGTCATTGACCGAGGCTTAGTATTATACGTTTTCCATTATTTTTATTAGATCTCATAACAAATAAGTAGACAATGCAATCACAGTACGATAATGTAAACCATTTTGTATCAATCACACTAATATTATACTTATCTCCAACCAATACTGTCGTATCTGTAGCACATTAAAAATTGGTTATCGTCCACTATATAGGACTTACATAGCGGTCAAAGTATCTTATTGAGACCATTGGTAGGCGTACCAGATACAACATGCTATATAAGTAGGTAAGACATTAATTTCATATAACATAAATTGACATTGACCGAAATGTTAATTCGTAGTTGCTTATTTTTAAATATAATAAAAATATAAGGGGCAGTTATAAACTGCTCTCCATAAAAAAAATACTACATCAATGATATCATTTTTATTACGTCGACCACCATTGGTAGTTTGTACCATAGTTATTGCCCCTTTATCTAAAATTATTACGGACCATGTGCACGTTTTCTTAGAGAAAAAAATTAATCACAACATTGTAGAGACGAAAGTAACTTGATTAAATCAGATTGTTAGCGTACATATTAATATGATTTGGATATTACAGTGTTCGTGGCCTCAAGGAGATTGTATCATGTACTTTATTAACTGTATGGTATGTTAATACACCCGGTCACTGCAAACCTAGCACGTGACCATGAACAGTTAGTCTAGTGAGTGAGAGAATGACTTGCATGATATTGGCGCATTTGGCGGGTAGATTGTGATTTTGTATACACATTACTCGATAATGCGATGATGAATTCATTGACATTCAACATTGGAGGGCCCTGTACCTGTGGTTAAGTCCCTACAACAAGATTCCTGTCGGCTGCCCTTTTGAAAATTTTCACCCTTCGTCACTGCTCTATTTAATAGGTACAATCAATGATAAAAGGTAATTATCACTAAAATATTTACATTGGAATTACCTTTTTTACATAGTAATACCTACACGCATCAATAAATTGATGTATATCTAGTTTATAAATAATTCCCAGAGGATAAAGTTAATATTTTTTTTATCATTTTAAAGTTTTAAGAGCAAATGTGATCTTTAGCCGATGACTGTATTCTTCAAATGAATACTGCAGCACTACGAATAATGAATCACGCAAGATATTTGTCATTCTACATAAACACCTCACTGGTAAATACAATATTGCTTTTATGATGAACGATAGATATGTTCAATTCCATCTTGTAATGAAATACTTATAGATTCAAAAAAATATTTTACTGTCTCTACCTACGCCTAGAAACCTATTTCGGTTATATCATAAGGGCTGGTATATACTGGGTTATTCAAATGTGACGCATAATATGTAGATAACAAACATAACCAGGCAACGAAATTATATTAAAAATTGCGACATGTCTCGAGACTTGACTTGTCTTGAGAACCCCAATAAAATATGAAGGATGGGGTCAACGTAAGAAATAAGTGTTAATATGCTTAGTTATAAAAAATATTTACTAAGTTAACCATATCAGACAATCTAGATTCATTTGTGTCACAAATTACTTAAAGTCAAGATTAAACTTCAAGTTCGCTATAAATATATCCTGAAAACAATCAGAGAAGGAAAACTCGAAATAAAACCCTGTACCAACCCGTCGAGCCAGTGTGGAAACAGTAGGCCAAAGCCTCCCAACATTGGAGGCCTAGTTCAGCAGTGGACTGCGATGGGCTAGTTGAATGATTTGATTGAGAATACAATCTGACAATTTAAGAAATCAATGCTATTCCTTATTACTCGACGAAGGTGAAGGGTAATGTATTTATCAGTCCATATAATGCATGTCTATTGTCCTTTTGTGGCGCGCTAGAGACGAAACGGTTGGACCGATTTTTATGATTCTTATGTGATGACATGATAATATTCGAAAGTAACAATAAGACTCATAAAAAATCACGAAATCATCCCGAGATTTATAAAACCAATGATTTACTAACTTTATCATTAAAATAATGCTCAATCGTATAATAATAGCCCCATACAAGATCATTCTTAACAACCAATTTCAACTAGGTTAGCTGTACCAAAATTCTCAAGGGCCTCAAAAGAGTTACAGACCTCTTGCCATCAGTACAATGGTGAGTACTTAGCAACTAATATATACTTATATCTAGATTCAATAAATGTCTGTCACTATGATTAGGTACTATGTAAATGGATCTCTTTAAGTGAATTGTAGAATTAAGTACCAACTTAGCACGATTTTTTGATGTACCAGGGATGTACTTAGTTTATTGGATTTAAAAAAGCAAAACTTTCGCAATACAGGATTAGAAAATCTTTTTTGAATAATTAGTTCTAAGCAAAATTTTACGATTTATGCATTTTTGTTTAATCTAATTGAATATACTAAAACTTCAGCAAGACATGCCTAACGACTTATTGAAGTAAGCCAGTGAAGTTCTCTCAAAATGTTTTACCACATCCACTTTCTTTTTCTGCACGATTTTGTGCAAATTATGTGCACAAAATTAGCTCAATTTTTTTCAGTTTTAATTACACGAAACAAACCCGTGTCGTGAATTAAGGATTTTTATACGATTTTGTGCAAATTATTTGCAAGAAATTAGCACAGTATTATTTACACGAAACCAACGCGACGAAGACCTTAAGAATTTGCTTCACGGATCACAATAGTGCCAATTAATAAAATTCTATCGAACCACGTCCAACAAGAAATAGGTATATAAGAAATCTAGTTCATTAGATTAAACTAAAGTGCAAAATCGTTAAATCTTACTCAGACGACACTACGACATTGTGTATTAGTTTTTACAGTAGGTACATGAAGTACCAGATCGAATATGCTCATTCGGTAAAGCTACGGCCACACTATTAAGAACCTCGTTGACTGCTACGAGTCAAGCGACTCGCTTAGTGACTGATCTCGGCAAACAAAATTATTACGTACTTGATTTAGATATAGAAAAAAATTAATTGGTTCAGGCGGGATTCGAAACCGTGATCTATCTCTTACAGGGGGAACGCTCTGACCACTATTTTTGGATGATTTGGATGACACTACTGAATTTGGATGGTTTCGGGCGAAGGTTCTGTGGCTTAGTGGATTTGAATAATTAGCATACTAAATGCTTTTAAATTTAATTCAAAAGTATTAGCTATTATCGAACCGGCAACACTGATGTTATTTTGTGGCTAGCAATTATTTTAACTGTTTCAGACCATGGTGTACAATTAAATATAGTAAAGCATAAGCAAGTAAGTATGAAGAAAATGTATATAGGATCAAAGAATACTAGCATCGCAAACGCGAACAATAAAATGTATAAAAATATATAACATGATAAAAAGAGAAGGCAAGAATACAATGGCATAGTAAAAGAGACAAAACATAGGAAAGTGCTTTAAATGTTAAGTTAACAGAATTACAGACATGATGCTATGCATAAATAGGAATTTCCCATTTATGCATTGGATGAAAAATAAAAAAAAGATTACTAGACCGGAGATAAAGATTGTGAACTTATCACAATCGGCATTTTTGTCTACTTAATCTAACAAAATAATGAATTCTAGAAAAATGTGATATACAACCACGGCTATCCTTGATTTTTATTACTGTTTAATATTTTGAAGTGCGTGATTTTTCGGTAGTCGGGTTTTACATTTGTTTGTGGAAATATTGTCTATTATACTGGTTACTCTATGTATAAAAAAATAAACAAGGCCAAAACTTAAAGTGACCATATTCGACCCAGGCACAATACATTAAAAAATGATATCACCAATAAATACCAGGATACTTTTCAAATGCGTCACAAATATTGTCAGCTTCAATTACTCACTGTGGAAACACACAACTATTACGTACACACTTCACATAATACGATTAAGGATAAGTTTTCAAACAAGTGCTACAGATTACTTCAGAGTCCTCTTCAAAAATATATTCACCAAAACATGTGAAAACTTATTTTCCTTCTATGCTATACATATAATTAAACGGCAACTAAAATAATAATCACAAGAAAAGTCACTTCTGTCACAGTAACTTTTTAAACCTACGATATAACAGCTATAATATAACCTAATGTCAAAATCTTATGGATGGATCCATTACACGATGAATTTAAAGGTATATTAGCAGTAATTAGATGAAATGCAGTCTCAAGTTATTCGATTTGATCACTGGCTTCGTCTATCACAAATGAAACGGTATGCAAACTTGTTGATGAAAGTCGATGAAATCTGAGTACTATGAATAGGTGGACAGCTTCAGTGCTTACACTGTCAAAGGGGCCATGCCATGGAATGCCATTTCGAAAAAAAAATATTTCTGTATTTTACAGAAATATAATTGCCAGAATATTTAGAAATATTGTGTGATGGGTCTTGTGATCTACAATGAAGTACATAATGTACGGTATTTTTCAGAGCTGCCAGCGGAACTAGCAGATAATTTCCAAGATCGTATATAAGTCAATTGAATATGTTATTACAAAAAACGCCCAAACGTTCCTGGCAGAGTAGAATTTGGACCATCCCATCTCCGAGGATAAATACGTGATTATATGTATATTTATGTTTGTATTACAGAAAAACAAATGTTTATACAGACAAACGATACAATATGTATTGTTATAAAATAAGGCCTGATTTATAATTGTATTCAATTTTATTTATGTATAATAGTGTATTTTATAGGGTTATACTGAGGAACGTGACTCCAATGATGTTATATCAACATGAGGTACATGTATTATGATACTATCAAACACTATCATGATATCAATCGTGCGGATACCGCTTTATATGACAGAAGTCGTACATTGTTCTCTTTCGCACTTACGTATTAGTGCATATTCTATTGCACTCGCACTTATATTGAGACAAGCGAATTATCCAAAAGCGTCCAGTACACAATGGCCTAAGGATGGGCCATAGGCCATTGTGTACATGAGGGTACTATGATGGGCCAAGCCATCACCATTTTACACGCACGCACGATTGGTCATCTTGACGTGCGCATAGTAGAGTGTGGCCTATTATAGATACAAAATTAAAGGGCTAGTGCTGTATGTACCTCTTCTTAATATAAGACCATTGTGTAAAACAACACGAGAGAAGGTCCAACCAAATAACATAGTACACAGATATCGTACGTTAATATATTAAATGGAGCAATCTGAGATTCTGTAGAGTACAAAATAATATCAACTCACTACTAATAACCTCTGTTTTAAATCTATCGTTACGCGACTCTAGCTATATAGTTATTAATAACGTTTCTTTGGATGTGTGAAGTTGAATAACACAATGATGAGCTTATTATGTGGCGGTGCCGGGGCTGTTATGTCGAGGGCATGTTTTGGCTTTGGAACCCTGAGGTGGGGGCACCGATTTCTATAGACTGTCCAGACGCTATTGAGTCGGGGCTTTGTAGCGATGCGCTGTAAACAGGGTTCATTGGAGTCGTCCCGCCAGCTTCGAAGAGAGTGCTGTCGTACACACTGTTGCTCTGCTGAAAAAATAGATACATTTAGAGATACATATATACACTAGCTGACCCGCCCCAGTTTTATTTGAGCCCGTATATATTTAGTTATCCAATAATGAATGGGAATCTGCGGGATTTGTTGACATTTATGATCACTGCTCCGCTCCATGAAGTAGTAGCGTAATGATATATAGCATAAAATATTTGTAGATAAACGGACTATTCGACACATAGATAATTATTATGAGGTACGGGTCGTTATAGTAAAAAAACATGAGGAATGTTTGGGGTATCATTATTTTAATGTTACACGGTACTTCACAATAGATAAATTTTATCAAAAGATAAGTAGGTTCGAAGACGTTCAACTGACTCGTATAGCTAACGAGTAGCGAGCGAATGAAGCGCGGGCGCGGCGCGGTAAGACGCAGACTTATTCGGGAGGAGTCGTATATCCTCGTCAAGGGTCGTTTGCTGTGCGAGGGAGTTAGCACGCTACCGTATAGGTTCTTATTCGAAGAATCGAGCCGGTATACAACCGCGAGAGGCTCGCTGAGGCAATATTGTACCGCGGTTTAATATATTATCCAATTCAAACCAGTAGTTCCTGAGATTAGCGCGTTCAAACAAACAAACTCTTCAGCTTTATAATATTAAGTATAGATAACATCAGCAAGCAGTTGAAGTGTACCTCATGGAGTTCATTACTCACTGATAAACAAACAAACTGCGTGTTTAAAATCTTCGCAGATACGAATGCTGACCGCATTACCTATATTCGTCAATGCCAAGATAAACAAAATCAAAATAAAAAATAGGAGAACGAACCTTATACTTAGCTAAAGGTAAACAAACTTGTAAAAATGTAGATAAACAAATAAACTAGGCTTACAACTAGTGGTTCAATTTCCCGGCGGTGGCGCTCCTGGCGCGCCTCCCCGTTTCCGGGGTCGAGTTGGGGACTCTGTAGTCCCCACACGCGAGAAGAGGGCCAGATCGTGAGAGATAGCCCTGGGTCTGCCGGGGTGCGAGGGATATGCCTGTCAACCTCACCTTCGGCAACCAAAACGACCCATAGGCGGCGTGCGTTTTAGTCGGTTCGAGTCCGACATAACCTCCTCCACCGGCTCCGGTGGGGAGGTATCCGTGGGGATTTTGCGCACGTAAAAAAAAAAAAAGTGGTTCAATTTCTGTTTTTAGTCTTTAAACATTCATACATAAAATCACGCACATACCTAGAACAAATCGGGGAAGTTTTAGAAAATGGGGAGGTCAGGATTACCCTAAACCAACGAGCATGCATGAAGAAGTTAATGAGAGTGAATGAAGCGAGAGTAGTATGCCAGGATCGTAGCAAATGGAGATCCGTGATCTCTGCCTACCCCTAAAGGAAACAGGCGTGATTTTATATATGTACTCTTTAAAATGATTCTCTAAACAGAAAAATATTAATAAACTTATCATTTAAATAAAACGTGTATCTAATCTAAGTACGGTTAATGGCAATAGGCTCGCCACCTATTACATTGGTACCAAAACATAAACTGGCGAAATGTGGATGCTAGCACCTCTGCCTACCCCTTCGGGGATATAGGCGTGTAGAGTATTGGCTTGCCATCTCCTATACTTAGAGGTACGGTACGAAAATATAGTAATTTATTGACTATCACAAAAACTTTAAACAAAACTGAGGTGAGCTAAACATGTATATTGTATTTTTGCCCGAAGTACACACATCAACAAAGTCTAGGGAACAAGGACATTTCTAGTTTTTATTTAAAAACCCTTTCTTGTAATAGTGAGTGTTTTATATCAATAGAAGGGTATTTTTATACCGTTTTTAATTTTAATTTTAATAAAAACGTTTTCATACCAATTTTTTTTTTTAAGAGAGAATTGAATGGTGCCAATATTGAGTATTACAACCTTCTATGATTAAGCACAAAAATAACGAGGTAGTAAGAAATACAGTAATTAACCGTACTTTAAACGTTTTTAATAATCTGTAGGACCTCCTAAAGCATTAGCAACAGCTCGACAACGGCGTGGCATACTTAGTATGAGATTGTCAATCATCGTCTGTGGAATATGGCTCCATACACTGCGAAGGTGTAAAAAAAGTTGTTCTTCAGTGTTCAGATTTTCCAAAGAATCACTGAAAGCTCTTCTCTCAAGGAAATCCCAGGCATGCTCTATGGGATTGAGGTCGGCAGACTGAGCAGGCCATTCCAACGTCGTCATATTGTGCTCGCTTAACGCATTGACCAATACCCTCGCGGTGTGTGACCGTGCATTATCTTGCATGAACATAAAATCTTGACCGAACTGCTGTCGATGAGGGATTACCATGGGGTGTATAACCTCCTGAATGTATTGGTTTGCATTCAAATTGCCCCGTATCCAAACGAGGTCGGTCCTTCCACCAAGGCGAATTCCAGCCCATACCATGATTGTTCCACCTTGGTAAGGATGAACTTCTTGCGGATTCTGGAGACGACTCCGACGTCCAGGAACTCGCCATATACGCACTCTTCTCGAATCAGGATGAAAACCGAAGCAAGATTCGTCGGAAAATAGAACCCGTGCCCATTGATGGTCGGTCCACTGTAAATGTGCGTTAGCCCACAATAAGCGACGACCTTGATTTCCACGTCGAAGAGCTGGAACCCTAAGCGGTCTGCGAGCATAAAGATTGGCTTCGTGTAGTCTTGTTCTGACAGTTTGATCGCTAATAACCACTTGATGCTGAGACTGGAGGCCTGCGACCAACTGACGAGCAGTAATCGTGGGTTGCCGCCTTGCGGAATTTTGCAAGAAACGATCTTGTCGCGGGGTAGTTACCCTATTTCGTCCCCTGTGACGTTCGGCAACATCCCCTGTAGACCTGTAGCGTGCCCATAATCTGCAAATTACGCTTGGTTGGGTGTTGACAGCATCCGCTACGTCGCGTTGAGTTCGTCCAGCTTGCAGCATACCAACAGCCCTTAACATCTCTTCGCGACTTAAATGACGACGTGACATGATGACTACAGTCACAAAAATGCACAAACCATACGTAAAAGACGTATTATTGATAATAAACGTTATTTACAATCAAAAAAAATAATTTTTATTTTGCCTCAGAGAAACTGCACAATCAAACACTTAAAAGTTTTCCCTCCATATTCGAAAATCATTACTTATTTAAATTTATTTTTAAATTTCGAACAACTCTGTAATCTACTTTATTCTATTTTTATTTATTTGCTGCCAGTTATTTGCAAAACAAGATTTACACGAAAAAAAATAATTGGGGTCATCTTGTTCCCTAGACTTTGTTGAGGTGTTTACTTCGACATGTTCCGAAACATTAAGTTAAAATCGATACAAAAATCGATTCTAATCAATTCAAAAAGTAATCGGTGTTTACCTGATAAATATAGTCCGAATCAGTTTTAAGTGAACTGAAGCTCTGCTGATGCGGCAACGAGACTTGATCGTCGTCCATAGGCTCATCCATTTGAGCCTTATACGAGAACATGATGCTTGGCTGAGATACACTGCAACAATGATTATAGGTATAGTAGTATGAATTAATAATTTCTCTCCTTCTTTCTGTCTTTCATTCGTTCTTTATTTTCTAATAAATATATTTTAATGGACTCAATTAATGGCACTTATCGCTAAAAGCGGTTTTGTACATGCAACTTTTTTATGTCGCTTATTCATAATTTATTTTGCAAATGCAAACCTCGCCTAGGTAAGTGAATAAGGCCCGCATAGAATGTTCTATGTATTTACATGAAACGTGTCTGCCAGCCAGCGGTCAGCCTAAATGCGGTAGCGAAAACTTTGGCTAGGTATTTCACGTATGAACCTCGTTCGTATTTTTAAGTTCTTCCCTGAAATGGTACAAGTACGTAATAATATCCAAATGATACTTTCTATAACTTTCTGAGTGCGAAATAATTCTACTTGGAAACGAGTTCAAACTTCAAATACAAACGAGTTTCAATCACGGTCGTTCGTCGGTACTTTTTCCTTCACTGAAATAATGTCTATTTTAAACGCTATTTATTCAACCTGTGGTTTCCTAGCCTTGAGCCTTTTTAGGATAGATACCTACAGACTTAGCGGTTGCCCGTACCATTGGCTTAATCACGTCGCACAAATCGATACATATAAACTAGGTAGAATGTGTAAAATCAAAGCTTACCTGAAAAATTCACTGAGAAACGTGTGATATACAAGAGGGGTATACAGCGAGAAGTAAAGCCACGTAGTCACGTCGACGATGCATAGCCCACACGGCAGGTTGCCCCAGGCGAGCAGGCCAGCTCCTACTGCTTGTGTGGTGTCGAGAAGTGCCAGTAGCAATACGTAAAGGTAAAACGAGAGTTTCGCTGAAAAGTTCGTTGGGTTAAAGTAAAAGTAATGTAAAAAAAATAACTTCAATTTGTTTTAGTCTAAAATTCATTCTTTCGGGAGTGACTTTTAAAGTCAACTCTGTTAACAAAGAATTATTTATATGTATAAGTATTTTCAAGCCACGCGAGTACAGAAAAAGTACGGAATTACTTATTGCCACGAAGTACATTATAACTAGCGAGCTACCGAGCATAATATCCCAATGTCAACCACAACTAATTCAAGGTATACTGAGCTAGAAAACCTTGTTATGATGCACCCTGGATAATGGAAGTGGAAAAGCTGTATTTCCCCTTTGAGCAAGGCGTTGCTGCTTCCGGCTAATGTTCTGCAGTGGCGGGAGTGGCCCATGCTTTGGGTTACTCAGGTTTCCTTCTTATATGCGTTGAGAGTGAGTTAATTGTTGAGTCGTGCAAATACATAGAGCAACGCTGTACTATTTGTTCGCCAGAAAGCCTACCGCGTGTTAATGACGTACCCTCAATGCATCGCACGGTCTCACAGACAGTGGGTTCACCGTCTCCGAATTACTATTGAGTGATGGACATACTTAATCTAGGAACACCTCCACTCGGTTAAATGTATAAAAAAAACAAAGCATATGTCTCGCGAGGTCACAGAGCTAAATTGCGTCAAAACATACGCCTTATGACATTTCTGCATAATTTTGTTTGTTGTGACAATGTTGAAAAAGATATTTTTAGTACTGTTTAAAATATTTTTTACCTACTGCCTTGGGTAATACGAATCAAGTACAATTAAATTTTGAAATCAAATTACTGATAAGTATTATTTTAGTATGTGAAAACATTTTAAATAAATCAGAACAATAATCAAACTTCAAGATACACTTTCATAACCTTCTGTTTATAGTAGGCTCAATAAATTATTATGATAAAGAAAAGAGGAAACAGCACCAGCAGTCAGTAATGACTTTGTTATCAGAAATACTACATACTTATAATTAAGCAATGAGTAAAAAACAATTACAACTTCTACAACTAATTAAAATATAATAATTCTCTAATGTGATGCTTGCTTAACACAAGTCATTATAACTGTTGAATCTTTGTTATTAAACAAATTATTAACCAAGTGCTTGGATACACACTACTTAACAGACATCTTTAATTATTATGATCTCATAATCATAATATTATTTACATAATCAAAATTTTATTTCGTAAAAGATTTATTTTTTCATTTCAGCAAAGCATGAATCAGTCAAATCAAAAAATTGCTTAAGTCTGTCATTGGGTTAATTTAGGATGACTAATGTTCTTTCATTTATTATTTTTTGCTAATTATGTATGTACTGTAGAATTAATTTATTTTGTCATTTCAAAGGACAAGAGTTTTATAAAAAAAGAATATTAACTTAATTAATTTTCCTTTTGTATTATTTTTTATTATAAATATATTTAGATACTTACTTGGCAGAGCAAGGTAATCCCTTAGTGGAATCCATGGTAACAGTAATATTAAAAAGTAAATGAGAGCAAAGACAACAGAAGATGTGAACCAAAACAGCAGGCCCCCATGTCCAAACAGATAATAATCTCTGGTGTCAATGTGGAATATATCATCTGGCATCACAATCTCAAGTGTACCTTGTGTCACGGTAAATGCAAGGGATATGAATGATGTTGCCAGTAAAACATATCTAATACTGCTGCGGCTGTCTAAATGACCTGAAAATTTATAATCAATTGTTATCTTAATGCTATTATAAGGGTAAGTTTGAAAAGATGTGTAACACCATATTACTGAATGGATTTAGATGAAATTTGGAGTAGAGATAGATTAGTCTAGAATAGCATAATAGGGTACCTTTTTATGGGAATAGGTTCATAGGAATGCACTAAAGCCACTGGCTAAGTGTTAAGAAAGAAAGGAAGAAAGAAAGAAAGAAAACATTTATTGTTATTTACTGTTGGACTTGGATTATTTTACTGTTTCAATTAAACATTAAACTAAGTGTTATTGTGTGAGGTTTTAATTAATTATTAATAATGTATATGTACAATTATAGTCTAGTATTAGAAAGGTAATGTTTTTATACACAATCTATTCAACCTTGGATATAACAACAAAGACATGCTTGAGATAAATTGTTTACTGGAGACAATGAAGGGCTTAATAAAACTTGTCTTTTGTTAACACAGAAAATATAATTAAAGTAGAACGATAAATGAGAGCATAATAGACAAAAAAACATCCAAGGTTATACTCACCAAATGCCAAACCAAAAATGACAACACTCATCTCAGTAGCAAGCAGAAAGAATCTAACCATGACCCACAGAATCTTGTCCATAAGCCCTCCCAGCGGCACTGCTGGGTTTACAGTCATGGACACTGCACATCGCACCAAACTTATGATCACATTGCCCCAAACTAGTGAGTAGAACGTCAGGAATATAGGACTACTCGTAGCACGCAATTTCAACTGAGCTTTGTTAAATCTTACCACTAAGAAAAGCACAAACAGGGCATTTGGTATCAAAATAATCAAATCCCAAATACGGACCCTGAAAAAGAATATTACAGTGAGCACAAAATATAAAACGCAAAATAAACACCATGATTTAGGACATTTACATACCACGAATTATTTATTTCATAATATAAAACATGTTTACAAAACGTGTCCTCTTGAACAGGAGGTAAATCTGAGCCATTAATATCGTGCATTTTTATTCTTATTTACTTCTTTGCCATTTAGTTTATTGCGAAAGCGTCTTGAGCCCGTGGCAGCATTACTCTTTACTCCAATAATCAAGTTATTGGAATAGGCCACCGTTACGTCAACTTAATCCTATCATTATAAACATACACACTTCGCGACTGTCTTCGTAGTTCGTTCGCTTTCTAATTCAATTTTGCAATGACGACACTTCACAAAACAACTAGAAGATAAAATTAAACAAAATAATTCCTTTTTATTTCGTTCATTCGCAATAAGATGACATTGACATGACATATAGATTTTTTATTTTAGGTACTAATTAATTGTTATTTTTGGAGTCGCGTACTCGTCTTTTAGCTTTGAAATGTTGCCAAGTATAGAGACGAAAATATAAACATTATATTTTCGTCTCTATACTAAACTATACTATATAATGTAATTTAAATGGTTTATTATATTTTAGATAAGACTACCTAATACATAGTATATAATATATTTAATTCTATTATTATATTTAAATTACGAAAAAAAATTATAAATCAATAGCTTGCAACACTGATTATACAACGACAAAACAGAGTTGATACATACTATGATTAATTCATTTTACAATGCAGCCTACATGGTACTAATGATATGTATTTATTGTACTTCTTGTATAAACTTCCTAAAAATAAACAAAAACCATGTGTTTATGTTTTAAGATCCCTTAATGGACCAAATAAAAGTTTAGAGCAGCATTTTCTGTGTTCAATATTGACACACATACATGAAAATGAAGCTTTTAATGTAAGAGGCATACAAAATGCATAACCCAGGCAATAGGAATACATTAAAACCATACATACATACACACATATTGTAGGGACGTTCTAGATTGTTTGCCTTAATCTCTAAAGAATGGCCAGAAAGCGGATTGATGGGAGACTTACCATGTGGTTGGTCTTGTTTTTATAGCTTGCACTGTCTTCAAAATCAGATGCTGCTATGGGCAGCTCACAGCCCTCTTATTCACCTTGCGTAAATGGTTTGTTGAATCTAAAATGATAAGTGAGGCAATGAGACGCTACTGTAGGCAGTATCTCCGTGAAGAGCCTATCCTCCCTGGGAGCAAGTGACATGGGCTGACCCATGTCACTTGCTCAATCCAATATAAACTTAGGCGTAGAACATGGTGAGTCTATGTGTGTTGTCTATAATTAGCTAAATGATTTATTAGTATATTACCCTCTTTAAGTTACTACTATACTGAGTTGAATTAGCTTATCAGATTCATACTACCTACTTATCTCAAATACACTCACACAGTAACAATCCGGTTTCCCCTATCGGTCGGTATCCCTTACTTTGACTTATTTAACAAGTATATACCTGTATCTACTGAACCGCCTTAGTCTATCCCATGATATCATATATCCACACAAACTAGTCTCTATTAATCTGCTTTTCTAGCCGTGATTTATTTAAGAAGTGTATCAACTCACTCTCACGTGATGCCTGAGCTGATTTGTTCTGTAAATTCCATTGTCCACATACACCAGCCCTGCTTAGTCTGTTAATCTACTTTCTAACTGTGGTTTATGTAACAAGTGTACCACCACCTATGTGATACATGAGCTGGCGTAGCCTATCGCATGACCTCCAGTGTTCACGCAGACTAGCTCAGCCCGATTCGCTCCAGGCAAATTTCTGTGGTTTATGTAACAAGTACATCGCCCATGTGATACAAGAGCTGACATCGTCTATCGCATGATCTCCATTGTTCACGCAGACTAGCCCTGCCCGATTCGCCCCAGACGAATTCTCCCCTCTGGTCGAAGGCACCGCTCCTTGTCCCAGTCTGTTCTACTGGCGCGAGTGGCACCGACACCAAAAGGAGGTCCTCTGACGTAGACCACTCCGTTAGTTAATGACGCTCAGGTCTCTTGAAAAGATATATTACAGTAACCTCTAGGACATACTACATCTCTCCAAGAGACGGTTATAAGATTTATTACTTTGCTAACCTAAGCGTTTCCTACGTAACCAATAAACTGCCTTTCCTTTAATCTACACTAACTTCAGATATTAGAAATGAAATAACTATTAATACTATTTCTATGATTCAGTAACAATAAGCCTTGTGTCTTTATGGGCCACACAATATATGTTTAAGTGTTTAATATGACTACAATTACATTGTGTGCGAGGCGTAGCCTAAATGTTTTATCTTGATTACCTGAAGATTAAAGATATTTAACAATGACACCACAACGCTCAAGTCTCTTGAAAGGGTGTATTACAGTAACCTTTAGAACATATAAGTCAAACAGTGTAAAGGTCAATGACCGTGACTTTGCTAATTCCGTGGTAAATGGTATCACACTGTGGTTATAAAAAACAGGAGGTAGAGAAGCATGGTCAATATAAGTATCTACCACCTATAATAACTGCTTGACATTTAACGGGATTGACAAGTAATGTGTGGCTTTTCTGGTGTTACACACGTCCATATGCCACAGTAACCACTTTCCATCAGGTGGGCCGTGCGCTTGTCTGCCACCTAAGTTGTATAAAAAATAAAAAGATTTTTCTCAAGCCCTAATGCTCTTAAGGTCATTATTGATGGCAGTAATGGCCTCGCCAACCTCATCAACCCTAAAATTACGATACAGATGCAAATCATCTGCGTAGAGATGATAAATGGAAGATATTACTTTATTGATAGCATTAATAAAAATTGAGAAAAGAAGAGGAGAGAGGACGGCACCTTGCACAGCAGGCACTGCAAGGTCACACCAGTCAGTGGACGCCTCATCAGAGCGAACCCGCTAAGAGCGACCGCGAAGATAAGAGTTAAACCAAGCGATCACAGAGGACAATATATTTAATGATAAAAGGATGCCCAGGAGGATGTCAAAATCAACTGAATTGAATGCGCTACTGAATCCAGTAAAGCCAACACTGTCACGAGTTTCTTCTCCATGGCCAGTCTAATCCATTTAATGTTATAAAAAATATATTCTATAAAATCTATCTATTAGTTTTATTTTTTAATGTTAACCAACATCATCACTTGCGTTAATCCCGGTTGCATCTCAGGCCTTCACCTTGAAGTCCGGAGTTTGTTTTTTTAGTCAGGACTCCCACGTAATAGGGGGTGAGTGAGCCTATTGCCGTATTCCTGGCACTATTGTCGACTCCAGCTGAGTCTGAGGTTTAGTTTGGGCTGCACAATATATCCGTCTCATGTTAAAAAGCCCTATATAAATATATATTAAGTCTCATATGTAATGTAAATGTATAAATATTAAGTCTTATTTCATTCAATAAAGATTTTTCGATTTTCGCCCTTTGAAAAGTGATTTTTGGCAGCACTGTTAGTCAGCTGTCATTGCTGTCAAAAATGTCAGAAAGACAGAACCGGAATGAGTTGTCTGACTGCCTGATGAAGGATAAAATAAAAAATATTGGAATTGCTTGTTAAAATGTTCTAAAGAACATGATTTTGTCTGTAAAAATTATAATTTACTATCATAGAAACCGGTTATTGAAACTTTGACTTTGCTTCGTAAGATATGTAATTAAAATCAGTTAATTTGATACTAAATATTGTCATTTTTAAGGTTATATAATAATATTCCTACCATAATACTCCTCGCGAACTTAGTTTTTTGAATAATTTAAACATGTCTCATAGATATAGAGCTATATGGAATAGGTTGTCCCGTATAAGAAGTAATTTTAGTAGGGCTATCCCTATAGCTACTACGCGAATGAATGCAAGGTACAAGATATCGACACCTTGTACATTAAGTTTTTCCCTGTTTACATGGTTGGGATTCAAAGAAAAGCTTAGTGCTGAAGATAAACTTATCCACACAATAAAACATTGTATTTTATTTATTGAGCGCGAAGAATTCGACAAGGCTGAGCAGTTGCTGCATGTCGCATTAAGGCAGGCACAACAGGTTCACCATGAATTGGGTATCACCTATATATATGACGTAATGGCTAACCTCGCTCTTCAAAGAGATCACCTTGACCAAGCTAAACAATTGTTTATTGCTGTGGCTCAAAGAATTATGGCTGCTGGAGCTCAAGAAGATGATTTTCGTGTAGTACATATTAGTGTCAAACTAGCAAGAGTGAGTCACTTGCAAAAGGAACTTTCAACTGCGCAGCTGGGTTACGAGTGGTGCTTAGAAAAACTTGAAAAAGCACTAGAACAAGACCCAAGTAATGACAACAAAAAGCTTTTAGCATTAACTGAAGATTGGTATGGACGATTGTTTTTAGACTATAACAAACTCGAAGATGGTCTAAACTTAATGGTTAAATCTTTAAAAAGAATGAGAGATGTCCTAGATGTGGAAAAAGTACATCTGGTAACTCAGTTAAATGACATTGGTACTGTATGCGACAGTCTTGGCAGAATTGATGAAAGTATAAAATACTTTAGTGAAGCTATTGAAATGGCTAAGGGATTAGAAATGGAAAATGAGGGCACTATCTATGTTAATATAGGAAGGGCCTATATAAAAAAAGAAATGCTAGATAATGCTAGAAAATATTGTGGGCATGCATGGAAACTGGGTATCACATCCAAGAATAAGGAAATTAAAGAGGAAGCTGAATTGTGTTTGAAAGAAATAAAAAATATCAGCTAATAACTATTTTATTTTAGAAAAAATAGTGTTGGCAAGTTTTAATAATAGAGTATTTTATGTTATACATTTAGATATATATAATAAAAATTATATCTTAAACCAAAACAGTCTGCTCTGACATGGTAATTTTGACATATTTCTTAAAACTAAATGCAATGTATTGAAAATATTTCATTGAGTTAATAACTATCTTATATATAATGTTATGCACTATCTTTTGAGACACTGAATGGTTCAGCAACTTCTTCAGCAGTGCTGTTTACAATAACTACATCTTTAACAGGCCTATCATTGGCCCCAGTAACAGTCTTTTCAATCTTGCGTACAACATCCTGTAACATAAATTGAATAATTTAATGATGTTGGAAATAAAGATTACAAGTCAGTTGGTTGGTACAGATATGGCCTATAACTACTTCCGGTGTTGTATAGTTCATTGCTTTAACTTATACATTTTAGCAATAATGTGAAATAACTAGTAAGTAAAATATTACTACTTTGCCAATAGGCTGTTGCCTGCGGCTGATCCCATGTGTCATTTTGATACTATGTCTGCTACCCATAGGAACCTATTATCAGGATAAAAATTAGTCTGTGTTATTCTAGACTATAATCTAGCTCTGTTGGAAGTTTCCACCAGATCCGACATTTAATAAGATGACTACAAAAAAGACTTCTTGTCATGTGCTACAAAAACCTAATCATGTTCATGAAGTATCGAAATCGAACTAAAAATTGCATTGTAGTTATATTTATCGAATATATCCTTACCATGCCTTCCAAAACCTTTCCGAATACAACGTGCCTGCCGTCTAACCAACTAGTCTTAGTGGTTGTGATAAAGAATTGGGAGCCATTAGTGTCCTTGCCGGCATTAGCCATAGACAGCCATCCAGCACCATAATGGCGGAGCTTGAAGTTTTCATCTTCAAAACGTTCACCATAAATGCTGCGACCTATAAACAATGATGTAGTGAACAACTTTTATTGTACTTGTCTTGCAAATACAAGTACATTTTTTATATATATTCCCTACTTTTGATGTAGCTCTAACAGATTTGATAGGTTTTTACTGAATGTTATATACTTTTTCAAATTTCCTTTAAATATCAACTCCATTTAAATTGATTCTAAGTTCATTTTTCAATTTGCACTAAGAGTCACACAGAAATGACTTATATTAGGTGCATATAATGTATTTGATTACATTCAGATGTCATGTCATTGCACATCCAATTTAAAATCATTACAATAAATAAAAACACGTTTTTTTCTTATGGTAATGATTTTGAATTTGGTGAAAGATAAATTCATAGCTAATTTAATTGAATATTTAATGATAGAGGGCTTATTCTTAATGAAAATGTTTTAGGACTAAGATGTGTATGTAACAGCATGTAATATTAAATAAGAGACTATTTAGTAATAAGCACCAGTAAGAAAAGTATTATACTTTGAAATGCACAAGGTTTATGTATTTTATCAATGATTCAAATTGCACTGTGCAGTCTTTGTAAATTAGGGAATCCAAGATTCTAGTGATGTAGGTATTTATTGTAATAAATTGTAAGTGTTATGTGAAAAATTAATTGATACAAGCAACTATTACTTTTTTATTCTGTGAAACAATACAACTAAAATCTACCAATTTGAAATGAAACCAATTTTATTGCCCAATCTGTAACAGCCAATCAGAATAATAGTAAAAAAATAATTGCTTGCTTAAAATTTTTATTACTATTTTTGTATACCTACCACCAGTTCCATCTCCTTTAGTGAAGTCTCCACCTTGGATCATGAAGTTGTCAATAACTCTATGGAATTTGCTACCCTTATATCCCTCTCCTACCTCTTTTTGAGCCAATTGGAAGAAGTTTTCTGCAGTCTTGGGAACTGTTTTGCCGAATAGACCAATGACAACTTTACCAACGTTATCTTTACCAATATTTATATCAAATGTGACCTAAGACAAATTAACATGGTTAATTTTATTCATATTTAAAAGATACCAATCCTACTTCATAATAATGTTACCCTTTAAATTGTATGCTATCATACAAATTTCACAAACAATAGGTAAATTTTGAAAATCCTAATTTTTTTGACTGTGTCAATTATTAATAATTAATATGTGGCAATTGCAAATTAATCTGAAATATTTTCTTATTAGATGTTCAGATGTTACAAAGCTCTAACTTCACAGTTAAGTCTACTCAATAAACACTGACTATTTATCTTTACCTTTAAATTTTTATATTTAAATTATTAAACAATATGATATTAAGACCGACAGCAAAAGATATTTAGATGGCGTTAACTATTATTCTAAAAATATAAGATAAATTTTAATAAATGAATTATCATTCTGTTATCTATTTTAATATGCAAATAATGGTGAAGACCTGTTGCGATTTTTACAGTTACAAAATAACACTTAAATAAAGATGATAAGGTCATTAACATTTTGATCTCAAATATTTAAAAAAAATACATAATCTAAAACAAAAGCTCTAAAGTAGTTAACTTTCGGCTCACAAAAAAAAATAAGCGTCATCATAGAAGGTCACCGACCAATGGACCGCGATGGGCTTTATAAAATACCGTTACATTATGTGAGACGTGTCCGCTTCAAGAATCAATTACTTGACAATAGATAGTCACAATGCTCACCTTGTGGGTTACTTTAGGTCCTTTAGGTGCCTCTTCAGTACGAGCCGTGGCAATCAGAAATAAGAGTCCAAGACCCACGGCAATAGCACCCATGGTTAAAACTATTATTTTGTTCCTTCTAATTTTTACAAATTAATTGGGACTGGTTGGACTTGGAACAGATATTTTGAGACGTTAGATAACCTACACAGTCTTGCCTCGTCGCCGGCTAGTGAACAAATACATTTACACATGCCAATAAAAAAACGACTTGACCGCATCCGGCATTCGTTCTCGACCCCGACGTCACACCTGTCAAATTAAAACCACGTCATGCTAACTTTTTTCTTATAATTTATTTAACAGCTATAGATACAGGTCCTTATAGCCTGTCATACTGAGATCACAAGTGTTTTCACACTTGATATTAGAGAATTGGTAGTCGGCATATTTGTCAAATTGGCAAAATATAATAATAATTTTGATTTAAATGATAATATAATGTTTCGAAGTTAAAGGAAAAGTGAAGAAATATCGAAGTTTATCCAAATCAAAAATCCACCGTTAAACAGGTAAAGCGGACCCCGGACTCCGAGGTGAAAAGTTCTGATGCGACTAGTATTAATGCTAAGAGGAAAAAGGAGATCATTGGCCCATATTTCAAATCAACGAGATTACAAAGAGAAATCAAAGGAGTTGTCCAGAAATGGTTTTTTATTCTTGAAAAAATCCAGTAGCTAAGAACCAAATATTTTTGGATAATGTTACATTTAACTAATATTATATTTAATAATATATTTATAAAATCGAATTATAAGTAACTGCAATTTTGAGAAAACATCGTTTATAGAGTATTTTTTAGGCTGAATACTTTTGATGCCTGTGCGTGACAAAAAAATTAGTTAGACAACTTGTCACCGACGCGTCACGCGTGAAGACAGATGAACGTCAGTTCCAGTTCCGTTTATGATTTTGTGGACTGTTTTGTTTGATTTTTGAGCGACATTTTTACAAATATAAAGATAAATTGATTGATTACACTAAGTTCAAACGAAAAGCGTTGCTTATTATTGTTTTATTTATAACTACATAACGATATCGTTCACATGGCGGAAGTAGGACACGACGGTATTGCCGTCCAATTGAACAGTCCGACTTGGGAAGGTCCTCCACCCTACAGAATACCGAGACCATAATAACCTCGTGTTGTGTTCCCGGCGGTGAGTAGGGTAGCCAGAGTTCATTAGAGGGTTTTTGTGCAGTCAGTGGAAAGACCAAATGCTTGTCCTGCTTCGTCTTTTACACTGACGGCTCAGGAACTCTCAATGCATGTAGGGTTGGCAGCGCGAGTGTAACTCTCTTAGTTTTGCACGTGTCCATAGGCCACAGGGCCACAGTGACCACTTTCCATCAGTGGGCCGTGTGCTTGTCTGCCACCTAATTAATATAAAAAAACAATGTAATGTTTCGAAATTATGTGACTTATACTGCATCATTGTAATCCTCCTACGAAGCTACTTGGTGTAATTAAAATGTAATATGTCGACTGGTTGTCAAAGTATGACTGTTGTTGATCGAAAATATTTGAGACCTACATAACTACAAGCTACTGAAACAATAGCAGTTCCAAAATAAATTTGGAACAATTTTTACCAAATGCAAATGCTTTCACCAAATTCAAGTTAAAAACTGATCCTGTAGTTATGATGACCTAGTAAGAAGTCCTACGAGACCAGGGCCGGCATTCTGTACATTCTTCGTTAATACTTATCTTACGAAATCGTAAGCAAAGATAACAACAAAATTCGGTTTGTTTGCGTCAAACCCAAGTCTGTACATTTTGAGGTAGCGACTAAGCGAGCAATAATGTATGGGGGATGCAAGTCTCTACATGTATCGGTGCGAGTTAACGACGGTATTTGGTACGGTAGCAATATTAGCAAGTCTCGACTTCCAAGTTAACAAAAATTGTCGGTTTCTTATCAAATTTCGTCGTAAAGAATGCGAGCATTCTTGAAGGCCCGCAAAGTAGTTAACGTCGTTAACTATTTGTTATTATTTGTCCACATTTTGTTGATGTTTTTAATAGAATATTAAATATGAAATTGGGCAACATTGAGGAAATAAGTATTATATATTATAAATGGAGGCTAATTTGGTGAATTTAGTTGAGTTTCAAGTTATTATTTGGATGATAATGATGTTTTATTGTTCAATTTTACATTTTAATACTCTCTAAGGTTATGAAATGGATGACAAAATACAATTATAAGATGATGGATGTTTATTTGGTGAATTTGGTTGAGCTTTAAGTTATTATTTAGATGATAATGATGTTTTATTGTTCAATTTTACATTTTAATAATCTCTAAGGTTATGAAATGGATGATAAAATACAATTATAAGATGATGGATGTTTATTTGGTGAATTTGGTTGAGCTTCAAGTTATTATTTGTTAACTTTTGGTGATATGTGTATGTTATATTGTTAAATTTTATGTTTCATAATCTCTAAGGTTATGAAATGGATGACAAAATAGAATTATAAGATGATGGATGCTTATTTGGTTGAGGTTCAAATTATTACTTGTTGACTTTTGGTGATTTATGTATGCTATATTGCTCAATTTCATGATAAAATACAATTATAAGATGGTGGATGCTTATTTGGTGAACTTGGTTGAGCTTCAAGTTATTATTTGTAGACTTTTGGTGAAATGTGTATGTTATATTGCTCAATTTCATATTTAATAACTTCCCAAGGCTATGAAATAGATAATTATATTCTGATGGATGCTTATTTGTAACTGTCATGTTCATGTAGGTATGTAGGACTAGTAACTAACACAATATAAGTTATTGCAGAGTTTATACAAAGACTATCGGTAGGTAGTAAGTAGATTTCTATACAGGTAAATTAAATAAAACAAATATATATAGGTTCATATCTTGTGCATTTATTACTTCAAAGTACTAAATACAAAGAGTTTCTATTAAGTCTTTACAGACAATAAAATTTTCTCAGTCTTCATTTTGTAACATTTTGTTATGACTTCGGCTATGGGTATCCTCTCCTCAGGCTTGAGTTGAGTGACAAACAACGGCTGGCATCTGCAATGAAAAGAAATAGATAGCAATAGGATTATAATATTTTCATTTGATGTATTGGTTTAGCTGTACCCACATGGATTCAACCCTTGGTTCTATTAAAGACAATAAATCCCTAAATAATATTACTTTTGGGAAAGCTATGTTCAGTTTATTGCAATGACAGCTTCTCTGGGTGGAGATATTCAACTGGGTAACCAGCAGGAGGTTTTGAGGCAACAAATGCCTGTGGGTAATAAATGCTTGGCAATGGGGCTTCCGCCAGTTCCATGTAAAGAAAGTAGACTTGGCGTCGTGAAGGAGAAAGAGCCGAAGGCGGACCCTGAACTGCGAGGTAACAATGCAATCAGTATAGTATGTCTACACAAAGATGATGATGACAATGTTCAATTTCCGTTCAGTGAAAATATGTATATGCATCAAATATATCTATTTGCAATGGTTGTGTATCTGCCTATTGTCTGCCCCGGTTGCCATACTAACATCTATGGGAGTCGTTATATATGGCAAAAGCCCGTACAGAAGGGCTAACCATCTGTCTGGTTAACAGCTTCTCTGCTCGGTCAAGTGGTGTGACCTTGAGTGACAGCTGCTGGCATTTGTAATGAACAATAATAGATAGCAAAAGGATTATACAATTTTCCTCTGATATAAACTGTAGCCTCATGAATACAACCTTTAGTTCCATCAAAAGCAGAAAATGCCTGCAGAATGTTGGTTTGGGATTGTTAGTTTATATTATAGTAGTTACTAATTTGCAAGTGCATAGCACACATCTAAGTATGAAAGAGAAGAAACCACTTCCTACTTCACGTAGAACGTTACTGTAGTGTCTTGCATGTAAGTTACATATTTGTGTGTCATTGGGGTATATATATATTATGTACTACTATGGTACTCGCAAGGTTACTTGTGCAATAATTACCATTTTCAAGAACTGGGTCGGCACTTTCTTGTAATATGGCACCTCTGAAGTGTTGCTGATGTATAATTTTGGCCACTTGGTTGACTTGCAGTTGACAAGGCGAAAACAATCGAAAATAATGTTTCTGAATGATTCTCTGGGGCGGTGGCATGCCACAGATGTTCACCATAGTGTCAGTTCAGTGTAATACACAGTCTTCAGTGTATACTTCCAATAGTTGCTTGTCGTTAGGCCAAAGGGCTGGTTCATCATTGGGGTCATCGGCCATGGTTCTAGTGGATATCCATCATCACCTGTGGATTAAATCAAAATATAATATATGTTATAATTGTTATATTGACACATTGACAGCCTCTGTGGTGTAACGGTATTAAATGCAGCTGCTGCTTTGTGCAAATATTTGTATGAATAAGGGTATTAGCATTGGTTTGGTTGTGCGTCAGAAAAAATGTTAAGCCGTTGGTTGCAGTTAACATGTATGAGTCATTATATAGGCGAAATAGTTCACACAGAAAGGGTGATCACTCGTCCTGTCAACAGCATCCCCACTGGCAGTAATAGTATATTGACACATGGGGTGTTCAGTTATTTGACTCAACCAAGTAACCATGCATGGTGGTCTCCGTTATTAACAAACGTCTTCATGTGGCATGAACTGGGGAATTTTCATATGAAATATGTGGCTATCATGCCGAGCTCCTGGCCATCGAGCATTTATATTGAAAATGAGCTGAATAGTGTCACACACCTAAAATGATAAAAAGCACATAAATTGTACAATTACAATATATTAAATGAGATGAAGTACTTCTAGATAAATAATAATTTTTAATCATGCCAACTATAGGTTAAACAATGTACAAGTTATACAATGAAACTTACATAGGACTCCACAGAAAGCCCGTAAGGGCGTTTTCTTTCAAGTGATAGCGCTATTTCATCAACAAGTTCTTTAAACATTGCCTTTGTAATGCGATACAATGATAGGAATTCACCATCAGCCAAATTCAAATAATTTTCACTAGCGCGCAGAATCCATGCACCTTGCCGTCGCATTACCATTTCCTGTTGTGAAAAATCATTCAGCGGAGAGATTTTTCTGTTTGATGAAATTGTACAGTCAAAAAAGATACAATTACAAATTCATAAAGCATAATTGTACAAACATAATAAAAATGTCAACAAATTACACAGTTAACCAAAGAGAATCTAAGGGTAAGAGTGACAAAATCTATGCTTGTCTATGCTATTAAGGTACTATCCGAGAATTTGTTAAGTTAACGACGAATTTCGTTACGGCAACCGACAAAAATCGTAACTTTAAGTACAGACTTGGGAATTTCGGTTAGTTTGCGTTGCTACGTACTTAACATCCGAATTCGGTCGCTATCTCATGTACAGACTGCCGGCCCAGAAGTCCACCTATGTATATAGTGAGAAAAGTGTAATTTGCGCAGTAAATGTACAACAGATACAAGATGTATTACAAAAATGAGCATGGTTCAAGAGAGCAAAGAGTATATAAGAGGGATTGCAAGAGAGATTTATGCGTTATGAAGGGAAACTTATGAACGAAGTTTTCGAGCATCGAGCATAGTTCGAAAGTGACTTTAAGTGACAGTTGATAGCGGGCGGCGACCAAGTGATGATTGCGATAATTGCTATAAAAAATATAAATTTGTATTGCCATCCTCGAATTAAAATATCTGCCAACATAAAATAACTTTTATTTTTTTCTCTTAAATGCAGGGTTTAAAAATTATTATCTAACTAATGCCGGATTTCTAATTTTAGTTACTAAATATCAGTGTAATTTGAGCCATAATGGATTTTATTGGGAATTAAAAACCAACGTCCATACAAAAAGTGGACATGTTCTTTAGATTATTTCTCAAAAAAGTCAGCTGAGTAGCAATTCGTTTCATGATCCGAAAATGGTTTTACTTCCTAATGGCGATTATTAAAGAAGTAGATTTCAGGTCGAAATTGGTAGATAAGTAGAAGGAACTTAAAATAAAATATGTAGGTAGATTGGATCCACCAATAAGTAAGAGTTCTCAATCGTATGTAAATGTAATGTAGGGCATATATTTTATTTTAATTAGTTTCGTATACATCTTTCTTTCTTTTTATACAACTTAGGTGGCAGACAAGCACACGGCTCACCTGATGGAAAGTGGTTACTATGACCTATGAACGTGTGTAACACCAGTGGAGTCACATCCGTGCTGCCGACCCTGTAAGAACAGAGATTTTGTGCCGTCAGTGTAGAGGACAAAGCAGGACAAGTCTTTAGTCATCCCACTGACAGCACAAAAACTCTCCAGTGAGCTCTGGCTACCCTACTCACCGCCGGGAACACAACACGAAGTTATTATAACTTATTATATAAATTCCATTGATATCAGAACGGAATCTCGTGAACACAAGTAGAAATAGTTTATTTCGAATAAATTTTCAATTTATCATTGATTTGATTTGAATAGGGCACAGACAGAGATGATTCGTGCTCAATTTCTAGCACATGACATTGGTACTCAAATAAGTACCATTCGTAAATATAGTGACCCATAAATTCGTGACAATTTACTCTACTAGCTACCTACCTAGAGTACCTACCTTATCATGAATTTACCGGTACATCTAATAGATACCTAAAATACTGGGTTGCAATCTGAGGAACATAAAATGGACAAAAAATGATTTTCGAAAACGGTTCTGCCAAAACTTTATTTAAAAACATACGAGCATATTCGAGTAGCTATAGCTTATAGGTATAATACATATTAGAAGAAAGCTACAGAATATTTTCAAGTCCTTATATAATATAATTTCGTTATAAATTACTTAAGCCTCATTTAGCATTAGACTTCTGTATTTAGGGTTTATAAACCAGCTCTCCACAGTGGGATGCCCCTGAAAAAATAAATAATTCATTCATTATATTCATTCGTACTCATGTATCCCGGTGAGATGTCATCGTAGGTACCTACTTACAGTTTTGGTATATTTTCGATGTTAATTTCTTTTTGACTTTTAACATTTTCACTACCACTACATTTAATGTTCCATTGTTTCGTCGATTTTAGGAAATTAAGTTCTGTTTGTTCATCACTTTCTGCGTATTCTTTGTTATTAATGGCCTCTTTGTTTCGCACACATTCTTGTATTTCATCATACATACATTTTCTAGTGAATCTGACTGAAATCCTGAAATTTAAATGTCTTAACATGTTAGTGACTAATTAATTATACAGGTCCCTTATAGAAGGTCTGAACTCTTGTTTGCTGCATTAGTAACATCATTGATAAAAGTGATAAAATAAGTCTTCTCTTATCTTTTATCTGTCTAGGAGTTAGGAAGTTATCTGAAACAAGTGCCTGGGATAACACTATCTTTGCAACATGTTCTTACTGTATTATTAGATAGTAGACTTAACTGATGCCTGACCCGTAGGCCCGTACTATTTATTCAGGCGCACAAAATACATTACAATCGTTTGAAAACAATAATAAAATATTGATCAGAACTGGATTGTAACATAACTACCTACACGTGCAAACAGTTAACACAAAATATGGGAATTCAACATTTTGAAAATTCAACTTAATGGTCCGAAAGGGGTACTTACTTGGTAATTATGTTCTAAACTTATGTAATTCACAAAATATGGGAATTCAACCTAACGGTCCGAAAGGAGTACCTACTTGGCAATCATGTTCTAAATTTATGTAATTCACGAAATATGGCAATTCAACATTTTGAAGATTTAACCTAACGGTCCGAATAAGGGTACTTGGTAATCATGCTCTAAACTTATGTAATTCACAAAATATAGCAATTCAACATTTTGAAGATTCAACCTAACGGTCCGAATAGGGGTACTTGGTAATCATGCTCTAAACTTATGTAATTCACAAAATATAGCAATTCAACATTTTGAAGATTCAACCTAACGGTCCGAATAGGGGTACTTGGTAATCATGTTCTAAACTTATATAATTCACAAAATGTGGCAATTTAACATTTTGAAAATTCAACCTAACGGTCCGAATAGGGGTATTTGGTAATCATGTTCTAAACTTATGTAATTCACAAAATATGGCAATTCAACATTTTGAAGATTCAACTTAACGGTCCGAATAGGGGTACTTGGTAATCATGTTCTAAACTTATATAATTCACAAAATGTGGCAATTTAACATTTTGAAAATTCAACCTAACGGTCCGAATAGGAGTACTTGGTAATCATGTTCTAAACTTATATAATTCACAAAATACATCCCGTGATCCGGCAGCTAAATTCTAAATTTAACGTGTGGTATCTAGACGACGGGACCCTAGGAGGAGACGTTAAAACAGTTTTAGAAGATTTGGCTTTTTTAAAAGATGAATTTAGATCCATTGGTTTACATTTAAATGCAACTAAATGTGAAATTTTTCTTGATGATAACATAGACATCCTTTCAACATTATCAAAATTCAACGATTTGGCTCCAGATTTAAAAATTGTTCAAAAAGATTCTCTCCGCCTCCTTGGGTCCCCAATCCTAGAGGAAGCATATGACTCCTTCGTAGAAGAAAAGATTCGAAATTTCTGTGAAGTTTCGGACCGATTACAACAAATTAACATCCATTCTGCTTTCACTATAATTCGGTATTGTCTTTTTGTTCCTAAATTTACACATGTTCTCCGCTCAACTCAACTGTTCAAATATTCGACTCTTTTAGGTAAAATGGATAGTGTGATTCGAAACACACTATGCAAAATTCTAAATGTGGATATGAACGACCGAGTCTGGCTTCAGGCATCCATGCCTGTGCGTCTAGGCGGGCTCGGCGTTCGCAAAATTACTGACGTAAGTCTGCCAGCATTTTTATCTTCGGTGCATGGCACGGATGAATTAGTTAAAAAAATCTTAACCCCTAGCCTAACTAATTCAGAAGTGCCAGGCATGGCCGAAGCTTTTAATGCTTGGAAAATGTTTTGCCCAAACGCTGATTTGCCAGCCAACCCAGCTTCCCAGAGACAATGGGACGTGCCGCTCTGCAACATGGTAAGAAAACATCTAATTTCTAGTTCTACCAATGTTGCGGAACGTGCTCGCCTTTTGGCTGTGGGGGAATGGGAATCCGGTGTTTGGCTTCAGGCCCTACCGTCGCCTAACATTGGTACCATGTTGGACGATAACACCTTCCGTATCGCTGCTTGCCTTCGTTTAGGTGCTCCTTGCGTTTCTCCGCATCGATGTCGCTGTGGGGAAGAAGTTGGTAGCCTTGGACATCATGGTCTCTCTTGCAGCAGGAGCGCAGGACGGCTGTCGCGGCACGGGTATATCAATGACATAATCCGTCGGGCTCTTGTCACCGCTGGCGTTCCAGCCATATTAGAACCCACTGGCTTGGCGCGCGACGATGGCAAGAGGCCAGATGGAATGTCTTTGGTGCCTTGGAAGATGGGAAGGCATTTGGTGTGGGATGCAACATGTGCTGACACCCTTGCGCCTTCACACCTTCCAGGGACTGCAAACTGCGCCTGCGCTGCTGCTGCGTCGGCAGAGACCCTCAAACGGCGCAAGTATAGTAATATAAGTGGTAATTACATATTTGAGCCGTTCGGGGTCGAGACGCTGGGATCATGGGGCCCAAGTGCCCGTCTTTTGTTTAGAGACATTTCGAAACGCTTAATTGACGCTACCCGTGATCAGAGGGCTGGTTTATTCTTTGCGCAAAGAATTGGTATTGCCATTCAACGTGGCAATGCCGCTAGCCTTCTGGCCACCTTCCCGGTTGACATCGATGGCGAGGAATTCTTTGACGCCTGAACCTGCAGGATTATTTAGATATATATTCTTTTTATATATATATTTTTATTCCTATAATTTCCGTGTATATTATGTAAATAATTGTTTATGAATAAATAATAACAATTCACAAAATGTGGCAATTTAACATTTTGAAAATTCAACCTAACGGTCCGAATAGGGGTATTTGGTAATCATGTTCTAAACTTATATAATTCACAAAATGTGGCAATTTAACATTTTGAAAATTCAACCTAACGGTCCGAATAGGGGTATTTGGTAATCATGTTCTAAACTTATGTAATTCACAAAATATGGCAATTCAACATTTTTGAAGATTCAACCTAACGGTCCGAATAACTTGGTAATCATGTTCTAAACTTTTGTAATTCACAAAACATATGGGTACAGTTTACGTGTGCGGGTATCTACTTACCGAGGTTCGCTATCATCCAACTTTAAATTGTATTTCTGCTTCAACTTATCTGAAACTGTCAAAACTATTTAGATTTTAATAAATAAAATACCCACATTTCACCAATAATTGAATTCGTTCCCACGTAATAGGGAATGAGCCTATTGCCGTGGTCCGAGCACTATTGTTGACTCAAGCTATGCATCTAAGGCTGAGTCTGGGCTGTATATCTGTCTAATGTTAAACAGTCCTATCCCATAGTCGCCTTATGTCACCGCATGGGAAGAGATAGGATGACCCAAATTCTACTCTGCCGGGAAAACCACGGTAAAATAAAATAATAGAATTTAATCGAAGTTAAACAATCAAAGGTTAAATAATCTCATAACAATAGACCACAACAGACTCACCTTGGTGCTTTACATCATCACAAGATGAAGTAGATGAATATAATTTTCTCTTCGTGAAATTTTTCTTTTTATTGCTACTATTGTTCTCGAGTCTTGTATCAATCTGTACCTATAGGTAGAAAAGTTATGATTTTTTACTCAGGTAATAATAATAATAATAAACGTCTTTATTTTACACCAATAACATGTTACATTTATGAGATTAAGCTTTGTGGTACGCACAGTTGGCAAGTTATTTTAGTGTTATAGGGTTCCGTACGGTCCGTACCTCAAAAGGAAATAAAAAACAGAAACCATATAGGATCACTTCATTGCCCGTCTGTCTCTCAATACCTTTTTTCCCAGAAATGAGGAGGTCCGACTGGGGAAGTACCTCCGCCCTAAGGAATACCGCGGTTATAATAACTTCGTGTTGTGTTCCCGGCGGTGAGTAGGGTAGCCAGAGCTCACTGGAGAGTTTTTGTGCTGTCAGTGGGATGACCAAAGGCTTGTCCTGCTTTGTCCTCTACACTGACGGCACAAAATGTCTCTTCTTACAGGGTTGGCAGCACGGATGTGACTCCACTGGTGTTACATACGTTCATAGGTCATGGTAACCACTTTCCATCAGGTGGGCCGTGTGCTTGCCTGCCACCTAAGTTGTATAAAAAAAAATGCGTGAAAGTATCAAGTTGAAATTGATACCACATATTTAGGTCTATAAGGTATTGAAATTGTGCAAAAAACAGTCGAAGTCAAAGCATTCAAAATATATTAGCATAAGTTAAGGAACACTCGGAGAGACTGACTTTAAAAAAAAAAAATATTGGTCTTCTAAATGGGCAATTTCACCTATTTCATCTATATTAAAACCACTACCATAGATATTCCTATGATAACCGACGACGGCTTAGCGTGCTCTTCCATCTCCGAAGCACGAAAACACCTAGACCAATATAACAAAATAGACATATTCATGCATACAAATATTTGCGCTGACCGGAAATCGAACCTGTGCCCTTTATGTAGTACTCGAATGCTCTACCACCACGCGACAGAGGCTCTCCAAACCCAAATGTTCCAATAATAATAAAGTTAGTTTAGTGATAGTTAAGTTAGTTTCTCTAAGCCAATGATGGGCAAAGTACGGCATGCGCAAGCATTTAAGCCGGCCCGCCGATGGCCCTTTGACATGAATTAAATAGTTATGGCCCGCGATAAATATATTTTAGTAGTCCAGGAATATGTATTAAGTAGATTATATATGATGAATAGCCAAAGAAGCGTGTTGAAGCATATTTAACTGATTTGCTCGAATACTATAACAAATTGGGTATTTGACTGACTAGTGAAATTAGTTACTTTTTACTAAACGTTCAAACTTACCGTTCTAAGGAAACTTGTATGAAATAATTTATTGTGACGTCACAATATTTAAGAGTCAAATCATTTCCTATTATAGTTTTGGTGAATGTTTAAAAATAAATAAACCACCCCTGCCGTCGGGGGGAGGGAGGACCCCAGTATATAAATTCTGGCACTGCTCTCAAAAGTCCTACACATTCTGGCCCCCGATAAAAAAAAGTTTGTCCACCACTGTTCTAAACCCACCTATAAATGGTAAATATTGGGTAATTACTCACGAAAAAGTAGGGTAAGTAGGTTATCTATAAGTATTAATGCATCTACTTACACTTGATGGTTTGATCTTACTTCTATTGGATCTCCATTTGTCAATTGCTTGTTGTTGACGATCTTTCAGATAAAGATATTTGATGTACCATTTAACGTGTAGTATTACTTCGTCTTCATTTACACCTGTGAAAGATAAACATGGCCGAAATAGTGAATAGGATGACTCAATACCTACTTACTATATTATATTTTTTCTAGCAGTTATATTAAAAAATGAGGTATATAGCTTAGACTATATACCAATTCTATAGACACAAAAATGTTATACATTTTTTTTATTTTATAACATTACTGTCCATCCCAAGGTTGCCTGGAAGAAATCGTATCAGCGATAAGGCCGCCCATTGTACATTGAACTGTATACATGCTACCTATTTGTCCTACTGTAAATCTATTGGTGTACAATAAAGAATTATCTATGTATCTACATACCTTTGATTTGCCTGACGTTTCGACCAGGGCCCCGATTCTGCTAATTTTATGTTTATTTATTTATTTATACTTTATTGTACACACATATAATACATTAATATAAAAAAATGAGATGTAATGTACAAAGGCGAGCTTAACTCAAAGTTGAGTTCTCTTCCAGCAAACCCGGGAGTGCACAGAGGAATTGCAATACGAGAGGCTAAGTCTAGTGCACATGTGTAAAATTAATATAAGAAGGTATAAAATGTGTATACCCCCGACAATAGGCACAAATATACACATACACATATACATACTCACGTACATACATATCATATATACATACATACATACCTACATACATACATAAATACATGTTATGTCAAAACTACTATCATGCCACAGACACTGAAAAAAAAAACCTTAGACTTTACCATCATGTTGTTAAAGTCTAAAATTAAACGGCATCTTGTTGAGGGAATAAAAAAACCATATTTTCATTTAAATTTGGAATTTAAGCGTATATGCATAAAGTCTAAATCTTAATAGCTTCTTTGCACAGTGGTATGACAGTGGTTTTGTTATGGCATAAACTTAGTAGAATTGGGGTCCAGGTTACAACGGCCGTGGTCCGCCGTGGTCACAAGCCGTGGTCCGGTGTAACCTGGTCGAAACGTCAGGCAAATAGAAGGTATGTGTATCTAACATAAACCATGATCGCGTTAAGTCCCGTTAACATTAATGTACATCACGCTATAGTTCAGTTATTTATAGACACAGTACGTGACATTACAACAAAGTGTAAAAAATAGCTATTACTTAGGTTTAACTTGACATATACATCACAATATGCTCATAATTTGACAAACACTGACAATTTAAAGAATAATATTGAAATTATCTAACTCACATCACTGGGTCTCCATTACCTTTGGTATATGTTATCTGTGCTCACACATATAACATACGCGTTTTTCAAGGCGTTTTTTTTGCGTTATAAAAGCGAAGCGACGCATTTTGTTATCATTGCTGTGTCCATACAGTATAAGGACTAAGATATATAAGGTCCCACTAAGATCTTCGCAGCTAAGCTAGTCTCGGCTGCAAGCACTAACTTGTAAGCATGTTTTTATACCACTTAGGTGCCAGACAAGCACACGGCCTATCCTCAAATTGCGGTTACTTGTGGCGCAGGTTTTCTGCTCTAGGTTGAGAGGTCAGAGTGCAGTCATTCCTATACATATAAGCTAATAAACAACTAGTAAAAAATAAAGCGTCAGGAGCTTAGTGGTAACGGAATCGGCCTTGCGAACGAGATGTACCGGGTACGAATCCTGACTATTACGCTACCGGCGTGAACCCACTCCTAACACAGGCAATAGCCTAGCTGGAAGGGTTAACAGTATTATTAGCAATTACGGTTCCTTTAAAAAAGACTAGAAAAAAGCAATACTTAACCTATTAATTTTGGCAATAGTTCGCGTTGAAATAAATTAAATTCGTATGCTTTTTCTATTATTAAATCACTCTCGTGGAGGAATTTCGTATCGAAATGCTTCTGCCATAGGTTGATGAAAATGTTGTGATGGTATTCATCCCATCCTCCATACCGATTTTTACTAGCTCTCATAAATTCTTGAAACTCACGTACTTCCTGAAATAAAAGCACTCTGGTTATTTCAATATACATTCTGTGCTGTTTATTTAATTGGGTAGTTGACTGTCTAGTCAAGATAGTTACTTTTTACTAAACGTCAAAACAGTAAGTTATATGGAAACTTATAAGAAATAAACAATTATGACGTCATAATATATTTTTTTATGTTTATAAATAAATTTAAAATATTAACTAAAAAATAAATTAAAACATAAACACACAAAACAGATTCGTCGAATATCGAACAACCCACTGCGCATCGTTCCCGGCGCAAAGGTGTCGATGATGATGGCTGCGTTGCCTCGCTGAATCGCAATAGCCAACCTTTACCCCAAAAAGAAGCCGGAGCGGGAGTGGACAAGGCGCCATCTTATCCACGTCCGCCGTGGACGTGGATAAGGCGACCAATTTCCGCTATCAACCTCTTCGTCTCTGACCCCCAACTGCCCAGTCCCAATATTTAATTGTCAAATATTTACTATTGTAGGTTGGGTGGATGATTTAAAATAAATAAAAACGCTAAAATAAAAACCGATACAAGTTTTACCGCCCTCTTGCCATTAATAATTTAATACGCTCACTTAAATAATTTATTTGAACTACAGGAAAATACTCAATTCTCTTATTATATAAAACTTCTTACACCGTCTTTCCACGGTGAGAGGTTTTACGAACGCAGAGGTGGCTAAAGATGTCAAAACGGAAATGAAAAAAAAAAGGTTTCTTCAAGAAAAAGTAATCAAAATAAACAAGATCTTGAAGCACCAAAAGTTAAGAGATACTTATACTGACTTACTTTGTCACTGCTTATTGCCATGCCCTACTGGGACGCGGTCTTTCAGTAATAATCTTTGACAGTAATTTGCATAGTACGATAATTATTATGAAAAAAAACTTACTGAACTCTTCAGTGGGGATGTCATTAATGTTTTCACAGGACTTGGCACTATTTCAGTGTATTTTGCAGTTGGTATACTAGGCTTTCTCTTCAAGTACTTTATTGACACTGGGTCCTGCAACTAGAAATATATATATATTTTAATTTTCTTACTTTTTTACAAAAATACAACATTGTACAGACGTACCTATAATTTTTTTTTTTGTAAGTAGGCACGACCTTATGTACGACCTTAAGTAGGTACTTGTATGGGTTCCTTTGGATGATCTTATATTGAAAAGTGCTAGTACCATTTATTTACCATATATGGTACTAGCACTTATAAAACGGTCCCTCACAACAAAATATGGTTAATTCACCTGCCCTGAGGCAGGAGTGCGATCGAACATAATATTATACACGGTGGAAGTTTCGACCGTAACTGGAGGGAAAGTACTCTAAATACTGGAGATAGCGAATTTCACTCAAACGAAATATTACCTTATTTTTAATAAGAAACAAAACTGCATTCATATTGAAATAAATTCGAAAAAATAGTACAGTAATCAGTGAGCGTGAATTAAAAGAATCGGTCCTCTTAGTTCAAACTCACTGATTATATTATTTTGCAACCGCGATGAAATTGAAATCGGTGAAATGGCTTACTAACCTTTTGATTTAATTGACGTTCACTAGCCTTGAGTGCCGTTAATTCTTTCTGTAAATGTATCTTGAACGATTTGATTTTATTATCCAACTCAAGGGCAGTTTTCTTTATGTCATCAATATCTATAAAATAAAATATTCACGTAAGTATTACAGGTAGAGGTAAATTGATTCACTATTTTTCCTATCTTAATCGAAATTGATTTATTTTAAGCTGGAAAGTTCACGAAAATGAGAAACTTATTAAGTTAACCACTCAAAATACCCACCAAGCTCTAATAACACGTCTTTAGAAGATGTGCTTGCCTTGAAGTCTAGATATAATTGTTTTATCATATCAAAAGATTTTTTCGTATCGTCTAAAAATGTCTTAAATTCCGTTATAATTAAATAATTCTTTGGATCAGCTTCACAGTTATTATTTTCATATATTGAGGTACTATTATTTATACTTTGTAGAAGAATGCTTTCTTCAATCTTCAGTCTTCTTAATTTGGCCATAAAAGTTGAACTTGTACTTGTGATACTATTATTTGAACTTAAATATGAATTACTTAAACCTTTAGACATGCTTTCTTTTGTACTTAGTATAATTAGGTTGTAAATAAAATATACATCTGTTCTATCGATCAAACTTTCATTCAAACCTTGCGCGCGGTCCATTCCTTGCGTATGTAGTGCTGTATATTTTTACAGTTTTTTTGGGATGGTTACAAATCTTTTAAGCCGTTTAAATTTAGTGTTGCCAACGGAGGATTTGGATAATAGATGGTGTCATAAGAAACTAAAATACTTACACCTATTACTTACGCTAAGAACTTTAACATCACTCAAAGTGAACTTGACGTTGACGTTTCATTTTAACCCTTTTGATGGATGAATATTTTATTGATAAAAGGCGAAAATAATGAATAGATTGTGAAAATCCAGATCTTAACCTATTTAACCTCTAAAATGTTCAGCCGTTCTCGATACTTTTTCACCAAAGCTCTTCCTTTACGGGTATGCGTTTATAGATAATCAGTTATTTACGTAAATAATGAGATTTTTGGGTGCATAACCTTAACACAAATATTATGTTTTCAGAGTGTTTTAAACGTAGAATATCAAAATAATGCTCGAGTTTTCTACAGTATAACAACCGCTAGACATCGGTCTACAACTCCACTGAATACTATTGTAATGTTTGTTCCACAACAAGAGGTATGCAATCCCTTCATAATAGTTGTAATCTTAACCAATAAATTTAATATAACTTTGAAAATCAGTTATGTACATATATTTTAGTGATTGTATTAACTACATACATGTACAGTTCAACTACTATGCACAGATCTGTGTAAAAGTCGATTATTATAAGAAATTTTAAACAATTGAGACTTGATTATCTGTACAGTCTAATTAATCTATATTAAAAGAATGAATAAAATAATGCAAAGCACCCTAAACACGAGTTAAGTCTTGTCTTAGTACCAGACTTCCATCAATTCAATTCTATTAGACATATTAGAATAGTAATGTGCTACTCAGATATTTTAAAAACCTATATTCATCAAGTGAAACATATAACATTGTTTTGTAATGTGTTCATGATTGAAACTTATTATTATTTTTTATTACTAGGATATGCCAATTTCATTTCACCTCACCTGATGGTAAGCTAAAAGCAAAGTCTCAGGAAAGAGGGTCACCATTACAGACAACAAGTAATGTTATAATGGTGGCACTCAGCTTGGTGGCCTCATCAGATGCTTTTTCATGCCCCGCTTAAAGGACCCGGGACCGTAGGAAGAAGGAAACACATTTGGTGGTAATGAATTCCAGGTCTTGATGGTGCGGCAAAGAAAAGAGTCTCCGAACTGCTTGGTTCTTGCTTGTATTACAATCATCAAAAAATCTAAGAGTTATTGTATGTTCCAGGCATGGATTGTGGAGCGTATGGGTAAATTTCATAGAATATTGGAGCCTGGTCTGAACCTGCTGTGGCCAATTGTTGATAAGATCAAGTATGTGCAGAGTTTGAAAGAAATAGCTATAGATGTTCCTAAACAAAGTGCCATCACCTCTGACAATGTCACATTGAGTATTGATGGAGTCCTTTATCTTCGTATTATTGACCCATATCTAGGTTAGTATATGTGCAGACTTTACAATCAATTTTTAATTTAATTTAATTCTTCTTTACTGTGTGTGTGCAACACACAGTACAGAGATCATAAATAAAACATATCAAAGAAAATGTATAAAGGTGAGCTTAACTCAAAATGAGTTTTCTCCCAGCAAACCTTTGAGTAGCAGAGAAACAAATACTTAGTAATGAAAGGGGGATGTGAAGTGTACATTACAAAAAAAAAAGAAAGATAAACAAAGAAAGAAAAGAAAAAAAAAACAAATTATTAAAATAAAAAAGATAATAATCAATGATGAATGAATGAGTGAATATTAGTAATTTCACATCTCATATTCTTTAAAAAAAAAATTATAAAAAAGGTCCTTAAATTCAAATAAAAAGTTCCAATATAAAGTTATGAGCATTTACTTTACTATTTTCTTCTTCGAGTTTTTATGTTAGTGTGCACTTTGGAACTGAAGACCTCCGATCCTACCACTCCATGATTTAGTTAATTATCACTGTTTCTGGAATGATACATGAAATGTGGTATGATGAGATAAACATTAATTATTTTATTTCAGCATCCTATGGCGTTGAAGATCCAGAATTTGCTATAACCCAATTGGCTCAAACTACAATGCGTTCTGAACTTGGTCAAATATCACTGGACAAAGTCTTTAGAGAAAGGGAATCTTTAAATGTATCAATGGTGCATGCTATTAATAAGGCCAGTGAAGCATGGGGCATTACTTGTCTTCGTTATGAAATACGTAAGTATAAAACTGAATTGATTTTGTTTGTCATTACATTAGTAAAATTTTTTTTTAGTTCAGTAAGCCCTCTGCTGCTCTTTAGTGAGATGGAATTATTTTTTCTTCATTAGCTTAATTTATGGAAGAATGACTTAACTATTTCTTTTAAAATATGATGAATGTAATCAAATTTTTGAGAAATAGTTAATACATTAAAAAGGTTACTACTTTTGTCTGGCAATAGTAAAAAATACGATATTAACTATTTCTTTTAAAATATGATGAATGTAATCAAATTTTTGAGAAATAGTTAAGACATTAAAAAGGTTACTACTTTTGTCTGGCAATAGTAAAAAATACGATAAGTCTACATATGTACATGAAACTTTATGTAGGTGCGTTTTTTTTGTTTTTTTTTACGTGCGCAAAATCCCCACGGATACCTCCCCACCGGAGCCGGTGGAGGAGGTTATGTCGGACTCGAACCGACTAAAACGCACGCCGCCTGCGGGTCGTTTTGGTTGCCGAAGGTGAGGTTGACAGGCATATCCCTCGCACCCCGGCCGACCCAGGGCCATCTCTCACGATCTGGCCCTCTTCTCGGGTGTGGGGACTAGAGTCCCCAACTCGTCCCCGGAAACGGGGAGGCGCGCCACCGCCGCGGCCTGCTTCTGCCAGGGTGACAGGCGGCTCCACCTGTCACCCCCAGGCCGGCCTAACATCATGCATGAATCAAAAAAATATTCCTCTTAAAATATCTCCATTGTAAATTGAAATGCTGTTAAGTCAGTATTACCAGTTACCAGCGCCAAGAAATACGCACTGCCGAGACAAAATACAGCTTACCTATTTTTATATTGTGTTACAGGTGATATAAAATTACCTACCCGCGTGCACGAAGCTATGCAGATGCAAGTAGAGGCTGAGCGTAGGAAAAGAGCTGCTATTCTGGAATCTGAGGGAGTGCGTGCAGCAGATATTAATGTCGCGGAAGGCAAGCGTCAGGCTAGGATATTAGCATCAGGTATTTATTTTAACACTCAGCTCACTTTGAGAGCTTGAGCTCAGCCTTTTAATTTTGTGATCGTTGTCTACCATTTATGCTAAGGTATAACCGCAAGGGACAGTTTAATTGTCGATAAGACGATACTCTCTAAAAGTTTTAGATTCAGTGCTATGTTCAATTTTCAGAGGCCGAGAAACAAGAGCAGATAAACAAAGCTTCTGGTGAGGCACAGGCGATGCTAGCCGTGGCGGACGCTCGCGCTCGCGGTCTGAAGCTTGTCGGTAGTGCGCTTATGGAAAGAGTAAGTCAATAAATGTACATTATCAAAGAAGGTACAATAAATACAATGAATAGTGTAACGTGGGTGTTAATTCATCTCTGAGTAACCCTCCGGATATAAAGGCGTGATTGTTATGCATGTATACAATCAATCCTATAAATCGTTTTCTGCATCTGAGTGTCTATCTCATTCGCATCCAAAAGTCGACCGTATCGTAAGCGAAATGCTTCGCCAGGATTTCGTCCGTCAAACAACAGTTGTGGCTGGCAGGTAAGGTTAGTTTGACCCTGAAGGATTTTGGTGGTGCCAGAGTAATTCGAAGTAATAACATAATACCTACCAAGAATTTTAATTGTGTTTTGGGGTGGGCTTGAACTATCAGAATGTACATTTCATATTAATCATCCCGGATTACCTACGTAGAAACACTTCAACCATATTAAAAGTGAATTTGCATGTAAAATCTGATGATATTTATTGTTTGTTATAGAATAGCAAGTATGCAGCATCGCTAACACTTGCCGAACAGTACGTCTCCGCGTTCAACAAGCTGGCGAGGACAAACAACACGCTGATATTACCAGCCAATGCAGGAGATGTATCCAATATAGTTGCTCAGGTAACAATACAATCATTGTTGATACCTATAATACTTTTTTACATGCATATACTCACACCATTTTTCTTCTCCGGGATAAGCAGGAACAATGGACCATCATCTACTTTATCAATGTGGCTTAGCATCCCTATCCAGTGGTTTTATCCCTCTGCTGTTCCCCTCAGTACAACAGTTTCTTAGTGTAGAAGTTTTCTTAAAAAATATGATTCGAATTTTATAATTATTTCTTTGCAGGCTATGTCAATATATTCAACAGTATCTACGAACCAAGCATTCAAAAGTCAGCCAGAACAGGCAGATCTTACTTATGAAGACCCTCTAGTCAAACTTAATGCATTAACAGAAAAAGGTTCTACATTGGCGGGTCAACCTGTGCTCAACGAGGATGACAGTTTAGCCGAATACTTCTCAGACGACGAAGAAAGGGCGAAGGCGTTACAGTCTCAAAAAGAGAAGAAAGATCAGCTGTTAAATAAGTTAGAAAAAGATACATAGAACTGTTAATAGTACCTGTTGATGATTTTGTTAAGATTTATCTCGATATTTCAAATGTACCTATGAAACTTTGTTTATTTTGGTGCATTAGAGAGTTGTGAATGAAAAATTAACAATAATTTCAACAAAAAGCATTTATTTTCTGATATTGTACATTAGAGTCAGTTTCAAGTGTAATTAAATGTGAAAAGCTGTACAGATGTGCAATATTGTTATAACTGAAATCATAACTCACTAATTGGTCATTTAAGTTGAGTAGCTGAAGAAAATAACAATAAATCTTTTAAATATTATATCGTTTTGATCACTTCAACGTTCCACATATTTTATAATATTGTTATACTTAGCAAAGGTTTAGTCTGTTTTAATTACCCAACTACGGGAAAGCCAAAGGAGGTTATGATTTTGATAGGCTATGTATGTATGACCACGGCTACCCTTGGTATTTTCTTGTTAAATACTTTTTAAAGCATGATTTTTTCAGTATACGGGTTTTAGTTTTTCAATGATTGAAAGGGACTATGACTAAATAATAATAATAATATAAATTAATTTTATAAGTGAATGTTAAAAATATTTAACAAGTAAAAAGATTTCATGAGACAATAAAAATGAAAAGAAATAAAAGCTTATACACAATAGTACCTCTTCACATTAAAATTAATATGATGCAGATGATTATTCGGAAGATACAAAATATACAGATATTCAACCGAGGAGCTTAAGCGTACTATTACTATTTGTCAGTAAATTTAAGATAGCTGTACATCCTAATCCTAAAATATATAAGTACGTCAATTTAAAAGTTATATAAAACAATAATAGTAGGGGAGGCGTAGAAGGAAATTCGGTACTCGAACTCGAAACGCGTCAGATTAAGATCGGGGAGGTTTGTTACATATTGACATTTGTCTCCAGCTAGTAAGAGACTAGTAAGGGTGGGTGGGTAAGCAAAAAATAATTCGAACATTGGATACGCGTCAGAATAAGATAAGGGAAGTTAGTTACTAACTAACAAGTGTTCATTTTTTGATTTAAGCGCAACCTAAGGGCGTGGGAAGGTATCTAACTTACAAAAATGAAGTCTAGTAATCATACCAGAATAACTGAAAATAATTAAATAAGACCAAAATAATACAAAAAACCTCACATTAGGGGAGACCTTGTCCAGCAGTGGACTGCGATGGAGTTTACTTATCTCTCTTTCGTTTTTAATATTCAATCTATTTCAGATTAGCCGATAACTACTCCATATCTTTTGTTTTTATAACAATACTGTCCATCCCAAGGTTGCCTGGAAGAAATCGCTTCAGCGATAAGGCCGCCCATTGTACATTGAACTGTATACATGCTACCTACTTGTCCTACTGTAAATCTATTGGTGTACAATAAAAAATTATCTATCTATTGATTGATTGATACAAAAAGTTAATTATGATGAATGAAATTATGTATATTTTTATTATGTTGGTATAACATAATAAAAATAGCTTCCCCCACCACTGAATGTGGAAACATTATTTCTGTCATCTAACCTACCAATTCTAATAGGTTTCCGCGACGCTGCTCGAATAACTACACATTTAGCATCATCGGCTCCCCTACTATAGTAACATAATAAACAATATATAACATAAAAATATAACAAAAAACGAAAAATAAAAAAGCTTAAAAGGCACTTTCCGTTGTCAGTACAACGGTTTAGTCATAACAAAAAGTCTGATTATAATAAAAAGTTTCCTTAATACAAATAAAATAAAAATTATTTACTTAAAAGCGAAGGTAATGGATAGCGGAGGATGGTTAGGTGGTGAAATCCCTTCCCAGAAATTTGTCCAGACATGCTTGAGACATGCGTTGAGTTTCGTAATCAGTTGTAATTTTTCTGATCCATTATGATCTATTCTAGTGGAGATTATGGATCGTCGTCAGAGATGGCTAGATATTCTTGTTAGTTAGATTTATTATTACAGTCTTCAAATGGATGTCAAATTGCGAATGGTGTTAAATTTGAAAGCCAGTATTTAATCCTTATGGAATCAGGTTCTGAAATATTAATTACTTAATAGTAAAATATATATATTGCGGTTATAAAATGAATATATAAAAAAGCAGTCATGATGACTCGTCAATATAAACATTTAGACTATGGCATTTATATATTTCTATATATAAATATATTATGTTTTTACGTATAAAAATGCAAGTTTTTCTTCCACGAGGAATACTTATAAAACTTAAATAATTACAAAAATGTTAAGATATTTTAACGACTTTTTCTCGCTGATTAAAATAACTAACTGTTCCTTCTCCTGATTGGTTCCCTGAAGCACCTGGCATTTTGTGCAAGCTGAGATATGATGCTGATAATTCTGTACCGTCAAATTTTCGTAAATGTATCTGAAATTAACAATAATATATTGGGTAAAAATATCGATCAACTATTTATTAATAACGTGTCTAATTTGTCTACTGTTTAAAATACATACATATACTACGACCGGAAACTGCGCACTGTGCGGTATGAAATGAACTTCATCCCACGCACGCAAAAGCTTTGGAATGACCTCCCTGTGGGTTTTCCAAGCGACTACAACATGGGGTTCTTCAAGAAGGACATTGAAAGTTTCTACAGGGTCGGCAGCACGAGTGTGACGTCCCTGGTGTTCTACACGTCCATAGGCCACGGTAACCACTTTCCATTGGGTGGTTCATCCACTACTAAGGATAGTAAAAGTGTGCTTGTCCTAAGTGGCATAAAAAATAATTGTATGTACCAATTGAGAACAGCTTGTAGGCATATTCTTACAAAGACAGTAGGTTCAGTACCTATGTACCTAATGGTAATGAGCTATTACAGATTTAGTACATTTAAATTTTTTTTTATACATCTTTGGCAGAATACGCACACGGCCCACCTGATGAAAATTGATATGGCCTATAGACATGTGAAATATCAGAGAAGTCCGCGCTTTAAGAACAGAGTTTCTGTGCCATCAGTGCAGAAGACAAAGCAGGACAAGCCTTTGGTCTTCCCACTGATAGCATAAAATCTCGCCAATGAGCTCTGGCTACCCTACTCGCCGCTGGAAACACAGCACGAGATTATTGTGACCGCGGTATTCTGCAGGGTAGAGGTACTTCCCCAGTTGGACTGCTCAACTTACAGGAATATCGTTTTAGTTACGTGCGGAAAATCCCCACGGATATCGCTACCCCGGAGCCGGTGGGAGAGGTTATGTCGGACTCGAACCGGCCAAAACGCATGACGCTTGTGGGTCGTTTTTGGTTGCCGAAGGTGAGGTCAACAGGCATATCCGTCGCACCCCGGCCGACCTAGGGCCATCTCTCTCAATATGGCTCTGTTCTCGGGTGTGGGGACCACCGAGTCCCCAACTCGTCCCCGGAAACGGTGAGGCGCACAGGGCGCGCCACCGCGGCTTGCTTCTGCCAGGGTGACAAGCGGCTCCTCCGGTCACCTCCAGGCCTGCGCTCAACAGGAATACCGTCGCATCGTCGTGTCCTACTTCCTACAATACATAAAATATTAAAATACTTACTAATAAATGTAAGTTAACTTCATCACTTCTACTTAAATAAGGAAAGTTGCCGCCACTCTTCAAATGTGCTAGTTTTGCATGAGGGTATGACTTATATAAATCTTCACGAACTCTGGAACTTAATGCACATTCATCCCAAACATCCATTACTGTGATAGGAATGTTGTTTAGTACTTGAGGAACTATGTAACATGGTGTGCAGTTTAACGTTAGCCTTGAAGCTAATTCTGATTGCGTGAGTGATTCCAGCTGAAACGGTATTGTAATCAATTCAATATACAATATTATCAGTCAAATATTGTTATATTATTCCGACAGTCACTATCACAGTGGTTCTCAAATACACGCATTCAAGGAGAGTTGGGGGTTAAGAATAAATAAAACTATCACTAAATTACTGATTAAACACGTTTTAATTACGAGGTCATTGAAATGTACGTAATACAATTTTATTATTTTTTATTTCGTGTTGAACCATTTGTGTGTTATATTATAATGGCAGTGGGGACCCCGTTGACCGGACGGGTGATTGATTGGCCCACGTACGTGGGCCATTTCAGTCAATTCGCCTATATAATGTGCTCTCCGAGGTATGACCAGGCCAATGCAGATTCATGCATAGAAATATTTGCATCGAGCCGGGATCGAACTCGCGACTCCTGCGTAGCGGCTGGGCTCACTACCGCCACGCCACAGAGGCTGTCTGTATGTTATATGAATATAGTAGGTATATGACTTGTTGTATCATTTGTTGCATCCTTGTCTAGAACTTTCCAGATGACGAGAGCAGCTATGGTCGAAAATACTTATTGGATTTGTTAGTTAGTGGATATTGGATTTGATGGAGAGTGGGTAGATCGTAAGTGTACAATATGTATACTGTAGGACCATTTTAAATAAATATATAAATAGAAACCTTTATTCCAAAAACCCTAATGGTGCAGTTTGTTATTTATACTAATTAGAAAACCAGGTATGAAGGTGTGCTCTCCACACGCAAACAAAATAATAAAAATAAATAAAAAATAAGGAAAACATACCTTTTCAACCATGAAGTCAATGGACTCTGCCACTCTTCTGTCAACTTTGTCAGTAGTGAAATTAGCCATCAGCATTCTTTTTAATACCAATGACGGTAAAAGCCAAAATAGAGCTGATGAGTCATTATATTCAAATACAGATGTATCCGTAAAAGTATTACAAAGTATCAGAGATGCCACACGTGGACAATTATTTGTTAGTTCTGTGAATTTTTGAGCTATGAATCCACCTAAAATAAATGAATTGTAGATGATAGATACATCTTTCTTCACCTCTATTATACTAATAAAAGTTGTCATGTAAGCTTATCAAGAAGCAATGGTACCTAATAAGTCAAAAGAATTATAATTCTTACAAACTCGGTGCACTTTCTGACTAACTATGAAACAATTTCAATACCTTTTAACCGTTGCCGTAAGAAGGATATATGTATAGAAGAATTTAGATGGTTTCGGGCGAAGGTTCTTTGGCTTAGTGGTCAGAGTGTATGTATGTGTGCGTTGTAACGACGCGCTCTGCAAACGTCGTCACACCGGTTTTAATTCTATTTTTGAACGAAAAGTTTCGGAACGCGGAGTGAATGACATTTTGACGTATAGCTGTCAAAGCACCTTTCTTCCTAGCGTTGAGGCTGGATGGTCGATATTCATGGCTTCGTAACTTAATTTCAATAAATCTCATAAAAATGAGAGTATTTTTGCCTAAAGGATAATAGTTTGTGTCTTCACAACTATCCTCTTGTGGAATTATAGTTTATTTCTGGTGAGTTGTCATTTTTTAATAAGATTCACTTTGATGGAATTCGCCACGTTCCTAATTTGAAAAATAATTGTTAAAATTCTATTGTTTCAGCTCTTAATCTGAGAATATTATGATTTCTTTTGCTATTGGCATTGTTCCAGCAAATTAAGGCGGTAAGTCGCACAAATTTATAAAAAAAATTAGGACCTCGTGTTCATATTGGAGTTTGTTCTAATGACATGCAATTTTGTTACATGTTTCCAAATTGGAACCGCCTTTTTTTTTTTCCTTTTTCTCTTTTTGCCTTTGGATCTTTTCTTTGGACCTTTGTCTTCGGTCATCTGCATTTCCTTATGGAGGGTTTGGACTTTTCGCCTCAAACCTGGATGTACCGCATGGGCTTAAACTGAAAACTTCGCCTGCTACGAGCTTTCTCGCTGCTGTGTTTACATATACTCGCCGAGGGATGCCGTGAGCTTACTTTAATTATATTTTAAATCTAAACTTCAAAATAACCTAAAAATGCATTGGTGACATAAGATCATATTGACATAGGATCAGATTGACCTAGCTTATAAAACTCTAATTTTAAATTTAAGGTTAGATATACATTAGGAATGTATCCTTGCAACTATTTCTAAATGCACACTGGAGTGGACAATAAAACCTTAAACCTCACCGTTTGGTTTCATTTAGCTCACCTCCGGCAGATTAAAAGTTTCCAATCTCCGCTGATTATCCTAGGCATGTGTATCTCCAAGGCGCCCGAACTTTTATGGTAATGTACTTACAAACCAATTTTATTTCTATTTCTTTTAAATAGGAGATACAGAGAAAATAAAACCATTTTTTTTATTATTACATCTGGCACTCGCGAACAGGGACATGACAGTGTGCATATATCTTTATTCCTTGTCACCTTTGCATTATTTTTTACCTTATCATGTTAAGAACAGTGTTTTCTTCATGTATTTTACTGTTACATAACTGTGTATTACAGTAAATCTTTGTTATTGTTTACTTTGCAAAACTAATCATACTACAAGTTAGTACTATTGTTTGTATCTCTCAATTACAGGTGAATGTTTCAATTTGTATAACATGGTTATTGTTATAATTGTTTTATCTTATATAGCTTTTGTTTATTACAGGTAAGATTTTCCACTTAGTAATATTATATAATTACTAGTTCTTAACCTTTATTCACATGTGTGAAAACATAGTAATATTTGAATATTTGCTGTTTACCTTAAGTAGACATAAATAATTTATTTTGTGAATCACTAATGCATTTTTATCTTTATAGGCATTTGACCTAAATAATTTTTGCAACAATAACATTCCATTCTATGAGTTTGTTTGACTTTTGAGTTTAGCGTTTTGCTATCAATGCAATTAACTTCATTCATAATTTAATTAACTTTAATTAGAAACTTTAATTGATACTTTAATTAGAAACTTATAGTGTATTTAATACAACTTTTTATTAGATTTTCACATCCTTTTATAAATCAAACATGGATAAGGAAATACAGGTCCCGCCTTTGTTTGAGAATATTGTTGGTGATGTTCCAGTTGGTACTTCTACTCATGAGATGCCTCATGTCATGGCTGATTTATCTGAAGTTGTTGATCCATTTTCGAATAGTCGAGGAACTGGTGATCATAGTCTGAGAGCCGCATCTTCATTTAATATGATGAATGTTTTATTGAATGATAATTTGAGGAAAAACTTGCCTTCTGTTACTAAGTTGCCTGATTTAAAACGAAGTAAGCTTTTGTATGATGGTAAATCGTGCGTTAGGGAATTTATTACTCAAGTGGAAGAATATTTCTTGTTTAAAAATTTTAATGAATATTTTTTGGTTAGTTCATTCTCTGATCTTTTGTCAGGCACTGCGCTTAAATGGTTTCGTAGTGTTCGTATTCGTATTGCTTCTTGGCAGGATTTGAAGGCTGCGTTGTTGAAACGTTTTGATAGAATTGAATTTGATTATCATTTGGAACATGAACTCCGTACTCGTAAACAAAAGATAACTGAGTCATTACCAGATTTTATTACAGACATAATGGATATGGCTAGCCGTTTGTCTATGCCTGTTTTTGATGCTTCCCTCATAACTATTATTAAACATAACATGTTGAATATTTACACACCTTTTGTGTTTGGTAGAACTATTTCTTCTATCGACGAATTTATTAACCTCAGCAGAGAATTAGAGAATTTTGTGTCAAGAAAGAACTTGAGTGAGAATAAAAGTATTAAAAAAGAAAAATATTCTGCTCAAATTAGTGCTGTTAAATCAGATGATTTAACTTGTTTAAAATGTAAGTCCTCTGGACATTCTTATAAAAATTGCCCTACATTTCCAGGTGTAATTTGTTTTAAATGTCACAAGCTTGGCGTCACTACGAAGAATTGCGAAGTTTGTAATTCAAATACTGTTCAGTCAAAAAACGTATCAGGTCCCATCGAGCCCTAGTTTTTGATAAAACCTCTGGTGACTCGATGTTGAAAAAATTTAGCAGTGCTCCGAATGAAGCCACTTGTAAGAAAGAATTTAATGAATGGTTGGATTATTTGAAAGTTTTCTTTAATAATATCAGGGCTGCTCCTGTTTTGTTTGTTAAACATAAAGACACTAGACCTTATTTAAATTTTAATATTAATAATAAATTTTATTCAGGTTTGTTAGATAGTGGAGCTTGTAGTTGTGTACTCGGTTCTAATATTCATCAAACATTTTTGCAATTAGGTTATAAATTTAAACCTTATAAAGGTAACGCTGTTACTGCTGATGGTTCTGCACACAATGTTATTGGAACTATGGTTTTACCTATCACTTGTGATAACTTAACTCAAAATGTAGATTTTTTGATAATACCTTCTTTTAAACCTTCAATTATTTTGGGATTTGACTTTTGGTTGAAATTTAATCTTGCTAAAGACTTATGGAATAATATTACTTTTGAATATGAATCCACTACTTGTGTAAATGCAGTTACTTCTGTTTCTGAACTTTCTCCTTCTGAGAAACACGAGTTAAATAAAATTATTTCACTTTTTGAAAATATTTCTTATGAAAAGAGAGGCTTAGGTCTTACTCATTTAGTTAAACATAAAATTAATATTCCTGTAAATAATATTATTGTTATGCCAAATGAGGATATCGTTGATCCTTGGTATAGAAAAATATTTGTAAATTGTCAAAAGTTTCCTAGAAAATATAAAAATTTCAAAGTTGAAAGTGATACTTTGTATAGATTTTGTAAAGATAAATATAATCCTAATAATCGTTTAAATTGGAAAATTGTCATACCTAAAGAACACATCTTAGACACTATTAAATCTAATCATGATGATGTTAATTCAGGACATTTAGGAATTCATAAAACTTTAAATAAATTAAAAATACATTATTTTTGGAAAGGTATGTTTATTGATGTTCAAAAATACATTTCTTCTTGTGATACTTGTAAAGCTTATAAATCTTCTACTAATCCACCTCATGGAATTATGGTTAATCCTAAGAAAGTTGATAAACCAATGTTAATGCTTTCTATTGATATTATTGGAACTCTTCCAAAAGCTTATTCTGGCCATAAGTATATACTTTCAATCATAGATGTTTTTACAAAATATTGTTGGATATTTCCTATGACTAGTGCTACCACTAAAGTAATTTGTGGGATACTTGAAAAAGAAATATTTCTTAAGTTTGGAACGCCTAAAATTTTTGTTTGTGATAATGGAAGCCAATTTACAGCTAAGCAATTTGTAGATTTTCTAAAAAGTTATAATATTAGTAAAATATTTTATAATACTTTATATACACCTCAAAATAATCCTGTAGAGAGATGTGATGCGCGGTCGGCGACGGTCGTGTCTCACTAATGCATAGTACGTAATTAATTAATAAAAATAATTAATTCGCGAAACGCGCCGCTCGGGCGCCGCTGCCCTACATCGCCACGATGGCTACCAACAAGGCGATCATAGTGAACGAGTTACTGGCGTTCATCCAGAATGCAGTCGACACTATGGACGAGATCAGCATCCTGCAGATCTGCAAGTCCAATTTCAAGGAAGAGGAGGTCTGCAGCGGGAAGGCGCTGCTATACCAATCGGTTGGCAAAACTGCCCAGATGCCATCTCGCAGAAGGGATGGAGGGGAACGAAGTGTGCAGGACATCATCACCCTGCTGAAGGAAACTGACCCGGATGACGTGCCAGATTTCGTCGCGAAGGAGCTGCACAAGCTTCCGCCGGTGGGATTCGACCACGTAGATGTCACAAGACTTCTCAAGGACATCACGTTCTTGAAGTCCAGCCTTGCTGATGTGTTGGCAAAATTAGAGACTTCTGATAAAACTATCAGAGGACTACAAGCGGAATTATTGCTACTCCGTAACAGTAATACAGCTAGTACGTCACATAATGTAGCCTCTAATAATGTCAACGTACGACGAGGCGCGCAGAATGCGTCATTTTGCAGTTTTGAGTCAGCAAAATTTGATTCGCCTGAGTCGCCGATGGCCGAGGAGCGTGCCGCGAACACGATCGCGCGCCCCGCCGCCCCCGCTGCCCCTTCATCGTCCGTGAAGAGGCCGAATATCACGTTGCAAGTTCCTCAGCCACGTGACTACGCAGCTGTTACGGCCAGCACCCCTACAGCCGTACCCACAAAGAGACGGCAGTGTAGTGTCATTCAATGCAACACTGCATCCGTCAAGGCGCCGGGGAAGGAGCCTTGTGATGTGGAGGACTTCAAAGTTGTTGAGAAGAAGAAGAAGAAGTCCTCCCGCAAGAACCAGTGTGGTACTGCAGCGAGGAGCATTGAGCAGCAGTTCCGCGCAGAGGTCCCTTCGACGATGGTCTACGTATCTCGTGTACATCACAGCGTGAAGATCGTAGACGTCGCGAACTATCTCCAAAAGAAAACCGGGATGGGCTTAAGGGTGGAGAAGCTGGACTCTCGTCACAACGTGAGCTTCAACTCTTTTGTGGTGCGAGTTCCAAACAGCCACACCGCTACCATCCTGCGTCCTGACTTTTGGCCGACGGGGGTGAAGTTTCGGCGCTTCCGAGGACGCCTGCCGACACGCGACACCCCGTCCCGTGACACGTCGACGTCATTACGTGTGTTTTAGGTTAAGATATATTATATGTATTTTTAGTTTTAAGGTATATATTTATGGGCCGTAGAATAAGTTTTTAACATCCTGTAACTTTTCTATTATTGCCTGAAATAAATGATTTATTATTATTATTATTATATTATATAACAAAACAGTCGAAACATGTATTTCTTGTTTTGTTAAAGATGATCATAGAACTTGGTCAAAATATTTGCCTCATGTTCAATTAGCTTTAAATAGTAGTGTGAATCTAGCTACAGATTTCACTCCTAATTTTCTCATGTTCGGTAGAGAACTTATTTTTGATGCTTCATTGCACCGTTTTAGTAATTCTTTTGATAACCTCAATCAACTTGATGTTGTTGATAGGTCTTCATTTGCTTTTTCACTTAAATCACTTAGTGATATTTTTATAAAAGTTCAAGCTTCATTGCTTAAAGCTTATAAGCGTAATGCGCGTTATTATAATATAGGAAGGAAGGTCATTTCTTTTGAGGTGGGAGATATAGTGTGGAGGAGAAGTTTTGTGCAGTCTAATGCTCCTGCATTCTTTTCGGCTAAGTTAGCACCTAAGTTTGTTAAGTGTGAAATAATAGATAAAATTTCCTCTAATGTTTATGTTTTAAAAGACCTTAATAAAAACTATACTGGTCGTTATCATATTAAAGACATAATTAAATATTAAAATTATTCTTGTTTTGACAATGTCTATCTTTGTCTTTGGTACTTTGTTTGAAGTATGACCCCACTATGAGGTGATGTTTGAAAGGTTGAGGGGTGTTGAAAGGAGATGTATGTTAGGCACTTCACAACAATTTATTAATTTCAATTTTAGTTTCCTTCAAAAATAACTTAGGTCATTTTAGGACTTGTTATTGTGTAACTCTACTCCATATTAACAAATTGTTCCACATCAAAAGATCTTATATTTTTATTTATCTTTGTTGTATAGGATTATTTTCCTGTATATATTTTTATACACTTGTATATTTAATATTGTATATTTTGTACAAATTTAGGAATTTAGTTTCTACTCTAATATAGGAGTGAAATTTAATATTCATTTTCTACATTAAATTCACTTGACTTATTTCCACTCACTTAGGGAATGGAAAATTAAGTTTCTTGAACTTTATTTTTGTACAGTTCTGGGTTATTTTCTTAGTATTAAGATTCTCGGATTGGACGCATTTTATGCATCTTTTACACACCTTGTTATACCATTTTTTGGGAAACTTGTGTCTTACTGGACTTTACAATTTTTTGTGCTATTGTGTTTCATACACATAGTCACACCTTACGCTTTGCGCACGGGAAGCTGGTGGTGTTGAGCCGGTCGTAATTGTCGTTTTTCTCTTTTTGTACGATTGTGTTTTTATACACATTGTTACATTTTTTATGCTTTGCGCACGGGATGTCGGTGGTGTTGTGCCGGTCGCAAATGTCATACTTTTCTTATGCGGTTGTGCTCAGAAAGTCAGTGGTGTTGTACTGGTCACAATTGTCATATTTTCTTTATATTTTGCTTGTGCTCGGAAAGTTGGTGGTGTTATGCCGATCACAATGCTTATAAATATATTATTACGACACTTTTGTTGTGATTTTGTTTTGACGTTTTGGATGTTGGAATAGGAATTTGAAGTCGGCGGCTTTTCAACCTAACCGACAGTGGGAAAACTTCATTGTTTTTACCGATTTTCTTTCAGATTCGGCAGCGTTGGTGCTTAACCGATATCTTGTTAGTTTCATATTTTTGTTTCAGGAATAGCTGGTATAGAGTCGGTGGCGTAGGAGCTCAACCGCACTTTTGTATTGATGCTAGAAGGCTGGTTAAGATCAAGGATTAGATTCGACGGCGTTGGTTGCCTAATCGATATCTGGAATGGAATTGAGTAGGGATTGTTTAATTTGTTTTATTGAAGGATTTATTTTCACTTTTGTGTTGAAATAAGTTTTTACTCTTTTCTGAGTTTGGTTTCGGTTATTCCATTAAGTTGGATAGTGTCCTTTGTTTCCATTTGAAACTGGAAATTCTTTTTCAACTTAATTCTTTACTTTTCGAGTGTTTTCACATTCTTTGATTTTTAGGAATGCTTTCCCATTCTTTAATTTATAATTATTTCTGCAATACCCAATGCAAGATGCTTTCGCATTGCCTTTTTTGTTTATTGAAAAATGTTGCAAGACATTTTGTCTTTTGAGGTTTTTTGGAATTTTGTTCTGGACTCTCATAATTTTCATTAGAAAAGGAAGTTTCTTTCTTTCTTTTTTCTTTTTGGGGAGGGATGTAATGTAACGACGCGCTCTGCAAACGTCGTCACACCGGTTTTAATTCTATTTTTGAACGAAAAGTTTCGGAACGCGGAGTGAATGACATTTTGACGTATAGCTGTCAAAGCACCTTTCTTCCTAGCGTTGAGGCTGGATGGTCGATATTCATGGCTTCGTAACTTAATTTCAATAAATCTCATAAAAATGAGAGTATTTTTGCCTAAAGGATAATAGTTTGTGTCTTCACAACTATCCTCTTGTGGAATTATAGTTTATTTCTGGTGAGTTGTCATTTTTTAATAAGATTCACTTTGATGGAATTCGCCACGTTCCTAATTTGAAAAATAATTGTTAAAATTCTATTGTTTCAGCTCTTAATCTGAGAATATTATGATTTCTTTTGCTATTGGCATTGTTCCAGCAAATTAAGGCGGTAAGTCGCACAAATTTATAAAAAAAATTAGGACCTCGTGTTCATATTGGAGTTTGTTCTAATGACATGCAATTTTGTTACAGGTTTCCAAATTGGAACCGCCTTTTTTTTTTTCCTTTTTCTCTTTTTGCCTTTGGATCTTTTCTTTGGACCTTTGTCTTCGGTCATCTGCATTTCCTTATGGAGGGTTTGGACTTTTCGCCTCAAACCTGGATGTACCGCATGGGCTTAAACTGAAAACTTCGCCTGCTACGAGCTTTCTCGCTGCTGTGTTTACATATACTCGCCGAGGGATGCCGTGAGCTTACTTTAATTATATTTTAAATCTAAACTTCAAAATAACCTAAAAATGCATTGGTGACATAAGATCATATTGACATAGGATCAGATTGACCTAGCTTATAAAACTCTAATTTTAAATTTAAGGTTAGATATACATTAGGAATGTATCCTTGCAACTATTTCTAAATGCACACTGGAGTGGACAATAAAACCTTAAACCTCACCGTTTGGTTTCATTTAGCTCACCTCCGGCAGATTAAAAGTTTCCAATCTCCGCTGATTATCCTAGGCATGTGTATCTCCAAGGCGCCCGAACTTTTATGGTAATGTACTTACAAACCAATTTTATTTCTATTTCTTTTAAATAGGAGATACAGAGAAAATAAAATCATTTTTTTTTATTATTACAGCGTGTCCCTATAAGGGAAAAATTGCAGGTTCGAATACTGCCAGAACCAATTTAATTTTTCTATATTTTAATCAAATTTTACTCGATAATAGATCTAATATTGGAGATACTGGTATTGGTGCTTACACCTAAAAAACATCACTGTCATATCCTCAGTATGGTTTTAAACAATATATTGAAATTTTATAATACTGATATGTTGGTACTTGGAAACTTACCTAATGAGGCTCCAAAAATATGAACTTTGTCCAGTTCAAGATAGTCAAGTAATCTTTTAAAACCGTCACACCATTCTTTCATATTCCAATAAGGAGGAGGCTCAGCTGCTATTACCCTGGCACCCCTTGATGCAAGGCCCATCACTTGTTTGAAAAACACATCTGCAGTTCCTGATACAGGTGGTAGACATATCAGGGGGCAAGCCACTGATTTTGGCCCACTATCGAAAATCCTCCAAGCCTTAAATAAAAATAAAATTCACTAATGAATCCTAGTAATATTTTAAATGTGAAAGTTTGTTTCGATGGTTAGATTGATGTTTGTTACTGTGTCCAGCAAAAACTACTGAATAGGTCTAGATGAAATTAGGCACAGAGATGGATTATAATTGAGAATAATGCATATGCTACTTTATATCCTGGAAATAGGTTCATGTGAGTTGCAGTCACAAGATCAGTGCTTCTGTAAGTCTGGTACGTAATGCAAATGTACTAGGCTCACAGAAACTCGTAGTCACGGGATCAGTGTTACTGTGAGGCTGATACTTCATGCAAAAAGTACTAGACTCGCGGTTACTGGATCAGTGTTTATGTGAGTCTGGTACGTCATACAAAAGTACTAGACTCACAGGAACTCGCGATTAGGTACTGGATCGGTGTTTCTGTGAGCCTGGTACTTCATGCCAAAAGTACTAGGCTCGCAGGAACTCGGGATGACTGGATCAGTGTTTCTGTGAGCCTGCTACTTCATGCCAAAACTACTAGGCTCGCAGGAACTCGCGATTACGGGATCAGTGTTTCTGTGAACCTGGTAGCTCACACAAATTTAAAGGAAGGGCATCAGTATCTTACACGAGCAGGGCCGTGGGCCGTGAACAACAGCTAATTAGACATAATTTATTATAGAATACAAGCCACAATACTGTACCTATAGATAAATAAAGTGATAAAGTTTGTTTACCTTGGATCCGTCTGAATCAACAACTATTTTTCTCAGAGGAATACTACTTCTAAAACTTAGATACTCATTAGATTGGGACAGCTCACTTACGCAACTCATTTTCAAGGATTTAAATATATGTTACTGATTCTTTTCAAATTATTTAAAAGAGCAACAATATTAGCCCATGTTAAATTAATTTCTACAGTAACTTTACTGTGTTGCCAGACAGTTAAATACATTTTGGCTATAATATGAAGTAAAAATTATATTAAGTGTAACAAAATAGACTCTCGCATCTTTGTAAGAATCTAAAAATTAGTAATTCGGTAGATATTAAGTTTACGGTAAGTATACTTGATATTGAAAAATATGTCCAGAAAAAATATCGGGTGACCCAATTCTCTAAAACTGAGTTGCAAAAAGTTCAATAATTGACGTCACTTCTTATGTTAACCATATCACATCGGTATGTTCATCACAGAAGTTGCAGTGTGCAGCTGACTTTTTTATGTACTATGTAAGTAGGCGTATTTAAGACACGTATGGGTAAGTAACTCTGAAAATGCGTCATACCAGACTTAAAACTCCAATCAAATTTATTTAATCGTTTTACAGAATTTTACAAGGGTTCTTAATACATTGTACGTTAGAAGTTACAACATTGTGCATGAGTTGATATCTAAGGTATGTAAAATATTTTTATTAAATAAAATACATTGAAATAAAAAAGGTCGGTTAATAGGTTATTTACTAGTAGTTTCACCTATTATCAATGTATCGCGCGTCAGTTCACCGCTGTTGTCAATTGGCGATCGTTGAAAAATTGTGTCCCCCTATAATTATGAAAGTTCCTCAAAATCAGGGTTGATTTTCCTATCTAGCAACAGTTACCGAAATTATGTGACGTACATGACGTCTCGCCTAGCTGTCAAAATATTGTTTTATAGATGTTTCTTTAACGGCCATGGATACAAGTCCTTAAAGCATAAGTTATATGTAAAAATATTGAGACGGATACAGTCGTTTCAATTAAAAAATATATATAAAGGATTCCTTCACAAATGGTTAAAGTCATTATCAACATCATGTCCTTATTGTATCCGAGGCCGGGGCGGACTCAGAGCTCAGGGCGCTTTCCGGCTTTTACTCCTCCACTTCACACGTTCTTTGGAGACCATGGTGGTAGACTATGAATTATATCTGTCTAGGGCGTCCAATGGTGTCAAGGTTTGTTGATTTAGCTCCTGTTGGCCGGTTAAGCCATTCACAAAATGTTTATAGAACGCAAAATATGCCTATTTCGTTATTCATAATTTCATGTAATATTTTTTACCAATATATAAAAAGCTACTAACGGTTCCTACGTAATTCTATTACTTTTTAGTATTTATATTCAAGTTAAGTGTACCAGAAGTATCTTATCAAACCTTTATTCAGTAGGTATATTTTTGAGTTTGTATATTGTAGTCTTAGTAGTTTACATAAAACTGTTTATGAATGGTTGAGTTGGTAGGAAAGAATGGTTGTGGACAGGAATGGATATGAACAGGAAAGAATAAGGGCACAAAACAATATTGTATCTCATCCAAACACATTCTGTTTATTATCTATTACGTAATTAACATTCTCGTCACGAATTTTCCTACGATAATTTTCCAAACCGCTTACTCTAACTTAATCTAACTAATGAATTACTTTTGGACGATTTTAGTAGAATTTCGAAAATAATAAGTCCTGATCGATAAACCAAGATTAGGTTAACTATAGATGCATTAGACGTTATGAAATGTATAGCAATCGATGGCTACGTTACATACAGCTTAATAGGAATTTAGAAGCCAAAGTTACAGGTAGTCTAACTCTTAAAAATACAAATCATACAAGTATTAAATTACAAATCTATATAAATTTAACTTAGTGCACACTAACCATTACAATTCATTTTTACTTAATATACATTACAAATAATTTCGTTCATGAATCACTAAACATTTTTATGAATGTACTATATCATTCTTCAGTGTTACCATAATATGATTTGAGCATACCTCTAAAACCATGAAACTTTATATAAAATCTCTGTACATTAAATTTACCAATAAAGTTGAACTAAAGCAGTATCTACAGAACACAAGGATCAAAATACAAACTTGGAAACACATCAAATAAATTGAAACAATCAGTTTTATAAATAAAATTTCTCTAAAATGCCGAATGTCTACAATTTAAGGATTCTCAGAAACAGAATAATTAGGCAATAATGTTTAAAATCACAGAATTATTACACATTAATGTAAAGAAAACTATTAATTATGGTCTATTTCTGAAAAATTCTAACATTTACAAAATGGCTAATATGCCATAGGTATTACAATAAAACAAGAATGACTCATTCACATATTTTTAATACCATTAATATTAACTATCCAGTTCAGGCAAGCAGTACGGACAACTGAAAATAATAAACACCGTTAACAAATCAAATACAATTAAATCTGAAATTACTATTGCTTTGTCTACAGATTGTATAATTATGTTTTTCAAAAATAGTTTATTAATTTACTATTGTTTTGCATTCACAATACATTTAAATTCTGTTATAATACGAATATGAGTTTAGATGTAATCTAGTAGTAATATATTTATTTATAAAGGCATTTTGTATTGTGGCGCATTAGTCAGGTAAATAAAAAAAATATTGTTTATGAAAATCATGTCGCCCTTCTAGCAAATATTAATAACAGAGTTTAATTACATTTTACGACACTGTAAATCATAAAACGAAACAGATCTAGTGGTAAATTCAGGATAAAAATATTTTAAATTATAAAACATAAAAAGGATTAATAATTGCAAAGCGCCTCTTTGGGTGTAAACGAAAAGAAAAGGCGAAACGAAACGAAATAAAAAAGATGAAACCGATGCGACGGTTTCATCTTTTTTATACGTAAGAAGTACTTTTGTTCCAAACCGCAGAATTGCATTTATGTATGTAAAGGTAAAATAGAAATAGGGTCATAATATTCCTCATTCGCGTAAACGTGTTGATAAAGCGCATTCATATTAGTTCTAAGTTGTAGGCAAGTTATAGCTGGGTCTTGCGCTGTATGCCACCATATACACCAGGAGGTAGGACACGACGGTATTCCCGTCCCAATTGAGCAGTCCGACTGGGGAAGTACCTCCACCCTACAGAATACCACGGCTATAATAACCTCGTGTTATGTTCCCGGCGGGGAGTAGAGTAGCCAGAGCTCACTGGAGAGTTTTTGTGCTGTTAGTGGGAAGACTAAATGTTTATCCTGATTTTTCTTCTGCACTAACTGCACATAAACTCTCTGTTCTTACAGGGTTGGTAGCACGGGTGTAACTCCCCTGGTGTTGCACACGTTCATAGGTCACGGTAACCACTTTCCATCAGGTGGGCCATGCGCTTGTCTGCCACTTAAATGTATATAAAAAAAGAATGATCCCGTGTCCGAAAAAAATGTGTGGCGTTTTTAATCGGTAATATTAACAATCCTCTGTTTCCCTCAGGCGGTGTGGTGCCCATAACGAATTCCCCTGCTATTACCAATCAATATCGACCAATTTAATTCTACAGAACTATACCGAGTGACTGTAAAGAAAACGTATATTTTACAAGTGGCTAATAATCTCTATTGTGGATACGGTAAATTGAAATTCGAAAAATTTAAATTTTAAGAGTTATTTTTTTAAACAGTAAGCTACATGCAATTCAGGTTGTGTAATTGTACACTGTATAACTACGGAAGTCGGCAGTAGCACGCATGGGCAGTCAGTCGTAAAACCAGTTACGATTCATGACTTTGCAGTGTATACCTAATTTTGATACTTAACATACGTGTATAATCAATTTAGTATAAAGAAAAGTAAACACACAAACAAAATACAGTCAATACAATTAAATTTTACTAACTTTTTTTTTTTAATAACGCAGTGGCAATATTCAAGGAGACAAAACTATTCGAAAAAACAAAGCTAATAGAAATAGATGCAGTTCTACATAAAGCTTTATACAATTGAGGCTTCTTTTTTATTTCAAGCCATCACTCAAACTACGAAAGACATTCATATGAGCGGTCTTCTGCGTATTCATATAACAAAAAGTTCATAAATTGGAGAAATTCCCGGGGCCCCAATACATGTTTGATAACATATCAGATTTGTTATGATGCCCTTTGGATGGTGCAATGCTCCAGGCACCAACTTGAGTTGTTTTGCCACTATGGATATTACCATTATACGCGGCCGCTTGTGTTATCCGTACGCTGCAGGAGATCGCGGGCAATGTGTAGAACAACGGCGGATGTGGGCGCAGCCTCACGACTCGCCGTTACCGCTGTCGTCACCGTCACCGTCGCCCCCGTCCACTTCCTCATCTGAATCTGTTTCTAGATCATCGTAGTCATCATCGTAAAAGTCTGTCATGTCCAACTGTAAAAGAAGAAAGATTATAATTGAGTTAAAGAGATTCAAGTAATGATTTTTTTTATACCATTTAGGTGGCAGACAAGCACACGGCCCACCTGATGGAAAGTGGTTACCGTGACCTATGGACGTGTGTAAACCCAGGGAAGCCACACTCGCACTGTCGACCCTGTAAGCACAGAGTCTCTGTGCCGTCAGTGTAGAGGACAAAGCAGGACAAGCCTTAATTCATCCCACTGACAGCACAAATTCTCCAGTGAGCATGGAGGAACACAAAACGAAGTTATTATAACCGCGGTATTCTGTAGGGCGGAGGTACTTCCCCAGTCGGACTGCTCAATTGGGCGGAAATAATGATTTGTGATTAGTTAGTTTCGCTGCAAGGCAAACATGATAAAATGGGGTGGGGTATATTGGACAATCTCACAAAAGTGTATTTCATATGGCTGCTGTGCTATAAAACATACTGCCCAAAGAAATGAAGGGATTTAATTTAATTCTTTTTAAGAAACAACTTAAATATTTTCTCGCAGATATATGCTACTATAATATTACAGACTACCTAAATGACAGCTTAATGTAATTATCATCCATTTATTTTCCTTTTGACATCTTAATTTATGACCATAATAACACTGTAAAATTAATATTTAAATGACAAAACGCTAGATGTTAAGTAAATAATTAAATTCAATCATAAGTTTGTCATTTCTTATTAGGTATATAAATTGTATTTGAGTAATTTTAAGTTATATTTTGCATGCAAGTGATTATTATGTTTAGCACGGAAATACTGACATCTAATGTGGATATGAAATATTTAAAAAACGCGGTAGCCTAGTGGTAAGGGTAATGGACTGCTGAGACGAGGTCATTCGGGTTCGATCCCAGGTTTTACCATGGCACACACCAATGACTTATCGATACTTTTCGAAGTTATGTGTATATTTATCGCAGGTTTATAAGTGCCCGGTTAATGGCAATAGGCCACCTATTACATTGGGACCTAAACATAAACTGGCGAAATGTGGGTGCTAGCACCTTTGCCTACCCCCTTTGGGGATATAGTATTACATTGGGACCTAAACATAAACTGGCGAAATGTGGGTGCTAGCACCTTTGCCTACCCCTTTGGGGATATAGGCGTGAGTTTATGTTATGTAATGTGGATGTGAAATATTTTATGTTTTATATTAAATTGCAAATATGGTGGAACCTAAATGTATTGCCTGTAACCTGTATACCCATATTTCGCGATAAATTGATTTGGTTTGATCGTAAATGTCTTGCGATTGTGGAGCCCCGTCTCAGTCCATGTCGCATTTGCTCTCTTGCCCACCACATACCACATTGGTACTATCGAAAATCTGTGTAGGGCAACGGGCAGTCCTGTGGCAGTATTGGAGCGACGCCGAAAATTTAGCAAGACGCCAGTATGATTTTATCTATTGATTCGAAGAAGATTCTAGAAGCTATATTACAAAGTTATCACATTTGTACTGATATGTATTTGTACATATCAGTATATGTAAGAGAGGTCCCTCCTAAGACAAGCGCAATTTGGTTAATTTTGGTAAACAGGAGGGTTCAACTTTAATCGCAGTTACAAAAATAATGTACATACATAAGTAGTTCTAAAATTATTCTTCCTATGCGATTTTAAACAATTTTCAATTATTGCGTATCCAACTTCACAATCTTTAGATAAATTAAAGTAAAGAGATAGAAATACTAACTAGAATAAAAGTAAACATATGAATGTTGCCAACTAGTAATATGCATTATAATATATTATGTTCATAATTAATTCATAAGTTACATCAAGTATTGTATTTCATGCATTTCCGTTAATCCGCGTCCACACATAGATTTTCGAGGCCAAGTCAGCTAATCTGCAAGTCGCTACACCTGTTGATTGACGAACTAGGCTTTGGAGCAGACTTTCCTTTCAGAATTTGGAGGTCGTCCACCCCATAAAAGTCAAATCAAGAGGAGTAAGCAGATCCCGGGCCTCGAGATGAAAATTTCAGATGTAATCAGGAATAACATCAAGATGATGATGATGTATAATTATGTACCTATAGTTACAGATCCTTTTTATTTATTCCACTTAGGTGGCAGACAAGCACACGGCCCACCTGATGGGAAGTGGTTACCGTGGCCTATGGACGTATGCAACACCAGGGGTGTCACACTAGCGCTGCCGACCATTAAGAAACCTTCTGATGCCCCTCTTGAAGAACCCCATATTGTAGGTGCTTGGGAAAACAGCAATATTAAATAATAATATTATATTTTTCTAAATTTTTATGTTACAAACCTGAGGTTCTTGCGTCGTCGACTTGACTTGTGTTTTGATGCAATAATCTTCTAAAGTTAAGGGGACTACTATTCCTTCTTTCTCTGCATCCATTCGCGCCACCTGGGCCTGCTTTCTGAAAACACAAACAAGTTTTCGTCAATAACATGATAATAGATATACATTTAAGTGATAAAGCAGTGTTCAATGAAGTAGTTTATCACAATGAAAACAGTCCCCAATCTTATTTGTAAGATTATAAAATAAACAAACGCCTTATCGTGTACCTAGTTTATAATGACCGGTCGTAATCAATCTAAACTCAAATCAATATTTCATCACATTTGCTTTACAGTTCTTGCCCCCCTGCCCCACCCATCAATGATCTGATGACATTTTGATATCAATGAAAACATAGATACCTACTAAACAAATACTAGTAATAGAATCATTGGTATCTATTCTAATATCATAAACAGTTGAACGCCTTAAGAAGTTTCGAATTGAAAAGGAAAAATTGGTGTTGAATATTTTTTTTTATACAACTTAGATGGCAGATAAGCACACGGCCCACCTGATGGAAAATGGTTACCGCGACCTATGATCGTGTGCAACACCAGGGGAGTCACACCCGTGCTGCCGCCTGAGTGGTATATAAAAAAAACGTAACCGAGATTTAATAAAAATTTCTAAAGGGGTGACAAGGTATTTCGAAGTATGCCACGAGCGAAACAAGGAAGGGCAGGCTAGTTTATTAATATATTGAATGATATTTAATATAAGATTCATTAGATATTGAATTATAAAATTGCCACGTCACATTTTGTATCCTTAAAATCTTATCGAATTATTCAAGTGTGTGTAATTTATTTATTCTCACGATATTTTCTCACCATCAAAATAATGGATTAATTAAAAAAAATTAAATATACAAACAAAAATTACCCCAAATTTTGTCAAATCTATGTAGGGCATGACCGAATAATCTCATTGTTCCTTTCACTCGAACAGTTGGAGTATTGTTACAATAACAATGTCAAATTAAAATTCAAATTAGTGTCTTCCAACAAAAGGAGTCAGACACCTCACAATCCAATGCGATTGAATGCGTATTTGTGGTCTGTGAGTGCCAAAAAAAGGAGTGTAAAATTTCAACATAACTATTTGCCTCTTTTGGGGTATCATTTGAGCAGGCACTCTTGTATTATATGCTTTCACGCCTAAACCGCTGAACCGATTTTGATGTAATTTGGTATAGGGGTAGATTAGACCTTGATAAAGGACATAGGGTGTGATTTATTGCGAAAACCTACATCCACACGAGCGGTGTCGCGGGCAACAACTGTTGATGATACATTTTCTGTCAATTCAGTCAACCGTTAATGTGTCCCAAAACCTTTGGTTATAGGTATAGTTCTCTGAGTTTCCTTGCTGGTATCTTCTCAGTAGAACTAACCTACCGAACTAGCGAAAGAATCATTATCCAATGGGTGTATTTTTACATTATTTTATACTTTTATATTATTTCTTGACATAATTGATAAATTTTGACGTTCATATGTGGTTTTTGTGTCTAAACTGAATAAATTAAATTGATTCTTTGGGACTAAAGCAAAATGAATCAGTCGCACTTAAGAGCATGAGATAGCTGATTAATGAACGTCAACATCCAGGCCGAGTTTTGAATGACCTTCATCGAAATTCTAAATCTATATGAAAAGTTAATTTAACTACTTGTCTCATACCTTTGTCTACATCATGCATACAACTAATCGCACTCCCACTGTAGTGATGAACGAATGTAAGAACTCACCTTATAATATTTTCGTATTCCTTATCTTTCCCTTTGGAATCACGCCAGCGACGGTACATGACGCTGGCGTCGACGTTCGCCGGACTGAAGGTGTTGGGTTCATTGAGTAGTGATATGACTGATAGCAGGACAGTACGAACTGACTGCGTGGGGTTCCAACGTTCGCACGGCAGCTCACCAGACTGAGGATCATCTACAGGCGGGTGAAGAATCGATATGCATAAGTCACCATTCTGGAAAGGGAGAAAATATTTTTTGTCAGTAATGTTTATACTTTGTCATCAGATGTTGGTTGATGGTTGAGCTGACTGCAGAATATGACTCCGTACGCCTCACGGTTACTTTCGTAAGTTGGAAAAACGCACAGAGAATGATGATTGTTGAAAATGTAGATTATAATTTCATATCCGGGGATTTTCAGTATTTTTTAAATAATAAGAAGGTATCTTTGATGCCTAGAGAAATGCGCGCTCTTCTCTCCTCGGGTATTTTTATACAGGTTTATGCATTGGTCAGATAGTGTCGTATAATTGATGATATCGAAAGCAACTGATATGTATTTACTTAATATGATTTTTTTAATACCATTGTGGCAGACAAGCACACGGCCCACCTGATGGAAAGTGGTTACCGTGGCCTATAGACGTGTGTAACACCAGAGGAGTCTTGCGCTGCCGGCCCTGTAAGCACAGACTTTTTGTGCCGTCTATGTAGAATAGAAAAGAATAAGTTTTATTTCAGATTTTCCAATCCATAAATATTGTTATTAGCATATGATCTTAGTCTAGTGTTAGTAACTTATTAGCAATAGATAAATTATAGCTTTCGGTGCTGCTCCCTGTGCTAGAGGTACAGATGTTGATGTACAGGGGCATCTAGCTAGAGCCAACGGCTCAGCAGTGGGGAGTCCCACCGATCAGCCAGAGTGTTAGAAGACAAAGCAGGACAAACTTGCTGATGATGATATTCCTTCCACATTTTTGCTTGTGTCAACTCCAATCTGAGCTGCATATAGCTCAGATTGGAGTTTACACAATAAGCTACGAAGGCCAAATTTATTAAGTCATGATACGATTTAATGCTTCACGGTTAGGAAGACAGATTTCGTTTTCGTTGCGTTAGAGTGCGCATAATATAAGAGTTACATAAAATCCATTGTTGCCTCGCCTCCCCCGACGGGCAGATTACCACCAACCTTCATAACAATGATGCTTACGTGTTCGTAACGCTGTTGAGGAAACTAGAATATTGAGTGGACTATTTGCGGAAAAAACCGTTGAAACAATACAAATAGGCTATGTACCAGGTATTAGTGGCGAACAAGTTTTTATACAACAGGATTCTTGGTGCCTTCTCCTTTCTTATTTATAAGTTGAAGTTTTTTCTACAGCAGCGTCCTCCTGTCTAACAGCCCCAAATGGTATCTTATCGGGATTGAGGCGATATGGCGATTGGTTTTATATTTAAACCTACATATTATAATAAGTACCGCGGTAGCCGAGTGGTACGGGTGAGACGAGGTCTCGGGTTCGATCCCAGGTTTTATCATGGCACACAGACTTTTCGATGCTTTTCGAAGTTATGTGTGTATTTATCGCAGGTTTGTGTGTCCGGTTAATGGCAATAGGTTCGCCACCTATTACATTGGGACATAAATATAAACTGGCGAAATGTGGGTGCTAGCACCTCTGCCTCTTCGGGGATTTAGGCGTGAGTTTATGTTATGTTTTGTTACATATTATAACTTAATGTTACTTACTCAATCGCTATCTAGGAATAAGAGTTAGGAAACGAGCAGTTTCAACTGTTCTTAAAAATCACTGACGAGTGTAAACATTATGTGCCTATATTATATACTTAGTTGGTAGACTCGAAGTTTGTTTACTGTACAAATGCAACGTAAGGAAATAGAAATTTAGAACACTTCCGTACTTCTGTGCTAGTTATAAATTGTACAAACTGACTACACATTCGTGTAAATTAAATGATATAGATCAAATTTATTTACATACATATATATAATCACGCCTTTATCCGTGGAGGGTTAGGCAGAGGTGAATCAACACCCACATTTCACCAATTATTAAATTCGGTCCCACGTAATAGAAGGTGAGCCTATTACCGTCTTCTGGGCACTATTGTTGACTCAAGTCATGCATCTGAGGCTGTATATATCTGTCTGATGTTAAACAGCCCTATCCATTAGTCGCCTTGTACGACACCGCATGGGAAGAGATGGGGTGGGCCAAATTCTACTGTGCCGGGAAACACGCGGATGGATGATAAATTAAATTGCCTGCAAATAGTGGATGTCCGTAGCAATACAGATTGATTGAGTATGTATAGGTTTGACAGTTTATTCGAATTTTACCCTAAAGGGTTTCCCCCTTTAGGGTAAAATAGCCGAAAATTCTTAGGTTGTGGACGATTCCAATAAAATTGTCTATACTTCATGTTTATAGTTTAGTTGCAGTGATTGTTAGAGTCGGTGACTAATTTTATGGTAATTGTAACGTCTAAACCTTAACAAGCCTTAGTTTCACTTTTTAAAAGTTTTCATCACGTTTTGTATTTTTCTTTAAGACAATTTAATGCCGAACAATGTGTAATTTTTTACGAACAAATGACCTCATTAGAACTACTGAGGGAAGATATTGGCGTTGCCTATACACATCCTGCAAAAACTCCGATTGTAGGTGAACATTTAAAAGCAGGATCTACTGTGTCATGCTCAACTTATTTAGTTAAATAATAAATAACAACCATAGTCACAAAAGTGTAAGATAATTAGTTCAGCTGTATGGTATCCTTTAACTGTTTAAACGTGTATCGATCAGTTTGAAATGTCGGCAAGGTCAGTATGTAGTACACATGACATCTCACTACCGCGTCTTTCTAAGGAGATGGCGGAAGGAGTCAAGCAATACGGAACGAACCGGCTTACCTCCGCAAGACGCAAGTCGCCCTTGACGGTCTCGGCACAGAAATTCAGCGACTCACCCACCCCATTTATATTGTAATCTGTTCAACGATTTGTGAAGGTTGTGTAATCGAACTAACTACAATACGATTGAATTGTAACAAGAAACGGATCCATAACTGCATGATATTGAATACATCATGAACATAACAGATAATAGTGACTGTGAAGGCTCCAACCGCTCAATTCATACTAGTGACCTACTCTAATATATATTCGCATGACCCAGATTTTGTGAAACTCTAATAGAGATAACTACTATTCATAATGTGTGAATATACATACATACATCACACAGTCACACCACAGTTTCTCAGTGGGGTAGGCAGAGACTAAAGTTTTCCACTTGTATCAAAATAAACGGGATATTCACCATGTTTCATTGTTGCAGAGTTGCAGAGTTTCCTATATTTCGGCGCTGTTGCAAGCACCATGATCACGGAGGAACTGGAGTAGTGGCGGTGAACAGAGAAAATGTTTTTTTCCTAGGAGTAATTATATCGATCTACCCTCTTTCGAGTTCTTTTACTACGCGTATCTGCACTACTATTGGTTTCACTCTCACTACAAACTCGAACCCGATCTCGATCACGTTCACGACATACGATGCTCACTGTATCCACTCGCGATTTTGTTTTAGGTTGTTCCCGGTTGTTTTTGCAAAGACGGACCACTGGATGCCAGACGTTCGGCAGTTGATGTGAGTGACCATGATAGTATAAATACCTATATTTTCCACTTGTCACGATCCTGGCATACATCTTTCGCTTCTTCTACTTATATATTTTTTTATACCACTTAGATGGCAGACACGGCCCACCTGATGGAAAGTGGTTACCGTGGCCTATGGGCGTGTGTAATACTGGGAGGTCACACTGGGGCCGCCGAACCTGTAAGAACCTCTAATGCCCTTCTTGAAGAACCCCATATAGTCGCTTGGGAACACCACGGTAGGGAGTTCATTCCACAGCTTAAGCGTGCGGGGGATGAAGTTCCTATCATACCTAATATTTTTCATACTTGCTCTTTTTTTTATGCCACTTAGGTGGCAGACAAGCACACGGCCCATCTGATGGGAAGTGGTTACCGTGGCCTATGGACGTGTGCAACACCAGGGGCGTCACACTCGCACTACCGACCCTGAAGAAACCTCCTAATGCCCCTTTTGAAGAACCCCATATTGTAGGTGCATGGGAAAACCGCGGCAGGGAGTTCATTCCACAGTTTGAGTGTGCGTGGGTGGTTTTTTTCATCCCGTACAGTGCGCACTGTCTTGGTTGCAATGTGTGGGGATGAATTCCCTGCCTACGGCGAGCGGTTTCGGGTACCCTTGACATGTCCTATCTTTAAAATGCCTTCAATCTGATTGACATACGTAGGTATGTCTACTTCGACACCTACCGGGTAGTCCATTCACCTCGCTTCATAAATTTGTTTCGTTATATTTGATACATTTTTTCCAAAATCCGATACAAAAATTTATGTGCTAGATATCTGTTGTATGACGATTGACAACTGAGCTGGCAACAGCTAGTTATCTAGCTGCTAAATCGATCTCAACTCATATTAAGTTATTTCATGGTTGTATTTTCGATTATGTATGTATGTACTACTGGGCTTTATCGAGGGACTGACTAATTAACTCAGAATCAACTGAAACTGGAACTACGCAATTAAAACAACAAGTCTAACTAAGGCAAATGATAAGAATTTTGGGAAATTCAACCTTTAAATGAGTAACCTTGTGTTACATCATCACGATTTCCAAGAAATTAACCATTATACAGTGTGTCTTTAGCTTGGGCAGTATTGGGTGCACCAAATTCTTAAAAATCATTAGATCTTTTCTAGTAAAAACGATCTTAGAATTCGCACTTTCACCCCCTCAAGCGGTGCGAATGTACCAAAATATTGTTCGGATTACCTTGCCGCGTGGTTCCCGGCAAAGTAGAATTTGGGCCACCCCGTCTCTTCCCATGCGGTGTCGTACAAGGCGACTAAGGGATAGGGCTGTTTAACATCAGACAGATATATACAGCCCAGGCTCGGCCTCAGATGCAAGGTTCAAGACAACAATAGTGCCCGGAAGACGGCAATAAGCTCACCCCTATTACGTGGGACCGAATTCAATGATTGGTGAAATGTGGGTGTTAATTCACCTCTGCCTAACCCTCCGGGAATAAAGGCGTGATTATATGTATGTATGTTGTACATGTTAATTTGCATATTGTTGAATTCGTAATATTAGACAAAAAATAATCCTTGAACTTCATTTTACTATTCACACTCTGACCATCACCCTTTTCTTGATACGATAACTGTGCAATATGTCCGCGTACAATACATTTGGTAAATCATTGATAAAATAGTCAAAGGTCAACCAGAGCGTATGATTTGATGAGTAAATTATATTTCTTTTTTACGTGCGGAAAATCCCCACGGATACCCCTACCCCGGAGCCGGTGGGAGAGGTTATGTCGGACTCGAACCGCCTAAAACGCACGACGCATGTAGGTCGTTTGGTTGCCGAATGTAAGGTTAACAGGTATATCCCTCGCACCCCGGCTGACCTAGAGCCACCTCTTTCGATCTGGCCCCCCTAGTATGTTATACTAAGTACGATGATAGGAACCGCTTAATATAACCTATAGTCCAATCACGTGAATTCTATCAGTTTTATCCATTCGATTTACTTATAGAAATGACTGTCGATTATCATGCATATTATTAAGTAACCTTGCGTTGCGCCTGAGGGGTTCCATCAAAGTATATCACCTCTCCAGCTTTTCAGAACAGTAGAACCGGTGATTTAATATTCAATATCCGGTTACTTTATCGTATATGTACTTAAAACCTGAGTGGTAAAACCAGGCATATGGCTCAATTAAAGATAAAATTTGTACACCATAGTATCTAGCAGGGCAGGTACTGACCAAGGAGAAGACATTTTTGCTTTGTGAGAAGATTGTATAGAGAAGACACTTGTGATGACAGTAACAGGGCCCAACTAAAGATTGACTTTGTACACCATACTATCTAACAGGATAGGTAGTGGTCAAGGAGAAGACATTTTTGCTTTGTGAGAAGATTGTATGTAGAAGACACATGGGTTGACAGAAACAGGATCGTATCGATCAATTAAATATGGTCAATAGACCAGATTTTAATATTAGTTCTTGCCTTTCCGATGGTTTTTACCTATCTATATTAAGGAGACTATACCTCATTACTCTTAGGTACCTATTACGAACTATCCACCTATTTTGTGCTTTATAGCATCAATCAATTCAGTAACAACTTTTGTTTTCATTATTATATATTTGTTAATTTTCGTGCACTGGGTTAACTTTATTAATAGCATGCTGTATATCACCGGTGTAAACAATTTATGCATTTTTTATAACAGCGACATGAACTATGACCATTTTATCTCACCACACTTCATTTTATAATCACTTTGGTCTTTTCTGGTTTGTAATTTCTTTAAGTGGTTTTAAATTAAACAATTATCGTTAAACATTCGACATAATTACATTTGTCAATGGTGATAAATGTCTTGGAAATCGCCATGATAACATAACCTATAGATAGAGAGACCCTTCAATTCCATTGTCAGCTATTATTTCTTCAATGATATACAATTTTCATTTGAATTCTTTCACAATGCCAACAAATTGTACTGCTGCGTAGATAGCAATGATAGCATTATGATTCTTGTTTACATTTACTGACGTACAATAAACGAGTGTGACCTATATCTATGTAATATAATTGTCCTGACTAATTCATCTACACAAAGCCTAAATAGCTGGCGCTGCAATTTGAGTTTTTGGCAGTTGATTTCGTAACTGCTGTAAACTAGCAAAGAAAAAGATCTTTCAAAATTTCTCCCCTGTAAGGCAATATACAAAAGGTGTTTGGGTAAAGTTGGCGTCGTTTCGAAATTGAGTAGCCAGTATAAAGCCACCAAAGTTACTATGGACAAACTTTTCTAAACCATATCGAGACGTAGCCAAAGCTAAAGCGTTCCCTTTGAATGAAATGAGTAATGAAGCGGTATTTAGATTACTTTTCCTGCACATTAAAATCAAAAAAGTAATTATTCTATTACAGTATTTTTGCGATCAACTACTATTATAAAATAAAATACTATTATAAATAATAATGACTTGTTACCATTTCAACCTGATGGTTCCAGATTATTCATATACCCTTATTAGCCACTAAATCCGATGTAACAATTCTCTCAGGGATATGTATGTGAATAGTTCACATGATCCCTTCCATTGCTTCTTGTATGAGAACGATGTGTTCATCAATACTCTAAATAGGTACGGTGGGATAGCAAATACTATATACCAAACATTCCCTTACTTTAAAAAAAAAAGACAGAACTACATTTAAAGATTTCCAAAAAATCGCTAGCCACACTCGAAAGTAGAACCGACTAAAGTCCGAAAAAATAACACCCAGTACGATTATTGCATCAATTATAAGGGTCAAATCTCTCTAACAAACGGGTAAGTTAATTTAAAGGAAATTCATGAAAGAGAAGATTTAGGTTTAGGTAAGTCGGTTAGACTCTCGGGTGTGACATTTTCGGAAATCTTTAAATGCAGTTTTGTTTTCTATTAAAAATTAGAGCATCTTCCTTTAGAGTGGAATTTGTTATATCTAGTATTTAGAGTACTTTCCCTCCAGATCGGTCGAAATCCAGCCTTATATCTCAGCTCTGATATAACTTCCAATGAATAAAAAAGATTATTTTACACGTGGATGACATAGGACAATGAAATGGTATCAAAATTATTGATGGACGCTTAAAAAATAAATGACGCTTATAGTCCATACACACCCATTCCCCTTTTACTGCGCGTGGCCTGGTGGACGGACCATTAGTATTCTATGCAAGGACATTCAAGTAATATTCAGTGTAGCAACAAATTCAATACCGCGGTGGCAAGAAAACATTCTACCAACTCCAGGTAAGATACCCACTATATTACTTCTGTAGCAATTGAATAATGAACACAGTGAAAGTGATTCGCTCTTCTAACGGTCTTTTATATTCGGTCTGACGTAGCTATTCAGAACAAGTCGGCAATTTCGATACCTGAGCTTACCATGGAAGGATAAAAAATAACAACTTCTTGGGTTATTTTATATATTTGCGTCTGTTTTATGTATTTCTAGACTTCCATCGTGAATCGAAGTAATACGAAAAGTGTTCAATAATGAATTTTGAACTGTTTAAGATTTTTTTTTGTAGAGTTACGCTAGTAACTTATTTCTGTATGGGGATTTACCATTATTCTTTAGTTTAAAAAATTAAAAAGGTGCAATTAGTTTTTGCGTAGTAAAGTCACGATGATAGAGCATAAAGTCGCGGGCACTATGCTCACAAGTCTCGTGGCGAGGTGCGTCGCCCTCGGCTAAAAATATGCCACCGGTTCACTGCGCGGTTCCTCACAAAGAAAATGCGTGTGTTCTGACCTCCAAATCAGGAAACTTTTTGAACACAATGTCTATAATGCATTTGCAGATAAATCTACAAACTTATTCTAAACCATGTCAAGGTGCATGGTCAAGAATAAGTTAACGGAGCGGAAAGCTTATCATGCATGTCAGTAGCGTGGCAATCGTCGGAACAACGAAAAGAGTCTGTGATCCTTGATATTGTCTGACATGTTGCAATATAATAAGGGGGGCCAGACATCAAAGTAGCATGTACTGCGTACACAGCAAATTGCCAAGAAATATGTTTTATAACAAGAAATGTCAAGACTCATTTGCTGCGTAAATAAGGGGCACCAAAGCAGCATTTGCTGTCACCAAAGCAACATTTGATGTGTGGCCCCGTCTAATCATCACGGATTTTAACATACCAAATGAAGTCTCAGATCGAGGGAGCGCAAAGTGCTTGTTAAAAAAGGATTAAAATTGCTAGCAGTCAATGAGTTATGGATGTGAAGACTTCTCGTCTTTGATTTAAAACTTCAAAAGAAACAAATGTGTGTAGGTGTGTAGAGTGTAGTGATTATTCGAATATTCTATTTTTAACTTTTCATGTGTCAATTGATAATATAGATTCCAATTCCAAGAGCAGTTCAATTTTCCATTCAGCATTGACTTGCAGATAGCTTAGTGCGACTTGCAGTGATTAAGTGGCTAGTCTGGGTTCTGAAGACCTTGACCATTCAGTGCGGGTGGGTTGAAGGCCCGGTGACGCACGTGACTGTCTTCTCCCCCCTGTGAACGCCCACACTTTATTTCAAACGCACCTCCAGTCATGAAATTTACATCATATTTTCTAATTATATTCTTGCTAGCAACACAGATATTATTCAAAGATGCATTTTGTAATTTTTTCCGGAAGCTAAAATTTACTTTGTCGACATTCCATAATACATATTCATCTTTTCTGACCATGGTAAGGTTAAGACCTTGTACAATAAATCTTCCGCTATTGCAGACGTGCTGCACGAATCTTATTTTATTATTGCAGATTAAAATGGATAGATTGAAGTCGTTGTGAAACGATTAAGAAGGCGCGAACGACGACCACGTGGCTGGTACAATAGTTTGATTGAGATGTTGGCCAACCTCCATGTTTGAGCTGAGATCACTCAGGGGGCGTTACCTATTTAAAGAATCATGTGTTTAAGTAGCACAAGTTCAAAGTGGCCACCGCGACGCAAGTCGAGAATAAGGTTAATTACCCCAAGGCCGGGGTCTGCCAACATTGACGGAGATCACCCTCAAGGGAGAGTTATCTACGGGGAAATAAAAACAAATGAACGCTCCTTGACATTGTGCCAAATAGACTTGTATATTATTCTTTTTTTACACCACCATTTTATCACGCCCTGAGTTGAACGGAGTAAGTCTTCATCAGAAACTCATGATGCCATTGTTCGTGTTTATGCAAGTATTGAATTAAAATAATATTTATATAAATTAAATAACATTAGTTGTTCTACCTTATTGTCTACTATTGTTTTCATTGAAGAAGTTTGCAGTATTACCACGGGTATTACTTCATCGAGCGCAAATGTGTCCATTATGGATAAGCAGTTTTATGGTAACATTATGGTAGGTATAAAATGGTAAAGAATAATGTTCTGGCTCTGGGCGCAAAATTGTAGCGCTAAAAAATATGCACGACGACGGAGTCATGGCGATTTTCAATTTGAACAATACTCTTGATGGCAGTAAGCACATAATATGGTTATCATAGAATTTGAACGATGTAGGTACGCATCACAGAATACAGAATTTGTTCTGTATTCTGAGGTACGCATACATGATCATTGAACATAAACGACGACTACGAAGTGATTCAGAGGCGTTTATAAATTAAATATGTTGGTTGGATACCATCAGCGGTGGCTTAATGCAAAAGGTCGTTCAACTTGTAGTACATCCTGTTTGATATAGATCTTTCCGTAGTCTATGTTATTTATTAATTATTATATAGCATTATTAGAATATATATTTTTAAATGTTACTTTATCAGTTTCATAGTACCTATTAACGTCAGTCAAGGTTACAAATATTGTTCCAAATTGGCTTTGTTCAATCCCGACATGTCTGTCGTGTTTGTTTAGCTTTCGAGAAACAACGATACGAGAGAGTGTACAGAAACAGGTTTATAAGGTTTCTGTAATTACTTTATTGAGTAGCATCCAAAGATACGGTATTAATATTATTTTGAAAATGCCATGCTTCTTCATATTTTCAGCCGTTTCTGAATAAGAGATCGCAAAAATTAGACGACGCTTTTGTATGAAATTGTTTTGGAATTAAGAATAACAGACAATTAAAAAAAAAAACAATTATTAAATATTTTTTCCCAAATATCATAATCATAATTTTATATGAGAATACAGTAAGGTTTACAGATTTGAAAGTCATGTGATCATTCCATGTTCCATCCAATGGGCATGCAAATTTCCAATACTTTCGAATTAACATACAATAAGAGTCAATTAAGTAGCTCAACTTAATTGGCAATAATTACAATTAAGTTAATTAGTCATGTCAAAATCAAATAAGTACTTATTGTCAAAATAATTAAATTAAAAATTAATGTGACGACAACGACACCGACAAGTCTGCCAAAGCTGCAAATTTTTAATTAAGTTTTCAAATAAAATACAATAACCAAAAATCAATTTAGCAGCTCAAAGTTATCAGTAATATCGTCAAGTCAACAGTATCTCTCTTTCCGCCATGCTTGCTAATAGTTTTTTTTTTACAAACTTGTCTTGTGAAAATACTGAATTTTGAAGCACCTAGAATCTACCTAGATCATGCACTATCATACAATGTTAAGCAGCTACAGTATTCTAACTTAAAGGGCCACGAGCAAAATATTTGGGTGTTTAGACGATTGAAATGCGTCATTCAGTGAATCAAGCATTCAGACTGATGACCCCGCGGCAGCGCGGCTATTATACATGTCGCTACATTATTTTGAGTCGACAGTTGATACTTCTAAAAGTTAACGGTAACATTCAGACGACGACGCGAAAACTGTACAACTAAGCTTTGAGAAAATGATAAACAGTATTGCAACATAGTGGAGCTATACAGACAATTAAGAATACAAATTTTGTTTCACTGTGCAAAACGGTAGATTTTGAAGTCAACGGAATCAGTACATTATCAACTTCTATAAAATACAATGAAGACGATAAAAGGGATAAATCTAAATTATTTATGTAGGCCAATACATGGTACACTGAATACGTTTCGTAGCCTGGGGTCAAAGACGTCGAATGTCGCAAGTCGCAGCTAGATACCGTGTCTGAGGTAGTTGCTGAATAGTCTACATGACCTGTTTAACAGCTTGGTAACGAAACGGCTTCGCTATACAATCGTAGTTTCAATAATAATTGACATGTATTTTCTCACTGATGTTTAGAGAGACTGAGAGTGATATTTTTATTCTTTACACACCATAGGATAACTAAAAGCAGTAGCTATAATGCATTCGGATAGGTACTAAACGTAAAAATCTTGATGTATATTTTTAATGTTTTATTTAAACATAACAAACTCACGCTTATATCCCCGAAGGGGTAGGCAGAGGTGATAGCACCCACATTTCGCTAGTTTATGCTTAGGTCTCAATGTAATAGGCGGCGAGCCTATTACCATTAACCGAGCACTTATAAACCTGCGATAAATACACACATAACTTCGAAAAGTCATTGGTGTGTGCCATGGTAAAACCTGGGATCGAACCCGAGACCTCGTCTCAGCAGTCCATTACCACTACCACTAGTTAGGTAGCCTAGTTTTTTTGTTTAACATGAGTTTTTATAAATAGTCGCTACAAGATTATTTATCTTCATTTATGCACCTAACCGAATGATGTATAGCTAGGTAGCCAATATTATAATCTATTATGAGTATTTATAAGCCTGACTGTATATCTTAATTTGTAGTACATTTTATAAAGAAGTGGATATATTGGGTCAATGTTATTAATCCTCAATGGAAAATGATTGCTGGTATCAGTGGTATCATAATAAGTTTGTTATCATTCCAGTTCATGATGCATTTGCTCTCTTGCGTACTGTGCCCTTCCACCTGTACTATCGGTCTATCGAAGATCTGTGTAGGGCAACTGTTGGCTGTGGTCGCGGCCAAGTATTGGGCCGACAAAATTCAATTAATTTTAAGCGCCATCAACTCGATGGAGCAGAGAATAGTCTATTATATAGCAAAAAACTTATATAACTAAATTCAACATGTTGGTCAATACCGCGGTACCTAGTGGTATGGGTAATGGACTGCTGAGACGAGGTCTATGTTCGATCCCAGGTTTTACCATGGCACACACCAATGCATTTTCGATGCATTTCGCAGTTATGTGTGTATTTATCGCAAGTTTATAAGTGGCCGGTTAATGGCAATAGACTCGCCACCTATTACATTAGGACCTAAACATAAACTGGCGAAATGTGGGTGCTAGCACCTCTGCCTACCCCTTCGGGGATATAGGCGTGACTTTATGTTGTGTTATGTTGGCCAATATCAAGTGATAAACGGGATTCTAAAGTATCTATAATGAAATGTTATGCGAAAAGTTCGCCTAAACTGTTGATAATAACATGCACCCTTCGAGATGTCTTATCTTTTATGTATGTTTCAGAGATGCCTTATAAGCAGGCACTTTTACATACATAGAATCGCCAACTTTCTGTATTTCTAGACGGTAATAAAATAGTCAATTGGAACATTTAGATCTTGCATCAATAGTTTAACGAGCACAAATACCCGTGGCTAAGTACATTAGTGAAGAGAAATTGGCATCATCCGAGTGCCAATCCCGATTGCATACTAAGTCAGTGCGGGACTGCTTTTCTCCTACTCCAATATGTTTATCTTGGTCTATACAGGAGTGCATGCTATCTACATGCGTGTGTACAGTGACTTTTATATCCATCAGCAGGTCTACCATACGATCATAAGATCGTAGTGGGTGGGACCACATTTAGCCTTTTTTTTTACGTGCGCAAAATCCCCACGGATACCTCCTCACCGGAGCCAGTGGGAGAGGTTATGTCGGACTCGAACCGACTAAAACGCACGCCGCCTGTGGGTCGCTTTGGTTGCCGAAGGTGAGGTTGACAGGTATATCCCTCGCACACCACATTTAGCCTTAACAAGTATTGAAGAAATAAAGACGGGTACTTTAATACAATTGCATTGTGTCGTCATCAGTGCAATCGTTACTCACACTCCGTTAGGTTATCAGTAAATTTTTGTTTGCAAGTTGTACCATCATGATATTAGTGTTCGTTTAATAATGATGGATGTTCAAATAAAATATTAATCAAATGATATCGATACATTATGACGATCAGAGCCGGTTTCCTGCTCGTTAAATTTTTCTTGGTGGTGATTGCGGGACGTACAATGACAATGAAATTGAACCTTGCGGTTAGTTTTTGTGATCTAATAATGCTAGTTAGTATCTATGTCATAGATTGTGTGTTAGCATTTAGACAATAAACAATACGAATAAAGTGTAGTGTTTTTAAAGCAGAAAATTAAATTGATTGTAGGTTTCATTTTTTTTTATACCACTTAGTTGGCAGACAAGCACATGGCCCACCTGATGGGAAGCGGTTACCGTGGCCTATGGACGTATGCAACACCAGGGGTGTAACACTCGCGCTGCCGACCCAGCATGGACGCTTCAGATGAAGAAGGATTGGTGTATCATTCGTCATCTGAGCGGCCATTTCATACTATGAGAATGAGGGTAGGTCGTCGTAATATAGTCGAGATTTTATAGAAATCATCCCAATACTGAGTTATCGGGCTGATTTCTATAAAAGCACGACTACTGCTCCCCCATACTTTTGTTTTGAGCCATATTAAACAGAATCGGTAGTAAAAATCATGCCTATCCGTTGATAGGCGTTACCGTTAAACAGTTAGGGCGCTGGCTGCTGTGCCAGTGCCACTAATGTGTGTAGTAACATGTCCTAGCAACAGCCCTACCCCTACAGTGAAAACAGTGATGGCACACGGGCGTAAGGTCCGGGCTTATGCAACACATACTCTAAGAAGTTAATTTACTGGCATCAGCCGTTAGGACGCCGCCATGGTCTAACGTCATGTCTTACCGGTATAATTAATTATGGCGTATGCATTAATTCTCTAGCCTAGCAGGCACTCGTATCGTATAGTTCAGGACTATTTTCTTTTTTTTAAAAGTGCAAGACCAATTTTGTAAATAATTACATGATCTACAACTTTGTCCAACAAACTTACGATAGCACTTGCTGTTTACGAGAAAAATGCGATTATATAATAATATGATTATATAATAAAAATAAAAATGCGATTATATAATAATATATAATTTTGACGTTTGCCTTGAATAAAAAATGCACTAATCCAATTGATGGGGACTTTAGAAATTTCTCTTGTATTATGGTGTTATTATGACACCCATTAATTTTCAGGTCTTTATTTTGTCCGGATTAATGGGACATCGTTTGACAACCTACATATTGCTTGCACTTATGTGAAAGTTACAGGTCTGGTTATTGGATTTGTTTTTTCCGTTCCCCGGACGGGTCAGCTAGTTTCAAATAAAAACGTCTATTTTTATTTCCTAAGCCAAGTGGGAATTGTGTCACTGTAATCTAGTTTTTAATCAATTCTTAACATTACTATTGCCTTTTGGTTGTACTATTGACTTTTGCTTGTGATACTGATTATACTGAAATGACCTTATTATTTGTGAGCTTAGTATTACTTATAGGTATTTAGTACATAAACTGCCGATTAGTATAATCATTTTGTGGCAAAATAGGCAATAATTTTGGAAATAATAATTATATTTCTGATATATTTTCTAGGTGCTGTAGCGGTGACGAATATGTGTGTCTCTCAAGATTTATGTTCACGTGAAAACACGTGATCAGATACAGCTCAGTAAACTAGACAATTTACTTACTAGTATCATGATTTTCATACTTTTCATGCAAGATCTCTGCAATTTCGAGCCTAACTATTATTGACATATCTTCACATGTCAATTTTGTAATGCACTTAAAATCATGCATGGTCAAGATTCACACCAAAAATTCTAAAATGTGGTGAGCAGTAAAACATAAAAAGGACTTTTCTCATTATAATATTGGTATTGAAGTACAAAATGTCGAAAACATAATGGTGGCTCGAGACTACAGAAAGAAAAATAGTATATACCCTGACTATTTCAAAGTTTAATGGGCAACAGCTAGTAATAAAAGAAAAATATTACTCACCTCATACACATTAGGATGCCATACTTTCGTTAGAAATCTTATTGTAGGTGGTGAATATGGGTAGTCTGGCGGGAATTTCATATGTGCCTGAAACAAAAATATATTTTTTTAAACTTCTTTCGTGTCAATGATTACACAATTTAAATATTTTGGGTATAAAAGTAATCTCGACCGCGTTATTAGTGGTTTCATCCTTGGTGCAGGAAGTAGGATACAAGTAAGTAACACGAAATTAAGTGGAACATATGTTGCACAGGGGCCCCTGTGCAACCTGCATAAATTTCGCCTGGACCTGGATTTTTGGGATCAAATTAACGAAGATGGGCAAAGAAGACAACTTGTTAGACGCCGTAATGTTTGTGCTCTCTTGCTTCACGAGTCCATATAACGTGAAGTTGCGCAGCAATTTATGCTCGACGTTTCTCTCTTCCTCTTAGCGTTAATCCTAGTCGCAACAGAAGTTTTCACCTGAGTCTGTGGTCTGATTTACCCGTTTAAATGCAGATTTGGCTAAACTTCGCTATTTTCCGTGAAGCGACTGCCATTTTACCTCCACAAACCAAAGGCGATATCTGGCATTGCAACCAGACCAGTGGTTGGACTTTTTAAAGCTTCAACTACCTGTAACGACTGCCATGATATTCGTATGGCAAGCGGGACCGGCGTCTTAACGCTTTCTGAGGCACAACCAGACCAATGCAAATACCTATATTCATGCATACAAATATTTGCACTGAGTGGGGATGCCGTGCCGTGGAGTGCCACGCCACGTAGGCTGTCAAACAGCAAGCAAACATATGTGGTTTTCCCAAGCGAGTACAATATGTGGTTCCTCAAGAAGGGCATTATTAGAAGGTGAAAATGTTTCTACGCAATTAAGTCATACGACAAACAACTTAAGTTACCGACATAGCCTTCAGCACAAACAAACCCCTCAGATGGAAGAGTAATCGAGTAACCGAGATAGACAGGATGCGGAACGCGAAGCATCAATTGCTAAAGTGCACATTGGAATAGACATGTCCAGCAGTTTACAGTTCACCTACCCTAATTATCAAGTGCAGTTTTATTGATATTATCTAACATTGACGAGATTCATTTATGTGTTATACAACCCTGACGATAATAGAATCTACAAAGAACGTGAACGGATTCTGTATCGCTTCCTGAGAAACAATTGCTTTTGCTGGCGGGAAATTAGAATTGGTATTGTTCAAAATCATGGCTCTGCTAACTCCAACTGAGTACCAACTAGCAGAGCCATTATTTTTCGCAATTGAATAGGTCAGCTGAACTGGTGGCGTGCTTAGCCACTTTCATGGCTAAATGTTATAACGGAGATCCACTGTCCTGCAACCGCCACATACAGGGCAAGTACTACAATAATACAGGTACGCTCCGGGAGATCACCTGCAGCGTGAATAGCCTGCTGGCATTCTTCAATGAGTTGGAGTGGATCGAGTAAAATGCCCACCCTCATGCAAAAACCGCGCCTTGTCGTGGAGTTGCGGATACCAGTCTGTGATACCAGGTGATACCATACCATACCACCGGTTCGGAGACATTAGTAGGTTTTGGTATATTTTAAAACGGAATGCGAGCAAATACATTAGGAGAGATGCCTCGTTAGTTCTAGCACTCTAACGCGTGACTTTTTTAAACTTTAGAACAGCAGACATGCTTCAGGGTAGCATTTTAGATCTGTAGGATTAACACGTTGGCCTCCTGCTGAAAATATGTGACAAAATTCTTGAATAACGCGGACAGTTCTCGAGATGTGTGCTAAATTCAGATGCACTCTGCTTAAGCACAACCGTAAGTTATTGTGCCACCTAGTCCACTGAAGTTATGTATATCTGAATTCGCAATTGGGACTTTAATTTCTGGCATGGTAATCAAATGCTACTCTATGGGACGGTAAAAGGATTCTAATTGTTTACAATCAAGTTTGAAGTAATGATGCTTAAATGAGTAAAGGTTACTATAAAGTGGATGAGTACCTTAATGATGTTAATGCATGGTCAACATAAGTCTCTTGCTTGCTCGCACAAAATAAATTGTAAACAAAACAAATTTATAAAAGAAAAATAAACTAGTTCTAATGTAGTTCGCTGAGTTTCTTGCTGGTATCTTCTCAGTAGAACTAATCTACCGAACCAGCGAAAGAATCATTTTCCAATGGTTTATTTTTAATTATTTAATATTTTTATATTATTTCTTGACATACATATTTGTAAAATTTTGATGTTCATATGTGCTCTTTATGTGCCTAAACTGAATAAATGAAATTGATTCTTTGATTGATTGAAACAACAGTACTACGATATAGAGAAAATTGAATCGGTTCAGGCGGGATTCGAGCCAGCGATCTTTACCTTACAGGGGGAACACTCTGACCACAAAGCAGATTCATTTTTTTCTATATCTTAAACGATTTGAATAGTTAGCATACTAAATGCTTTAAAATTTCATTCAACAATACTAAGAATGATAGGTTTTTTGTACTGTGATAGCACTAGAGATAGTTTCTGGAGTGGAGTCTACAATTTACATGCATAATATATTCTGATATACATTGTGGTTCTCTTTCACTGTAAGCTAATTTGACTTTAGACATTAGCCAATAAACAATATGAATATTCTAAACTTCTAAAGCATCATTCTGACAATTGCTTTTGTCAGGCTTCTAATATATTCAGTCAGTAATAAATGTACTGGAAGTGATTACTGTCTGTATGTGTGTCACCAAGATGGTAGAATATAGATTTTTACAGAAAAGGTGGTTTATGATATGGGAAAAGTATACAATGCGGTGTTCATAGTAAATTACAAGAGTTGGCCTGTCACAAATTACATAATGTTATTGTGCTAAACATCTCATCATGTACAGATTTCTGTAACTTTGGATGGCGGTATGAGGCCCCATCTAGATCTTGGGGGCCTAGATCAACTTCACCCACAAGTCATAGAACCTACTGATTTACAGATGTGGTTTTGGGGCAGGCTTTCCTGTCAAACAAAGTTCAGAGCTCAATTGGATAAAATTTTAAATTTGTGGCCGAGTTACAATATCAGCCTTTATGGTATGGTGGTAGTGCATTCAACTGCTACATAGGGGCGTGGGTTCAATGAATGCTCTGGGTATATATTTGTATGCATGAATATATGTATTGGTCTGCATGTTACTATGCAACATGTTAAGGCTTCGGTCCCAGTTGTCATACAAATATCTGTGGTAGTTGTTAAGGAATGGTCCACACTGAAGGGGTGATCACCAGTCCGGTCGACAATGTCCCTACTGCTGGTTTTAGCATATATTGGTACTATATTGTATTTACATATTTACTAGACCTCTTGTGATGAGTAAGTTCAATAATTTTCAATTTGTGGTCAAGTGGTCAGTAAGGACTGTGCTTCAGATTGTATGTTGTGATGACTGCTAGTCTGTTGTTATTTTTATCAACATATTTACATTATGATTAATAATATCTTTGATTTTGATTTAGAATTAAAAAAAGACTGCTTATTCTAGAGGTGACTGACATTTAGCCCAACAAAATAACAAAAAGGCCAAACAAGATCAACAATTACCATGCTTTACGCCATGTGTATGGAGTAGAGTAGCTGAATCCCAACATAATAACAAAAAGGCCACACACAAAATTAACAATTAGGTACCATGCTTTTACTAAATGTGTATGAAGTAAGGAGTCACAGAATGCTTATTCTAGAGGTGAGTGACATATAACCAACAAAATAACAAAAAAACCACACACAAGATCAACAATTAGGTACCATGCTTTTACTAAATGTGTATTGAGTAAGGAGTCAAGGAATGCTTATTCTAGAGGTGAATGACATATAGTCAACAAAATAACAAAAAGGCCACACATGATCAACAATTAGGTACCATGCTTTTACTAAATGTGTATGGAGTAAAGAGTCACAGAATGCTTATTCTAGAGGTGTGTGACATATAGCCAACAAAATAACAAAAAGGCCACACACAAGATCAACAATTAGGTACCATGCTTTTACTAAATGTGTATTGAGTAAGGAGTCAAGGAATGCTTATTCTAGAGGTGAATGACATATAGCCAACAAAATAACAAAAAGGCCACACATGATCAACAATTAGGTACCATGCTTTTACTAAATGTGTATGGAGTAAAGAGTCACAGAATGCTTATTCTAGAGGTGAGTGACATATAGCCAACAAAATAACAAAAAGGCCACAAGATCAACAATTAGGTACCATGCTTTTACTAAATGTGTATGGAGTAAGGAGTCACAGAATGCTTATTCTAGAGGTGAGTGACATATGGCCAAAAAAATCCCAAAAAGGCCAAATAACAGATTAACAATTATGTACCATGTTTTTACTAAATGTGTATGGTAAGAGTCGAAACAACAAAACAGGTATATTTGACGGATTGTTGTGATTGCTTGACATCCCATACCCTCCCTAGGGGAAGAATAGGGAGAAGAAACAAAGGTTTGTATGCTGGTCATAACAACAAAAAACAACACAAATTGATGTTCAAATTTATGAAAGCCCAATAAAATATGATACCGTCTGTCTGATGTATGAATTTGGATTTCAGAGAACTTCATGGATTTGTTGACCAAATCATCTCAAATCTAAATGTACAGTTCAAGTTTGTATAGGTATATTGGCAATAATAATAATCATAAGACATCACAAAACAAATGTTAACTTCAATGTATGTTAACAGTGGTCTAATAGTCTCTTAGTATAATATTTTAATACACTCACGCCTCAGATTTAAGTAAAAAGTCAAGACAATGAATTTTCATGAAACAGAACAAAGCATTATTAAAAAAGTAATCGGTAGGTAGTACTATTTTGTTAGTTGTCTATAGGGTTGGATAAATAATTCTACCCTCAGAAGGAATATTGTTATTATTACCAGTTAATCTTTCTAAAATTAATAAAGAATTACTTGTAGCATTTTGCTGAGTCACTAATTTATCATTGAGTCATTTATGTCTATGAGAGTAATGTTTTTTGGATGTTTCGTGTTAATTTTAGGCTATCAGGTCAATGGAACCGCGTATTTTACGAATCTATAAAGCTAAAACTTACCTTGAAATATCCACCTTGGTAAAGCGTGTCTGGAGGACCAAAAATTGCAACTTCCCACTCAAATAAATTGTCTTCTCCTAACAATTTCACTCGGAACCCTTCCACAGGTTCTTCCTGTAGACTTTTATATTCTAAGGCCAAAGCCCTAAGTGCAGAACTTGTCGGAACCGTGCTAGACATTATCAAGAACTAATTTTCCTAAAAACACTATCTAAAAGAGATTCTAATAACATAACACTTCAAAACTCTTCTTGCAGTCCACGTAATCACGAGGCATCTCAACTTGAGTCACAATAACAACGAATGAGGAATTTTGGTAAACATAACGCCAGTGTAGCTTCCAAATTTATGATTCACTCACTTCGAACGTCAATACTGTAATTATTTCCTCAGCAATATACGTTGAAAATAAAGTGAAAGACTAGTCCAAACTACACGATGAATAGTATAACAATGAGAAAGCAATGACCAAACAATCGCGATCCCAAGGAAAACGGCTGCGTGGTACAGCTGCTGTCTGAGTTGCCCGAACGAATATTGTAGAACAGCTGTTATTTTATTTCTGTGCCCGATTGCGCAGTGATGTGACGCACACGGCCATTTATCGACTTGTAAAACTGTTAATGCCATCTGTAGTTTAAAATCAGTACTATTAAGCTGACCCAGTATAGACAGTAGTTCCTATGGATATAAGACATCTAGATGGCAGCAGAGTTGCAAAAATGAATATTACGCAAAAGGTATACTAGATGGCAGAGTCAAATGTAAAATCACAGATAATATAAAATGGTAAAATTATTATAAAGCATAGATTAATATATTAAATAAGGTTTTATTTTTAGAAGTTACTTGTTATGACCAGATGTGCAAGGAACTTACTGCGCCACTTGCCCGCAGTATAATAAGTACAGTTGCGAGGATATTACATTTTCAACTTCAGAACCCCGATCCAGTTTGTCATGGACCATACGATCCATCGGGAAACCGTCTGGAATCGGTTTACAGGGATTCCTCGCCACTACCTACTGTAACATTTTGAATACCTTCTTCTTCATGCTAGCTTTTTTGGATATCTATGAGATAATTTTGTTTCTCGCGGAACCTACCTCCAGCTACTTAGCAGGGCGGTTATTTTGTACTTTGGGAATCGAATCTGGAAGGGACCTCAATGAAACCTACTAGAAATATTGCTGATAACCTTGTCTTAGCCCTTGCTGGCTTTCTCTTATACCTAAGCTTTTAAGTCGTTACAATTGATAAGTAACGGTGAAAAATATAAGTTGATGCTTACTTATTCTGTGAGCTAGTTGCATTCAGACAATACAATCGGTCCGTGGGCGCATGACTCAAAGACAGGTCGCCCACCCGTTGCCATTTATAGTCAACGACAACGGGGCCTTGCACAACCCACATTGAGTTTGGTAATGCCTATAGCTGATTTTTGGGTATTGAATTCTCGATAACTTAACAAAAATGTTCTTCTGCAATTTGGGATTGGGAAAGGATTTCGGATATAATTTTTTTACTTATCTTTACGTTATAGATAGGTTGCCGCATCTTTCAACCCCCAGGTCTTTCAACCCCCTTGCCTCCGTCTCTATGGTGTCCTCTACTAGTCAGAGGGTCACGTGGAGAGCGTTGTTCAACCAGTCAATCCTCTTTATTTTGAAACGTGCGAATGATTCCAACGGATACCCTTTCGGCGGAATCAGTGGGTGAGTTTTGGTCAGACACGAACCAGTTAAAAGGCACTCCGTCTGAGGGACGTAGGTTGCTGGAGACATATTCTTCCCCGGCTGACCCAGGGCCATCTCTTTCGAGCTGACTCTCTTCGGGTGTGGGGACCACGGCGCAACGTGGGGCTTGCTTCTACTAGGGTGACAGGCGGCTCCATCCGTCACCCCCAGGCCTGCGCTCATGGGAGGCGGAGGTCATTCTGCGACCTCCGACACCCTATTTACCAGAAGGAGATTGACGCATCTGCACCAGTCAATCTTCTACAGGACTGCTCAAACCTCGACCGAAATAGACCGTAGGTAGCAGCATCTCTCCTGCCATGACTAGCCAGGCTGCATGCCAGGCTGCACTGCGCTGAGGTTTCCGAGCACCTAACACGGGCAGTCCAACTACATAAAATTCGTGTAGATCATCACATATATAAAAATTTCATAAGGTAAAATGTATAAATATGCAAGGAGTTCTCTATGTCTACCATAAAATTCGTGTAGATCGTCACATAGGTATATAAAGATTTCATCAGGTAAAAATCCTCAAGGAGTTCTCTATGTCTACGTTTTGACCTTGTATAAATTGGAAAGAATCCTTACATAACTGTGTAGAGGTACGGGTACGTATAGATCCTATAGTAGATATACTTTAACCATATCGTGATGTGAATGTGACCCAGACACAGATGTTTGCATAAAGTTTTGGTGCATTGCAACCTGCAGGTTCTGCATCGAGTTGCCCTGTCTTGCCATCCATGCAGCATAAACGCTATACATAGCTATATGATCGTTCTCTGTAGCTAGCTACAGTGCTCCAATGACCTGGTTTTCTTCAATATTCTGTGCTGTGTTTAAGGAAAATTAAACATTAATTTGTTAACTAGTATTAAACGCTTAAACTACCGCGGTAGCCTAGTGGTTTGGGTAATGGACTGCTAAGACGAGGTCTCGGGTTCGATCCCAAGTTTCACCATGGCACACACCAATGACTTTTCGATGCTTTTCGAAGTTATGTGTGTATTTATCACAGGTTTATAAGTGCCCGGTTAATGGCAATAGGCTCGCCACCTATTACATTGGGACCTAAACATAAACTGGCGAAATGTGGGTGCTAGCACCTCTGCCTACCCCTTCGGGGATATAGGCGTGAGTTTATAAAAAAAAAAAAATGTATTAAACAACACTGACGTTCCAATACTCTATTTCTATGTATTAGCAATTGCTGTGGTATTATTTAGTATGAATAACAAACTATTTAGGTAGGTACCTACCATGACATTGTGTCTGTTGGTTCATCTCCTAGGTATAGGAACAATGGTCCATTTTGTTGTTGTAGAAAGATATAAATTAATATTTAAAAGAATATAAAATAGTATACAAGAGGTTCAAGCATCGAAAAATTACTCACAGCGTTGTCGACTGGTAATGTACCCAAAAGGCTGGCGGCTTTGCCCTGTTGAATGGCAATGCCAATCCGTTGGGCATGGGTATACAATTAAGAAGAACTGATTAATTTAAATAATGGAATGAAGAATTAGGAGAGTGGATATTGGACTGCTGAAGCGCAAGCGTTGGATGCAAAAGGCGTACGAATAAGAAGATACAAAAGGATTGTAACAACAGTCCTTGCTTAAAGGTTCGGATCCGATCGGGATTAACCCAAGGATAATGATCAAGAGTACTTACCTGGGTATTAGGTATTTATTCTAGAGTCTAGACATCTGTTTTAAGAAAGGAGTGGTACAGTTTGTCAGGAAAATAGTTAATCTTCTGCAAATTCGGCCACCTACGGCAAATTCCGACAAAGGCGGGGGCGGCCTTGTAGACTGCTGCTCGGAGGCCTTCCACGTATACATCTAATCAGCAGAAGGCACAAAGTTGACAGTATGTTCGCACGACATAAAAGGTGACCAGCCTGAGCACAGACCTAAGAACCGAATAGCTTCCGAATAGGGCCGAACAAATCCGACATCGCGACTCTTGAAGATGATATTCATAAAGTTCCTATTCCAGTAACTTGACCCAGATCCAATGTTGGTATGTAAGTACTAATTTATTACTTAGAAAATCAAATAAATAGCTAATTGGTACGGTAGACCTTCAGACTTGTAGTCATATTAATAAATATTTTTGTTTGTTATTTATTTTATTAATCATTGTTGCTCTGCATCATACTGTGGCAATGTCCTGCCTACATATTAATATTGTTTGTGGTGATGAATAGCTGAATGGATGTTAGGGCAAAACCGCTGAACGAGTTTAGATAACGTTTTGATTCAAGTTTTAAATCTAGAATGACCTGCATAACACATATGTATGCTATTTAGTACCCCGGAAAGGTTTGAGGGGTTCTAGTGTCTGAAACTAACAATTGGTGTAATTTAGTACAGTCGGGAAAGGACTACCAAAATATATACTTTTACGTATTAAAAAATATTTAGTATGGTTCCCGGCTAAGTAGAATTTGGACCACCCGATCTCTTCCCATGCGGTGTCGTACAAGGCTACTTAGGGATAGGACTGTTTAACATTAGACAGATATATTTTAGATAGATATATCTGGGCTGTACCCAGATTCAGCCTCAGATGCAAGGCTTAAGTCAACAATAGTGTCCGGAAGACGGCAATAGGTTCACCCCCTATTACGTGGGACCGAATTAAGCGATAGGTGAAATGTAGGTGTTAATTCACCTCTGCCTAACCCTCCGGGGATAAAGGCGTGATTATATGTATGTATGTATGTATGTATCTGAGTCAGGTGCCATGGGTGATATTTATTAGGTAATATTTTGTGATATTGTAAAAAGTATAGGTACTAACCACTGGCATAAAGATGAAGAGCTTGTTTGTTTGTTTGGTTGATAGCACTCATCTCAGGAACTACTGGTTTAAATTGAAACAATATTTTTGTGTTGAGTAGTCCGTTGACCGGGGAAGGTTATAGACTATAGATATGATTATTAATATCACGCGACTACGAGGAGAGGAGCAATAATCATAACAGAACTGTCAACAAATTCGGCAGAATCCAGTGGGAACATTGTCTTTTGGTTTTTGGTTACCTTGGCCTATGGACGTGTAAAACACCAAGGGAAACACAATCGCGCTGCCAACCCTGTAAGCACAAGAGTTTCTGTGCCGTCAGTATAAAAGACACCGGGAACACAACACTAGGTTATTATGAAAATTAATAAATTGCATGCACATATGATTTGAAAGTATAGCATACTAAACTTATGCTACGGGCGGAGCCGAGACGGCTCGGCTAGTACCGGAGGTTAGTACACGACGGTATTTCCGTCCCTATTGAGCAGTCCAACTGGGGAAGTACCTCCACCCTACAGAATACCACGGCTATAATAACCTCGTGTTGTGTTCCCGGTGGTGAGTAGGGTAGCCAGAGCTCACTGGAGTTTTTGTGATGTCAGTGGGAAGACCAAAGGCTTATTTTGTGTTCTGCACTGAAGGCACAGAAAATCTCTGTTCTTACAGGGTCAGCAACACGGGTGTGACTCCCCTGGTGTTACACACGTTCATAGGTCACGGTAACCACTTTCCATCAGGTGGGCCGTGTGCTTGTCTTTTTTTTTTTTTTTTTTTATATACGACACAGCTGCCACAAAAGTTGTATAAAAAAAAATAGTAACGTACTTCATAAGACTTGAATAGATTTTACGCCCAACAAAACATTAGTTCAGTATTATTTTTGAACGCGGCCACAGTTCTTCAAAGTCGATGTATCTACATGTCAATATGTCTGAAGTATTTAGGTTAATCAATATGTTATATTCACCGCATAGTGAACGACATTCTTTGTTCGCCGTCATAGGATTACTGGCCGTAGACGCCTGAAGCCGTGTAAGGTCGCCACTTCGCGAATATGGATCTAGATTTCCAGATATTAGCATTCAAATGTATACATAGACTGCCACAAAGTTGTTGAAAAGAAATTGTGAGTATTTTGTTCATACTTATTATAACTTCCTATCGTAGCGTTAACAGTTTATGGTGCTTGTTTGCCACCTTATTGGTAAATAAAATCAACAGAATTCTGTCAATTTTTTCTGTTTCATTCATCATCATCATATCGATTTTCCAATTGAGTAGGTACCAAGTTTGTATTACGACCGCGAAGTCCGTTCATTAAAGAAGATTGGTAGGTATATCGGCATTTTCAGGAGGGACTAAAGCTGACCTCTTAAGCCTCACTAAACTACCGTTCTGTACCAATCCAACCCAATACCAATTGTATAAAAAATTTGCAACCATTGTAAACTTTGAAACCTGGGATAAGCTCACCAACTTCTTTTTTTGGATTGCGTGACTTTACGAGATCGATTGCCCTGTTCCCACCTTTTAAACCAAATGGCAAAGCCTGCGCCCGAGTCTGGTGCGTCAGAAGATATACTTACAGGTGAGGTTGTCCTGGGACCCGTCCTTGAGACTACCGATGTTATTGTTTAGGACATATATCTTGGACCTAAAATGTGGTAAAGAGACGCTCTATACGCGCAGTAGGTATACGTGTCTTGGGTGTCTTTTGAGGACAGCGCGGGGTGCTACCAAGCATAGATTATGACAAAACAGTTTCCGTGTGCAAAGGTCTCGTTTGTCTCGCGATTTAGGTCTAATATACGTGTCCCGAAGTATACCATTAATGTGTACCTACCTAACTACTTATTTGAAATAAATTGTTTTGCATTAACAGTACACATCATCAAATACCGAGATGTAAACCTACCTAATAAAATGAAGAATTAAGTAGAATAGTGATATGCTGGTGACTAAGGTTTGCGATTAAGTAAGCAATTGATTTAGCTGCATTTACGCCATTTTTGGTATGAGTCCAACACTGAGATGTAAACGCTTACGTGTCGCAAAGGTCTGGTGGGCGCGAGTGCGGCGTCGGCGTCAACTGGCGTCAAGGTGTGAGTGAGTGTGAGGGGCGCCTGCGCGGGCGCAGACACAATCCGCGAGTCAGTTGCGAGGAGCGCGCGCGCACTCCGCGACACACGATACGAACGACACTCGCGACCAATATTTACTTTGTGTATGGCAATTAGTTGACAGAAATTATTTATGTTTTGTGCAGTTTTTAATTTAAAATAATATTTAAACTTGTTTAAATAAGAATCTCCTATATAAATTTAGTTAGTTCGTATGTAAATTTTATTGTGGGACCAAAATGACGATAAAAAATAAAAAGACTAAACAATCAAAATCGTCCGAAGTGACGTCGTCAAGTAGTGCTTCGACAAGTGTACAGAAGACTAGCTCGTCCACCTCGGTGCAAAGTACCAATACTTTGCAGAAGGTCAGCTCCGGTAAGAAGGTTCGTTATATCGACGTAAAAGTGGAGGAAGATGACCCGCTCATGATAACTGACATAACCGACAATTCTTCGGTAGCCGGCTCGACCATATCAGAGCATTACAACAGCCATCCACACTACCTTATCACAGAAGCTCCTTCTATGACTGATTTGTCACAAGTAGGCACACAGCACCACGTCAGTGATATGGCCTTGTCAACTTCGGGTGACTTTGTGTCTAATTCGGTACTCCAGGAGTCTTCATCAACCCATGAGCAGATCTCCAAATCTGAAACATTCCAAACATCTTCATCTTCAGTTCAGCAATCTAGCTCCAGTCAGAGCCAAAGCTTTGACAGAACCGCTGATTCAACTACTGCTAATCAAACTTTGAATACAGCTTTCATCGACAATACTACAGGAAATGTGTCCAATTCTAATACTTTCACGAAGCGATCTCATACAGGTAATGCTTCAAATGCTTTCCTTCAGAGTGAACGTGAAAACTTAGTTAGTCAGGTATCCAATTCACCCACCTCTAAAACAAACACGACCAAATCCGCCGATAAGCAAAATGTTAAACAGGTCAGATTAATAGGTGGTAAACTCGTTCGAAATTCTCCAGAACCATCACAGAAAAATCAGAATGTACGATCTGACTCCTCAAATTTTTATGGCGGTGAAGGTAGTCTGGACAAAAAAGGTGGCACGAAAGAGTTTAGTAGCACTTCCAAAACTAGTGAAACTAAAAGCAGCAACGTAACAAAATCATCATCATCATCTTATGTTGTTGAAATTGTAGACGGTAAAGAACGTATCATAGATAGCTCAAGCAGGGAATGGGGTGATGCTCAAGAACATGCTTCAAAAGAAGACTATGTCAGTGTAAGTGGTACTGGAATCAAACCATTATCTGCCAAAAGCAGTCAAAATTATGACATGAAAGCAAAGTATGATACGGGAAAAGATGGCCAGAGACCTACAAGTGAGATGATTGTAGCTGAAGATTCTAAATTCACAAAGGACGGAAAACAAGTTACTATACATTCAAGTGTAATTTCAGAGAAAGACAATGTTGCGAAACACAAACAATATATTACTAATCAGGAAAATGTGCTATCTGGCCAGCAATCATCTCTAACTAGAGATGATCAACAACAATATATTTCGCACCAAGATAACATAACTTCTGATCAGCAAACAAAAGACAATCGACATCAAAATATTACGAACCGAGAATATGTAACATCTGATCGTCAGTCGTCTACGATTAGAGATGATCAACATCATCAACACATAACACATAGTGATTCCATAACATCTGATCAACAATCGTCTACAGTTAGAGATGAAAAACATACAATGTACCGTGATAATGTAACATCTGATCAACGATCCATTATTAGAGATGACCAACAGCAACATCATATAACAGATCGTGATCAAAAGAAACCAAATCGACAATCTCCCGTAAGAAGAGATGATCAACAATATAACACAACACGGGAAAATGTTACGTCTGACTACCAATCATCTGATACACGACACTCAAGTCATCAGTCTAAAATTATATCTGAGGATTACACCACCAATCAAACCAGTACAGATGTTGTTAAACGTACAACAACTAATAGAGATGACCGGAGACGTGATACAAATCGAACAGATTCCTCTAACTTTTACGGTTACGATGCAACAATTCAAAATGAACTCAAGAAAGTCGGCAATATTTTACAACTGCCCGATACTGAATCTGTAAACTTCTCCACAAAAATATTGAAAAGTAATACAAGTAGCGCTCAGCAAGCTTCTACATCATCTTATGTAGTTCAGATTGTTGATGGAAAAGAGACTATTGTAAACACGGCTCATAGAGAGTGGGGAGATAATAAAGAACATGCTACACATGAAAAAAGCCATAAAATCAGTGGTACAGGACTTGAGCCACACCACGAATACTCACGACATGTATTGGATAAAGAATCACATTATGATAGTGGTAAGGATGGAGTTCCTAAGAGTTCTTTGCAAGTATCGGAAGAATCTGCCTTATATAAAGATGGCAAACGGATTGCATCTACTAGTAATACATATGGTGGAGATTTCACTAAGAAGAAGGCAATAACGGAATATGTGACTGAAGTTGATGATTTGCAAGGTAAAAGTATTCCTGATAAGCCTGATAAGGTTGATAAAGGCATTCATCCTTCTAAAACATTACCATCAGGAACTAAAGATGTTCCGGATACCAGAGATGTGAAAGACACCACTGACTTTATTTCTACTGAAAAACATAACATAACTAAAGAGGTTACATCTGATACGACTTCTCAAACTAAAGATACGTTGACCACATATGAAAGAAGTACTGGTACGTGGAACGGAAAGTTTGTGTATGAGAAAGATAGTGATCGCCCGAAACAACCAAAACAAATGTCTCCGTTCGGTAAACCTGAACAGCCAAGACACCGCCTAACGCGTCAGGATACTCATGAAAATATTATATTATCATCGAGAGACATAAAAGACTTTACTTCAATTAGTGACTTGCGAAAACTTATTGAAAATTCCCAAACTAAAAAAGACATAAAGGTGAGCAACAAAAATATTGTGATAAATAGAAATATTGATGACAAAATTTTGAAGGAAATCATTGAAACCGTTAACAAATATCCGTTTAAGAGAATCGAAAAGGTAACACTTGGTACTAAATTTAATGAAGACGTTAAAGATCTGTATGAAGGTATTGATACAGAAGAAACAACTGTATTAACCTCCACTACAGGGGAAACTACTAGAAAGGCTTACGAGGTCGAGAAAACAAAAAGTCAAATCGAAGTAACTCGGTATATCACCGAGAATGGCATTACGAGAAAAATTACTACTTACGAAGATGCTAAAGAGGATGATAAGATCAGGACGGACGTCTTTGTCGACAAGAGCCAGTTAGACTTCAAAAATTTGGTAAGAATCTTTATTTTTATTACTATTAGAACTTGAACTGGAAAGTAACATCATTGTTATTAATTTAGATAATTCAGAAAGTGACATAACCTATCGTAAAAAAATGATAAGATGTTGGATCGGAGATAAGTGTATTATGCATTTCAGCACGATGTCCGAACAACCGAAGACGTGATTCGAGAGTACGATGTGGTGGACCATGCTATCACGGACACTACGAGAAAAGATACTGTCAGCACCGTCTACGATGAGCAGATCATCGACGACAGGAAAACATTGCGTGACGACAGGACCACAGTTGAGACCGTTATCATCGAAGATCGCGAGACCAGGCCTAGAGGTGGCCCCAGGAAACCGGAGAAAACTGTTATCAAGGAACAGTGCATCTGCGAAATCTGTACTTGTGGGTGAGTTATTTCTTTCCTGTTTTTTTTTTAAACGTAGTTGTTTTTTGTACATTATACACGCGGTGTATACAGCATTTTAGTCTCACTGGCTTCCGTCACCGTTACTAAAGATTCTATTTATATCCATGTCCCTATGTCTATAATATAGACATTTATAAATCTAATTCCTATAATTTAAATGTATTTTCAAAGTCCTACAATTTTTATCATTGCATTGCATTGCAATACTTATTTTGTATCTTCTCTTGGGAGCACAACACTGGTAGCGTCATAACAAACTAAAGTGGGTTAAATTCTCCTTTCAACATTTTATAACGTTAAAAAGATAACCTCTTTCACCATTGTTATTGCATACAAAGATAATGAGTTCAGGTGCGGTGTTGATATCAAGATAAATTTTGTTATTTTCTTGTTGATAATGAGTAGATATCTGATAATATTGGTCACATAAATACAACATTACCTGCTTCCTTTCAATTTAGCAAAGAAACAACCGTTTTTATCCCTTTATCTAAGTTTCATCCATTGTTTCTATCTAATTTCTTCTGTTTTATAAGCAAACATTGATATAATCATTATTATTTGTTTATTATTCATCAATTTTCGAATTTCAATAATGTCAAATGACGTTCCATTTCACGTTCACAGTTCAAACGTTGATGTTACGTATAGAGACGCACGTCGATTCATAATTTTGTCAAATTGCCTAGATGTTGTATTTGTATTATGCCTAATACTGTACCTATTAGTCATTTTTATATGTATGAGTGCTCTACAGCGACCATGAGAAATCATAGCGTGTAGTCATCACCTTTTTTGTTATGTTGCAATACTTAATATACAATGAAGACCAAAAAACCGGTTAATTATAGATTTGCTAATGCATTTTTATATTATAAAAATGTCCATTTGTCCGTGGTTCCATTCGCATATAATTGGATTTTAGGGTCCTATAGGATGGAATAGAGTGAAAAAGTTTATGGACCGAAGAATAGGGCCTATAAACTATTTCACTAAGTATAAAAAAACGAAAATAAGTACACTTGGATCCGTTAGAATTCTAGGCCTTGCTACTAAAGTAGGTATCACAACACAATCCAAGAACCATATCACATTTCTAAAATTATTAGAAAGGAAGTGTGGATACTCCGGATAAAAAATAGGTATGCCAGTTAAATTGAATCATGAAAGAAAAAGTTATCTTGATACAGTAGCGCATTTTTATCACACGAATTAATTCTTCTGATAAAATTTTAGAGAGCCTGAAGAAGAATCTATGGCCTGAAAAGCTTTGCCGTATTTATAGTCATACGATTATTTAAAAAAATTGTGTTCGTTGGTAGAGAATAAGTTCGTGGAATTTCGTGATGGCATTCAAAGTACAGCATAATGATCTGTGACAACGTCTATCAACCAAATGAGGTGGTGCTTACGTAATGCCTCCTAACCGCTCACGTTCGTCTATATCGAATAGCTTAGCAACATCTCAAACAGCCTTATTTGTACAGTACCAGTGTACTGTACTGACCTGTTATCGAAAAATAAGTATTTTGAATTATTTCTTTATCGCCTCGAATAAAACATTTTACTTAAATACGTAAGTTAGTTGAAAAATTTGTGAAATTACTTATGGCGCTTATTTTATTAGAAACTTTGGTAGAATTCCTTATAATGAAATCTTTGTGGGCTTTCCATATGTAAGGAACAAAACAATAAATTCCAGATAGAGAAGTCTACGTCCTTAAGTTAAGTAGGTAAATATGTTTACTTATCGAATCAATGTTCTGTTATTATGAACTCTGACACGTGCCTCGGACCCATCTGTTCTAAATAGACAGTTGATATCCAATACATACATATACTCTTACCTACTTATATGACATTTAATCAATCAATTAGCCGACCGCAGTCCAGTGCTGGGCATAGGCCTCTCCCAATGTGCGTTATTTTATCCGATCCTCTGCCTTCCGCATCCAGTCTGTCCCGGTGTGTCGGTAACTTTAGTTCTGTGTCGGATAACCTCGTTCTATCCTTCAAAGAAACTCCAAGCATAGCTCGCTTCACAGCCCACTGCGCGACTTTTAAGCTAAGACCAGCCCCACAGTAATTTTCTACGTTTCGGTGCCTTTGAGGACACGGCGGTATTGCCGCCCAATTGAGCAGTCCGACTGGGGAAGTACCTCCGCTGTTGTGTTCCCAGCGGTGAATAGGGTAGCCAGAGCTCACTGGAGAATTTGTGCTGTCAGTGGGATGACTAAAGGCTTGTCCTGCTTTGTCCTCTACACTGACGGCACAGAAACTCTGTGCTTACAGGGTCGGCAGCGCGAGTGTGGCTTCTCTGTTGTTACATACCTCTATAGGCCACGGTAACTACTTTCCATCAGGTGGGCCGTGCGCTTGTCTGCCATCTAAGTGGTATAAAAAAATTAAAAAAAACCGTAAATGTGACATTAAACAGAGTAAAATAAATATTTAGTAAGTGTTTATGTTTGTCCAATGCTGCAATCTGTTCACTGTAGTCGCATCTGGCAGAGTGCCTATTATTGGAAATGAACACGTACTCACTTTATCTTCAATGTCACGGTCAAGCAACTCATTGAGCTCAGATGAAACAAAACAATTTCCAACTTAGCAAGAAATAAAATATGGTATGAATAAAATATGAGTCATACATCGAATTGGTTTAGCAATACCTTTTACTGCTGGTTGCCTTGCTTCATACATCCTACAGTGTGGGCTGTATTTCGAATAATGCAATTAGTATCGACCTCAATCTGAAACACGTTTATTTATGTAAGTACACACAAAATCTAGTTATGATGCTGGCATTCTATGTTATTAGTAAGGATTAAGCCAAATGACCGTATTCTTTTGAATTGTGAATTTCTTAATGTCTGTCTTGTAGTTTTTTCTTTTCTCCCTTTTGGCAAGTAATTGATATATGCCAATGTCAAGTAAATGTCTTTAGAATTATTAATTGCGAGACGCCAAGGTCAAGTTTTTTCAAGTTACGGTCCTCAGTAAAGTTGTGGGGACTTTACTAGAAGCTCCCTAGGGAGATTTGGAACCAACACGAAAAGTCACAAATCACTGTAATTTGCCACTTTCCACACTTGTGTGCGTTGTCAAAGATATTATATCTAAAACCACCATTTCACCATTTTTATACATACAATCTCGAATACACAAAAATTTCGGAAAATAAAAAAATACCGCGATAGGCGCGATACGTCATTCTTCATGTTGGCGCCAAAAACCTGTCTTGTAGTTTCTGCTGCATTCGGTCTATTTGATTCACACTGTGCCGCAAAATGAGTCGTTTGCAAACAGGAATTTAAAAAGAAAAAACGTACGTTGCGGTGTTAAGTTGTGTATCTCATAATTTCGATCGCTGCTCAAAAATACTCGTTTGGCTAAAGCCTCATCATAACATAAATATTCTTTCGTTTAAATATGGGTAGGTAGATATGTAACTACCTATCTAGTTATCTAATTTGGAAACTTTTACTTCTTAAGATAAGAAGTCATTACCATTAGGTAATCTGTGACATTACCAAATAGGATGAAAGTCATGCACCTCGATTCACATTGCTTAAGCATAAGTACCCAAGCATTATTAAAGTTGTTTTTATATTTGAACAGAAGTATTGTTTTATATATACCTATACTTAATTATATTTACTGTGAATGTGACAATTGTTGTATGTCATGAAAGAGGTTAATTGATGACAATTATATTTAATTCGTCGCGCTGAATTGCTCAATATCTTGAGAGGTTTATATCAGTTACGTCTAACAGTGGCGATAGACTAATTCATGTTGTTGGAATACAAATTATATCATCTGTTTAACTATTGAGATGGGATACCGATAGAAGTATAAATAAACAGATATTTCTTAGATGAATTCCTTTTTTAAATTATCTAAGGGATATTTGTATTGAAGCTGTTGATTGTCGAACAACAAACAAGTGCAACGCGTGTAGGTCACAACTCGCGACTCTACTCAACCGCGTCCACTTCCTCAAGAACGTAACCCTCACATAGGTACATCATACATAATACACACCTACTCAATCGTAGGTAGGTACATCGAGTTACTTCTAAACAACTGATTAAACAATGACGTGAACAATAGCGATGAATAGTTAAACGGCAGTTTCGTTGGTGTAGCCCAGTCTAAGTAATTTAAATAATTCGAAGAACGTCTTAAATTTATTCATTCATACTAAATTGGACATCCATGCTGATGATTTTTCTTAAAGACTTCCACAGAAATGAGGTCATCTCTATATAACGGCTTGATGCATTTCTGTAGTTTATTTGAACTAGAGGAATTTCAGCATTTGGTTCCTAGAACCACTGAAAATAGAAACGGGACCGGCAGTATGCGGTCATCAAAATAAATCAGCTTAAATGTTACTTCAGAAATGTGTTTATATATATGTATAATCACGCCTTTATGCCCGGAAGTTGGGCAAAGGTGAATTAACACCCACATTTCACCAATCATTGTATTCGGTCCCACGTAATAATGCGGTGAGCCTATTGCCGTTTTCCGGGCACTATTGTTGACTTGAGCAATGCATCTGAGGCGGAGTATGGGCTATATATATCTGTCTAATATGAAACAGCCCTATCCTTTAGTCGCATTGTACGACAACCCACGGGAAGCGATGGGGTAGTCCAAATTCTACTCTTCCGGGAACTACGCGGCCTACCCTTGCTTTACCCTTACGGGAATACCTTTTATATAGTACAGTAGGCAAAGTATTTGCAGACAAGCGCACGGCCCACCTGATGGAAAGTGGTTACCGTGGCCTATGGACGTGTGTAACACCAGAGAAGCCACACTCGCGCTGCCGACTGACGAGTTTCTGTGGCGTCAGTGTAGGGGAGAACGCAGGACAAGCCTTTAGTCATCCCACTGACAGCACAAATTCTCTAGTGAGCTCTGGCTACCCTACTCACCGCTGGTAACACAACATGAAGTTATTATAACCGCGGTATTCTGTGGGGCGGAGGTACTTCCCCAGTCGGACTGCTCAATTGGGCGGAAATACCGCCGTGTCCTACCTCCTCACATAAGGATATAAGTTAACACATTTTATATGAATATAATCAGTCCTTTTTTAAAACTATCACGGTGTGAATTCATCTCGATTAAACCATGAAACTTACTATTTCTGCTGATGTTTCGGATGCGTTAATCGCAAAAAGATTCCAACCATTGTATAATTATATAATCGGTCTTACTTCCTTTGCCGTCTACTTTATACTTCCCTTTACATACATTAAAAATCATAAATGAAATATTTTATGAAAGGTTTGTATATGCACAAACAAGTAATAAGTAAATAAATGAACCAATGCTAAATTATGAACCATTACAAACATTAAAAACTCAAAATGATTGGACAGCATGATACCTAGATACATACACGAACTGAGTAGATTGTAGCGCTGGCGGCTATTATGGCATTACATTACATCACGCTATATTGTCCGTTACACTCGCAACGAGCATGAAGGACACTTTTTACATAAATTCTACAGCCATTAAAATACAGGTACGGCACACGTAAAAAATGATACAGGAAATAGTATCCTAAATTACTACACATGTGATGCATTATCGCTTGAGTTCATAAAATACTTTTTTTTTACGTGCGCAATTTCCCCACGGATACCCCCCCACAGGAGCCGGTGGCAGAGGTTATGTTGGACTCAAACCGTCCAAAACGCACGCCGCCTGTGGGTCGTTTTTGGTTGCCGGAGGTGAGGTTAACAGGCATATCCCTAGCACCCAGGCCGACCCAAAGTATAAAAAACACTTGCTTAGTTAAATGGACTTCAATGAATTAAGCTAACTGCAGAATGTTTTCCTATTTACATTAACAAACGGTGGTTCGTTCCGTACCAGGCACCTACATCGGTCTACATCTAATCAATCTACGTATCTTTAGTAAAAGATAGTTGAGCCAGTTCATTTGCTGCTATTAATTTCAATCAGACGACTCCTAGATTAAGTTGTTACCTAATCAACAAGCATTTGGAAACTTTAGTTTAGATTTCAATCATTTTAAATATCGTGACTACGTACTACAGAACGAATATAAGCATTCCGCGGACCTGAGTACTTTTTTAGAATGAGATCGTGACATAAAAATTACAACAAAATCGCATGCTTACTTATTAACTATCCAGCCTATCTATAAAACTAGATACTTACATAAACACATGGGTACCTAAATCTAAATACATATAATCACGCCTTTATCTACGGAGGGTTAGGCAGAGGTGAATTAACATCCACATTTCACCAATCATTGAATTCGGTCCCACGTAGGTAATAGGGGGTGACCCTATTGCCTTCTTACGGGTACTATTGTTGACTCAAGCCATGCATCTGAGGCTGAGTCTGGGTTGTATACATCACCACACCTTTCCAAGGACACCAAGTAACACCCTGTATATCTGTCTGATGTTAACGGGAAGGTTATCCGGGAACCATGTTTCGTTTTTTGCTCATGTATGACACAGACTAGGCATATTATTATAATATCTAAATATTAACAACGGCAATACTTTACATAAAATCCACATTCCTTTAGTAGCCAGGCCGGTTTTTTTTTCTTTTGGCTACAAGAGCAACCTAATTTCAGAGATGTCAAATTAGGAGTTATAAACAATAAAATTTTTGCATATATGAATAATCACAAGTTTTCTCGGCTCGCTTAACGCAGATAATGGTTTAGTGAAATCTTTCCATAGATATCTAAAAAAGTCACAATTATAATACACTTTCATTTTAATAATTTAAATATCTTAATAATAATTGTGTTTCATCGTCCACACACAGTTGTCTACTAAGACGAGACTTTTCTCTTCACAGTAAGTAATTTATCACCGTTTGGGATCTCGAATTCCACAATGTAACATTTTCCCACATTAAACTGATATTGTCAGCACTATTTATCTTTAGAACAAATAACAATTAGCTTGCTTCAATGACAGTATAGTCTTCAACTATATTCTTCGAATTACCTAGACATGTAATAATTATCAACAGTGAAGTGTGGGTGTTAATTCATCTCTGCCTAACCCTCCTAGGATAAAGGCGTGATTATATATATGTATGTATGTATCTACGGATCCAATCTATGTTAAATGAAAAACCTGTAACGAGCAGCTTGATTGAAATCGGAACAAGTTTCACGTATAGACTCAAGAAAGCTGTATGTATTTACTGTTTCTACCTAGTTTCTACTTTCCTGTGGTTTATTGTAAAATGTACACTTAATAGTCTTGTAAGTATACTAATAAGTAACCGCGGTAGCCTAGTGGTATGAGTAATGGACTACTGAGACGAGGTCTCGGGTTCGCTTCAAGGTTTTACCATGGCGCACACCAATGACTTTTCGATGCTTTTCGAAGTTATGTGTGTATTTATCCCAGGTTTATAAGTGCCCGGTTAATGGCAATAGGCTCGCCACCTATGACATTGGGACCTAAACATAAACTGGCGAAATGTGGGTGCTAGCACCAATGCCTACCTTTTCGGGGATATAGGCGTGAGTTTATGTCAATAGAATAAAATTCACAGAATATATAGATACTAAAACATAAAACTGAGTTTCTGACTTCTGAGGTAAAAGCTATAGAAACCTGAGTCTTGATTCTGCTAAAGCAAAACCACTGTCATACTTTTTTTTTTTACGTGCGCAAAATCCCCATGGATACCTCTCCACCGGAGCCGGTGAGAGATGTTATGTCGGACTCGAATCGACTAAAACGAACGCCGCCTGTGGGTCGTTTTGGTTGCCGAAGGTGAGGTTGACAGGCATATCCCTCGCACCCCGGCCGACCCAGGGCCATCTCTCAGATCTGGCCCTCTTCTCGGGTGTTGGGACTACATAGTTCCCAACTCGTCCTTGGAAACGGGGATGCACGCCAGGCGCGCCGCCGCCGCGGCCTGCTTCTGCCAGGGTGACAGGCGGCTCCACCTGTCACCCCCAGGCCGGCGCTCATGGGGGGCGGAGGTCGTTCATCGACCTCTGACGCCCGAGTTGCCGTCCTATGCGGGCAGCTTGGCTTGCGATCCTTCGTCGCTCCCGCTGCCGCTCCCGCCCCGCCTCCTCCTTCACGAGCATTACTTGCTCGCAGAAGGAGGCGCCGGCCGACCACGCATCCGCGCAGCAGACCATCGACGCGAGCAAGGTGGAGAGCGTGAGAACCCTCACTCCCAGGGCCGCCACAAGCTCCCGCCTCGGAACCACTGTCATACTGTGGTATACTGAAACACTGCTAAAAATTAATTTAATTTTAGACTTTAAATCAATGACGTTAAAGTCCAAAATTCTTTTTGCTGAGCAAATGATAAAGTGCAATGAAATTCTTTTTATTCAATTTTGGACTGTAATGGTATGGAATTAAATTCAAAAATTTAATGTAATTTTAGCATTTAATGTAATAAATACTTCCAAGTAAAGACGCAAGAAATTGTGAGCTCGTGGAGTCATTATCTGTCATACCGCTATGACAGTGGTAGAATTAAGAATTATATTAAATTATTATCTGTGGTAGAATCAAGGACCTGGTTGTCATAATTGTAACCCAGGCGAAGTGAGGGTGTTATCATGTACTATGTTATATGTTCTATGTCTTTTACATGCTGCAATCGATAATATCATTAAGTACGATAACAAAATTTAAAAACATGCATAAAATTTATCTTTACAATTGGTATTATGTAAGCAGATATCTGTGATCTAATCAGCGTTGTTTATTATTTTGGCCTACTTCACAATTGCAATGCTAGATTACAGGCAAAAAATGTTGTTAGATTAATGAAGAAATCGCATTCTAACTTCATACTAACTTTAATCAAATAACTTTACTAAAGTTAGTAGTAGTAAGCACGAATAGCTATTGCACTATTACAAATAAAGTTTGCCTAATAATCAAATATGCAGGTATGTAACATAAGTGGTAATTACATATTTGAGCCGTTTGGGGTCGAGACGCTGGGATTATGGGGTCCAAGTGCCCGTCTTTTGTTTAAAGACATTTCTAAACGTTTAATTGACGCTACCCGAGACCGGAGGGCTGGTTTATTCCTTGCGCAAAGGATCGGTATTGCCATTCGACGTGGCAATGCCGCCAGCCTTCTTTGATGCCTGAACCTGCAGGATTGTATAGTTATATTCTGTATTGTTTGTATATTTTATTTTATATAAATCCCTTGAAAATTATGTAACCAATAAATAATTTACATTTTTTATGCAGATCGAAAGAATAATATTATTAAAATTCTAGTAAACGTTATCAGGTATTCACTTTATCTTAATCGATTCGTAAAAGTGGATTAGCAAAAGCAGCTGGCTAGTGTGCATAGCCTGATGGTTATGAGTATTTTAGGCAGTTAGCGATAATTTATTGGGCACGTCATTACTCATAATCAGTTATGCTAACCATGACCTTCTTCTGACCTATGCTACAATTGCATTATTCTCATTCATTTTTTCATTTGAATTTATATTGTATGGGAATATCGTTCTTGCTTGGGTTATCCGATTTTTAACATAACATAACATAAACTCACGCCTATATCCCCGAAGCGGTAGACAGAGGTGCTAGCACCCACATTTCACTAGTTTATGTTTAGGTCCCAATGTAGGTGGCGAAGCCTATTGCCATTAACCGGGCACTTATAAACCTGCGATAAATACACACATAACTTCGAAAAGCGTCGAAAAGTCATTATCCGATATTTTTTAGACATTTTTAGTAAAATATCTACCACAGTGGCCTTAACATTTTCCTTATTGCAGCAACAGACTTCCAAGACATAGTTCTATATTGCGTTCTGTCTATTGTTAAATGAATTTCATTTGCAAATGGGAATGTTGTTCTTGCTTAGGTTGTCCTATTCTTTTCACGTTTTAGTAAAATATCTACCACAGTGGCTTTAGGATTTTCCTTATTACCGCAGCAGTCTTTCAAGGATTAGGTCTCTCTTGCATCCATTCTGTCTACTATTAAATGAAAATTTTTAGACATTTTAGCCAAATATCATCCACAGTGGCCTTAGGATATTCTATAATACAGCAACAATCTGCCAAGACTTCCATATGTCTTGAAATCATTTAGATCACTGTTTACATCTATTGTTCATTACTGATGATGAAATCTGAGTAGTTCCGCTTACAGTTTCTATTTATACAGTTAGCATACATACATATAAACTGCTGTTGTTGTACAGTTATTATTTAAACACTTGGCGGCGAACACTAAATGTATCGCGGTCCTGTTACTTTTACCAAAAAGCATATATAGCATATCTCACACTGTAAACAATTCTACGTAAGAGAGAAAATACACTAAGAGCACTTTGCCTTTGCAACATTGTTTCTAAAAGAAAATATATGACAGTTTCTCTGTCATCAGCAAACCCTTTAACGTTAAAGTAATAAAGAGCAAAAGGTGCGCAATAAAGGCGGATATTTTTTTCTGGAAAAGAAAGATGTCGCAAGAAGCAATTCTAAAATTCCATGAATACAGCTTGGTAATTTAGTTCTGAAGTGGGATCCTGGGAACATAAGGTTTTCTTTTATACCACTTAGGTGGCAGACAAGCACACGACCCACCTGATAGGAAGTGGTTATCGTGGCCTATGGACGTGGGCAAGACTCGCGCTCGTCGACCCCTCTTGAAAAACCCATATTGTAGACGCCTGAGAAAACCGCAGCAGGGAGTTCATTCCACAGCTTGAGTGTGCGTGGGATGAAGTTTCTTTCATACCGCACAGTGCACACTCGTCTCAGGTTGCAATGTGTGGGGATGAATTCCCTGCCTATGGCGAGCGGTGCGATTATAGAATGTTGCTGTGAGCATCAATATTAATCCGTTTTAGTGTACTTATGACAATCAGTAGGTTTATGTGAAGGTGCAATTTAGATTTCATAATACTTATCTCATTGATATATTTAATACGCAGTTCGTTGCTTTTTATTTATCTGTTTTTATCTATAGATGCATAATACAATAATAGCTGTGTTAAAATGATTATCACTATTCGCTTTTGAGTTATTGAACAGTGTTTCTTTAAGACAGGCCATGCCATGTGGTCATGATGCCAATGCAGGTCTGCAGCATATTGACCGATTGACATATAAAGACATTCAGATAAATCTATCTACGGACATAAAACAAAGACGTTCTTTCCAGGATCTGTTACTTACGTCATTTCGATCACAAAATAATATTCAGTCCATCCACGAGTGCACAACTGATACTAATGTCAGTTATTATTGCTATGATAAACCTTGACAATATGACTTGTTTTCACGTTCCATTATAATATAATTTACCTACAATATACTGGGAGATAGTGATATCTAAGTGTGAACTGAACGAGAAGATACAATTTTGAATAAATATACTTAAATAGCAGAAATAGTGTATACGTACCTACCACAGATATGTATAGCTACAAACGGCACGTTTTGTGTTACGCTGTAAATTATTATTCAAATGATTGTAGTCAATAATCACCTTTGCTTATTAATATGTACTCACTCACTACAATATTATACGCGTTTTCGCTTTACCTAATAGTTTTCCCAAGCACCTACAATATGGGGTTCTTCAAGAGGGGCATCAGAAGGTTTCTTCATGGTCGGCAGCGCGAGTGTAACACCCCTGGTGTTGCATACGTCCATAGGCCACGGTAACCACTTCCCATCAGGAGGGCCGTGTGCTTGTCTGCCACCTAAGTGGTATAAAAAAAATAGTTCACTCCGCTCATGTCTGCTAGGTACAGCAAGCCGTGCTGAAATAGACATGTCATATGGATACGTGGAAAGGAGATTGACACAAGAAATTTCTTCAATGAGGATACACAATTTCTGCACATCTCTTCAGTTGTGAATCTTAGATCCTTTTAATATTATGCCGGAATTACAACCAATCACACTGATTCTATATTATCAACTCACCTTCTCTAGCCTTATTATTAACCTCAACCTCGACTAGGGTTAACTACAGGAACAAAATAATTTCTGACGGTTTTTAGATATATTTATGATATAACGGATTTTTTTCAAGTACATACCGAGTATCAGGGTGAACTATGCAAATGGTCTTGAACCACGGGCATCGACCTGAATTTCAATATTGTTTTATCTGAAAAATATGATTAAATTAAAATTCAGCAACAGTTATGTATAATAATTAAAAACCGGATACCAAATGATAATTTCAACATTAATATTTGTGAATATTATAATGCATAAATAATATTACAGACCTACCTTAACAACCACTGCGAGTTCTAGACTTAAACGTAACTTATACCTAACATGAACTAACATAAGGGCTAAAAAATCTAGTGAAAAGATTATAAGATACTTACATTAACACACAGTATAATATAACTTTAACTGGTCCGAATTTTGAGCTTGAAACCTCATCACAACAGCCAAACTGTTTATAGTAAATGATGCTTTTTTATGCGCGTAAAATCCTCACGACTACTTACCTATTTGAGACAAGTTAAGTTCAAAATGATGTGAGTGAAGTCTCAACATATGAGTTAGTTCACATCGTTTTCAATTATTAATTCAAATAGGTGTTACACGAAACTATTGACAATAATTCAAGACAATCATGTCGACCTAACATCTGCCTTAAGTTAGTAGTAACATCGTTCTGTTCCTAATTATTTATTGTCTTTAAGATTAGCATTTGAAGATTTGTGTATGTGATGTCTGACTTACCACTGATCTCAATATTGATCCCATGAGCACGACCTACAGGAACCTACAGGTCAATAGTAATCCCTTTTTCACTATATGTGTGTTAAAAATTTAAATTAAAATCCTTTAGACTGTTTCTCTATGTCAATTAATCAATCAATTAGCTCTCCGCAGTCCACTGCTGGACATAAGCCTCTCCCAATATGCGCCATTTCGTCCGGTCCTCCGCCTTCCACATCCAGTCCGTCCCAGCCATCCATTTCAGGTCCTCAGTCCATCCGGCTAAGGGGTGTCCTACCCTGCGTTTGCCTTCTCGCGGTCTCCACTCTAGGAATCGTTTGCTCCAACGGCCATAGATCCTTCGACAGACTTCTCAGTGTGCTTTGTATTTTTTCTGATATTAGAATTAAGATATATAGGATGGCAAGGCATCTCTTTGGTATTCTATGAGGTTCTATCTATCTACAGAAACCGATGTATTGTAATGACATAGAAGTTTTCGATCAGACTATATTTTCCCTTATATTTACAAAATCACAGTAGAATTTATTAATCATGTTTTGTGTTTCCGAGGTAAGTAGTCTCCAGAACTACAATAATAAGGACTGGCAGAGACTGTAATGATCTCTGAGCAACTTTATTTGTTACTTATTTCCGGTCCAGATACCCTTATTCGGGCTTTGCCTTTCTTTCTGTATTGCTTAAATTGCTTTTTGACTATCTTTCTGTATTGCTTAAATTGCCAAATTGATGTGGCAATATTTGTGAGGACAATATCAATATATCTTAGGGGTTTTATAATTTCGTTAAATGTTTTAGAGATACAGTAATATCTAATTCTGTATTTTGCTTTGTGTTAAAGTATTTTTGTAACGGTAGTAAAAGTTAATCGAGTCACAGTAAGGTTGATTTATAATTCGTCACACCGAATTAGGAATGGTTGCTTAGCAACGAAGAAAAAATTGACTTCAATTAACTAATAAATGCGTAATTGTGTCCTCAGCGATTTATTGCTCCACTGATCAGTACAGTCATGGTAAAAAGCGATTTAGCACTAAACAGCGGAGCTTATACTTTGCCAATTGCCATAGATTCAGGTAATGTGCGCTTGCGCTGCGTACTCGACTGTAACACGTGAGGCTTACGTGTGCAGTCACCATAACTGTGAGAGTTTTGTTATGGTTTGTAACATGTTATTATTAAACTACCGGGGACAGAAGGGCTTTGTGCTGATTGCCACATTACAAATAGGATCGGTCAGGATTTGTGCAACCAACTCATTACATTTTACAAAAAAGTATTCCAAGTTTTATATCACAGGCTTACATAAATCATTACCTTTTCTCTCGCTTCTATCATAACATTGTAATTTTCCTCTGAAGGTAATTTTATTCATGGATTGTTAAGCAAAACCCAACTAAATATTTTCCTCATAGATAGGTGAGATAAAACTGGGTTCTCAGGCCTGCCTGAGAACCCAGTTTTATCTCACCGCTTTATTGCAACGTAGTCAGAGGACAAATAATTTTCCTAAGTGGATCTGGTAGCACTTAGGAAAATTAATTGTGAATGTTGTGATACATGAGAAATGCAAGAGACATTTTTACTTATTCCATGAAATTAAGTTATGAAACAACAGCAACAAATACCTGGTAGTTCTTATCAGATCAAATAGGTAGCTAACAGTAATTTTAAGTTCAAATATCTAAAATAATCTTTTTCTTCTAGATATTTTTCGTAAAATATTTTAGTTTTGTTTCAAAAAGGGAATTCTCAGTCGACAACATAGTATGTTGTCGAAATGAGAATTCTTACATTTTTTGGCTGTCAGCTCTTTATGATTTTCTCTGACTAAAAGGAATCTTTTCCTTCCTTTTTTCAACTGTCAGCTCTCAAAAACGTATCATGTGCTATTCTTTGTGTGTGGTCTAATCTTGGTAACAAGTGTAACGTTTTTTCTGTTTTATGATCTATAATTACAAAATAAAAGCCATCTACTACGCACGTCCTGCTATTTGAATTTCCGTTCTGTTCGTAGACAGCCTGCTATCGTGGATTTATGCATACGTTTAATTGTCACGTTATTATTGATCACGTGGCTGGTGGCTACCGATCGTCTGATGTCATTTGTGGTTTGAACATGAACATAAATGATCACAACCGACATCGGCATAGGGTCGCGTGTTTAAACTCATTTCAAAAGGGGACAAATTATTACTGACTACTCGGTTTCTTTGAAACTGTGATGGTTGTTTATTTATAAATATATGTCACAAGGTCACTGGTAAAATATTTACCTGCTGACGTGTGGGAAACATTTCGCCTAAGTCGTTTGCAGGCTTTATAAGGTTGTTTGGTGGTTGATGAAGGAGTAATTAATGATTTTGCATAGGTAGTGTTATTTTTTCTTTATTGCTAAATCTACTCGGACTTAATGCCATGTCGAACTAAGGACAAACAGTTTCATTGATTGTTTAAAATTATATATATTTTTGCCATGCCAAATTACGATAAAATTCGTTAAAAATAAGTTTGACTATAAATTATTTTACGACACTCTTAATGCATGGACTATTATTATCATAACCGAAATAAAAAATGAGCTTTACTTCTTTAATCCATATGATTAAAATCCAATCCATGCTGTTGAAACACCTATCAATATTCAATTCATATATGTCATGCAAATTGTTAATATAGCGACATGCTACAATATTAATGACACATTCATTATCCATAATCAGAGAGACAACTCATTACATGCCGCACGTGAGTGGTTTGGTCCCTTAACGATAATACTACACCCATTTCTATTAGGATAGCCATATCAGTTACCTATATGGCTATCCTGTAGTTCCAGTTAGAAAGAAACCATTTGAAAATATTACTAATGGTTCGTTTTTATCCCTTTGGTTATAAAATGCCTAGTGGTATGGGTAATGAACTGCTGAGACGAGGTTTGTCGGGTTCAATCCCAGGTTTTACCATGGCACACACCAATGACTTTTCGATGCTTTTCGAAGTTATGTGTGTATTCATCGCAGGTTTATAAGTGCCCGGTTAATGGCAATAGGCTCGCCGCCTATTACATTGTGACCTGAACATAAACTGGCGAAATGTGGGTGCTAGCACCTCTGCCTATCCCTTCGGAGATATAGGTGTGAGTTTATGTTATGTTATATTAAAATGCCTGGTTGGAGGCTCCTTTATGTTGCTATATAGTTCACTAGTGTGAGGCAGTTCGTCCAAACAATTCGATACACTTGAAACCTGTTTCCCAACAGCCGAGGAATATAAATGAGACGAATATTTTTTACCAATCGAAATTTAATTTGGACAGTTTTTGTTAATAACGTTGTTCGTGTTCGGTTACATACACAGTTGTTATGAGCGAAATTTAAAAACTTCCCGTACACATAAAGGTATATCTATTAGTAGTCCACTGCTGGACATCAAGTCTTCTTCTGCAGGTCTCTCCCTAAGTATATACCTAGGTCTCCTGCATCCAGTATATCACAGTCTAATTTTGCAGGTTGTCCGGCCAACTGGCTGGGGGATGTCTCACTTATTTATAGAGGTAGACCTTCTTATCTTCATATTGACTATTTTGTGATTGAACTGTGACGCAAGTTTATGGCGTCGTTTAGGTATTTGCTATTCGGTTTGTCACAAAAGATATTGCTATCACGAATATAATAGTTGGCAAAAATCTGATTATGTATGTGCTGTAGTGAAATATTGCAATGTGTTGAATGCAAATTCTTGCTTAGAGAAAGTTCTAGCAGACTTAACATAACATACCATGATGACATCATAAAATATCGCAGTTTGCTGGACTGCTTATGCACTTCGTTAATATCTAAATATTTCAATTTTATTTATCTTCGAAAGAACCTTTGCCACTTTGCGGCGAAACGCCTTCTTAACTTGCGCACACCCACGTGCAGTATGATTGCATGTCCTATAAAATTTAACTAGTAGATATTACTATAAAAGGATTTTTATCATTTACCTGTCGTCTAGTGAAATGAGAGTTGACTGATAGCTCCTCATCAAGCTAATAGAGAATAACAAGTAAAGTGCCTATTGTGTCCAATCATTTATTAAGCGCCCACACGTTGCTGAACGCTCAATTGAAAAATGTTTCCATTCTCTCAATTGACCTTAGAACGTCCTACATCTCCATCTTGGACTAGGAACTGTCTTCTGACACCACAGTAAAATTGTCTTTCCAAATTTGGTTTGAGTTCATCAACAATTTATAGCCTGGCAACAACAGTTACTAGAACCATCAACAGTTTTGCAAAGGCGTGCATAAATCCAATTTGTAATACTGGATAACTTTGAACTTCAGATACTTTGCATTCGCTATTAAGTTGTTTTTTCCATGTGATATGTAGCATTTCTCTTGTATTTAGTTTAGCGTGGGAGTAATGTAAATATGGTATTGTATACAAAATCGGCACACCAATTAGAAAGATATGTGACGTGTAAAGTGGTGCAGGCTGCGACCTCAGGCGGGTGTATTCGCAGCGATGATCTCACCGGCTCGAGCCCACGTCCTCGCCTTGCTCAAACTCGTTTGTTGTTTACTCGTGTCGATGTAACAACTTAACGTTTTCGAACACAGGACGTTCTGTATCAAGTGAGACGGGGTTTACGTCATGCAGACTCCGGCAATGATTACCTATTTTGGTTTTCAAATAAAGATGAAATGGCACATCGTCATTTTGCGTGCTTGTTCTGATTTCTTTAATTTGTGGCCCATGGCCCGACGATTGGTAGAACTTGTTTATTAGCAATTATCATTTTAGCCAAAGAAGTTTTCAAACATAATCTTCAAGATCAAAATGTAACCTGTTCTTTTAGTCATGCGTTTCTTTAACCATTTAGCTTAGATGAATTAAGTATTAAACGTTTTCGTGGGGCCTAGGAAGTCGGCAAGGTAATTTACAAACAGACTAATGGATAGTTTCAAGAGCAAAGCTATTTTGAGCAGGAAGCATATTAATGTTCAAACGATGGTTTAACTTTACGAAGTTCTATTGTAACCTCAAATGTAACTTTGTTTGGTCGAGGACATTAGTTTTGGTGTTGCGCAAATATGTGATCATATATCAAAATGAGATCATGATGCCTGTCGGTTTAATCTGTGTTGCGTAATTTGGAGACTAAAATGAACGATAGCTTAGTTGTTGTACAGACAGGTATGCCATATGGTCGTCGACCTTGCCTAGTTCTGGCGGGCGGTGACTGGCAAACTGTTATTGCACCTACACACTCATTATTTCCGATTCTTTTACGCTAAATATTCACAAAATATCAATTAGTTTTTTTAATAATAAGTCTGTGTGTAGGCATTCTCCTTAAAGAGCTATGTTTTATGTATAACTGCAAGATTAGGTATCTTATCTAGTATATTTTAAATATCAATGACCTTTTGAATTATTCTCGGCTCAGACAATAGAGACAGACCAGACTTATATGCGGAGATATTTTGTTTCTTATTGGTGCATGTTGCCTTATATCAGTAGATACATTTATCTGGTATTTCTAGCGTTTTATGTTTATAGTCTACGCTATAAATCAGGTGGGGTGTGATTTTATTCCAAGCATAACAAATTATAGGCTAGGATATTCGATTTTCTTGACCAACAAGAAAATGGTGATCACCAGTTTTCCCAAGGGAACTGGCTGACGAGTTTTCTTGGTAGCTCGACAGTTAGTAGTTTTTTTATAGTTCTTTGATTACCAAATTGTATGTACAACAATGTCGCAGTCAGAGTTTTATATCTCGTCGCCATAAGACCAGTAACCATGTATAGCTACGTTATAAATTAAAATACTTACTTGTTTGGCATCGAGCCGTTTTTGGGAGGCTTCTTAAGGCAACTTTCCAACTCCTGCGCAATGGGGTCGAGCTTTTTTACTGCAAATGAATAATGATAGTAACAGCTTGATTTTCTGGTAACATTAGTTTTGATATAAAAAAAATGAATAGAAAATGAATCGGCGAAGTATTTACATAACATAACATAAATTCACGCCTATATCCCCGAAGGGGTTAGGCAGAGGTGCTAGCACCCACATTTCGCCAGTTTATGTTTAGGTCCGAATGTAATAGGTGGCGAGCCTATTGCCATTAATCGGGCACTTATAAACCTGAGATAAAATACACACATAACTTCGAAAAGCATCGAAGAGTCATTGTTGTGTGCCATGATAAAACCTGGGATCGAACCCGAGACCTCGTCTCAGCAGTGCATTAGCCATACCACTAGGCTACCGCGAAGTATTTAATCATTTCTAATTCTTACAGGGGGTGAGCGTTAGGTATAGTAAGTGCATTATCAACTGAGTTGTCGGTCAAATAAAACTATTCTCTATGTCAATGACATAGACTACAAAGAGAATTGAATTAAGGCCCGGTAACTCAGTTGTAAACGCGCTTACTTTAGTAAAATGTTCGACGGCGTTGTATGTCTTGTGGTTATCTCTGTGATACAAAAGAAAAACAGTACCTAACTACCATAGTATGTAACAATATAACCTACTTATTAAGTATTATGGCCATTTCCTGTGTCGCCACACCTCAGTCAATGCAAATAACCATATTTATGTCTGTTTTTTTCGACATATTAACACATTCAAGGCAACCTATAAATAGATTTACTTGTTGGACATGCTGTTTAATGTAGCTTCATCAATATTTTTCTTTAAATTATTTTTTACCATATATTCTTTTGGGAAAAGCACACTACTATTTTTTATACCACTTGCTTGACAGACAAGCACACGGCCCACCTGTTGGAAAGTGGTTACCGTGGCCTATGGACGTGTACAACACCAAGGGAGTCGAACTCGCGCTGCCAACCTTGTAAGCGCAGAGTTTCTGTGCCGTCAGTGTAAAAGACAAAGCAAGACAAGCTTTTGGTCTTGCTACTGACAGCACCAAAACTCTCCAGTGAGCTCTGGCTACCCTACTCACCGCCGGGAACACAACACGAGGTTATTATGGCCGCGGTATTCTGTAAGGTGGAGATACTTCCCCAGTCGGACTACTCAATTGGACGGAAATACCGTCGTATCCTACCTCCTCCTAGAGACTATGACTAGACTGTAGGAGGTAGGACTTTCCATTAGGTGGGCCGTGTGCTTGTCTGCCACCTAAGTGGTATGAAAAAAAAGATATAGATATTCGCTCCAATCTACTTAATATAAACATGCTAATATATACAGTCATCAAAAGAGAAATACACCTACCGATTCGTCTCAGTTCTGGTTTGACAAGTTTTTACCGAAACAGCATTCCATATTTCAACTGAAGATACCTATATCATATTTTTGTTAGGCCTTCCATCTAAAGAGCTAAAAAACTAGTGTTCCAAAACACGTCTTCCCCGGCACTTTATATTTTTTATTTTCAAATGAGCTTGAGTAGCTGCAGGTCCGCTGGTGATGTTTTTTTGATGTGTTGAAGTGAATATTCGGCATGCCAGAGAGACATCATCGACGGTACTGTTGCTGTTGTTGTTATTGTTGTTATTTATTTTTATGTTATATGTATGTGTGTGCATGTGTGATCCGCAATGAAACTATTTTCTTTCTTTCATTCCTTCTTTCTTTCTTTCTTTCTTTCGACTTCCAAAAAATGTATATGTTGTCAGTTCGTCGATATATTGTTCAATTTAAAAAAATAATTCTCGTTTCGGTGACAGCGAACGTAGCTTAGTGGCAATGAGACAGTTTCACGATTGAGAGGCATTGGATTCGAATCCTGGCTATTACACCAATGACTTGAACGCACTCCAAATACTAGCAATATCTTAGGAGGTTAGAGAGTTTACTAGTAAGTCATTCAGTAACAAATATATAAAAAAATGTTGGCATTTGAAGATAGCTGGACGTGGGTAATCTGCACCAATTAATAGATACTTCACTTATAAGATAACCTACGCATAGATTTATTAGTGTAGTTTGAACAATACAGCTCTGTTTTTCTCGGTTTGTCTGATTTATTGTTGCTTGCGTGCCGTGCCACCTATAACAATCGGAAGGAGAGAAGGTACCTGACGCAATAGAAATAAAATAATATATTGAATTAAATTTTAAAGCATTTAGAATATAAACTATTCAAATCGATTAAGAATCGGTTCAGGCGTGATATGAACCCGCGATCTTTCCCTTACAGGGGGAACGCTCTGACCACTAAACCACAAAATCTTCGCCCGAATCCATCCAAATACTTCCCTTCTTCTATACGGCGCCGGTTCTGGGGCTTAGTAGTCAGAGCGTTCCTTCTGTAGGGCAAAGATAGCGCGTTCGAATCTCGCCTGAACCGATTCAATGTTTTTTATATCTTAATCGAATAAAATAATTATTTATTAGCCTCACGTGACTACCCATGAACACTAAACATGTCGTTGGTTTAAGTAATGTGCACCTGCTACTTTAATAACACACACTTGCCTCGTATGGTCGCACCTGATGTTTGTAATTTTACTTTTGTTTAGGGTTACAAAATTGGGTCATGTTGGTTAAAAAATGTTTGTTTCCCCCTATTTAATGTTCATAATAAAGTTATATCAGTACCTCAGCTCATTTTTAAACGTTATATTGTTACCTTTATTATATAAATTTCTTATCAACAAAACATTGACTATGAAGATATTTGTCACTTCTATTACAAAAGAGATAAGCTACACGATGGACGAGATTTAACACAATCCAGATAAGGAATACTACTGTATTAGGGTCAATTTACACTTTTGGTTTGTGCAGTAGTTTCCTTTTCAAAAAGTACTAGGTACCTAAGAATATTAGTAAGTAACTACTACTAGTACTATTGTTATTCCCCTATCCCGCCACATAACCTATTTACTTTTTGTAGGAGTAGGTACGTTTACGTTGCGTCAAAAGTATAATGGTTAGGTTTCGAACCTGGGACTAACTTAGCTGCTTAATCAGTTCGTATTATGAGAACATGCTCCATGATGTTAACTTACTATCATCAAACAATGAGATTTTCACGTACAAAAAGTGTTTATTAGAAATTCTTGCTATTCAAGCGTAGTGTTATTTTTGGTTGTAAAATTCACATTGAATGAATGTATCTCCCACTAATTTGAGTGCTTTAGTCATTTCTCAAAGAACTCAGTCAGAGCATATTATAAACTTGCGTGGTCAAAGTGACGTTGCTCATCTGAATGTTTGAGTAATATTCCAGATTTAGCAGCCGCCGCAGAGGCACCAACTCAGTTATCTGATACTTATACTCTCTAAGTGAGTCAGGGCTTGAATGTTGAACATCTGCAAGTTAAATGGCCTTGTTAGTAAGCTACGGATGTAGCTCTTTGATTCAAAGTGCCTATCCACTAACACTGACACAATACAACTTTTTATTCCCATCCAGTAATTCTAAAATTTAGCTGTGTTTGTATCGTTAACTCCATATAAATATACATGGTTTGAATAACAGTGACACTGTGGGATTTTTTGCCAACCAGTATATCTACTACTGTTACACATTTGGGTGTTACTGGGCATGAATAAACTGATGCTTCTCTATCTGTTGAACCCATTTAATATCCTAAGTTGATGATTTGACGATTAGATGTCAGTTTTTTTAGCAGATTGTTTTACTAAAATATATTTTGGGATTTCCACAATAGTGATATCGGACAAGTGGTCTTACATTCTAGAATGAAATCCTAGTAGCAAGATGCGCAAATGTCAAGGAACAAACCGATAATAAGAGATGGAGCATACCTAATCTAAACTAAATAGTAAAACATAAAAGTCAAGCATAGTGCTTATAAACAAACGGAATGATAAACACATTGAAATTAATCTAAAAAAGTGTTTATACGTACCTATTTCGATTTAGTTTGACATCAATTGCTGTTCACAGAATTAATGTGATGTAATTTTATGTGACCTTTTCTATAATAAACTGAATGGCTTCACAAGTCACTGACCTTATTGAATTCTTACAATAGAATTTGCAAACATTATTTTGACTAAAACGTGAGTAGATTTTAATCCTTTTTTTTTTGTTCTTAAGACTTTTAGGCTTTCATGAAATTGTATAACACAAACATGATATACGTTCCTAGAATATTAATATGTTGAAAATATCTGCACGCTCAATCTGTGTTGTGCATAGCTAGTCGTACCTATATGTATAGTTACCTACTTATACAATTTGGTAAGAGTTAATAAACATGTTCAGCTGAGGTTTCTCTCGAGTCACGAAAACTGCTCTGACATTTGCAGTTGCTTAATATAGAAGATGATCTATGCAGATGGGACGCCTGTGACGTAACGGCAGAGGATTCGACTGCTAACCGTCTAATGGTAGCGAGTTCGATTCTCGTTCTGTACCAAATCGATTCTCGTTCTGTCTATTGGTATTAATCAAATCAGGTTTATCCCAGCGTGTTCAAGAATTCATAGTAGGTACAAGCCATGATACTACGGTTGGAAACACTGTTATGATGTCACAGAATAGCTACAACAAATACAATATGGGGATTGTTTGTTTGCATGGTTAGGTCTATATGTGAGTGATAGGTACTTTTTTTTTTTACGAGCGCCAAATCCCCACGGATACCTCCCCACCGGAGCCGGTGGAGGAGGTTATGTCAGACTCGAACCGACTAAAACGCACGCCGCCTGTGGGTCGCTTTGGTTGCCGAAGGTGAGGTTGACAGGCATATCCCTCGCACCCCGGCCGACCCAGGGCCATCTCTCACGATCTGGCCCTCATTGAGTGATAGGTACTATGACTACTAGGTAATTACTAAAAAAAAGTGCCTAGCAGCAATATTGTGCTAACAGTGCTTCGGTGCTCACACAATACATGTATTAATGAGTCAATCGATATGTAATACTAAATACGTCTATCCATAGAATACTTTATACTAGGCTTTTGTTTAGTGTATTAATATTTAGCTTACTAATTACTATGTATCTACTATCAATACTTGGGCTTGAAAATTGTACAGCCGTTAAAGAAGATACGATTTCTTTTACGTAGGTACGTAAGATCACAACAGATATCCCTCCCGCCCTGCTGGAGTCGGTAGGAGAGGTTATGTCGTTGTTGGTCGTCAGAGGTGAGGTTGGCAGGCATATCCCTCGCACCCCGGCCTACCAATGGCCGTCTCACTCGATCTGGCCCACCTTAGGAAATGGTCCTAATCGGATAAAAGATATAGTTGTAGCTTTGTATTCTACTTTATGTGAAATAGTGCTACCGTACCTACCGAACCAGCGAAAGAATCATTTTCCAATGGTTTATTTATACATTGTTTAATATTTTTATAATATTTGTTGACACCTAATTGTAAAATTTTGACGTTCATATATGCTCTTTATGTGCCTAAACTGAATAAATGTAATTGATTCTTTGATTCTTGACTGTACGTAGGTAAGTTGTATTTAATTTTCTTAATTGACTAAGTACCAACTTAACTCTCATCTTTAAATCGTCCCTACTTACCGCTTTCGTTATGCATGGCATATAATTTTATGCGTGCTAATGGGAAAGTATGAATTATACAGGGTGTTACAGAAAGGTGTGGTCATATTTAAGGGTCGTTACACATGCCTGATAACCAGTCGATATGCACCGGCCAATGTACAAATAGTAATAAAGTGATGACATCGTTAGTCGTCTTACAAAATTGTTAAATTCGTTAAAATTTTCGATATTTAGCAAAAGCGGTAGGTCACAACACTATTGTATTTTGTTCTTTCGCGATAAGTTCAATTGAGTCCAATAACCTCTGCAAAATCTCTAATCTCAGCTGTGCGCCTGGTAGCCGGCCTACCAAGCGTAGGTATAGTTAGAGATAGGTTACATCAGAGATATTTTGACTATCACTTACAGCGAAACGGTGATGTACCTGATCTGGTACAGTCATAAGAACGCACTAATTTATCACTTTACGATCGCGACACAAGGAGTTTAAACTATCACTTATGTAGGTCACAAAAACATAAGAGTACATGTACACATGAATGAAGAGTTTATGACGCCACAGTATGCGTGAAACTTCAAGGCATACCTACGTTTAAAAAATTATAGCAACGCGCAACGGCTCAAAATGTCCACCACGTTGCTCAATGCCGTAACATGCTACCACGCACGCTTCGAAACATATCTGGGGTTACGCTACTGAAAATCTCTGATATTCGGGCTTCCATATTCTCTCTGCTGTCACATGCTGAAATATACACTTTTTCTTCACGTAACCTCAGAGAAAATAATCGAGCGGAGTGAGATCCGGGGACCTCGCCGGGCAAGCGACTCTCACTTCACCGCCACGCCCAATCCTCTGATCAAAACGCATCTTTAAATACGCGCGAACTTCCCCCTTGAAATGAACGGGTTTCACTCCGATAACCGTTCCAGCTCGCCGGGTACCTACTCGTACTCGGGTCTACTTCAAAATGCTCGAGAATACGATCGTCTAAAGCAGTGGGCGTCGTAGAAGGTCGCCACGAAAACTTCCAGTGTGTTGAAGGTGGTTCACCATCTTCCTAAAACACTCCAAAGAGGGAAACCGCCGACGGTCACCCTCTAGTCTTCCGTCCACAAATATCTCACTGTACAGCCGACGAGCTTTTCGCAAGCTACCATCAGCTGCGCCAACACATCATCACAAAGCATCATCTAATATTCGCTATTACTAAAAACCGACATTTTCACTGCACAACAGAACAACAACTAGTCTACAAATAAACATGTAAACAACCTACAGAAAAGAAGTCGGCACAAGTAGGTACATACGAATGTTGCCAACCATTAATCTATCTAATTCTAATTATCTAATTTAATACGTAGAATTTTGAAAAATCCACTGACCTTCCTTTCATTTTTAAGGTAAATATGACTGAAAAACCTGCAGTTAACTAATTAATGGTTAAATCAATCCCTTTGTTCAGAACAATATTCTATTTCTACTAAAAAGTACATTGCCTAGGTACATTTTGCTATCTGTTCGCGCTAAAAATCTGAACTTAAAAGTAAATGATAGCTTCGTGCTCAGTGGTTAAGGTCAGCCTTTCTACTGAAAATCACAAGTTTTAATCATACCGAGAGGAGATAGAGCCAGAGGAGAAAGAGGAGAAAAAGTTGAGGAATCAGGTAATAAGTAATACATAAAATTGTCACGATATTTTTCTTTGCATATGACAAGACTTACCTACTCTGCGGATGACAAGACGCAAAACAAACGAACCGGTTTTCGTCTTCTATCTTTTAAAAAGCATAAACGCGTAAAAATACATTTTAATCTACTAATAAATTTACCACTTTTTCATTTGAAATCCACGCTGCTTCTACTATTTTTAACATACCATCTACAGATTTTATAAAATCAGTTATGGCAACATTGATGCCTACTGTTTTACGCACTTTGGCGCCAAATATTATGTCCTTGGCGGCACCGATTGTCCGTATCAAAAGCGCCGCCACGCATCGCGGTCTCATCAAAGGACTCCGCGGCCGAACGTATTACCTATGAAATTAGGGTAGAGGTACAGGTTTACGTCCATTTAAAATTTTTATTTTAATATTTAAATCTGATTTTTCAACTATGACTTTGTGCTTCTTTCAAGTGCAGAAACCCCCTCGCATTGAGTTTGGGTTGGACAATGAATGGACTATCGCGCTCAAATTAAATAAAAATCAGAGTTGTGTACTTACTCTGAAAAAATAATCGCAGCTACCATTCAATCTACTCGTTGTCTGTTGTTATGTAAGAGACAACTTTTTCGACGCCGTGATTTTCGTATCATTCAATAACGGGTGGGCAAACAAACATACGACCACTGACTGAACAACATTGTTATTAAAAAAGAGTATGTAATTCAGTAGAAATACATCCGATACTAAGAATGCAGTAAATAATAAAATTGTGACCATGGTCGAATACTAGTCAGCTCACCCTATTTAGGTATAGGAAAAAAATAACAAATGATTTTTTCGTATCAATTATTTTAGGGTACCGTAAAATCTTGTTTCAAAAATTTTGAAGAAACGACTCTTACATTTTATGTTATCCTGGTATTTGAACATTATTTTTGTTCACTTTACCATACCTTTTTATGCTTTAAGAAAGGTTTTGTATTAAATAAAAATTGGTACGGAACCAATCATAATAAAGGGCGTGGCGATTTGGAGTGAAAGAGAAGATATTTTAATATTATGAAATATTTTAGGGTACCGCAACGAATGTTACTTTAACGAACACTTATGAAGGACCTCTTAGAGTTATGTTATCCGGGTACGACATGATATACCTTAGTAAGTTCTGTGTGCATTTTTGTACACTGCCGTTATTTATGTTGTGCGCCATTGTGCGCATTATCATGACACCTGGTTTCCCAAACGTAACGAACAAACAAATCTCAAAAAAAATCCGATAATAAATAACTACGAAACTCAAACTAAGGCAAACGTGCAACGATCACAGTGTTGCGGATGCTGCTTTTTTTATACCACTTAGGTGGCAGACAAGCACATGGCCCACCTGATGAAAATTGGTTACCGTGGCCTATGGACGTATGTAACACCAGACGGAACGCACTCGCGCTGCCGACCCTGTAATCACAGAGTTTCTGTGCCGTCAGTGTAGAAGACAAAGCAGGACATGCCTTTAGTTTTCTTACTGACAGCACGAATTCTCCAGTGAGCTCTAGCTACCCTAACACAACACAAAGTTATTATGGCCGCGGTATTCTGTAGGGCGGAGGTACTTCCCTAGTCGGACTGCTCAATTGGGCGGAAATACCGCCTTGTCCAACCTCCTGCTGGTCTCGAAGGACGAGAGCGTGCGGGGATGCGAGAGGAAAACAACCCTGTTTTCGAACCTGTTGCCATGTTAATTCCGTATGGAAAAGTACGGTATCCTCATCTTACCCTGGAAAGGGGCGGCTCCTCAACCAGCCCTTTGAGGCTTTGTCTGCTCTCCACTGTATCCTATGCTACTCAGGCACACTTGAAGAGTCACCCAGCAACCCTTTACAGGGGCTTTCCTGCCTCGGTCGGGATTTTGGGAGAGGAGAGGTCCTGCCGTCTTCTCGCGCAGTTGCGCTGCGGAGATTCGCAACCAAGCATCTCTATTTATCGTGTACCTACCCAACAACTTGGAATTTTGTTCTATTTAACTTCTCATCAGGTGGGCCGTGTGCTTGTCTGCCACCGAAGTTGAATAAAATCCGAAAATTTATTTTTTGCATAACATTTCAATAAAATTGGGTACGGAACCAATTATAATTAGTTTAATATTAAGGGGCGTGGCTGAAAATTCGGTAGTCCACGACTCCTGGTATTGAATGTAGGTTAACCTTTACCTAAGGTATCTTTGAGACAAGTCTTACATTTAGCATGGATGATTTCAGGAACATAAAAATGTTTTATTATTGCTTAAAGTAAATTTTGTTTTATTTTAATACTATTTTAACAAGTTATAAGCTGTTTCAGAATTTCTTTGCCCGATATAAAAGAAAAATTGTTTAGGTACAAAGTAAGTAAGATGATATTGAGACAGGGCCTATCAAATCAGATCGTTTGGTAAACCTACTCGGGTTCAAACCGCAGAGTTCATTTGTAACAGCGCGCTGCAGCTGCTGCAGCCCTGGTTAGTTTTTTAGTGTTGTGCGTTTGTCGGCAATTTCCACTAGCTTACACATGGTCGATAAAAAAGAAAATTATTTATCTACGTGATACAAAGTAAATTGGTGTTTATACTCCCGCGCAAAATTTATTTATATCACACGTAATGCGTCCCTCGAATATGACCACACCTTTCTGTAACACCCTGTATAAGTGGGTAGGTGTAGGTAGGTACTCACGTTTACGTATTTGCAGCGTTGTATGTTATTTCGTAATCGTAAGACCCGAATAGGACATTTTACATAAGCGCTATTTAGGGCCTTATCATACTAGCGGCTTGTATTCGTCGCGTTTGCGCAGCGAAAACGTCGCAGATTTGTAGTGAGTTTACGATATACTTACTGAAAATACACTCAGTAACAAAATGGATTCCGACGAGGAAACGCTGTTGTTGGTTTCGTTAATGCGAAACCAAAGCATCGACGAATTTGGGTAGATCCATTAAGTATCAATTAATCGAATGGAAGAGAAGTTTACTTTACTTTACAATTACTTTCTTTGACTTTTACTTTATTTATTTTATTTCAAAAACCAACAGCGATACAGTAAGTAAATATATATATATATATACTATAACACTAAGTTTAACTCAGCTTGTGAACGGATAGATATTTATAAATTTATATAAACTATACACATAAACTTTAAGTACCAGCTTTACTGTCAGCGAACAGCTGACTTAATCTAATACTACATATTTTGAAGACAAATTCATTTTGTTACTAAGTGTATTGTCAGTAGGTAAGTATATCGTACGAATTCGCGGCGCGGCGGCTCCGCAGCGCAACCGTGGCGGCGGCGGCGGAGGCGTCGCGCAACCGCTAGTTTGATAATGCCCTTAGATCAAAAGAATCAGCTAGCTTAGTAGGTTTCTAAAATGTAAACCTTGTAAGTATTTTGTATGTAGGTACAGTCAGCGTCAAAACAATCTTGACTACAAAGTCTCAAAATTATGTTAATAATGTATCTTAAAAGGTAATATGAGCAAATCAAACTGTTTTACTTATTAATTTAAATTGTATTATTATCCGAACTAAAGATGACATTTGGTAGGTACATTACCAAATATCAGAATAATCAGTCAACAGAAAGGGGAGAAAACCAAGGTCTTAAGATCGTTTTGAGACCTTTGTTCGTCATGAACGATCTAATGCTATACTGTATTAAGATCATGGATCATGGATCTTTATTAGTCAAGATCTATCTGATAAGTACTACATATTTCTATAGATACTTAAACACTCTGATTATAATATTGAGCGGAAAACGAACCCACAATCAACTGACTAGGGTATGCAGTTAAATAGATCTATAACTTAAGTTGGTGTATGAAAAAAGTATTATATATACTTATACGATTTAAAAGTACGTACCTACGTAAAAGTATTTCTACGGATCGTTCACAGAATAACCATAAATAGTACTCATTAAAGCAACTTGTTTACTTAAGAACAGTGATGAGGTCATGAATATTTTTATGCACTCATGTCAGGGTCTGTTTCTCCGTATCCTTTATTGCCATTGAATCACTAAGTCATATTCGCTGTGCTTTGTATGAGCAATCACGTGACCTCAATAACTTTTAAGGATAAAAATACTTTATTTATTGACAATGGACCATCTGTCCCTTTACCTTAAATCAATTTGAGAATGGTAATATTCTGCAAGGTGAATCAGCTGATCGAAGGTGACTTCACAGACGTGTTATGCCTAGATGATGACATCATCATTCTCTCGATTACTTCATTCGTGTTATTAAAAAACAACTCGAAACTTCCTCTACCTACGAGTATTTACATTGATGATTAAAATGGTTCAATTTGAATATGATATTAATTGTCGGAAGTGATTCTGGCGCAGGTTTTCCTGTCAATGCTGGTAAGACGACATCGACAGTTGTTCCCATAACATTCGAGATGAACTAAACCATAAGGATTAATACCTGCTGAATGGCGGCAGTGGATTATAAGACAAAATATTTTATACTCTACCTATAGCAGAAAAATTTCATAGTCATTCGAAGGCAAGGAAGGGGAGCGCTTCGTATTTTTTTTCTTTGTTTTTACGTCTGGAAATTCCCACGGATATCCGGATCACCGGAACACCGAAGTACACGCTTCGGATGCAACTGGTACCTATTTCTTATCTAATTCTGACGTTACAGAATTAAGCAATATAGAAAAATAGCATTCCTTTGTCTTTGTAATATAATTATAATAGGTCGGTATAACATGAGATTTTAATAAGTCACCCTGCGATCATTTGATCGAAATAGTCAGCCGATTACTCTGACTTCTGTAGCAGTCTGTAGCACTACGGTGAAGGTTTAAAGACTTGTGTGAAGTGATGATAAGCATCACCAGAATGACACGCATCGTTGCAATAAGCCATCACTTATCAGTTTAACAGGTAAACGCTGTAGTTTTATCTTTCTAATCTGAAAAAGAGTGTGCGATCAGCTGGAACTGATCGTACACTCTGTTTTAGTCAGTAACAGCCCAACGCCTACATAACATCATGTGAATCTAATATGTTGATAGTTTTATGCAATTTTCGAATTGGTTTATGGTAGATTTTATGGAGTGTGATGTGTGATTCGAGGTAATGAAGTTATTAAAGATTTTACCATTATACGGAGCTTCAATATGTAAGTAATAATTTGGATTACCATTCCAAGGATAAAATCTGTGGATAAAATATGTTAGGCAATGGATGGAAAATGCATTAGAAACTAGATGGAAAATGCATTAGGCTGATCATTTTATAATATTTAGTGTTTAAGTTGTTAGGTAGGTATTTAAGGGAATTTAGGTCAAAACTAATAGTCTAAAATAGTACTTTTGTCGGCATCTGTTGCATTCATAAACGAGTAACAGCCACGCAAAAGTTATAGCATAGCACATAATATAGTGTACACTTTTTTTTTTACGTGCGCAAAATCCCCACGGATACCCCACCACAGGAGCCGGTGGAAGAGGTTATGTCGGACTCGAACCGACCAAAACGTACGCCGCCTGTGGGTCGTTTTTGGTTGCCGAAGGTGAGGTTGACAGGCATATCCCTCGCACCCCAGCCGAATCAGGGCCATCTCTCACGATCTGGCCCTTTCCTCGGGTGTGGGGACTGCAGAATCCCCAACTTGTCCCCGGAAACGGGGAGGCGTGCAAGGCGGCCTGCTTCTGCCAGGGTGACAGGCGGCTCCACCAGTCACCCCCCGGCTGGCGCTACTTAAGAGAATTTAGATCAGAACTAATAGTCTAAAAAAAGGATTTTTGTCGGAATCTCTTGCATTCATAAACGAGCAACAACTACGCAAAAGTTATAGCATAGCACATATTATAGTGTTCACTGCACTGTGCACAATATAATATTACATATATGTATATATATTAGAGGTAGTTTGAGAGTAGCACCAATGACGGAAAAGCTACGAGGAAATCGTCTGTCCTGGTTAGAACATGTAATGCGTAGGGATGAAAGTAATTTCGTAAGGAAGGCATTTACTATAGAAGTGGTTGGCTACAAGGGGAAAGGGAGACCTAAAATGAGGTGGATGGACTGTGTGAATGATGATATGGTTAAGAAGGGAGCGAATGTTGAGATAACTGCAAGTAGAGATGTATGGAAAAAGAACACATGTTGCGCTGACCCCAAATAAACTTGGAATAAGGGCAGGAGGATGATGATGATGATATAGCTAGGCGGATGCTCCTCTATAGGTAATAACATAACATAACATAAACTCACGCCTATAGCCCCGAAGGGGTAGGCAGAGGTGCTAGCAACTGCATTTCGCCAGTTTGTGTTTAGGTCCCAATGTAATAGGTTGCGAGGCTATTACCATTAACCGGGCACTTATAAACCTGCGATAAATACACACATAACTTCGAAAAGCATCGAAAAGTCTTTGATGTGTGCCATGGTAAAACCTGGGATCGAACCCGTTTAGGTAATACCACTGATTTAAATGATAATACCGATCTAACATAGGAATTATCACTAGGCATTTGACACACCAATGTTGTTAACCTTTTAATAGTATTTCCAGCCACACAAACTGATATCTATATTCGATATTGTATTTGTAAGATAAAAGATAAGACAAAGTAATGCTTAAGGTTAAGATGATGAATGAAACGGCTCTGTATTTTGTCACAGTCTTACAAGTACATACACTTGAAAATATAACATCACACATCAATCAATCAAAATATCTACTCAATTGACTGTAAGTAAATAATTCCTATAACGTCTGTGAATCCATGTGATTGATTTTTCTGTAGAAGGCCGTAGTGACACCGGTGACCCTTTTAAGACAGGATATTGATCGAAGTATTTGGAGTAGTAGAGGGATTAAAATATGTTTGGTTCCCATCGCTAGGCGACAGGAAACTAGATCAAAGCTATTAAATAATGATCCGCTTTATCTCCGACAACACCCATGTTTTTCTGACTTATTTTGTTGTAGTAAGCCTATTTGTGATAGAAAAAATTCAAAAGTAGGTTGGTTGATACCTAATTGACTTTGTTTTCTAATAACTAAGTTTAATTTGTCTTAAATGTCTTTTCTATATTTTCTTTTGGGTTCTATTTGTTAAACACCACTAAAACACGAGGTTTCTTAATAGTAACCCAGTTTAGGAGGTAGAACGCGGCAGTATTTCCGCCCAATTGAGCAGTCCGACTGGGGAAGTACCTCCGCCCTACAGAATACCGCGGTCATAATAACTTCGTGTTGTGTTCCCAGCGGTGAGTAGGGTAGCCAGAGCTCACTGGAGAATTTGTGCTGTCAGTGGGATGACTAAAGGCCTGTCCTGCTTTATCCTCTACACTGACGGCACAGAGACTCTGTGCTTACAGGGTCGGCTGCGCGAGTGTGGCTTCTCTCGTGTTACACACGTCCATAGGCCACGGTAACCACTTTCCATCAGGTGGGCCGTGCGCTTGTCTGCCACCTAAGTGGTATAAAAAAAGTTAACTTTTACAGAAAACTATATTTATGGTGATATCGGTGGCGTATTAAGTGAGTTATAAAGTGACACTAACCATTATGCTAACATAGGAGCATCGCCTCGAAAATACTGGATTAGTTAAAATTATAATTAGCATGTTTCTTTAGTAACAGACCAAACTAGACACCAAAATACTCATAATACTTGTCCCAGACTACATATCTTCGCTAGGTCCCTAAGCTCAGAGCAAAAGCATGCAGATGTGTCTAAATTAAACAGTATAAGCTTCTCCAACCGCGGTAGTCTAGTGGTATGGGTAATGGACTGCTGAGAGGAGGTCTCGGGTTCGATCCCAGGTTTTACCATGGCACACACCAATGACTTTTCGATGCTTTTCGAAGTTATGTGTGTATTTATCGCAGGTTTATAACTGCCCGGTTAATGGCAATAGGCTCGCCACCTATTACATTTGGACCTAAACATAAACTGGCGAAATGTGGGTGCTAGCACCTCTGCCTACCCCTTCGGGGATATAGGTGTGAGTTTATGTTTTGTTATGTTATAAGCTTCTCCGCGACCTCCTAAACCAAACAAATTTATTACTTGGAAAAGTTCTAGATGTAAGTAGTAGATATTTAGCTGTTAATCATCTTCAGTTTCAGTTCAGTTCAGTGCGGTTATTTATTCAATACTTAAAATTAGCTTCATCTGTCATAGGGGTGCATGCATAACATGCAAGTGGAGACGAGGCCGCTATTTGCACCGAACTGATGCGTCGGTGAGTCATAGACTCATTTCTATATCTGGCTAAATATTGTGAAGTGCAACCACATAAGAACACATTGCGTCACTCACCAATGCATGATCGGTATTTAAATATTGCCCCTTTTGATGTACTCACTCACTTTACACTTATATTCTTTTCAAGTAGGCAGCTGTTTCACACAAAGCATAACCTAATTGGTTGTAAACAGCACAGCGTTAATATTTTATATAGGTACTTAAAAAGGTTTCAGAAAAATAAGTGATGACTTTTTTTATACCACTTACGTGGCAGACAAGCACACGGCTCACCTGATGGAAAATGGTCACCGTGGCCTATGGATGTCTGCAACACCAGGGTAGTCACACTCACGCTGACGACCTTGTAAGTACAGAGTTTCCGTGCCGTCAGTGTAGACCACCAAATAGGACAAGCCGTTGGTCTTCCCACTGACAGCACAAAACTTTCTAGTGAGCTCTGGTTACTCTACTCACCTTCGGGAACACAACATTCTGTAGACGATTTGTACTCATTGAATCATTGTTTTAATTCAGTATCAGGATTTTCTGTTCATAATTTTCTGACTGAAACGATTTCCCTTCTATTATGATTAGTATAAGATTAAGTTACTAAATTACATGTAGGTATTGTATAAATAGATACTAAATACATACGAACGATAGGACATACCACGTTGCTATACCTACACTTGACTATTTCCTAGCAAGTAAGCAGTTAATCGGTTCTTGACGGGAAAACTATTCTTAGAAACAAATGGTAGCCGCACCGTGCCGTCTATTCAGTGGAAAGCGCAGCCATGTATTAAAGATAAAAGTGCTTTTGTTTGCGCTACCGGCCAGCAGTAGTTTGCCTGGATTACACGCAAATTTCGATCGGTCGGCGGCGTTTCTGTAGCAACACCTAACTCGGTCGTGCACTGCATGAGTTCCTTTATGAAAAGGTCGACGTTTCATGAACTCGTGAAAGATTAAATAACTTCCTACATAACAACATCAAAACTGATTATTACAACGAATGCATAACATTAGCCAACTGAGTCATTAATCTACTGCTTAGATACGTATATGTCTTGAAACTATTTTATCATAAGGGCCTTACTTAATGCCTAATAAATACCTAAATATCTACCTACTATAACTTTTCTTTTGAGACGACTGATGGTTGAATATACATACCTATCTACTTGTTGATATGAGAAGGCATTACAGTTTCATGGATCGGCATCGTACGGCAGTCCTCGGCGTGAGGTCGTTGTAGGTCGTCGGATAACTTTGATATTAGTACCACGCTGAAAAGTATTGTTCCGTTGTGCCATTTTATATACACGTAAATTATATGGAGAAAAGTTAATGTTATTACACTATACTTTCGATTATGTGGAAGCCAGTGATAAGCATTTTAATTAAAAATTAATTAATAATAACAAAAATAAGATTCGGGTGACATTTGGTTTGCCATACGTTGTTTACATCTCGGGTGGTGTTCGTTATCGAGAGCTTTTGATAAAATATTCACCTGAAACAAGATTTTACGAATCTATACGTGTAAAAAGAAGTGTTAGATAGTTTGGACAAGTCATGTGTCAAATGATTATGCTATTATAAATGGAATAGTGCCAGACAAACAGCTGTGCAGTGCATAAAGTACCTTTGCTTAGTAACTCGTGTGCATGAGGCAGATGAATAGGCGCGATGGACGCGTGTGATGGCCAATTCACTAACACTGCCTCCTTTGCCACCGCCCCGAAGATTTCCTTTATATCTTCATCCATATCGTGTCAAAAGGTGTGACGTTATTAGTTACAAAATAATATTAAGTTATGTAAAAATCTGATTGTTTTATTAAATATTATGTGTTTTGTTTACAGGCGTCACCGCTGCCCACACAACGATGTCCCGGAGCCATTGTTTGATGTGGAGCACACGACGAGCGTGGTCTCCGCATACAAGCGTGACTATGATGAGAAACATGTGAGCCGTACTACTGCTGTTCATCACGAGGATCACCTTCGTCTTGAAGGTGATTTCCAAGAACCCGAACGTCCTCAGTGGAAACCGGCCGAGCGGCCTAAACAAATTAGACCAGAAGATAATCTTAAACCTGAAGGAGATTTTGAGAAAAGACAGCCTGAGAAATGGCGTCCTGGCGAAAGAGCTCCCGTAAAAAAACCTGAAGATAATTTAAAACCTGAAGGAGACTTTGACAGGCGGAGTCCTGATGAATGGCGCCCAGGAGATCGCGCTCCTGTACGACGACCAAATGATAACCTTAGGCCAGAAGGTGAATTCACTACTCCTGAGAAGGAGCCTTGGAGACCAGCTGAACGACAAAAGCCTAAGAAACCCGAAGATAATTTATATCCGGAAGGCGACTTTGAGAAACGGAAGCCTGAAGAATGGCAGCCAGGTGATAGGGCACCCGTCCGTCGCCCTGAAGATAACCTTAGGCCAGAAGGTGATTTTACTACCCCTGAGAAAGATACTTGGAGACCTGCTGAACGACAAAAGCCGAAAAAACCAGAAGACAACTTGTTTCCCGAGGGTGAATTTACGAAACGAAGACCAGATGAATGGCAACCTGGTGACAGAGCTGTTGTGAAACGTCCTGAGGATAATCTAAAGCCTGAAGGTACTTTTGAAAAACGTCGACCGGATGAATGGAGCCCAGGAGATAGAGCTCCTGTACGTCGCCCAGAAGATAATTTGAGACCTGAGGGAGAATTCACAACTCCAGACAAAGAGCCTTGGAGGCCAGCTGAACGTCAAAAACCTAAGAAACCGGAAGATAATTTATATCCCGAGGGTGATTTTGAAAAACGAAAACCTGAAGAATGGCAGCCTGGTGATAGGGCACCCGTTCGTCGCCCTGAAGATAACCTTAGGCCAGAAGGTGATTTTACAACTCCAGAAAAACAGCAATGGCAACCCGCAGAGCGCCAAAAACCTAAAAAACCTGAAGATAATTTGAAACCTGAAGGTGACTTCACTACGCCAGATAAAGAACGTTGGCAACCAGCTGAACGTCCTAAACAAAAGAAACCTCAAGATAACTTGAAACCTGAAGGGGAATTTGAAAGTAGAAAACCTGAAAAGTGGCAACCTGGTGAACGAGAGCCAGTTCGACGCCCTGAAGATAACCTTAAACCTGAAGGAGAATTTACTTCACCTAAGAAAGATGAGTGGAGGCCTGCAGAGAGACCCCAACAAAAAAGGCCTGTCGATAATTTGAAACCGGAAGGTGAATTTGTCAGACGAGAACCAGAAGAGTTTAGGCCCGCTGAAAAGGCAGTAGTGAAAAAACCTGAAGATAATTTGCGGCCAGAGGGTGAATTTACAACTAGAAGGACCATCACAGAAGATTATACGGTTGTGACTGGCGAACGAGCTGAAATCATTCGTCGCACCGATAATATTATTACAGAAGGAGAGTTCACGGGTAAGTTTTAATCATGACTTTAGAAGAATATTTTATGCTTACTTCTTCTATCTTTCATTCAGTATGGTTCAAAACTTTAGTAATGTATCTAAGTGCCACGGAAAGAGAATATTTAGTTTCAGAGAGAAATTTCATGGAAAGGAATTGTTATGTTGGTTCGAGTCATATTTAGAGCTAATACTTTTCCGAATTTAGATTTAAAATGAATAAAATAATAGTGAACTGATTAAATTGATTATAATAAATGATACCTAAAAATTATGCCTTCATCTCCTAAAGGAAAATAATTATGTTTAATTACTTATTATTATTCTTTGCAGATACTACAACTTCACGTACTGAGTATACGGTGAAACCAGTCGAGAGGCCAAAACCAGTTCGACGTAACACTTGGACAAAAATCGAAGGAGATATGAGTACGGAGACAACATCAAAATCTGAATATATTGACCACACTGATACTGTAGAAAGAACTACATTGGCCACACGCAGAACTGACAATTTGATTCGTGAAGGTGAAATCGAGTTTGTGACTTCTAACCAGAAAGATTTCCCAGAAAAAGTTACACCAGTTGAACGTCCCAAGCGACGCCGCACATGGACTAAAGAAGATTTTGAAAAATTTTATTCTACAGAGGAGTTGGAGAAAATTACAACGTCTCAAGAAGAATATAGAACATATGAAGAGATTGACGTTAGGCAACAGCGAATTATAAGAAAAGACAATTTGCATATGGAAGGTACGTTTGATAGTCATACTGTATCAAACGATGCATACCAACCTAAAATTACCGAGAGGCCCAAACAGAAAAAACCCGTCGATAACTTAAAACCAGAGGGTGAATTTGAACAACCTAAGTACGAAGAGTGGCGTCCCGCTGAGAAGCAGACACCTAAAAGGCCAAAGGACAACCTGAAGCCTGAAGGAGAATTTGAAACACCTGATAAAGTAGAGTGGCGTCCAGCTGAACGACCAACTCAAAAGAAGCCGAAAGACAATCTTAAGCCCGAGGGTGACTTTGAACAACCCAAACATGATGAATGGCGTCCTGCTGAAAGGCAGACGCCCAAAAAACCAAAAGATAATTTGAAACCAGAAGGTGAATTTGAAATTCCAGACAAAGAGGAATGGCGGCCAGCTGAGCGCCCTGTTGCAAAAAAACCTAAGGATAACTTAAAGCCAGAGGGAGAATTCGAGCAACCTAAACAAGATGAATGGCGTCCTGCTGAGAGGCAAACACCTAGGAAACCCAAGGATAATCTAAGACCCGAGGGTGAATTTGAACAACCTAAATATGAAGAGTGGCGACCTGCTGATCGACCTGTTCAAAAGAAACCCCAAGATAACCTCAAGCCCGAAGGTGAATTCCAACAACCTAAGCACGATGAATGGCGTCCTGCTGAGAGGCAAACACCTAGTAAACCTAAAGACAATTTGAGACCCGAGGGTGAATTTGAACAACCTAAACATGAAGAGTGGCGGCCTGCCGAGCGACCTATTCAAAAGAAACCCCAAGATAACCTCAGGCCCGAAGGTGAATTCCAACAACCTAAGCACGATGAATGGCGTCCTGCTGAGAGGCAAACACCTAGTAAACCTAAAGATAATTTGAGACCTGAGGGTGAATTTGAACAACCTAAACATGAAGAGTGGCGGCCTGCCGAGCGACCTATTCAAAAGAAACCCCAAGATAACCTCAGGCCCGAAGGCGAATTCGAACAACCTAAGCATGATGAATGGCGTCCTGCGGAGAGACAAACACCTAGTAAACCTAAAGATAATTTGAGACCTGAGGGTGAATTTGAACAACCTAAACATGAAGAGTGGCGGCCTGCCGAGCGACCTATTCAAAAGAAACCCCAAGATAACCTCAGGCCCGAAGGCGAATTCGAACAACCTAAGCATGATGAATGGCGTCCTGCGGAGAGACAAACACCTAGTAAACCTAAAGACAATTTGAGACCTGAGGGTGAATTTGAACAACCTAAACATGAAGAGTGGCGGCCTGCCGAGCGACCTATTCAAAAGAGACCCCAAGATAACCTCAAGCCCGAAGGTGAATTCCAACAACCTAAGCACGATGAATGGCGTCCTGCTGAGAGGCAAACACCTAGAAAACCTAAAGATAATTTGAGACCCGAGGGTGAATTTGAACAACCAAAACATGAAGAGTGGCGACCTGCTGAGCGACCCGTTCAAAAGAAACCCCAAGATAATCTCAAACCCGAAGGTGAATTCGAACAACCTAAGCATGATGAATGGCGTCCTGCGGAGAGACAAACACCTAGTAAACCTAAAGACAATTTGAGACCTGAGGGTGAATTTGAACAACCTAAACATGAAGAGTGGCGGCCTGCCGAGCGACCTATTCAAAAGAAACCCCAAGATAACCTTAAGCCTGAAGGGGAATTCGAACAACCTAAGCAAGACGAATGGCGTCCTGCTGAGAGGCAAACGCCTAGAAAACCTAAAGACAATTTGAGACCCGAGGGTGAATTTGAACAACCAAGACATGAAGAGTGGCGACCTGCTGAGCGAGTAGTTCAAAAGAAACCTCAAGATAATCTTAAGACAGAAGGTGAGTTTGAGCAACCTAAACAAGACGAGTGGCGTCCAGCAGAGAGGGTAACACCGAAGAAACCTAAAGATAATTTGAAACCCGAGGGTGAGTTTGAAACTCCGGACAAAGAAAAATGGCGTCCAGCTGAACGACCTACCCAAAAAAGACCAAAAGATAATCTTAAACCCGAAGGCGAATTCGAACAACCAAAACAAGAAGAATGGCGTCCTGCCGAGAGGCAAAAGCCAAAGAAACCACAAGATAATCTTCATCCTGAGGGAGAGTTTGAACAACCAAGACACGATGAGTGGCGCCCTGCTGAACGACAAACTCCTAAGAAACCTAAAGATAACTTGAAACCCGAAGGTGAATTCGAAACTCCTGATAAAGAACAGTGGCGTCCAGCTGAACGACCAGTTCAAAAGAAACCCCAAGATAACCTCAGGCCTGAAGGTGAGTTCGAGCAACCTAAGGTAGATGAATGGCGTCCTGCTGAAAGGCAAACACCTAGAAAACCTAAGGACAATTTAAGACCCGAGGGTGAATTTGAACAACCTAAACATGAAGAATGGCGGCCTGCCGAGCGACCTGTTCAAAAGAAACCCCAAGATAATCTCAAACCCGAAGGTGATTTCGAACAACCTAAGCATGATGAATGGCGTCCTGCGGAGAGACAAACACCTAGTAAACCTAAAGACAATTTGAGACCCGAGGGTGAATTTGAACAACCCAAACATGAAGAGTGGCGGCCTGCCGAGCGACCTGTTCAAAAGAAACCCCAAGATAATCTTAAGCCTGAAGGTGAATTCGAGCAACCTAAACACGATGAATGGCGCCCTGCAGAAAGACAAACACCTCGAAAACCCAAAGACAACTTAAGACCCGAAGGTGAATTTGAAACGCCTGATAAAGAAAAGTGGCGTCCAGCTGAACGACCAGTTCAAAAGAAACCCCAAGATAACCTCAGGCCCGAGGGCGAATTTGAGCAGCCTAAACAGGACGAATGGCGTCCAGCAGAGAGACAAGTGCCAAAAAAACCAAAAGACAATTTGAAACCAGAGGGTGATTTCGAACAGCCAAGACACGAAGAGTGGCGTCCTGCTGAGCGACCAATTCAGAAAAAGCCTCAAGACAATCTTAGACCTGAAGGCGATTTTGAACAACCAAAGCAGGACGAATGGCGTCCCGCTGAAAGACAGACACCCAGAAAACCTAAAGACAATTTAAAACCAGAGGGCGATTTTGAAACACCTAAACCAGAGAAATGGCGCCCTGCTGAACGACCAACACAAAAGAAACCTCAAGATAATTTGCAGCCTGAAGGAGAATTTCAACAACCGAAACATGATGAATGGCGTCCTGCTGAAAGACAAACTCCTAAAAAGCCAAAAGATAACTTAAAACTTGAAGGCGATTTTGAATCTCCCGACAAAGAGCGGTGGCGTCCAGCTGAACGAGTAGTTCAAAAGAAACCCAAAGATAACCTTAAACCAGAAGGTGAATTCGAGCAACCTAAATCAGAAGAGTGGCGTCCTGCTGAAAGACAAACACCCAAGAAACCCAAAGACAATTTGAAGCCAGAGGGTGAATTTGAAACTCCTGATAAGAAAGAGTGGCGCCCAGCCGAACGACCTACACAAAAGAAACCGAAAGACAATCTTAAACCTGAAGGTGACTTTGAACAACCGAAGTACGATCAATGGCGTCCAGCTGAAAGACAGACACCCAAAAAACCACAAGATAATTTGCGACCAGAAGGTGAATTTGACACGCCTAAACCAGAGAAATGGCGCCCAGCGGAACGACCTACACAAAAGAAACCTAAGGATAATCTTAAACCTGAAGGTGAATTTGAAAAGCCAAAACAAGAAGAATGGCGACCTGCTGAAAAACAAACTCCTAAGAAACCTCAAGATAATTTGAGGCCGGAGGGCAAATTTGAAACACCTAAACAGGACGATTGGCGACCTGCAGAAAGACCTGTCGTCAAGAAACCTGCAGACAATTTGAAACCCGAAGGAGACTTTGAGAAACCCAAACAAGATAAATGGCAACCAGCTGAACGTCAAACGCCGAAAAAACCCCAAGATAATCTTAAGCCTGAGGGCGAATTTGATCGTCCCGAAAAACCAAAACATGTTGTTGCTGAAAGACCCGTTCAAAAGAAGCCAGAAGATAACCTTAAACCAGAAGGAGATATGGAGGTTATAAGGAGAACTGATTACACAGCGACACGTGGTGATCGCATGGATATCATTAAACATGAAGATCATCTTAAAATGGAAGGAACTATTGATGTTCATCGATCGAGGGATGATTATAAGCGTATAGAAAAAACGGAAAAGATTGTCATACAGAGACATGAAGATAATTTGAGAACAGAGGGTGAATTTATTGATTTAACGGTGCGAAACGACTACAGTGCAACGAAGGGCGAAAGAGCACCAGTTATCAAACCACAAGATAATCTAAAACCTGATGGTATATTTTATAAACCTGAAGTTATACCTTCTCAACCAGCTGAGAAACGTAAACCTTTTAAACAAGTTGATAATATTACTATTGAGAGAGACCTTGACGTACGAAATCGACAAAAGATAGAACGTCTAGATATCATTAGACGGGAAGATAACTTAAAGATAGAAGGAGAATTTATTGACATGAAACAAAAGAATGACTACACCCAAGTCACAGGTGAACGAGCTGCTATTGTAAAGCATGAGGATAACCTAAGAATGGAAGGAAAAATGGAAAACACACGGTCATCTGATACTTATCGCATGGTAAAGGGACAAAGAGTAAAATTAACACGTAGGGAAGATAATTTGAAAATTGAAGGTGTATTTGAAGATCACACTCGTAGAGATGATTACAAAGTAATAAAAGGCGAGAGGTTAGCTATTGTTTACCCTAAGGATAATTTAAAGCCAGAAGAAGTGTTTGGAAAGAAACCTAGACATGAACCAGAACCTGATGAAAAGCGTACACCTCTAAAGCAAACAGAAAGTGAATTTAATAGACCATCAAGACCGAAATGGGACACTCCAGGTCACCCTAAGTTTATTGAACGAGTTGATAATATACAAACTGAAGAAAAATTCGTTACCAGGTCTAAAACTCATTGGCAGTCAGGCGAAACACCTGATCAAGTACGCCCCAAGGATAATTTGCAACCAGAGGGTGAATTTGAAAGACCCTCAAGGCCAAAGTGGACTCCTGCAGATAAACCCGATCAAGTTAGACCCAAAGATAATTTACATCCAGAGGGTGATTTCACTGACAGGCCGAAGACTCAATGGCAGCCTGGTGATAGACCTGATCAAGTGAGACCGAAAGATAATTTACGACCAGAAGGCGCATTTACTGATAGGCCAAAGACTCAATGGCAACCAGGAGATACTCCTAGTCAGGTTCGTCCTAAAGATAACTTAAGACCTGAGGGTAGCATGGACTCACGTACACCAAGCAAATGGGCTCCAGGTGAAACACCAGAACAGGTTCGACCTAAAGATAACTTAAAACCCGAAGGTGATTTTGAGCGTCCCTCTAAACCGACATGGAAATCAACAGAAAGACCACAACAAGTAAAACCAAAAGATAACTTACATCCTGAAGGCAGTTTTACTGACAGACCCAAAAATCAGTGGCAACCAGGAGAAACCCCAGCTCAAGTCCGTCCTCAGGATAATCTAAAAACAGAAGGCGATGTTAACTATCCATCAAGACCAACGTGGCAGACTGGAGACCGCCGAAGTCCAGTCAAGCCAAAAGATAATTTGTACCCTGAAGGTAGTATGGATTCACGCACTCCAAACAAGTGGACCCCAGGAGAGACCCCTGCTCAAGTTCGTCCAAAAGATAATTTGAAACCTGAAGGAGAATTCAATCCAACGGGTGCGCAAAAATGGGGTCCAGGAGAGAAATCTTACCCAGTTAAACCAAGAGATACTCTTGGAAATACCAATGGAGATATTACTAAACATGATACCGCTAAATCACAAATTAATGAGCAAAATAGGAGGACTTTCGAATCGAAAACCATTGTGGGACACGATGATTATGATACCACATCTCGGACCACGTCACAACACGACACGGTACGTCATGACGATAGATCAGAATCTTCTCACACGGAGAGTCACGTGAAACAATCTTACAGCAACATTGATCAGTCTAATTCAAGGCGTACACAATCTGGAACACATGTTCAATATATTACATCGCATGATGTCGTCGATCGCGCTGATTCTCAGAAACATATAGATCGGGTTGCAACACAAGATGTAACTGACCGGAACAAAACAGTTGGCGTAACTGATCGCTCTGTATCTAAGAATATTGCAGATAAGACTGTAGTAAAGAAGAGTGATACGAAAAATGTACGTACTGTTACATCCACAACTACGAAAACCGTTAAACAAATCACGGAAAAGAAACTTAGAGGTGGTAAGTGGGTAACAGTCACAAGAAACGTGGAAGTGGACGTAACTGCCGGTGAATCAGGAAAGTCTACGCCTCTGCGATCGTCACCAAGCAGAGATACTGACGCACACTCATCGCGTCCTAGACAGCTTGATGGTGATTCAAAGCAGATAATTACGTCGGCAGACCATGGAACATCGTCCATAAATCGACACTCTATTAATACTACTCAGGGATCTAGAGGAACTGATGTTATAGATCAACAAAATTCGCGCTCTAATCAACAATTTACTGACAGGAGGATACATTCGTCAGAACAATCGTTAATCTCTTCTACATCAAATCAAAGTTTGAGTTCTAATCAACGTCAAAATATCATCTCTGAAAGCCATACACAAAGAAGCACAGGAGGCACAATTATATCACACAATCAATCCGGTTCAAGTATTTCTGGTTCAACACAAACAATTCCATATGCACAACATACAGTAAGAGAAGTTGGTGGCGATACAACTCAAAGAACTGTAAAATCTGATCAATCAGGGAGATCATCAAAACAAGATTTTGTAACAGAGAGTCACATTCAAAGGAATGTCAGTAACTTAGCGTCACAGAAAAACAGTCATCTCGAACAACACACTTCAAGATCATCACATTCGGTCAATAGGAGCCAGCTGAGTGATAATGTTACTAAGACCAGCATTGAGTTCCAAAGGGCTATGCATGGCGGCGGTGATAATACATCAACAACTACCGTAGACAACGCCCCACGTAGTGGACATCATAAGCGAACATCAGACTTAGTTTCCGATTCTTCTTCTACAAACTCAATTTTACATCGTCGAGGAGTACAATCTACCACAGAAGCTCATCATTCTATTAGTTCAACAGCAGCAGCTCAGAGAAAGAGCATCGGCAATCTTGCTGAACGAGGTGAATATATCAGTAACTCCACCCACAACACTGACCGAAAAAGCATAAGTTCTATGCATCGCTCTACTAGAGACAACATGGGTGTAATATCACAACATGACAGTTCAGATAACCATCGTAATCAAACTAGAAGGGATGGACAGTCTACCATGACGGTGGACCGCCAACCCCGAGTGGTTAGAGACAATTTGAGAGTGGGTGGCGATTTTTATGGGCAATCAGAGGCACGTGCTTATGGCAACTTCTCACGTACTGAAAATGTTCAAAGAGCCGACCGTACTGAACGTGTAGAGCGGGTTGAGAGGGTAACGCGTCATGGAAACGCTTCTAATTTCACGTTAGGTGATGGCAATACAAGTTACAAGCGTGAGTTCACTTCGCATGTCCATGGAACTTGTCCGGCTACGTTGATTGAAACTGGTCATGCCCCATTCAAACACACACGTGATTCTCGCGAACACAAGTTCTATGCGACGAAAATAACTCAACAACGATAAACGAATATGTTTATTAAGATTTATCATATTCGATTTAGGCCGTTAGCCGTTAACGGTTTAACATTATGTTACAATGTTATTTCATTCCTTTTTTATGGAGCTTTTAATTTTGTTAATTTTATTTACTATTTATACCGCAAGCTAACTGCTAGTCTTAATACAAATAACATGCCTTATAATTATATAATTGTGCATAGCATAATAATTTGTTAATCTAACAAGTCTATTATATGTTTTGTCAAACATTGCCATGCAATAAATTTTTTTATATAATAAATACCGTGTATTATTGATTTATTTCAATATGGCTAAATTACCGAACAAGTAAGAAGTTTTGATTTTAATTATTATTATTATTGTCGATAGCACGTATTAAATTAACTATTATTTATTCTGTATCTACAAGATAAATGGTAGGTAACGAAAATGGACACAGAAATTTTCATAAAAACACCATTCCCTCTTATCATAAGTACTAAAACTAGGCATTTGGAGAAAAGTATACTACAAAATAGAATTGTCATACGTTGACATCTGTTGATAAACGTCAAAATACGTATCAATCCCATACATTGAACAATCTATTCTACAAGACTATGACCATCACTGGTCTACAGGGACCGGGAGGGAATCGAACCCACCACCTCTGATGTAGCAGTCGAACGTTCTACAGCTACGCCAGAGGTTCTATGACATTGTCCTACGTGAGCGACAAGCGGCGCGCAAATATCAAATGATCATTGTTCTATAGTGTCCTAAGTTAACGCTTTAATCCATTATGAAATATCGCATTCTATTTATAGGATAAATCGCCAGTAGAGAGCAAAAGGTTGACATATACATACACAAATAGGTAACAATTAGATAAATATAAAATGTCATTCAAGCAATCCTGTCCTCTGATTTTTTTATATTACTTAAGTGGCTGACAACCCCACGACCCACCTGATGGAAAGTGGTTACCGTGGTCTATGAACGTGTGGAACAATAGAGACGTCACACGTGCTGCTGACCCTGTAAAAACACGAGATTCTGTGCCGTTAGTGCAGAAGACAAAACAGGACAAGCCTTTGGTCTTCCCACTGACAGCACAAAAACTCAAATCACGGAGGAGTCAATACCATATATAGATTGGGGTAGGTTGTGTTGTGCCGTAATGTGTGCTAGGGATGATTGAAGAGTTGAAAAGGCGCGCGCGCCTGAACAAGTTCGTGGTAATGAACAATCATCAAATGTCGTACTACAAATGTAATAACCATGATCCCTCTTCCTTCCGTCTTATCGAGACCTACCTACATAATATTGTGACAATAGCGTAATTAATTAAACTAACTTGATTTTTAGCTTTAATAAATTTATTTAAATTAAATATATAGTTCTTACAAAAATATCGCCGTTCCTACAGATATCAATTTTAATCTTATGAAACAAGCTTTCCACAAGGCAATAAGGCAAAATTACTTTTAACGACCAAAAATACTGAAACTTATAAACGAATTAAAAATTAAAATTAAATATAAACTATGTATTTCTAATTAAATACACTTTAAAATACTTAAAAATTACACAACATCTACTCTAGGCATCAGAAGAACTTTGCCTTTGTGCATTGTGTAACTTTTTCACCCGCCTTATTCGTTTATACCTAGTTAAGTCTCCGTCATAGCTTCGTAGAAGAGGACCAAATGCATCGTTTTCTTGGTAATGCGGTACATTTATAAAAGTATCTGATGGTGACTTAAGTTCGTCTTGCGTCACTGCAGTTGTATTGTCTGCTTCAGTTTGTGTGGCGTCGTTAGAATTTTCGTCAGCGGTGCGTCTATTTCTACCTGCACTATACATGAGATTGTCGTCAACACCTTCTGCACCAGATAATACGCTGTCTGTATCTGATCCCAGACTTCTCGTATCACCCTCTATATTCTCGTTTGAAGCATTCGAGTTATCAGCGTTTGCACCCTTTGTTTGAATAGAATTTTCGTATTTTTCCACAACATCGTCTTCTAGGGCTTTATTACCGTTTGCGAAATTAGATGTACGATCATAAAAGCCTTCATCGTCGAATTCATTACCTTCATCATTATCTTCGTCCTCATTTTCTGCCTTATATGGGAAATAAGCAACTTTTGCATCAGGTAGTAAATGTGCTTGTCTTTTTTTCACAACTTGATCATAATTTTTCCTTTTCACTCTCACTAAAGGACCCGAGTATGGTTCAGAATCATCGAACGAATTAGAGTTTGGAAAAGATTCTTCCAGAGATCGCATAGAATCTGTTAACTCAGCTTGCTTGTCATACACCTCTCGTTTATAATGTTTGTCTTCACGGGGTTGGTTTTCATCGTCCATGTTAGATTCATCTTGGGAGGAAAAATATCCTTGGTCATTCGAATAATCTTGCCCTGATATGTTGTTTTCTTCAAGAGAGTCATCTGCCTCATCGAATTCTTCCAAATTTGCTTCCCTTTTATTTTCAGTTTTAGCCGTCACTGGAACATTATTTATATCGGCCTGATCTTTAGAATCCACATTCAATGAAAATGAATTTAAACTAATATCCGATGTTTTCTGAACACCATCGTCAAAATTTGCGTCTACAATTTTCTGGGTAGTTTCTGAGTTATCTGGTGAACTATCTGGTTTATTAGTTTCAGTCTCAGTGGCTTGGGATGTAGTAATTTCAGTCTTAACTTCTAATGACGGACTACCACCTTGCACTTTACTTAAATCAGACTGGTAATTTTCTAAATAACTATTTTCTTCAACAGCTCCAGCCTTTTTAGTTATTTCCCTTTTATTTATATATCCATTTTCAGTAGGATCAGTTTCGTCGATTATTTTCTTTAAAAGTTCCCGTTTTTCTTCCGTCAGGGAACTTAAAAGCTGATCCAATTCATTCCTAGATAATTTTTTTATGTGTCTTTTGATAGCAGATTCTTCATCTTCACTGTTTTGTTTATCAGGGGTTTCTTTATTTTCGGTACTTTGTGAATTAGAATCCTCAGGTTGATTGACTTCTTTGACATCACGCCTTAATCTAAAATGGGATCCATCGTGAGTTTTGTCATCTATCATGTCTTTATTTTCAGCTTGCATAGTGTTATAGTATTGTTTGATATATCGTGGCTGTTCTGAATCTGGAGCGTCATTGGCATTATTTTCATTTTTGTTAATGTAGCTTACTTGTTCCCTGTTCCTAGTAAATATCATATCTCCTTCTTCTTCGTTAGCAGTCGTTTCCAAATCTATGGTACGTTTGTTGGCTTGGCTTTCTTCTTCGGTCTGACCATGATTGGATTTACTTATATCATGGTTTGTCAAATGTCGTAATTCTTGCTGTTCATCGTTCGCGTCATTATATCTGTTTAGCTGGCGACGTTTTGGATATGGTTTACGCGGCTCGTTAAAATTAGCCTCTTCGTGTTGTGCTCGAATCTTCTCACCTCTTATGTCGAAAGACTGAAACATATTAAACTAGTATTACTTTTGTATATAACTAAAGAGAAAGCTCTTGAATTTAAAATATTGTTATTTTAAGTAAATAGCAAGTGATGTTAATAAAGCATAAATACCAAAAGAGCGTTAATAAACGGAATAAGCGGAAAACATGTTGCAACAGTTTCCGTTTCTAAGAAACTGGCACACATATTGAATATCATATCACTTTATTAGGGTAGACTGGGTACGGTTGAAACGGTGGACGGTTGAAACAAAACAAATATCTCGTGAATAGTGCTTGATGAGGTGAGGGGTACAAGGGGAGTATGAAGCGGGCGATTAGTTGAAACACGAATTTTAGTTTTACATCGCGCTTCGAGGGACGTGTTTGTCAATAGGAGGCCCCATTGTGTTTTTTGACAGAAAAGTAAGTATTTTTGCACCTACATTTTTGCGATTTTTAAGATTTTGTTTAAAGTTAGAGTATTGAGTTTTTTTTTTCGTTTTAATTGAAGTTTGTAGAATACCGTAGTATGATTAGTTTTTATTTAAATTTATTGTCATTTTTACTGTGAACCGTCATATATCAAGAGGCGCATTGGGGACAGTTGAAACATTATTTGTGGGTACGGTTGAAACAGTTTTTTTAGTAAATTTTCTTGTTTCTTAGATGCCAAGGGTACGCCAAAGAAAGACTACGAAAGGTCAGGCCGAGTTATCAACGTACTAACAAGCCGACTACACCACCTTTATTTTCGCCAGAAGCAATACGACCCTCTACCAAAAACTCCAACAAGGAAATTAACAAATAGCAAGACCAGGAAATCTACAATCTACACAAACACACCTGAAAAAGAAGAGATAAGAAGAGAATATGAAACAAATTGAAACGAACCAAAGCTAAGCAAGTTAAGAAAAGATTAGATGGAGGAAAGATTTAAAAATGCTACAAGCAGAAAAAAAGCAACAAGAATAATCATCATCAGAAGAAGAGGAGCGCTACTGTGTTGTTTGTATGTCAGCATATTTAGAAAACATACTGATAACAATGCACAGTGCACAGAAGGTAGCCTTAGTTATGTTTGCCACAATTGTGACTCCGAATGATCTCGTAACCATGCAAGTATTTTTGTTTAATATATTATTTGTTATAGAAATAATGTCTTTAGTTTTTTCTAAACTCTAGTTTATAATTAATAGTGGTACCTACACAAAAATTGCAATAATATTATCATCACCAACATCTGATTATTATTTAGTTTAAGTGTACTTATTTATAAAACTTTGAAGGCTGCTTAAAAATAATGTTAGATTAATAAGTATAGCCAAAGACTTAAATAGAAAATATTTGTTATATTTAACTGTGCCATTACGATACGTAAAATGTTATTAGATGATTAATAAAACATGATAATTGATTGTTTGTATTATTTTCATGTGTTTCAATTGACCCCAGGCACTGTTTCAACCGACCCTGGCATGGGGACGGTTGAAACAAATGACAGTTTTTTTTTAATATGATCTTACACAGAAAATACAACACAGTGATGTCAAATAACATTGCCCATTAGTAGACAGATAGAAGGTCTTTTATTTAATATATTTCCGACATCGCTCACTTAACAAATCTCGATGCTATGCACGATGAACGCTAAAATGTTTCAACCGTACCCAGTCTACCTACGATTCTCTCGAGACTGGATGAGACGGGTGTCACTTCCTTAAAATCCAATTTAGATAGATAGGTAATTATTTATTGTACATCAACAGATTTATAGTAGGACAAGTAGGTAGCATTATACAGTTCAATGTACAATGGGCGGCCTTATCACTAAAGCGATTTCTTCCAGGCAACGTTGGGATGGACAGTAATGTTATAAAAACAAAAGATTTTTCGCTTTGGCTGTTGATTGGTACACAGGTGGGTAGGTACAATATATTTACATTTGTTCATTATTATTCAATTCTTTTATATGTCCATCATCATATACATATAGTATAAAACAACAAATAGATATATATTATAATTTACGGACGGGAGCATTTTACATAAGAGAGCATTATATTTTGGGGGCAGTAAGTTTTGGACGCATCCGGCATTGGAGCTCCGATGAAGATGAATGAATGACAATATGTAAAAAGTTTTTAATGGAATACGTACGGAGTCAGCTTTGACGTGGGCTATATGATCGCTGGGCGAGTTGCTTTGCAAATATCTGGCCTCTGTTAAATCTAGTGAATGACGGCTCCGCGGCACATCTTCCTGAACGGCAGGTTCCTGAGTAAAGGTATATTTTTATATAGCGACGACGCTAATACTGTACCTAGTTTTTAAGTAAATAGGTACAGTATTTAGCAGAGTATAAGAACTTTACAATAAATCATCATCTTCAAATCAAAAGTCGGCTGCGGCGTGGGAGACGCCGAGGCGGGAGCTTGTGGCGGCCCTGGGAGTGAGAGTTCTCACGCTCTCCACCTTGCTCGCGGCGATGGTCCGCTGCGCGGATGCGTGGGCGGCCGGCGCCTCCTTCTGCGAGCAAGTAATGCTCGTGAACGAGGAGGCGGGGCGGGTGCGGCAGCGGGAGCGACGAAGGATCGCAAACCAAGCTGCCCGCGTACGAAGGCAACTCGGGCGTCTGAGGTCGATCAACGACCTCCGCCCCCCCTGAGCGCTGGCCTGGGGGTGACTGGTGGAGCCGCCTGTCACCCTGGCAGAAGCAGGCCGCGGCGGCGGCGCACCTCCCCTTTTTCCGGGGACGAGTTGGGGACTCTGTAGTCCCCACACACCCGAGGAGAGGGCCAGATCGTGAGAGATGGCCCTGGATCGGCCGGGGTGCGAGGGATATGCCTGTCAACCTCACCTTCGGCAACCAAAACGACCCACAGGCGGCGTGAATTTTAGTCGGTTCGAGTCCAACATAATCTCTTCCACCGGCTCCGGTGGGGAGGTATCCGTGGGGATTTGGCGCACATAAAAAAATATCAGAAGTCGGCTAAGCTGTGTACTTTATTAGAAGATCCAAGATAGGGCAGTTATAGTTATACTCTAATCAACTAAAATTCATTCCAGTTTTAATTGGTTAGAGTCCGACATAACTACCCCAAAAGAGGGAGGGTATAAATAATATAAACAACAATATAAAGTACCTAGTTAAAAAGTAGATGGATATGCGGACGCGATATCTATCTAGTATCTTCAGAATTCATAACTGCTATAGAATGGAACTCACTTGGTCGTTTGAACGTGGATCGTCATCGTCAGCGGAGTTTACATCTGCGGCGGCATCGTCTTCCTCTTCCGCATCTTCAAGATCACTGTGAGAACATAAAAATATTAGACTTACCACCAAATCTCTCATGATAGATGAATCTATCTCTAGTATTTATTTGTTATCTTCTAGAATGTTCTGGATGAAGCGATAAGATTTTCAATTTAGAAAGTTTGAAGTCCTTCATCATTAACTAATCTTATCTGTAATGCTTACTCTCAACTATCGAATACAACTTGTTGTTGGCACACCAACACCAGCATTCGGGTAATTTATTTCGCGCAATAGTATGTAAGTAGTAGAGTAGCCCGAACTCACTGGAGAGTTCGTGCTGTCAGTGGGAGGACTGAGGGCTTGTCCTGCTTTATCTTCTGCACTGACGTCACAGAGGGTCTGTGCTTACAGGGTCGGCAGCGCGAGTGTGGCTCCTCTGGTGTTACACACGTCCATAGGCCACGGTAACCACTTTCCATCAGGTGGGCCGTCTGCCACCCAAGTGGCATTAAAAAAAATGGCGCAACATTGACCATCATGGCGTCCGGGATATTGTCGATTTTTTGGCAAAGTAAAAATTATTCGTGGCCAACTATCTGCGAACGATTGCGTGATAATGGCCTGCAGTTGTGCACATTGCAGAGCCTGCTCCATCATGGGTCACTGTATACTGGACTGGGGACATAAAATATAGAATACCCGTAAAAAAGTAATAACTTACCTATCGTTGTTATATTCCGCTTGCTGTGGCCTGCCGACGACGTATATTAAAAAGCATACAAATAACAGCAAAGTATACCAAGAACGCATATTTGCAAACACCACAAAATTTGATTATTATAAAAATCTGATAATTGACAACTGGGCGCAATATTTGAATTACATTTTATTTTATTTTTAGCCAGTGCTGTCATTTGACATTTTGTTATTGATAGAGGTTTGTTTACCTAGCTTTGACAGATTGTGCAATAGCCAGAAGGAGCAATAGTAGGAGTCTGGCTAGTTCTACATAAGATTAATTAAGATTTATAATATTATGTGGTGTACCGCAGTACTTACTACGACAGGCTCAGATCTAGAGACCAAGTTCAGGCAGAAGTTTTTCTAAAGTGGCCTACTAATGATAGTAGGCCACTTTAGAATTAATGATAATTAATATGTAACATTACAATAGTTTTCGCTCAAGCTATTTTTGAATTTGAATTTAAAATGAAAATTATATTAAAACCAATTACAAGAGGTCTCGAGATCAGCGTCTGTATTAAGAAATAAGAATGTTAAAGAAGTTACTGGTATTTTTGAATTTATACAAATTAGACCAGCATTATAGAGGACTCATAGAATAGGCTATTTGACAAGGTCGTCCGATTCCACCTAATACTCCTTGGTTGCGCCGAAGTGGAAACTGTATTTTTGACACGGAAACCCACTCCTTTTATACCCGTCTCCTCTCCCGCACTAATCATAGATATGGCTTCCGTCCGCCATTTGTGAAATATAGACACTCAGTCTCGCTTTGAACTAGCCAGCGTAAAGGCGATCGCGCGCGCGCGTCTCTCAGAAATGAATAATATTTGTTGTATTTTAACCGCCTCATAGACCTTTACCGATCGGATGGTGCCTCTCGTGTGTTCCTCAAGGGATCTAGTGACGCTGACGGCAGCTCCTGAGCAAGGAAGAGAAGATCCGTGTACCGGCTGCGATGAAAAACACGTGGGTCGTGAAGGTTAGTGCATCCTCTCCTAATTTCTCGGGCTGCATTCACTGCCTGGATCGAATCCGCGGCAGCCCGGCCACCTGTCTTGTTTTGTGTGTAAAGTGTCAATAGAACAGTTATCTGCTTCCCCGCAATACAGTCCACTCGTACACGTTGGCCCACGCGCCACCATTTTTTGGTCCGGATCGAGCCGGATTCTTAGCCGTAGTTCGTATTTTGTTATTATTCTAATGAGAATGAGCGCACCGCACCTAAGTGCCTGGTTATTTTAGTAGAAAACCCCGCATCCAGACACTTAGGCTTAGAATTTGTTGTCCGTTCGCCGCTGGCTCGCATTGTACCTACCTAATACATAAATAGGTTAGGTATCATATCAACACTTAATCGTAGTTCACAATTTTCGCATCGCACCTAAGTGCCTGGTTATTTTAGTAGAAAACCCCGCATCCAGACATTTAGGCTTAGATCTTAGGTATACTCAGACACCCTAGTGCATAGGCACAGTGTAATACCTAACGCATTTGGCTTTGTTTTGTTTTTTTCAATTACGTTGTTCTCGGCTCACGTCGTATTTGCCTAGTACCTGCGTGGGTAGACACGTGGCTGTGCCTACCTCGCTCGCATCTCATCCCAATTCATACGAAAGTATTTTAATTTGAATAGATATTACGCAATACTTAATCTCGGAAATAATAGTTGAATCTAGACAGCGACCATCGCGCAGGTGCGACCTTGTTGCTATGCGCGTTTGTTCAAGCGTGCATTCACAGTTGTAAGCACCTACCTACCTACATAGTTAACGCTCGCGCCGCCTCGCTGCTCTGTGCCGCTAAGATTAAGTCATTTCATATTTGTTGTTTACCTCACTTTAGTTCGAGATTTAATTGTAAACATGTCCCCAAAGGTTGATAGGACCGGTAAGGTTCAATTGAAACTTTTAAACGCTAAAAAAGAAATGATTTACTCTCGCGTACAATCGATTTATGATAATGCACTTAAAACCTCTGATTTGGTCATCAGAGATTCGTTCTTGTGTTCTATAGAAAACTTAGATAGTCTACGCGCGGATTTCGAAACCTTAGTACATGACATCAACGTTTTAGAGTTGAATTTGAATCCCGATTACTCAGTGAGTTATCAGGCCTTGTCGTCGTTTGACGATTTGTATTGTCGTATCAAACGCGTCGCTAGGAGTTTGGAGAAACCGGCTGACCTACCCAACCCCACTCGCGACCGACCTAAGTTGCCACCAATTCAAATACCAGAATTTGATGGTAACATTCGCAATTGGTGTCTATTTATAGATAGTTTTGAGAATACAATAGATAAGAACGATTCGTTGACAGATCACGAAAAATTGCATTATCTCGTTGAAAAATTGACTGGTAAAGCTATAACCGTTTGCGCTGGAATTACGTTTAGTGCCGAGAATTATAATTTAATTTTAAATACTTTGAAAGCTAGGTATGAGGATAAAAGATCGGTAGCTAACGCCTATTTAGATCAGATGTTTGATTTGAAATCTATTACGGCATGTAACGATCAAAACTTAGAGAAATTTCTAGATACTTTCGCGTCAGCTGTTCGCGCCGTAAATAACCTAAAGGTCGATGACCTCTGCGACTTCGTATTTTTGTATATGGGTTTAAGGAAATTAGATTCCGAAACCATTCGTTTGTTTGAGTCGGATCATCGCGGCAATAGGATTCCTAAGTTCGAAGACTTGGAAAGTTTTGTTCGCGAGCATATAAAGGTATTGCAACGCTCTTCATCGAAACATGAAGGCGCGAAGATAGTTGCTGATTCTGCACGCAAAGTAGATGCGTCATCGAAGTCACTGAGGTCAACTCATACTTATGTTAGTACCGCACCAGCACATGTACAATCACCTGTTTGCTCTTTGTGTAGTACTCATCATTCGCAACTGTACAGGTGTCCTGGTTTTCTAAAGTTGTCGCCTAGTGATCGTTATAAATTTGTTCGCGCTAATAATTTTTGTTTTAATTGTCTCGGTACTAAACACCGCGTTGTTTTATGTAATAGTAGAAATAGTTGTCGCAAATGTCAAGCGAGACACCACACTTTGCTTCATTTTGAGAATAGTAATGCCGCATCCAATGTGAGTACAGTTGGCCCGTCGAGCGGTGACACACGGCAGCCTGCGCCGCAGCCGCACCCCGCGCCCGCGCGCGCTCCGGCCCGCCCGGTGACCGCCGCGGATGACGTCACCTTGTGTTCGTTCTCCGCTAGTGCTGCACTCACTACTGTGTGTCTTGCGACCGCTCGCGTTGTTATTGTTGATGCATTAGGTAAGCCGCGCATTGTTCGAGCGCTGTTAGATGGCGCTTCGCAAAGTAATTTTATTACTCAAGATTGTTGTCGGCGTCTTGGTTTCAATGTTGATAAGCGTTCAACCCGCTCAGTGGTGAAGGGTTTTGGAAGCTTACAGTCAGCTGTTCGTGGCACCGTTAAAACAAGGTTTAGATCTCGTTTTAATAATAATATTTGGTTTGACATGGATTCGCTCGTTATAGATAGAATAGCTGAACAGTTGCCTACCGTCCCGGTTGACACGTCTTTATTAACGAAATTTAAAGACTTGCCTTTAGCAGATGAGACTTACGCTGTTCCTGGAGTCGTCGATATATTGATCGGCGCTTCGATTCTCCCGCACCTCCAGTTATCACGTAAGGTTCAAGGGGGACCGACGTACCCCGCTCCGCACGCACTGGAAACAGTTCTTGGTTTTGTTATAATTGGTTCCGCACCCGCTTCTATGGATAGTTTTAGTCACTCGACTGCTTCGTTCTGTTGCACCGTCGAGCCGCCACTGGAGTCTACCATCCGCAAGTTTTCGCTCGGTGGCTCCCGTGTATCCGCTGAAAAACGCTTTCTTTGTTTGGAACGAAAGATGCAGGCGTCCCCAAAGTCGAAGCGGGCCTATGATGAGGTTGTTAACGAATATTTAGATAAAGGTTACATCTCACCTGCGCCTGCGGACACTGGCGGGACCCAGCCTTCGTACATTATCCCGCACCGCGGAGTTATTAGAGAAGATAAGCTTACTACTAAAACTCCGTGTAGTTTTGGATGGCAGTGCTAAGACTAGCACTTCCGTGTCGCTTAATGGCATAATTGTAAATTTTCGCATTAATATTAGTAATTTTTAGCTTTTAGGACTCAACAGTCGCTTTGTGTTGGGCCCACTCTTCGCCCCATCGTTGGGACACATTCGTCGCTAATAGAGTGGCAAAAATTCAATCTGAATTGGCGCCACATAATCTCTTTCACGTTGCTGGCACCGACAACCCAGCCGATTGTCTCTCTCGTGGATTGCTTCCTTCGCAAATTTTAGATCACCCGTTATGGTTTAGTGGACCGTCCTGGATTCATGCCGCGTTAGATGGGTGGCCAGTTAGTCAATTCAATCCCACTACGGTTTCCGAACCACCCGAGGAGAAGAAGCACTCGCTTGTTGTATCGGTCCCACGTGAAGAGACCCTTATTTTGTTGTTGGCTAATCGCGTCTCGTCTTGGTCGAGACTGTTGCGTTGTGTTGTTTGTTCGCCTCTGCCCGCTGCCTAGCCAGCAGTAGGCACGAGCTCCAATCTAGGTTTATATTTTAGTTGTTATTTCCCAAACCTAGATTTAGATTAGACTTTAGATTTGTTTCGCATTTGTCGTTTCGAAGGTAACCCTTCAAGCCGGGGGGAATGGTTGCGCCGAAGTGGAAACTGTATTTTTGACACGGAAACCCACTCCTTTTATACCCGTCTCCTCTCCCGCACTAATCATAGATATGGCTTCCGTCCGCCATTTGTGAAATATAGACACTCAGTCTCGCTTTGAACTAGCCAGCGTAAAGGCGATCGCGCGCGCGCGTCTCTCAGAAATGAATAATATTTGTTGTATTTTAACCGCCTCATAGACCTTTACCGATCGGATGGTGCCTCTCGTGTGTTCCTCAAGGGATCTAGTGACGCTGACGGCAGCTCCTGAGCAAGGAAGAGAAGATCCGTGTACCGGCTGCGATGAAAAACACGTGGGTCGTGAAGGTTAGTGCATCCTCTCCTAATTTCTCGGGCTGCATTCACTGCCTGGATCGAATCCGCGGCAGCCCGGCCACCTGTCTTGTTTTGTGTGTAAAGTGTCAATAGAACAGTTATCTGCTTCCCCGCAATACAGTCCACTCGTACACGTTGGCCCACGCGCCACCACTCCTTAATATATTAGTTTGTTATCATAAAATATGTCTTATACACAGACGGCACAGAAACTTTCAATGCTTGCAGGGTTGGCAGCGCGATTGTGACTCTCTTGGTTTTGCACGCGTCCATAGGCCACGGTGACCACATTCCATCAGGTGGGCCGTGTGCTTGTCCTATACCCAAGTAAAAAAAAAAGATATTGCCTAACTAAACTGCAACTATGACTTTTTATTATTTTTAATTCCCAAAGTCAGTCAAAATATAAACAACCAAATTCATCTTTTTAGATTATTCATTAAATTACAAATAACTTTAATCATGAACTAACTAAACGCAACGCAGACCGAGATAAATGCGATATTCTCTTGCACTCCATATATTTGCACTACTCGCGACTGGCGTGTGACGTCAATCACAAGTACGATTTTTTTTGGAGCGTTTTCTTTCGAAACTATTTGTCGTAAGAATATTTCGCTTTAGCAGTTCATTATACTATTAAAGAGTGGTTATTTTTTGATAATAAAAAAATAGTCAAATAGCCTATTTAGAATGTTCAGGGCATCGGTAACTTAACGTGGATTTCACTAATTAATTGGGATAAATCGATCTAATCGATCGGGGTATCACATCACTGAAACAATTTGCTGTGCGCTATACTCTGTGCTTAAGTGCAGTCGCTCGTGAGGCTTAATTCGCCATCGACGGCCCACTAAGTACCTACTAACCCGCAAGCGATCTGTCTTTTAATTGGGCAATATCAATCACCAATTCCAACATTTATGTTTCATAATGATTTCGGGGATATTATAAAAAACAATTACATACTTACAACAACTTTATTTTAAATGAGACCGTTTCATCTCTATCACACTTATGTACATTTGGTTTAAATAAAACAAACCTTTGAAACATTTTACCGCAAAATCTTCATTAAGTTTGTGCATATTTGAGAGAAAAAAAAACATTATGTCCTATAATTAAATGTCGTATGATTTTTAGATTTGTAGAAATACTCGATCACAATTATCATTCAATCGTATTGGTGTCTCGTTACTCTCGAGGGCATCGAGAGCTTTCTCATAACTGCACATACAATTATCCTACCACTAGTCATAACTTAACTCCAAAATGCAAAAGGTAAAAAAATCCCACAGGTTTTATAACTATGAGTACTCTTCAAATGCAATGTGGCAACACAGGGGTACTGCGCACTACAGTAATGGGCCCTTACCATGAACGCCTAAAACAGGCCAATAATTGAACTGCTGTCATACTACCAACTGCAAATGTAACTTTTGTAATCTATATATATAAAAATCAATTGCTGTTCGTTAGTCTCGCTAAAACTCGAGAACGGCTAAACGGATTTATCTTATCTTGGTCTTGAAATGTTCGTGGAGGTCTAGGAAAGGTTTAAAAGGTGAGAAAAATTCGAATATTTGCCGGGAACTGACATCCATGCGTACGGAGCCGCGGGCAAATGCTAGTTCTATATATTTATATGGGATGACAAAGTTATTTATGCATTTAGTAAATGTATGGCTGTCAATTATTGACTTGTTTTAAGACTTCATGGTAAGCCCCACAGTACAGTAATCCTCTGTTGCACATACCACATAATCACGCACAGTCACAACGGAAACATTCACAAGTTTGCCTTTGTACTTTTCAAATTGAATAACGAACATGAAAGAAACGATTGACAGTACATCGATCATTGAACGACACAAAACACACCATCATATTGCACCTGTCTCAGACTCAACATCAAACCCGACCGGTATTCGTAAACTTCTGCATTTGGCAGACACTAGCTTATATGTATAACATGTACATAATGTATCTAAATTTATGAAACACTATTTAAACTTTAATAAGAAAAAGTAACTTACTTAACAATCAGATTAGGCTTCATAATGAATTATGTTGTGCTTTTTTCCTTTATCACAATTATAGTACATTAACTATTTATATAGTACAAGTATATCATCTGTCATACAGTACATACTTTATGGCGGAATTTCAAATTAAACTTTAAAACCATAACAACACGAACAGTCGTGGATATAACGTAACGATATACAACACATACTATGTCGCTATAGATATGACTTTTGTCAACGAATAGTGGGACTCGCGCCCGCGGTACAACAAATCACTGTAACCAATGTGCTTCATAATTGTAATGGAATGAAAACTGTACATATTTTATAAATTGAATTGCATGAAAACTGTGAAAAAAAATCCTGAACATAATTTGATGACTAGACTCTTAAAACGTAATATAATGAGCATTTACAAAATAGAAAAACACAAATGTCTAATTGTATGTCAGTGTACTCGTAATATTAACACAACTATACCTATACGATCTATTAAAATATTATTTGATGTAAAATTGTATTACAATAAAAGTGTAATGATATATTCGCAAAGAGGAAAAAATACAAGATTAACGTTACGAGTACATTGTTACTTTAACAACTAAATTTACAAAAACTTAATAACTATTTAAAGTTTAACTTCAGATAGTTACTGTTCTATAACTCAGAACAATGATATGGTCTAGCATTGAGTAACAGTGGGGACGTTCTATCGCAAACAAAACGTTGTGTGTCACAGATGAGTGGTACGAGCTAAAGGTATTATTTACAATTCCGCTTCGTGACTGCCCGCGACACCAACGATATTCATGTCATATATCAATTTTAAAAAACTTACATAGTCGATGTCGGCCAACCTCGCCACCACATACGCACGTACATATAGATATGTTTGCGACAAAAGCTAAGTAAAAAGCTCAATAAGAGCGTCTGTTATTTACAAAAGGCTAAACAGTTACTATTAAGGTACTAGAGTCAGAAAGGAATTGGGACATTGGTAAACAATGTAAGCATGCTACAAAACGTGGGAATATTTGAAGAAGGCCAAATCCATCTGTTCAAAATTCAGTCCCGATCTAATCTCCCGAATATCAACAACAGTATTCTCTAGAAAGAACATAGACATCTTAATAAGAAAGAAAGAGAGGATTTTTTTTCTTCAACGTAGGTATATACTATATAATAGAACGAAAAATATAATTGATTACTTTCGACATTTGGGAGATAGAGATCAGATTAATACTGAACTTTGAATAAATTTCTATTAGGAGAATTAGCATTCGGAACACGAATGTATGGCCGTTGTATGCGAAACTGTACATGACTCGATTGTTAAAGATAAAAAGTTAATAATTCAGTCAACGCTTGAGCAATCGCTGAATGACAATATCAATATGTCTAATTTATTTGTAAATGTGCTTTTAAGTAAGTTTTAAAGTCACGTCACAATTCGTCAAACGACGCAATCAAAGACTGGTAGTTATTCTAGCATGCAACATTAGCGATTTAAATGCAATTTTTATTAAAGTGAACACTTTTAGTTTTATGTACAAAGAATCGACATAGAACACTAATAATAAAAAAACTCCTCATTAAAAACCGAATCGATTTCAAATATTCGAGTAGATATTCACAATACTAATTAAAAATAATCACCACGGTCTGTACAGGTATCGTCTTTAAATCGATTACAATTACAAATTCTATTCTACCTACCCCCTCGAATTAGAAAGATGAGTAAAACGCTTAAAACCACAATGAACACTTGCACTCGGTACGGTACGCGGCTCGGGCCGCGGGAATGTGTCACTCGAGTCCGCCCTCCGCCCTCTGCCCTCCGACACTCGCTATCTCACGAACGTCTCTCGTGCTCCAGATAGCTCTACTAACTTACTCAAAATATCGCCACATCATCGCATCTCATTTTCAGAGCGTGTGAATGTTAAACAATTCAATTACAAATATATAAGTTCCGACGCTTCACTTCGACATTTTCCATGCAGTAATTCAATCTTAACATATCGCAATCTTCTCGGAATAGCCAAACCTAATCAAATCCCTTCAAAGTGAACAGATCAACGCTTATAAGCGCGACTTTAAAGGGATTTGAATATAACACTGATTCTAATGAAAAAGTTAAGAAACAGTATTAAACGTACAGTTAACATGCATATGCTCGAAATGGGAAGGAGAATGTCGTCGCACAATATCATGAGTATCAGTCGTTATCATGGACGTAGCTAGGGAGGTCCTCTAGGGGTTAAACACCTCCTTAAAATACAAAATATAATCTACGAATCGACTTTTTGTTACTTTTCTGGGAGGTCCAAACAACTTTCCTTCTGACACTAAAAATATAATCTACACATTAACTTTCTGTTACTTTTCTGGAGGTCTAAATGGGTGGGTGGGAACGGGAGGTGGGGGAAGGATCCCCACTTGAAATTTAAAATAAAGGTAATTTACGCATTACCTTTGAGACCCAATTTTTTTTTTTGCTGTGTCAGTGGTATGATAATGGTTCACAATTAGCAGAATCAGAATACTATTAGATTTCAGATAAATAATTATTAGGTTTCCAGGTTAATAATAATAATGTCATTTTATACATATTCTTGCCCCCTGAAAAGTAACCCCTCCCCCTCCTAGAAAAGTAATCTCCCCCTAAAAAATCCCTGGCTACGCCCGTGGCCACGGCCGTTTAGCTGGAGGCGTGTGCGGTCGGGCCGGGCCACGTGGTGTACTACAAGCGGTCGAGGCGGAACTCGTGCTCGACGGCGGAGTCAGGCACCAGGGACGTGGGGTCCTCGAGCAGCGTCAGGTCGTCCAGGTCGAGCCCGGCGCGGAGCTGAGCCTCCTCGCCGCCGAAGATACCCGCGTCTAACTCGCCCGAGTAATCTGTTGGTATAATAAGAGTTTGTAAGTTGAGAGATTTTCGAATACATAGATATTAGTGAACGAGGCAGCTAACGCAGGAAGCGCGGATTCGATCCCCGTTCAGTGCAAATATTTGTATGCATCAATATGGGTATTTGCATTGGTTTGGTCCAGCTTCGGAGAGCTCGTTAAGCCGTCAGTCCCAGTTGCCATACGAACATCTATAGCAGTCGTTACTGGTAGTTGGAGTCCTCAAAAGTTCGACTAGTCTAACTACAGAACTTTGATATCGGCAATGGGTTGTGGAGGTCAGATGGCAGTCGCTTCACAGAAAATATGGAAGCTCAGCCGCATCTTAGTTAGACTAGAAATCGAACCCAAACAAGTTGGGGAAAAGGGTCAGAGAATGATGAGATATTAGTCACACCTGTAAATCCCTGAAGGAGTACGCCGAGGTGTATTAACGCTTAGCACATGCGTTTTCTTTTACTATTATTTTCGGTTTCACGAAATAGGGGGCGAGTTTATCACCATTAAGAAAGCATTTTGTCATGGGCTGTATATTTACTGGCGGATGGAGAATGTATATATAGGCGTAGACTTAGCGACTTAGTTATCACTAAGTCGTTTTCTACGACACCCTCGTGCCTCGAACCGGCTGTTTTCGAATAATTAGGTAAATCAGTATTAAAATAAACGGGATATTTACCATGTTTCATTGTTTTGAGTTTCCAAACAATGCAAATAAACATAGTAAATATCCCGTTTATTTTGATACTGATGTGAGTGACCATGATAGTTTAAATACCTAATTAGGTAAATATCTCAGTGAAAGGTAATTTCTTGGTGTACAACAAAGAGTTGTCGATTTACATCTCAAGAAGCTCGCGTTCTGTAGTTGAGCCAAGGCCTTGGTGCAGAAGGCTGACAGGTGTTATGAGGGAATTCCTCTATCTGGAGCCTGAACCACCGGTAGCTTCGTCTTTTAGTTACAGCTTCTCTTCTAGGGAAGTAAATATTAGGAAAGTAAATATGTTTCCTTCGGCCTCTTCGAGGGTGTTTTGAAACGCAGCCACTGCTTCCTTTTTTTTTTTTTTTTTTTATATAGGACACGTCAATTGGACTTCGCCTTGCCTGATGGTAAGCTGAAGGCAAAGTCCCAGAAAAGAGGGTCACCATTACTTACACATACCGTGTGACAATGGTGACACTCAGTTTGACGGCCTTATCATATGCTTTTTCACGCCCCGCTTAAAGGACCCGGGACTGTAGGAAGAAGGAAACACGTGAGCTGGTAATGAATTCCAGGCCTTGATGGTGCGACAGAGGAAAGAGTCTCCAAACCGCTTGGTTCTTGATCGGATGTTTTGCACCGTGTGCGGATGACATCTAAGACCTGCACGTGTTGTCCTGTGTAGGAAAGGGGAGGGTGGGACTAATTGGAAGAGCTCATCAGAACACTCTCCATGGTACAGACGGTAAAATACAGCCATGGACGCAACATCTCTACGCAGCTGTAAAGGTTCTAGGGTGTTCGTGATCTCGGGATTCCCAATGATGCGGACCGCACGTCGCTGCAACCTGTCGAGAGCATCTAGTAAGTACTTTGCTGAACCATCCCAGAGATGCGAGCAGTACTCCACACAGGAGCGAATTTGTGTCTTGTATAGAAGACACCGCTGCTCCGGCGTGAAAAATCGTCTCACTCTGTTCAGGACTCCGAGTTTTCGTGAGGCTGTTTTGATGATGCTTTCGATGTAGTTTTCGTTATTCAGGTTGCAGCGAACATCCATACCTAGGATATTGAGATTGTCCTGCAGTGGCAGTGGCGTGCTCTGAAGAGTGGGGAGGGGAAGGAAAGAAGATACTTTTGCTGTAAACGCACATGCCTGCGTCTTCTTGGCATTGAACTCAACCAGGTTCTCAGAGCCCCATTGAGAAATGTGATTCAGGATCCCGTCAAGCTCAGTGACAAGAAGCTGCCTTTTCTCTGCGATATCTGACTGCTTGGCCGCAGGATGTCCATGATAACTCCCATGTAAAGTGCTATCGTCTGCATAACAATGAACATTGACGGTAGACAGCATGTCGTTGATATGCAGAAGAAAGAGAGTGGGTGATAAGACGGACCCCTGGGGCACGCCAGCATTAACCTGCAGAAACTCCGAAGCTCGTCCGTCACAAAGGACGCGAATACGGCGCCCCTGCAGGAAGCTAGCAACCCAGTTGCACAGCCTAGAAGGCAGACCAAAGGCAGGTAGCTTGGAAAGAAGCGATTTGTGCCAGACTCTATCGAAAGCTTTGGCGATGTCAAGACTAATTGCCAGTGACTCGCCGTGCTTGTCCATAGCCTCACCCCAAAGATGGGTAACGTATGCTAGAAGATCACCCGTTGACCGTTTCGGTCTGAAGCCATATTGCCGGTCATTAATTAAGGAGTGATCCTCTAGGTGCCGCATGAGCTGTTTGTTAATTATGTGCTCGAACACTTTGCACAGCACTGAGGTGACGGCTATGGGTCGATAGTTGGCTGGCTCCGAGCGATCCCCCTTTTTGGGAATCGGCTGTCATGAAACGTTTTCCTAGAAGTTATTCTTTTATTTTCGGAAATAAATAAAAATCGCAAGGTGTGAGGTCGGGGCTATAGGGCGGATGACCTAGTAACTCCACGTATGACATCGTCAAGTAGTCGATTGTTTGCTTGGCGGTGTGCGACGAGGCGTTGTCGTGGTGAGGGTGGATCCTACTGCGAGGTCGTTTCTCCCGAACTTTTTTTAAGACAAGTGGCAAACAATTGTTAGTGTACCACTCTGCAGTAACTGTTTTTCGATCTTCTGAAGCAATTGTTGCGTTATAACCTGTCCTTCCGAAGAACGAGGTCACCGTTTTTTTCCCACGCATCGACCACTCTTCACTTTAGTTAGCAACTCATCGGTAGGAAACACCCAGACAGCAGACTGTCTTTTAGTTTAGGGATCAAAACAATAAATCCAGCTTTTGTCACCTGTCTGTAAGTATGTCGAACACAGCATTTGAGTCACCTCCGTTAAATCTATGAACCATTTCACGACACCAATCAACACGATGGAGTTTTTGGGCCTCTGTCAAATTATGAGGTATCCACCGGGCACAAAGCTTCCTGACCGCTAAATGTTCATGGAGGATTTTGTGCACTTGACACATACCGATGCCTAAGCTTATCCGAATCTGCTGATAAGTCAATCTTTTATCAGTCTCTATCATACGCCGCACAACACTGATGTTATCTTCAGTAGTCGCCGTAGAAGGCCGTCCTTCACGCAGATCAATGGTGAGATTAGTGCGACCTAAACTCATTAAACCAGCTGTAAAAAGTGGCACGAGATGAGGATTCATCGTGAAAGGCCAATCGAACTATCATAACTTTCGTGTTGACGTAAATGACATTCGAAGTCATAAAAAATCATTGCAAAAATTTTTCTCGCGTTACGTTCATGCTGACGTGACACAGATAATTTTTAATTTGCCGCCAAATCGTAAACAAATGAATGAAATACATATACAATAATATTGCCAAGAGTTCCAATTTCAAAATTAGAACTTTTTTATTATTATTTCCGTTTACGTGGCCAGTTCTAAAAGCAAGCTGCTTTTGGCCTTTCTCCTCAATTTTAGATAGCCGCTAGGTTCCCGACAGAGTAGTATTTGGGGCACCCCATCTCTTCCCATGCGGTGACGTACCAGGCAATTAAGGAATAAGGCTGTTTAACATCAAACAGATCTATACAGCCCAGACTTAGCCTCAGATGAATGGCTGAGTTAACAATAGTGCCCGGAATACGGCAATATGCTCACCCTCTTTACGTGGGACCGAATTTAATGATTGATGAAATGTGGGTGTTAATTCACCTCTGCCTTATTCTCCGGGGATAAATGCTTGATAATATGTATGTATGTTTTAGATAAGTCGGTAAGTGTTATAATATTTACCCGTGAGAACAATATCTGGTATACTAGCGGGCGTGGCGGGCGTGGGAGGAGCGGATGGTGACGCGAGCGGCTGCATCGCTGCATACCCCCCGCCACCTGGCACAGGGTCCCTACCTCGACAACCGCTCACTCCGCTTAGACCGCTTACGCCACTAGCTTGCGTCGACTGCAATAAACCAATAATATAATTCCTTAATATAGTAGGTATTTATATTATTTCTACTATGTGCGTATGGTTATACAGGGTGTTACAGAAAGGTGTGGTCATATTCGAGGGACGCATTACGTGTGATATAAATAAATTTTCCGCGGGAGTATAAACACCAATTTACTTTGTATCACGTAGATAAATAATTTTCTTTTTTATCGACCATGTGTAAGCTAGTGGAAATTGTCGACAAACGCACAACACTAAAAAACTAACCAGGGCTGCAGCAGCTGCAGCGCGCTGTTACAAATGAACTCTACGGTTTGAACCCGAGTAGGTTTACCAAACGATCGGATTTGATAGGCCCTGTCTCAATATCATCTTACTTACTTTGTACCTAAACAATTTTTTTTTTTTATATCGGGCAAAGAAATTCTGAAACAGCTTATAACTTGTTAAAATATTATTAAAATAAAACAAAATTTACTTTCAGCAATAATAAAAAAATTTTATGTTCCTGAAATCATCCATGCTAAATGTAAGACTTGTCTCAAAGATACCTTAGGTAAAGGTTAACCTACTTTCAATACCAGGAGTCGTGGACTACCGAATTTCCAGCCACGCCCCTTAATATTAAACTAATTAAAATTGGTTCCGTACCCAATTTTATTGAAATGTTATGTAAAAAATAAATTTTCGGTTTTTATTCAACTTCGGTGGCAGACAAGCACACGGCCCACCTGATGAGAAGTTAAATAGAACAAAATTCCAAGTTGTTGGGTAGGTACACGATAAATAGAGATGCTTGGTTGCGAATCTCCGCAGCGCAACTGCGCGTGAAGACGGCAGCACCTCTCCTCTCCCAAAATCCCGACCGAGGCAGGAATGCCCCTGTAAAGGGTTGCTGGGTGACTCTTCATGTGTGCCTGAGTAGCATAGAACACAGTGGAGAGCAGACAAAGCCTCAAAGGGCTGGTTGAGGAGCCGCCCCTTTCCAGGGTAAGATGAGGATACCGTACTTTTCCATACGGAATTAACATGGCAACAGGTTCGAAAACAGGGTTGTTTTGCTCTCGCATCCCCGCACGCTCTCGTCCTTCGAGACCAGCAGGAGGTTGGACAAGGCGGTATTTCCGCCCAATTGAGCAGTCCGACTAGGGAAGTACCTCCGCCCTACAGAATACCGCGGCCATAATAACTTCGTGTTGTGTTAGGGTAGCTAGAGCTCACTGGAGAATTCGTGCTGTCAGTAAGAAAACTAAAGGCATGTCCTGCTTTGTCTTCTACACTGACGGCACAGAAACTCTGTGATTACAGGGTCGGCAGCGCGAGTGCGTTCCCTCTGGTGTTACATACGTCCATAGGCCACGGTAACCAATTTTCATCAGGTGGGCCATGTGCTTGTCTGCCACCTAAGTGGTATAAAAAAAGCAGCATCCGCAACACTGTGATCGTTGCACGTTTGCCTTAGTTTGAGTTTCGTAGTTATTTATTATCGGATTTTTTTTGAGATTTGTTTGTTCGTTACGTTTAGGAAACCAGGTGTCATGATAATGCGCACAATAGCGCACAACATAAATAACGGCAGTGTACAAAAATGCACACAGAACTTACTAAGGTATATCATGTCGTACCCGGATAACATAACTCTAAGAGGTCCTTCATAAGTGTTCGTTAAAGCAACATTCATTGCGGTACCCTAAAATATTTCATAATATTAAAATATCTTCTCTTTCACTCCAAATCGCCACGCCCTTTATTATGATTGGTTCCGTACCAATTTTTATTTAATACAAAACCTTTCTTAAAGCATAAAAAGGTATGGTAAAGTGAACAAAAATATGTTCAAATACCAGGATAACATAAAATGTAAGAGCCGTTTCTTCAAAATTTTTGAAACAAGATTTTACGGTACCCTAAAATAATAGATACGAAAAAATCATTTGTTATTTTTTTCCTATACCTAAATAGGGTGAACTGACTAGTATTCGACCATGGTCACAATTTTATTATTTTCTGCATTCTTAGTATCGAATGTATTTCTATTATATTTCTATCTATCTACTGAATTACATACTCTTTTTTAATAACAATGTTGTTCAGTCAGTGGGTCGTATGTTTGTTTGCCCACCCGTTATTGAATGATACGAAAATCACGGCGTCGAAAAAGTTGTCTCTTACATAACAACAGACGAGTAGATTGAATGGTAGCTACGATTTATTTTTCAGAGTAAGTACACAACTCTGATTTTTATTAAATTTGAGCGCGATAGTCCATTCATTGTCCAACCCAAACTCAATGCGAGGGGGTTTCTGCACTTGAAAGAAGCACAAAGTCATAGTTGAAAAATCCAGATTTAAATATTTAAATAAAAATTTTAAATGGACGTAAACCTGTAACCTCTACCCTAATTTCATAGGTAATACGTTCGGCCGCGGTTTCCCTCTTTGGAGTGTTTTAGGAAGATGGTGAACCGCCTTCAACACACTGGAAGTTTTCGTGGCGACCTTCTACGACGCCCACTGCTTTAGACGATCGTATTCTCGAGCATTTTGAAGTAAACCCGAGTACGAGTAGGTACCCGGCGAGCTGGAACGGTTATCGGAGTGAAACCCGTTCATTTCAAGGGGGAAGTTCGCGCGTATTTAAAAGATGCGTTTTGATCAGAGGATTGGGCGTGGCGGTGAAGTGAGAGTCGCTTTCCCGGCGAGGTCCCCGGATCTCACTCCGCTCGACTATTTTCTCTGAGGTTACGTGAAGAAAAAGTGTACAGTACAGCATGTGACAGCAGAGAGAATATGGAAGCCCGAATATCAGAGATTTTCAGTAGCGTAACCCCAGATAACATAAGCGTGCGTGGTAGCATGTTACGGCATTGAGCAACGTGGTGGACATTTTGAGCCGTTGCGCGTTGCTATAATTTTTTAAACGTAGGTATGCCTTGGAGTTTCACGCATACTGTGGCGTCATAAACTCTTCATTCATGTGTACATGTACTCTTATGTTTTTGTGACCTACATAAGTGATAGTTTAAACTCCTTGTGTCGCGATCGTGAAGTGATAAATTAGTGCGTTCTTATGACTGTACCAGATCAGGTACATCACCGTTTCGCTGTTAGGAGAACACGCCCCGGTAAGTGATAGTCAAAATATCTCTGATGTAACCTATCTCTAACTATACCTACGCTTGGTAGGCCGGCTACCAGGCGCACAGCTGAGATTAGATATTTTGCAGAGGTTATTGGACTCAATTGAACTTATCGCGAAAGAACAAAATACAATAGTGTTGTGACCTACCGCTTTTGCTAAATATCGAAAATTTTAACGAATTTAACAATTTTGTAAGACGACTAACGATGTCATCACTTTATTACTATTTGTACATTGGCCGGTGCATATCGACTGGTTATCAGGCATGTGTAACGACCCTTAAATATGACCACACCTTTCTGTAACACCCTGTATAAAAGGAACTACATTTTTTTTTATTCGTCGTACGGCAAGAGCAGTTATGTCGGAATCGAACAGACTAACACCGCACGCGTCGTCAATTAGTCACCTCACATCAACAGTCAATGTCTCACGTCAGTTACATGACGATTAAAAAAAATCAAAAATGAAGAGCCTATTAGTAGTCATCTACGTGCAGACTAATAGAACATCTTCATAGCATTGTAGCACCATAATAGTTGAACTAATCTTATAAAGATGATAATGACTAACCTGAGGATATGAAAGTGATGAATTGTTCGTCTGTGGCGAATGCGGCGACCCGTGGTTAAGATACGTCGTGTTATAATTTTGCACTGGTTGATCCAGCTAACGAAAAAGAAACATATTAATCAATACAAACTCTTTATATAACATAAGCAGTGTGGCAAGCGAGAGAAAAAAAACAAGGATATAAAATTCAGCGAATTCTGAAAATAAAAACCACATGATGTCACTAAGTCTACCACAATATCCGATTTATATCAACATTGGATACAATAACTCTAATAGTTACAAAAACTGAAGCGGTATAGCCAATTAACATTTGAAAATAAAACATTGATTGTATGTAAAAGGACTTGTAAAAATAATAACTAATTAATATTTACTTACTATTATAACTAAGAACATAATGCTTGTGATTGTGACAAAAAGTTTATGTGATATGCGTTATAAACTTTGACAAGTAATTGATGATAAATAAATGAATAAGATACTCAATCCTCAGAAACTTTATAACAATAGAATTGAACATTTCAATCAATCGAAATTGATTTGAAGAACATAATTATGGTGCTTTGTTATTCATAAAAACAAATAGATACTAGGCATGTTTAAAAAATTAGGAAATGTATATATTTAACTAGAGGAGGATGTGAAATATGCTGTTTATGATGCTTCCTCCTAATGAGGAATCACAAAATCGTCCTCCTTTCACCTCCTACAAAATTATTTCAGTATCTTCAACATTTAGGGTAAAGTTTAAGAGCCAGGGCTTTTGTAAATACATAACATAACATAAACTCACGCCTATAACCCTGAAGGGATAGGCAGAGGTACTAGCACCCACATTTCGCCAGTTTATGTTTAGGTCCCAATGGGGCACTTATAACCCTGCGATAAATACACACATAACTTCGAAAAGTATCGAAAAGTCATTGTTGTGTGCCATGGTAAAACCTGGGATCGAACCCGAGATCTCGTCTCAGCAGTCCATTACCCATACTACTAGGCTATCGCTAGGATACAATTTTATAAAAATATAACTTTGTACTTGTTTCATACATGTTAATAACGTCATTTAAATCGCAAAAGCATTGGCCTAGTACTCTCGGCTCAATTATATTTTTCCTTTAGTTCAGAGTAAGATTCACCTGAAGTGTAATTATCACATTAAACATACATTTTGCAAGAATATTTTTAAGTTCCGATTGCGTATCTTATTACAATTGTACATTAATATTAAGCCTTGTAATTCAAAAGCATTATGTGTAGAAATGTAACAGGATATGTGCAATAATCATGCTTATATCAACTTTAAATTACCATACGAAATATCACAGTAGCATACATTTGAAATGCATTGCAGTATATACTAGTTCTGTAAAAATATACCTATTTATGCTTAATATACAATAGGTATATACCATAACCCACTACATTACTTCAAAAAATGTTGTCTAGTCTTTGATTAGAGGTAATGACAAAATATTCATTATTCGAGCATGCCTATTTAAACTATGTATTGTATGTTAACAATGTAACAACAACGATGTAAAGCCTCAATGGTACTATTATATTATCATTTACATATATATAATATATTAAAAAGAAAGTATAGTACTATTCAGACTTCATATAGGAAATGAATGATACATATAGGAATTTAATGATATAAAGGTATTATTTGTTGCTGAATCGTAACAATCGCTTGATAAGGCGGAACATATAGTATAATATATATATTTTTAGACTACCCTTACCTAAGATCAACACGATATTCGCTAGACGCTTTAGCCCATAGGATAATTACTAGAACAATTACACCTACAACAAATAAGTTCGATTGTGTGATATAAAGCAGTCTTCACTAAGGGAAGCAAAATCAAGGATCACGGATTCGCTCGCTTCTTTGACATATTATTTTACTGAGGAATCTCTTGCACTTGTGATCGAGGCATGAACTCAGTTGATGCACCACGTCACATCATTGTGTTAACTACATTTATTTTGTTCATTTTTGATACTTTGCATATTTAGTTAAGCACTCTTCTTGAATTTAATTTTGTTTTGTAATTTTTGTGATCAGCCATTGGATACAGTGTTGTAAATTCTTATATGTAAATCGTATTAGGCACCCACAGGAGATGCTTGCCTAGTGTGGGGTCACTGGTTATGAATTTATTGAAAGTGTGTTATGGAAATAAACGAATTTTAATTTAATATACAAGTATCGCGAGTTCGAAACCCGCCTGAACCTATTCAATATTTCTTATCTTAATCGATTTGAATAGTTAGCATAGTAAATGTTTTAAAATTTAATTCAATAATTTGAGTGGAGTAATCAAATTATTAAAAAAAAAATGATAACAATATCATTTATTGGTTCCGATAGTTCGTACAAGTATCGGTAGATGACTCCACTGTCGCGCCAAGACGGTTCAGTGGTTCAGTGGTTAGAGCATTCCCCCTGTAAGGAAAAGATCGCGGGTTCGAATCCCGCCTGAACCGATTACTTTTTTCCTATCTAAATGCTTTAAAATTTTATTCATATATTATAATAGCCATAATTAACCTTGTGTTAGTACTTGTTGAATCCGAGGCCTGCAACTCGAAGTCCAAGGTTGGCTTTTTCCATATTAACTACGACGCGACTGAACTTTGATAGTATACATAAAGCGATTGTCACCTTATCTCCACAACTCCATAGCCATTATGTATAACTCATTTCCTTTTTGGTATGTAACAATAATAAAATTAAATGTGAGAAGAAATTAGCGCTTATTGTAAAGGCAAGAATTTGAAATGTTTACGTGCGCTAGTATAATATCTGTGGAAATAAGTGTAACGAGAACGACACGAATTGAAAACCGAATATAGAATCAGCGTGTGGTGTACGATTTGTCAATTTGTTCTCGACAGCTAAATAAAGACAGCTACTGAAAATAGCTGCTTCGGCCGCGTACGTAACTAGTTGCGGTACAAGAAAAGAAGATCTTCATAGGATACCAGTTATTTAACAATACATTTATTTCTTTATACGATATCGTCATTATTTTACGTAACCAAGTTTTGGCAAAAGAATCAATTTTACTACCATTTACGTAAACTAAAATTTTTATAGGTTGTTCCAAAAAATACCTGCACAACTTTTTTATTCTCACTAATTACTAGGTAGGTATATGAAAATCGTTCCTAAAATTAAAACGTCTTCAAAAGAAAATTTTATCAGCTTTTAAACGGGAAGGAATTTTATGAGGTTTTAACTAAAATTATGATACAGAATAAGGGTATAAACTGAACACTTATTGATAAACACGTTTTAGAAATAATTTATAAGAACCCGCAGTCAGAACACACAGAAACTGAGTTACTTAGGAAGAATAGAATATATTTTTTCACAACTCATCAACCAGTTTTCTGTGGTGTCGATCGACACTCAGTGTCGTATAAAGAAAAAAAAAATTGTTTAAAAAAAATTAAATAAGATTTTCCTAGGATACCAGTCGTATAATACGAACATATATTTTCTTCTGCCGTAACTGGTTAAAAATCAACGGTTTCGTACGCGACTGAAGTGAAAATAGCATTCCGATTTCCTATACAAAATGCTAGAATATATCTGTAGGGTCAATTCAGATCAGGGGTAACTATGCTCGAGCTCTTTTTAAGTATAATTAAATATCAACCTTATTCAAGACAAGGCTGAAAGTAGTATATTACCATTTAAAACTGCTGCATTTTACCGCCTAAATTGAATTGACGCTTATGTTAGTCAATTGTCAAATCGTCTACCATATATAAAACATAAGGGCACTATTTATAAATAATTATAAGATGCGTGTGAGGGGGTGTGTCGTACATTTTCCGCAACTTGGACGTGAGCGGTCCAGCCTGACTCCACGAGGCTCTGCACCAGCTGCGCCCAGTCCTTGGCCAACATCCACCAATGTTACACATATTTACGTATACGCTATCACGCTTAGAATATATTATGTTATTGTCTGTCAAACAGTCTTTGTTATTGTATTCAAACTAAAACATCCAATGATTTTCTATGAGAATCACGCTTAGTAAGGTATTTAGTATATTACAGACAACAAATAATGTAAATATTTCAAGGCTGAATACCTAATCGGCATCGTCCAGGGGAAACTTCAGAATGTTTTTGAATATGCAATATAAATAAAGTATAAATATTATCATCTGTGAAAATTTCAGCATACTAAATCACGGTTCATGAGATACAGTCTAGTGAACAGACGGACAGTAGTCTTACTAATAGGGTTCCGTTTTTTTTTATACCACTTAGGTGGCAGACAAGCGAACGGCCCACCTAATGGAAAGTGGACATGTGTAACACCAGAGAAGCCACACTCGCTTATTCTTATAATTGCAAATATAGGTATATGGGATTTTACAATTAGGTAACACTATATTTAGCCTTGCGGGGTGCAATTTTTTTTTTTCAATAAAAAACAAGTTAAATAATTTAAAAATTTTACGGTTTGGGTATGCAACTCTAAAACTTAAAAAACATATTTATTTCCTCGCCTCCTTTCGACTTTACTGACAATACTTGAAAGCTTTGTCAGTATGGTAGCTCTTTTAATATTTTTATTAAGATGTCCTCATAACCCCTCCTTTTAAATCAACTAAAAGGTAACCTTTTATACGATAAAAACAGGAAGTAGAGAATATATATGCATGCAATTATTACATTTTTTGTCATACAGGGACCGTGGCAATTAGGCCTTACATCTGGCAATTCAACATTCAAAATTTTACATAATTAAGTTGACTGTAATTATATATTTGCATAGTGGAAGTTTAAAAATGCTTTGTTACATTATCTGCGATGAATTGTGTATGTACGTACGATGGAACACTTTCGCCAAGCTGCCAATGCATTATATAGACAACAAACACTGCAATATGCCTAGCACCACTGCGTACATTAGCAATACTATCCTGCGTTTTATTAGCCGCAGGTGAAGACAGCAGAAGTTAAACAGCAAATAATACTATTAATAATATTATGACCGCGATCGCTGCTCTAGAAGAACGCGGCGTGGCGGGGGGCGAGGTAAAGAAAGAGAAAGCAAGATTATGAGACGAATGCGAACGAGCTACCGGCGCCAGTGCTCAAGGTGGTATTACTTGGGACATATATCTCGGACCTAAAATGCGTTCAATGTACTCTATATGCGTAGTACAAATTTCTTGGGCGTGGTTTTGAGGATGGCACAGGATGCTACGGCGGTGTACGAAGTCAAATTCACCTATTGCTATGTTAGGTGAATTTGTATTTGTATAATTATCTGCTTGAGAATAGTTTTGCTCTCATTCCGACTGTGGCGAAGTCGAATGTGAGTTGGGTTTTGACTTATGCATGTGTGTCTGATGTTCTCTTGTGAACGACTGAACTAATTTAAATTCGTCTTTTAGCGAAAATGCATATATCAAAAATTTACTAAGATACTTTTTGTAACTATTACTTGTTGATTTTTCACCTTATTTTCACCAATAAGAAATGTTATGCAACTAATGCTATGGTAGGTGAATTTGTCGTGCATCCGAACAAAGAATTTATCTTCTTCTCAGAATGGGACAATTCTGCCAACATTAGCCAAGTCAGCATCAGCGCCAAAGTCTCGTTTGTCTCGCGTTTTAGGTTCATGCATGATACGTGTCCCGATGTTATTCTCTCTCTCTCTCTCTCAGATAATCCTCTTTTTTTACCTCGTGCCACACGTACGATAGGAGCGATACAGCGCTCGCGGTAGATGTATGGTGCACAATTCAGTACAGACAAAATTCTAAATTATAAAGACTTTACTGTTTAACATTTGATTTTCTTTTTTGACAGACAATAACGATGCACCTGTTACTACAGCAATAGATTTGAGTACACCAGACTAGAATTACCAATCTGTCTCATGTACCCATTACTGTTAACATCTATTATTATCAGTACTTAAATATTCAAATACGGTATATTTCTATCAGTGCCGACTTCAATTCTATGATTGATGAAGTGCATTTTTATTTTTAGTGCATATTAAATACCTACTTAATATCTCTCCAATATGTGCCAACATTAAGATCTAGACATAATTAATTTTATTTGGATCTTTTCTACAACTTTCGATAAATGGTTCGTGATATTTTTTAGTCAGTGTCTGTAATATTACTTATTTGTTTGTTACTTACAAGTCCTTGCTGTTCCATTGAGGCAAAATTGCAAATAGATTATTGTTACTCCAACTTAACAAGTATGATATGATATATTTTTCTACTGGTAACACCCAAAGTGTCTATATTTTTAGTGTCTAACAAATTCCTTTAAATTCTGATGTCTTGTACAATGTATCTGCTTGAGAATAGTTATACTCTCATCCCGAATGTGGGGAAGCCGAAGTTGAGTTGGGTTTTGACTTATGTATGTACGATGTCTGTCGTATGTTCTTAAACGGCTAAACTAATTTAGATGAATATATATATTTAAATTAGCCTTTTTGCGAAAATTTATATTTGAAAAAATTACTTAGATACTTTTTGTAACTATTACTTATTGATTTTTCACCAATAAGAAATATTATTCAACTAACTTTATTGCCTTATAATTGATTACCATAGCAAAGGCGCATTGTTTCTACAATATATTTATTACACAAAAAATATAATTATGTCAGCACCAAAGATAATTAACACCCTTGTGATAGACAATTCTCCTTGAATATAAACCATATTAATAGCGGCAATAATCCGATTGGGAATGTTGATTTAGGTATTTAAGCTCTATAGGTACTTACCATTGTTATCTGCTCGAAAGGTTGTAATAGCGCTTGGTGTAAATTGTTGTAGTCTGACTGCGGTGACTCCACGGGACTTCCTGGACTGTGTACCATCTTTAATTGAAATAGAAACACATATTTAACAAAGCTTTCCTTTGTTTAAAGAGATGGCTATAGGCTCTAAATACATACTTCACATTTATGACTATACTAGTTAGTTCATATTAGCAATGAATTTACTAGCTAGTCAATACTAGCAAATCATTTACTAGGTCTATAGGACATTATAAAATAATAATATATATTCTACAACATTCAACACAACGCTATCTGGACCCATGAACATTTTACATTATCTAGTTCATAGCTTGGGTTATGGAATCTAGAATGCGGATAAACATACGTAGATACTTTTTTTTACATGTTACAAATGTATAAAATACATAGAAACGTGCATACAAATATTTGCACTGAGCGGGTATCGAACCCGCGCCTCCTGCCTAGCAGTCGAACGTTCAACCACTACGCCCTATAAAGGCCATTTCCATTAACCTAGATTATTCTAGTGTCCACATCAACTTTCGTAATTTAATTTGGAGCACAATTTTTGTTCCATTTGCAACGTCCCTAATTCGGTACTTCGGGAACTTCGGTACTTATGATAGAATATCTCTGTACCATACTGGCTCACCTTGTTTCTCTCGCATTGACATTCTATTCGAGCGAGCGGACATAATACCTCTTTATTACCATCTCTTCTCTAACAGACAACCTAAGGTTGAAGAGATGTTACCTGTTGCTCTGATACAGAGCAACAGGTAACATGCAGTGTAGGTACTTAACACCGTTATCATTCACAAGTCACAACTCTTGAATTCAGAATTTTAAATAAAAAAATTATACGTACCGTTGGTGAAGGCATATTTATGTTAGATGTAGAGGAATATTGCGAAGGCGGACTACAGTGCGTTTGGTAACTCGATGATATCCAACTGTGGTCTAAAGGTGACATATTCTGTAACCAGCCAGAACATATGTTTTCAGTAACCTGGGGAAATCTTCAGCATTAGGCAGTGCGAGAATAGTGTCGAGAATAAGAATAAGTAAAGGAAGCGATAACTTTTTATATATTGTGGTGCAGCGATCCATAAAAATTGCCGGATTTTAATATATATGAAGTTATAAGTAGGCATACTATGAAACGTACATATGAAGTTGCGGCCCGATTTTGCAGGTAATCGGTAAAATTAAAAGCATTTATCCCGTAATAGATTCCAAAGATGGCACAAGACATTTCGTTCGAACTAGACGCTGAAGGAAGAAGTACGAAATAACTTCATTGTACAAAGTACCAAAAATACCTAAATGAGATGTCTGTCGTTCGTGATTCGTGCAAACCCGACGTTTCGGAATTTTCGGATAAACGTTTCATGGTAGCTCCCATTCCCTTCCTAAGTCCCTTATGCATTAGTAAAAGGTGCGAATCGTTGTCAATTTGATTTATGTTGTGAATCGTTGTCAAGTTAACTATAACAGGTTATAGTTCGTCACATTATTAGTGAGCACGAAAGTGCATTTCTGCTCATAGCGAATTCATGATATCGTGGACTAAACAATTCCTGAGTATTAAAATATTATTAGTAAATAAGCTTTCAACAATATTTCCGTGTATTTTTCTGACACAGTATATTCTTATAAACATTTAAAATTAATAGATAGAAATGATCTTAAACCGATATAAATTTACGATCTAAGCTGAATTTCAATTTCTCTATTTCTTTTATCATCATAAAATCTTCTCAGTATTTCTATTATATGGTTTCAGGATCCACTTATTAGCTACTGCATAATTTCAAAATAAATGGAACTTTATCATACATAAAGTAATACCGTCTAAGTACCTACTTGAGCTGTCACCATTATTAATTAGCACGAAAAATAAAATAGGCTATTATTATAAAATATCGAAACAGTTTTTAGCTGCAAGTCAGATTCCACATGCGAATGAACATAAAGCTAGTTATAATACCACAAAATTCGCTCAGTGCAAATTTTATTGTTTTTAAAAAGTTCTCTTATAAAAACACCTGTCTAAAAGGTAGTTAAGGAATTTATGATTGCTGATGTTACAATAAAACGTAAAATAAGTATCTCCATATTATAGCTGAAAAAGTAGTTGGGATGACTAACTGCGGCAGACGGAGGACTGGTTGCTATGGCGTATTGAAAGGCGATATACAGATCATGCTAAAAGAGTTACGAGGAAATCGTTTGTACTGGTTCGGAATGTGTAGGGATGAAAGTAATGTCGTAAGGAAGGCACTAACTATGGAAGTGGATGGCTACAATGGGAGAGGGACCCCTATTAATGAGGTGAAAGGACTGTGTGGAAGATGATATGGTTAAGAAGGGAGTGAATGTTGAGATGACTGCAACTAGAGATGAATGGAAAAATAACACATGTTGCGCCGACCCCAAATAAACTTGGGATAAGGGCAAGTTTAACGCGTCACGTGTCATATATCGTGAATAACATTTGTTTGTTTTTTTTGGACTGTTTTTATTAAGTTTTTGTTGTCTTTGAGTATGTTATGAAGGTGAGATTTTGGCAAATATACAAAAAATTATATATTACGTCATGTTCAGACGAAAGGCGTTAACTTTGATTGATTTATCTATGACTATAGTGCAATATTAAACTACATAACAATTAGCATTTACCAAATGCAAGAAGTAAGAATTCCCATATATTGATAAAAGTATAATTTGCACAGTAAATTAATCATAGATCCTACATTACAAAAATGACTTTGGTTCGAAAGTGCCTTTATGTGACAGTTGACGAGTGAAAACAGCGATGAAAAAAATAAATTTGTATTGCCATCCTCCAATTAAAATGTCTACGGATATAAAATATTTTTAGTTCTCTTAAATGCAGGATTTAAAAATTATTAAATAAGTAATGCCGAATCCGCAATTTTAGCTACTATATATCAGTGTAATTTAAGCCATAATGAATTTTATTTGGGATAAAAAACCAAACAAAAAGTGAACATCTGTAAAACGAGATATAATCTTGAATCTATATAAAGCTAACAAACAGAAGAATACGATGTATGACGAGTAGGTACTTGTGCCGATCTCTGCAATTTATTAATATTGTTCTATACCTAATTTTATTAAAATATTGATTTCTAATAACAAAAAAATAATACTATATGCAATAATACAAGTACAATGAGTTCAATTGCAGAATCACTTTCTATAATCCGTTTCTTTAATAAAATACCGACTCTTGTATGGCATACCTAATAGATCGATATATTAAAACCTCATGGCAGTAATAGGACCTAACCAAAGATTAATAGATCGATATATTAAAACCTCATGGCAGTAATAGGACCTAACCAAAGATTTTGTAATGGACTTTTCCTGTAAAAAGACAGTTTATATTATTTCTGGGTTGCGGTAAAGAATGCCCACCTTAATCGTACTTAGCTGGCCTAAGTATTCTATATCGCATAGGCGCATACTGGTTGCTGCAACAACATGCAATGTAACAGAATATTCCCATAGTGTGAATGCATTGCATGCGCGAAAGACACACAATACGCGCACGAACAGAGCGTTGCAGTTCGTGCTCGCCGCATTTAGTCGTTTTTTTCGCCGAACACAAAGGGGCGTTGTGTGTGTCTGTACTGCGTGTTTACTCACGCTAGTGATGCGCGACTATGTGTGATGTGATGTGATGTGATGATATAGTAATGTTCGATACGTGCTCGTGTGGCGTCCAAGAAATGCTCCTTTCGTGTTACATTACATGTTGTGTTGCAGTAATCTGTACACACCTTAATACTATTATGAGTCAAGTTCAGCCCTCTTATAATTAGTTCGAAGTAAATATATGTACAACTTCACCATATAATTGTTAATAAAAGCTTTAAATATTGACTAAAAGAGAAAATCACAAAAGGGTTATGTTTTAGTGCGGTGCTGAATAAAGCAAAGTATTTGCTTAGTAATTTTATTAGTAATAAATGGTTAGCTTCAAAAGTTAACGCAGATTCATGCATTGATCGTAGAACCCAAGTAATGAGTAAAGGAGAAAAAAACGTAGAACAGACTCCGCATGACGGCATAGATGTATTTCTTAGTTTCTCTTCGACCAACGAATGAGATATGTCTACGCTTTGGTCACGTGACTCCTATTTTCAACGATTATTGATCCAAGAGAAGCGAAGAATACATGCATGTCGCATTGCTGAGGCTGCAGTTATCAAAGACTGATGTAATGTTAGAATAGATTTAGCCTTGTTAGATGATCAAAAATATTCGCACCCACAACAGACAGCGTCAAAGCATTCAAGCAACCGCCTGTAAAAATTATGAGCGGGAGTAAAATTTAAGAGGTTATAAAAGAAAACGAACCTTATTATGATGAAGATAATTATTTGTGTTTGGTACAGATAAGTGATTCTGAAATAAACAAAAAATGATTTGTGTAGAAAGCAAAAATAAAACACAAACATAACAAAAAACAACAAAATTGTTAAGTACCTATCGGATATTAAGTGCTCGCTGCTAACGTACTATCGCGGTCGTTTCCAAAGCCAGTGTTAGGTCTACTGTACAGTCGCGGTCAGATCATGTTCACTGACATAAGTTCCTTCATTATACAGGGTGTTAGCGGAACGCTTCCGAAAACCAAACAGGTGACACTACTGACGATTTAAAAAAGATGAACAATTTTTTTCGATCGCAATGCAATAAGTAAGCATGTAAACGGTAACCAAATATTAATAATCTCGGTTCTAGAAACGATTATATCGTAAACCACTAATAGTATACTCTATATTTTGTCAGAAACAGTAGGTAATATAATAAATCCCTGTTAAACATTTTCTGACAGCAATTGTACAGTTGACAAAGGAGATATAGTTGCACCTATACACACAACTTCATATGAAAACGTATACTTAATAATTATATATTCTCTTATACTTGCTATAGTTTAACATTTGTACTAATATATGCATATTGAGTAATTGATTTAATTGCGATTTTTTTGATATTTACTGAAACTTCGGGCTAATTATAAATAATAAATCGCGATAGAATCCTTCCAAAAGTAGTTTTATTTCAGTAAGTGATATTCGTGTAAACTTAACAGTAACAGTTGTATGTGAAAGTGTATACGTATCTCTTTTGTCGACTGTACATATAACATACAGAAGTGTATTATTCGTGTATCCATCCAGTAGACAATAAGTTCGTTAATTATCCAACAGCTATCTACACGATGCATCACCACATCCATTCAGATAACGAACTACGCCATTGTTGCCACACAATACTAGATGGTTAGAGACTCATAAATTCTTGCATAATATTACCCACCATAAAGTAATTGAAATTGCTTTTAATTCGATCTAGCATTGATTACATTACCATATGTGTTTTAGAGGTTGATCGTTTTAAAAACGGATTACAAAATACATGTATATATATGCTACTAGAATGGCAAACAAGCAGGGTCTCGATTCTGCTTAAGTAAAAATACTGTCATACCACGTACACTGCAAAAAAAATCCATTTAAATTCAGGCTTTAAGGCAACGTGATTAAAGTGTAATGTGAAAAGGCTTTTTGAAGAGATAATAAAAACGTGTAATTAAACTCTTTTCATTTAATTTTCGACCTTAAACGTATAGAAATTAAGACTAAAATTTAATGTCATTTACTGTAGTGTCTGTGGTATGACAACGGTTTTGCTTTAGTAGAATCAAGGGCCCGACATTTAATGGTAACGGGTCACCGGTAAACGCTAACTACATCTTGGGTGTCACTTGTATTATTCTGATATTAAACCCTTTCTTGCATCCCCACTCACCAGAAAAATATACCTTATGCAAGTGCTGTTTAAGTACGATTTTCTGCAGATGTACTTTCAGTTGTACATCCCCAGTCTTTTTATAAAATATAACTATAAATCAATCATATCTCTACAGAATTACAAATCATAATTCAAATATTCGCAAATAAGATTATAATTATGAACAGTACACAACAACCATAAAGTACGTTTTTATTGCTAAAAACATTGAACTTATTTATTATTTTCTATTGTTCTAATCGCACCGTGCACGATTGCATAACTACTATTTATTAAATGAGGATGTTAGTGAGGCCGCGAGTTGTGCAGGTCAGATAGAAGTCACTTCACAGAAAATATCTCAGTTCGGCCGATATGGAACTCAACTGTGATGGAAAAAGGCTCGGAGAAGGAGAAGGTTAGGTAAGCCGGGGGTTCCACAGACCTGCGCATCGTAGAGCGGCGCTTGATGTTCGTGATGCATATTGTGGTGTAAAGGCACGGTCGCGCCGACCGGGGAGCCGGAGGCCGGCGACAGGCCGCCCGTCGCCGGCGACACGCTCCCGCCACCCGGCGATATCGCGCCCGGCGACGTCGGCGACTGAAGGACACCACACAAACACTGACTAACACCATATCTTCTATAGTTATCGGCAAACTTCGCGGACAAAATCAAAAATCGATCAAGATATAGAAAAAAATGGATTGTTTCAGGCGGGATTCAAACCCGCGTTCTTTCCCTTACAGGTGAAACCCTCAGACTACTAGCCACAGAACCTTCGCTCGAAACCATCCAAATTCTCCTAAACATATATCCGTCTATACGGCGAAAACAACATCAAAAAGTTCAATTTAATAAAAGGACTGATCAATCAATGACGCAAGCCCTTAGAACCCCAGATAAGTTTTGTATAATCTATGATTGGTTGATCGAGAGACCTAAAACACACTTGGCGCATCCTGAATATATTGTTACGAAGTTTGCCGGTAGCTGTAGTTAACGCAGCTAGCTTAACACTGCCCTGCATTGGCTGAATGATAGCACTTTTATAGTAAAATATTATTGAGATTGCATGAGCAAATGTGTTGAACAAACTGAATCCTGATCTTCCCAAAAGCGAATATGCGAGGCGAGATTTTAGTCAGCAATACTTAATATTAGGAAATAAATTCATTCGCAATATCTTACTTTATGTCGAAGTTTTGACTTGATGACTTATTATATTAAACAAAATATTGTTTTTACTTTACGTTGAAGGCGCTTAGTGGAAACTGCTTTAAATAAGTGCTTTATTCAATATTTTTTATATATTTATCAATACCGGTTTCGCCTCACTGCATTCGTTTAGAATCGTGGTGCGAAACCATTCAAAAAGTACAAGGTAAACATAATACTATTATTTAGGTTCCTTTCTAGGCGAATTAGAAACCAATGAAATGTAGGTTTTTTTTTAAATAAAACTTGTTATAACGAAACAGTAGATTCAAATTAGTATACTTATTAACAAAAGTGAAACTCCATCGTATTTTATTAGCGCCAGTACTTATATAGTTTTATAATAGCTATTTGCAATAAAACTATTCTAAGTACTTGTTGAGTAATTGCCACAAAGCAAGTCCAGAATTTACAACTATTGAAATTTTATTACGTCGCGTCGCATGTTCTAAGCCTGCTTAATTTGTTTTAAAAATGTACCGCACATAAAAATGCAATACTATTTTTATACCAATACCAGCGTTAAAGTTAGTTATCCGCTTGATAGAATCATCACGCGATATTACATTTAGTTAAGATATCTATGATACCTTTCTGGACGAAGGACAACAACAAACAAACACACAATTGGACAGATACAATGATCTTACAATGAAATGAGGCAGATACTGCATTAGGTAGGATTGTTTAGCTTACTTCAATGTGTTATAATTGGCACAAAGCAGTGAAATATATAAACGTCTCGTTCCCGCACATGTTGAATGTTGTGCTCTCTTTTCCACAGAAACTATATTTTTTTATTATATGTAAGATAGTATATTTGTAGAATCGCAACCCTGAGTAGTTAGTACATTTTGGTTTCATTATAAAATTAATATAATAATATTGTATCCGCCTTATTTCCGTAAGATCATTGTTCTAAAATTACTGAATCAGAAACATCCACACCACTGATCACATTTTCTTCAACCGTTTTTTTTATAACATTAGTACTAAGATTGCAAACAAGCACACGGTCACTTGCTAGTAAACTGTTACCATGGGTTATAGGAAGAGCCTGTATAAGGAAGGAGTAGAATGCGGAAAAGGAAATATCTACTTAATTTTGACCGTGGTACTTTCCAGATTGAGCTGGAATATTCGCATCGGGAATAGTCCAACTCTACTACCTATAACTTACAGTAGAACCATATAGTATGACTACGAAACAATCAATGTTAAACTGAATTTCATTGCGCAAAACATAAAAATTCAGCGTTTTTTTACATGCGCAAAATCCCCACTGATCCCCCTACCGGATCCGGTGGGAGGGGTTATGTCGGACTCGAACCGACCAACACTCACGACGCCTGTGGGTTGTTTTTGGTTGCCGAAGCTGAGGTTAACAGGCATATCCCTCGAACCCCGGCCGACCCAGGGACATTTCTCTCAATCTGGCCCTCTCCTTGGGTGTGGGGACCACAGAGTCCCCAACTCGTCCCCGGAAATGGGGAGGCGTGCGGCCGCCGCGCATAAGTATCCAGCCTAAACGTCGCGAAAAGAATACTGGTATAAATATTATATACTCAAACATACATATCGAGGTTGATATTCAGGTGACGTCCTATGCGGCAGGTAATGCGGTGACGGGAAATGAACAGACGTAAGATCGGGTAGAGACCCGCCCGGAACCTGAAGGTCGCCGCACATCAGCCCGCCCGCACCGCCGCCAACACCTCCCACTCCGCCGACACCCAAACCACCTCCGCCGCCACCTCCACCTCCCCCGCCGCCACCTCCGCCGTCGCCTCCGCTCTTGTATACACTGTACAAACAATAATTGACGCGCTGAGGTTAAGCTGGGAGTTGTCGGCGTAATCTTATGGAAATAATACAAATAAATTAGTACTACCCACATTTAGGAAGTTATTTTTTTTCCATTTAATGTAATTGCTAAAATTAGAACACTAATATATGCAAATGCGCATATGTTATTTGCAGGAAACAGGAACCCGCATGCTTGGGGACATGCATGCGGGTTAAGTAAAATAACGAAACATGAGTGTACATTGCTTCCGTGTATATTATTATCAATTATTTCACTGTAAAATTGTGAAAACCGTTAGATTACAATAAATTATAATCTGACGATTATACACTCAAACTATTATCAAAACAGGACTTTCTCATAATTATCATTCTGTGAGCATATTTTCCCAACTCAATTGGGGTCGGCCTTCTATTCTAAGATGTGGCTGACAGTCTATATTTTCCGTGAAGCGACTGCCATCTGACCTCCATAAACAATTTGAGGGCTCCAATTACCCGTAACGACTGCCATAGATGTTCGTACGGCTACCGGGACCCACAGCTTAACGTACTCTTCCAGGCACGACCAGACCAATGCAAATATCTATATTCATACATACAAATATTTGTACTGAGTGGGAATAGAAACCCCGCCTCCTGCGTAGCTGCGAAGCAGCCACGTTCACTATCGCCACATCACAGGCCAAAAAAAGTGAGCCTACTAGGATTTGCTATACTCAAGCGCCGTGCAGCGATACCCCATCCCAGAGGAAGAGGGATGGAGCTATGCAATGCATCCCATATAGCTCTACTCCTCTCTCTATGGATCGCAGTCCAAAATCAGGTGTGGCGTGCCCCACGTTTCTCAATGTAACGTACGCAAAACAGGTATATTTTTATACAACTACCCGGAAATAAGAGACGTCGACGTTACATCGGAGTTTACAATGTGCCGGGCATTTTATAATATTACGGTAGATTAAAAGTTAAGATCAAAATATAAGACCTTACTATCTAGGTTTTACAATTTTTCTAGGGTAAGTAGAGATGGAAGAAGCGCGTAATTTTAAATCATTATAAATACGAGAGCTACTGACAAACAGGTTCTCATATTTATCCCACGCAATTTAAATGATACGTGGTATTTATTATTCTGAGCGTCATTATAACATAATAATTAATTTACATATTTATGTAAGACGAATGATATTTTAAAAGTTAAATAAGGCTAATAAAGTACTTTACATTACTCTATTAAGATAAATACATAGTTCTTTTACAATTAGGTTGTAAGTTCGAGGTAAGTAAATGTTTTGCTATTGTGCGTTTGTTGTATTTGGCATTTTTTTATATACCACTTAGATGGCAGACAAGCTCACGGCCCACCTAATGGGAAGTGGTTACCGTGGCCTATGGACGTGCGCTACATCAGGGACGTTACACTTATGCTGCAGACCCTGAACAAACCTTCTAATGACCCTCATAATGAACCCCATATTGTAGGCGCTTGTGAAAACCGCAGCAGGGAGTTCATTCCACAGCTTGAGTGTGCGTGGGATGAAGTTTCTTTCATACCGCACAGTGCGCACCGTCTCAGGTCGTAATGTGTGAGGATGAATACCCTGCCTATGGCGAGCGGTGCGATGATAGAATATAGCTGTTTGCATCATGTCAAACAATTGATCAGAGCACAAACCACAGTATATATTGTATAGGCGGTAGAACACACTCAGCGAGACAAAGTCCCTCCTAAGGCTGAGAGGTTCAACATCACCTGTGAGTATGGTATTGTTGACCAACCTCAATGCCCGTCTTTGCACTGAGTCGAAGGGGTCAAGCTACATACTAGCTTGACCCCTTCGACTCAGTCCTAAGACGGGCATTGAGGCGTTCCAGCAAAAAGGTGACAGTAGTACTCCACGTGTGGTCGGACACAGTTTATAAAGAAGGAGTCACTGCCTCGCAATGAAGTACTGCTTCGCCCTGTTGAGCACTCCAAGTTTCTTTGATGCCAACTTAACCTTCTCCTCCAAATGACTACGGTATCAGACGTCGTCGTGGAGATATCGAGACCAAGAATCCCGATACTCGAGGAGGTGATAAGCGGTGCGCCCAGAAATTGCGGTGCTATAATAAATGGGGTTTTCTTAGCGGTGAATACACATTCTTGTCTTTGTGGAGTTGAATTGGACTAGGTTTAGTCGTCCCCAATCGGATAATCGGATACGCACACGCGAACATGCAAATACAGGCAAATGCGACCATCCGCACACAGCAGCAAAAATACTGTGTGCTGGTCTGCCACCTAAGAGGTATGAGAAAAAAAAACTTCAATTATACAACGGTTCAGGACTTTTCGCGATAATTTAAGGAACTTACTATTTCTGCCGACGCGCGACGTTTCGGATAGTGGGTAGGCGCACAAAAAATCTTCCCCGCATACCTCTTGACGCTCGCAAACTAGTCAAGTCGTGACCACGGGTGCTGCAACGCATCCGAAATGTCGGCAGAAATAGTAATTTGTTGGGTTAATCGCGAAAACTACCGAACCGTTGCCGCTTTGTATAATTATGAATTCACACCGCGATAGTTTCGAAATACGCAAATAGAAATAGCCATGTAAAGTGCCATCATTGGATAAAGATAAAGTCAGTTTGTCTACTTACTTGTTATTGTTTGGTATTCTGGGTATTTCACATGAGGATCGCGGTCGATTTGCGGGGTTCATCGGTGCTAGCATATCTAAATGTATATCTCCTGAAAAAACAAATAACAAGCTTATTTTAGTTTCGAAACGTATATTATTAAATACTGTTAACTGGGATACTATGGACAGCGGGTTAAGTATGGGACAATGATTTTTATTGACAGTAATATTTGCTATTATAATTACAGAAACATATATGCAATTACAAAATTTATATTTACAAAACTATATAACATATACAAAAATTAAATAAGAAAAAGAGGGAGACTGCAAAGGGGGCAAGAATTTTTCGATGCCCAGATAAATGCCTCCCCATCGATCTGTACTGGTACCGTGCCCAAAATGCTGGGGGCAAACTAATCGTCACTTTCGACCATAAAAAAAATTCAAAGGAGTCTTTCAGTCTTACATTTTATTGCTTTTGAAAAAAAAACTAATATGAATTGTCAAAATGTTATCCAGTTGTCACAAGTAACCCCAGTTTACAGTACTTACTATTATTTTTGGGACTGTTGTCAAACTCGAACCGACTAAAACCGCACGCCGTCTCAGCTCTGCGATGGCGGGGTGTGGGATTATGTCAACCTCACCTAGACCATACACCTATTTAATAACGGGGAGGAGGCTTCGGCACAGAATTTCCTCTCGAGGTAGGAAGGACAGACGGCAGTCGCGTCGGGGTCCTACATACCAATCAAGAATAATAAACGGATCTCGGGTTTCAAATTGCAAACTTTAGACGCAACTGGGCAATTACTATGAAGATGATGATGACAAATACATATATTAGCCTGCATCATTACTGGTTATTTATGTGCGTAATATATGTATACGTGGTCTAGTGATTATTTCAAGTATTTGTATGACTAATATGGTGGTCCTCTACACTGACGGCACAAAATCTCTGTTGTTACAGGGTCGGCAGCACGGATATGACTCCACTGGTGTTACACATGTTCATAGGTCATGGTAACCACTTTCCATCAGGTGGGCCGTGTGCTTGTCTGCCACCTAAGTTGTATAAAAAAAAATATATGTATATTATGTACTCCACACATATTTTTTTTAGCTATTTAATACAAGTTGTTGCCCACGGTTCCACCTGCTAGGAATTTCGATTCCACTCAAGAAAAACATATTTTTTATTATACAAATAAAACTTTCTCTTGAATCATTGCTGTAAAACAGCATTAAAATCTGTTAAATACATCTAAGCGAACAGACTGCTAAAGTGACATCTTCTTATACCTATTATGTAAATGTTTTTAGTTCATTGAACTTATTAATAAAAACCGATATATTGAATGATAAGTATTATTATTCTTCTTTTTGGTCAGTTATATGTCTAAAATTTTTGAATTATTCTTTGCCGTAACTATTTAGGGGACATGGTAAAATGTTTTCGATTTGAAATTGTGATAATAATAGTTTATATGCAAGTATTATTTTAAATGCACGCGCAATTTTAACCAATCAAAATAATAAATAATGATCGCATACAAATTCTAGCGATCTCCTTTGCCCCGGGTGCAGTAAATTGCTCGTTAATGACATGTAAAATTCACGGAAAATGCTCCCATTTATATTTTATATTAAGTAGAGTATTAAGATTATGAAGAGTGCCAACTCATGCGACTCATGTAGTATGAAAACTTTTAGTAGGAAAACATACAATAAAAATAAAGTCAGTCATATGAATATTGGCCAGTTTGAAATACCTAGTGATATAATAACGAATATGTTTAAAATATTCTTTCATAAAATATTAATATATATCACAGCAACAACTGATTATTATGGAAAGTTATAACATAATTTTTTTTTGTCTATACTTTGTTTATATTATAGATACGCAAATTTACAATATTCATGATACAGAAATTAAGAAGACAAGAGGCAATTTCTGCCAAGCAATGCTTGGATGCAAATTTTGTCTTTTTTTACTTTGTGAATTATCAATAAATTTTCGCAAGTCGCTAATTGAAGTAAAGACTTTTATGTTGGTGTCTGTGAAGGTGTCTCTCTTTGCAGAGCCTTTGCCTACAGCTGGCCATGAGGCGATGTGAACACATGAAGTTATATTAACTAAATATTATTTGAAATGAAAAAAAATAAAGTAAAAAAGGTGAGAACTTTCAATTTATTTAGTTGACCAATTGGGTATTTGATTGACTAGTCTAATTAGTTACTTTTTACTAAACGTCCAAACGCTACGTTATAAGGAAACTTGTATGAAATAATTTATTATGACGTCATAATATTTAAGTCAAATAATTTACTATTATGAGTTGGTTTAGTTTAGTGATTAAAAATGAATAAAAAAACAACAAAATAAGAACCAACGCAACTTTTACCTCTCTTTTGCCATTCTTAATTTCGTAAGCTCAGTTGGATTCAGTTATTTTAACTACAGGAAAATACCCAATTAGACATACCAAAGACCGAGTAGTATACCCCAAGAAACATATCTTGTACCTATGGAATGGAATGAAATGGGACTTCCTTGTCCGCACTTAGCCTCCGTTTTGGGCCATTGTGCGTGCAGAGTACTGGCTAGAGTAGCCAGCTTAGCTCCGCCCAGAAGCTTACTGGGGGCTTCTCAGGCTTCGCGGAGCGACCTCACTGTACCAAGGATTTGTGATCGTTGATAGGCTACTGCCTCGCATTCCAGTATTACGTGAGCGGCCGTTTCCTCGGCAACAAAACATCCCCTGCAAAGGGGACTGTCCGTAACACCGATAGTGTATAGGTGCTTGTGGAGATGGCTATCTTGGATCTAAATAGCGAGACAAACGAGGACCTGGCGCGATGATGAATTTGAGTTCGTCCACCGCAGTAGCACTCCGTGCCAACCTCAAAAAACACCCATGAAACGTGTTCTGCGCTACACAGCACCTTGTGTTCGTTTTAGGTTCAAGATATATGTCCCGAGCAATAGCAGCATGCTAACCTCTCCGGTGGTGGTGGTTCTGGTGTGGGTGTAGGTGTGGATGCGCGTGGGAGTGTAACTGCCGATGCGGTGACAGCGGTTGTGCGACGGCGGGCTGCTCCACTCCACATGACTGGTGCAGAGCGGAATCCGAATTAGTACGCCGCCAGTTGCTGTCAGGCGGTGGACTGCAAATATTTAAAAACATCTTAATTTTCGTTAGTGTTATATATATTTTTAGGCAATCAGTGGGTCTGATTGACAAGATAAGACAAGATATGGACAGGAATAAAAAAGCGCCAGTAGCTTAGCTAGGGTTCAAATTCTGACTATTGCATTATCGACGTGAACCCACTCCTAAAATAAATAATTTCATGTAACTCGATGTAATAATGGGAATACTAGTAAAACCGTTTGTGTTATGGGTTCTAGAATGCAGATATACATTTATATGGATACTACTATTATACATTTTTCTCATGTATACATAACTTTATTATACATAGAAATACTCAGACCAGTGCAAATTCAATGCACATAACAATTTTAGCACTGAGCGGGAATCGAACCCGCAGCCTTCGAAATACCAGTGAAACTTGCTACCGCTACGATATAACATAATACTATAAGCTAATATAACAGTGATAACGGCCCAATATCACAACATCTAGAACTATAAAATATTCCAATGATTTAAATTTCTGCGCCTGCGCATTGGGAAAACCAGTGTATCCACTTATAAATCATGTATAAACAATTCAGCTACTTCCAAACTAGTTTCTTAAAAAATGCATAATTATGAATGAGAGGGCACCATTTTAAAGTTCTTATTTATCAGCACTACGAATGAATTATATTAGTACTAGCTGTTGCCCGTGGTTCCGCCCGCGCGGATGTCAGTTATCGCGACAAAACATAGCCTTTATCTTTTCTCAAGACCTGTTCTACCTCTATACCAAATTTTATCCAATTCGGTTCATCGTTTTTGGCGTGAAACCGTAACATACATACAGACAGAGACAGAGAGACAAGTTACTTACGCATTTATAAAATTAGTATGGACATGGATTCGGAAACATACAAATTATATAATTTATTAGTCAGCAAGTAAAGTGAGACGCCTAGTGAGATGGAATGACGATCTGAAAAAGGTGATTAAAGGAGCACTGGATGCGGAAAGCGAAGGATCGGGACCAATGAGGCACATTGGGAGAGGACTATGTTGAGTGGACTGTGAAGCTACGAGTATAGTGAGCATCAAAAGTAGATTATAATGATCGAACTTACTAAATAATGATCTAAATGAAAATTATTAATTACTGTGTATTTTTTTTATTTAAATACTTTAACAGGGCCTATAAAGTAATTAAACTAAATTCTAATGTTCCATAAACAATCTTAATAAAAAAATAGGTATCTACTTTAAACGTTGACTACAGAAGTAGAAGAGAGACGTAACTTTATTGCTATATTTCCCAGGCGATGTTTAGGTAAAATACGCGCGAAAAATCCCACAAACACTTGGATTTTTTGCAATGCGTATTATAGAATAATAATATATTCAGATGTCCTCATATATAAATGGCCAGCCTTTCCTCTACGCTTGTTGACACCAAGTATAAAACAATTATTTATTAAATATGAATGAGGTTTCTTAGAATGTGTAACAATAAAGCTTGAATTAACATTACCGCAAATGATTCATGAGCCGTAGTGCCCGTAGTACTTTACCTTGTGAGTGTCAGTTACCAATTGAAGAATTGGTAGTAATCTATGTAAATGTATAAAAAAAATAGTCTGTCTGTTTGAAACGTTAAAACATCTTTCCAATAACAATAAATGCATAAGGATGTGTACGCATGATACTATTTATTTATTTATTTAATAGGTTTTTCCACAGCAAATGTATTACAAATTGTTATACAAAATATGTTTGGCGAGTAATGTGGCTGATACATTTGCACGCCAATTACGGAGAAACCAGCATTCGTAATATTATAACATTGAAGAGAAAAGAAGAAAGAAACCTATATTAGCACAGAGACTTGATTAGACAAATGACAGTTATACTATGTAATAATGAATAAAAAACTATTTTTAAAGTTTTTGTCAGTCTGTTTGTTCTGGATGATTTTTTACTGCAGATAGTTGATATTATAACGCGTGACTTAAACTATTATTATTATGAAAAATCTATTGGGGTCCCGCACAAATAATTAAAATCCAGGTCTAAATCCACATGGATGACGCTATTGATTAAATAAATTGTTTGTAGGGCGTTTATTTGGCGTATATTTTCAATTATTTCGTTTAAGCACCACGTTCATTATATTGCTTTGACGTCAGATGTAACTGGTTTGTCTTAACCTCGATGACTGCGTAGTATTGTCAACGGCATATATCTAGACCCCAGTGACGACTCAAAATGTATTCTTCTTAGCGCAGTACGCATTTTTTGAGGACAGCGCGAGGTGTTACGTCGGTGAAGGAGGTGAAATCTACTAATAATAGGTTATTAAATAAGCGAGTGAAATCTCCGTTCGACAAGGTGGCCGATTTTGCTCTTGTCCGTATCTATGATGTTTGTAAGTTGCGGTCTAAAGGGCATTTCTTAACCAATTTTCATCAAACTTGGTTTACATGTTTTTTGATTTAAAACTTAACTTTTGTCGAGAGCGTTTTTTGATAGGAGGGAAAATGGGGGAGAAAAGGGAAAGGGAGAAAAGGTGGGAGAAAAGGGGGGAGAAAAGGGGGGAAATTTGCTGTCGCGTTATTTATGAAGGGATCTTGATGAGTTATGTCTGAAAGATCAAGGATATAATTCCTCACATGTTGTTATGAAAAAATATCATGATTCGTAAAGGTAAATTTTGTTATAAAAAAACAGACGAGAAAAAAGGTGAAAAGTTTGCTGTAGCGTTTTTAACAACGGCTCGTAATTATTTTTGGTGTAACATCCAGGGCTGTTTAAAATAAGCATATACGTATCGTCACCTCTTTTTTTTTTTTCTTTTTTACCAGAAAATGTGACAAAGGGTGCTCGCAAAGTCTACTGCAGGCACATGCTAGAAGAACGCTTTGAACGAACGAATGGACTTGACAGCGAAATTCGGGGAGAGATTTCAATTGCGCATGCTCTAACGTGCCGTCACCAAATTTTGAGCATGCGCAATTGAAATCTTATCCCGAATTCAGCTGTCGAATTCGTTCAATCGTTCGAAAAGTTCTTACAGCATGTGCATGTTGTTCACAGAACTGCTATGATCAAATCAAACCGCGCGCGCCCCGCCCGTGATTTTGAAGTCAACATAATATGCCGGGAACTGTACTGGTAACTACCTTATTAATGTTACTCTATGAATGAAAATTATACACTTCATACATAAGTACTGTACCGTTTCATTCACATATCAAATGCTCCTTTTGAAGTCAGTAGCTAAACTGCCTTAAAAAGAATTACGCATTAGCTAAGTGGTTTATGTATGACATATCGTAAACTAACAAAATTCATTGCTTTTTTATTTAAAGGCCTTGAGGGTTTTTACAAACAGAACCGGTTTTGAATAAAATATTCCATCAAAGGGTGGAAAAATGAATAATTTACATACAAGCAGAAGACTGCTTCTATCTACAATTATTGATGTCATTTCGAGTGATTAAAACAGTAGTTTCGATTTTTACGTATATTTTAACCCCTCAGGGGCATAACTGACCTTTCGTAACCGGTAACAGATGAGGAAAAAGTAAATTTTAGTATCTTACGATACTGGTTTCGAATAAGGAATTGTGATTTCATTTTTTTTACTATTACTTAATAAGACTATTGTTTTCTAATGTACCTGGCCAGAATGAAACTACGTTTAGAAATATTTTGCTGCATATTTTACGCCGTTCATTGTATCATGCGTGTTAGGCTTGCGGGCATGTCGTGCAAATAAATTTTTTTTTTTGCTCAAATTTTGTGCAAATTATTTGCACGAAAGATGCGGCCTCATGGGTGTACATGCATGAAGCAGCATTTATGTAAAAATTGTGCAATTAGTGTCGAAAAATGGCCACGCGAATGTACCCTAGTGGAGAAGAACCTTTAAATGCATACCCTTTTTTTAAAGTACATACTTAATATTATGTTATTGTGTTCTAGTACAAAGAAAATATAAATAAAGTAATATTTTTATATAACCGGTTAAAAACGTTAACGTTATTCATGAATGATATGGTGCGATGAAGATTAATTATATTATGAATGTGGAACAAAATTACATCTTGTTCGATACAGGTATGTTTACTACGGTACAAAGATAATATAATATTTAGCCTGCCAACCAGTTACGAAAGGTCGGCACCGATAGCGGTTAAAGGATTCCTGGTAAAGGTCATTACTTTCTTTAATTACATATTACACTGTGAAATTTACTGGTACCACACATTTTAAATTGGCTAAAAGGTTCTAGAATCAACATTCAATGGAAATATTATGATTCCTTGGTGATCGTGCGTGACGTAAGTGAAGATAAATCGGACTGAAGTCCGACGCGTGGGCATCGATTTTGGTATGCCGAAAAATCTTTATTTAATAAAACATCATTACCTAATTAGTAACCTGCAAACATACTAGGTACATACCTACATGCATAATTTTATATTTACATAATTTATCTCATGAATATTAAAGTTAAAAGAAACAATGTTACCTCAAATAGACGGTACTGCCATAAGGACTTGTATCGTGTTTGCGGTCGGAAGGGCGTCGCATCGGACCCACCGATGACGACGCCCGGCCGCGCTGTCCCGGCGACCGTGATGGCGACGTCCCACCACTGCGGCCACCAGCCATTGCGTACTGATTCGTTAATGGCATATCCTCCGGCTATGGACAATAAGTAGTCTATATAAAAACTGTAACATTCCTTAATTAATACTTTATTGATACATGGGTGAACTAGATTTGTGAAATAATAAAATCTAAAAATATTGATTAATGTATACTTTCATTTAACTGTCAATTTATCTCACAAATCTAGAATTTGAATATATTTTTACCACAAAGAACCGTAACTAAAATACATAATCTAACAATGGAACATTTATGATGACACGAATTCTAAAACGCTAACTAATGCACAAGCTTGTACATCTTAAGTTGCGTACTGACTAGTGTTACAAGGCGCACCTAATGTTACAGGTTACGCAGCGAACATTCATGCAGTCAGTGAGGGGAAACAAACGAGCCTTTCGTGCTTAGATCTCGTTTACGGAGACGGTTACGCGTTGCGTTGGGTTACGCGGCTTACATATTACGGTGTTGTATGAGTGTGTTTACGGGGTAGTGTTTTACATGCGTTTGCTTGAATGCACTGAAGATTACAGCAGGCACCGCATCGGGCAAAGTTACTTTGCGCGCGTTGCCCTTTTATAAAAATCACCGTTCATTGCTATATGCTTTTTGTTTCCACGTGCGATGCACGCACCATAGTCCTGTAAACAGAAAATACGCGTAGCGCGGCACCACGCTACATGCCTCTGTGTAAACAAGGCATTAGTATTTCTCTTTAAGTAACGTTCGCTGCTCGATGTGGATGCACACCGGGCAGCGCCAGTCAGTACGCACCATAACAATATATACTGAGATCTAATGTAGATAATTTAATAACTAGTCTAATTAAAACTGAATTATTTTAATTAAAGAAAAATAAAAAGAACTAAAATTGTCAGATATTTGACAAATTTTGTCACACTGTGGACACTGTTTCAATAATTTACAAAATATTATTGTCCACATCTTTACTTGTGGTTAATTAAACTTTGTTTTTAAATTATCTAGTAATTACATTCAGTTCATGTAGAATCACAATTCAACACTACATACTAACATATCTAATCATTCTAATCACACTTTTATGATACTTTTGAACAACTTATGAATAGCAGGCAATATTAGTTCTACATCTATGTGGTGTATGTTTGTAACATACATTTTTCAATACTCTTATATCATTAAAAAAATTACTATAACTAATCTGGAGTAGAGCCCCACTTGTCTCACTGCCATTCTATATTAATATGCTGTGGTCTTCCAAAACCAAGTTTACGGCAGCTCAGAATTAAAAGGCTGACTCGATGAGGACAGTGTAGTGTGACAGTGGACTGTTACTAAGTTTTAATGTTTAGTGAAATTTAGTAAAATGACGGGAATAGGTGTTGAATATTGTCAATAATCTTATGCAAATTGACGATTTTCCATAATATATAAGTTAATTTTGTCACTCTTTCTAAAATTTTCTTATTACTTTTACTTTTAAATATATAATACAACACATTAAACGCATATTAAGTAAGTGGCCAATTTTTGAATTGAGAAATTGAAGTTGAGTCTCATCAATGTCTACATTCACATCATAACAGAATCTGGAAAAAAAAATATCCCAATCAAGCCTTGAGGATGAAAAGGCTCGATGGGATCGTTTAAGGTATGATTACTAACTAGAAATGTCAGAAACCACCAAAACCCATCCCATACATTTGTCTCAAAAATTCAGTACTACTGGGATCAATATCATCATGTACTTGTTTGCTACATTAGTAGTATAAAAACAAATGCTAAACAAACATGCTGTAATGCACAATTCACTAAAGAATACTATTTTATAGGGCATCTAATAACTCAAACAAATCTAACCAGGCTAATACACATAGTGTAGGTACCTTTTTTACAAATTTTAATTATGAATATTATTATGATAAAAGTTATGAAACATAGCAAATTAGTCTCTACTTTGGAAGTGAACATAAGACTGTTAGTTTTAGTGAACAAGTAATATTGTTAGAACACATGTTCTTATGTAAATAAAAGATCGACATAGTTTCATAGCTAACAAGAATTACTAAACAATTGATTATAGTGGTAGATTTTAGATTCAAATTGGTAATTTTTAAACATTTTTTTTTAGTGACAACTCAATTAGATAAAATTGTAAGTATTACCATTGCATTAAAATGTGATAGGGATAAAACACTTTTATAACTTTTTTTACATAGCTACAGGTATGAAGACCTGAGCGAATTTCTGGGCATAATTTAAATAAAATAAGATCTTGAAATTAAAATACATCTCAGCCAGCTACAACTGCACCACTACCAAAAAATAAAGAGAATAATAAATTCTACCACAAATTATAACCTTGTAGGTAAATAAAACTTGATCTAGCACTTTTATGATCCTAAGCAAAAGGTAAAAAGGAAAAGTGTACTTCGGAATTTCCTTCACTAAAAGTGTTCACTATCTACAAGTTTGTAATTAGCTGGTAGATTTATATTATAACGGAATTCAATTTTCTGATTCCATAGCTAAGGAACCTTGTTTGTCTCCAGCTCTTTGATTGTGGCCTGTGGTGCAGCCACATTTGGCAGGGAGCCACTGCGGAATGTGCCCAAGCCTTGCTGAGTCGGCCGAAGTGTGGAATCTACATTATCATGACACTCCGGGACCGGAGGTGTTTTGACTCGTGCTACCTTACTTGAATTGACCTGTAAACATGATGCCTGAACATCTTTTGCCCACACTATCATGACATACATGTTGTTTATATTCAATTTTTAAAATAGAACATTATATTTTTGGCTTCTAATCTTTGTTTCCTGACAAAGTATGAAGTTTAGGACTGTTATTCATGCAAAACATTGATATGTCCACATTGACAATGTGATTAAAAATGTATAATACAATAATATACAATAGAAGTCTCAGTCGTTATAAGTAACGATTTATATAAAGACGTTTACATTTCCTTAGTTTCATTAGATATAACACATAATATTGTAACTAGCTATTGTGTAGGACACCAAATAGACTCACAAATCATTTTGACAATGACAATTGTGAATTATACACACAGAACAGAAGTCTTATTTTGTTATTGAATTAGTAAGAAAACGTTCACTTGAAAGTTTAGGCGCAATATATGTATTGTAATGATTATTGTTTACGTCGGCGGGCACATTTGACGGCCAGGAAACGACTGCCTGAGTAAATAGGCGACATACCTTTTGGGTTGCGTCGGAAACTTCGCGCATAATTTTTTCAAAAGCAGCTGTTTCCTCTGCTTGCTTTTGATGGTGCAGGGCTATTTTTTCACTAAATTTCCTTGGATTCGCCATGATGGCCAGTTAATATTTATTTTTCTCGTTTTACATCACAATTTTTAGCGTTCGGAGATCCAAAACGCGCTTGTCTGTCAGGAACACAGATATGTTGCCACATTCATAAAATATAATTTACACAGATTAAAAAGTAGGTATACTGAAAAGATAAGTATACATAATTATATAAAATCAAAATATTTATATATGATATACTTAATATAGGTCTCCCTCTGTGGCGTGGTGGCAGTGAATGCGGCCGCTACGCAGGAGGCGCGGGTTCGATCCCTACTCAGTGCAAATATTTGTATTGACAAATATGGGTATTTGTTTGGTCATATCTTGGAGAACACGTTTAGCGGTCGGTTGTTCCACACACATCTATGGTAGTCGTTACGTGTCTTTTGCGTAGGTCAGATGGCAGTTGCTTCACGGAAAATTCGAAGTTCAGCCAAATCCACAGTTAGCCTGATAAAGCGTACCCCAGACTCCGAGATTAATGCTAAGATGAAGAAGACACAATTTAATACAGGATAGTGTTTATACATTTAGATACTCTATAGCGGATTAAGATTTATGTCATTACTAGCAAAGTCTAACGAGTAGCGATAGCGAACCGCCTGGCATCGTAAGGATACCATTTGATTTCTTGTTTTATACATAGACCTTCAAGGCCTTTTGAAACTCTTGTTACGCCACCACCATGGCCCACGGTATGGCTGATAGTTGCGCCAAGTTGACAATAGATAGATAGATTGTCGTGAAATCACGATATACCAAAGACAAAGGTCAGATTGAATTGTTGTTAAGTCCTACGAATTTGTCTATGGACTTCTGCTTGCGGTGTGAGAGTTTCGCGGGTGTAGTAACGTAACTTTCTTACCCAGTGTTAAATAAGAAAGAATATTCTTAAAATAACAGGAATGTTATCATGGTAAAAATTGTTCGTCATGGCGTAGACTTGAGCGTCATGGTCAAAGAGGTCATGGTGTTATTGTTAAATATCTTCAATCGTCAGATAATCAAGATAAACTGATTCAAATTGCTCGTCGCATACAATGTAATTGTAGTCACATTAAACACTTAAATATATATTGTGTGGCCCATCAAGACTTATTGTTACTGAGTCATAGAAATAGTATTTAACGTTATTTCATTTCAGATTATCTGAAGTTAGTGTAGATTAAAGGAAGGGCAATTTATTGGTCACACAGGAAACGCTTAGGTAAGTAAAATGATAAATCTCATAACCGTCTCTTGGAGAGATGTAGTATGTTCTATAGGTTACTGTAATACTGTAACACACACTCCACACTGACACATGGTATTAATGGCATTACTATTTTTTGTGTATGTTTAATAAACGTATTTTCATCGTCATTCACTCGACTTCGACCTCGAATTCATATTTGAATAATACAATTCAGAGGGTCGATGTTAACGGTACACGTTCAGTGGGATCTGTGGTTTCGATGGGCGTTCCACAGGGTTCGATACTTGGACCATTCCTATTCGTAATTTACGTTAATGACCTGAATATTATATTATTTGCAGACGATACTTCGTTAAATTTTAAAATTAAGAGGCACCAAAATAATTGTGACGAAGTGCATGGTGCAATCAATGGGAACATAACTAAATGTATAAAATTTACTCTACTTAATGTTACACATGTGGAAACCAATGTATAACTCAATGGACAGGTGTTGAATCTTATGGAATCGACAATATTCATGGGCTTGAGTATTGACTCTAAACTACAGTGGGGATCACATATTGATAAAATAGCCAGTAGATTAAGTTCGCCCTCCTACGCTGTAAAAAAGATTAGGATCTAGACAGACGTGGATGCGGCTAGAATAGTATATTTCAGTTATTTCCATAGTATTTTGAGCTACGGAATTCTCTTTTGGGGTAATTCTGCACATTTAACACAATATTTGTGTTACAAAAGCTGGCTGTGCGAGCCATTTTATAATTTAGGCCCAAGAGTCTCCCTCAGAGAAAAGTTTAAAGACATAGACATTTTAACCGTATTGTCACAATATACATATTTTCAAGAACCTCATGTATGTACGGAAAAATGTTTCTAAATTCTCCAGAGTTTGTGACCGGCATAACAAAAATACCAGACACAAAAACAATCTTGTAGTCTGTGGTAGTCGACTTGAAAAATATTGTCATTCATTCCAGGGCTACTGTATACGTAAATAGAACAAAAAAAGAAATGCCCGCTGAGTTTATTGCCGGAGTCTTCTCAGGTCAGGGCCACGTTTCGAACCGATGGTCCATTTACTAAACTGATATTCATGTTCCTTTTTTGTTGACGTTTTGTAAGTTCCGATATAATGGTCTATACAGAATAAATGATTTTTGACTTTTGACTTGGCATTAACTAACAGAGTGGTCTGCGTCAGAGGACCTCCTCTTGGTGTCGGTACCACTCGCGCCAGTTGAGCAGACTGGGACAAGGAGTGGTGCTCTCAACCAAGGGGGAGAATTCGCCTGGGGCGAATCGGGCAAAGCTAGTCTGTGTGAACAATGAAGGTCATGTGATAAACGACACCAGCTCATTTATCACATGGATGATACACTTGTTACATAAACCACAGTTAGAAATTCGCCAGGGGCGAATTGGGCAGGGATAGTCTGCGTGAACAATGGAGGTCATGCGATAGACGACGCCAGCTCATGTATCACATGGGTGATATACCTGTTACATAAACCACAGTTAGAAATTCACCTGGGGCGAATCAGGTAGTAGTAGTCTGCATGAACAATGGAGGTCATGCGATAGACGACGCTCCTATTTGAGACTCCAAATAATTGCCGTCTTGCCACCAGATGCTAGTGTAATGTCTTTGACTTCAGGGAGTGTAAGTATTTCTATTGAAACCAATTGAAACTATCGAATTATTTGTTGTTGTTCTTATTGTTTAAAGTGAAATAAATAAAAATGAAAATATGCCTGGGCACATAAGTGAGTCACCGTATAGTTTTAGAGCCGTCTGAGCTAAATTATTATGAGTGTGATCAATAGACATCACTCATTTTTCATGTACCATCTGCTATCTTGTACGTTTGTATTGTGGCGTTTATGAATGGGTAGAACCATGGACGTTTTAACGAGTCTTTGCTGTCCAAATAAAAAAGAGCTTGCCATATTGAAAAATAGAATAGAATAAAACGTTCTTCAAAGAGTATTATAAACCTTCTCAGTCGAGTGGCAGTTTGGGACAGTTACTTCGTTCAGAAATGCTACAGTGACGTACAGTCAAGTTGATTTTGGCACAAAAGACATTCTTAATGTCAATTTGACGCTTTGTTGACGTTTTGCACTTTAACATTTAAGTGTTGACTGAGTTGAGTTTGTGTAATTTTCTTTGATAATTTATTTTAAGGAAGTGAGTTCGAGCGAATGTAACACTGCTTATCAAAAGTATAGCTCAGATCAAGTGTAAATCAATTGAATATAAGTTGTGTACAAAAGAGAACCATGGAGGATAAATATATTCTAACTTTAGATATAGGAACTACTACTATTCGCTCTTTTATTTATAATTATAAGACAGAAACTGTTGGGAAAGCGATTGATCAGGTACTTAAAATCACAAACCTATATTTGAAAAATATGTAATATTATTTTTGTTGCCTTCGGAGTGTTTAAGAAGTTTAAAATTTTATAAGTTGTCTCAGATCTTCTGACCGAAATTTTATATTAATATTTTAATATTGATTTACAAACAGGTAGTGCTTCATTACCCGAAAATTGGATTTGTTGAAATAGATCCAGATGAACTATGGACCTCTGTAGTGAGTGTGGTACAAAAATCTTTAAATGGTAAGCTTAATATAACAACATACCATTTTTTAGAACTTCTAAATATTGCGCCTTAAAACAGTTTCTATATTATTTTTTCTTAATAGTACGCATCTCTTTTAGTTAATCAATAGCTATTTGTTCCAATTACATTTATCATGAATTTTTTCTGTATGTTCCAGTTCATAATGAACTTATCTATTAGTGATAGCATATCAATGAGCTTGTTTATAAGCTGAGAATTAATTCTAATGTTTCGATACTTCTTTATAAAGGGTTTATTATTAATTACTTTACAATTTTAAAAACAACTATTTTTAATTTGGACATTGAATCAAAAAAGTCGAGACAGACTTGAATATTTGAAACTGAAAGTGGAATTTAAATCTGGGTTTTAATTATTTTACACAAAACCTTGATTCTTTTCTCAAATAAATGGCTACATTTATTTATGTTCCACATTATAATATTGCCTATCGGCCAGTGAAAGTCCTGTCAAATTCATCCAAGCAGTTCTAGAGATTACATGTCAAACAGACAGACAGATGTTTAAAAAAAAATTATTCAACAACAGACACTTCAAAATTTATTTATTTGAAGAGATAATAAATACAAAAATTATTTTGGTGCAGTCTCATTAGGTACATACAATTTTTAGATGCAAACCTGACTGCTGCTCAGGTGACTGCCATGGGTATATCAACACAACGGGGCACATTTTTGAATTGGTCTCGTAAAACTGGCAGACCGTTTCATAAATTCATCACCTGGAAAGATTTGAGAGCTGATAAACTAGTCAAACAGTGGAATACATCATATACATGGAAGGTATTAACCGTCAAATTGAAGCATAAACGTTTAAAATACGGGGATAGATATTTTTCTTGGTGCTTGTTCTCCTTTTTTTGTGTGCAAACCTGTTAATCCTTGGTCACGAACTCAGCGGAGAGTGGCGAAGCAGCAGCGGCAACGCGATTAACCCATGAGAGAGAATGACGATAAATTATCTTTGGCTTGCCACGCCGCTGTCGCGCTTGTCATAGAGTTCGCGACTGAGACTGGAATTAAACCAAGGAAAACCACACCGAAGGTTCTGTCACTGGAATCTATAATAACGAACACTATAGGATTACCTAGGATACTACTAATATAACTATTAACTAATATACTACTAATACCACACTAGGATATACCTTTGATAGAAAATCTGGTAAATAATTATGTCGTACAGACGTCATTATTTACCAGCATCTAAATATAATGTTTTGAAATCTTGAAAAATGGTTACCTACAAGTAAAAAAAATCAGATTAGAAATTGAAGTAATTTTTTATGAAGATCTGTGGTGTTATTTAAGCAAATGTGTGATTTAAATTTATTTTTCAGCTATTCAAAGTGGGTGCCTACATACTATATCTCATTCTCAGAAGCAAGAGATTTAAAGCAGGCAGTGTATTCAAATTCATGAATACGCAGGTATGTAAACCTACCTAACATAACAGTGTAGTATAACAGTTCTGGAATAATATACATACATACATACACTCACGCCTGTAAGTCCCCGAAGGAGTAGACAGAGGTGTATTAACGACTATTAAAGGATGTGGGTCTAACACTCTAACCCTTGCTGGGTCGCTGGGTGAATCTCTACACAACATCATACATATAACTTGTTTGCCACCTAAGTGGTATTTAGGTGGCAAACAAGCACACACCCCCCCTGATGGAAAGTGGTTACCGTGACCTATGGACGTTTGTAACACCAGAGGAGTCACAGTCGCGCTGCTGACCCTGTAAGTACAGAGTTTCTGTGCCGTCAGTGTAGAAGACAAAGTAAGACAAGCCTTTAGTCTACCCACTGACAGCACAAATTCTCCAGTGAGCTCTGGCTACCCTACTCACCGCTGGGAACATAACACGAAGTTATTATAGCCGCGGTATTCTATAGGGTGGAGGTACTTCCCCAGTCGGACTGCTCAATTGGGCAGAAATACCGCCGTGTCCTACCTCCTTACTAACTATTTATGATGTATGTCCATATGTTTTGAAAAAATATTATGTCTAATATCTCTGTACTTATGGAATATTACAGTAATTATAGGCTATTTAACATCGTGCGGTAATCATTACGAGGTGAGCGATAATAAAAAAAGGTCATAAAGACATGGCGATGCAATGTTAACGCCGTGAGCGGCCACCCGAATAGAACGAGTGTGTCAAGTTAAAACATGGGGTATCCTCCTTGAGGAGGTAGGACACGGCGGAATTTCTGCCCAATTGAGCAGTCCGACTGGGGAAGTACCTCCGCCCTACAGAATACCGCGGCTATATTAACTTCGTGTTGTGTTTCCAGCGGTGAGTAGGGTAGCCAGAGCTCACTGGAGAATTTGTGCTGTCAGTGGGAAGACAAAAGGCTTGTCCTGCTTTGTCTTCTACTGACGGCACAGAAACTCTGTACTTACAGGGTTGGCAGCGCGACTGTGACTCCTCTGGTGTTACAAACGTCCATAGGCCATGGTAACCACTTTCCATCAGGTGGGCCGTGTGCTTGTCTGCCAACTAAGTGGTATAAAAAAAAAATGGGATATGTCTAGTATTTGGATAAAAATATAAATATATTTTTTTGTGATTACAAGTTACTAGAATTAAGAAGTTTGGAACGATTCCTATTTAAAAATCATTCCTAGATTTACCTTTTCTTCGTGCGAAAATCGCCACGAATACCACCTCGTCATTCAGTCAGTCAGACCCCGTGATTATGTCAGACTCAGACCGACTAAAACCGCAGGCTGTCTTGGGTCTCAATTACCGGGGGATAAGGTAACTCAATAAGGCATTTCCCTCGTACCGCAGCTGACCTTGCTGCGGTACGGGTTTCAGATGGCCCCCTGGGGTGTGGACGATATTCCCATGTTAAACCGTATAATCCCCTGCTTGTCTGAGAAATACGTGAAGAGTCTCCGAGCGACCCTTTACAAGGCCACTCCCGTCTCGGCCCGAATTAACCGCGGGGGTAGCGTCTCGTCGTGGAATGAGAGGCGTTGGTGCCTATTTGTAAACTCGGATACCCCCAGGCCCCCAAGCTAGCGGGGGTGGTTAAGTCGAGCGCAAACCCACCAAAACCGCAGGGCCCTCTTGGACCATCAGTTGCCCCGGCATACCCGTGTGAGGTAGCCTCTGGCATATCCCTCGCGCACCTCGACTGACTCGGGGCCAGGGCGTTTCCCTCGCCGGGGATTTGGTCAGTAGGCGCCTCCGTTACCCAGAGTTCACGGAGTGGAGGTTCCAAATCACGCACCCCCAAATACATTTACGTTTTCCTGCCTCTGGGGTACGCGAATGATTCAGTCACGAGACGTATGGAGAAGAAGAAAAAACTGTATAGTTGATCTCGTGAACTGTTAATGTAGTAAATTGTTGGCTTAATGACCTGTTGATCTAATGAACTAAGAATTGATCTCGTAACTTGATTAGGTATGTAGTTAAACTATTGGCCTACTAAGCTTTTGGGCTGGTAATGTAGAAATACTGATCGGTGACCTAAGTCATTAATAGATAACATATACAGGAGGTAGGACACGACGGTATTTTCGTCCAATTGAGGACCGTCCTACTGGGGAAGTACCTCCGCCCTACAGAATACCGCGGCCATAATAACCTAGTATTGTGTTCCCGGCGGTGAGTAGGCTAGCCAGAGCTCACTGGAGAGTATTTGTGCTGTCAATGTCAGTGGGAAGACCAAAAGCTTGTCCTGCTTTATCTTTTACACTGACGGCACAGAAACTCACTGTGCTACAGAGTTGGCAGCACGAGTGTGACTCCCTTGGTTTTACACACGCCCATAGGCCACGGTAACCACTTTCCATCAGGTGGGCCGTGGTGTGCCGTGTGTTTTTTATATCTCTTAGGTGGGCCCTAAGTGGTATAAAAAAATAGGTGTACGATATTAAGTTCCTAATATTGTACCCCTTTCCTATCTTAATCACTTGAATGCTGCGTTGTAAATGCTTTAAAATTTCATTCAATCGTACCTACACATATTTGTCAGCCATTAATATTCATTGAATAAGTAATATGCTATATGTATATTTCTTTGTTGCTTTAGTGTAAGAAGGTACCTACGTGATTTACCTAACTAATTATTTAATCAGGTCTTAAGTTCTTGACCTCACGACCAGTCAGGTACGTACAGGAAAGGATGCATGTTGGTAATGTAGGTTAATGCTCCTCTGCTACTTATATCGGCAAATAAAGATAAATTTACACTGACAACATTAGCTCTGACGCATAAATGAATATGGAATACCTATGCAGATCTTCCCCCTAGTGTGCATCGCCAAAAAAAACAAGTACTGCCAATGTCGAGATGTTTCGCGCCTTTCTTGGCCGGCAAAATAAAGTTATCACGACGATTGCAATAGGAATGCAGCAGATTTACCATGTCCCATTTATTAATAAGTCGGTTTAGTTTCGGAGCAATCTAATACAAATAGAAGATAGAGCTATACATCGCTCTCCCTTTTGGATTGCGGTCCGAAACACGATCGCTTTTATATGAGTTAAAGTAGCGGCACTGAGAAAGTTTGAATACTAAGATGTGCTGAGCGAATGACACACCAAAAATGTAATACGATAATGTACGTGGGCAGGCTAGTCGGGGTTGACCTCGCAGAATATACGCTGCTCAAATTGGTGTAATGTGCTGAAAGAAAAAGCAGGTCAAAAGCGCTTTAAGGCCCATAACCTCTTGTGCCACTTAACGACTTGTACGAAAACATTAAAGTTTTCGTACAGCAGTAGGTGGTGTAGCGTGCAAGCACAGAAGTACACTGGCTGTTGTTTCTGCGTATGAAACTGAACGATAATAGCTACACTAAGTACATGTAATACTTTTATAATTAACAATTGAAATACAAGTACGTCATAATGACAAAAATTAACATGTAATTGTTAGACTTTTTGCTAACAACAACACGAGTGTGGTAAATGAAAACAAGTCAATTATTTAGCTGCATTAACATGCGCAACCAGTTGATAGGTACACACTATACAGGCCTCAAGCCCGACTCGTACTTCTGTGTTGTGTTTAATACTTATTCATTCGTAAAACGTTTCGGTTCATAAGTACCTAATATTTTCCCTGAACATACATACCCATATACAAACAACAAGCGACAAGAAATATAAACACATTAAATTGCTTCTAAAGAAATCCATAGGCTTGTTTTTGGATCGAGACATACGACTCTAGATGATTTTTTAAAGTTTAGTGCCTGCGAACTTAGTCAACCAACGACACGAGCGCCTTAAGCTCGTGATTGATCTATGACTTAGTATATAGAGAATACTATACACAACTCAAAAGTGACCTAAAAACGATTTATGCGTAGTTTTTTTTTTTTTTTTTTTTACGTGCGCAAAATCCCCACGGATACCTCCCCACCGGGGCCGGTGGAGGAGGTTATGTCGGACTCGAACCGACTAAAACGCACGCCGCCTGTGGGTCGTTTCGGTTGCCGAAGGTGAGGTTGACAGGCATATCCCTCGCACCCCGGCCGACCCAGGGCCATCTCTCACGATCTGGCCCTCTTCTCGGGTGTGGGGACCACAGAGTCCCCAACTCGTCCCCGGAAACGGGGAACGATTTATGCGTAGTTAGAGTTAATTGTTTTTGTAGGAGGTAGAAAACGACGCTATTTCCGTTCCAATTGAGCAGTCTGATTGGGAAAGTACCTTCGCCCTACAGAATACCGTGGCCATAATAACCTCATGTAGTGTTCCCGGTGGTGAGTAGGGTAGCCAGAGCTCGCTGGAGAGTTTTTGTGCTGTCAGTGGGAAGACCAAAGGCTTGTCCTGCTTCGTCTTCTGCATTGACGGCTCAGAATCTCTGTTCTTACAGGGTCGGCAGCACGAGTGCGACTCCCCAGATATTGCACACGTCCATAAGGCACTATAACCACTTTCCATAAGGAGGGCTATGTGCTTGCCTGCCACCTGAGTGGTATAAAAAAAAATATCTATATGTCCGCCGGATATTCGGTACATTAACTTTACGATCACTATTTTATGCAAAATTAATTAGTTTAGTTCGTTAGATTTTATTTGTTCTGATTGGAGTGTATTCTAAAGTCGAGTGTGTATATTTCATTACAGAGCTATACATATATACAGTCACACCTTTTTCCTAGTGGGGTAGGCAGATACTACTGTTTTCCACTTGCCACGATTCTTGCATACCTCTTTCGCTTCTTCTACTTTCATAATTGTTTTCATACATGCTCGCCGGATTCGGGTACTCTTGACATGTCCTTTCTTCAAAATGTCTTCGATTTGATTGACATATGTATGCCTACGTTGACCCCTACCGGGTTGTCCATTCACTCTTGCTTCATAAATTTGTTTAGTCAATCTTCTTTCGTCCATCCTCTCCAAAGGTTATATATTATTATTATTGTAGCATGGTTGTAAATGTTATCCTAATCCTAATCGTGTGTGTCAATCCATCAGGTGGGCTCTGAGCTTGCCTGCCAGGGTCCACCTAAGTGGTATAAAAAGTCGGTCAACTTCAAGTAGGACTCGCGCACGGAGCGTTCCGTAACTTAAGCTACATAAACCGTTTGATTTTTGTACAGTTTCAAGACGTTATGACCTGAGTATGTGGTATGAATTTCAACTTGATACCTCAACACATTCCTGAGAATAAGGTCTTAGGAATTAGACAGACGGACAGAGGGTCAACGAAGTGATTTTATAAGGGTTTTTTTTTCTTTTGAGACACGGATCCTTAAAAGCCTCTAATAGCAGAATAGATCTATCTGAAACTTGTTATATGTATATACTAATATTATAAAGCTGCAGAGTTTGTTTGTTTGTTTGTTTGAACGCGCTAATCTCTGGAACTACTGGTCCGATTTGAATGATTCTTTCGCTGTTGGGTAGTCCATTTATCGAGGAAGGTTTTAGGCTATATATCATCACGCTTGACGCTACTACTTAAGGTAGCGGAGCATTGATAATAAATGTTAACAAATCCGGCAATTTTTCATACATATTTTGAAGACTAAAACATACGGGCTCAAAGGGATATAAAGCTTCAAAATATACCCCGGGCGAAGCTGGGGTGGGTCAGCTAGTAGATTATAGCCTAGAATCCTACAGGCTACATTTTATCCCGGAAATAGGTCCCCATGGTTTGCGGGAACGGGATCAAATGACGATGATCCACGGGGACGAAGCCGTCATTTATATTAATAAAATCTTTTTAAACAGAATCATCAATTAGTCTATCACAGTCCACTTCTGAAGAAAGGCCTCCCCAAATGTCGGCTTTGGCCTACTGTTTCCACGCTGACCAGACGGGTTGGTACAGGGTTTTATTTCAAGTTTTCATTCTCTCGCAGTGATGTAGTCTTCGTATTTTCCTTTAGTTGTCTCTTACGACGCCCTTCGGATGAGATGGGCTGCTGTGTTCTTTCTCTGTCACCACACAGATAACCGATATTTCTGTGTATAATATGTATGTATTTACAAAAAAAAAAGTATCTAAGTATGTTTATCCGCATTCTAGATCCCATAACACAAGCTAGTTAAGCTATGCTTACCATGGGTCTAGATAGCGTTGTGTAGGATGTCGTGGAATATTTATTTATTTATTATTTATTACCTACTAGTACTCGTATTTCCGTAACTCCTCCAGTTACATACATACATACATAAACTCACGCCTATATCCCCGAAGGGGTAGGCAGAGGTGCTAGCACCCATATTTCGCTAGTTTATGTTTAGGTCCCAATGTAATAGGTGGCGAGCCTATTGTCATTAACCGGGCACTTATAAACCTGCGATAAATACACACAAAGCTTCGAAAAGCATCGAATAGTCATAAATTATTTGTGTTAGGAATGTTCATCTTTACATACATATAATCATGCCTTTATCCCCGAAGGGTTAGACAGAGGTGAATTAACACCCACATTTCACCAATAATTGTATTCGGTCTAACGTAATCCCCTATTACGTGGGATCTAATACAATTATTGCCGTCTTCCGGACACAGTCCTATCCCTTAGTCGCCTTGTACCCATATCATGGGAAGAAATGGGGTAGCCCAAATTCTACTCTGTCGGGAATTTACTTTAAGTATATTCTATTTTATAAGTAATTGTTAGAATTCATTTCAATTTAAACATAAAATTAGTTGTACCTACTTATCTATTGTTTGCATGTCACGATGGTTGGCAAAATGTGTCTTGTGCTCATAAATTGTTTGTCACCTTTGTACTTACAACATTGTATGCAAATAAATAAATATTATTATAATTATTTTCAATTGGTGACCTAACCTACTCTTGCTGTTAGGACCAAACCTATGTTTAGCAACTTCTTCATAAAAAGAAGATTAACATGTGTGAGATATAATCACGTTATTGTTTTGACAGACATGTCTTAGACTTCACTGGGCGCTTAACAACGTGCCTGCTCTCAAGATCGCCGTGCAAGAGAATGACGCTCTCTTCGGAACCTTGGATACATGGCTATTATATAAATTGACAGGTAATTCCATGTAAACTGGTTTGCGTATAATTGCTAGGTACCGCGTATTATTGTGGTCATTAATATGTAAAGTCAGCGTCAAAAATAAGTAGGTGATGTTTTTGTACCACATGAAATAGAAGAATTAGGATGATACTTATTAAATTTTCTCAATTTAAATTAATGTTCAAATCGATTAAGATGCGATTCGAACCCGCGATCTTTCCCCTACAGGAGGAATGCTCTGACTAGTGAGCCATGAAACCGAACCTGAAATGATCCAAATCTTCCTTTATATATTCATCTTACGGCGAATCAAATTTTTTCCCATCTTAATAAATTTGATTAGTTAACATACTAAAAAAATAACATAACATAACATAAACTCACGCCCATATCCCCGAAGGGTTAGGCAGAGGTGCTAGCACCCACATTTTGCCAGTTTATGTTTAGGCCCCAATGTAATAAGTCGTCACTTATTACATTGGGGCCTAAACATAAACTTTTTTTTAGTGCCCGGTTAATGGCAATAGGCTCGTCAGCCTATTGCCATTAACCGGGCACTAAAAAAATTTCATTCAATAAACTAATGTTTTTCGTATTGCTTCTCTCTTCATCACATAAAATAGTTAAATATTGTAATTGGTCATGTAACGTTTTAATTAACTATAAATAAACATTAATTAGCATACATAGGCCATTTAACAACGATTGAACTTCCCAACTTTGTCTTAGGTGGTAAAATTCACATGACTGATGTGTCCTCGGCCTCCGCGACGGGTTTCTATGACCCTTTCACCATGCAATGGGCGACTTGGGCGATCACTATGTTGAAACTTCCCAGGGCTACCCTACCCCCAGTAGTGGACACCGCAGGGGACCATTTCACGAGTACACTTGCCTCGATATGGGGATACCCGATACGTATTGTTAGTTGCGTAAGTATATATTTTATCATATATTTATTACTAGATAAATGGCGCATATTGGCAGAGGCCTAAGTCCAGCAGTGGACTGCTGTGTTGTAATTGATTGATTTCTTCTTTAATTTGGGGAGTATATGGAATTACACCTAATAAGCATATTTAAGTGATCTAATGGGTCATCTGTAAGCTGATGCACCTGTTATTGCCGTACGAGGGACAGGCACAAGTTTTCCTCACGGGGTTGGAGGTTTACACTGACGGCACAGAAACTCAATGTGACGGCAGGGTTGGCTGCGCGAGTGTGACTTCCTTAGTTTTGCACACGTCCATAGGCCACGGTAACCACTTTTCATCAGGTGGGTCGTGTGATTGTCTGCCACCTAAGTGGTAAAAAAAAAAGTGTCTCTTGATAATTATAGACTAAGTAACACTATATGTAAGTATCTTTTTCTTTTAGAGGCACTCGTGCTGCCGACCCTGCAAGCACAGAGCCTCTGTACCGTCAGTGTAGAAGACAAAGCAGGACAAGCCTTTAGTTCTTCCCACTGACAGCACAAATTATCCAGTGAGCTCTGACTACCCTACTCACCGCTGGGAACACGACACGAAGTTATTATGGCCGCGGTTTGTTGTCATTCTTCTGAATACTGAGAGTGTGCATGTAGGGCTACTATTGTAACAGGAGGTATATCGGGTCGCACTATGCCAATGTTTTCAATTTAAGAACTTGAGCTTGCCTTTGACGATATTATGAAGCCGATGTCTTTAAGTCTTAATAAGCTATTATAACCTGACTCCTGACCCTTTGCTACGCAACAGATGCCATTAGTCATCGCAAGGAAAAATACTCTAATGTTATTATCGCTTCACCAATCTAGAGAGACACGTTAAGATGAGGCTCAGACTCAGGTAGCTTTAACGACTAGAAAAATCGATAAATATTGCAGTACTTACTGTTATATCGCTTTAAATCTGAAGGTACTGACGTTAGTAAATTGCAATTAAAGTTACCGCCGATAGTTGACCGTAATTACGATTTTTCTTTTACATGCGCGAAATCCTCACGGATACCTCCCCACCCGGTGGAGGAGGTTATGTCGGACTCGAACCGACTAAAACACACGCTGCCTGTGGGTCGTTTTGGTTGCCGAAGGTGAGATTGACAGGCATATTCCTCGCGCCCCGGCCGCCTCGCACCCCAGCCGCCTCGCACCCCGGCCGGACGCACCCCGGCCGGACCTTAATTACGTAGCAATTAATTATTTAATCTGTGCCTTCATACGAACTTTAGGAATTATTATACTTACCTACTTATTTCGTTACGTACCTACGAATTCATGTAGTTTCTCACGTTGTTAATTAAAATCTACACTGAAGTTTTAATTATTCCATTTTTATATGCCATTTTTTTAATAACAATATATACGTAAACAATAATTGTAATACAGTGTAATAAAAACCAAGGTTCATGAACACAATTACCTATTTACTTGGTATATTTTTTACTCTGGTATTAAATAACCGCCGCGGGGTTCCCGGCAGAGTAGAATTTGGACCTCCCATCTCTTCACATGCGGTGACGTACAAGGCGACTAAGGGATAGGGCTGTTTAACATCAGTCATCAATCATTGAATTCGGTCCCACGTAATAGGGGGTGAGCGTATTGCCGTCTTCGGGGCACTGTTGTTGACTCAAGCCATTCATTTGAGGCTGAGTCTGAGCTGTATATATCTGTCTGATGTTAAACAGCCCTATCCTTTAGTCGCGTACGTAACCCTTTGTACGACATCGCACGGGAAGAGATGGAGTGGCTCATATTTTATTCTTCCGGGAACCTCGCAGCTTTGTGCCGGGGACCACGCGGCCTTTCTTTTTAAAGTGCGAAAACTCCTCGGATATGGCTGGGGCGGTTATGTCGGAATCGAACCGACTAAAACCGATTGTCACCTTGACTTGGGTCTTCCGATGCCGGGGTATGAGATTGCATAGGATATATCACACGCCTGGCTGACCCAGGACCGTCTCCGGTGCGAGATGGGCCAAGGTATCCCTTGATGGCCTCGTCAGATGCTTTTCCACGACACACTTAAATAACTCAGGATTGTAGGATGTGGAAACCACATATGAAGGTAAAGCGTTTAGGCTGTGTATGGTTTGACATATTTTTTTATTACGTAATCAATCAATTTTATTAGTCCCTCGCAGTCCACTGCTGGACTAGACCTGTCCCAATGTTGTTAGGCTTTCCACGTTGACCAGAAGGGTTGGTACAGGGTTTTATTTGAGTTTTCCTTCTCTCGCAGTGATATCGTCTGCGTATTTTTCCGTTAGCCGCATTTTTCATATCAAAAGGAGGTAGGACACGGCGGTATTTCCGACCGATTGAGAAGTCCGACTGGGGTAGTACCTCCACCCTACAGAATACCGCGGCTATAATAACTTCGTGTTGTGTTACCAGCGGTGAGTAGGGTAGCCAGAGCTCACTGGAGAATTTGTGCTGTCAGTGGGAAGATTAAAGGCTTGTCCTGCTTTGTCTTCTACTGACGGCACAGAAACTCTGTACTTACAGGGTTGGCAGGGCGACTGTGACTCCTCTGGTGTTACAGACGTCCATAGGTCACGGTAACCACTTTCCATCAGGTGGGCCGTGTGCTTGTCTGCCAACTAAGTGGTATAAAAAAAAATATCTTACGACACCGTTCGCATGAGATAGGGTCGTGATACTTGTATTCTTTCTCAGTCACCACACGGATTTTATTTCATAAAACTTCTAATAACAAATATGTGATATCGTAATATATGAATGATTAGGGATATAGATGTAATAAAATATCGCTCAGTGCCTTTCTTACAGCAGCAAATTGTTTGTTTAAGCTATAAGCAGATTTATAATCAGTCCCTTGGGTTTATCATTATTGTTCTATCGCATCACTCAAATCAGTTGGCAACTATTGCTTAATATACACCAGTACTTTGTATCATTGCTATCTTATTAATCTATTTTAATCTACTCGGTACTTATTTATATCAAAATGTCTTCTAACACGTGTTTGGCACTAACTGTAGTTCATTTGTACAATTGTACGTACAAAAGTGTATGTTCCATATTAGAATAGTACGGCAATTGTTTTATTTGTGAGCTGGTACCATGCATTTAAACTTAGAATACAATTGTCGGATGCCATTATGTTTAAGCATTGCTTACCAACTTCAAGATCTTTAACAGTAGTTATAAATTACTTATCTATTTTATCATCGGCGTGGTGACAGAGAAAGAACAAAAGTATCACCACCACATCTCATCCAAAGAGTGTCGTAACTAACGCCAAAATATGCAGACGATATTTCACTATGAAAGAACGAAAACTCGAAATAAAACCCTGTACCAACCCCTGGCCTACGTGAAAACAGGCAAAAGTCTCCCAACATTGGGATATGCCTATGTCCAACAGTAGACAGCAATAAGCTAATTGATTTTTTTTTTTTTTTTTTTACGTGCGCAAAATCCCCACGGATACCTCCCCACCGGAGCCGGTGGAGGAGGTTATGTCGGACTCGAACCGACTAAAACGCACGCCGTCTGTGGGTCGTTTTGGTTGCCGAAGGTGAGGTTGACAGGCATATCCCTCGCACCCCGGCCGACCCAGGGCCATCTCTCATGATCTGGCCCTCTTCTCGGGTGTGGGGACTACAGAGTCCCCAACTCGTCCCCGGAAACGGGGAGGCGCGCCACGCGCGCCACCGCCGCGGCCTGCTTCTGCCAGGGTGACAGGCGGCTTCACCTGTCACCCCCAGGCCGGCGCTCATGGGGGGCGGAGGTCGTTCATCGACCTCCGACGCCCGAGTTGCCTTCGTACGCAAGCAGCTTGTCTTGCGATCCTTCGTCGCTCCCGCTGCCGCTCCCGCCCCGAAGCTAATTGATTGATTAATTATATAAATGTAAACAAATAAAGTGAAATAAAAAATAATACTTATTACATTAAGTTTATAGTTTTGTTTAGTTAACACTACTTAATACATGTGATTGAGAAAGTGGCGTAAGCGCATTCTAGGTTGAAAAAGTTGAAATACATGTAAAACCGGTTAATTCACAACTAGCCAAATGAAGTTATGTTGTAACTAACTTTAAAGTAGCTTAATTAACTCTATAGCGCTGCATTCAACTAAATGTCGTACTTCTGAATTATAAACAAGTACTGTAGGCTTACCATGAAGTCTTAAATGAAATAGGTCAATAAAATAAACTGCTGTCATTTACTAAATGCATAAATAACTATGTAATCTCTCATATATAGGATTATAGAGTTACATTTGCAGTTCGTAGTATGATATCATTACTAGTGTAAAACTCGCCGTGAAATTTAAAATGTTTATTATTATTTTGGCGCTGTTACAAGTTACAAGCGCCATGATCATGATGTACTGTCGACAGTGTCGACTGCCGAGCTAGTTGTTATTGGGCAGACCATATCGGTCTACCCTCTTCCGTACTGGGTCGGCCGGGGTGCGAGGGATATGCCTGTCAACCTCACCTTCGGCAACCAAAGCGACCCACAGGCGGCGTGCGTTTTAGTCGGTTCGAGTCCGACATAACCTCCTCCACCGGCTCCGGTGGGGAGGTACCCGTGGGGATTTTGCGCACGTAAAAAAAAAAAAAAACCCTCTTCCGTACTCGTTTGTTACGTGCATCCCCTACTACTGTCCATGTAAACCTCAAATCATACAGTATGACAGCAGTTCAATTATTGACCTGTTTTAAGCGTTCATGGTACGGGTCCTGGGTCTCGATTCTGCTAAAGCATGGCCACTGTCATACCAAAGACACTGCTAAAAAATGCATCTAAATTTAGACTTTAATGCAATGTTGTTAAAGTTCAAAATTAAAAGGCTTTTTGCAGAGTAAATGAAAAAGTACAATGAAACTCTTCATTTAATTTTGGACTTTAAGGGTATAGACATAAAGTCTAAAATTGTATGCTATTTTTCGCATGACAGTGATTTTGCTTTTGTAGAATCGAGGGCCTGTACGAATATATCAGATGTCAACGGCCGATGCTATATTGGTTAACGCGTTGGGCATGCGGAAGACGTATCCCGTATATCTAGGCCTATCCTAGGCCTAAAAGCGGCATTTAGCAATGCGTGCACTGATGCGACTTGGAAAGGAAGGATGTCTTCCTCGAAATACAGACAAGTTCGTAGCGAATCTCACAATGTATGGGTTCGCTATAGAACGACATTTATTAATTTATTTAAACTTTTTGCACAAATACACAAAGATTGTACAAAGGCGGATTTAATGCCATTCACCGTGGAAAGCTATTGGTGCACGATGCATGGCATTCCGTGGTATTCTGCCGTGCGTGATAAAATCTGCAGAATCAAGCGGCCTTTATCCTAGTAATATAACTCAGTTGCATTAAAAAAATGTGCCGCATTGGGAATGTTGACAGAAATAAAAAGAGTCTGTATAAAAAGTAAAATGTATTAGTTTACAAAAAAGCACACAATGCTCGTAAACTGTTTTCACTTCGAAGAGGTGTCACATGTGAATTTTCACTATTTATTAGATAATAAATAGGATAACCCCTTTGTTTTTTATATAACGTAGTTCACCAATATTGCAACAACCTGTGAGGAATTATGTCCTCAATCAATGTTTCAGTCAAAAATCATCAAGATACATGCATAAATAACGCGATAGCAAAGAAAAGGTTTCAACAAAAATCAAAGAACATGCATGCCAAGTTCGGTAAAAATCGGTTAAGAAATGCACCCTCTAAACAGGAACTGACAAACAGACAGACACGGACAAAAGCAAAGTAGGCCACCTTGTCGAAACAGATTCTCGCTCGCTCCGCTTGCTCGGTCAAAAATTTCCGTTCTATTGGTCAAATAGGTACCACTAGTCGTATAGAACCGTTCGCGAACGTTTATAACGTTCACTGAACACATTTACCAGCTCAACCCCAAGTTAAGCGTGTCTTAATAAGTTTTCACTTCAATAAGACCCACGTTACTTATGTTTGTGATTTGTTACACAAGCGGCACGCGCTATGTTTGATGAAAGATCAAAGTACCTATCAATATTTATCAATTTCCTGCTTTCAATGTCAACAGGCCATTGACAGGGTCTTACGAATCGTACGATTGTTTGATATTATACCTGTAATTGATTGTATGGTTCTGGTACCTGCCATTAAATAAAAAGGTACAATATAAGCTTCATACAACGAGCGATAAAAACATCAATATTATACAAAATATATTAGCTGAACAATTCCAAAAACTATTCGAAACCTCAGGGAAACGACATAGAATTTATTGTTGTTTGTTATCAATTTTATAACTTTTACATTTTTCGAAATTGAGTTTTATTTCTAACACCTTTAGATAGATATTTGTCCAATGTGACTGATGCTTTATGGTCTAGGAACTTGCAAAATACAATAGGTTCCTTCTGGTCTGGTAGGTTCTGAAATTTAACAACCAATCTTTATCACAACTATATTACGTTATTCATCATCCGCGTAGCGATTCCTCAATTGCGTCCAAAGCTTGCACTGTGGAGCCGGCGGTTTCTTTGGAAAGGAAGCAAAGTCTGCGCCAGAACTCGTCTGTTGTTTAGCAAGCCCACCGACCTGGCAGGTGAGGTGAGGTTGGCTTGAACCCCAAGGACGTGGGTACGGCGCGTAGATTCACAATATCTTCTTTCTTTAGTATTAAAGATATCGGGATATTTATCATGTGGTATTGTTCTGAGTTTCCGATATTTCGGCGCTGTTGCAAGCAACTGGAGTATTGGCAATAGTGAAAAGTTATTAGGAGTAAATATATCGATCTACCCTCTTCCGAGTTCTTTTACTACGCGTATCTGTACTACCACTGGTTTCACTCTCACTACAAACCCGAACCCGATCTCGAACACCTTTGTGATCTCTATCCAGTCTATCAGACCAGTGAATGACCATGATTATTTAAATACCTATATTTTCTTCCTTCTTTGGCTTCGCCTTATTCCGTTACGCGAGGGAGACTTTCCCAAACATCGGTAGCTTAGTGGTTAAGAAGCCGTACCATCGAAAGGTCTTGGTTTCGAATCCTGGCCTATCGACGTGAACCCACTCCTAACACAATCATTTTAGCTGGAGGGGTTAGAGGGAATATTAGTAATTTTGATTCTAATATTCTTAAGAAAAATATCTTTCTTTATCCTGAGCGTTGTTTCAATACAACCAAAATATAATGTTATTATTTATCGATTAAGATTCTAAAAAGGGAATTGCTCAGGCGAGACTTCCAACTTGCGATCATTTTGTACGAATATCGGTACATGGTTCCCAACCGCGCCGCCCCAAGATGGTAGTATATGAGAATTTGGAATGCTTCAAGCGTGACTCGGTAGCTCAGTGGTCAGAGCTTTCGCCCTGTAAGTTACTGGTTCCGTGTTCAAGTCCCGCCTGAGCAATAAATTTTTTCCAATTTTAATCGATTTGAATATTTTGCATAGGTACTTAAAATTTTATTCAAAAGTTATTATTTACTCTATTCTCAGATGGCAGATCAAACAGCTTCAATGTGGGGATCTTGCTGCTTCGATACCGGTGACGTTAAGCTTACAATGGGTACGGGGACATTCTTCAACATCAATACGGGAGGGGAGCCTCATGCGAGTGTGTCAGGTCTCTACCCAGTAGTGGGCTGGAGGCTTGGGGACGAACTTGTGTACTCTGCGGAAGGAGCTAACAATGATACAGCTACTATCATTAAGTGGGCGCAGAATCTAGGTGATTATAATAACATTAAATACTTAAAAATAAATTCTTCCAGAACTAACCAAACCCCTGCCAAAGTGCTTGCTTTGCGGCAATATGATCGCTTCCTATTAATTGGTACCGAAAATTGTAGTTGGTGAAATGTGGGTGTTGATATACCTCCGAAGGGTGAACATTTTCAGGAGGGAATTCGGTGGGTTTTTTTTAATTTCGATTTAATTTCTCTCGCAGCGTATGTTGTATTGGTAAGGCTACGGGAATCGGGTTATAGTGATCCCTCTCCACTGGATCTCTGCCTACAACTTCGACGATGTACAGGCGTGGATATGTATGCATGTAATAATAAGAACTGGAACTTGGAAACTACCTATCCGGTAACCGGTGACCATTATGCAGGCTTGTTTACTACTTTAATATTTTAAATACATACTTACATACATATAATCACGCCTTTATCCCTGGAGGGTTAGGCAGAGGTGATTTAACACTGTGGGTGTCCAGGTTTCACCAATAATTGTGTTTAGTCCCACGTAATAGGGGGTGAGTCAATTGCCATATTCCAGGCACTATTGTTGACTCGAGCCATGCATCTGAGGTTGAGTCTGGGCTGTATATATCTGTCTGATGTTAAACAGTCCTATCCCTTAGTCGCCTTGTACGACACCGCATAGGAAGAGATGGGGTGGCCCTAATTCTACTCTGCCGGAAACCACGCGGCAAATAATAAAAAACATATGAAAGTATTAAAAAAGTAAAAAAGTTTGTACGCTATCACAAAATCCCGAATGATCTTAATTTTAAGACGTGATGTTTTTTCAGCGAATTCTTAAACTCCCCTCCTCATGGTGATATGTTTCAGACTTCTGCTTCCTCCTCCTCTACGCAAAATCACGTGTATTTTTTGGTAGAAGTTATTTAAAAAAAACAAACAGAATATTCACTTTTTGTGCGTAATTTAGAAAAAATAAATACACGTGATATCTCACTATACCCCTACTTCCCCCCTGATGATATTTCATGTTTTTTTCCGATCCCCACCCCCCTGTTGAACATCACGTGATTAATGGACAGCCCCTATCTATAGATGAGGTCCAAACTTTGATGTAGTAGGTACGTAACCCGTATTGCTTATTGAAATAAAGGATTCAATCGCATTTTATTTGTTTCGAATGTTGCGATATAAACCATTGCCGTGAATATCGAGCGCTTTAATGTATCGTTTTTATTGCTTCCGTTACTAACCACTTTATTATTAGTTATAACAGCGGCCTATTTCATACCTAAACGATTATTACGTGGGACCGAATACAATGATAGTGAAATGTGGGTGTTAATTCACCTCTGCCTAACCCTCCGGGAATAAAGGCGTGATTATAATATGTATGTATGTATTATTGCAGGGTTATTCAAGAATCCCGAGGAAACAGCGGACATCGCACTATCAGTGCCTGATACAAATGGAGTATACTTCATACCAGCATTTAGTGGACTCGGGGTAAGTATTATTTTACCTATATGAATATGTATTACCTACGCTACTGAAATATAGCGTTTCTGGGAATAAAAATCATCAAGTTATTTAAAAGTCATATGAATCGCCTCGCGCGCCTCTCCGTTTCCGGGGACGAGTTGGGGACTCTCTAGTCCCCACACCCGAAAAAAGGGCCAGATCGTAAGAGATGGCCCTGGGTCGGCCGGGGTGCGAGGGATATGCCTGCCTGTCAACCTCACCTTTGGCAACCAAAAACGACCCACAGGCGGCGTACGTTTTGGTCGGTTCGAGTCCGATATGACCTCTTCCACCGGCTCCGTGGGGATTTTGCGCACGTAAAAAACAAAGACTAAAATATGCCGTTTTTTTAATTGCAATTGGTTAAATAGCACTAGAGATATATTCGAAAATCGCGATTACCAATATCCACACTAATGGAGACGGTTCAACTAGTTTTTTAACCGACATCTAAAAAGGAGGAGGTTATCAATTCGATTGGTATTTTTTAAGTATAAACATTCCATTACAATGACTATTTCGAAAAATGTAATAATATATATTATTATTTATTTCCAGCCACCTTACAACGATGGCACAGCCGCATCAGGCTTTGTGGGCATGCAACCTTCCACAACTAAAGCACACTTAGTACGTGCGGTACTAGAGTCGTTGGCATTCCGTACTGTGCAGCTGTATGCCTGCGTATGCGCTGAGACCAGCTATAACTTCCACGTCATTAGGTAACTACGCCTTTACCGTCGTGCCCTGTCCTTCTTCATCTTGCTATCAATTCAATACTTATATACTTAACATATGCAATTGAGCAGCCTGACTGGGGAAGTACCTCCGCCCTATAGAGTACCGCCGCTATAATAACTTCGTGTTGTGTTCCTAGCGGTGAGCAGGGTAGCCAGAGCTCACTGGAGAATTAGTGCTGTCAGTGGGAAGACTAAAGGCTTGTCCTGCTTTGTCTTCTACTGACGGTACAGAAACTCTGTTCTTACAGGGTTGGCAGCGCGACTGTGACTACTCTGGTGTTAGAAACGTCCATAGACCACGGTAACCACTTTCCATCAGGTCTGCCAACTAAGTGGTATAAAAAAATAATATGCTGAGAGCAAAACCTGCGTCATGGCCTCATCTGTACCAGGCTACACGCGAGATTGGATTGCTCTCTCAAGATTTGGTGGCGCCCCATAGTCTAGTACCCGCGCCTTTCATTACAATGTAAATCCTTTACCTTTATGGGCTTGTTTTCATTATAATTTTAAGAGCCCTTACTCTCAAATTATTAGTACCTATTTTTGTTCAACAATCTAAAGTTATTTGTATAAGTACACTTATTACTCACCACTGTATGGTACTGACACCTGCAATATTTCGACCTACAATCCCGATAACTTAGTTACTAACGTATTATTATGCCCGATTACTTAAAACGCTCGAGCGTAACCAGAACCACATGGCGAGACATGATCGAGAAAGCTGACCCCGCAGCGGCGAGATCAAAAAAGAAGCAACAATAATGTGCATTATAAGTCATGTGAAAACCATAGTGCCGCGTGGTTTCCGGCAGAGTAGAATTAGGGCCACCCCATCTCTTCCCATGCGGTGTCGTACAAGGCGACTAAGGGATGGGGCTGTTTAACATCAGACAGATATAGCCCAGACTCAGCCTCAGATGCATGGCTCGAGTTAACAGTAGGCTCACCCCCTATTATGTGGGACCAAATACAATTATTGGTGAAATGTGGGTATTAATTCACCTCTGTCTAACCCTCCAGGGATAAAGGCGTGATTATATGTATGTGTTGTATGTATGAAATCCATAGTATTTTGCTTTTTCTCCCATGATTCAACGGTCAATATTTACCAGTTCCTTAACTGCAAGAGCGACATCTTTTTAAAACTAGCTGACTAAACTACATTCTATATGAAGTGGCTCCACCTTTATTCGGGGACGCGTATGACGCAGTTTTATAAATTTGCAAAAGTTATAAATTCTAAATGTTGTGTCCTTCACAGGCTAGATGGCGGTGTATCAAATAACGACTTTATAGCGCAACTGGTGGCCGATCTCACTGGACTGCGAGTGGAGCGCCCCGTACACGTCGAAATGTCTTCTCTAGGATGTGCACATATCGTTGGATATAAATTAGGTGAGTTTTAAAATATTCTAGGCACTATCTAGGTCAAAACTAAACAGAACTTATCATATGGGCACTTCAGAGCGGATAAAACTTGCTGCGAACCAGTACCAGGAAGGAAAACACAGGTCCTATTAGTAATGAATGGTATTGATAGATGGCGCTAATAGTTTCATATTCAATTTAAAAAAAGAAACAAGAAAGTCTCTTTATTTGGCAATTTTTCTAGAATCAAAACTGATTTATTGAATGTGTTTGTATCAATCATGTGATTTTTATGAAAAGAATAAAATAATGCTTTTCAATGAGAAAAAATTGTCTTAATCTTAATCAACAACTTAAACTATATGATCATAGATGGCGATGTCAACAGAATCATCGATATAATGAAATTTTAAGTATTTGGTATGCTAAGTATACAAATTCGTTTAAGATAGAAAAAATTTAAACGGTCCAAGCGGGATTCGAACCCGCGGTCTTTCCCTTACAGAGGCAACGCTCAGACCACTAAACCACCGAACCTTCTACTGAAACCATATACAATATGGGGTTCTTCAAGAGGGGCATCAGAAGGTTTCTTCATGGTCGGCAGCGCGAGTGTGACACCCCTGGTGTTGCATACGTCCATAGGCCACGGTAACCGCTTCCCATGGTGGGCCGTGTGCTTGTCTGCTAACTAAGTGGTATAAAAAAAAAAAATATTTACACCATTCATAAATATAATTACTGAAGTCTATAACAATCAATCAGTACAATGGGCGGCCTTATCGCTTTAAGCGATTTCAGCCAGGCAACCTTTGGATTGTGATTAAAGTTGTAGGAATGAGGGGAATACTTCTATACCCTGTAAAGGAAAGATCGCGGGTTCGAATCCCGCCTGGACTGTTTCAATTTTTCTATCTTAATCGATTGAGAATCATCGATATGCCTCAATAGAGTTTTCTGTTGAACAAAGTTTTTTTACTCGTCATCGTAATCTTAGTCGTCAGCATATATTAGCGTAGGTCCTCTAGAACTGATACAATCATTATAACTAATTAATGATCTAAATGAACAAGATCAAAATGTGCAAAGAAACTTTTATTGACAGTTGACACTATTTCAGGTATCTGGAAATCAAAAGAAGAACTAAAATCGCTTCGAAAAATAGACTGCGTATTCAATCCTCGCCAGCATATGAAGAAAGCTTACGAGGGAACATTCGCACGATGGCAGGACGCCGTCAAAAGAATGTGCGGATGGTACAACGGAGAAATTCCGTCCAATTCCACCATATCAGATTCTAGCAGTAGTTCAGAGACTCCTCAGAGCAGCTTCAAGGTCTCCGGGAGCAGGAGGAAAAACGGGAGTATATCCAAATAGCGGTGGCTTTTCTACTTGCTTGCATTGTTTGCCGCGTGCTTGCCGTTGTGTAGATGATATTGGGCTCGAGACCTCAAGGTCTTGAATTTTTGTTGGAACATTTGTAGGAACTTGGTAAGATAAGTGGGGAAGTGGAGTATTTTATACGTGACTTCTGTGGTGATTTAGGATGTGAAGTGTGAGATAACGGTTGTTGGATTTGTATTATATTTCTATAGGTATTTATCAAATACCTGAAGTCATTTCTCGTAATAAAAATCCATTTAAATTCAGTCTCGGTCAAATCTCAATCTTCAATAAAGCCTATCGCAGTCCTGGACATAGGCCTCTCCCAATATTGGGAGGCTTTAGCCTACTGTTTCCACTCTGGCCAAACGGGTTGGTACGGGGTTTTTAATTTCCAGTTTTCCAGGGATGTCGTCTGCGTATTTTTCTGTTAGTCGCCTCTCTCGACACCCTACGCACGAGATGGGGTAGTGATAATTGTATTCTCAATCTTCCAAATGTCAAAAATGATTACGATATCGATGCTCAATCTATTTTTTTTAATACCACTTAAGTGGCAGACAAGTACACGGCCCACCCGTTGGGAAGTGGTTACCGTGGCCTATGGCCTATAAACCTTCTGATTCCCCTCTTGAAGAACCCCATATTGTAGGTGCTTCGGCAAACTGCAGCAGGGAGGTCATTTCACAGCTTGAGTGTGCGTGGGGTGAAGTTTCTTACGATGTTACCAATTTTGATATTTGAGAAATTGAGATTAGATCCAGACTGAATGTTGAACAGTTTATTTTGGCGGTTTACAGAGTTGGTTCAGCCAATGTTGGATTAGCCAGAGAGTTTTTCAAAGTAGTTTTGACTCTTTTATACTCCGTGAATATCTACGGTTTGCATAAGAAGTAGCGGAAGAAAACATGCCCAACTTTTGTTCAATTTGTTTAGTTGTATAAATTATTTACGAATTCAATAACGCGTGTCCGTATATACTTTACAAACAACAATTTATAATGGGGTGTGAATTTGTATACTTTGATAAGGTGAAGAATTGAAAATAACTGAAGTAAGCATTGTATTTAGTGCCTATAAATGTAAATAATTTAAGTATAAGAGGTATCAAAAATTATATGTAAGTGATCTCCCACTCTATTATTGGCGTCCGTCTATTTTTGGGACTTTTGAGTTTCATATAAAAAAATTGTTTTGTTTTGACAAATTACCCGCTTGACGGCAATAAGCTCGCCCTCTATTACAGGGAACCAAAAATCATAGTTCATGAAATGTGAGTGTTAATACATCTCTTCCTACCCCTTCTGGGTTATACAGGCGTAACTATATTATGCATATATGTATGTATTTTATGTTGCTATTGTTAAAAATAGTATTCTCATTATAACATATTTATTCACCATATTCGCAAAAGTTCTAACAAATGAACGGGTCCCAATGATAGGGTGGTTCAACCTATTCAAAGTAGGTAAGTGATAATGAAGTTATTATAACTATTTCATATATTATTACGTCATAATATGCTCAGTCTTGCCTTAGTTTGTGCAAGAGATTGAATGTAGGTAGTGTACAGTATATTTGCTCAAATTTTATTATCTTGTTAAGCTTATCTTGGTATACATTTGTTTATTAACGGAAAATCTGATTGTTCTAGAAAGAATTAATGAATTATAAGGTACGTAGGGTCAAACTTTTTTTTAAATATGACTGATTTAAAGGTTTGTCGAGCAAAATATGTTGTATATTTTATAATATTTAAACTTCTTCCGGTCATCGTTCGGTATGGTTCAAGTTCAGTGACAAGTTCAGTGGTTCAATTCTCTTTCCCACTTAAAAATTTTCCAATGTTTGAATTCACTTTCGCACGACCACGCGCATTAAACTTGACCTTATAAGTTAGGTCGACGGCAAAGTTGCTTAACACTAAAATATTTACAAGCTTTTTTTTACATTGGTATATAATAATAAGCCAATATAATTGGTGCGTGACAAGTTTCATAATCACCAGAGAATATTGTATTTCGAAAATATATTACAAGTTTGTTTTATTTATTATTTTGTGATAGGTCAGAGTTGAGCTGGTCAATAAATTAGAATCTACTGTTGTCGTTAACTGTAGATACCTTTTTTATTGTGGAAAATTCCTCACGTATAATCATCATCGTAGCTGGTGGGGTAGGTTATGTCGGACTTGAATCGACTAAAACGCACGCAGTCTGAGTTTCATAGATTGCCTCTGAGGTTAAATTGCCGGAGGCATGTGCCTCGCGCTCCGGCCGACAGAAGGCCATCGCTTTCGAGCTGGCCCTCTTCGGGTGAACTGTACATATCTTTGCTTTATGATTCAAAATCAGGATTATCTAAAGGAAATTAACAGATACTGAATAATGAAGGTCTAAGAATCGTAAGGTTCAAATGTGGCAGCTAAGTAGACAAAACGGCATCTAATTTATTTCTTACACGTATTTTAATTTCAAGTTTGCTTTCGTATCTTGCCAGTATATCAATATAATTCCTATAGTTTTATTATGTAAAATATAAAATATTTTATTTCATCCTAAAAGAAAGACTGTTTCTATAATGTGACGCTGAAAAAATAAGAAGTGGGATTTTACGAATTCTATTTCACTTTCCACGTAGACTTAGCAGTTCATTGAACTTGTATTGCCAATTTTGCCATTTTTGTGTTGAGAATTGATTATCACCTGCTTAAATAAAGTAAAAATGGTGATGAATCCAACCAACACACAATATACTAGTCTGGCGTATTCTTGCCCCCTTCCATTATCTGTTTAGCAGTGTACAGTCGCCTTCATGAGTTGCTGAACTCAAAAATAGTATGACATTAAAATAATCGTAATAGGACAATTAATATAATAGTATTTCTTGTAATGTTCAATAGAAAAGTTTATCGTATTTTATGATTTGTGTATTCCATGAAAGGTTTTAGGGATTAGAAGATCGTTAACTTAGAATGTGTTGAACGACTTTTGAAGGCGACTGTACAGCATGAAGTGTCAAAAAAGACGCTTACTAATTAAGTTGCTCAATTAAATTGTATTAATTAGTTTGATGAGATTATCAATAGTTTATATGCGGTGAATTTGATCTCTATAAAAAGAAAAAAAAGACATATGTAAAATACTACGATTTATTGGAATAACATTAAATATCAACAACACATACATTATGTTTATTTACTTTCTGTACATATATAAAACATACAATAATAAAATATAATATAATAAAATTGTGCGATATGACGGAGTACGTTACACTGCGTACATACCTATTAATTCGATAAATTGATGTTAAGTTCTGGATTTAGTTTAAGGCCCGTATTCCAGAATGATACTTAGTGAATGTCGATTTTCAGAAATATGCTGACGACCTTGGAAGAACAGAGAGTTTCTGTGCCGTCAGTGCAGAAGACAAAATCAGGACAAGCCTTTGGTCTTCCCACTGACAGCAGAAACAGCAACACAACACAATAGGGAGGTTGGACACGGCGGTATTTCCGCCCAATTGAGGAGTCCGACTGGTCCGACTTGGAAGCCCTACAGAATATCGTGGTTATAATAACTTCGTGTTGTGTTCCCTGCTGCGATTACGGTAGCCAGAGCTCACTGGAGAATTTGTGCTGTCAGTGGGATGACTAAAGGCTTGTCCTGCTTTGTCCTCTACACTGACGGCACAGAAACTCTGTGCTTACAGGGTTGGCAGCGCGAGTGTGGCTTCTCTGGTGTTACACACGTCCATAGGCCACGGTAAAGACTTTCCATCAGGTTGGTCGTGCGCTTGTCTGCCACCTAAGTGATATAAAAAAAACACTAGGTTATTATAGCCGTGGTATTCTGTAAGGACCTCCTTACAGAATACCACGGCTATAATAACCTAGTGTTTTTTTTTATATCAACAACAGCCGGACTGCTTAACTGGGACGGGAATCTGTCCTCAGTACTATTTATATATAAATCGTGATTCAAAACTGAGTATCGTTCTGTAACGGGTGTTTACTTTGAACATTTACAGAGTTTTGTTTCTAGTCTACGTTCAGTTTGCGTAATTCAATTCAATTCATTATTTGAAGCCGCCAGCGATAGGTTAAGTCAACAGGCCCTCGATTGTACTAGGCAAAATCACTGTCATACTAGACACAAAACAATGTAGACTTTATTTCTATAGTCTTAAAGTAAAAAATTAAATGAAAAGAGTTTTTTTAGACTTTATCATTCACTCTGCAAAAAGCCTTTTAATTTTGAACTATTTTTTTGAATTGAATTCAATTGAATTAAATTCTAATATTATATGGATTTTTAGCAGTGTCCTTGGTATGACAGTGGTTTTGCTTTAACATAATCGAGGCCCAGGACCCTTTTATTTTTGACATTTTATTTATATATTATTACTTAGAGTGTAAGTTTTGAAGTGCCAGCCAGCACTTGCGTAATGTTGCATCACCAAGAGGAACATGTCTATTAAAACATATAAGTGTAAATATTGATTGATTTGGTTTCGAAACATCACTAGACATGATTGCTTCATAGCAAACACAGAGAGGAGGCGTTGAAAATAAATTGCCGTATGAAGGAACGCGTGATATCGAGTGGTGAAGAGTAATTACTCTTCACTAACTCAATTACTTTATTTTTTATCTACGGGTCTATAGCAAAACGACTAACTACATTTCATGCCCTAGACGCAACGGGGATGTATTTAGATGCAAAGTATTGTGATCTAATATCAAGTTGAGTTACATTTTTGGAGATATTTGAGTTAGACTTACGCCTAACGGCCACGCCTACTGTCATGACGTCAGTGTAGGCCCGAGAGTAATAGTTTAGTATCTTAGGCCTCCTCCTCTCTGTGTTTGCTCTGTGATATTAATAATAATTTGATAATTTTTGCTCACATTTAGCCATTCCCCCCTATAGCTGTTAAGGAATACTAAATATCAACTCCTGATTGTGAGAAGTTATTAAGAGACAATATGAAATATAATTTACGTAGATAGTAATAAATACTATTATTAAATTATTAACGTTATTTCGGTTTGTGGTTGCTAATGTTATTTCCTAAGCATTGTTTTATTACATCTAAAGAGTTTTGTACTACCGTTTTATATATCTTATTACTAATTTTTATTTATATTTTCCATTACATGTTTATTAATAAATAATAATGTGTTTACAATTTAAAATGCGACTAGCCACGTTAATATGAAACGGCGCCGCATGCGTTTAACCGTATGCTGTGCAGTTTTATAATAAGGTCCACAATGCACTTGCGGCTAGCAATATCCGGCGGGCCGCATTCCTACTTTTATAAAATTGCACTGCGACCGAGCCACATGCAGCTGACCGCATGGAAATTTAGATGGACAGCCCCTAATATATTAACATATGTATAGTTCCGGGCATATATTGTGACTTTCATCGCGATTGAAATGAGGCCCTGGCGCGCGCGGATTGGTTTGATATAATCCTTGAGTGTTAGATTTGAGTTCTTTTGCGGTCGAAACATCCCGTGTTTCGGTGAAACCGCACTAGAGCGACTCTGCAGCGGAGAGGCGCGTTAAGAAACATATTCTTGCCCACGTTTCTTATGAATAGTTGACTCGTGTCGCGCCGCGCCGTGCCGCGCCGCTGCAGTGTCGCGCTAGTGCGGTTTGACCTTAATCCTCAAAAGACATTCATTTTTTACAACACGCACTGTTTATAAAGGGTACATTTTGAGACGAGATTGGAGTCACTATATATGCCGATAACCATGTCCGAAAGTGCGATTTATAATTATTGCACATCTGCCTATATAAACAAAAGTGTAACTTCTACTAAAAAGTAATTCATTTAACTCTTTTCTACGCTTAAAAATATTGAAACCAATGCCAGCTATAAAATTCGAACGTTATGATTTATTTAAATAGCCACCATTGTAAAGTATTTTGAAAGTAAATTCAATAACATTCTGGATGTACTGTTTTCTTTAACCACCCTCCATAATTGAGGTATCACGAACCTGAAACCCGATCCTGCTATTGTCAACAACTGTCATAGGTACTATAGACACTGTAAGACTACGGACCCTCAATTCTGTTAAAGCAAAACCACTGTCATACCACAGACACTGCAAAAAATGTCGTACAATTTTAAACTTTATTTCCATAACTGGTTGCGCCGAAGTAGAAACTGTATTTTTGACACGGAAACACACTCCTTTTATACCCGTCTCCCCTTCCGCACTAACCATAGATGTAGCTTCCGTCCGCCATTTGTGAAATATAGACACTCAGTCTCGCTTTGAACTAGCCAGCGTAATGACGGATCGCGCTCGCGTCTCTCAAAAATGATTAATATTTGTTACATTTTTACCGCTTCATAGACCTTTACCGATCGGATTGTGCCTCTCGTGTGTTCCTCAAGTGATCTAGTGATGCTGACGGCAGCTCCTGAGCAAGGAAGAGAAGATCCGTGTACCGGCTGCGATGAAAACACGTGTGTCGTGAAGGTTAGTGCATCCTCTCCTAATTTCTCGGGTTGCATTCATTGCTTGGATCACTCCCGCGGCAACCCGACCACCTGTCTTTTGTGTGTAAAGCGTCAATGGAACAGTTAGCTACTTCCCGCAATACAGTCCATTACCGCACGCTGCCAAGCGCCACCATTTTTGGTCCGGATCGAGCCGGATTCTTAGCCGTAGTTCGTATTTTGTTATTATTCTAATGGGAATGAGCGCACCGCACCTAAGTGCCTGGTTATTTTAGTAGAAAACCCCGCATCCAGACACTTAGGATTAGATTTGTTGTCCGTTCGCCGCTGGCTCGCATTGTACCTACCTAATACATAAATAGGTTAGGTATCATATCAACACTTAATCGTAGTTCGCAATTTTCGCATCGCACCTAAGTGCCTGGTTATTTTAGTAGAAAACCCCGCATCCAGACATTTAGGCTTAGATCTTAGGTATACTCAGACACCCTAGTGCATAGGCACAGTGTAATACCTAACGCATTTGGCTTTGTTTTGTTTTTTTCAATTACGTTGTTCTCGGCTCGCGTCGTATTTGCCTAGTACCTGCGTGGGTGGACACGTGGCTGTACCTACCTCGCTCGCATCTCATCCCAATTCATACGAAAGTATTTTAATTTGAATAGATATTACGCAATACTTAATCTCTGAAATAATAGTTGAACCTAGACAGCGACCATCGCGTAGGTACGACCTTGTTGCTATGCGCGTTAGTTCAAGCTTGCACTGGCAGTCATAAGTACCTACCTACCTACGGTTATCGCTCGCGCCGCCTCGCTGCTCTGTACCGCTAAGATTAAGTCATTTCATATTTGTTATTTACCGCACTTTAGTTTGAGATTTAATTGTAAACATGTCCCCAAAGGTTGATAAGACCGGTAAGGTTCAATTGAAACTTTTATACGCTAAAAAAGAAATGATTTACTCTCGCGTACAATCGATCTATGATAATGCACTTAGAACCTCTGATTTGGTCATCAGAGATTCGTTCTTGTGTTCTATAGAAAACTTAGATAGTCTACGCGCGGATTTCGAAACCTTAGTACATGACATCAACGTTTTAGAGTTGAATTTGAATCCCGATTACTCAGTGAGTTATCAAGCCTTGTCGTCGTTTGACGATTTGTATTGTCGTATCAAACGCGTCGCTAGGAGTTTGGAGAAGCCGGCTGACCTACCCAACCCCACTCGCGACCGACCTAAGTTGCCACCAATTCAAATACCCGAGTTTGATGGTAACATTCGCAATTGGTGTCTATTTATAGATAGTTTTGAGAATACGATAGATAAGAACGATTCGTTGACAGATCACGAAAAATTGCATTATCTCGTTGAAAAATTGACTGGTAAAGCTATAACCGCTTGCGCTGGAATTACGTTTAGTGCCGGGAATTATAATTTAATTTTAAATACTTTGAAAGCTAAGTATGAGGATAAAAGATCGGTAGCTAACGCCTATTTAGATCAGATGTCTGATTTGAAATCTATTACGGCATGTAACGATCAAAACTTAGAGGAATTTCTAGATACTTTCGCGTCAGCTGTTCGCGCCGTAAAGAACTTGAAGATCGATGACCTCTGCGACTTCGTATTTTTGTATATGGGTTTAAAGAAATTAGATTCCGAAACCATTCGTTTGTTTGAGTCGGATCATCGCGGCAGTAAAATTCCTAAGTTCGAAGACTTAGAAAGTTTTGTTCGCGAGCATATAAAGGTATTGCAACGCTCTTCATCGAAACATGAAGGCGCGAAGAAGGTTGTTACTTCTGAACGCAAAATAGATGCCTCATCGAGGTCACCGAGGTCAACCCATACTTATGTTAATACCGCACCAGCACGTGTACAATCATCTGTTTGCTCTTTGTGTAGTACTCATCATTCGCAACTGTACAAGTGTCCTGGTTTCCTAAAATTGTCGCCTAGTGATCGTTATAAATTTGTTCGCGCTAATAATTTTTGTTTTAATTGTCTCGGTACTAAACACCGCGTTGTTTTATGTAATAGTGGAAATGGTTGTCGCAAATGTCAAGCGAGACACCACACTTTGCTTCATTTTGAGAATAGTAATGCCGCATCCAATGTGAGTACAGTTGGCCCGTCGAGCGGTGACACACGGCAGCCTGCGCCGCAGCCGCACCCCGCGCCCGCGCGCGCTCCGGCCCGCCCGGTGACCGCTGCGGATGACGTCACCTTGTGTTCGTTCTCCGCTAGTGCTGCACTCACCACTGTGTGTCTCGCGACCGCTCGCGTTGTTATTGTTGATACATTAGGTAAACCGCACCTTGTTCGAGCGCTATTAGATGGCGCTTCGCAAAGTAATTTTATTACTCAAGATTGTTGTCAACGTCTTGGTTTCAATGTTGATAAGCGTTCAACCCATTCAGTGGTGAAAGGGTTTGGGGGTTTGCAGTCAGCTGTTCATGGCACCATTAAAACAAGGTTTGGATCTCGTTTTAATAATAATATTTGGTTTGACATGGATTCGCTCGTTACAGATAAAATAACTGAACAGTTGCCTACCGTCCCAGTTGACACGTCTTTATTAACGAAATTTAAAGACTTGCCTTTAGCTGATGAGACTTACGCTGTTCCTGGAGTCGTCGATATATTGATCGGCGCTTCGATTCTCCCGCACCTCCAGTTATCACGTAAGGTCAAAGGGGGACCGACGTACCCCGCTCCGCACGCCCTGGAAACAGTTCTGGGTTTTGTTATAATTGGTTCCGCACCCGCTTCTATAGATAGTTTTAGTCACTCGACTGCCTCGTTCTGTTGCACCGTCGAGCCGCCACTGGAGTCTACCATCCGCAAGTTTTGGGAGATTGAAGAGGTCAATGTCCCACCAATCCTAAGCCCCGATGACAAGATGGCTGAGGAGATTTATTGTCGCACGACTACTCGTGATGAGCAGGGTCGTTATGTGGTCGCGCTCCCTTTCAAGGGAGATATTTTTTCGCTCGGGGACTCCCGTGCATCCGCTGAAAGACGCTTTCTTTGTTTAGAACGAAAGATGCAGGCGTCTCCAAAGTTAAAGCAAGCCTATGATGAGGTTGTTAACGAATATTTAGATAAAGGTTACATCTCACCTGCGCCTGCGGACACTGACGAGACCCAGCCTTCGTACGTTATCCCGCACCACGGAGTTATTAGAGAAGATAAGCTTACTACTAAACTCCGCGTAGTTTTAGATGGCAGTGCTAAGACTAGCACTTCCGTGTCGCTTAATGACATTTTGTATTGTGGTCAAAATCTTCAAGGTAATTTATTTGACATAATTGTAAATTTTCGCTTATTCGCTGTTGCACTCTCTGCAGATATTCGACAAATGTTTTTGTGCCTTGAAGTGCGCAAACCCGATCGTAGGTTTCAACGATTTTTGTATAGATTTTCACCGCAAGAACCTTTAATGGTTTACGAGTTTAATCGTGTTTGCTTCGGGCTTAAATCTAGCCCTTTTCACGCACTTCGCACCGTCAAGCAGCTGGCCGCTGACGAGGGCGATGCATTTCCGAAAGCGAGAGCCACCATTGAGACTGGCTTATACATGGATGACTTCGTGTATAGTGTAGATGGCGAGGCAGAGGCTGTCGAGACGGCCGCTCAAGTTATAAGTCTCATGAAGGCTGGTCAATTTGATCTCGTGAAATGGACGAGCAACTCGCAAACTGCGTTAGAGTCGATTCCTCCGTCGCACCGATTGTCTTCGGTTAAGGAATTCGATGAAAGTGATACGCACAAGGTGCTTGGTTTAAGCTGGTCGCCCGCATCTGATACGTTTAGTTTGAAAATTAGTTCGACCCCGCAAACTTGTACTAAACGCATTATCCTGTCGTGTGTGGCACGGATATGGGACGTAATGGGATTCGTAGCTCCTGTCGTTTTGTACGCCAAACTACTTATAAAGGAGCTTTGGCTTTCCAATTGTGATTGGGACGACACCGCGCCCGACAACATTGCTAAGTTGTGGGCTCGCTTTAGAAAAGAACTTTCTGTGCTTGACCAAATACAAATTCCGCGTCATGTAGGTATATCGCAACATAGTGTTGTTACGGTAGTAGGCTTCGCGGACGCTAGTGAGAGGGCGTATGGAGGAGTAGTCTACTTTCATGTCTCGAATGTAGGTAAGGTTTCAATTAGCCTTATAAGCGCGAAATCAAAGGTCTCTCCCCGTAAGGTCGTCTCTCTGGCACGCCTCGAGCTATGCGCTTTACTATTGTTAGTTAGATTGATCACCTCTATCGCCAATGCTTGTAGTAGTCGCATTAATATTAGTAGAATTTTAGCTTTTTCGGACTCAACAGTCGCTTTATGTTGGGCCCACTCTTCGCCCCATCGTTGGGACACATTCGTCGCTAATAGAGTGGCAAAAATTCAATCTGAATTGGCGCCACATAATCTCTTTCACGTTGCTGGCACCGACAACCCAGCCGATTGTCTCTCTCGTGGATTGCTTCCTTCGCAAATTTTGGATCACCCGTTGTGGTTTGGTGGACCGTCCTGGATTCATGCCGCGTTAGATGGGTGGCCAGTTAGTCAATTCAATCCCACTACGGTTTCCGAACCACCCGAGGAGAAGAAGCACTCGCTTGTTGTATCGGTCCCACGTGAAGAGACCCTTATTTTGTTGTTGGCTAATCGCGTCTCGTCTTGGTCGAGACTGTTGCGTTGTGTTGTTTGTTCGCCTCTGCCCGCTGCCTAGCCAGCAGTAGGCACGAGCTCCAATCTAGGTTTATATTTTAGTTGTTATTTCCCAAACCTAGATTTAGATTAGACTTTAGATTTGTTTCGCATTTGTCGTTTCGAAGGTAACCCTTCAAGCCGGGGGGGAATGGTTGCGCCGAAGTAGAAACTGTATTTTTGACACGGAAACACACTCCTTTTATACCCGTCTCCCCTTCCGCACTAACCATAGATGTAGCTTCCGTCCGCCATTTGTGAAATATAGACACTCAGTCTCGCTTTGAACTAGCCAGCGTAATGACGGATCGCGCTCGCGTCTCTCAAAAATGATTAATATTTGTTACATTTTTACCGCTTCATAGACCTTTACCGATCGGATTGTGCCTCTCGTGTGTTCCTCAAGTGATCTAGTGATGCTGACGGCAGCTCCTGAGCAAGGAAGAGAAGATCCGTGTACCGGCTGCGATGAAAACACGTGTGTCGTGAAGGTTAGTGCATCCTCTCCTAATTTCTCGGGTTGCATTCATTGCTTGGATCACTCCCGCGGCAACCCGACCACCTGTCTTTTGTGTGTAAAGCGTCAATGGAACAGTTAGCTACTTCCCGCAATACAGTCCATTACCGCACGCTGCCAAGCGCCACCAATAACTTTAAAGTCCAAAATTAAATGAAAAGAATTTTATTACACTTTTTCATATTCTCTGAAACAAGACTTTTCTTTTACTACAACATTCTACACAACGCTATCTAGACCCATGGTAAGCATAGCTTAACTAGCTTGTGTTATGGAATCTAGAATGCGGTTAAACATACTTAGATAGATTTTATTTTTGTAATTTGTAAATACATTCATATTATACATAGAAACACCCAGACCAATGCAAATATACATATTCTTACATACAAATATTTGGACTGAGCGGGAATCGAACCCGCGCCTCCTGAGTAGCAGTCGCGTTCACTACCGGTACGCCACAGAGTTAGACCTTTAACCACATAGCTTTAAAATCTAAAATTAAATAGATTTATTTAGCAGTCTGTGGTATGACAATGGTTTTGCTTTAGTAGAATCCAGACTTAGTTATGGTGTTAAATGGCATCTTGTAGAGTGAATGAAATGTAATGAACTCTATAATTCACTCTCACGAGATGCCATAATTTCGTCGGTGGCTTAGTGGTTAAAGAGTTGACCTTACGATCGAGAGGTCCCGGGTTCAAATCCTGGCCATTACACTACCGACGTGAACCCACTCCTAGCACAAACAATTTTGCTTAGTTGGAGGTCTTAGAGGGAATATTACTAATTGCCATTGCTAACGTTTAAAAAAAAAATTAAATAAGAGATCCTTAGGTTTTCGCTACCGAGTCTGTTACAGTTGCTTATCATTTATTTAAATACTTGCTCTAATGCGCCGACGATGTCGTCTCCCCCTCCACAGTTCTACAATGAATACAATAATAGCAACGACTTGGAAGAAAAATAGTTCGCAAAAGGCTAATCGTACGTGTTTTAACTTAATGCTCGCGAATTGCCTAGTCTCGGTGCGGAGTTTAGGCATTGACGATGGTATACGAAGCATGTGGCAGGTCCATGTGTAGTATGCATCTGCGAGTCCAGCTTCACTAATACGCTCCATGAATCTCTGTAGCTCCTCAAAAAATGGAAAGGCTAGAAAAAAAATACTGACTGAAGTTTACGTGAAAATCAGTACATAGTACGGGAGCGTAGGGCCCTGTGCGTTAGGGCCAATATGCTTGCTCGCAGACTCGCACGATGTACTGCACAGGTTAAAATTACACTTTTTAAAGCCTACTGTAATTCACTGTACACGTGCAGCATGTGGACGAGCTACACCCAGGGTGCATATAGGGCCCTGCGCACTCAATACAACAATGCCTTCAGGATACTGATGGGGCTGCGCCGCCACTGTAGCGCTTCTGGGATGTTCGCAGAAGCTGGTATTGATAGCTTTGCGGCCATCCTAAGAAACCGCATTACATCACTGTTAGATCGTGTGCGGGGCAGCTCCAAAAGCCTCCTGCAGTGTGTTGCGGCAAGGCTTCACGTGGACAGTGCTATTATGCGGCACTGGACACGTTTCCACCTTGCCAAAGACACACACATTAGATACAGTTATAAATATGACTGACTGTCTGTTTGTGTACATAATAACTTGCAGTTTTACTAACATAGGATATAAGCTTTATTGTTACTAACATTTTTATGGGCAATGCCTGAAATAAATGATTTTATTTATTATTTATTATTATTATATTTAACTAATTCAATCGCCAATTATTCTCGTTTCGGCTACATTTCAGCGGTCGTGGTGCAATCACTTGACGATCATTAAAAAACGTTTGAAATGGTTTTATTTCAATATTTTTTTTTTTTATCTTTCATTCTTAACAGTTAATTAGATTAGCACATCTAGATACTTACCTAGTTAACATTTAGAAAGAAAGGAGGTACTTTACCATGTTTAGGTAGGTTTGCAAGATCACTTACATTATTTTTACAGATAGAAATGGATTAAGAATCCGTGAATGAATTTATATGATGGATAGATAGATAGATGGATGGTTTTCAAAAAAATGTGTATTGAAATATGATCGTTTACCTGTATTAGTGATGTACGACAGGTAATATATATTAAGACATTCGTCCACAATGTTGATTCTAGGTTTTTTATTGCCTTTTTCTGTGTAGTTCCTGAGGATGTCTATCTCTATGTCCTTTTTTCTACCGACAAGTGCGATGTTAGGTATATCGAATAGCATTTCTGTAAATATAAAAAGTAAAACGATAAAAGTCAATGACTTTTAACTAACGTACCTTATACTTAGTTTAATTAATCGTCGGATCCCAGCAGATTCGGTGCCGCCTTGGTGTTATTTGATTCGAAATAGTAGAGAATATTTGGAAAATTAAAAACTCGCTCTTGCTACTGATGTGCAACTTGTAGGGGCCTAACGGGAGGGGGTGTCGAGTAGAACCGCCTGTTACCCTAGCAGAAGCAGGCCGCGGCGTGCGTGATACGCTCCTCCCCATACCCGGGGACGAGGTAGGTACTCCGTGGTCCCCACACCCGAAGAGGGTAATCTCATTAGAGACGGTCCTGGGCCGGCCGGGGTGCGAGGGATATGTCTCAGATAATCTCACCTCCGGCAATCTGCGGCCCACACAGTCGGCGTGCGTTTTTGTCGGTTTAAGTCCGACATAACCTCCCCCACCGGCTCTATTGGTGGGGGTATCCGTAGGGATATTGCCCACATAAAAAAAAATGGGCCTGACGGGAAACTTCCTGCTGGGTTCTATGCTGCTGGTATCGTGCGCTACCGGCATCAGGATGATAAGAGTTTTTGCTCCACGGAATAAAGAAGCGAAGGCTTTTGGGCCAGTGCCAGTGGGTTCTGAAACCTCCCCATGAGAAATCAACCTACACATTAAATAATTCTGTATTATTAGTAAAATTTGAACTGGATATTTTATAGTAAAGCTTACCAAGTGAATATTTATCTACATGTACCATCCGTTTAATGAAATTACGTTGGTGCTTATTTTCCAAGGCTGAGTGCTTCTGTAGCTGTTTCATTATCTCTCTCATAGATGGCGTCACATACAGATTAATGTTACTTTTATACAGTTCGTCCAATGTCTCGATACTATGATATCGTATAAGTGTCGTGAATACGTGGTTTATATGGCCCTGAAATAATATGACTTGTTAGACCAGGGCCTCGACTGTGCTAAAATAAAACTAATGTCATAGTGCTATGACAGTGGTTAAAGAATCGAGGAAGTCTAAAATTAAACGTCATTTAATTTTAGACTTTAAAGCAATGGGCTCCAGCAAAGCATAGTCCAGAATTAAAAGGCTTTTTTGCAAAGTGAATGAAAAGTGTATTGAAACTATTTTAGTTTAATTTTGGACTTTAAGAGTATAGAGTTAAAGTCTAAAATGTAATGCCATTTTTGTAGTGTCTGTGGTGTGACTTGCTTTAGTAAAATCGAGGGTCAGTTTAGATACCAGTGCATCATATTCAAAATGATCATACAATATCGTAACATCAATGTTCCATAAGCTGTAGGGGGCCTCGTCTCACCAAAATATTTGGGCCCAAGCCATCCTCATCTGCTAGCCGGTAACAGCATCATACATCTGTAGCATGCGTGCGACATCCCTGGTGTTACATACGAGCATAGGCCACGGCAACCACTTCCCATCAAGGTCTCGTTTCTACAAATTTAATGTCATAATAAAACCATTGTCATACCACTGACACAGCAAACAATGCCATTTAATACTAGGCTTTACGGTTTTGCTTAAGTCCAAAATGAAACGATTAAAAATTCATTACATTTTTCATTAACTCGACAAGATGCCATTCAATTTTAAACCTTAACTACACGTAGTTAAGGTCTTTTTTTTATATAGGACACGTCAATTGGACTTCGTCTTGCCTGATGGTAAGCTGAAGGCAAAGTCCCAGAAAAGAGGGTCACCATTACTTACACATACCGTGTCAATGGTGACACTCGGCTTGACGGCCTCATCATATGCTTTTTTACGCCCCGCTTAAAGGACCCGGGACTGTAGGAAGAAGGAAACACAAACTAAAATTAAATGTCATTTTTTTACAGTGTCTATGGCATTACAGTGGCTTTGTTATAACATAAAATTAGCAGAATCAAGGCCCAGGTGTGCCGCGTGTTTGCCTGACACCTAAGTGGTATAAAGAATAAAATAAAACTCACCTGATATATGGCTACAAACATAAAAGATGAACACAGACATACGCCTCTTAGTAAGCGTGATTCATTATTATTGTTTGAAAGTCCAAACAGCATTGAAGTGAAAGCATCCCTGATATAAAAATATAACGATTTTCTCCTAACACCCTTAATTTTATTATTTATTGCTGCCGCTGCCCACAAGAATAATCCGATTATTATATTTATGGTCATGATAAGGAGCCACATGTTTGAAGAATATAAGGTAACAGAGTAATACCATATCGGCACAATATCGGTTTGTTTAACTAAGACGCAGAGTGAATCTGATACAACATAGTGTAAAAAATATACGTGATCCCGGGAATATTTTCTCATAAATCGAGAATTAAACGATATATCTACTTCTTTTCGGATGATACATCCAAGGCTGCCGGTTACGTTAGTGGCCGAACTATGACCGTATCCCTCACATCTATCATCAGTAACAAGATCTACTTTAAATTTGAAATGTTTTACAATGTTATGCATCATCAAAGCGTCTAATCCACAATATCCTCCTGTAAGAGTCATGTTAACTTTTGAATAGTAATAATGAAGTTTATCACATTCGCCTAAAACAGTTGGATATCGATCAAATATACCAGCCCTGAGAGGATAATCTTCGGTTAATACAGCCCTTTTTTCCCCAAACGTAGCTTGAAGTTCGGCAACGTCAGTTAAGTCAATTGTCTTTATAGTTCTGTCATATAGTGACATATTTGTCTGCTTTTTGCCACTATAAATCGCAATTTTGTTTACACAGGCGTAAGGAAATATTACGCCTACATGAGCAATCCTATACGTATGCCAAAGTTCGTTCATAAATCTCTCCAAACGTAGAAAGTCAGTTGTATTCAGTAAACCATTTTCACATATAAAGTTTTCTTCATCTGTTACTATAATAAACAGCACAGAGCGATGTGATCTGAGGACTCCTTCAACTGATATTGTATTGAGCATAGCTGACGTTATCTGTCTTGTCATTATTACTACATTTGGATTGTCGTTAGTCGAATACCTTTCAGGCATATCCTCATTTTTAGTATCGTTGCCGGTTATTAAAACTACCGAGTTATCAAAATTGACATGTTTAAGGATGCACGTTTTTAACAGTTCATTGGCATTTTGATCTAAATCAACAACCATAGTTTGTATTACGGGTATGAAACTAAATTTTTTATTACAATTTTTTGTTCGGGGCGGTTCAAGTAGGCCTTTTATAATGATAACAAACATGCAAAGAAGTAAAATAATAATTAGTTGCATCGTTATGAACGATGTCATCACGTACTTGTGTCAACTTTAGCGGTTTAGGACTAAGTTTCTTCTTTTGTTATACTTAGGCCTAACGTTTATATAGGGACTCATTTCTAAATATTTACCGAATGTCTTATCAGTCGCTACAACCACTACACGAAATGATTATTTTATTATCAATTGAATATAGTGTTGCCTTCACACGGAGCGTAAAATAACGAGCAACGGGCGAGCAAGCACGCGTACATCCATATTATTTTGGATGTGCTCGACGATGCGCCCATCGACGGCACATCCTAAAATTAAAGTTAGAGATTGCACTGGTATTCGTTCCTTCGCTGCTTATCCTCACGGCAGTGTCTGTCTCGTTGGACCCACTAGTGGAGTCTATTTCTTTCTTTTAAATCTTTTGTTGGGGTGGGTCTGTATTCCTATGCTCTGTATTCTGCCAAGTTTTGAAGATATATATCTTGTTAAAATATCTGAAACTGTTTCATTGGGTTATGCCATGATATCCAATGGATCATGATATAACGTACCGTGTGAAGTCAGCATAACATTATTCCGAATATGAATAATATATGTGGCAAGGATATTAAATCAATAGTTGTCACAACATTTCGGATTAAGTATAAACGGTTTGAACGTTTCGTATTGAAATGTTTTAGTTATGTTACATGCTTTATACTAATTAGCTTTACTAAGGTTAGCTATACATCATTGTAATAGAATATTTAAGTAATTTTCCCTAACTTCAAAACTATCAATTGACGTGAATATCTAGGTCGGGAGACAATACAATAATTTAGCTCATCATAAAAATCCGTATATGTGCTGCTTCACTTCATCTCTGTTTGCAGTCATCTCAACATTTATTTCCTTAGCTATATCATCTTTCACATAGTCCAGTAATTATATTACCTATAAAAGCGAATTTATCGCAGGTTTATAAGTGCCCTGTTAATGGCAATAAGCTCGCCACCTATTGCATTGGGACCTAAACATAAACTGGCGAAATGTGGGTGCTAGCATCTCTGCCTACCCTTTCGGGGTTATAGGCGTGATTTTATGTTATGTTATAAAAGTCGCGTGGTACCTGGCAGAGAAGAATTTGTACCACCCCATCTCTCTCTTCCCATGCAGTATCGTACAAGGTGACTAAGGGATAGAGTTGTTTAACATCAGACAGATATACACAGTCTAGACTCCGCCTTAGATGCATGGCTTGAGTCAAAAATATTGCCCGGAAAACGGCAATAGGCCACTCCCTATTACGTGGGACTAAATTCAATGATTGGTGAAATGTGGATGGTAATTCACCTCTGCCTAACCCTCCGGGGATCAAGGTGTGATTATATGTATGAATGTATGAAAAATTAGAACCTTGAAATCTGGTCTCCTGTAACAGGAGATCCCGAGAGGCAACCTACACTTTGAATCTGGTACTTCCACCCTCAGCATAATAGCTCTGGCTAACACTAAATCCAGAATAGATTTTGTCTTTTGCATTGCGTATAAACTCTCCGAGGAGTCAGTACCTATATGTCTTCACTCATCATGCACATACACTTCACCACGTGGCGCGGTGTTACTATTTTATTATCTATTATCTTTTTGTAAAACATAAATCATGTATGTTTCATTTTTTTATGCCACTTAAGTAGCAGACAAGCACACGACCCACCTGATGGAAAGTGGTTACCGTGACCTATGGACGTTTGTAACACCAGAGGAGTCACAGTCGCGCTGCCAACCCTGTAAGAACAGAGTTTCTGTGCCGTCAGTGTAGAAGACAAAGTCAGACAAGCCTTTAGTCTTCCCACAGACAGCACAAATTCTCCAGTGAGCTCTGGCTATCCTACTTACCGCTGGGAACACAGCATGAAGTTATTATAGCCGTGGTATTCTGTAGGGCGGAGGTACTTCCCCAGTCGAACTACTCAATTGGGCGGAAATACCGCCGTGTCCTACCCTTTTTACTACATATTTGCTGCATTTGTTGATTAAATGTAATCATATAATAAAATAAATATGTGTGTTCAAATTGCACATTATTTCACAATACATCCACAATATGGTAATAAATAGTCAAATGTGTATCTTTCACATTAGGATACCTTGTACATACTTTGTACTGTTGACGATCTCACCTCAAATTAGCACGTTATTATATTAAGATCAAATCATACAATATAAAAAAGTGTTAGTCCATTATTTGCCATCAGTTTATTGAAGAACGTGGTAATGGCAACAATTTGGAGTATTTTGATACTATTGAATATATTGACAATATCGTATGGGCGATTGCATGGATTGCATCTGCATCCGGAAATATTGAAGAGCAATGTAGAAATGCGCCTAGGCAACGATTACATCGATTACAATACAGAACAATGCAACAATTTTATTGAATTCAGCGACTTAGGTATTATATCAAATGATATTTCGAAAATAGTACATGATTTTGTAGAAATGGCGAAGACATAAAAACGAAGATGTGAGACTGATAAGGATAGATAGAAGAAAGAAGTGCTACGTGAAACTGAATGTATGGTTACGGATATATTTAAATAAATTTTCTTCAGTTTTACCTAATTCTGTTTTATTACCCTTGTAAAATATAATACAATGTTCAATATTCTACAAGACGTCAAATAATTTGGTGGTAGTCTCCACCAAAGGAGAGTCCTTTGGTGGAGACTATTTATAAAAGAACGAGGTATGGACTAAAATATTTTAGTATTTTATTTTTTAGGCTAGAACCAATTTTCGCTGTCTGTAACTTATTCCTGCCTAGATCGCTCAATCCATAGCTGCTAGCTGCCTGTGGGTGGTTGTAGAGTTGGCAATCAAATCAAATCTGATCATATCCGTAAGATTGCTGCTCCACTTATATATATTTAATATGTTTAATTGTAAAGTAGTTTATGATGTACTATATATTTATTATAACATAACATAACATAACATAAACTCACGCCTATATCCCCGAAGAGGTAGGCAGAGGTGCTAGCACCCACATTTCGCCAGTTTATGTTTAAGTCCTAATGTAATAGGTGGCGAGCCTATTGCCATTAACCGGGCACTTATAAACCTGCGATACATACACACATAACTTCGAAAAGCATCGAAAAGTCATTGGTGTGTGCCATGGTAAAACCTGGGATCGAACCCGAGACCTCGTCTCAGCAGTCCATTACCCATACCACTAGGCTACCGCGGTATCATGAATATATTATATTAAGTTCATAAATTCTCACAAAGTATTATTAATTTTCATCATAAAAATTATTAATTGTACCAAACTAGGTTAAATGTGTACACAGTATATTCATCCTTTGACATAAATATCTCTGCATCTTAGGGTGATGCAGAGATATTTATGTGGTTGACTGGCAGAAAATGCCCATGGCATTAAGTCCGCTTTTGTACGATTATTTTGTATTTGTGCAAATAGGCAAAAATTCCCGTTAACGTTAACGGGAATTTTTCGGAAAATAGTAATTGTCTGCGAAAAGTATTTCAGCAACTTGTTTCTTAAATATGAAAATATATTAAATCGCTCCGTGTTTCGACTCTAGTACCTACCGGTGAGGAACAAGTTCTCTTTATAAATCACCAGTGGCGTGCAAAGATTTAAAGACGTCATAGACTTGAGTATGCAGTATGAATTTCAACATAATACCTCCACGCATTCCTGAGAAAAAGATCTTGACAGACAGACGGCCAGACGGACAACGAAGTGATCCTATAAGGGTTTTTTCCTTTCGAGGTACGGAACCCTAAAAATCACCTTAGGTCAGACCAGAGTTCCTCCAAACAGTTTTCCTGACCAGTAGGGTGCGGGAAAGGTGATTTGAAGACTAAGTATTTACTTTAATGTTGTATGCCTGGTACATTTAACCATATTCTAAAACTACTTTGGAGACAGAATGCTTGACAAACGAGTATCGTACCTACTAAATAGAACTACAGTCCCGGGTCCTTCAAGCGGGGCGTAAAAAAGCATCTGATGAGGCCGCCAAGCTGAGTGCCACCATTGTAACATTACTTAGTGTATGTAATGGTGACCCTCTTTCCTGAGACTAGAGACTACGTGTCCTAGATAAAATAAAAAAAAATACAAAAAAAAGAACTAGAAAAGTCAAATTTGCCAAATTGCTTCGAGACCATCTAATAAACGAATTGTAATTATGCACTGTAATTAAAATTCTTAAATATACGTAATATATAATAATCTCCGTATGCAAATGTAGCAAATTCTGTTGTTCTGTTCCCACAGTCAAACCATGGAACCAGTTTTGAGGTGCCTTGTTTACCAAGTTTGTGTGAAAGACCAAAAGCTTGTCCTGATTTGTCTTTTACACTGACGGCACAGAAACTCTCAATGCTTGCAAGGTTGGCAGCGCGAGTGTGACTCTCTTGATTTTACACGCGTCCATAGGCCACAGTGACCACTTTCCTTCAGGTGGACCGTGTGCTTATCTGCCACCTGTAAGTGGTATAAAAAAATGTAAGTTTTGTGTAATTATCCGTTAATAAAGATACGTAACAATAAATAAAAAAAATACATTAAAATAGTCATTATGGTGCTCAGTTTACCTAAAAATAAATCAGACAAACAAATCAACTGATGTTTTCAGTATATTTCCGTTTGAGAGGAAGAGAGAAACGGTTTGTAATTCATCACATCGTTGGTTCCCGTTGTATCCAGGACTACAAGACGTTGCTTTTTCAAAAAAAAGCTTGATGTAGTTTATCTGGGACTTATATGGGAGCGTTTATGATCCCTCCAATTTCGAGAGGAAATCCTACATCGGAGCCTCCGTCGTTATTCAGCAGTTAATTTGTACCTGTGGGTCCCACCATTTGTGGGTCCTGAAGATTAAGTGGTAGACGAGTACACCGATTGGCCGATGGGGTGTGGTTACCGTGGCCCACGTTCTTAGTATACTTACTGTATAATACTGTCATGGTTCAAATCTCTTCCGGGTTATTGAATGTTCCAATTAAAAACATAGTTTTTGTAATTTATATGGGAAAAGTTGACAACATGGAGCCGATCGTGCATGGTAAATGCTCTACAATAATTAGCAGTTAAACGTTTTTTTCTAAATATTTGAATAGCCTAAATAGTTTATATCATATTTTTATTTTATTTTTTTATACCACTTAGGTGGCAGACAAGCACGCGGCCCACCTGATGGAAAGTGGTTACCGTGGCCTATGGACGTTTGTAACACCACAGGAGTCACAGTCGCACTGCCAACCCTGTAAGTGCAGAGTTTCTGTGCCGTCAGTGTAGAAGACAAAGCAGGACAAGCCTTTAGTCTTCCCACTGACAGCACAAATTCTCCAGTGAGCTCTGGCTATCGATAACGATAAGAATCTGGATAACGATAAGTTGCTGATAATATGCTTGGCATTGTCCTGAAGGTTTCTAGTCAATTATATAACAATTTAAAGAGGCTCTAACTAGTTCCTTAAATAAGCTTTGAGTCGAAACGTGTCATTTAGGGTATATTGAGGTTGAAATAATGAACTTGAAGTACATATATACAGACATTTATTACATCTTAAAAACGAAATTTAAAAAGAAATACATCGGAAAAAATTATAATAACACAAGTTTATTAATAACAAAATTATCACACATCATCACATGAACAAAGCCATGTAAAACAATCGATATAAAAAATATAAGTTAGTTACTTATACTCGTATAAGTATTTATATTGTTAGCCTAAAAAGGTTGGTAAAAACTTAATCCTGCGGCCATCAAGACTTGATATTCCATTTTCATACTGGAAACCATCTAAGTCAGCGAGCAGATCATTGCTGGGGTTATCACCACGCAGAAGTGACCTTTTCTCCACTTTGTGCTCCGGCTTGCTAGTTGTCTCTTTGTTTTCTGACTCCGAAGGGCTAGTTCGCTGAACTGCTATAAAAATTGGAATTTCTTGTACCACAATTTTATCAACGATTAGCAGTTCTTCTTCTGCAGGCGTAGTTTCTGCTGTCTCTGTTGTAGAAATGGGAGCTGCAAACACGCAGCTCACCATCGCAAGCGAGAGAAGGACAATCAGTTTAGAAGCCATGATCTTGAAGGCTATAAGTTACTTCTCCGCGGTGGAATTGGGATGCACTCCCAGTTATTGAATTACGTATGCGTTCCTTTACTGACGGTTAATGATATTGTTTGGCAGTGGTCTTTAGTTTTTATACCCTAAATGTGCTAAGTAATTTTATCCAGAATTGGAATCTTTGACGCGCATTGTACTTGTATTGTTATATGCTAATGAAATAAGCAAAGATTCTCAATAACATAATGACCATGAATAAGAATTGTTATGCATTCTACTGAAATTTGGTGATGTTTAAATTGTTTGTTTATCTTATTTGTGTAAAGAAATAACGCAATATGTAACTTTACAGACATCCTTCCGTTTATTTTTCCGTAAGGTCACTGAGTAATAGATCATAATGACATGATATTGTGTAACTATTTGTGTTTATCTCGAGCAATAATACTCATGGATGCCTGACTCAGGTAGTGTGACCAGATTTCCAATAATTTCAATTATCAGTAGGATCAGTATTGATATTAATGAGCTGTTTCATATTAGGTTTATGACTATTGTGAGCGTTTTCAGAATAATTTTCTATTTCCAAGATTATAATGCGATGATGTGATTTCACTTGTCATGTTGACAGGAGATGTTTTTTTGAGTTTCCATTATTGAAATCGTTTATTTTCAGCACAGTACTGAATTCATACAACTTTTAAATGCTCCTGGGAATTGTTTGATCACTATCCCCTAATCAGATCTGTAAAATAATTCGGCAATGCTTTGTGCATTATGCCTATTATCTAAAGTCAAAGTAGAATAGCGGGCTCCAAAGTATAAACTTTGGATGCCACCGGTACCAACTAATGCAGGGATGTTGTAATGATAATTATTATTAATATCAATGTAATATAGAAGAGGTGTGACTATCCACCAGTATGAAGCGAGGTTCCTCCGATCTTTGCATAACCAGGATCCAAACTGTACCAGGAAATTAGGTAGGTACTAGGAAAGATCTAGTAAAGACCCATATTGAGAGAGTTGTAAAAAAATATGTACTTACTCCATCATTTTGTGGTGGCGACTATCTTGGACCATTTTTATTTCAAACATAGCTAAGAACACTACCGTCTTATATAATTTTCAAACTAAAGAAAACTAAATTCAAATCGGTTCATCCATTCAGGAACTACGATGCCACAGAGAGACACAAACCCGCACTAACAAACCCACCCCCGTTGTTTTCGCGTCGGGGATCAAGAAGACAATTAATTATGACTAGGTCAACATTCCAATTCAAAGAGTGGTTAATTGTTTAAGTGTAAAAGATCTTCGACGTAATAAATGAATATCACAGAAGGTTGCCTATGGGGAAGAACTGCTGTTTGACCTCACAATCCCGAGAGGCAAGCCTACGCCAGAGTCTCGTCCAATAGCAGGTGTACACTTCGTCCATCAATGTCTTCATCGGGTCTCCATACAGCACCAGTAAGATAAAGTAGTTTAAGTAGTGAAGTAGTTTAAATAAAATTGTTTGTATATTTTTTCGGCATTTTTTCTGAGAAAATGGTAATTGCAGTCATGCAAATAGAGTACCAAAGATATAATTCAAAATTAAGTTTACCGTTTTACCCTCAGTTTTATCAAAATTTATTTTTGATCCAAAATTACAAAATTATTGTTGAACTCTACTGATTGCTGGGCTTAGGTATTTCCTTTCACGTAGAGAACACCTAAAACAGTAGTGCAAACAGTACTGTATGTCTGTATCACATGATCAAGTGTTAACTAGTTCTGTTGCCCTTTATTCTTATCAGTTATCAGGCGTATTTGGCGTCTCGTTAGCATATTGTTCAAAGCTAAGGTTCATAATGAGAGGATCACTTGCATCTGTGTTCTCGTGCGTCAGAGTTATTCTAAAAATAATAATGCGCATTATCGAAGTTTGTGCTTACAATAAAGCTTAATCATTTATGTCAGCAATAACCTCACATATAAGGCCTGGCGAAACCTTACCGCAGCACAGTTTGAGCAAGTAAAAATCAAAGCAAGATAGGATCATTTGGCAATGCATTCCACACTTTTTGTCGTCGCGTCATTGGCGCTGCTAGCATTCTGCGTGTGCGCCCCCGCCGAGAAGGATGTGATCGAACACATCCCACCAAATGTCGAGCAAACACCCTCAGTTACCGCAAGAGACAGTGCGGCATCTGGTGCTTCGGGAAAGGTTGCTGGTGCTACTGACCTCTTGAGGTCTCGCCGTGACATCGGCGGGCAAGAGAGTGACCTGCTACCTTCAAGTAACGATGTAGACGCATCTCCCTTCGGTGAAACTTCGCAAATCTTAGGACACGGCCGTATCAGGGTACTTCCTGCTTTCCTCGGCTAAATAAATCACAACTACGGTATTTCCACATTGTCTAATTTGGTATATTTTACCACGTAAGTCTTAGGCCATGTACATGATTTTGTTTAAGACATCGATTAAGAGTTTTGGGTACATACTAGTTTATATAAATATACATACAGTATTTTGTACATGTTTAGTTTAAGTAAACAATATAGATAAAATTACGAATATTATTTTCTTGTTTCATTTATTTATTGTCAGTGCTATAAATGAACTGTAAGTTGTGACTACTAATTACTCTGCAAGATGGTGTTAATAGTGACTGATGTCGCTAATTATGTTTATCTATTTACGAAAATTAACAGAAAGTTAAGAATTGGATCCCGAGATTATAAATAGTAGAAATTGCTATGCGGTACACCTTAAATAGGTTTTATTTCTACCAATATCATGTTTCTTGTTATACTGTCAGTCGTAGGATTACTCAATGAAGTATCGCCCTTACCTTTGGATATTTTAAAAAGAGGTACAGAACTAGATCATCAAAGTACAATTATGTTAGAAAAAAATATTACAGAACCTAAAATGAAGGAAAATAGTTGTATCGATAAAAGGGAATCTCTTGTCGATAGTTCAAATCTTGATAATAATGAAGTAATAGAAAATGCAGAAAGCAGTAACTTGGTATATCGTCCATTATTTGTATATAGAAGAATTCAACACAGTAAAAGAAGAATCACTATGTTTAATGCATTTGCTGGATAGACTTTGATAAAGGTAAGCTCTAGTCGAAATAACTATACTTTTGATAGTTAGTTTGTATTTCATAGCGAGTTTATTATATTTAGGCTTAGAAATCTTTCTCTATAGTCTATAGAAATGTCATTTCATATTAACATTTCTATGGAATAGGGAATACGGGGTTAATACTAGTCGAATTCCTGCTGTTGTAACTTGAGTACATCACTGCATTAACAAAATCCAGGGAAAATCAAACTGCTCTAGAATAAACTCACAATAACATCATCAATCAATCAATCATAATTGGACAATATTAGTTATATAGTTAGTTATCACAGATTGCTAAACTAATTTTTCAAAAGTTTATAAGAATATTGAAATAAAACTTTTTTTAACGGATTCTTGGCAAATTATTTGGTATTTTTTATTATTATTTACAATAATTCTGAATTTTCGGTTACTTTTCAGCAGCCATTGCACCAAATGGTACTCTACTGGGGCCTCCCTAATTAATTCTGATAGAATCAATGAAAAATAGTTTTATTTCAGTAAATTAGAATTAAAAACAATATTATGATGTTGGAATGAGTAGCATCTGCATTACTGTCTGCGTCACATATGCGTAGACTGTATCTATGTTCACAATCTTGGTAGTATCTGAAAAATCATTATCCAGGTATAGTTTATAACTATAAAATTTTACTTCCTAGCCTAATTGACCATTATAATAATTGGCTGAACTGATTGCGATAAATGCCAGCACCAAAGCTAGAGACCATTGTATAAGTATTTTTGACAGGAGCAGTTGTGAAGTCCAAAATAATGATCTTGAGTCGGGTGTGGTCAGTGATTGCATTAATTTTAGTAAGTATTTTTATCCGAACTGTCAAGGAAGGGTTATGTTTTTCGCAAGTGTCTTGTATGTATGTTATTACCTAGTATCTTCTAAACAGCTGCTTGAATTGCGAAGTTTGGTATAGTTAAAAATGTGTGTGCCCAAGTGTCCTTAGGTAGGTATTTTAAAAATATATTGAATTACGTAACCTATTTAAATCAATCAATCAATCAATTAGCCAACCACAGTCTACTGAGCGACCGACAGTACGGCTTTCGCCACCGTCGCTCAACCGGTGACCTTCTTGTGTATCTCACAAACCGGTGGTCGCAAGCCATCGAGAGTCGGGGTGAGGCACTAGCGGTCAGCTTCGATATAGCAAAGGCCTTCGATCGGGTCTGGCACAAAGGTCTTCTTGCGAAGTTGCCGTACTATGGACTCCCCGAGGGACTTTGCGAATGGATCGCCAGCTTTTTGTCCAACAGAAGCATTCAAGCTGTCGTCGACGGCAGCTGCTCGGACCGCATGAACATAAACGCTGGTGTCCCACAAGGCTCCGTGTTGTCTCCGACGCTGTTTCTGCTGCATATCAATGACATGCTGTCTGATGGCTCCATTCATTGTTATGCGGACGACAGTACCGGGGACACGTGTTACACGGGCCGTGCAAATATCCCTCAGTCCAAGGTGGAGAAGAGTCGCGAACAACTTGTGTCTAAAATCGAGACTACTCTCTCTGGAGTATCCGATTGGGGACGACTAAACCTAGTCCAATTCAACCCCACTAAGACACAAGTATGTGTATTCACCGCTAAGAAAACCCCATTCATTGTAGCGCCGCAATTCCTGGGCACACCGCTTACCATCACCTCGAGTATCGGGATCCTTGGTGTCGATATCTCCAGCGACGTCCAATACCGAAGTCATTTGCAGGACAAGGTTAAGTTGGCATCAAGAAAACTCGGAGTGCTCAACAGGGCGAAGCAGTACTTCACTGCGGGGCAGCAACTCCTTCTTTATAAGGCACAGGTCCGGCCTCACATAGAGTACTGCTGTCACCTTTTTGCTGGAGCACCTGCATACCAGCTTGACCCCTTCGACTCGTTGCAAAGACGGGCATTGAGGCTGGTTGACAATCCCATACTCACAGGTAGAGTGGAACCTCTTAGCCTTAGGAGGGATTTTGCCTCACTGTGTGTGTTCTACCGCCTATACAATGGTTTGTGCTCAGATGAATTCTTTGACATGATGCCCGTAGCTTCATTCTATCATCGCACCTCTCGCCATAGGCAGGGAATTCATCCCCACACATTGCGACCTGAGACGGTGCGCACTGTGCGGTATGAAAGAAACTTCATCCCACGCACACTCAAGCTGTGGAATGACCTCCCTGCTGCGGTTTTCCCAAGCGCCTACAATATGGGGTTCTTCAAGAGGGGCATCAGAAGGTTTCTTCATGGTCGGCAGCACGAGTGTGACACCCCTGGTGTTGCATACGTCCATAGGCCACGGTAACCGCTTCCCATCAGGTGGGCCGTGTGCTTGTCTGCCAACTTAGTGGTATAAAAAAAAAAAAATGCTGGACATAGGCCCTGCCTTCCACATTCAGTCTGTCCGACTGTTATCACCTGTATAAAGACTATAAATTAATTAATTTTATTTCTCTATATATGTCACCTATAAGTGATAAATTGATTTGCACTAAGTAAAAACTATGTATTCCATCATCTTCAGTTACAATTTCATAATTCTCACATAAATATTTTATGTTAAACATTACCAATTTGAATTGCCTATCTAAATACCTATAAGTTGTTAATAAACTTGATTGTTTCTGAAAATCATAGTAAATTACTAAGAATCCTTATATGGTTACCCGTAATGTCACCTAATGCATCAAGTGCTTTGAGCGCTCTTCTTGAAGTTATTTTATTCAAGGACATATATTTGCCAGGGATCCAGGGAAAATAATATTTATAACTCAAATTTAGCTCGAGTTATATTAGGCGTCACAATCATTTTCTGAGCCTTTCGATGAGAGAGATTTCATCACTATAATTAGTATCAGGCTCGAATTATATTTAGTATACACTCATAAAAAAATGTTTCAGGTTCCTGGGTCTGACGCTGGTATATCACCAGTACATAATATGAAGGAAAGACTTATTAATTCTAATCCTTATGGAGAAAGATTATTAATGGCTTCACCTCATAATGCCTTGAAGCATTTAGACAATTCTATATTGAAAGCAACTAAAAATGTGACACAAAATCCGGAAATGGAGCAAAATCTCTACCAAATTTCAAAAGATATAGTCTCAGCAATCTTATCAAAATTAGAAATTCAAGATAAAATTACAAGAATAACAAAAGAGGCTTTAGAAGCTCCTGGTAGAAATAAAGGTATAACGGCAATAGAGACAAGACGTATTCTAGATTATATATCAAGAACATTGTCTGGTCATATACTTAGTATAACACGATCATCCACTGAACCTGAGCTTCATCGTCTGGTGTATGGATTAGCACAAATAGCAGCAGAGATTTCCATTGTGTCAGCTTTAAAGGATACAACTTATTCCTCAGCTCTTTCGAAAAAACAATCAGTTGATCTATCTTTACGCAAGAAGAGATCCATTGCCTCATTAACTGATAATGATCTCAACCTGGTCACAACTGCACCTAAGCTTACAGACACTACTGTTTACAATATAATACTGAACAGATCGTTATCCTACCCCCACAATATTGTAAATAATACATCACAGTCCACATCAGTCAATCTGATTGCTCCATTTTCAGTCATTGCTAGAAACGAGAAGAAATCTGTACATATTCTCAACGGTAAACCAATTACTTTATCAAGCTCAATTAAAGGATTTTTGAATCAAACTGTTTTAGATATAGAGAACAATAATTCTGACAATAATGAAACAGACCAAATCGTTTTAGAAAAATCAATAAATGGCACTCATTATACCAAATCAGACATGCCAACATTAGATACGCAAGAGTTAAATGCACCGGGTCTTATAGATGAATGGGTTGAAACTAAAGATAATATTTATAAGCCACCCTTGAATGCAGATATCGCTGCTGACATAGAAATTGATCAAACAGAATTTGAAGAGGACACAGGAAATGAAAAACGTGCCAAACAGAAGTTGGAGAGGTTAGAAGTGAAGGCCAAGAAAGCTATATTATATGCAGGTGATGTAGCATATTTAACTGCAGCTAGTGTAGTAGCTCTAAGACGTGCTTTAACAGCCTCAATTGAAGTTCAAATGTCTGTACGATATGCGAAGAACGGAATGTCGAATCATCAAGACTTGATGATGAACTTGGCGAAGACCGCTGCACAACAAGCCGGCAAAGAAGCAAAAAGTGCGACATCTAAATCATTAGCTTGCGAACGAGTGATCAAACTAGCACTGAAATATACGGCGCAGTCTCATGGAGCCAATCTTAATCACGTTGCGAATAGAATTGTCATGGATACATTGTCCTTAGCAACACTCGCAAAGTCTATGGCTTTTGTTTCTTCTGATATAGCAATTAATTCTTTATATCAGGCTACGGATTTAAAGCAGCCAGAATAATTTAGAAATAGAATAAAGCCAAGTATAATAAAACTATAAAATATGTATAGACGCTGCACTAGTGACGACTCACCAGCAGAAGTGAAAATGATTACTTCTAATAATATTATCAAATAACACAGTAATAAAATAAAAAATTCAAAATACACTTTTCATTTATTTTAGGTTCAGCTACAAATGTTAAACAAGCTACAAATGTCTTCGTGAACTTATTGAGATGCTATTTTGCTCTTCTGTTGACAATTAGTAGTAGTAAGGATGCCAGACAGTGTAGGTTGGCCTGAAATAGAAGAAATACAAATATTACAAATTGCAACTAGGCAATTCAATTCAAATACAATCTAGTCTATTCATTTCCTTCTCTTTTATCGATATACCCAAAGACTTTCGTACAGGCTACAACAACAAGTACAATTATTTTTATGGCTATTTAATTAGTGCAAAAAAGTAAATAATCTCACACACACGGTACCAACAATTTCATCACGAATAAAATGATGTGGCGTGGTTCCTTAGCCATACCATAAAGACTTTATACACATATGTTTACTTCTTCCTACAGTCCCAGATCCTTTATAAAAAGAACCTTATGTGAACCATCAAAAGGGCCACCATTGTAGCATTATAGGTACATACATATAATCACGCCTTTATCCCCGGAGGGTTAGGCAGATGTAAATTAACATTTTATAAAATTTATTCCCACGTAATAGGGGTTGAGCCTTTGACTCAAACCATGCATCTGAAGCTGAGTCTGGGCTGTATATAGGTACTTATACGACGCTTGTACGACACCGCATGGGAAAAAATGGGGTGGTCTAAATTCTACTCTGCCGGGAACCACGCGACTTTTTTTATAGGTATCTGTAATCATAATCCTAAGATTTATATTATACTAGCTGTTGTACGCGGCTCCGCTCGCGTGTGTGTCGGTTATCGGAACAAAACATGTCCTTTCTGAAGGTCTATATACCAAATTTTATAAAAAAGGGTTCAGCGGTGTAGGCGTCAAAGCGTAACATACATACAGACTGACATACAGAGTTACTTTCGCATTTTATAATATTACTGTGGATTTACATGTACATATATCGGCGTAACCATTTTCTCCTATTCTTCCTTTTCCTTCCCTATTTTCCCTTCCTAGAATTCCGATACTAATTATTAGAAAAAGTAAAAATAAGATTGAGAATTTTGATTTAAAGTAAATAAATAAAAAGCACTTAAAACTGACTTTACCTGGGATGATAGTAATCATAATAGTACACCGGGTAAGAATTGTACCAAGAAGTGTACCACCAAGTGCTGGGATCCGTCTTCAAGTCTGAATGATCCCCATTCGGTGGTTTAACTGGATTAACTGGAATTTCTCTGGCAAATGCTGGGGGCACAGGCACAGCTGGCTTGGTATCTTCGACCGGAATGCCAAAGCATATTCCCATAATCAGGCATAGTGTAAAAACTTTCACGATCTGAGAAGTAAACAGATTTGGTTAGGATAATATTATTTTATTTGGGTGACTATGGACCTTATTTAGATATTTTGAAGGGCTACGTTAAGCTAAAACCTGTCAGACAGCACTCCTGCCGATTAACGGGCTCTGGCGCAGGCTTTCCTCTTCGGGATGGAGATTTAGACGACAGACGACTATAAAGGTCAGGAAAAGGTAGGCCAGAAATTAGGGCAGGCGCGGTCCAAAGGGGTGTCACGGGGGACATGCCCCCCCATAATCCAGTAACTTACCAGTGGTAATTTCGCTCTCGGCAACTAATGACCCAATGATTTCAATAAGGGAGTACAACAGTATATCATTTTCAAAGTAATAAGTAATTTCACTCGTATACATGTAATTATTATGTTACTATTTATACTTATTACTTTACTATTACAATACCTACCTATCTAGATCTGGTTATATGTATGGGAGTATAGAGGCGTTTCTCTAAATTTCATCCCTTAGATCCGTAATATAGGTATTTAAACTATCATGGTCACTGACATCAGTATCAGAATAAACGTAAATATTCCGTTTATTATGATACTGACCTTAGATCCGTATTCCAGAATAACGCTCAGTTGAGATTTTGACTCTCACAATGACAGTAGAACTGTCATCTAGAGTACACTGTGTTCTCAGATCTAGTTATAAATCGAGATTTAGGACTGAGTATCGTTCTGGAATACAAGACTAAGAGAGTTTATTTTTTAATCCATATGAAGTCGAGGGAGACTACTAGTTTTATATAAAGTGTGAAGTGATTTATTTTATGTACTTAGGCACCTATTGCTTCTTCTTACATACAGATAATATCTAAATTGGTTTTAACCCGTAAAAGGTAAATAGGAGAACCGATAATAAATTTTGTTGGCACGTCATTAGAGCAGCGACAAGACACGTCACTGTCAAATTACTCGAAGCAATCTCATATCCAATAATCATAATGACATTCTGTTGTGATTTCCCGGATTGATAAATATAGAATGACTAGCTGACCTTTGGAGAAAAAAATATCATATTCTGTCCTCCGTGAGCTGAACAGACAAACGTTGTTTTGCCGCTATTAAAAATAGGGCCAAATAAATGCTAAAGAATGTTCTAGGGTGGACCACTTGCATAACTTAGGGGTTTAATAGGTAATGAGTGCACAAATATTTAAGAATAGGTCAAACCGTTTCCAAGAAATTTGCAGACAAACACTGTGACACGAGAATATCATATATTAGATTGTTAGCAAGAAGTAGTCGATGTTATTGAGGTTTCAACGACGGGAGTAAAAAAAGCAATTGAAACGTTGGGGATAGCCTAAATAAAAGAGCCACTTTAGAACTAGAAACTAAAGACAAAATAAACCACCACAAAATCCCTTAATTATAGTTTAATTTAAAAATCAAACTTACCATTTTCAGAAAAAAAGGTCACTTCTCTTGTAACGTACCTCCGCTTGATGAAAATCGGTATCTGTGTCTCCAGCAATGGTGAACAGAATATATATATATCTCTCACTTTTATGGCAGGACAAAGACGAGGGGACATCATATCATAGTCACGTCACCTAATGCACCCGATCACCTCTACATGCCATCAGTGGACATACCTAATGCTCATAAATGACATAAATTTTACGTTGGCACTTTGGTTTATCAAATTAAGTTTATTTTTTCTAATACAAGCAGTTAAATTTATTGTTACAATATAGCGAGATTATGTTGATCGCACAAGTTACAACGGACTAAAATAGACATTGATTACAAAATTATCCGATGTGTTTTGTTAAGACTCTTTAGTAATATTTATGCTTATAGGTACTTTTTTTTACGTGCGCAAAATCCCCACGGATACCTCCCCACCGGATCCGGTGGAAGAGGTTATGTCGGACTCGAACCAACTAAAACGCACGCCGCCTGTAGGTCGTTTTGGTTGCCGAAGGTGAGGTTGATCCTGGGCCATCTCTCACGATCTGGCCCTCTCCTCGGGTGTGTGGGGACTCCAGAGTCCCCAACTCGTCCCCGGAAAACGCGGAGGCGCGCCGCCGCCGCGGCCTGCTTCTGCCAGGGTGACTGGCGGCTCCACCAGTCCCCCAGGCCTGCGCTCATGAGGGGCGGAGGTCGTTCATCGACCTCAGACGTCCGAGTTGCCTTCGTGCGCGGGCAGCTTGGCTTGCGATGCTTCGTCGCTCCCGCTGCCGCTCCCGCCCCGAACTTATAGGTACTAATAAAATAGATCTTTCTTAGTACGACTGCACTAATTGGGATTAAGTCCACCCTTATTCCCACTACTCCTGTAGGAAGGTATATTCAGATTCATGAAGACACCGAATATCGATTTATTTGATTTGAATTTGACCATGAAATCTTCCTGGTTCTTAATTCATACGGTTTTTACAGTCTTGTTAACTATTCAGGACAAAGCGGGAGCTATTATAATGGGTAATTATTAGTGTATTCATAAGCTTAAACTATATGTATTTATACATATATACAAAACATACTTTAGTAGTATTCTACATAGACATAAGTACATACTAACATTCAATTTCTATATATTTTTAAGTATAAACATACATACACATAACATATTAGACACATATTTACATTTAATTTAATTTACATTACAGTGAGTACACACTCAAAACCACATGATAAAGTTACTAAGAGCCCAATTAGTGTTCCTTTATTTTTTTTTAAATGGCCAGGGATTGTGCACCTATTATGGATACAGGCAGCGTATTCCACAACCGTATAGCTTAGACAGTGAAGAATTTATCATAAAGTGTGGATTGAGTGGGCGTGGACAGTTGCAATGTTACTGACGACCTCGAGGATCTTGAATGTGTGTCTTTGAGGAACACAAAACTTTCTTATCAGTAAGTAGGAGTACGGGGATTCAAGAGAATACTATAAAGCATGGAAAGAATTCATTCCATCGAGGTCGAATTGGGAGCCACTTGAGCTTCTTTCACTTCGTCTACTTTCATAATGTTTTCATACACTGCACTGGTATCTAAGTATATTGTTTTCCAAATCTGTGAGACATAGGTAGGTATAAATTGATATCACTCATCGTTAAATGAACTGTCCTAATTTCTGCGTATTTATTATTTTTTCAAGTTTTTTTCAAAGAGATGGAATATAGAGACCGCAATTTCAGTTATATCGAAGAATTCCTTCGAAGAATGTATTTATTTTTATATTACGACAAATGGCATAATTTAAGCCAAAACATTAATAAGTGCGGACACATCCTTATGTTATAATTTTTCCATACTTGTCAACATATTTTTTGTAAGTTTTAGACTTTTACGATCTGTCTTTGGGTGTGGCCCATCAAGGTGAGGACAACTTACCTCCTACAGTGGTCAGAGTGCTTTTTACAATACAGAACCATATATAAACGAGCTGTTATAGAATATCCTGGAAAGCCCATATTCTCTTTATTTTTTCACCCCGTAACTGTTAAATCCTGAACACTCAAATTTAGCCAACTCTAATTTTCGGTGCCACGTAAATTTTTTCATGGACTGTATGTTTACTGTCAAATGGAGAACACCCCTCACCGTTAGTCGCCTTTTACGAAACGCACTGGAACAGAAGGGGTGGCCCTATTTTTTTTATACCACTTACGTGGCAGACAAGCACACGGCCCACCTGATGGAAAGTGGTTACAGTGGCCTATGGACGTTTGTAACACCAGAGCAGTCACATTCGCACTGCCAACCCTGTAAGTACAGAGATTCTGTGCCGTCAGTGTAGAAGACAAAGCAGGACAAGCCTTTAGTCTTCCCACTGACAGCACAAATTCGCCAGTCAGCTCTGGCTACCCTACTCACCGCTGCCACCTATTCTATTCTAACGGAAACCAACACGGCACACTGTTATTCATCCTAAAGAAAAGTAAATTATATCAACATAATGTTGGTAGTGTCTACATTAAAGAATCTAGAACATTAAACATTTTTTTGTATTATTTATACTTCGAGCAATATTAGCACTCTGCTGTAGGATGGGTTTTTATTTGTTCTGGTGTTATCACCTTTTCGCCTATTAGGTATTCAATTCACACTTATATTATATAGACTTGGAACCATGTAGTCATAAAAAATTTGCGAAAAAATTTATTCAATCCAAATAAGTAATCAAATTACTCAATATCATTTAGAGTTAGTACATATTAGTGCGTATAAAAAACTGGCTATTAAGAGTTCAGATTTTTCTAAAATTATGACTTTGAAACTGAGTATAAATATTGTTGTCAGGGTAACCTGACCAGCAATACGGTAAACATGCTAATTTGACGGACGGCGCTATGGAGCCTCTTGTATAGGGATAAGGAGGACAGACTGCACTTACTCTCATAAAAAACTTAAAAATCAAAATAAAAGGAAACCACGAATATAATGATGATAAATGTTTTGTTGCCAACCAAATCTTTACTGGTAATTATAATTTTGAGCCGTTTGGAGTCGAAACGTTGGGTCCGTGGGGTCCAAGCGCGCGCGCGCTATTCAAAGAAATAGCGAAGCGACTAATCGACGCTTCCCGTGACCATAAGGCTGGCCTTTACCTCGCTCAAAGAATTGGCATCGCCATTCAGCGTGGTAATGCCGCCAGCCTCTTGGGGAGGAATTTTTCGATGCCTAAAATTACAGTCTCCCTCTTTTTCTCTATCCCATTTTTGTATCTATTGTATAGTTAGCATAGTTTTATATAAATTTGTAAGTAATTGTATATTATAATAGCATATTTTATTTAATGTAATATTCCAATATAATAAAATTAGAATATCAATCTTTTAGATTGAATTCAATCATTTCGCCAATGGTATTCCGTGGAATACGTATGTCCGTGGACATAGGCCTGCACTGTACCATTCGATTCGTCGCCTTCCGCACGCAGTCTGTCCCATCGAATTATTCGGGTCTTCACGCCATCTGGCTGGGTCTGAGTATCGCGCTTTTCGTTTTTTGTTTGGCTGTCTCCACTCTCTACCTGTTTCATTCGCATGGTTATAGTGGGCTACATTAGGTTGTATTGCATTTTCAAATCAAATGAATTTCAAAATCGTGCAGTTAAATTAGTTTCTTATATTTGATTCGATGTAATTCACTGTGTAAATTGTTCCTATCTTTGCAGGTGACAGAGGGTTGCCACAGTAGCCAATTTAGGATAGCTTTTTTTCTAAATCGACAATAGGTATGTACTAGCTGTGGGAAGATCCTCACATTATACCTAATATAAACATCATATTTATGCCATGTGCCTGTTAGCAATAAAATTTTAGTATCTAAACTCGATAACCGGCTATAGAAGTTAATTTTATATGCATATTTTAACCATATTCATTTTAAATAGGTTTTGATGACGACTCCACAAAATGAATGTTAGTGGACTATTCGTTAGATAAAATAAAAAAATATATACATACAATAAAAGAACATCTTAAGTGGTGTAATTTATTTATTTCTATTACAATGATCCATTTTGTTATTGTAGAAAGATATAAATTATAATAATATTATTATATATATATTATAATAATATTATAATATTGTAGAAAGAGATATATTTACAAGAATATAAATAGCAAACAAAAGGTTCAAGCATCGAAAAATCCCCCCCGCCGATGTCGACTGGTAATGTGCCCAAAAGGCTGGCGGCATTACCCCGTTGGAGGGCAATGTCAATCCGTTGTGCGAAAAAGAAGCCAGCCCTTTGGTCACGCGAAGCGAAGACCAGTCGCTTTGCTATTTCTTTGTAAAGCGACCGTGCGCCCGGACCCTACGAACTCAGCGTTTCGACCCCAAACAGCTCAAATATATAATTGTTGGTATATTATCATATTTTCGACGTTTGAGGGTCTCCGCAGATGCCGCAGCAGCACAAGCGCAATCCGTCGTACTTTGAAGATGGGAAGGCGCATGGGTGTCGACGACCAACTGGTTCAAGTATGGCTGGAACGCCGGCGGTGACCAGAGCCCGGCGGATAATGTCATTTAAATGTCCATGACACCCGATGGAAAGGTTGATGAGGAAAAACACATCTTAAGTTGACACTTAACGTGCAACTAAATATGAAAAGTAAGAAGGTTCAACGAGAACCTACCTAATTATTGATAACAATCTCAATTGCATCCATATATATCTAGTGAGGGCTTCCTAATAATCTTAGGCTTGGTCCTGCTGGGATCCGCTCACCTATTATTTATCTTGATTTGGCTTATTAGACTACCATGTAATCCCACAATAGCCACAACCCTGAGATCAAAACCAGCTTTGAGCAACAGCTTCGTCCGTTAGTCAGCAGGCGAATCAGCTAACAGGTGAGATAAGCTTGGGCCAGTGGTCGTGGGTCGTGGAAGTCATATAGGAGGTAGGACACGACAGTATTTTCGTCCAATTGACAAGTGTGACTGGGGAAGTATACCTCCGCACTACAGAACACCGTGGCCATAATAACTTCGCGTTGTGTTACCAGTGATGAGTAGGGTAGTCAGAGCTCATTGGAGAGTGTGTGATTTCAGTGGAAAGATTAAAGGCTTTTACCTTGCTTTGTATTCTACATTGACGGCACAGAAACTCTTTGTGATTACAGGGTCGGCAGCGCGAGTGTGACTCCTCCGGTGTTGCACGCGTTGGTAGTTACTCTGCATCAGATGGGCCGTGTGCTTGTCTGCCACCTTAGTGGTATCAAAAAGGCCAAATGGTAGTCGTTTCACAGTAATAGGTCTACCTTTTCGTAGTTGACCCCAACTGAGTTCAGTTCAGAGGATGGTGTAGTTAGTTTTCGGTTAGACCCAAAAGGGGATTGGGCGTCATTCCTTGAGTCTCTTTTTAAAGTTTGGTGCCAATGTTAGACAATCATAATGATAGATGAAATGAGACAAAATATCTATTTTTCAATTTATGTACCAAGTGGTGACATCTAGCTAATGTATTAAGTATTAAGAGTTATACTTAGGTGCACTGGATCTATAGTTACACAACTTGGAACTTTAGTAAGTCAGGTATTCAACACAAGGTGGCACTGCACTATGCATTCAACACTTTAAAACACAAAGTGTTGCCACTATATTATGATGGGTAATAATTGAGATTATTGGTTTGTACCTAACTAATATTGAAAATACCTTAGTAACTAATTCGGAAAGTGGAAACTTTAGGGACATTTTTCTTCTCTTTTGTCAAACAATTTTATTTTATTGAATTAAAGTTACATGTTAATTGGCTATCGAAGAGCTAGTGTTGAATCACATTCTGTCAAAATATTTTGACAGCGATCCTCATGGACGTGCAACTAGATGTCGCTAGAAGTCTCTGAATAGCCAAGCGCGCGGTTTTTTCCCGCGTTGCATAATTACGTTTTAAATATCTGTAAACATACTTTGTCATATTAACTCTTTATATTTTTACACTGTCGGAAGTTTATGTGAATATTATTCCAATTAATTTCATGTTCGTATTTCGTCATGTGAACTTGGAATAACAAAATAAAATTGTAAATTTTCGTCTGCGTAGAGTGGTAGGAACTTAGTAGTTTGCACTGGTACGATGGTCGAGGTCAGATATCGCAGAATACGATTGGTAGTCTAGGTCAGTACAGGGATTCTTCAACTATGTCGGTACCCTGATATGCTCTCAGCTCGGTTCATAAACACATACTATCATGGTATACTTTATACGTAGATAAATTCTTGCAATTATCATTTATAGAGCAAAGCAAAGTAACAAATGTCAGCCTGACAAACGTGCGATCGCCATTTGCGAAACTAGGACCCGTTGATATATGGTTTAACGGTTCAAGATAGCAAAAACTAAAATGTAAAATCTACGATTCACAAAATCCAGATTGGATAGAACAAGCGCAGGTGTAGAATAAATTTAATTTCTCCTTATACTGGCCTCATATACCGGGCCATGGTACCACGTACAAGCAGATATGAAGGCTAGAAATGACGGCGACCGACGCGGTCAAAGTCCAACTTTACTCAATCGATGTTAAGTCGTACAATGTGTGTGAATACTTATGTCGAGTAGTGAGTAGCGCATAATGATATCTCATCGTGACGTGACATCTCCGATATAATGCCTGCGGGACGTGATTATCTGTTAAATGTGAAGTTAAACTGTGTTGCAACTTGCAACCTTTGTATTTCAAAGAATCGCCTTATTTCTTTTCTTTTAAATTAAAAAAATACATTTATTTACATGTAATTATTAAAATATAACTAAAAAAACTATTATAAAATTTATAGCTAAAATTAATTAAATTGCGTCGTGGAATTCCTCCGCATCGCATGCTTCTTATGGTAGCGTTCCTAGAAGACTAGCATCATTACCACGTTGTATGGCTATGCTTATTCTTTGACTTAAAAAGAGGCCAGCCTTCTGATCTGGAGAAGCATCGACCATGCACTGCGCAATCTCCCTGAAGAGATAGCGCGCATTCGGTCCCCCTGACCCCACAGTTTCGACTCCCAACGGCACAAATTCGTAATCTCTGATGAGATTGGAGTATTTGCGCCACTTGAGAGCCTCCTCTACTTTGGTTTGTCGATATCTTCTTCCATATTAGATTTAGATTTTAAAATTTAACTTCCAAGACGAGATTTGTCAGTTCCTTATAGCGGGAATACCCCGACCAACTGAGCTACGCAGATAAATCTTAGATACATTAAATTAATTCAAAATCCAAAATAAGTAAATAATACATATCTATCGGTAGCTCCTTACGATCGTGAGGTTTCGTGTTAAAATTCGGGCCATAACTGTACAGAAGATGTGAATCCACTTTCAAACAAAGCAATTTCATTTTGTTGGAGGGGTTAGGGGGAATATTATTCATATTCTTTTAATAAAAAGATAGCGTCCACTTTTGTCTGGTATTGAAGCATATATCTACCAATACCTATTGTTAAATATTAATATATTCGTTGGTGCAATGCTATCAGTTATCTTATCATGGAGAGTATTGTAGAGTTCTGAACAATTTGGCCGCCTTAGGTTATATTCATACAACATATTGGTTTTGTCGAGGTCGAGGTGACGTTGCATATTATTTTATCTATGAAAAGGCCTTCCTCTTTCCCCTCTTTCCGTTCTATTGCCTTACCTACATAATACATTACAGGATTTATAAGATAGGCAACTATGGAATGCGGAGAATAGGTACCCAAATGAGAACATGTAGATTTTTTATACCACTTAAGTGGCAGACAATTACACGCCCACCTGATAGAAAATGGTTACCGTGGCTTATGGACGTGTGTAACACCATAGGAGTTACACTCGCGCTGCTGACCCTGTAAGCCACCTTTTCCAGGTTGTCCGACCTACCGTTTACCGAATCGCGTTCTCTACTCTAGGACTCATTTGCTCTCGATATGTGAATGTTTGTTATCAACACGCCAAAATGGTTCTGTGAAACTTTTTATTTTATACAACTTGGTTGGCAGACAAGCACACGGCCCATCTGATGGAAAGTAGTTACCGCGACCTGTGGACGTGTGCAACACCAAGGGAGTCACACTCGCGCTGCCAACCCTGTAAGCACAAGAGTTTATATCAGTGTAAAAGATAAAGCAGAATAAGCTTTTGGTCTTCCCACTGACAGCACAAACGTTCTCCAGTGAGCTCTGCCTACCCTACTCACCGCCGGGAACACAATACGAGGTTATTGGGCTATTCTGTAGGGCGGAGGTATTTCCCCAGTCGGCCTGCTCATTTGGACCGTCGTGTCCTAAGTGTATGAAAATTAGCACAGGGTAAGTTTTTTTTTCCGCGAATAAGTTCTAGTGAGTCACAGGCGGAGTCGCGCGCAACAACTAATAGTATAAATTGAATTACAGCAAATACGAATCACTGTGCTTTCGTAATAAGGGGTGTGTCAGTCTCGCGGCCAGCATCTACGCAATTTGTCTCTGGCATTTGTCGGCGTCCTTGTGCGCGATTTGCATCTTGTACGTTTTCAACCTCCCGGTCTTGGATAATAAATTGATTAAAAGGACGGTCAATAACCTTCTGAACTACCTGAGTAAATGTAAAACAGATATGTTACCAATGTCATACCTCTAACATAATGTAGGTATAGTATCGTGTTATTAAAGCATACTATACTTGAACGTGACCTTGCATAATTTGCGATTGGTACCTAAGTAACGTAAGTAATAATACTTACGTTACTTACCAATCGCGGTACCTAGTAGTATGGGTAATGAAAAAAACCTCTATACACCATGTTCTAGCAAATAAATGTATTTGATTTGATTTGGTTTGATTTGAATAGACTGCTGAGACGAGGTCTCGGGTTCGATACCAGGTCTTACCATGGCACACTTAATGCTTTTCGATGTTAGAAAGAAAGAAAGAAAACATTTTTATTTTACTTAGCTTAAAATAAATATACACAGTACAGCAATATGTGACAATTGCCAAGTAGATATATGTGTGTATTTATCGCAGGTTTATATGTGCCCGGTTAATGGCAATAGGCTCGCCACCTATTACATTGGGACCTAAACATGAACTGGCGAAATGTGGGTGCTAGCACTGCTGCCTACCCCTTCGGGGGTTCAGGCGTTAGTTTATGTTATGTTATGATTACATTCTTGTAACGTGTTTTATTATGGAGTTCATGTAATTTTAGTAGGGCATTTTCGTATAACATGTTAACAATGATGAGCTGCGATTACCAGGTATACACAGCACCGCTCATTGTCCCCTAAATTCTTATTCTATTGAGCTGTGAATCAGGGTAGAGCCAGCTTTGGTTGTTTTTTTTATTTATTCAACTTTGTGCACAGTAATTTTGTACAAAGGCGGACTTAATGCCAAAGGCATTGATGTATACAGATTTTTTTTTTACCGTTATACCTTTGAGCCATACAAAAAGAGCTCAGAAATCTTCACATCTATAAGGATTGCCCCAATGTAAGTACATAAACCACCACCCTAGCCATCAATCGCAGGTAAACCAATATAGGTACAAGTGCCTGTTTTCTACACAAAGACTTGGCAAAGCGGCTGATCGACGCTACGCGCGGCCAGAAGGCTGGTTATTATCTTGCACAAAGGATAAGCATTGCTATTCAACGTGGCAATGCTGCTAGCCTTCTGGGAACGTTACCGGTCGGCGATGATACGGAGGAATTTCATGACGCATTATGAATGTAATTTTTATGTTTATTTATTTTAGTGTATTTTAATACCTAATAATAGTTTACATACATAAATAAATATAATCACGCCTTTATCCCTGGAGGGTTAGGCAGAGGTGAATTAACACCCACATTTCACTAATAATTGTATTCGGTCCCATGCAATAGGGGGTGAGCCTATTGCCGTATTCCGGGCACTATTGTTGACTCGAGGCATGCATCTGAGCCTGAGTCTGGACTGTATACATAATATATATCTGTCTGATGTTAATCAGCCTTATCCCTTAGTCGCCTTGTATGACACCGCATGGGAAGAGATGGGGTGGCCCTAATTCTACTCTGCCGGAAACCACACGGTTTTTGGTTTTTAGTTTTAAATTTAATTTAAGTATTATTATTTATGTATTGTACATATCTTATTGAATAAATTAATAGACTAAGCAAATAAAATATAAGTGAAAGTGTTTACATTTATTTCTTGACTGTGCTTTGCAGCTGTATCTTAGATAGGTACTGAATGCGACGTTATCTATCTAGTGTAGTGCACACATAGTTCATATAGACTGCAAGTGCAGGTACTGACCATTCTAGAAACGAAAGCAGGGTCGTTGCCCCACGCTCCGGTGGCATTCGCTCTGCCCATTTCCATAACTTTACATACCGACGGTAGAAAAACAAAATAGTGCAAACGACATAGTATATTCAAAGAAAAAAGGACGCAAACGACATCGCAATCACTTGTCCGAAGAGTGATTTTCTTGTCTACTGTTATTGTCGGTTACATTCTTTAGCTTTTCAACTGATTTGATTACAGTAACGCATTGGGCAATGTATCAAACATTGAATGGCACGCTGTAGTAATTAATTCTAATATTCTTTATCTATTTCGGCCAAGGTGAAACACCAGCATCCCGCTTTCCGGACGAGTGTTTCAAGTACATATTGCATTTACCATTATAATTAATTAGTCATAAATAAATATTCATATTATTTATACCAATGTGAAAATTATTAGCAAGTTCCTCTGGCTCAAGCCTACTTTACCCGCAAGCTGGTACGTCTACAAGCCGGTACACTGGAAGCCGGTACACCTGCAAGCCGATACACCTGCAAGTCGGAGCACCCGCAAGCCGGTACACCCGTAACTCGGTACACTTGTAAGCCGGTACATCTGCCTTCTGAAACACCTATAAATTGATATACCTGCAAGCCGGCTCACCTGCAAATCGGTATACCTGATGATTGACGGAGGAGGATCTGCCGCCGTGATGATAATGACATGTGGACACTCAAGCCTTGCTTCACGTAACTAGGTACTCTACAATGTAGAGTGTACATGTTTTTAGTTTAATGCTCACTGTTATAAATATAAACAGGCGAAGCGCAGTTGGCTGTCTGCCTCTTCGAAGTCTTCCGGACGAGGGACTAATTGCAATTTTGTAACGATGCAAATCTTTATTTATAGAATTTTTATTCTCATTATTAATTTATATTTTTTATCTGTCGGTCTAGGTAAATCCACTGATTGTCTCTGATCTACCAACTTGAGAGATTAGCTAATGACCGATCATTTGGCTTTGTTAGGATAAAGGCACTAAGTTGCGTAGCCATAAAGATCCATTCGGTGTGCTACAATGTTGGAAACGTAACAGACGTAACATGCACTTCCCACGAGGGTTATCTTTATAAACCCTTGCGGGCCTAAGACCACCCCTTTTATCGTCGGCTCCAACCACTGTGCAGACCTTGCACCCTTCGTGTGATCACGAGGCTTGGGTGAGAGTTGGTGTCTTTACCTTGTGTGCTTATTTTACTTTTTAATTTAAGGTGGCTTAATAGCAGTATGAAGGTATCTTGTTTTACGTTATATGTGATAATCCCATGCTTGTTGTTAATTTGCACTTTTGGTGACACGCCACGTTCATGCTGCTACTGCTAAGCTCTTCCAGGCATAACCTTGCTTTTTACGTGAGCAAGGTGTACCGTATTATAAATGTCCATACAATGTGTTAAATGGAAGGCTGATCCCACGTCACACGTTGCGTGCGAAGAGGCTAGGCCCTAAGATGGATGTTGTATTTTACGTGAACAGTGTCCATCACTTTTTAATTGTCCCTGCAATGTAATTGCAAGGCTTATTTTCTTTGGCAGTGTTTCCCTATGCTTGTCAAAAGAACATTGACCTTTGCGGCCATGTGGTCATTAACCACAAGGTCAACGGCCTTGGTGTCATTTATTTCTGTGCATCTGCACCTGCTGTTTGAAATGCTGTGGGCTGTGAATACTGTAATCACTTTTTACGTGCCTGGGGGAAACTTGACCACCTGCATTCTGCCTGCTGCCTGCTACGCCCGCACTATTGCTAATGTCGAGATACTGAAAGTAAGCGCGTTTTTCAGGTGACGCCGAAAGAGTCACGCGACGGTAGAAGTTAACGCGGCACGTGCCAGCAGTAACAGCAAGCTAAGTGGTCATCTACTGCATCGCTCCGAGTTATCCTTGCAACCTACTTGCATCGTTCTTACATCCTTTTTACACCGGTTCTTACATCGGTTTTTACACGCCATTTTTACTCGCCCTGAGATAAATTTTTATAACTGAACAATTGGGATTAAACATACATAATTGTTAATCATATAAATTTTAAATTCCTATCTGACAATCATTACACTCATTATCAAATTACAATTTAACTATAACATACCAAGTTTAACATTAATGTTTCATAATTATACTAAGTATCGGGACTTCTCGCGAATTCTGAGCTTCATCAACCCAAAGTCCTCTCCACTGATCGCCACTACTATTCACGGATGGTGCGTGAAGCCATTGAAATCAAAAAATATAAAAATTTCAATAGGGAAGATGGATTCAAGCTATCCGGAACGTGGAATCCAGTGATTAAGATACTAAAACCAAAAAACACAGTGCCGTTAAAAACTGACATAGTGAGTGTGGTGTGTCGCCAGCCTAACCATTCATAATAAGTGTAATGGTGGGTAGGCGCTCAAAAAATGTTCCCCGCATACATCTCGACGCTCGAAGACTAGTCAAGTCGTGACCACGGGTGCTGCAACGCATCCGAAACGTCGGCAGAAATAGTAAGTTCCAAAATATAATTCGCGAGAAGTCCCGATACTTAGTATAATTATGAATTCACACCGCGAAAGTTTAAAAATAACATTAATGTTTCACTTTACAGCATAATGTGTGTTCTCTGTGTATTAAATATACCTGATTGGATAATCCATTTTTACTAATTGTATTAAATTTAATTATAAATATACTCAATATACCTACTATACTTTTCCATATTTTCATGAGGTTGATGACCGCTCACTATGGAGCGTCTTCTTCTATCTGAGAACACGTCGTATGCTTGTGCCTTACGATTTTTGCGGTTCATAGAACAAATAACAGTTTCTGGCGAAGGCTGATTAGAAAGATTGATTTTAGACCTCACCAAGATGATTGGGATAACACTCACCTCACCTGCAACCCCATACACCCAGAAAGGAGCCTGGGGTCCAAAGACTTTGGATGCAACTGTAATTGGAGCTCAGACGCTGATGATAATGTAATTTTATTTTTCTTTTCGTAATTTTTGCCGTAATCACTACAATTACAACGATATAAAGATTTAAAATGAAAAGTTATAATAAGATATTTTTTGAATAAATAAACTTCAAACATCTAAATAGATAGAAGTAGTCTGATATTCTTTATAAGCTTCATGATTTGTTTATTTAATTCAAATTGTACTTACAATGGTACAATTTTTTTATTACTTGTCTTGACATGTAATGACGTAATTCAGTAAATAATTTGCAGTTCATTTTAAAAGTCTAACAACTTGTCTAACTGCAATCCTTCAAAGACAAAGTCAAAACAAACGTCAAAGTCTTTATTAGTTGAATATATGTAGTACAAAATGGTGTTTAGGTACATAATCTCATACTCTGCCGGTTCTGGCGTATAAATTTTACATTAATTAATTTCATTTTTTATCATTAAATATCAACACATGCAAGTTACAATTTTAAAATTATGATGTCAGTGTTTAATTAGATTGTATCATTTAAAAACGCTGGGAACACAACACGAAGTTATTATAACCGCGGTATTCTGTAAGGAGGTACTTCCCCAGTCGGATTGCTCAATTGGGCCATACCGCCGTTTCCTACCTCCTACAATAATTTAATTTAAGGTCTAGGTTTTAGGGTCGGCAGCGCGAGTGTGACGCCTCTGATGTTGCATACGTCCATAGGCCACGGTAACCACTTCCCATCAGGTGGGCCGTGTGCTTGTCTGCCACCTAAGTGGTATAAAAAAATAATTAATAGCTATTTCCATTATTTGTATTTTGTTTAAGTTGTTTTCAAGATTTTACAACTCTGTATTGAATTTTGTTTTTAAATTGATAAATTAAATTCGATCTTGAAAAACAGTACTTCCTAAATGCTATCCATTTTGACGATAAATAAATTTCGTATAACTTTTTTATAGCTGTCTTTTTAAAAATGAAAAATTAAAGTGTTTTTTAGCTTAATGTTGTCTCATTCATACCCAAAAAAATCATAAAATTTGGATTTGTCATTCCTAAAACAATGCAAAAATGTTAGTACTGAAAATTAGGTTTCACCCAATTTAAAAAAAAACCGGTTTATTCATATGTAACGACCTATTTTATTGTCTTCCTAAATTTGTTTTTCAACAAATAATAAATGTATTGCATTAGCATATTTTTAAAGAAGTACTATATTTAAAATGCTAATACATACATTCCTTAACCTCGGGTAATTAAAACACGCAGCATTTAAACTGTATATCCTGATTGTGTTTCCATTAAATTAGAGTTCCTTTAGACTCTAACTGGTACTACAAACTATGAGTAAGTACTATCAAGTAGTAATTAAGACTATCTATTAGAGTTCTTAAATAAAAATATCTACTAAAAATTCCCAATCTGTGGCGTAGCGGTAGAGCATTCTACTGCTACAGTTTGGGTTTGATTCCTGCTCTGAGCAAATGTTTCTATGCATGTTTATATGTATTTACATTGGTCTAGATGTTTCTATGTGTAATATGTATGTATTTTGAAAAAAATGTATCTCAGTATGTTTATCTGAATTCTAGATTCCATAACACATGCTAGTTAAGCTATGCTTACTTTGTGTCTCGATATTGCATGTCCAATATTCCCAGTCGCGCTATTTTAAATTGCCAGCAACAAATTCATTACTTACTATGTAAACCCCTTTTGTTTTTCTTTAACTTGAATCATTAACAAGATCTACAATATAAGAGTTATTTAGACAATAGATAATAGTATTATTAATAATTTAAATTTTACTGTCTAATGTATAAATACTATTGGCGTTTCACATTTTTCACGCTGCAGTAACTTCGTTACTTGATTTCAAACAAATATTTACACTGTGAAGTAATTCCTTTCATTGTACAATAAATATATTTTTAACTAGCTTTTGCCTGCGGCTTATTATTTTCGTTTATCGCGACAAATCATAGCGTATGTCCTTTCTCAAGGTCTAATCTACCGCTATGCCAAGTTTCATAAAAATTTGTTCCGTGGTTTAGGTGAAAACGTAACATACAGACAGGCAGACAGACAGAGTTACTTTCGCATTTATAGTATTAGTATGGATTGTGAATTAAAAATAACATACCAGAATTATGTAGGTTCAGGTTGATAAGTAAGGTTGTGGACTAACCCAACAAAAAGTTTCAGTGAACTTTCGTCACAGAAGTCATAACATTATACGTATTTATATACAGGTGCTAGATAAATAACTACTACCACGAGGAAGTGGGTTTCTTGGTGATCCTACTAGTTGGATAAATTAGTAGGACTACGAAGATTTATTATTATTATAAGTAATGCAATACAAAATAAGCGTCACATGCACTCATAAACACACCCACAAACAAAAAAGAATAATTTGAAAGTCAAAGACATACGAGTAGTTATGTTATAAATTGTTTTTTGTTCTACTAATGGTCTCGTTTCGTCAAGTAATAGGTAATTATTCTGGTTTTTTGTGATGTGTTTTTTTTTGTTACACAGGGACAAAGTACAACGGTTAAGCACTTTGACTCGACCTGGTATATACTTATAAGTATACATTTTCCTAGAGTAGTTTTTAAATTAACGACCAAAGTAAACAATGGGTTCTCAAATACATAATATATTTCTGTTAATAAATATGTACGTACCTATTAAACATTGTTCAGTTGAACAGTGTTCTGGTGAGTTCTTTCAATTAGTCCCACCCTGTCCTTCCCTACACAAGACAACAAGTGCAAGGCTTAGATGTCACCCACACACGGTGCAGAGTATCCGATCAAAAACCAAGCGGTTCGGACACTCTTTCCTACTACGACCGGGAATTATTTACCAGCTCACGAGTTTCCTTCTTTCTACAGTCCCGGGTCCATTAAGCGGGGCGTGAAAAAGCATCTGATGAAGCCACGAGGTTTATAACTCATAATTAAATTAAATTAAATTTATTTCTAAAAATATGTCACATAATATCAGCACATTTGTCGAATAAAAATCTTGCATCTTGTGTGGAATACTGCTCGCACCGCTGGGATGGCTCCACAAAATACTTAGGTACAAGATGCTCTCGATACGTTGCAGCGACGCGCGGTCCGCGTTATTGGGAATACTGAGGTCACGAACACCCTCGAGCCTTTGCAGATGCGTTACCGTGGCCTATGGACTTCTGTAACACCAGAGAAGTCACAATCGCGCTGCCAACCCTGTAAATACGGAGTTTATGTGCCGTCATTGCAGAAGACAAAGCAGGACAAGCCTTTAGTCTTCCCACTGACAGCACAAATTCTCTAGTGAGCTCTGGCTACCCTACTCACCGCTGGGAACACAACTCGAAGTTATTATAGCCGCGGTATTCTGTAGGGCGGAGGTACTTCCCCAGTTGGACTGCTCAATTGGGCGGAAATACCGCCGTGTCCTAGCTTCCTTGGGTGTATTTTACCGTCTCTACCATGGTAAGTGTTCTGATGAGCTCTTCCAACTAATCCCACCCTCTCCTTTCCTATATAGGACAACATGTGCAGGGCTTAGATGTCACCCTCACTCTGTGCAGAATATACGAGCAAGAACCAAGCGGTTCGGAGACTCTTTTCTTTGCCGCACCACCAAGACCTGGAATTCATTACCAGCTCACGTGTTTCCTTCTTTCTACAGTCCCGGGTCCTTAAAGCGGGGCGTGAAAAAGCATCTGATGAGGCCGCGAAGCTGAGCGCCACCATTGTAACATTACTTATTGTCTGTAATGGTGACCCTCTTTCCTGAGACTTTGCCGTTACCATCAGGCTAGGTGAAGTCAAGTTGGCGTGTACTGGATAAAAAAAAAATATTTTACTAACAGATTTTCATACAATTCATTAGTATAGTTAATTTCTGATCAATCATAATTTATACTAAAAAAATAAAAGTTTCAGGTAACGTGTACAAAGTTTGCAATGTCAGCAAATTATAATAATTATAATTCATATATAAGATGGATAAAGAGTTTAAGCAGATCCTGGGCCATGGAGTGAACGACTCGAATGCACCCCCTGTTGCATGTCTCCTGACAACTTATCCGAGGAGGGCCAGATCGAGAAGGCCAGTGATTGCTCTGGGTCAGCCGGAGTGCGAGAGATATGCCTGTCAACCTCACTTTCGGCAACCAAAAGCGACCCACAGGTGCCGTGCGTTTTAGTCAGTTCGAGTTTGACATAACTTCTCTCATCGGCTCCGGCGTGGGATAAACATGGGGATATTTCGCACGTAAAAAAGGGGGACAACGTTAATACAATAATGGCAAGCCTGATTGTAGGTATTTTCTGTCTGATACTGTGTAACTTAGAATCAATTCCCACCGAACAAGCAACATCCGACAGTGGGCGGTAGGAATTACTTTTTTTTTTTTTTTTTACGTGCGCAAAATCCCCACGGATACCTCCCCACCGGAGCCGGTGGAGGAGGTTATGTCGGACTCGAACCGACTAAAACGCACGCCGCCTGTGGGTCGCTTTGGTTGCCGAAGGTGAGGTTGACAGGCATATCCCTCGCACCCCGGCCGAGGTAGGAATTACTAGAAATAGCTGCGAGATGGTATGTACAATTTTTTGCTGGGAGAAAACTCAATATTAAGTTAAGTTCGCCTTTGTACACCAAGATGTATTAGTGATTGCCTGTTGATGTATTATTTTCTTGTGTACAATAAGGAATTTAAGAATAACGGTACTTTGCTTGAAATGAGTGGGTACGACCGTTTCCACCAGTACATAAAATTTACATAGGTAACATAACATAAACTCACGCCTATATCCACGAAGGGGTAGGGCAGACGTGCTAGCACCCACATTTCGCCTGTTTATGTATAGGTCCCAATGTAATAGGTGGCGAGTCTATTGCCATTAACCGGGCACTTATAAACCTGCGATAAATACACACATAACTTCGAAAAGCGTCGAAAAGGCATTGGTGTGTGCCATGGTAAAACCTGGGATTGAACCCGAGACCACGTCTCAGCAATCCATACCACTAGGTTATCGCGATTGATCGCGGTTGACATAAAATTGAAATGATTTATAATATTTTGCTTCAAAAAACCGCTGCCGGTCGCTGATCTTCTAGTGGGTATTTACCCTTACACACATGGTTCAACCCGAGCTCATGTGAGTTTTTATGAGACACAATAGAAGACGAGGCAAATTGAACATTATTTTTTGCTCTAATAAAGTATTCTTTTTTATTAACTAAGACTTTAGTTATATTTGTATGACTCGTTATACCGTGCTTGTATATTGAAGGTTGGTTTTTCCACACTTGAGTGGTTTAACAAACACTTGAACTGTTAATTTTAAAGATACGATGATCTTTTGGTAGTGAACAAAGTCCACAGTTGTGTATCTAAATCATATTTTGAATTAATAGATGAGCAATCACGTAGTACCTATTAATATTATATAAGCACATGAACCTCTCTGCGGCCTCTGCGCCGTAACGCGTAGCGGCATATAGTTTGACTGCTATATTGAAGGTCGTAACTTCGATTCCTGCTTAGTACAAAAATATTTATATTATTATTGGTCTGGGTGTTTCTTATATATATTTATAAGAAAAAATATCTTTATGTAAATTCGTATTTTAGAATCCATAACACAAGTTAGTTGAGTGCAGGCATAGGATGAGCTGGATCGGCCGGGTTGTGAGGGATATGCTTGTCAACCTCACCTTCGGCAACCAACAACGACCCACAGGCGCCGTGCGTTTTAGTCGGTTCGAGTCCGACATAACCTCTCCTAACGTCTCCCATGGGGAGGGACACAAGTTAGTTATGCTATTCTTATTTTGGGTCTAGCGTTGTGCAGAATGTTCTAGAATATTTATAAAAAAGCACGTGATAAAATAATCAGTCATTATACTTACTTATCTAACTCTATCCTAATAGTCAGTAATAAAAATGTAATAGTTTTCTTTACATAACATGTTGCAATAAATTCATTAATTACGTGAAGAAATTGTAAAATGTGTAAAATATTTAAATGTCACCTCCTTTCATTAAACTTTCGGTGATTTTCGATCATGCTCATGGACTGACTGACCGGTCGCTAAGTAGAATTCTAGAGTACAAAAACCGGTCAAGACGGTTTTGCCTCACAGACTAGAACATTATAATTAACATGAATGTACACACATCCGGACACACAGTACACATGTGTGTGAGGTGTATGTCCGGTAAGGTGAGGTGACTTTCACACGGAAAAAAAGTTATATACCAACACTCATCTTGGTGATGTTGGGAGCTTGGGGTCCACTAACATTTTCCCCTCCTATTGATTTGACTTTAACGGGTTTTTATGAGAGCTATTGACGTGTGACGTCCCAACACTGAGCAGAAAATCCGATGGTATTTTTGGTCCTATGATGCCCCTACAAGAATTTACTGAATTGGAAAAAAAAAGTTTTCTACAGGACAGGCTTAGCCTAGTGTAGAAAACTTTTTTTTTAAATAGAACACGTCAATTAGACTTCGCCTTGCCTGATGGTAAGCTGAAGGCAAAGTCCCAGAAAAGAGGGTCACTATTACTTACACATACCGTGTGACAATGGTGACACTCAGCTTGACGGCCTCATCATATGCTTTTTCGCGCCCCGCTTAAAGGACCCGGGACTGTAGGAAGAAGGAAACACGTGAGCTGGTAATGAATTCCAGGCCTTAATGGTGCGACAGAGGAAAGAGTCTCCGAACCGCTTGGTTCTTGATCGGATGTTTTGGCAGTATCAGCATTGTTCCTATTCAATACTGTAATGTACACAAGTGGTAAAACTTGTGAATAGTAGTTGTATGCAGTTTTGTAATGACAAAATAAATTTTAACTTTACTTTACTTTTTTTTTCTTTTTTTTTATATTGAAAGAGCATAAACTGAAGTACACTTATGTAAGAAAAGAACCTGCGAGAACTTAACAGACTATGAATAGGTACATTGGGCGTACTTGTCAATTCAGCACGTTCATGTACTTGTCAGGTACCACACTAAAATAAATATAAATAAATGAATATATTCTACAACATTCTAAACAACGCTATCTAGACGCATACTAAGCATAGTTCAACCAGCTTGTGTTATGGAATCTAGACTGCGGATAAACATACTTAGATACTTTTTTCTTGTAAATACGTACATATTATACATAGAAACACCCAGATCAATGCAAATATATTCATGCATACAAATATTGGCACTGAGCGGGAATCGAATCCACGCCCCCTGCGTAGCAATCGAACGTTCTAGCGCCACGCCACCGACCGTCAAATTCCAATTGCATTCAAAGTTTGTAAGTTGAAGACCTTGACTCGCTCTCTTATTCATCTGGATTTGACTTGGCGCGACTCCGGGACCTCCAAATCTTGCGAGGAAAGTTTGCGCCAAAGCCTCGTCCATTTATCAGTTCACCAGTTTCGTGATAGGAAATGTTGATTTTCTTGATTTTATTATTATAAATAATATCTATAATTTTTAAAATGTAGTAGTCTAGAAGCAACTTCTTAATCAAATATCTACTACTACTAGCGGTCTAGCGGTGAGGTAGGCTAGATAAAAAACGAATTTGTAGAAGAAAATGCTTCTAGAATATTCCATAATAATAGTGATAGATATTTTTTATAACAATAAAATCAAGGAAATCAACATTTCCTACTACGAAACTGGTCTATAAAATAATCAATGCAGGATGTACGGCAGTTGGAATGTTCTAAAATAAATAAATACTTAAATTAATGTGTATTACCGACCCAAAAGCATTGTAATGAATGAAGGTACAGAATAAATAACAATAGTACTTACCTACCTAGGTACTATATAGTGAAGGGAATCAGAGATACAAATATGTACTTGTAAAGACAGTAGGCATCAGATCGATCTTGACGAGCAAAGTAATAAAAATGATCTAGTTCAAACATTAATACAATTTAAATCTATAAAACATTTTGATTGGCTGTCAATATTTTGATATTAGGTCAATTTGAGACTTGCAGTCAAGATCTTTCTGACACTGACTGTACCTGTAGCTACCTATCTACCCCAAAATTATAATGTACCTACGTCATGCTAACAACTCGAATAATTGGTACACACATATACATAATTTGTGTGTTCTTTACACGTTACACAAAGTTCAACGACTTGACTCCGAATTGATGTAAAAACTGGGCCGTAAGGTACTAGGGCTCTCTTAAAGTGCTGACATTTTACATACATACATATAATCACAACTTTATCCCCGGAGGGTTAGGCAGAGGTGAATTAACACCCACATTTCACCAATCATTGAATTCGGTCCCACGTAATAGAGGGTGAGCCTATTGTTGACTATTGTTGACTCAAGCCTTGTATCTGTGCCTGACTCTGAGCTGTATATATCTGTGTGATATTAAACAGCCCTATCCCTTAGTCGCCTTTTACGACACCGCATGGGAGGAGATGGGGTGGCCCAAATTCTACTCTGCTGGGAACCACGCGGCAAGAAAAGATGAAGAGGTTGTTTAAATGTTTAAACGCGCTAATCTCCAGAACTACTGGTCTGAATTAGAAAATTCTTTTTGTATAGAATAGTCCGTTAATCGACAAAGGTTTTAGACTATATATCATCACGCTATTACTTAAGAGAGCGGAGCAGTGATCATAAATGTCAACAACTAGAAGACTAAACAATTACGGATAGAAAGAAAAGAAAAAGAAAGATAAAGGCTTAAAGAAACTGGGTCAGTACTGGGTCTACAACATTTGACAAGACGTTGGAATTACGCATCACCCATTGACTCGGAAAAAATTATGATAGGTGGTAATTTTCATACTGTGATAATAGTAACGTCAATACAGGTATGTACATATTATACATATAACGTTAATACATACATACATCACGCCTTTATCCCCGAAGGGTTTAGGCAGAGGTGAATTAATATTCACATTCCACCGATCATTAAATGCGGTCTCACGTAATAAGAAGTGAGCCTATTGCAGTATTCCGGGCACTATTGTTGACTCGAGCCATGCATCTGAGGCTGAGTCTGAGCGTTATATATTTGTCTGATGTTAAACAGCCCTATCCCTTAGTCGTCTTTCTACAACACCGCATGGGAAGAGACGGTGTGGTTCAAATTCTATTCCGCCGGAAGCCTCGTGGCTATAGTTTAATTATATATAAATTAAATACAAATACTTATGCAAATGATCCTAAAATATGACCCAATGACTACCAACGCAAACACGGAACTGCTGAAACTCATATCTCTGCGTAGGAGTAATCTAAATACTTATACGGATACGTGCGTAGAATAAAGACTAAGATATTTTTAAAGATATGACTAGACACGTCTCGTTTAGTATATTATACTTGACTTGACATCTCTAGTAGAAATATCATCTGAATTATTTTAACAAAGGTTTAGGATTCAAGGTCGCGTTGCGTCCATGGCTGTATTTTACCGCCTGTACCATGGTGAGTGTTCTGATAATCCCTTCCAAGTAGTCCCACCCTCCCCTTTCCTACACACGTGCAGGTCTTAGATGTCACCCGCACACGGTGCAGAATATCCGATCAAGAACCAAGCGGTTCGGTAACTCTTTCCTCTGTCGCACCATTAAGGCGTGGAATTCATTACCAGCTCACGTGTTTCCTCCTTCCTACAGTCCCGGGTCCTTTAAGCGGGGCGTGAAAGAGCATATGATGAGGCCGTCTAGCTGAGTGTCACCATTGTCACATGGTATGTGTAAGTAATGGTGACCCTCTTTTCTGAGACTTTGCCTTCAGCTTACCATCAGGCAAGGTGAAGTCTAATTCTCGTCAAAAATAAAGAACACTTTGACTGCTGTGTGACCTGCAAATTTTAACATGTTATTTTACTTAACTTATTTGTTGACTGCACAGATTGTGAGTCGCGGATAATTCTCACGTAAACAGGATGTGACGAAGAAGGGAGGTGTCTCTAAAGAGCAGTGACTGTTGACGTCGCGTCGTTGGTCAGACGACAGTAAGGATTGATAGCATTTAGAGAGGCTGAATGAAATCCGAAAGTGTCTCTCAAAGATAGACAAATGTATAAACTGCAGTAAAGATATAGTTTCATTCTTATACGTCTATGAATCATCGTCATCACCTTAACGGTGTTCTGGTGTTCCCAGTTACACCTGAGTCTTTTACCTCGGAGCGCGGAGGTAGCTACTTTTTTGGTATGACCTAGACAGCTGCTATGGGAGCAATTGTCGTCGTCTTACCTCCCAAAGGTGATCTCCAATCATTGGTTCGGCCCTAAATTAAGTTGCGACAAAGTTTTATAATGAGATCTGGTAGGTAGGAAGGGATGTACCAGCACTAGTTCTTTTGACACTGTATTTAAATTAAATGAGAATGATACACAACTGCAGCGCGTACTTTGAAAATCAGTAAATATTTAAAGCTGCTTACAGTTAGAGGCACTATTAAAAGTAGTAGTAGCTATAGGTACCTTTAACTCACCACAGACATCACCATAGATGTGTATTTTTGTGTTTTTTGTGGTGTGGTCAAAGCACGTTAAAGAGTGTATGGTGAAGGAGAGGAGGCGTAAGCTTTAATTTATTTATTTCTCGTTGGCTCTACAATTATATCTACTGTAACTCTACCTATGGACACTGGAAGCTTTCACCAAATGTAAAGGAGACCTCTGCCTTTCGTAAAGGTTATTCTGTAAGTCATAAGAATAAAACTTTTGTTTTGAAACATAGTTGATTTACCTACGCAATATTCTCTTCAGTACTTAGAGTTTCTATAATGGTCAATGTGGAAAGAGCGTTAAATTCTGAGCAAGTAATGCTCGTGAAGGAGGAGGCGGGGCGGGAGCGGCAGCGGGAGCGACGAAGGATCGCAAGCCAAGCTGCCCGCGTACGAAGCCAACTCGGGTGTCGGAGGTCGATGAACAACATCCGCCCCCCATGAGCGCAGGCCTGGGGGTGACTGGTGTAGCCGCCAGTCACCCGTTACACCTCCCCGTTTCCGGGGACGAGTTGAGGACTCTAGTCCCTACACTCGAAGAGAGGGCCAGATCGTGAGAGATGGCCCTGGGTCGGCCGGCGTGCGAGGGATATACCCGTCAACCTCACCTTCGGCAACCAAAAACGAACCACAGGCGGCGTGCGTTTTGGTCGGTTCGAGTCCGACATAACCTCTTCCACCGGCTTCGGTGGGGGGGTATCCGGTAAAGAGCGTTAATTTCTATAATAAATCTTGTGAAACGTGAGCTCAACCGTAGCAAGCTTTGTTGGTGTTTTTTCAATAAACAAATCACCCTTATCCTACGAGACAGGCACATATAAAAATATAATCAATCACTTGGCCAAGATAAAGTAAATAAAAGGATTTGTAACTCAGTGCGTTGTGAACTCTTTTCATATCGTACACTGTTAATACTCGGATAAAAATAATTCTAGACAAACCAGTTGTCAAGGATATGATAGGGGAGCACAGGCCAGACTGCTAGTTATATCTAGATTTATTGGCGTTTTTTAGTAAACATTCACCCTTCACTTACTAGACCGGTAAGCGCAGGTTAACATATTTGCTGCCAGTAGGCTATATAAGTCGCAATTATCCAAGATCAGACAGTCCCGAGAGAGATGCTGCAACCATATAAAAATGTCTATCAAATAATCACTATCAAGTCAATGACTTCTACTTAGGTAAGTATTCTAGACAATGTGTTTAGAACAACAACATAAAACAGGATGCATAAACTAGAAACCTATTAGAGTTATGATTTTTTTTTATGCACACGGCCTACCTGATGGAAAGTGGTTACTGCTGCCTATGGACGTGTGCAACACTAGGGTGGTCACACTCGCGCTCCCAACCCTGTAGTAACCTCCTAATGCCCTTTTTGAAGAACCCCATATTGTAGTTGCTTAGGAAAACCACGGTACGGAGTTCATTCCACAGCTTAAGCGTGCGGGGGATGAAGTTCCTATCATACCTAACTGAGCGTACTGTTTAATGATAAATATTCTACAACGTTCACCCATGGTAAGCATAGCTTAATTAGCTTGTGTTATGGAATCTAGAATGCGGAAAAACATACTTAGACTAGGTAAGGGGAAAATTCCCGCCTTTGGCGAAAGGTGCGATGATAGAATTTAGCCGTCCGCATCATGTCGAACAATTCATCTGAATATGTTCACACCATTGTACAGGCGGTAAAACACAGATAGCGAGGCAAAGTTCCCACTGGGGCTGAGGCACGTCACTAGTGAGTACGGGATTGTCAACGGTCCTCAGCGCCCGTGTTTGCACCGAGTTGAAGGGCTCAAGCTGGTAATCCGGTGAACTGCCAAAAAAGTTGTCTGCTGTACTCCATGTGAGGCTTGACTGGCGACTTATAGAGTGGAAACTTTTACCCCGCAGTGAAGTACTGCTTCGCCCTGTTAAGCACTCCAAGTTTTTTGAATGCCACCTTGACCTTGTCATCTAAGTATTTACGGTAGGTCCTTTTTTAATGTGCGCAAAATCCGCTTTGATACCCCATCACCGGAGCCGTTGGGGGAGGTTATGTCAGGCTTGAACCGACTAAAACGCACGCCAATAGTGTGGGCCGCAGGTTGCCGGAGTTGAGATCATCTGAGACATATCTCTCCCCCCGTCTGGCCCTGGATCGTCTATTTTGAGACTGCCTTCTTCGGGTGTGGGGACCACCGAGTCCCCATCTTGTCCCTGGGTATGGGGAGGCGCGCATCGCGCGTCGGCGCCCCAAAATCGCTGGAGATGTCAACACCCAGGATACCAGTACTCGTAAAGATGCTGAGTCCAGTGTTCACGAAATGTATGTATTCAATTAATGTAATTAATAATAACAACATACAAGATAAAAAATATCCGCCTTAGACCGCCTAATCAGTCTGCTGGTAGATCCGCCTCAGTAGCCGGGTCTACTTACGTATAACGATTCATCATCTGACTAAAACGTAAATGATAGGCTTTGATACTCCCTCCGGTATCGCTATCACCATAATATATATTGTTAATACCCAGATAATAATAATAAGTCTAGACAAGCCCCTTGTCAAGTCAAGGATGTGATACCGGCGTGATAAGATTGTCTAGCTGACGTTTCAAACTGTGCCACGCAATAGTGTAATCTTTAGTTTTGCGATAACAGGAAGGTACAGACAGACATACCCACACAATATAACGTTATCTAATATACCTACTTATATATCTGCTACTGATTGGTACAACATCAAGGTGTTTTATGCGAACAATTTTCAATGCCATTTTTGTATGTAGTGTTACGTAAAATAATGCACCTAGCGTGGCTTTCTAACACTTTCACCTCACACATGATATATAGGACCTTTCTGATAAATCTAAGTAGGTACCTATACGAAGTTGTGGAGAAAGTAAGTATAGAAAAACAAGTTAAAATTTATTTTTCACAGTATTCTTACATCATTACATCTTACATTATTTAATCCTTTTGTTTCCTATTTTATATTCTTGTAAATATTAGTTTATATCTTATTACATTAGTTTACATGTTATTTAAATTCAATTAAAAATTATATTATCATAGACTAATTCTTAATGTAAATATCCTATATTATATTCTTGTAAATATTACTTTATATCTTATTACATTAGTTTACATGTTATTTAAATTCAATTCAATAAAATAAAATAATTTAATTACTTACGTAGAATAAATATCAACATAAGTTCAGGTACATCTTTTTAATTTCCCTGGGTAGCCCCCCTTGTTAATTATAATTATTATTATTGGGGAACAGGCCAGCAGTTGAAACAACTGATATCAGCCTGCATCTCATTGTTCACTACACTGTTTTCACTACTCAATGATTTTGTTGATTTATGTGTTTGATTTTGTTTAGAATTGAATTTCTTAACCTTTTTTTTTTTATTTTTTTTTTTTATATAGGACACGTCAATTGTACTTCGCCTTGCCTGATGGTAAGCTGAAGGCAAAGTCCCAGAAAAGAGGGTCACCATTACTTACACATACCGTGTGACAATGGTGACACTCAGCTTGACGGCCTCATCATATGCTTTTTCACGCCCCGCTTAAAGGACCCGGGACTGTAGGAAGAAGGAAACACGTGAGCTGGTAATGAATTCCAGGCCTTAATGGTGCGACAGAGGAAAGAGTCTCCGAACCGCTTGGTTCTTGATCGGATGTTTTGCACCGTGTGCGGATGACATCTAAGACCTGCACGCGTTGTCCTGTGTAGGAAAGGGGAGGGTGGGACTAATTGGAAGAGCTCATCAGAACACTCCCCATGGTACAAACGGTAAAATACAGCCATGGACGCAACATCTCTACGCAGCTGTAAAGGTTCTAGGGTGTTCGTGATCTCGGGATTCCCAATGATGCGGACCGCACGTCGCTGCAACCTGTCGAGAGCATCTAGTAAGTACTTTGCTGAACCATCCCAGAGATGCGAGCAGTACTCCACACAGGAGCGAATTTGTGTCTTGTATAGAAGACACCGCTGCTCCGGCGCGAAAAACCGTCTCACTCTGTTCAGGACTCCGAGTTTTCGTGAGGCTGTTTTGATGATACTTTCGATGTAGTTTTTGTTATTCAGGTTGCAGCGAACATCCATACCTAGGATATTGAGATTGTCCTGCAGTGGCAGTGGTGTGCTCTGAAGAGTGGGGAGGGGAAGGAAAGAAGATACTTTTGCTGTAAACGCACATGCCTGCGTCTTCTTGGCATTGAACTCAACCAGGTTCTCAGAGCCCCATTGAGAAATGTGATTCAGGATCCCGTCAAGCTCAGTGACAAGAAGCTGCCTTTTCTCCGCGATATCCGACTGCTTGGCCGCAGGATGTCCATGATAACTCCCATGCAAAGTGCTATCGTCTGCATAACAATGAACATTGCCGGTAGACAGCATGTCGTTGATATGCAGAAGAAAGAGAGTGGGTGATAAGACGGACCCCTGGGGCACGCCAGCATTAACCTGCAGAAACTCCGAAGCTCGTCCGTCACAAAGGACGCGAATACGGCGCCCCTGCAGGAAGCTAGCAACCCAGTTGCACAGCCTAGAAGGCAGACCAAAGGCAGGTAGCTTGGAAAGAAGCGATTTGTGCCAGACTCTATCGAAAGCTTTGGCGATGTCAAGACTAATTGCCAGTGACTCGCCGTGCTTGTCCATAGCCTCACCCCAAAGATGGGTAACGTATGCTAGAAGATCACCCGTTGACCGTTTCGGTCTGAAGCCATATTGCCGGTCATTAATTAAGGAGTGATCCTCTAGGTGCCGCATGAGCTGTTTGTTGATTATGTGCTCGAACACTTTGCACAGCACTGAGGTGACGGCTATGGGTCGATAGTTGGCTGGCTCCGAGCGATCCCCCTTCTTGGGAATCGGCTGAACATTCGCCTCTTTCCAAGGCAAAGGCACTGTACCCGAACTGTAGGATAGCCGGTACAGGCGCGTAAGCATTGGAGACAACTCCGCTGCACATTTTTTCAAGACTACCGCTGGAATACCATCCGGACCACTGGCTTTCCGGACATCGAGTGATTGCAGCACTGCACGGACATCGCGTTGCCTGATATGGATATCAGGCATCGCGTGGTCACTGTCGGGTAGTGTTGGTGGCTGCGTACCACAATCATCGATTCGGGAGTTGGCCGCAAAGAGATTAGCCAGCAGATTTGCCTTCTCTTGCGGCTCATGGGCCAGGGATCCATCAGGGTTACGCAGCGGAGGCAGCGAAGGCTGACAGAAGTTGGCTTGCACGGCTTTAGCCAGTCGCCAGTAGCCACGGCTTCCCGTGGGATGCATCACTAGCTCTTGACCAAGCCGCGCTATGCGCAGGGCATCCGCTCTGACGTAGGCCCTTCTGCAGACCTTTGTGGCTCTGTTGTACGCCGCCTTGAAGTGGCCCAGATTGGGATGGCGCGTGGCGCGCGCCCTTACCCAAGCGCGGTACGCAGACTGTTTTTGTTCAACAGCTTCCGCGCACTCGCGCCCGAACCAAGGGCGCACCCCGCGGTCACCGGTGACATCGGTGTATGAGATGTAGTATTCCATACCCAGACCGATCTCACCGGCGACAGCAGTAGCACAATCCGATGGGTTCTTACCTTCAAAGCAGCGCTCAACCCACGGGATGGACGCAAAATAGTCACGAAGTCCATCCCAGTCCGCTGACGAGTAGTGCCAGAGACGCCGCTTCCCCTGCACGGGTCGTGGGGGCGCTATAATGGGCACCGTGGAACAGACCAGACAGTGGTCGGAGTTGCCTAAAGCGGCTCGCACCGATACACTGTACCGGTCCGGATCACTCGTCAGCAGAAGGTCTAGCAGAGAAGGTGCTAGGCCCGACCTTCTTGGTATCCTAGTGACCTCGTGCACCAATTGGGTCAGGCCGTGCGCCAGAGCAAACGCGTGGGCGGCTCTTCCCGCATGGTCTGTTTTGGAGGAGCCCAACCAGATCTCGTGGTGGGCGTTAAAATCCCCCAAAAACACCATTTCGGCATTCGGAAATCGCTCCTGCGCATCATCTGCCGCCTGACTCAGATATTCAAAGAGTCGAGTTGTCTCAGCATCTCCTGTATGGGAACGGTAGAGGCACACATAGATCTGACTCGTAGGGCCATGGTCTACGTGTACCCAAAGGATGGAGAAGGATGGGTCCTCTAGGCAGCGCAAACGGCGACAGCAAACATCCGCCCTAACAAACACGCACACCCCGGCTTTTGCACGAAAACTTTCCTCAAGAACATAGCCAGGGTAGAGCAAGTAGGTCGTGTCGTCAGGGCGGTGTATTTGCGTCTCCGTTAGAAAAAACATGGCAGGTTTCGCCGTCTCTAGGTGTTGGTGGACGGCGTTGAGGTTTGCATGGAGCCCACAGATGTTAGTGGACTCCACCTCAAATAGCAAGCTTTTGGGAGTGTGTCGAGCCGCTGTGTTGCCTATTTCCTTTAATTGCGCTGCCATGAGTTTGGGTGGGAGAAGGCGTGAAAAAAGAGGTGATTGCCGCCGCAGCACCGTGTGACAAAGCGCGGGATATTGGTTTTATCTATGAATGTGAGGCATGGCGAGAGCCGACGCGCCGAACGGAAGGGCCCCCGTACCCCCCCGAGTATGGTCGCCGGGCTCCCAATTCCGGTCACCAACCGGCACGACGAACCATATCGGGATTATGCGCGGCCTGGTGAGGCAGCCTCCCAAGGTGGTTAACCCCAGTTGGGCCCCTGTACTATACCGCGGGCGGCCAGCGGCACCACCGTTTCTACAGGTCTCCCTGTTCGGCGCATCGCCCCGCGCCATCCCCACTAGACTACGCCAAGACCCACTGGTCCCACTAGTGCTGCGACAACCACCACCTCTGCCCGGCTATGCACTTGCTGACCCCTGAACACAATCCAACCGAGATTGAATTGCTATGGAGGGTTTTTCGCAATAGTGCACGGTGGTACCTACCCGGTCGAAACTTGAGACAAATTTGTGCCACCAAGTTTCTACCACCTACCTGCTAGGTATGTACTTACTTACTCCTTTTTTATGGGTGATAGGCTCACGTTTGACCACTATCTCACTTGTTGGTAAGTGAATATTATTATTATTATGGTATTAACGGAGGTAGGATACGATGGTATTTCCGTCCGGGCGGGAACGTGTTATGTTCCTGGCGGTGAGTACGGTAGCCAGAGCTCATTGGAGAGTTTTTGTGTTGTCAATGGGAAGACCAAAGGCTTGTCCTGATTTTGTGTTCTGCACTGACGGCACAGAAACTTTATCCTTTCAGTGTCGGCAGCATGAGTGTGGCTCCTCTGATGTTACACACATTCATAGGTCCGTGGTGTATGCTTGTCTGTAACCTAAGTTGTATAAAAAGAAAAGAATATGTGGTTGAGGACGGTGGAGCCCGTGGAGCACGCTTGCCGATATAGAAGTCAATCATTCAATCTAGTCTTGACATTCAAGTTGTACTCTATCCGTAAACCGATTCGGGCAGAGTATTCCATTGCTTGTTTAGTAGGCATGATTAACGTATTACAGAATCGTTTATTAGCATTCTAGATTCCATAACACAAGCTGGTTAAGCTATGCTTGCCATGGGTCTAGATAACGTTGTGTAGAATGTTGTAGAACATTTATTTATTTATTTAACTTATATCTATCGTCCTTATCCAAGTACATTGGCTGTGACTAACGCACAGAGATAAGAATTTCATTTTGACATGAAAATGTAAAGATTACACATACACACTTAATTAAATTAGAGGACAGTGATTGTGCGCAATACGCAGTGATGTAAGAGCACAATATTTACCTATGGAGGTGTGGCATTTACTTTAAAGTTGCGCAATGCGTTTGATACAAACACATCTATACTGTCGTTACTTACCTAGTAAGTAATGTAATAAAGCTGTGAGTTTATTTTCAACGCACTAATTTCAGAAACTGCTGGTTCGAATTGTAAAATTCTTTTGGAGTTGAATACTTGAATATTTATTTATTTATTTATTTATTATTATAATTGCAAATACAGGTATATGGGTTGTTATGTTCGTACAATTAAGTAACACTATATTTAGCCTTGCGGCGTGCAATATTTTGTCAATAAAAAAAGAAGTTAAAGAATACAAAATTAATACATGTCAATATGGGAGTCAATAATAGGTATGTACCACATGTCAAAAAAAAAATCTATCATAAATAACTTAAAATGTCAATAGGTATACTTGTCTATAACAGTTCATCACATAAATATTCCTTTACAGAATAATAGCACTTCTGCAACAATATTTTCTTAAGTGTATATTTAAAAAAAATATAATTAGCTTCCTCTAGAATTGACTTGGGTAAGTGGTTATATATTCTGGGAGCCATGCAGAAGATACTCTTGTTTAAATAAGCTGTGGAGTTGGAATATAAATACTTAGTTCATATATAGATAGATAGATAATTATTTACTATACACCAATAGATTACAGTAAAACTTGTAGGTATGTATACATATAGAAGGACATATATAGGCAATTTTTTTTATACCATTTAGGTGGCAGACTGATGGTAAGTGGTTACCGTGGCCTATGGACGTGTGTAATACCAGAGAAGACACACTCGCGCTGCCGACCCTGTAAACACAGAGTTTCTGTGCCGTCAGTGTAGAGGACAAAGCAGGACAAGCCTTTAGTCATCCCACTGACAGCACAAATTATCCAGTGAGCTCCTACTCACCGCTTGTTCGAATTGTAAAATTCTTTTTGTGTTGAATACTTGAATAAGTTTATATATATCTATATATGAACTATGTAGATATATTTAAATGGATAGATAATTCTTTATTGTACACCAATAGATTACAGTAAAAGTTATAGGTATGAATATATATAGAAGGATACAGATATTTCAATCCACGAAGACGCGCCCCTCCATTTCTCCGATCAGTTTACAGTACATGTGTGCACGCTTAAGTCAATGTCTGAGTGTTATCCGTACACACTAATAATCTATGTGTGCACGCACACACTATAATTTAATAGACTAATCAGGAGAGAGCGACATAGTCAAAAAGAAAGATGCTCTACTTCAATTTTAAATTTTATACCCGACTGCGAGAAAAGGGTTGTTTTATTTTTAGGTGTAGATATTTTATGTGATTCTTTAATATAATGATAATATTACCATTTTTATTACAGGGGTAATTATAGACATACGTGAAATTTTTTATAGAACTTTATTAAGAAATAAAATAGGTAGTCAATCACTCGTTTCAGAATTATCTAATTCAGAGTCTGATGTATCGCCGACATTTATAATAAAACTAAAATCAAGATCACAGTGTCTCAGGTATTCGTCTTCTATTTTTTCCACGTGCTTACAAGTATTGAACCAGACATCTTTATTTACGCGATCAAATGCTTCATTTAAAATGGGCATAATCGAAGTGTAATTTTGACTGATATTGCGACTAGCAACGTCGTTTTTTATAATACCCCAAATATTTTCGATTGGGTTCAATTCTGGATGATAAGGAGGCAGCCGAAGCACTGTGAATCCATGCTCTTTCAATAAATCGTCCACTTTGTACTTGCGAAAGTTTTCTTTGTTTTTTAATATAAGATTATAAAGTTCAGGTTTTTTGTAGCTTGGTTCAAAATGGATATTTTTTGCATTCAGCCAAGTCTGCATGTCTGATTTGTTGGAGTTGGATGTTGGAATTTTTTCCGAACTCGTATTGTGATAAGCTGCATTATCTAAGATTACCACGGCATTAATTGGGAGATTTGGTATTAGTTTCTCCTTAAGCCACTTTAAGTAATTTTCTGTGTTCATGTTATCGTGGTAGTCTCCAGATTTGATCTCTGCTCTATATGTCAACAATGCATTTGGAACGAAACCCTCTGCACTTCCACCATGTACTATAATTATGCGCACTCCTTTTGATAAATTTTGTTTTATTGCTGTATTAGAATCTTTTTCGGCTCAAGATTTTTTTTGCACGTGATTGGTATGAATATGTGATTCGTCTGTGTAGACTATAGGTCTACCTGCATTACGAAAAGACTTTACTTGTTTTAAATATTTCAATCTTAACATCTGCATATCATGTTTTTCGGTTAGCACCTTCCTATTATTCTCAGTTTTTCTCCATTTATAACCAAGTTTAAGTAACAATGTCATTAGGGTTGTTAAACATCCATCAAATTGTATGCGGTCTTTTAAAACAATATTAAGTCGTGATAATGTTGGAAATTGACGATGTTCTATATGATAATTGTGAATGGTTCTTCGGATTACACCTATATCAAATTCGTCAAAATTAATTTTTCGTGGTCTTACCCTTCTCTTCTTCATAGGTGATGTAAAAATAGTAGCACTTCTGCCCACTAAATTAGAATGCGACGTGCTCGTTTCATTTTCACACTCAGTATCCACTTCCGTAGTCAGCTCTGTTGTACGCTCCACACTTGGGACTATGGGAACTATACCATCCGTCTCCATAGTTATATTGGATTCTATAGTAGGAGCTGTAATAGGCTGCATTTTGCAAGGAATATACTGAATATTCCTTTCTTTCGCGTAGAATTGTATTATAACGCATTAAAGCTCGAGATTTTTTTTTTTTTAATGATACTTTATAATTTAATATATACATATAAAGAAATTAATTGAAGTGCAATAGTAAGCCTTAAGTAAGTACTTAAGATCTTAAGAAAACGTCTCTTTGAACAACTTTCACAGAAAAGTTTTTTTACAGAGATCTATGATGATCTACGGTTCCGTCCACCTGGGCGACTTATCGCGGCTCTTAGTCATTTTTCGGTTCTATTTGACCGGTTGCAATTAAATGCATACCAGCTTGACCCCTTCGACTCGTTGCAAAGACGGGCATTGAGGCTGGTTGACAATCCCATACTCACAGGTGGAGTGGAACCTCTTAGCCTTAGGAGGGATTTTGCCTCACTGTGTGTGTTCTACCGCCTATACATTGGTTTGTGCTCAGATGAATTGTTTGACATGATGCCCGTAGCTACATTCTATCATCGCACCTCTCGCCATAGGCAGGGAATTCATCCTCACACATTGCAACCTGAGACGATGCGCACTGTGCGGTATGAAAGAAACTTCATCCCATGCACACTTCAGCTCCAAGCGCCTACAATTAGGGGTTCTTCAAGAGGGGCATCAGAAGGTTTCTTCATGGTCGGCAGCGCGAATGTTCACGCTTCATTTCAGGTGGGCCGTGTGCTTGTCTGCCAACTAAGTGGTATAAAAAAAAATACATGTTTGCTTTTAAGTCCGACCAGGACCTCATTCACAAAAAAGCACATCAAAATCAGTTTAGTAATGTCTATTACTAAAATGATTTGACTGAACTGATAAAATTTTCGTCTATTACGGTCAAACAGGCAAATGGGCAATATAAAATGAACGAAGTAGGTATAAGCATCGATAGCTTAGTGGTTAAAGAGTCGGCCTTAGGATCGAGAGGTCCCGGGTTCGAACCCTGGCTATTACACTACTGACGTAAACCCACTCCTAACACAAACCATTTAGCTTAGCACGAAGTATAGATAGATGATAGGTCAGTTACACCGTTATAACTATGAAAATTTCCCTTTCCATGATACATTTACCCACTTAAAATGACATCACTGTCCCAACGAGGACTCAAAAGTAGGCAGAGACCGCATATTTAAATTTGTTACCGTCTGATCTGGTACACATCTTTGCGGTCACAAACCTTCAGGCACTTGTCCTGAACATATGGAGATGGGTCTAAAATTTGAGGGATCACTTTTGTCCCCTGCTTTGAATAACGGAATGATTTTACTGTACTTCATAAGGTTAGGTTAGAAAATTGCTTTTCATCTATACATTTATTGAAAATGAATGCCAGGTAAGGCGCGATAGCAGGCATTATTGATTGCATTATATTGATTGAAATGCCCTAAAGATCCTCAGTCTTTTTACATTTAGTTGTTTAAAAGTTTTAAGTATAGTAATAAAATCTATATACTGAAAGTCAAAATTAGTACTACATTTATCAACACTAGATTTAAGGAGAGAAGCAGCTATATTTTTTGAAGAATTTAATGTATTTGTAGTGGTAATTGGAATATTTGTGAAAAAAGATTCAAATGCATTGGCCACTGCAGCATCAGTATTAATGTGTTTACCATCTATTTCTAACTCGAAGAAACGATCACGTGACCTTGTCTTACAGGTTTCTTTGTTAATAACATTCCATGTTGCCTTAATTTTATTATCGGATTTTTCTATTTTAGCCCGAATATAATTAGATTTGGGTATTGAACAGACTTTCTTAAACAGTTTCTAGTATTTTTTAATATGTTCGATTACTTGTGGCTCATTTGTACATGCCTTTGTCTCATATAATTCATACAATTTTTTTCTACTTTTAAAGATTCCAGGTGTAGCTCAATCACTAAATTTAATTTTGTTTATTGTTTTTTTAGTGAAAATGTTATTAAATTCGTAATTGATTATTTCGAACAAATCTCTGTAAAGAACATCCGGGTTTTCATCATTATTTAATTCCAAAAGAGGTATTTTGTTATTAATATTTTCTTTAAATTTCACTAACATGTTGGTGTTCAAATCTAGCTAACTGACCTGTATGATCTGACTTCATAAAATTAATTAAAGATTTCTCATTTACATTGTTATCACAAAAAATATTATCCAAGCAGGTAGCTGTTGTGGATGTGATGCGAGTTGGTTCACAAAATAGATTTTGTAAATTAAAAGATTTGATAATAGACTCAAAAAGGTGGTAATCTCCAGAAGGAGGTCTATAGACGCTAATAACAATATGTTGCTCAAGCTCTGCACACGATAGTTCAATATTTCGCTCACTCGAGAGTGCTACTATATCTTTTCTCTCTTTGGATTTTAATTTGTCATTAATTAAAATGAGTGACCCACCTCTTATAGCAGAAACTCTAGTAAACGAACTAATGATTTTATAATTATCAATGTTAACTAATAATTCATGTTTTTTTAGCCAGTGTTCAGTCAAACAAAGTATATGAATATGCATTTCATTTAAAAATAATTCTAGTTCTAACTCTTTGCCAGAAAAACCTTGAATATTTTGATGAATAATATTCAGGTACATAGACTTTTCCTTTGTCCCTAAGATTAAGTTGCTAGAGATCTCCCCTATTGTCCTAGAATTATCTTTAAATGATTGTCACACTTTTTTGGAACAGATTGCAAAGTCTGCTTTGCACACATCACTGTGCTTTCAGAAACTCCAGCAGCCTGTGCGGTTCTCCATCGTGCATCAGTGAGTTTTTCTGCATATTTGTTACTTGCTTCTTTTTTCATAAAATCATAAACTTTAGAAATAATTTCTCTCGCCTAAAATTAAAAAAAAAAAATATTTTTACTTATTTATAAAAAAATCCTTTATTTATTTCATGTGTTTTAATAACTATAAAATTATAAACAGTCATTTACATACCTGGCTTTTAAGTACAGTACGCTGAGATTTTTTCGACATTTCAAAAAAAAATTAAGTGGAGCAACTTTCGTAATGAGTCTGGAATTTCGCAACATAGATTTTACTACCCGTCTGCATCGAACCGCTGACGGTTCGCGACTGAGGCCGGAGCAAACTCCCCGCACCCCGCAATCCCCTCAACCGAAAACAAGTGGGGCGCGTCTTCGTGGATTGAAATATCTATATTATATAGGCTATATATTATTACGCTACTGTTCAAAGACGCCTAATAGTATAGTAATCATAAATTCAACAAAGCCCGCAGATTCTTATACGTTATTTAAAATGAATACATACATATAATCACGCCTTTATCCTTGGAGGGTTAGGCAGAGATGAATTAACACCCACATTTCACCAATAATTGTATTCGGTCCCACGTAATAGGGGGTGAGTCTATTGCTGTATTCTGGCCACTATTGTTGACTCGAGCCATGCCTCTGATGCTGAGTCTGGACTGTATATATCTGTCTGATGTTAAACAGCCCTATCCCTTAGTCGCTTTGCATGATACCACCTTAAAAATTAATAAATAACTGACATATATAGCGTATACCTTCTTTGTACCTACGTTATCGAAGCAGGCACTCGATTTTACTACAGCAAAACCACTGTCAAACTACAGATACTGCAAAAAATTACATTAAATTTTCGACTTTATTCTATTTACGCTTAAAGTTCAAAATTAAATCCCATCCCAAGTTTAGCTACATTTTTTCATTCTCTGCTAAAAGCCTTTTTAGTTTTAAGTTTGGACTTTAACAGTATTGGTTTAACGTCTAACTTTAAATGGATTTATTGCAGTGTCTGTGGTATGTGGTTTTACTTTAACAGAATCGAGGCCCTTGTATGCCATAGTTGAAGTCAGTGCGGGTCAGCTTGTTTGAATTGTAAATACAAGTACCAGTGAGCAACAGTTCAAAGTCCTCTGCTAAGCGATATCATTAGATATGACTATCTATATCATACATTATTAAACGTATTATATCCGCCTTCTATTCAACAGCATCACTAATTTATAAATGTATTAATATTGTGTCGTCATTTGTTATGCCAAAGTAAATGTTTGAGCACAAAACATTTTCTGCTAATGGACTTTGTGAGTAGCATATATAATTTGTAGGTATGTTAATTTGTCATTGAATTTAAGAGGCTAGCAATGGACTAAAAAGAGACCAACACAAATAAAAATAATACAATAACTAGGTATATTTATTTTTTATTTTTCCTACATCGTTGCGCAAGTAGGTGCTTAGTAGCATTTTATGAAACTCGTGTTTTTATTACCCGACGACCAAGAAGGAATAGGTACTTAATTTATGTTTCTCAGGTGTATCTTAAATATATGTTTGCTTGTAATAAATTATTATACCCCCTTTTCTTTTAATGTGCGCAATATCCCTACGGATACCCCCACCATCGGGGTCGGTGGGGGGATCGGTTATGTCGGACTTGAACCGACTAAAACGCACGCCGAATGGGTGGGCCGCAGGCAGCCGAGATTATCTGAGATATATCCCTCGCACCCCGGCCGGCATTATACCTCGTATCCACTGAACCACTCCACGGATTTCAATGATTGATGTCTCGAATAAAAAGTGTACATCACTCAAGTTTTCTACTGTACATTAAGTGTGAAAAAAAAAACTAAGTGGATTTATACTACACTAATAACTACCCACAAGTTTTTATTTTTAAGACAATTAAAAAATGAGCATGCAAAGGTTGTCTGTAAGAGATCGCTTGTAGCTTGTAGCGATAAGGCCGCCATTTTTGCACATTATTCATAATGTTGTCCGTACCTACATTTTATTGGTGTACAATAAAGATTAGATAAGATAAGATTATTAAGATTATCTTCTTCACGTTGGCACCAAAATGATAAGTAATCTAAAAATACTTTCACCCAGACTTATCGAGTAAGGTATCAAAGTGAGAAATTAGAAGACGTTGACAAAATATGTCACATTATTGTCATAACGAAAAAGTATAAATTAAATGAGTTAATAAAAATATAAAATTCGACTGCTGATAATGTCTAAAGTTTGCGCCATTATCACTCATGCATGCATGTAAAAAAAATACAATAAACAAAATAAATTATGCTGAAAAGATCGAAACTCTAAAGCATTTTAATGGAAATTCATAACCCGATTAGACTATTTAAACAAAGCGAAAATGGGCATGTGCAATAATAAAATGAATTTCAATATAATATGCTAGATTCGACTGCGCATGCGCACGCTACTGGATTTCTCGTACATAATAGGCTGTAGGAAACTATAGGTGGATATTACTTCAACTGAGTTATCAATGGAATTGTAGATACCCAATAATTCTCATCCTGTTTATGTATCAACATAAGTTCAGGTACATCTTTTTAATTTCCCTGGGTAGCCCCCCTTGTTAATTATAATTATTATTATTGGGGAACAGGCCAGCAGTTGAAACAACTGATATCAGCCTGCATCTCATTGTTCACTACACTGTTTTCACTACTCAATGATTTTGTTGATTTATGTGTTTGATTTTGTTTAGAATTGAATTTCTTAACCTTTTTTTTTTTATTTTTTTTTTTTATATAGGACACGTCAATTGTACTTCGCCTTGCCTGATGGTAAGCTGAAGGCAAAGTCCCAGAAAAGAGGGTCACCATTACTTACACATACCGTGTGACAATGGTGACACTCAGCTTGACGGCCTCATCATATGCTTTTTCACGCCCCGCTTAAAGGACCCGGGACTGTAGGAAGAAGGAAACACGTGAGCTGGTAATGAATTCCAGGCCTTAATGGTGCGACAGAGGAAAGAGTCTCCGAACCGCTTGGTTCTTGATCGGATGTTTTGCACCGTGTGCGGATGACATCTAAGACCTGCACGCGTTGTCCTGTGTAGGAAAGGGGAGGGTGGGACTAATTGGAAGAGCTCATCAGAACACTCCCCATGGTACAAACGGTAAAATACAGCCATGGACGCAACATCTCTACGCAGCTGTAAAGGTTCTAGGGTGTTCGTGATCTCGGGATTCCCAATGATGCGGACCGCACGTCGCTGCAACCTGTCGAGAGCATCTAGTAAGTACTTTGCTGAACCATCCCAGAGATGCGAGCAGTACTCCACACAGGAGCGAATTTGTGTCTTGTATAGAAGACACCGCTGCTCCGGCGCGAAAAACCGTCTCACTCTGTTCAGGACTCCGAGTTTTCGTGAGGCTGTTTTGATGATACTTTCGATGTAGTTTTTGTTATTCAGGTTGCAGCGAACATCCATACCTAGGATATTGAGATTGTCCTGCAGTGGCAGTGGTGTGCTCTGAAGAGTGGGGAGGGGAAGGAAAGAAGATACTTTTGCTGTAAACGCACATGCCTGCGTCTTCTTGGCATTGAACTCAACCAGGTTCTCAGAGCCCCATTGAGAAATGTGATTCAGGATCCCGTCAAGCTCAGTGACAAGAAGCTGCCTTTTCTCCGCGATATCCGACTGCTTGGCCGCAGGATGTCCATGATAACTCCCATGCAAAGTGCTATCGTCTGCATAACAATGAACATTGCCGGTAGACAGCATGTCGTTGATATGCAGAAGAAAGAGAGTGGGTGATAAGACGGACCCCTGGGGCACGCCAGCATTAACCTGCAGAAACTCCGAAGCTCGTCCGTCACAAAGGACGCGAATACGGCGCCCCTGCAGGAAGCTAGCAACCCAGTTGCACAGCCTAGAAGGCAGACCAAAGGCAGGTAGCTTGGAAAGAAGCGATTTGTGCCAGACTCTATCGAAAGCTTTGGCGATGTCAAGACTAATTGCCAGTGACTCGCCGTGCTTGTCCATAGCCTCACCCCAAAGATGGGTAACGTATGCTAGAAGATCACCCGTTGACCGTTTCGGTCTGAAGCCATATTGCCGGTCATTAATTAAGGAGTGATCCTCTAGGTGCCGCATGAGCTGTTTGTTGATTATGTGCTCGAACACTTTGCACAGCACTGAGGTGACGGCTATGGGTCGATAGTTGGCTGGCTCCGAGCGATCCCCCTTCTTGGGAATCGGCTGAACATTCGCCTCTTTCCAAGGCAAAGGCACTGTACCCGAACTGTAGGATAGCCGGTACAGGCGCGTAAGCATTGGAGACAACTCCGCTGCACATTTTTTCAAGACTACCGCTGGAATACCATCCGGACCACTGGCTTTCCGGACATCGAGTGATTGCAGCACTGCACGGACATCGCGTTGCCTGATATGGATATCAGGCATCGCGTGGTCACTGTCGGGTAGTGTTGGTGGCTGCGTACCACAATCATCGATTCGGGAGTTGGCCGCAAAGAGATTAGCCAGCAGATTTGCCTTCTCTTGCGGCTCATGGGCCAGGGATCCATCAGGGTTACGCAGCGGAGGCAGCGAAGGCTGACAGAAGTTGGCTTGCACGGCTTTAGCCAGTCGCCAGTAGCCACGGCTTCCCGTGGGATGCATCACTAGCTCTTGACCAAGCCGCGCTATGCGCAGGGCATCCGCTCTGACGTAGGCCCTTCTGCAGACCTTTGTGGCTCTGTTGTACGCCGCCTTGAAGTGGCCCAGATTGGGATGGCGCGTGGCGCGCGCCCTTACCCAAGCGCGGTACGCAGACTGTTTTTGTTCAACAGCTTCCGCGCACTCGCGCCCGAACCAAGGGCGCACCCCGCGGTCACCGGTGACATCGGTGTATGAGATGTAGTATTCCATACCCAGACCGATCTCACCGGCGACAGCAGTAGCACAATCCGATGGGTTCTTACCTTCAAAGCAGCGCTCAACCCACGGGATGGACGCAAAATAGTCACGAAGTCCATCCCAGTCCGCTGACGAGTAGTGCCAGAGACGCCGCTTCCCCTGCACGGGTCGTGGGGGCGCTATAATGGGCACCGTGGAACAGACCAGACAGTGGTCGGAGTTGCCTAAAGCGGCTCGCACCGATACACTGTACCGGTCCGGATCACTCGTCAGCAGAAGGTCTAGCAGAGAAGGTGCTAGGCCCGACCTTCTTGGTATCCTAGTGACCTCGTGCACCAATTGGGTCAGGCCGTGCGCCAGAGCAAACGCGTGGGCGGCTCTTCCCGCATGGTCTGTTTTGGAGGAGCCCAACCAGATCTCGTGGTGGGCGTTAAAATCCCCCAAAAACACCATTTCGGCATTCGGAAATCGCTCCTGCGCATCATCTGCCGCCTGACTCAGATATTCAAAGAGTCGAGTTGTCTCAGCATCTCCTGTATGGGAACGGTAGAGGCACACATAGATCTGACTCGTAGGGCCATGGTCTACGTGTACCCAAAGGATGGAGAAGGATGGGTCCTCTAGGCAGCGCAAACGGCGACAGCAAACATCCGCCCTAACAAACACGCACACCCCGGCTTTTGCACGAAAACTTTCCTCAAGAACATAGCCAGGGTAGAGCAAGTAGGTCGTGTCGTCAGGGCGGTGTATTTGCGTCTCCGTTAGAAAAAACATGGCAGGTTTCGCCGTCTCTAGGTGTTGGTGGACGGCGTTGAGGTTTGCATGGAGCCCACAGATGTTAGTGGACTCCACCTCAAATAGCAAGCTTTTGGGAGTGTGTCGAGCCGCTGTGTTGCCTATTTCCTTTAATTGCGCTGCCATGAGTTTGGGTGGGAGAAGGCGTGAAAAAAGAGGTGATTGCCGCCGCAGCACCGTGTGACAAAGCGCGGGATATTGGTTTTATCTATGAATGTGAGGCATGGCGAGAGCCGACGCGCCGAACGGAAGGGCCCCCGTACCCCCCCGAGTATGGTCGCCGGGCTCCCAATTCCGGTCACCAACCGGCACGACGAACCATATCGGGATTATGCGCGGCCTGGTGAGGCAGCCTCCCAAGGTGGTTAACCCCAGTTGGGCCCCTGTACTATACCGCGGGCGGCCAGCGGCACCACCGTTTCTACAGGTCTCCCTGTTCGGCGCATCGCCCCGCGCCATCCCCACTAGACTACGCCAAGACCCACTGGTCCCACTAGTGCTGCGACAACCACCACCTCTGCCCGGCTATGCACTTGCTGACCCCTGAACACAATCCAACCGAGATTGAATTGCTATGGAGGGTTTTTCGCAATAGTGCACGGTGGTACCTACCCGGTCGAAACTTGAGACAAATTTGTGCCACCAAGTTTCTACCACCTACCTGCTAGGTATGTACTTACTTACTCCTTTTTTATGGGTGATAGGCTCACGTTTGACCACTATCTCACTTGTTGGTAAGTGAATATTATTATTATTATGGTATTAACGGAGGTAGGATACGATGGTATTTCCGTCCGGGCGGGAACGTGTTATGTTCCTGGCGGTGAGTACGGTAGCCAGAGCTCATTGGAGAGTTTTTGTGTTGTCAATGGGAAGACCAAAGGCTTGTCCTGATTTTGTGTTCTGCACTGACGGCACAGAAACTTTATCCTTTCAGTGTCGGCAGCATGAGTGTGGCTCCTCTGATGTTACACACATTCATAGGTCCGTGGTGTATGCTTGTCTGTAACCTAAGTTGTATAAAAAGAAAAGAATATGTGGTTGAGGACGGTGGAGCCCGTGGAGCACGCTTGCCGATATAGAAGTCAATCATTCAATCTAGTCTTGACATTCAAGTTGTACTCTATCCGTAAACCGATTCGGGCAGAGTATTCCATTGCTTGTTTAGTAGGCATGATTAACGTATTACAGAATCGTTTATTAGCATTCTAGATTCCATAACACAAGCTGGTTAAGCTATGCTTGCCATGGGTCTAGATAACGTTGTGTAGAATGTTGTAGAACATTTATTTATTTATTTAACTTATATCTATCGTCCTTATCCAAGTACATTGGCTGTGACTAACGCACAGAGATAAGAATTTCATTTTGACATGAAAATGTAAAGATTACACATACACACTTAATTAAATTAGAGGACAGTGATTGTGCGCAATACGCAGTGATGTAAGAGCACAATATTTACCTATGGAGGTGTGGCATTTACTTTAAAGTTGCGCAATGCGTTTGATACAAACACATCTATACTGTCGTTACTTACCTAGTAAGTAATGTAATAAAGCTGTGAGTTTATTTTCAACGCACTAATTTCAGAAACTGCTGGTTCGAATTGTAAAATTCTTTTGGAGTTGAATACTTGAATATTTATTTATTTATTTATTTATTATTATAATTGCAAATACAGGTATATGGGTTGTTATGTTCGTACAATTAAGTAACACTATATTTAGCCTTGCGGCGTGCAATATTTTGTCAATAAAAAAAGAAGTTAAAGAATACAAAATTAATACATGTCAATATGGGAGTCAATAATAGGTATGTACCACATGTCAAAAAAAAAATCTATCATAAATAACTTAAAATGTCAATAGGTATACTTGTCTATAACAGTTCATCACATAAATATTCCTTTACAGAATAATAGCACTTCTGCAACAATATTTTCTTAAGTGTATATTTAAAAAAAATATAATTAGCTTCCTCTAGAATTGACTTGGGTAAGTGGTTATATATTCTGGGAGCCATGCAGAAGATACTCTTGTTTAAATAAGCTGTGGAGTTGGAATATAAATACTTAGTTCATATATAGATAGATAGATAATTATTTACTATACACCAATAGATTACAGTAAAACTTGTAGGTATGTATACATATAGAAGGACATATATAGGCAATTTTTTTTATACCATTTAGGTGGCAGACTGATGGTAAGTGGTTACCGTGGCCTATGGACGTGTGTAATACCAGAGAAGACACACTCGCGCTGCCGACCCTGTAAACACAGAGTTTCTGTGCCGTCAGTGTAGAGGACAAAGCAGGACAAGCCTTTAGTCATCCCACTGACAGCACAAATTATCCAGTGAGCTCCTACTCACCGCTTGTTCGAATTGTAAAATTCTTTTTGTGTTGAATACTTGAATAAGTTTATATATATCTATATATGAACTATGTAGATATATTTAAATGGATAGATAATTCTTTATTGTACACCAATAGATTACAGTAAAAGTTATAGGTATGAATATATATAGAAGGATACAGATATTTCAATCCACGAAGACGCGCCCCTCCATTTCTCCGATCAGTTTACAGTACATGTGTGCACGCTTAAGTCAATGTCTGAGTGTTATCCGTACACACTAATAATCTATGTGTGCACGCACACACTATAATTTAATAGACTAATCAGGAGAGAGCGACATAGTCAAAAAGAAAGATGCTCTACTTCAATTTTAAATTTTATACCCGACTGCGAGAAAAGGGTTGTTTTATTTTTAGGTGTAGATATTTTATGTGATTCTTTAATATAATGATAATATTACCATTTTTATTACAGGGGTAATTATAGACATACGTGAAATTTTTTATAGAACTTTATTAAGAAATAAAATAGGTAGTCAATCACTCGTTTCAGAATTATCTAATTCAGAGTCTGATGTATCGCCGACATTTATAATAAAACTAAAATCAAGATCACAGTGTCTCAGGTATTCGTCTTCTATTTTTTCCACGTGCTTACAAGTATTGAACCAGACATCTTTATTTACGCGATCAAATGCTTCATTTAAAATGGGCATAATCGAAGTGTAATTTTGACTGATATTGCGACTAGCAACGTCGTTTTTTATAATACCCCAAATATTTTCGATTGGGTTCAATTCTGGATGATAAGGAGGCAGCCGAAGCACTGTGAATCCATGCTCTTTCAATAAATCGTCCACTTTGTACTTGCGAAAGTTTTCTTTGTTTTTTAATATAAGATTATAAAGTTCAGGTTTTTTGTAGCTTGGTTCAAAATGGATATTTTTTGCATTCAGCCAAGTCTGCATGTCTGATTTGTTGGAGTTGGATGTTGGAATTTTTTCCGAACTCGTATTGTGATAAGCTGCATTATCTAAGATTACCACGGCATTAATTGGGAGATTTGGTATTAGTTTCTCCTTAAGCCACTTTAAGTAATTTTCTGTGTTCATGTTATCGTGGTAGTCTCCAGATTTGATCTCTGCTCTATATGTCAACAATGCATTTGGAACGAAACCCTCTGCACTTCCACCATGTACTATAATTATGCGCACTCCTTTTGATAAATTTTGTTTTATTGCTGTATTAGAATCTTTTTCGGCTCAAGATTTTTTTTGCACGTGATTGGTATGAATATGTGATTCGTCTGTGTAGACTATAGGTCTACCTGCATTACGAAAAGACTTTACTTGTTTTAAATATTTCAATCTTAACATCTGCATATCATGTTTTTCGGTTAGCACCTTCCTATTATTCTCAGTTTTTCTCCATTTATAACCAAGTTTAAGTAACAATGTCATTAGGGTTGTTAAACATCCATCAAATTGTATGCGGTCTTTTAAAACAATATTAAGTCGTGATAATGTTGGAAATTGACGATGTTCTATATGATAATTGTGAATGGTTCTTCGGATTACACCTATATCAAATTCGTCAAAATTAATTTTTCGTGGTCTTACCCTTCTCTTCTTCATAGGTGATGTAAAAATAGTAGCACTTCTGCCCACTAAATTAGAATGCGACGTGCTCGTTTCATTTTCACACTCAGTATCCACTTCCGTAGTCAGCTCTGTTGTACGCTCCACACTTGGGACTATGGGAACTATACCATCCGTCTCCATAGTTATATTGGATTCTATAGTAGGAGCTGTAATAGGCTGCATTTTGCAAGGAATATACTGAATATTCCTTTCTTTCGCGTAGAATTGTATTATAACGCATTAAAGCTCGAGATTTTTTTTTTTTTAATGATACTTTATAATTTAATATATACATATAAAGAAATTAATTGAAGTGCAATAGTAAGCCTTAAGTAAGTACTTAAGATCTTAAGAAAACGTCTCTTTGAACAACTTTCACAGAAAAGTTTTTTTACAGAGATCTATGATGATCTACGGTTCCGTCCACCTGGGCGACTTATCGCGGCTCTTAGTCATTTTTCGGTTCTATTTGACCGGTTGCAATTAAATGCATACCAGCTTGACCCCTTCGACTCGTTGCAAAGACGGGCATTGAGGCTGGTTGACAATCCCATACTCACAGGTGGAGTGGAACCTCTTAGCCTTAGGAGGGATTTTGCCTCACTGTGTGTGTTCTACCGCCTATACATTGGTTTGTGCTCAGATGAATTGTTTGACATGATGCCCGTAGCTACATTCTATCATCGCACCTCTCGCCATAGGCAGGGAATTCATCCTCACACATTGCAACCTGAGACGATGCGCACTGTGCGGTATGAAAGAAACTTCATCCCATGCACACTTCAGCTCCAAGCGCCTACAATTAGGGGTTCTTCAAGAGGGGCATCAGAAGGTTTCTTCATGGTCGGCAGCGCGAATGTTCACGCTTCATTTCAGGTGGGCCGTGTGCTTGTCTGCCAACTAAGTGGTATAAAAAAAAATACATGTTTGCTTTTAAGTCCGACCAGGACCTCATTCACAAAAAAGCACATCAAAATCAGTTTAGTAATGTCTATTACTAAAATGATTTGACTGAACTGATAAAATTTTCGTCTATTACGGTCAAACAGGCAAATGGGCAATATAAAATGAACGAAGTAGGTATAAGCATCGATAGCTTAGTGGTTAAAGAGTCGGCCTTAGGATCGAGAGGTCCCGGGTTCGAACCCTGGCTATTACACTACTGACGTAAACCCACTCCTAACACAAACCATTTAGCTTAGCACGAAGTATAGATAGATGATAGGTCAGTTACACCGTTATAACTATGAAAATTTCCCTTTCCATGATACATTTACCCACTTAAAATGACATCACTGTCCCAACGAGGACTCAAAAGTAGGCAGAGACCGCATATTTAAATTTGTTACCGTCTGATCTGGTACACATCTTTGCGGTCACAAACCTTCAGGCACTTGTCCTGAACATATGGAGATGGGTCTAAAATTTGAGGGATCACTTTTGTCCCCTGCTTTGAATAACGGAATGATTTTACTGTACTTCATAAGGTTAGGTTAGAAAATTGCTTTTCATCTATACATTTATTGAAAATGAATGCCAGGTAAGGCGCGATAGCAGGCATTATTGATTGCATTATATTGATTGAAATGCCCTAAAGATCCTCAGTCTTTTTACATTTAGTTGTTTAAAAGTTTTAAGTATAGTAATAAAATCTATATACTGAAAGTCAAAATTAGTACTACATTTATCAACACTAGATTTAAGGAGAGAAGCAGCTATATTTTTTGAAGAATTTAATGTATTTGTAGTGGTAATTGGAATATTTGTGAAAAAAGATTCAAATGCATTGGCCACTGCAGCATCAGTATTAATGTGTTTACCATCTATTTCTAACTCGAAGAAACGATCACGTGACCTTGTCTTACAGGTTTCTTTGTTAATAACATTCCATGTTGCCTTAATTTTATTATCGGATTTTTCTATTTTAGCCCGAATATAATTAGATTTGGGTATTGAACAGACTTTCTTAAACAGTTTCTAGTATTTTTTAATATGTTCGATTACTTGTGGCTCATTTGTACATGCCTTTGTCTCATATAATTCATACAATTTTTTTCTACTTTTAAAGATTCCAGGTGTAGCTCAATCACTAAATTTAATTTTGTTTATTGTTTTTTTAGTGAAAATGTTATTAAATTCGTAATTGATTATTTCGAACAAATCTCTGTAAAGAACATCCGGGTTTTCATCATTATTTAATTCCAAAAGAGGTATTTTGTTATTAATATTTTCTTTAAATTTCACTAACATGTTGGTGTTCAAATCTAGCTAACTGACCTGTATGATCTGACTTCATAAAATTAATTAAAGATTTCTCATTTACATTGTTATCACAAAAAATATTATCCAAGCAGGTAGCTGTTGTGGATGTGATGCGAGTTGGTTCACAAAATAGATTTTGTAAATTAAAAGATTTGATAATAGACTCAAAAAGGTGGTAATCTCCAGAAGGAGGTCTATAGACGCTAATAACAATATGTTGCTCAAGCTCTGCACACGATAGTTCAATATTTCGCTCACTCGAGAGTGCTACTATATCTTTTCTCTCTTTGGATTTTAATTTGTCATTAATTAAAATGAGTGACCCACCTCTTATAGCAGAAACTCTAGTAAACGAACTAATGATTTTATAATTATCAATGTTAACTAATAATTCATGTTTTTTTAGCCAGTGTTCAGTCAAACAAAGTATATGAATATGCATTTCATTTAAAAATAATTCTAGTTCTAACTCTTTGCCAGAAAAACCTTGAATATTTTGATGAATAATATTCAGGTACATAGACTTTTCCTTTGTCCCTAAGATTAAGTTGCTAGAGATCTCCCCTATTGTCCTAGAATTATCTTTAAATGATTGTCACACTTTTTTGGAACAGATTGCAAAGTCTGCTTTGCACACATCACTGTGCTTTCAGAAACTCCAGCAGCCTGTGCGGTTCTCCATCGTGCATCAGTGAGTTTTTCTGCATATTTGTTACTTGCTTCTTTTTTCATAAAATCATAAACTTTAGAAATAATTTCTCTCGCCTAAAATTAAAAAAAAAAAATATTTTTACTTATTTATAAAAAAATCCTTTATTTATTTCATGTGTTTTAATAACTATAAAATTATAAACAGTCATTTACATACCTGGCTTTTAAGTACAGTACGCTGAGATTTTTTCGACATTTCAAAAAAAAATTAAGTGGAGCAACTTTCGTAATGAGTCTGGAATTTCGCAACATAGATTTTACTACCCGTCTGCATCGAACCGCTGACGGTTCGCGACTGAGGCCGGAGCAAACTCCCCGCACCCCGCAATCCCCTCAACCGAAAACAAGTGGGGCGCGTCTTCGTGGATTGAAATATCTATATTATATAGGCTATATATTATTACGCTACTGTTCAAAGACGCCTAATAGTATAGTAATCATAAATTCAACAAAGCCCGCAGATTCTTATACGTTATTTAAAATGAATACATACATATAATCACGCCTTTATCCTTGGAGGGTTAGGCAGAGATGAATTAACACCCACATTTCACCAATAATTGTATTCGGTCCCACGTAATAGGGGGTGAGTCTATTGCTGTATTCTGGCCACTATTGTTGACTCGAGCCATGCCTCTGATGCTGAGTCTGGACTGTATATATCTGTCTGATGTTAAACAGCCCTATCCCTTAGTCGCTTTGCATGATACCACCTTAAAAATTAATAAATAACTGACATATATAGCGTATACCTTCTTTGTACCTACGTTATCGAAGCAGGCACTCGATTTTACTACAGCAAAACCACTGTCAAACTACAGATACTGCAAAAAATTACATTAAATTTTCGACTTTATTCTATTTACGCTTAAAGTTCAAAATTAAATCCCATCCCAAGTTTAGCTACATTTTTTCATTCTCTGCTAAAAGCCTTTTTAGTTTTAAGTTTGGACTTTAACAGTATTGGTTTAACGTCTAACTTTAAATGGATTTATTGCAGTGTCTGTGGTATGTGGTTTTACTTTAACAGAATCGAGGCCCTTGTATGCCATAGTTGAAGTCAGTGCGGGTCAGCTTGTTTGAATTGTAAATACAAGTACCAGTGAGCAACAGTTCAAAGTCCTCTGCTAAGCGATATCATTAGATATGACTATCTATATCATACATTATTAAACGTATTATATCCGCCTTCTATTCAACAGCATCACTAATTTATAAATGTATTAATATTGTGTCGTCATTTGTTATGCCAAAGTAAATGTTTGAGCACAAAACATTTTCTGCTAATGGACTTTGTGAGTAGCATATATAATTTGTAGGTATGTTAATTTGTCATTGAATTTAAGAGGCTAGCAATGGACTAAAAAGAGACCAACACAAATAAAAATAATACAATAACTAGGTATATTTATTTTTTATTTTTCCTACATCGTTGCGCAAGTAGGTGCTTAGTAGCATTTTATGAAACTCGTGTTTTTATTACCCGACGACCAAGAAGGAATAGGTACTTAATTTATGTTTCTCAGGTGTATCTTAAATATATGTTTGCTTGTAATAAATTATTATACCCCCTTTTCTTTTAATGTGCGCAATATCCCTACGGATACCCCCACCATCGGGGTCGGTGGGGGGATCGGTTATGTCGGACTTGAACCGACTAAAACGCACGCCGAATGGGTGGGCCGCAGGCAGCCGAGATTATCTGAGATATATCCCTCGCACCCCGGCCGGCATTATACCTCGTATCCACTGAACCACTCCACGGATTTCAATGATTGATGTCTCGAATAAAAAGTGTACATCACTCAAGTTTTCTACTGTACATTAAGTGTGAAAAAAAAAACTAAGTGGATTTATACTACACTAATAACTACCCACAAGTTTTTATTTTTAAGACAATTAAAAAATGAGCATGCAAAGGTTGTCTGTAAGAGATCGCTTGTAGCTTGTAGCGATAAGGCCGCCATTTTTGCACATTATTCATAATGTTGTCCGTACCTACATTTTATTGGTGTACAATAAAGATTAGATAAGATAAGATTATTAAGATTATCTTCTTCACGTTGGCACCAAAATGATAAGTAATCTAAAAATACTTTCACCCAGACTTATCGAGTAAGGTATCAAAGTGAGAAATTAGAAGACGTTGACAAAATATGTCACATTATTGTCATAACGAAAAAGTATAAATTAAATGAGTTAATAAAAATATAAAATTCGACTGCTGATAATGTCTAAAGTTTGCGCCATTATCACTCATGCATGCATGTAAAAAAAATACAATAAACAAAATAAATTATGCTGAAAAGATCGAAACTCTAAAGCATTTTAATGGAAATTCATAACCCGATTAGACTATTTAAACAAAGCGAAAATGGGCATGTGCAATAATAAAATGAACTTCAATATAATATGCTAGATTCGACTGCGCATGCGCACGCTACTGGATTTCTCGTACATAATAGGCTGTAGGAAACTATAGGTGGATATTACTTCAACTGAGTTATCAATGGAATTGTAGATACCCAATAATTCTCATCCTGTTTATGAATAGCAAATAGGTACCGCCTGCTTTCAAACTTGTTTCGACCTTTTCAGAATCAGTCGGGTTTTTTCCTATTTCACACATCTATGTTAGATGTGTTTCATTTCATTCACGAATAGGTAGGTACTACATAACATACGTTGCTTTTCCGAATTGGAAACTTCTACTTAGTGATTTCTACAGACGAGTCTTCATCTTGTAAATCCCAGTAGCATCAAAAGCTTCCATTTCGGAGTCTACTAAGGTCCGCTTTACCTTGGGGACTCTGTAGTCCCCACACCCGAGAAGAGGGCCAGATCGTGAGAGATGGCCCTGGGTCGGCCGGGGTGCGAGGGATATGCCTGTCAACCTCACCTTCGGCAACCAAAGCGACCCACAGGCGGCGTGCGTTTTTTAGTCGGTTCGATTCCGACATAACCTCCTCCACCGGCTCCGGTGGGGAGGTATCCGTGGGGACTTTGCGCACGTAAAAAAAAAGGTCCGCTTTACCAGTCTAACGCGGGTTTAGCTGAACTTAGATATTTTCCTTGAAGGGACTGCCATCTGAACTCCACAACCCAATGGCGATATTGAAGCATTGCAGTTAGACCAGTTAATGGACTTTTTTTGGGCTCCAACTACTGCCAAAGATGTTCATAATAAGGTAACCGGGACCTATGGCTTAATGTGCTCTCCGAGGCAAAACTTCTGACCCATATTCATCCATACAAATATTTGCATAGAGCGAGGATCGAACCCGCGCCTCCTGCGTAGCAGCCGCGTTTTTATTTTATTTTTTATACCACTTAGTTGGCAGACAAGCACACGGCCCACTTGATGGAAAGTGGTTACCGTGACCTATGGACGTCTGTAACACCAGAGGAGTCACAATCGCGCTGCCAACCCTGTAAGTACAGAGTTTCTGTGCCGTCAGTAGAAGACAAAGCAGGACAAGCCTTTAGTCTTCCCACTGGCAGCACAAATTCTCCAGTGAGCTCTGGCTACCCTACTCACCGCTGGGAACAAAACACGAAGTTATTATAGCCGCGGTATTCTGTAGGGCGGAGGTACTACCCCAGTCGGACTGCTCAATCGGGCGGAAATACCGCCGTGTCCTACCTCCTCCAACTCCACAGACTACTACTTACTACTACAACTCCACAGAGGCTGTCTGATTGATTATGACAGTATCATTGATTTTTTGGATATTTGTATATCAATGGACAACGTGTATGATTCACATACGAGCAATATATAAATTAATTGATTACATTTTGATTATTGCAATAAAATTATGTTGAATAGTTTACAGAAGACTAGTGCAGCAGTCGGGCGTATGTCTATTTCGCATCAATTAGTTTAAGGTCTTTCAGAACTGCATATACAAACTTTAAACCTCTATATAACCTCTCTATAGGTACCTACTAATATTATAAATGCGAAACTAACTCATCTATTCGTTATGCTTTCACGCATAAACCGCAAAACCGATTTTGATGAAATTTGGTACAGAAATAGATTAGAGTTTGGGAAAGGGCAATAGTATTTGATAAATTTGGTATCGATCTGTCACACGATGTACCTACGATAGAGGGAATACTCTACAAAACCGACGCATGCGGTTTTTATGCTCCTCTGAATAAGTGGCAATTCGTTGACCGGTATATTAATGACGAATGTATGGGATGACGTTTGTGACATACGTTGACGACTGTCATATACGTCAAATTCCACACAATCGTCATTCTATTCCACAATTGCCACTTGTCTAGGAGGCTGGACTCGCGAGGGATTATGCCAAAGGCTACCTCACCCCGGCAACTGATGGCCTGAGCCGCCCGTGCGGTTTCAGCCGATCCGAGTCCGACATAACCACTCCCACCAGGTGCGGCGGGGTGGTATCCGAGGGGATTTCCGCACGTTAAAAAGTGGAGGGAGGGGACTGGACTCTCCCTTTTTCCCGAATCAGCAGGGGGTGCTTAGTAGGCTTGCAGGTTCATATGATCCCCAAAGATCCTGGTGGACGCCCAAACACCCCAATGCGAAATGTTATCTACCTATAAAACATTATTTTAAGCTAATACTGGTATGCTGTTTATATTTTAACACCGTAAGTGAGATACTGAGGCTATTAGGTATCCTTCAAGCCTCTTCCCAAACTCATTTGGTCTCAGAGTTCCGTCTAACTTCGAGACAGCAACTACTATATGATCTCCGCAATCTGCTGAAGTTCTGCGAATCAACCATGCCGCGCATGACCGATTCAGTATTCAGCAGCGGTTCAGAGTAAGGGAGATGGAGCTATATAAGTGCGTAGAGTTCTATCTCTCTCCCTTTGAACCATCTGTTCAAAACTGGATCCAACTTAGCCACTTAGTAGCAGGTTCGGTGTAGTTACACCAAGTAGGCAGAAGCCTAGTGACATACGTGTAAAAACTTTACAAATATGGTATTGAGCGTATAGTATAAGAAAATATACCGGGTATACATCTATATACCAGTATATGAACAAAATACTCATTACTTGTGTGAATTAGGTACCCATTATACACATTTTAGTAATACAACAAATAAGTATTTACGAGAATAATGAAAAACAATGTAGGAATTGTTCTTGAACAATGAATTGACGTCTTCGTAATATTTAGGTACGGCGATGAATGTTAATCTATGTTAATGTATGATTACCTCGAACAATATAAATAAATAATAATAATTTATATAAATATATTATCCCTGTGGTGACAGAGAAAGAATATAAGTATCACCACTCGATCTCCTCCGAAGGGTGTAAGAGGCGACTAACGGAAAAATACCCAGACGATGTCACTGCGAGAGAAGGAAACCTCGAAATAATATCTGGTCAGTGGAAACAGTAGGCCAAAGCCTTCCACCATTGGGAGAGTCCTATGTCCAGCGATAGGCTAATTGATTGATTGAATAATAATAAAATATATGAATAAAAAAATACGCTTACAAACCGTTTATTTCCACTATCCCGCCCGCACTACCTATATGTCTCACACTGGAGGAAATTGGGAAGAAAAAGTTATGATGTACGTAAATGTACCTGTTTACGTAATTCTTAGATTTATTGATAGTTTAAGCATAATTTGTTCAGATTCTCGGGAGATTACGAAAATATCTTCCACCTCCTACTTTCCTCCGAGTCCTTTCCCATCTCAGTTGGTAATTGTAACGATTACACGTAGTGTATTCCCCCATAGTTTCGACAAATTTCAGCATTAGATTATTAATATGTAATCTAAGGCACATAATAGATAATAGTTTAATGGTTTCAGCTTTTGTGAGAATTTCAATAGCGTGTGCAGTCGTATTCAAGGATTTATAACTACTATTGAAGGGCATTTTAGTGTAGCACATGCTTATTTTTGCATTGTTTAAATTGTTCAATCAATTTGAATTGACTTTGTTTAGAATAAAGGTATGAATAAGTACACAAAGGTTTATGGATTTGTTAAGTAATGATGATCAGAAACACAGGGTACACGTAGGTAACAGATCAGAAACACAGTAGGTAACCTACCGTTTTTTTGAAGTGAAAACTTCTTTAGCGGCGCTGTGTACTTTTTTTGGAATGGGTAAAAATTTCTAAACTCGCGTCAGGACACGTGACGTGATCGAAAATTCGTAAGACGGATGGAGAGAGGACAGGCGGCGCAGGGCGCTTGCGCGAATGTTCGTGTGTGTTAATGTTACAGCGTGCCGTAATATCAAAAATGCACAACGTTAATATTCAAGTTTTCACTTCTGCTGGCATTTTTAATGTGCGCATAAATCCCCACGAATACCCCACCACCAGGGCCGGTGGGGGAGGTTATGTCGGACTTGAACCGACTAACATGCACGCCGCTTATGTGGGCCGCAGGTTGCCAGAGGTGAGATTATCTGAGACATATCCCTCGCACCTCGGCCGGCCCAGGATCGTCTCTTATGAGACGGCCTTCTTCGGGTGTGGGGACCACGGAGTCCTCAACACATCCCCGGGAATGGGGAGGCGCGCATCGCGCACCGCCGCCGCCGCGGTGTAGGTAACCTACCTAACAAAATCTTTTTCTTATTTGCCTTTTTATTACCAAACTAGCTGACCCACCCCAGCTTCGCCCGGGGTATATTTTGAAGCTTCATATCCCTTTGAGCCCGTGTGTTTTAGTCTTCAAAATATGTATGAAAAATTGCCGGATTTGTTAACATTTATTATCAATGCTCCGCTCCCTTAAGTAGTAGCGTGATGATATATAGCCTAAAACCTTCCTCGATAAATGGACTACCCAACACTGAAAGAATCATTCAAATCGGACCAGTAGTTCCAGAGATTAGCGCGTTCAAACAAACAAACAAACAAACTCTGCAGCTTTATAATATTAGTATAGATTTATTTCAGGACGAAGCCAGGACCCGGGCCGCTAGGTAATATTAAAGCTGATGCGTTTTTTTTGGATATATGATATAGATGCTAATCTCTGTGATTTGTAAGAGAGGCGAGGGACTGAGGAAATAAGAAAAAAAAGTACAAGCTGGCGATGTTGCGCTGTGTAGTAGTACCACAGATAATATAATATAATTCTTGGAAGAGGCCTATGACCAGCAGTGGACTGCGGTAGTCTAATTGATTGATTGATAGTACCTACCGACACATAGATATGCCTGCCTACCCTTCATAAAAACATAATGAACAAAAGTCACTTTTAATTTTAAATTTCAACTTAAAATCGAATCAATTGTTATTAGCAGTTAATCACAATTTACAGTTAATTAATTGTTAATTGCGACTACTTTAATTAATAACTTCCTAATTGTTTATTTTGAGTGTCTCAATTACAGTTAATTAATATGAAGGAAGGAACTAATATGGAAAGGAAAGGAACTAATATGAAGGAATGCGCGCGCTACAAGACTGGCAGAGACCAACTGATGGTAGACTTAGAGGTAAATGAGGCAGACATAGGTGCCTTCCATAAAATACTGACCACTCCTAATTCGGAGGAAGCATTCTATTTATATAGAATGCTTTCTATACAATAGTACCTACTTACTCAATGTTTTAGTTTTAATATTTGTTAAGATAATACAATATGTACTAGCAGGGCGACATATACTTATTTTATAAAGTCCTTAAATAAAGAAAAAAAAGAATTAATTAATAATTGTTAGTTGTTATGATCACAATTAATAATGAATCAATTGTTACCCTTTAGTTGTTTTTACAATTAAGAGCTCAAAACTGGTGGGTTTCACCCCAGCCTCGTATTCAGTAGAATACGAGGCTGGGGTGAAACTGTAGAGCACAGCAGATATAGCTATCGTAATTATGTAAGTAGGTATATGAACACAATTATGTACGGCAATATTACAGATTCTATGTCCAAGTTACATACCTACCTGTTCATTGACGTCATACAGCCTGTCATTATGTGTTTACAGTAGGTATTTCGCTCACGTATATTTTAACTATATCTACACTTTAATATTATAACGGTAGGTACCTACTTTGTGTACAATTACCGTCTGTACCATGGTGAGTGTTCTGATGAGCTCTTCCAATTAGTCCCACCCTCCCCTTTCCTACACAGGACAACACGTGCAGGTCTTAGATGTCACCCGCACACGGTGCAGAACATCCGATCAAGAACCAAGCGGTTCGGTGACTCTTTCCTCTATCGCACCATTAAGGCCTGGAATTCATTACCAGCTCACGTGTTACCCTCTTCCTACAGTCCCGGGTCCTTTAAGCGGGGCGTGAAAAAGCATATGATGAGACCGTCAAGCTGAGTGTCACCATTGTCACACGGTATGTGTAGGTAATGGTGACCCTCTTTTCTGAGACTTTGCCTTCAGCTTACCATCAGGCAAGGCGAAGTCTAATTGACGTGTCCTATATATAAAAAAATAAAAAAAAAACATAACCATCTCTTCAACGATTTTCTAATATGCCTAATTGCATATAATAATATCGTGGAAGAGATGGTAATTATGCAATGTAACATCGATTACACGTGTAAAGGGCAATGATTATACTGAACATCGATTTCAGGATGGATGGAAAAATTACGCAGGATGCATTGATGTACAAAAAAATTGTTTATCAATAATAATTTAATGACGCATTGATCTACAAAAAAAGGGTATTTTGTAAATCAATGGCAGGATGTGTAAAAGCTGTTTGCAATAAATCTTAACGTTCTATAATGGAAACCTACGTTAATCATATTATTTTTTCATTATGCTGTAGAAAAGTTTACAGAAAAATGAACCTAAGAGGTAGGTATTCGCGGTTTTGTAACACAGACGAGTCTACTTCTATCAGACAATGACTTCTATGTAAGTATACCTATTTCTTGACTATGCGTATATAACAATAATTAATCTAGCTAGGAACCTACAAAGACTAATTGACATTGACAGGCATATCCCTGCCAAGGTAGTTGTACCTTCCGACTTGCAGGTGATTTTACTTTGCCCCAAAGGGATCCAAAGAGGCAGAATTAGAAAACTTAATTATTATCTAATCTTTGCATCATTAATGAAATGTGAATACGTAATAACGCTGTTTAGTTTTAATTGATTTCGTTTCCTGTCATTTGCGAGTTCCGTTTTAAGTAGGCACTTAGGGTCACTTTCCACGCGCAGAATGACCTCCGTCCAGTGGCGGGGCAACAACTAAATTTGATGTGGGCAAGACAGATTTCGCGAGGCCCTGTTCTATGGCGACCTGAAGACGGATTTTATAAAATAATAAAAACAAACAAAACAATTAACACTGCCAAGTTTTTATTCATAAAAATACAAATTAGATCAATAAGTATTAAATGAAAAATTACAAATCGTTAATATAAAGGTGGAGATATACATTTCTTAAAGTGTATCTTAAAAAACATTAGATTTCTTTATTAAAGGAACAGAAATTTCCTGCTTTTAACGTTACTAAATTCCTTAATTATGGTATCGTAATTCAGCCTAGATGCCAAATCTGATTCAATTGATAAAACAGCCAAAGCTGAAAGTCTTTCTTGGCTCATTGTGTTTCTCAAATAATTTTTTATTAATTTTAATTTTGAAAAACTTCTTTCAGCAGAGGCTGTACTTACCGGAATTGTTAATAAAATTCGGATGACAATGTAAATATTTGGGTAAATTTCTTTCAAGCTATTTTCTGTTATGTATGACAGCAGCTGTTTCACGTCTTTAATGAAGTTGGGTAAATTCAGGATCATTGTATTTAATTCTTCATATAATTCAAATGGTTGGAAGTCACTGCTCTCACCCACACGCAGGACGTTATGTAAATCGTTACAGTGTTTTAATATTTGCTCCTGTGGCATATTTTTTAGCGCGCTTAAATCATAGAGAAAACCAAAGTCTTCAAAATGTTGATTTAAAGACGTAAATCTTAATTCCATATTGGTTATTATAGAATCAATCATGGCGTAAAAAAAATCTGTTTGATACCGGATTTTGGGAGACTGTATAGGTTCATCGCTGCTTTCATAATCGAACATCCTTTTCTTTTTGGCTACTCTTTTATTCTTAAACTCTTTTGGCAGGTCATAACAGCTTTTCTCAGTAAATTTCCGAACATCAGACAGGGATTTCTCAAATCCAGTTTCCCGATACTCTTTTATCCATTCACAAAATGTGTGTAAATGTTCAAGAGCAATGCTTAAATGAATTTGTACTGATTGCCATAATTTACTTATTATATTAATACGCAATAATATCTCATACCACACATGTAAAGATACGATAAATTCTTAACTTAACATTTCATTTAGTATTGAATCGCAATCACTGAGAGTGTCTGATTCCTCCGTTTGATTTTTTAAGTTTTTTATGCATTCAATCACTTCATCAAATTGCAATAATACGGCCTTTACTGCTTCGACTCTACTTTCCCATCTTGTGTCTGATAAAGGTTTTATAGTAAGTTTTAATTTTCCTTTTATAAAATCCCAGCGCTTGCTTGATCTTGAAAATAGCTAATAAATTTTTTGTATGAAACCAAAAAAAGTTTTTGCTACCATAGATGAGTTCGCTGCATCTACCAATAGTAGATTCCAACTATGACAGCCACAAGGTGTGAAAAATGCCCTAGGGTTAATATTCAATATTCGAGTTTTAACTCCACTATTTACACCTACCATATTTGCACCATTGTCGTATCCCTGGCCACGGCAGTCTTGAATATTTAAGTCATATTTTTCTAGGTGTTCCAGTATAGCATTGGCTAAATATTCTCCAGTTGTCTGAGTAACAGCTAGAAATCCCATAAAATGTTCGACTATTGGTGGCGCGATTCTCATGCCACCTGAGCTAGTGGACTGTATTATGCGGGGGTGAAGCTAAATGTTTCATATGACACTTTACACAACAAACAAGATAGATGATCGGGTTGCCGCGGAGATGGTTTAGGCAGTGAATGCAACCCAAGAAATTAGGAGAGGATGCACTAACCTTTACGACGCCACGTGCTGTCGGAGCCGGTGCACCGGTCTTCTGTTCCTGGCTCAGGAGTTGCTGCCCACATCACTAAATCACTTGAGGGACACGAGAGGCACAATCCGATCAGTAAAGGTCTATGAAAGCGGTTAAAATCCAACAAACATTATTAATTTCTGAGAGTCGCGCGCGCTGCCGCCATTGCTGATTCTAGTTCAAAACGGAAGTCAAGATGCGGCCATTTCAACAATTGAGCGGGCGAAAACTATTGCTATCTCACTTTAAAGGTAGTGCGGGAGGGAGATGGGTACAGGAAGCGTGTGTTCAGTGTCAATCAATTAAGAGATGATTTGAATTACTACTATAGCGAAAAAATACAAATTTTACTATCGGCGCAACCAACTATTGTACCAGTTGACGTATCACAAAATCTTAAGATAACCGACATTTGTTCAACTCTATTACAATCTCTAGTGCAATCGAGCAAAAAAGAATAATACTTTGCTTCTTTAACCTTACGAATAATTTCATTGACAACTGTTTTTGACATCAATATGATCAATTCATTTTGAATATCGTGACTTAAATAATGGTGTGAAAGTTGTTTGTCACTAATGCGTTTCATGTGTTCACGTAAAGTAGGATCAAATTTTGATATCAGTTTAAATAAATCTATGAAATTACCGGAATTCTTAATACCGTCACCTGTCTTGAGAGATTCTCTGTGACCTCTAAATGCAAGATTATGAGAGGCCAAAAAGTTTATTATGTCAATTATTCTCTCTAACAAGTTGGGCCAATGTTTTTGTGATTCACGTATTAGCCTTTCGTTTTCTTGGTCTATTGTTTTGCCTTGATTTATTCCTTTCTCTAAATTTAACCATTGGAACATATGTGCCATATGTTCTTTGGTATTCTCATGTCTATGTAAAATGCTACTTAAATGTTTCCAGTCACAACACCGTCCTTGCACCACCTGAGTTTGTGAATTGCTAAATAGTCTGCATGGAAAACAGTAAACTTTATTTTGGGAATTGGAATACACTAACCAGCGACGATGTTGAGTTTCACCATTATTTAGTTTTCTCGAGAAATAGAAATTGGAAAAGTGTCTGTTATCATCACCTTTGGGATAATATTCATCACCGCTATTTAATTGCTGTGTGGGGCCGCTTCGAACTATGTCACGACGCTGTGTATCCGTTATGGGAAACGTCCACAATCCCGGATCCGAATTAACAAGTACTTGCTGAACTATGGCGCTGGCGTCGTCGCTGCGAATTGGAGAATCTATGTCAATCTGTTCTTCTTGATTGCTTGATGACAGCACAAGAGTTTCAGCGTCAATTTTTGATTGGCTAGAAGATGATCCAAGCTCTACGTCTAACTGACGTTCGCTCTCGGTATTCAGTGCATCTAGAGCATTTTCCAACGGTATCTCGGACGTTTGTTGTGTAGAAGTCGAAGCTATCGATTCAGAAGGTTCTGTACTACCAGATGCAGTTTGGTTGAGGAACTTCATCAAATTTAAACTCAAAACTTGGTTGGTTGCAGTTCTTTCAGCTTTTCTTTTTCTTTTTGCTGATCCAGACTCCCATTTTCTTCCAATATCTCTATCTCAGCCGGACATGTCGATAACGTCGTATCTATACACTGTAAACGAAAGCAATAGTTAACATTTTTTTGCAGTTTTATCTACATAATATTGTAAAACCTAAATTTAAATTAGTTTTCAAATAAAAATCTTTAAGATAGCTTTTACTACCTGCTAGTTTTAAAAACTTAAAAAGTCGATACGTTTTTTACCTTAAAGCTTTTTTGGTTTCCTTCAAGAGATATTATAAAGCGTATTTTATATACAAGTAATTACTGCGTTATATACTTATTACCAATTAAATATTTCTTACCTTATGTAAAATAGACGAGTACAGGTACCGGTGTGTTACAAATCACAAAGAAAACAAAAAAACAAATAAAAAAGTCACTGTTTTAAAATTTTGGGTCAGTTTACAGGAGCAATCAATATACCTAAACACTATCTATTTATTCACTAAATATTATTAAAACATTGAACACACTATTCTTATCAAAATAGGTACATACGTACAGTCATAAAAATAAACAATATTGAATAACACAATTATACGTTTCTATTGTTATGCGCCTAGCGACTGCGTTGCGTACTTTGATTTGATTGGTTGACTTCCTAGTAAAGAAAGTAAACAAATAAACCGGGGATTCCCCGCACTCTGGTCGGCGGCAAATGTTGCCAGACTAAGAAAACATGTTTCACAACAAAATTGATTTATATTTTTTTTGTTTTATTCTCGCTTTAAACATTTTTGAGTCGCGAGGCCCCTTGTACCGCGAGGCCGTAGGCGGTTGCCCACGTCGCCCACGCTTAACGCCGCCTCTGCCTCCGTCCTTCATGAGTTGACCTGGGGGTGACGGGTGGAGTCGCCTGTTACCCTAGCAGAAGCAAGCACAGGCGGCGGCGGCGTGAGTTGCGATTGGATGAGGACTTCGTGGTTATCACACCCGAAGAGGGCCAGCTTGAAAGGCCATTCCTTTCCTTTCCTGGGTCGGCCGGGGTGCGAGGGATATCCCTTCGGCAATCTCGCCTCAGGCAACGTTTTAGTAACGGCGTTTTAGTTGGTGGGAGTCCGACATAACCGGGTGGGTTTTTCACAAAATTACATGACTTTTTGTATAGTGAATGAAAAAGTGTAATGGATGTAATTTTCGACTTTAAGGCACAAGGACAAATAAAGTCTAAAATTTAATGCCATTTTTGCAGTGTTTGTGATATGACAGTGGCTTTGTTTTAGCTGAATCGATGGCATGCTGTGGCATAGGCTTTCCTCTCGTCGTTGGGAAAGTCAGATGGCGTTCGTTACAGCAAAAAACAAGATGAGAGTTTTGGAGATCAGTCTTCGGCGTATTTCTGACGTCATTTAAGAACTAAGAAACTAGATAAGAATTGATTCCTTTCTACTTGTTAGTGTCACAGCGCAAATAATTTATCGGTTAGGTTTTTTTATACCTACCACTTAGGTGGCAGACAAGCATACACACAGCTGATGGGAAGTGGTTACCGTGGCCAATGGACGTGTGCAACACCAAGGGCGTCACACTAATGCCCCTTTTGAAGAACACCATATTTCTGGCGCATGCGAAAACGCAGCAGTATCCGCAATATTTATTTCGTACATATTAGTTTTATAACTAGTGCGGATTAACATGGCACCTGGTTCGAAAACCACCCAACTCATCGCATTCCATCGCATCCCCGCACGAGGCCCCGCTCTCGTTATTCATGACCAGCAGCATCCGCAACACTGTGACCGTTCCACGTTTGCTTTACTTTGAGTTTAGTAATTATTTGTTATCAGATTATATTTGAGATTTGCTATTGTTACGTTTGGGAAGCCAGGTGCCATGTTAATGCGCACGAGTTATGCATTTTTTTTCTGTGCCAAGAATAGTTTGCTCGTTAAGTATACCTACCATAAAAACAGTTCATATGCCTTTTTAGAAGATGGTGGCCACAGGACAAAGGTTGTGACTTCATAACCTCTTTATATTCGAAAAATAATAATAATATCTTTATATTATTCGACAACATGCTACACAACGCTATCTAGACCCATACCAAGCATAGTTTATCTAGCTTGTGTTATGGGATCTAGACTGCGGAAAAATATACTTAGTTACTTTTTTATTCTAAATACATAAAAATTATACATTTTTTTATACAACTTAGGTGGCAGACAAGCACACGGCCCACCTGATGGAAAGTGGTTACCATGACCTATGAACGTGTGTAACACCAGTGGAGTCACATCCGTGCTGCCGACCCTGTAAGAACAGAGATTTTGTGCTGTCAGTGTAGAGGATAAAGCAGGACAAGCCTTTGGTCATCCCTCTGATAGCACAAAAACTCTCCAGTGAGCACTGGCTACCCTACTCACCGCCGGGAACACAACACGAAGTTATTATAACCGCGGTATTCTGTAGGGCGGAAGTATTTCCCCAGTCGGACTGCTCAATTGGGCGGAAATACCGCCGTGTCCTACCTCTTCAAAAAACATGTAATCAACCCCACCAATGCAAATATCCATACTCATGTATACATATATTTGCACTGAGCGGGAATTGAATGTTCTACCACTACACCACAGAGGCCGTCTAAATAATTGTTTTCTGATTTCTGAAACTCCAATAAGTAACTGTTTCTTAGACTACGTACGTATGATACAAAAATTTATATGCAAATATATTCAAAGAGTATTGTACTTGCCTTACATATTTCCTTGACCTATCTAAATATAAATGTATCTTAATTTTGACTTTTATACGTGATTTTTTTTTATACCACTTGGTTGGCAGACAAGCACGCGGCCCACCAGATGGAAGGTGGTTACCGTGGCCTATGGACGTTTGTAACACCAGAGGAGTCACAGTCGCGCTGCCAACCCTGTAAGTGCTGAGTTTCTGTGCCGTCAGCGTAGAAGAAAAAGCAAGACAAGCCTTTAGTCTTCCCACTGACAGCACAAATTCTCCAGTGTGCTCTGGCTACCCTACTCACCGCTGGGAACACTACGCGAAGTTATTATAGCCGCGGTATTCTGTAGGGCGGAGGTACTTCCGCAGTCGGACTGCTCAATTGGGCGGAAATACTGCCGTGTCCTACCTCCTAAAACGTGATAAATAATGAATGAATGAATGAATGAATGAATGAATAAACTTTATTGTACACCGATAATCAACACAAAATAAATATTAGCAAAGTTCATAGTAGTATGTACAAATGGGCGGTCTTATCGCGGACTGCGATCTCTTCCAGACAACCTTTAGATGGACTGGTATTTTTGGAATAGCAGGCTAGAAATGGTGCACTTACTACATTAAAATATGTATGCACTTAAAATATATTCAGCCAATGTTACACGCTATATCCATTCCTCTACAGAAAATGTCTATACTAAACAACTTATTGAAATAAGTCTGATGATCTATGATATAGATACTCTAATAAATACATAAATATATCCATACATATACAATCATATATACACATACCGGCATACATACATACATACACACATATAAACATAAATACACATACATAAATACACATACATAAATACATGCATAAATACATACATACATACATACATACATACATACATATCAATCTCATATAAGATATAATATCTTGAACGTGATGGGTGTTACAGTGTTAAGTAGTGTTCTTTGACAAGTTTCTTAAACGTCTGGGGAGTTTGTGCACGTCTTATTGTTTCAGGCAGCGCGTTCCACAGGCGCACTGCTTCAATGGTGAAGGATTTACCTAGGAAGTTTGTGGAATGTCTAGGCATACTCAACTTCAGATTCTCCGATGATCTCAAGTACCTCGTATGCGTGTCATGCAAGTATGAGAAGCGGTTTTTGAGATAGTTAGGAGCAGAGGGATTGTAAAGAATGCTATACAGAAGAGAAAGAATGTGAGCATCCCGTCGAAGGCGGATTGGCAGCCATCTGAGCCTACTACGGAATTCAGAGACATGATCAAACTTGCGCAAACCAAATATAAATCGGATACAGAAGTTTTGCAGTCGCTCAAGTTTGTCAAGCTGATTCTGATTGAGATCAAGGTAACTCACATCGGCATAATCAAGGACCGGGAGTAGGATAGATTCCACGAGCGCAGTCTTAGTGTCAGTGGGGAGAAAGTTACGTAACCTCCTTAAGTACGACGCAGATGCATAGATTTTTCTGCTCACGTTTTGTAATTGATGATCCCATGACATGGTTCGGTCAAAGTAAATGCCCAAGTTCTTCACTTTGTCGCTGAAAGGAATCGCGACTCCGTTAAAACAAACTTGAGGCAGTGCTGCCCAGTCAACTCTAGAAATGTAGTGAGAATTTCCAATAACTATAGCTTGTGTCTTGGTGGGGTTCACTTGAAGACCATACATTCCCGTCCAAGCACAAATACGATCCAAATCATTATTTATAGTCGAAATACCCTGTTGGAGACTGTCAGAATGTATTTGACAATATATTTGCAAATCGTCTGCATAGAGATGGTAGGAAGAAATGAGATTACCATCTTATCCATATTCTTATCCAACTATAAGGTATATCACGGGACACATTTCTTGGATCACGAGACAAACAAGGTCCTTTTTTTAGCCGGTGAGATAGGTTATGTCGAACTCGAACCGACTAAAACGTACGGTGCCTGTGGATCATTGTTTTTGCCGAAGGCCGAAGGTGAAGTTCACAGGCATATCCCTAGCACCCCGGCTGATCCAGGGCCATCTCTCTCGATCTGGGTCTCTTCGGGTGTGTGGACCACATGGTCTCCGAAATGGGGAGAAGCGCAACACGCGCATCCGCCGCAGCCTGCTTCTGCTATGGTGATAGGCGGCTCCACAAACAAGGCCCTTGCGCGCGCTAATTAATCTGTAATAATCTATGCTTGGTGAATTTGTGCTCATCCACCACCATACCACCCCGTAATACCCTCAAAAGACACTCATGAAACGAGTATTGCGCATATGGACCAGATTTTGAGCAACTTTTTGGTACAAAATATGTGTCTCAAGTTATAGGAAGAAGATTATGATAGAAACCCGCGATCTTTTCACGTTTTCTGTCCACTAAACTACCGAACCTTCGCCTGAAACCATCCAAATTCTTCTATACAAATATGCGTCATACGGCGACAATCTATCTTAATTGATTTTAAATAGTTAGCATAGGTACAAAAAGCTTAAAATCTCATTCAATAAGAAGAAGAGTGTACGGATGGCGAAGAGACCAGCTTCCACCTGCTTAGCTACGGACTTCAGGTAATTACCTATACTCACTGATAAGATGGGAAACTATGAGGACAGACGCCAATAAACACAGAAGACATGGAGGATCTGATATCTAAAGGTGGAACATTAATTATGTTAGAATCTTAAGGAGGTAGGACACGGCGGTATTTCCGTACAATTGAGCAGTCCGACTGGGGAATGACCTCCGCCCTACAGAATACCGCCATAATAACTTCGTGTTGTGTTCCCAGCGGTGAGTGGGGTAGCCAGAGATCACAGGAGAGTTTGTGCTGTCAGTGGGAAGACTAAAGGCTTGCCCTGCTTTGTTCTACACTGACGGCACAGAAACTCTGTGCTTACAGGGTTAGCAGCTCGAGTGTGACTCCTCTGGTGTTACACACGTCTATAGGTAACCACTTTCCATCAGGTGGGCCATGTGCTTGTCTGCCACCTAAGTCGAATCGTCTGGCGATACATTGCACAGTATGACGCACAGATTCAGAGTATACTATATAAGACACAAATTCGCTCCCGCTTGGAATTTCTGTGATGGTTCAGCAAAGTACTTACTAGATGCTCTCGACAGGTTGCAGCGACGAGCGGTCCACATCATTGGGAATCCCGAGGTCACGAACACCCTTGAACCTTTGCAGATGCGTAGAGATGTTGCGTCCATGCCAGTATTTTACCGTCTGTACCATGGGGAATGTTCTGATGAGCTCTTCCAATTAGTCTCACCCTCCCCTGGGAAAAGAGTGAAATGGGGACCGCTTACTTCTCTTACATTTGATTTGGATTAGGATGTGGTTTTATAGCTTCAAAATTTTTGTAATAGACAGTAGTAATTTACACCGATATTATTTTTCTAGAAGAAAATAAAATGATAAATTACCTACCTATCTTCAAGAATATAAAATAGGACACAAAAGGATCAAATTAAGCATCGAAAAATTCCTCCCCATCGATGTCGACTGGTAATGTGCCCAAAAGGCTAGCGGCATTGCCCCGTTGGATGGCAATGCCAATCCGTTGAGCGAAAAAGAGGCCAGCCCTTTGGTCACGCGAAGCATCGACCAGTCATTTTGCTATTTCTTTGTATAGCAACCGTGCGCTCGGACTCCACGAACCCAGCGTTTCAACCCCAAACAGCTCAAATATGTAATTGTTTGTAATGTTATCATATTTTCGCCGTTTGAGGGTCTCAGCAGATGTGGCAGCAGCACAAGCACAATCCGTCGTACGTGGAAGATGGGAAGGGGCAAGGGTGTCGACGCATGTTGCGTCCCACACCAAAGGCCTACCCATCTTCCAAGGCACCAAAGACATACCGTCCGATCTCTTACCATCGTTGCGCACCAAGCCAACTGGTTCAAGTATAGCTGGAACACCAGCGGTGACAAGAGCCCGGCGGATAATGTCATTTAAATGTGCATGACGTGACATGCGGCCTGCGCTCCTGCCTCATGATAGGCCGTGATGCCAAAGGCTGTCGACTGCCTCACCACAGTGACATCGATGAGGAGAAACACAGGGAGCACCCAAACGAAGACAGGCTGCAATTCTAAAAGTCTCGTCGTCCAACATGGTGCCAATGTTGGACGACGGAAGGACCTGAAGCCACACACCAGATTCCCACTCTCCCACAGCCAGAAGGCGAGCACGCTCTGCAACATTAGAGGACGTATTCGGTAACTGTTGTCGTAATATGCTGCAAAGCGGCTCATCCCACTGTCTCTGGGAGCCTAGGTTGGTGGGCAAAACATTGTTTGGGCAAAACATTTTCCAAGCATTTATAGCTTCGGCTTTGCCTGGCACTTCGGAATAAACCAGTGTGGGTTTCAAGATTTTCCTGGTTAATTCCTCTGTGCCATGAATCGAAGCTAAAAAAGCTGGTAAACTTACATCGGAAATTTTACGAACACTGAGCCCACCCCAGCGCACCGGGAGCGATGCTTGGAGCCAGGCTCGGTCGTTCAAATCTACATTCAAATTTTTTTTTGTATCCTACTTTATATTCTTAGTTTATAAAATATTAGTTAATATCTCATTACATTAGTTTACATGTTATTTAAATTTAATTCAATAAATTACCTATCTTCTATTAAATAATACTATTGTAAACTTACTTAATGGTCTCCAATTAATTAATTAAATGTGCACTGATACATTTCGTGTCATTAGACATTGGACTTAACAAAATTACGAGAGTGTTGTGTAAAATTAAAAGTGTGTCAATGTGCTATGTCGTGGCTATTTTAATTTTAAATGGACGTTAGAGTGCCGAGTGCGGGAGCGCTAAACTTTTAATAGCTAAAGAATATAGGCAAAGGCAGCAATTAAAAAAAAAACAGTTTATGCTAATTAAATACTTCATGTCACCTTAATACTAAATAAATACATACATACATATAATCACGACTTTATTCCCGGAGGGTTAGGCAGAGGTGAATTAACACCCACATTTCACCAATCATTGAATTCGGTCCCACGTAATAAGGGGAGAGCGTATTGCCATCTTCCGGGCACTATTGTTGACTCAAGCCATATATCTGAGGCTGACTCTTGGCTGTATTTATCGGTCTGATGTCAAACAGCCTTATCCCTTAGTCGCCCTGGTCGACACCGCATGGGAAGAGATGGAGTGGTACAAATTCTACTCTGCTGGGAACCACGCGACTTACTCATTAAATAATAATATGACAATATCAGTGCCCATCACACTTGCTGCGTTTCCACGCTGACTTGCGATAGCCAGCCTCTGCAACACGAACGATCCGAAGCGAGAGTCACCAGTAGCCTCTATGGGCCTCTGCCCAATCGTCCTTACAAGGCTTTTGACCTCATTGCCCCAGGGACTCCACCGCTTTTGGTACGAAATGGTACAGTGGCACCAACTCAGTGTACTTGATTGAGTCTCTTCCTCGAGCTAGCGTCATCTGTGGCAGCCGACGGAGAATGGGCAATGCTACCGAGGTGGCTGGCAGCTACAGTGCTGACGCAAGTTGGGTCCCACAGCAAGCACTTACCGTTCTTCCGAGGCACCAAAGCCAGCAATATAAAAATAAATATAAAAACATTTTTTTAGGCAGACATATGAAGAAGAATACAAGTTAATGACATGGAAATAAAGTAAATCAATAAAGTTTCCTACTAATTTTTGTACAGGTTAGGGGCCACTATTGGCGAAGAGTCCCCATAACCCGATTCCACCACAGGCTTCCGTTTTTGTCTCCAATTTTCACCCTTCGTCACTGGGGACGAAAAGGCTTCTCCTAGTATAATTTTTAGTAAACCATGTTATTGACTCTACTGGTCATAGATAAGTAACTAGATATATTATAATAGTTGTTTCTTTAGGCGACGAATGCTTCTACTTAGGGATTAGGGACTGGTCACTAATTTCTTTCAGGATAAGCTCGTGGAGTGGATTTATATTATTTTTTGCTATATATCACTTATTGTTTTTTTTTAATTTTTTTTAACTGCAATGGTTGCTATTTGTTCATAGTTTATCGTTTGTTTGACATAACAATACAAGCGCAGGTAGTGATGTTCATTGTGGGGGCATGTGCTTGTGCATTATGAATAGATGTTTTAGGAGTGCCAAGGACAGTGTTAGTAGCTATCTATTCTTTGGCGAAGGTGTGCAGTGAAGATGAGTGATGAGCTGTGAGAATTACGCATAAATCATAATACAGTGTGTTCGGGACTGTGACTTTGTTTCGTCACAACTCGTTCGTATTAAATCGCCAAGGTTGTGCGTGCGCGTACCACAGCTTTGTTTTGACTCGCGGTCATACCCCGCGACGAGGTGTAATCGATCGTACGTTTCCCGCGTTTTCTAGCGTAAATCATTTTTACTTTCTTTATACAAAGATCAATAAAAATGTACTCAATTGCAGAAGTAACTTTAGCTTTCGTCGTTCTCTATCTATTTTCGTTCCTGTTTGAAGTTGTGGCGGGATTAGTGGTGTAGCAACTTAGTCATTTTAATTACTCTTAAAATGTGATAATGTAATAATTTTAAGTTGGGTTGTAAGTTAATTATTAAAAATATCAATGCAATTTATAATTAAGTTTTTAGGAAGTATTTATGCACATGTAAATATAAAAAATAAACTACATTTTAAAGTTAGTTAACTTTTTCGACGCTACCATTTGAAAATACTTAGGTAAGTGTTGCATTTTTATCTATTATTGTAGTTGTTCGTATAATATGTACCTACCTGTTTATACATGTTCCTTTATATATATTTTTTAATATAGAATATTATTCCTAAGTGTACATAAATTAATAACAAAGAAAATATACAAATACGCAGCTACTGCCATCTGTGATTGTGTAATCAAACCACAAAACCCCTACCTCCATAGTCAAATAATTATAATATTGAAACATGAAACATGAAAATTGGAAAAAAAAAGAAAAAGATTGGAACATGAAAATTCTTTTTGATACTTAAGTACTCATTTAAACCTAGGAAAATGAAATTTTACTTGAGCGAGGTCAGCGCGGCAACGTTTAATTTATTTTAATTTATGTTTTAGCACTCTGTTCTTGTATGTCAAATATCAATTGTCAAATCTGATCTAAACTTAATGTCAAAAACAGCTGTTTAAAGAGTGGTTATTATAGTAATTTGTTTTGCAGTGCATAAAAATAGATAATTGTAAAATGAAATTAACAAAGCTATATCGTCAATTAAATTACAACTCTAAGCTTGCATGCAATAATCATTATTCAACGGTATCTAACAAAAAGTGGCAAAGTGTAGTTGGGTTAGAAGTGCACGCACAGTTGAATACAAAATCAAAACTTTTTTCCGGTGCTCAAAATATTTTTGGCGGTACTGTGAATAATTGTGTGTCGTTATTTGATGCCGCTGTGCCTGGAACCTTACCTGTACTTAACAGAAAATGTGTAGAGTTGGGTATAATGACAGCATTAGCACTATCGTGTAAAGTGAACGAAGTGTCTACTTTTGATAGAAAACATTACTTTTATGCCGATTTACCGGCGGGTTATCAAATTACACAGCAAAGGGCTCCTTTAGCCAGCGATGGCAGTATAGATTTTCAGGTACTGTTTAGTTTTATGTCAGTTTTTGTTCCTAATGTTTCATTCCAACAAGATAGGCTATTATTACCAGTGAAAATATTAAGTCATAGCTCCACTCCACTGGGTTCTTAAATTTAGTTATTTGAATCGAATTTGAAAACCCAGCTTACTTGAAATTAACTCAATGTTTATACAAACTGGTAAAATAATACTGGTTTGCAAATATAAATCCAATCTTTCAGTGTTTTTCAATGTGCATTACTTCCATTCAAATTGATATTCTTTCTCTTCAGGTATACACCCCAGGAGTACATAAAAAACCGTATAAAAAAAGATCAAAGATTAAGCAAATTCAGCTAGAGCAGGACAGCGGCAAATCTTTACACGATGCAGAACTGAAACGCAGTCTGGTAGACCTCAATAGGGCAGGAGCACCACTCATGGAACTTGTATTTGAACCGGACTTAGAGGTAATTTCTATATAGTTTTAAATAAAAGATTCGAAAACTGGCTACAATATAAAATTCAATGCCTAAATAAAGTGACAGATGGTAAAAAAATGAAATTAAATAAGCTAACAGTATCGAAATAAACGGGATATATACCATGTTTCATTGTTTTGAGTTTCCGAAATTTCGGTGCTGTTGCAAGCACCATGCGTCATGCATCGGAAACTCAAAACAATGAAACATGGTAAATATCCTGTTTATTTTGATACTGATGTGAGTGACCATGAGAGTTTAAATACCTAAGAGAAGCTACTAAATTAACTACACAAGTAAACATATTTTGATTTTATTTATTCAACGTTATGCTCAGTAACTTTGTACAAAGGTCTAATTCCAAAGGTACAAACACCTAACAGTTAACCTTAGGGTGACGCAGAGATACATTGAGGTAGTTGCAGGCAAAATAACATTCCATTTACTTGCGCCTGTTATTTAGTGGCCACCGTTTCTGATGCTGTCCCTAGAATGGTGGTCTCTACGTAAACAACTTCTATAGATGTTTTTATACACCCTGCTTAAAGAACCCGTGATTGTAGAAAGAGAGGAATATGTGCGAGGTTACAGCATTCCAATTCTTTATGGTACAATTTGTAACGTTATTTATAAAATAGCTCAACCCAAAATAATAGGTTATGGAAATGGAAAGGGACTCCCTTGTCCGCACTTAGCCTCCCCTTTGAGCAATTGTGCGTGCAGAGTACTGGCTAGAGTAGCCAGCCTAGCTCTGCCCAGAAGCGCAGAAGCTTACTGGGGGCTTCACAGGTTTTGCGGAGAGAAAAAATAATAGGTCATATGTATTATGTTATCTGATCATTAGTTAATTATGTGTAAAAAAGTATATTTTGAATGTGAATTGGCAACAATTTTACAAGAGTATAACTATCTTCTACTTTGTTGTCTATCTTCATCCTAAAATAGAGTGATGAAATGTAGTAAATATATATTAGATTTCTCATAACAAAACATAGTTCATACATACATGCAGTCACACCTTTATCCCAGTGCGGTAAGCAGAGTTTTCCACTTTCCACAGTCCTGTCATACATCTTTCGCTTCTTCTACATTCATAATTGTCTTCATACATGCTTGCCGGTATCGGGTACTCTTGACATGTCCTTTCTTAAAAATGCCTATGATCTGATTGACATATGTATGCTTATGTCTACCTGTACCAGGCTGCCCATTCATCCTCGTTTCATCAATTTATTGCGTCAGTCTTCTTTCATCTATCCTCTCCACATGCCCATCTAAGCATCACTTTCTCTATCTTCGTCACTACATCTTCAAACACACCACATTTCCTTATTTCATTGTTCCTCACTCTCTTGAACATAGTATACATATAAACAAATTGCAGTAGTATTCATCAAAATCACATAATCAGGGTTGGCAGCACAAGTGTAATCCCCCTAGTGTTGTATACATCCATAGGCCACGGTAACCACTTCCATCAGGTGGGCTGTGTGCATGTCTCCACCTAAGTGGTATAAATTTAAAAAAAAAAATACCATTGTCCATTCCAAACCCCTGACGTTTATTCAATTATATTTTTCCCAACACTGCTAATTATTTGCTGAGGAAATACAAAGTGTGCTCATGTCACAATGCCTCTCAATGTCAAGACTGTCTGTCCGTCTATCAATTAAATAATCACATTTTCAGGCCTCTAGTAATAGCACGAAAGCCGATAACACTAACTTTAGTCTGATCAGATTGATTGTATATCATTAGGCGCGTCTTTAATTGGAGAACACGAAATGGTTATGCTGCAAGGCTAACTTTGGCGGTAATACCAAAACCCAATATAAAAAAAATCAGTGCCTATTATAATAAGACTACCAAATTTCGATTGTTCCTCGAAATAGAAAAGGGCTATTACTATATAATAGTACGGTGCTGCAAGCCTGTCATCATCATTATCTTCCAGGAGTCTGAACAGACAATAGTCTATGCATAGGGATGACTCTTTAGTCAATTCTCCAGTGAGCTCTGGCTACCCTACTCACCGCTGGGAACACAAAACGAAGTAATTATAACCGCGGTATTCTGTATGGCGGAGGTACTTCCCCAGTCGGACTGCTCAATTAGGCGGAGATACCGCCGTGTCCTTCCTCCTATAATGTCAGTGGGATGACTAAAGGCTTGTCCTGCTTTGTCCTCTACACTGACGGCACAGAGACTCTGTGGTTACAGGGTCGGCAGCGCGAGTGTGACTTCTCTGGTGTTACACACGTCCATAGGCCACGGTAACCACTTTGCATCAGGTGGGCCGTGCGCTTGTCTGCCACCTAAGTAGTATAAAAAGAAAAAAAAGTTAGTGTTATTGGTTCGCGTGCTATAATATTATACTCAAACAAGTCAACTAAAATCAATAGTATCATTGCTAATATTTGCTGGCCAAGCCGTTTCTAGGTCATAATAACATAACACGAAATTATACATTTATTCAATAGAACATGCGTACTAAGTTGTTGATCTAATTAAATATGTATAATAAGTAAGTCATTTGCAAGTGGACAATGAGGAATGTTGTTGTGCTCAATGCATAGTTTAGTATTATCTTACTTGTTTACTGACATTTGACCTGCAGGATGGACTATGGAAGCAACCTAAATTATCCTGGAATAGAACTTATGTAATAGATTAAACTTTGATGAACTCACCATTGGACGCGGGATAAACAGAAAGGATGTAGGATAAGGACGGGACGAAGACGAGACAAGGGCGGGATATCAGCGTCCCGTCCTTTCAATAACTTTTCATACAAAATGTATAGAAGTATTGCGATGCCAAACTAACTTAAATATTTACGTTACCACTCTTATAAAAAAATCTTGACCTAAGGGTTTGCACTTCGACCAGCTTGCAACGTTTCGTGCTAATAATACTAAGCAAATTTTTCACGAAATCGTGTAAAATATCTATACGATTTGCACGATGTGCGGACGCCCGCATATGTGACATACCTAAGTACACGCGTAAAATTAATGTCAATGCCCGAGTAGGCGTTAAAGAGATTAAGATGTATGGATCACATAAAAAGACGTAGACAGTTGTAATAGTTTCGTTTCCACCTATTGAAAAGCAATTAAGTCATATTACATCCTTGCTATATATCTAAATAGGTATATCTGGTCTCCGGTTGGAGTCTCTGGAATATCCTGTGGTGTATTAAATTCTGTGGCCACATATACCGATGTGACGAAAAATTGCACGGAATTAGTCTGTCTGACATACCTATCTCATCATTAGTCTACAAAGTTAAGTCCAAGGCGGTCTTCGTGTGCAAAAAGGTACTTACATCTTTGATGTTCACCTTCAATATTTGTATATTCTAGGATGGAGAAGAGGCGGCAGCGCTGGTCAAAGAGTTAGTCCTCATCGTGCAACGACTGGGCGCCTGCACCGGTCGTATGGAGGAAGGGGCGCTCAGGGTTGACGCTAACGTGTCACTCAGGCGTCCTGGAGAACCATTGTCAACTAGAACGGAGGTAAGGTTATCTATGATTTGATAGAAATATTTATAAATGCATTGGTGGTATTTTGGACGTTCAAAACTAATACAGCCCAGACTCATGGCTCGAGTCAACAATAGTGTCCAGAATACGGCATTAGGCTCACCCCCTATTACGTTACATACCCCCGATTATTTCGTATGCCTTTAGGCGAAACATTGAAGACCATAATATTTTTTATTGTAACACCTTTTTTACCAATTTTTGACGAATTAAATTGATTATTATTGATTGATTATTATACAATTATTAGTGAAATGTGGGTGTTCATTCACTTCTGCCTAACCCTCCAGGGATATAGGCGTAATCATATGTATGTAATAAATACGAAATTAAACGTACATATCAACCTTCTGTTAAAACTTCCTCAAGATGTGATGGTGTATCGTATTGTGAACGTAATGAGAGAACCGGGCATTGCGATTGGCCGGCTTCACACACAAACAGGTTCACAGTAGGCCGGTGGCCAATCATATTACTCCCTTCTCTCGTTACGTTCCCGATACGATTACGATAATTTTTCGTGCTAGGGTGTAGTTGATGGCTGTATGATGGTGTGAGATGCGTGTATGGCACCACCAAGATCCGGTGAGCCAAAGCTAACTTCATTTGGAATCCGATACACCTGCTAATTAACCGATGTCGCTCTGGCGCCGACCGCCCTCTTGGGATTAATGGTATCAGACGGTAGTTGCTTCCGCAATCGTCTAAAATTCCTATCTTCTTAATGATCGCTGTTCTTACCGCTAATCCATTAAGTATGTTTTCTATGTTAAAAAGCTCTGTAATGTAAACTGTAAAACAGCCCTTATGGGAAAAAGTATTTTTGGTACAGCATCGAAAATCTATACTAATATTATAAACCTGCAGAGTTTGTTTGTTTGTTTGAACGCGCTAATCTCTGGAACTACTGGTCTGATTTGAATGATTCTTTCAGTGTTGGGTAGTCCATTTATCGAGGAAGGTTTTAGGCTATATATCATCACGCTACTACTTAAGGGAGCGGAGCATTGATAATAAATGTTAACGAATTCGGCAATTTTTCATACATATTTTGAAGACTAAAACATACGGGCTCAAAGGGATATGAAGCTTCAAAATATACCCCGGGCGAAGCTGGGGTGGGTCAGCTAGTATTTAATAAACTCCAAAGGGATATGAAATCTATGGCTGTATCTAAATTTAAAAAATCCCTACAATCTTTGTTAATTAACAAATGCTATTATACGCTTGACGAATTCTTAAATGATACTTCAATATAATGTAATACCGTGACATTTTAATTCTAATCTATGACATTGTGACTATGATTGTATTATGACATTGTGGCTAAGTAGCTTTTAAATCAATTTATATGCCCAAGTGGCAAAACATAGTGAACCGTATGTAAGATCTTTGTATACCTATGTTTTACAAATAAATATATTCTATTCTATTCTACGTCCAGTAAATTATTATAGAATTTTATATTTGGACAATAAACGCCCTTAAAACGGAAATAGCCTCGCCCCCTATAAAAAAGCGGTAGCCTAGTGGTATGGGTAATGGACTGCTGAGACGAGGTCTCGGGTTCGATCCCAGGTTTTACCATGGCACACACCAATGACTTTTCGATGCTTTTCGAAGTTATGTGTGTATTTATCGCAGGTTTATAAGTGCCCGGTTAGTGGCAATAGGCTCGCCACCTATTACATTGGGACTTAAACATAAACTGGCGAAATGTGGGTGCTAGCACCTCTGCCTACCCCTTCGGGGATATAGGCGTGAGTTTATGTTATGTTATGTTATAAAAAAGCCGGCCAAGTTCGAATTGGACTCGTGCACCGAGAGTTCCGTGACTTAAGCTACATAAACCGTAATATATTTTGAATGCGTTGACTTAGAAGTAGATTTTTGTACAGTTCAATACGTTATAGACCTTTTTTTTTTTTTTACGTGCGCAAAATCCCTACGGATACCTCCCCACCGGAGCCGGTGGAGGAGGTTATGTCGGACTCGAACCGACTAAAACGCACGCCGCCTGTGGGTCGTTTTGGTTGCCGAAGGTGAGGTTGACAGGCATATCCCTCGCACCCCGGCCGACCCAGGGCCATCTCTCACGATCTGGCCCTCTTCTCAATACGTTATAGACCTGAGGATGTGGTATGAATTTCAACTTGATACCTCCACGCATTCATGAGAATAAGGTCTTGACGGACAGACAAACAGACAGACAGGCGGACAATAAAGTGATCTTAAAAGAGTTTTGTTTTTTTTTCCTTTCGAGGTACGGAACCCTAAAAAGATACAGCTGGTGAAATATGGGTGTGTAATAAGACTAAGATAAAGACTATATATATAAGCATTCTTCACTATCCACCATTAAGATTAATGCTTGATAAAAATATGGTTAAACCATAAATAGATTAGATATATTTATGAATAATTTATATATAGTTTTAGTAAAAATTTAAATACTACTGTATTTAAATAGGTATACAAAATAAACAGATAAATTATTTTATAGATACTACCTAATTATACACTTCTGCCTACTTACATCTTTAAGGATAAGGCGTGATAGTGAATGCTGGTGTAGTGTCAATATTCACACTTAATCAGGGGTCACACATTTTAGTGGCGTTTTGAGGAGGAGGAGATCAATTAGCCCATCGCAGTTCACTGCAGGATATAGGCTTCTCTCCCAATGTTGGGACGCTTTGGCCTATTGTTTCCAGGCTTACGTTTAGTTTAGTTTCATTTAGTTTTTATTCTTTTTATACACACATACATACATATAATCACGCTTTTATCCCCGGAGGGGACCAATCATTAAATAGTGCCGTCTTCCGGGCACTATTTTTGACTCAAGGCATGCATCTGATGGTGAGTCTGCCCTGTATATATATGTCTGGTGTTAAACAGCCCTATCCCTTAGTCGCCTTGTACGACACCGCACGGGTAGAGATGGAGTGGTCCAAATTCTACTCTGCCGGGAATTCTTCTTATACGCAGACTAAATAATTTATCGTTTATTTACTTTTTCGATAGTCGCCTTTTACGACACCCTTCGATTGAAATGGCGTAATGATACTTATATTCTCTCTCCGTCACCACATGGATACCATAGATAAATCACAACCTTATAAAAAAGAGGTATATTTGCTTCTTTTCAGATAAAGAACATTGGGTCCGTGCGTGGTGTGGCGGGTGCGATTCGTCACGAGATAGAACGACAGCAAACAATCCTGGACAACGGAGGACGCATTATCAACGAGACGCGGGCCTGGGACGCGACTGCTAGGGTCACGATAGCTATGAGGGACAAGGAGGTCGTGCAGGATTACCGGTGAGCAATACAATCCCGAATTCTCCTCTCTTATCAGAACACATGTAGGGTTGAGGTGCAAACAATTTATTGGGTATTTGACAAATTTCAGAAACCTATCTTAAAAGATGTAGAAATTTATTTAATACCTGTTGCAATCATTGCAATTCATCATTTGCCCGTAATATCTTTAAAATCAGAAAAAAACACAGTTTCACTTTGTTAGCTTAAAAAGTGCGTGAAAAACGGTCGGTCACGTGACATTCTGCGGCTCATTCGAAACCAGCCGGTTCCGAGTGGGATTGGTGGGAAGATCTGGATAAGTGAATACTTACCTAGGCGAATTCGTAAATTTTTATAGAAAATTTAACCCGCAAATTGTACACATTCATAAGTTAATTAGTTTTTTTAATTCTACACGCTACACGCACGTTTTTTTTATTCTTCAGCACTCATTTAACAAATTTTGAAGGAAAATCTTTTGGATGTTTTTTACTCAATTACGCTCAAACGGTTCACATTGTTTACGGGAATAGGATCAAAATTCAATGCGAGTGGAGCCGCGGGTTCTAGCTAGTTATCAGTATAAATGTGAATAAATGGATATGGAAGGTTCATCATTTTACAATCCTAACCACCGCATTATAAAGGTGGATGGGTTATGTGGTGACCATTCGCTCATTACCTATCGTCACCATAATCACTTATACTAAAATAATATACGTCATGATAAAATCACCTTTCCAATAATAATAATACCGCGGCCATAATAACCTCTTGTTGTGTTCCCGGCGGTGAGTTGGGTAGCCAGAGGTTAGGCAGAGGTGAATTAACACCCACAGTTCACCAATAATGTCCCACGTAATAGGGGGTGAGCCTATTGCCGTATTCCGGGCACTATTACCGGGCTGAGTCTGGGCTGTATATATCTGTCTGATATTAAACAGCCCTACTCCTTAGTCGTCTTGTACGATACCGCATGGGAAGAGGTGAGGTGGCCCTAATTCTACTCTGCCGGAAATTCTACGCGGCGGTAGTCGATATGGGAAAATCACTATCATGGTGTTTTTTGCCGTAAGTTTTAATGTATGGAGTTACATTTAGCACAGAGATATGTATAATAAATATACATTCCACGACATTCTACACGACGCTATCTAGACCCATGGTAAACATAGCTTAACTAGCTTGTGTTATGGGATCTAGAATGCAGATAAACATACTTAGATCCTTTTTTTTTGTAAAACACCAAGACTAATGCAAATATATGTATATATGCATTCATGCATACAAATATTTGCACTGAGCGGGAATTGAACCCGCGCCCCCAGCATAGCAGTTGAATGCTCTACCGCTACGCCACGGAGGCCATACATGCTATATATTATAGGCTTAATGTATAAAAACGTACTTGAAGAAAAAAATAAAAAAATGTACCTAAGTACTTGAAGAAAAAGTAATGTGAACATTCGACCTTCCTTATAGACTAGACTCATAAATGCGATAATACCTCGTTTAATTTTAATAGTCAACCATTTCCGCATTTTCAAAGAACTTGTTTAAGTTCATGTTTACTAAACTGGATTTTTGTCATTTCAACCGTTTCAGGTACATGCCAGAACCGAATCTACCCCCACTACGAGTAAACCTAAAAACAAAGGATGACCACAGAGACATCTTAAGTGTTCCATTAATACAGGACAAACTGCCAGAGCTACCAGAACAATCTAGAATACATCTTATACAAGAATTTCAGCTGCGTCCCGAAGCTGCAATACAACTAGTCAATGAACCGGTCCTTCTAGAATATTTTCAAAAAATAACTACAGATAAAAAAAGATCACCGACTAAAGTTGCCAACGTGCTGTTAAATGATTTATTGACTATACTCAACAAAAGGAAATTAGAACCAGACGACTGTCCCATTACTGTTAAGCAACTGAATGAATTGACTGACATGCTTCTCAATAAAGACATTAATTTAGACATTTATAGAAAAGTTCTAGATAAACTTATAGAGTTATCTGATAGTGATATTTCACCCATAAAACTTGTTAAAGAAAAAGGTTGGATAGTAACAGATAACGAAGAAGAAATTACAAAATTATGCGTCAACATTTTAGAGAAATACCCAAAAATGGTGAAAGAATACAAAGAAGGAAAAACCAAAGTTTTTAAAGCTTTCATGGGGATATTGTTTAAGAGTTCAAAAAATAAAATTGATATGTCTGTAGCATCTAAGATATTAGAAAGGTTATTGAAAAAGTGATAATAAAAATATTAATGTATGTCTCGTTTATTTGAAATTTCCTAGAATTTATACCTAGACGTAATAGCTCACTTCTAGGCAAGCGTGTTTCCCATCCAGCTTCGACTACATCAGATCATTACGGTCATGGCTTCGAAGCCTGATCATTACAATACCGATGTGAACCCACTCTTCGAGCTAAAACGCACGCCGCCTGCGGCATATCCCTCGCACCCCGGCCGACCCAGGGCCATCTCTCACGATCTGGCCCTCTTCTCGGGTGTGGGGACTACAGAGTCCCAACTCGTCCCCGGAAACGGGGAGGCGCGCCACCGCCGCGGTCTGCTTCTGCCAGGGTGACAGGCAGCTCCACCTGTCACCCCCAGGCCGGCGCTCATGGGGGGCGGAGGTCGTTCATCGACCTCCGATGTGAACCCACTCCTAATTAAAATAATTTAGCCTAGCTGGAGGCGTTAGTGGAAATACCTACTAGCGCTGCCAAGGTATTTTATTTTGTTTGGGAGCTTACAGCTACATTCACATATACACTCTTCTTCTTCTTCTCATTCAGAAGGTAGGACACGACGGTATTTCCACCCAATTGAGCAGTTCGACTGGGGAAGTACCTCCGCCCTACAGAATACCGCGGTTATAATAACTTCGTAATGTGTTCCCAGCGGTGAGTAGGGTAGCCAGAGCTCACTGGAGAATTTGTGCTGTCAGTGGGATGACTAAAGGCTTGTCCTGCTTTGTCATCTGCACAGAGACTCAGTGCTTACAGGGTCGGCAGCGCGAGTGTGGCTTGTCTGATGTTACACACGTCCATAGGCCACGGATATTTTGGGGATTTTTTGGACGTTTTAGTCGGTTCAAGTCCGACATAACCTCTCCCATCGGCGCCGGTGGTGGGGGTGTCCATGACGATTTATCGCACGTAAAAAAACCCCAAAAAATGTAATAAAAATAGGGGAGATCCTGATATACAGACTGAAATACAGACCTCAAGTCTATCTAGTTTAAGCATCCCCCTCCTGCAATACCTATACATTGTAATATTAGTTATAGAAATACTATATATACTTTAATAACCTATGTATATTGTGGTATGAAGTTAATTAATTTATACAGTAGTTCAAAAGTTATAACAGCGTACGATGCGATCGGAACGTCAACACCAGTGTTTACTGGTGGAGGTATTTGATATGCAACTCAAGTGAAGGTTGTTTGTTTACGATGCCACACGCGCCCCGAATACTCCGTGATCAGTATAGGGCTGTGCCAAAATTTTAAATACAAGATACCTTTAGTACCAATAAACCAGGTTCTTGAATTACAACGTCAGAAAGTACAATGAGGGTCTGGCTAAGATACGTTCTTGAAAGCGTTACCACAGCTTCATATCATTGTAACATAATTTAAACTCACGCCTATATCCCCGAAGGTGTAGGCAGAGGTGCTAGTACCCACATTATAGAGTAGATAAAATCGAAGATTTTATTTTATTTTACTATTTTAAGGAAACTTACAGCTAAAATAGGTTCAATATTATATAATAAATATGATGAAGGCCAATTATCAGTTTCCACATTTAGGTTATTGTTATAAAACTTTAAAAGCACAAAAGGTTTTAATCACCTACTCTATAAAAGTAGGTAGCTCAGTTCGATATGAGATAAAGATAAAGCTCGGGGTTTGGTGCCAACACGAAAAAGGGCGCATCGCGGCATTATTTTATTTTCCGAAACTGGTGAATTCGAGTTTTTGTAGATAACATAGGTGTAGGAAAGTGGTATATTACCTACAGTGAATTGTGACTTTTCGTGTTAATCGTCATCATCATCAACATCATCAACTCATCGTCATCGTCATTATCAACAATCATTCTAAAGGACCGCAACTTGAAAAACTAGACAGTGGCGTCTCGCCATTAATTATTTTAAAGACATTTACTTGACATTGGCAAAATTGCGGCGATTCGCTGCAGAAGCTATCAATAAGAAAATAGGAAGAAGAGAGAAAGCTCTACAAAACCGAAGCAAGGGAGATCTTAAACAGGACTGACGTACCACATGAATGGGATTGGAAGTAGTTTAGACTAAGAACATTCTTTCAAATAAAATTTACTTTAATAAAAACGCTTGGTAGATGTATCGTCTTCATAAAGGTCTCGAATAAGAAATAGATGTTAATAATTGCACAGGCTTAACAGTAATATAACTATCCTGAAAGTTATGATTTCCTCCCTTCATTAGTTAGAAGTATTATGTAGAACCATGGAGAAAACACATTCTGTCCTCTATGAGTAGAACCAAAATGGTTATGCTAAGATATGAGAGGCGTACACTAGACAACCCTAAATGTGTTGATCAAACAAATCTACCACAATAATTAGGACCAAAACACATAAGATTACAACATCCAAGTAAGACATACTGTCACTAGACGAGCACTTCATTGTGTTCAGAGTAATCAAAGATTTCGATCAACACTATGTTCACTCAACTGTTAGTAATTTTCACTCTGATATATGTCTCTGGACAAGAGTCATCGGATAACTTATTAACTACGACCGTCAGCGATGGAGTTACCAGTATAGGCTACAAAGTAGTGTACGGTGATGAAGATCTATCCATTATAAACGAAGTTGTTAAAGAAGATGAAAAGAAAACCACTAAGAAAATTAATTTGAATGAAGCTATGGCGCCGTTGCCACCGCAAGACATTAAATGCTTAATGTCTGTTGACCGATATTGTTCTAAGGAGATGGTTGAATTGAAAAGTAAGTAGTCTTGTACTATTTGCGAATAAAATAACTTACTTGAACAAAGAAACTTAAGTGACTATCAACATATCATGTTGTAAAAAAAATCTATTGTACTAAAAGATATACCGACGCCGGCATCAGATGATTCGAAGACACCTTACAATAATGTATAAAATTGAAATATTATATAATGCAATCGATTGCAACTTAGATTAGTTAAATGAACCAGTGAGGTTGATAGATTAACATATCGTACTCGTATCTATTGGACCTCAAATTACTAGGATCTGCGAAATTAGAAATGAGCTTCATTTTGTACTGCGATTTTAAAAATAAAAGAGACTGTTGCGCCTTAATATGTACTACGACTACCTACGCAAAAAGAACAGCACCATTCTCGTTACAGTCATTTGCTATATATATTCCAAACAAGTAGGTAGATATCTAATGATCTTATGACTTGATTTAAATAAATTGAATACGTTAACGTGTTACTTCAACAAAAGTGCTGTGGTGGGTAATGGGTGTGAAAAATATTACGATGTACGAGTCGGTTTTACCTCCAATGCGTGAACATAGATGTTTCCCACGAAGTAACTTGGTGCGAGCTTTCATTCGCATATCTGGTATTCGTGTAACTGTATTTTTGAACGTTTTTAGGTATCTTGATCCAAGCTGTCAAACAGGATTGTGCAAAATGTTCAGACGAAGAAAAAGAAAGAGCTGGTAGAGTTATAGCTTCACTGATGAGCCACGACCCTACCGCTTGGAGGCTCTTCCTTACTAGGTACGATGGCCTGAAAAGAGTTCAGAGGATACTTGGTTAAGACCAATTCTACACATAGCCTTAATGTTCAATAATTAACGGTTGATGTGTGAAAACATTGCACGTTAGTTGTTGTTCTAGTTAGTTTTGTTTTTAGGTATTGGCCTGTAACTGCAGCAAATCTTAGAACATTGGATCATCTTGAGTTTTGATTTAGCAGGTACAATATTTAGCTAGTAATATTTTTTTATTGTCTTTATTCTGTTCCATATCTCTCTGTCGACCCTCGACTGAATGTTTACCCTAACTGAATACAACTTTCTACTATTTTAAATGTGAAAATTTGTGCAGATGTTTGTTACTCAATCATACTTTAACAGCTCTACGAATCTGGCTGAAATTTGGTACAGGGACAGATAATTCTCTGGAATAATAATGGGTAGTTTTTATCTCTGGAATAGGTTCTCATGAATTGCAAGAATGGGGTCAGAAATCCACGCGAAAGGAGCTTCAGGCAATAGTTACACTTTCATAAGATTTTCAGGGGATTAAAAAATGAACTTGTAACGTTTGAATAGCTTCGGTTGATATTGTTATAGATCTGCTCTTCAAGCAAGGAAAACAGAAAAACGTCGGGAATTAAAGGAAGTTAAGTTGAGACCTATAGGGCTGCAGGAAGAAGTAATACGCCCTCCTGGTAATATGTACGCTTTGCCAGGCGTCCAAGTTAGAGTTAGGAGATCCATGGCTGCATTGATAAATTAAATGTCATTTCATTAAATTGTTTCTGATGTACTTTTATCTTATTTATTAAATAATTTAAACATGTACCTTTGTTTTATTATTGATAGAACACCAACTTAAACCACTTCAACTCATTTTCTTCTAGACAACATAATTAAGTAAGGTGTTACAAAATTAACCATCGGAACTTTAGGGGGTTGATCAGTATCGGTAAATATACCCGCAAAAATTAAAAAATAATCTCTTATTATTTAATATTACGCTCATGTTTGTATGCTTACACTATCACGGGGCCTTAATTCGGAATGCGGGACTTCTGGAGTCATGATTTGCACGCGTCGGCTTATGAAACTGACCTATGAAACACCCACCGGTCAGTGCCTTCCAAAAGTCAGCTGATTACTGCAATCTATGTACTGGACATATCGATGTGGTACGGTTAGCATATGTCAATTTTCGAAATCTTTGCTATATATGCTATATGCTATACATTTTAGAGAATTAACTCACCCAATATTTTTGCAAATTTTAACCTACACATATTTTCCGATACCAAATATACTATATATTTAGCCTTGTTCTTGGTTACATCTGATGCATATAATTCGGAGCCTACAGCCTCTGCGTACTTCTTCTTCGCTTTTTGAGATGTCTACACCAATCACCAATCAACCGTCAATCAGTAAGGATACCGGAATGCATGCTCTTGGTTTGGTGGGATCCCACACACCTAAACCGAGAGCATTTCGTTTTTGAACTGCTTAATTTTAGATTGATTTATAGGGTAAAGTTACTGCGTGTATGACCTCTCGACCATGATGTGACACTGTACACGAGACACTCGTTAGATAGATAAATAGATAATCTGTTGGTGTACAATAATGAATTATAGATAGATAATTCTTTATTGTACACCAATAGATTACAGTATAACTTGAAGGTAGCATGCATACAGTTGAATGTACAATAGGCGGCCTTATCGCCGAAAGCGATTTCTTCCAGGCAATCTTGGGATGGACAGTAATGTAATTCATTCGTTTTTTAAAAGGCTCATATGGGTTTTATTCCCGCGCGCTCCAAATCTATTGTTCTCGAAATCAATCAATCAATTAACCCACCGCAGTCCACTGCTGGACATAGGCCTCTCCCAATGTGCACCATTTTCTCAGATCCTCCGCCTTCCACATCCAGTCTGTCCCAACCACCTTTTTCAGGTCGTCCGTCCATCTGGCTAGGGGGGTCCTACCTTTCTTTACCTTCTCGCGGTCTCCACTGTAGGACTCGTTTGTTTTCCAAAGGCCATCGGTCCTTCGACAAACTTGGCCAGCCCAGTGCCACTTCGACTTGCTTATTCTGTGACCTATGTCGGTAACTTTAGTTCTCTCTCGGATAACCTCGTTCCGAATTCTATCCTTCAGAGAAACTCCAAGCATAGCTTGCTCCATTGCCCGCTGCGCGACTTTTAAGCTATGGACCAGCCCCACTGTAAGTGTCCACGTTAAGTTGTTTTTACCGAGCTGAATAACCTGCCCCATATATTTTTGAACAACTTCGAGGGTCACCCCTTCGATGGCAATCGGTATCGGTGCAACATGTTCGTTGAACATAATTTTGGTTATATCCAAGTTTACACCGAGGCCGACGCGTCGAGAAGCTCCATCTGGGCTATGCAGCATCTCGCCCAGTTGTTAAAATGATTCCGCTACTATGACGATGTCGTCGGCGAACCAAAGATGTGAGATGTACTCACCGTTAATGTTTATACCCCGCCCAGTTCAATCCAGAGTCTTGAAGACGTCCTCCAGTGCGTTGGTGAATAGTTTGGGGGACATAACATCCCCCTGTCTCACTCCACACTGGAGGCTAATAGGTTTCATCTTCTGATCTTGGAGCTGGACTTCGTCGAATGCCTTTTCGTAGTCCACAAACGCCATGCACAGCGGCTGATTGTATTCTTGGGCCTTTTCTACCGAACAGTATGGATGTGGTCCACGGTGCTACATATAACCTTGACGACTCCCGAGAACAGCTTGTGTGAGATGGGCCTGTAGTTCTTCAGCAGGGTCTTATCTCCTTTTTGAAGAACAGTATCACCGCACTCCCGCTCTATACTCTAAGTGTTAGACCTTGTAGGATGACGGAATTAAAGAGGCTTGCTAGCTCTTTCAGGATTGGAGCCCCGCCTGCTTTCAGGAGCTCAGTAATTCCGTCATCACCTGGACACCTGTTGTTCTTCAGTTGTCTGAGAGCCGCCTCCAACTCGCATTGCTCGATATCGGGTATCTCTTCGGTGTAATGGCTCTGTGGTCTTCATCGCTGTGTCCCGTTGGTTTATTCGTCCGTGATGCATATAGCTGTCCATAAAATTTCTCGATCTCATCGAGAGTCTCGAACTTTGAGGCAGTCATTTTACCACCCGCAGTTTTAAGTTTCTCGAAAACGTTACATAAATAAATTGATTACCAGGCGTTCCAAGATTTTTAGTTACCTACTTTTTATTAAACGTCAAAACGTCAACAGTTATAAGGAAACTTGTATGAAATAATTTATTGAGACGTCATAATATTTTCATTATAGCATATATTATTATATATAGTAGAGGTTGAGTGGAAGATCAAAAATAAATAAAAACGATAAACTAAAAACAGACGCAACTTCTCCCTCTCTTTTACGGTTAATAATTTAATAAGTTGCGTTATTTTTTTTAACTACAGGCAAATACCCAATTTAATATAAGTATAATAATGAACTTCGAATTCCTATCCCAGCAGCTACACAACATTTAATTATATTTAAAGGTTTTGTTACCAGCTTGTCCAAGAAAAAAGACAATACTAGGACCACGCGATACCTAGTAATTGCATATAAGGTCAAGAATTCAAATAAAACAACGTTAAAATTATAGCTAGCGGCTTTCGATTTATTATAAGTCCATAATGTACAATATCCTGTTCCAATGAAAATGTCATTCGTACAACTTTAAATGTTTTTCATCGCATTGGTTAATCTTCGACAGTCTTATTTGAAGAAACACCTGAGCTACCAGTTGTGGTGTTTATTTTCTCTTCCACTTTTTGTTTTTCTATTAAATATTTCATTTTATAACTGCCATCTGAGTTGTATCTGCAATCATAAATTAATTATTCTTCTATCGTGGTATTAATTGATACGTGTTTTATTCCTTCTCTTCTTCGTCTTAGCGTTAATCCGAGTCTCATCGACTCACCGAAGCTTTCACCTGGGAATCTGGGGTCCGCTTTTACCAGTCTAACTGCGGATATGGCTCATTTTCGATATTTTTCTATGTGTATGTGTTTGATTCCTATCGGTCATCAATAGCGTGGCGTAGTTTTCGGCTGCTTTCGGGATTCTCATCTCGACGCCCTTCGCTTTCCTTTTCTCCACCGTTTGATTACAACAATTTTTTTGAGTCAAAAACCTTTGCTAGAGCGTTGTCCTTTAAACACTTAGCGTATCGATTCTAATAGTTAAAGTTAGCTTGACCCAATGACCGAGCGTTAGGCAGTTGCTCATAGTATGTATAATATATAACCAATATAAACCATTCATGGAAAGGGATTCTGGGTGCATAGAATTATGGGTTGTTTGCACGATGTTTGCAAATATTTCAGATAACTTACTTCTCCTCAAGTTTCATCCAATCCTCAGGTCTGTGATCGATGAGATAGTGCATCACTTGGTCAGCTCCAGTTCGTTGCCTATCGGTACACTTTTTGCAGTCGTTAGCAATAGCATCTGGGAGGTTTTCTGCAACCGTATCAATTCTATTGAAATATCAGTAAGTATTCTTAAAAATAATACGTGGAAGCTTAATAAATGTAGCTCCGAGAGACGCGAAAACGCGGGATATTTTAATTTATATATGAATTACAAATTCTGTAGGAAATCTAGAGATCAAAGATAGAGTACTGACATTGCATGTCAAGATACAAATGAAGTGAGGGTTCGATTTTTAATCTCCTGTTTAAAATAATATCAAGTACAGATATTTCAATCCACGAAGACGCGCCCCTCCATTTCTCCGATCAGTTTACAGTACATGTGAGCACGCTTAAGTCAATGTCTGAGTGTTATCCGTACACACTAATAATCTATGTGTGCACGCACACACTATAATTAATAGACTAATCAGGAGAGAGCGTCATAGTCAAAAAGAAAGATGCTCTACTTCAATTTTAAATTTTATACCCGACTGCGAGAAAAGGGTTGTTTTATTTTTAGGTGTAGATATTTTATGTGATTCTTTAATATAATGATAATATTACCATTTTTATTATAGGGGTAATTATAGACATACGTGAAATTTTTTATAGAACTTTATTAAGAAATAAAATAGGTAGTCAATCACTCGTTTCAGAATTATCTAATTCAGAGTCTGATGTATCGCCGACATTTATAATAAAACTAAAATCAAGATCACAGTGTCTCAGGTATTCGTCTTCTATTTTTTCCACGTGCTTACAAGTATTGAACCAGACATCTTTATTTACGCGATCAAATGCTTCATTTAAAATGGGCATAATCGAAGTGTAATTTTGACTGATATTGCGACTAGCAACGTCGTTTTTTATAATACCCCAAATATTTTCGATTGGGTTCAATTCTGGATGATAAGGAGGCAGCCGAAGCACTGTGAATCCATGCTCTTTCAATAAATCGTCCACTTTGTACTTGCGAAAGTTTTCTTTGTTTTTTAATATAAGATTATAAAGTTCAGGTTTTTTGTAGCTTGGTTCAAAATGGATATTTTTTGCATTCAGCCAAGTCTGCATGTCTGATTTGTTGGAGTTGGATGTTGGAATTTTTTCCGAACTCGTATTGTGATAAGCTGCATTATCCAAGATTACCACGGCATTAATTGGGAGATTTGGTATTAGTTTCTCCTTAAGCCACTTTAAGTAATTTTCTGTGTTCATGTTATCGTGGTAGTCTCCAGATTTGATCTCTGCTCTATATGTCAACAATGCATTTGGAACGAAACCCTCTGCACTTCCACCATGTACTATAATTATGCGCACTCCTTTTGATAAATTTTGTTTTATTGCTGTATTAGAATCTTTTTCGGCCCAAGATTTTTTTTGCACGTGATTGGTATGAATATATGATTCGTCTGTGTAGACTATAGGTCTACCTGCATTACGAAAAGACTTTACTTGTTTTAAATATTTCAATCTTAACATCTGCATATCATGTTTTTCGGTTAGCACCTTCCTGTTATTCTCAGTTTTTCTCCATTTATAACCAAGTTTAAGTAACAATGTCCTTAGGGTTGTTAAACACCCATCAAATTGTATGCGGTCTTTTAAAACAATATTAAGTCGTGATAATGTTGGAAATTGACGATGTTCTATATGATAATTGTGAATGGTTCTTCGGATTACACCTATATCAAATTCGTCAAAATTAATTTTTCGTGGTCTTACCCTTCTCTTCTTCATAGGTGATGTAAAAATAGTAGCACTTCTGCCCACTAAATTAGAATGCGACGTGCTCGTTTCATTTTCACACTCAGTATCCACTTCCGTAGTCAGCTCTGTTATACGCTCCACACTTGGGACTATGGGAACTATACCATCCGTCTCCATAGTTATATTGGATTCTATAGTAGGAGCTGTAATAGGCTGCATTGTATCAGTATATTCCTTTCTTTCGCGTAGAATTCTAGTCACTGTGCTTTCAGAAACTCCAGCAGCCTGTGCGGTTCTCCATCGTGCATCAGTGAGTTTTTCTGCATATTTGTTACTTGCTTCTTTTTTCATAAAATCATAAACTTTAGAAATAATTTCTCTCGCCTAAAATTAAAATTGAATATTTTTACTTATTTATAAAAAAATCCTTTATTTATTTCATGTGTTTTAATAACTATAAAATTATAAACAGTCATTTACATACCTGGCTTTTAAGTACAATACGCTGAGATTTTTTCGACATTTCAAAATAAAATTAAGTGGAGCAACTTTCGTAATGAGTCTGGAATTTCGCAACATAGATTTTACTACCCGTCTGCATCGAACCGCTGACGGTTCGCGACTGAGGCCGGAGCAAACTCCCCGCACTCTGCAATCCCCTCAACCGAAAACAAGTGGGGCGCGTCTTCGTGGATTGAAATATCTGTAATAATGTTAGTATGCCTCTAGATGAGCTCTTACAGTATTTTATTTGTAGGCAACTGGGAATAATTTAGGTTTTTGGTGATGTATTTCATCTAATTTGGATTGGATATACATATTATGTACATATAAGATTACGACAGAGGGCCCAGAGCAATTTTCTGACATAGTCTAAATATAGTACCTGATTCACGGTGAAATATAAAAATAATTATAAAATGACTCATATTTATACTGGTAATTTTCTTCACGGGTCCAGCACCTCTACCAAGACATTTTATAAGCATTCATGATCCGGGCGAGAAAGAAGGATGTAAAGTAGCATAATATGGTGAAAAGCTTCATCACCGCGGTAGCCTAGTGGTATGGGTAATGGACTGCTGAGACGAGGTCTAGGGTTCGATCCCAGGTCTTATCATGGCACACAACAATGACTTTTCGATGCTTTTCGAAGTTATGTGTGTATTTATCGCAGGTTTATAAGTGTCCGGTTAATGGCAATAGGCTCGCCACCTATTACATTGGGACCTAAACATAAACTGGTAAAATGTGGGTGCTAGCACCTCTGCCTACCCCTTCGGGGATATAGGCGTGAGTTTATGTTATGTTATGCTTCATCTTTCTTTTTTGCTCGGAACACCAAATGCTTGTAACACGAAGAAAGCGTTTTACCAGGCAAGTGCTCTTAGCCTTATGCTGTCACTTTATTAATAATTTTGATCCTAGCTCTTCTTAGTTCTATTTATTATCTCTATTTAGGCTTTAGACTACTTACTCTGTAGCTCTTTCCCATCCGGAGTACAAGGTCCTTCTTCTAACAAGCACCTCACATAATTCGTTAGTATTCGATCATTAGCCAAAATTTCGTTCAGTTCAATCCCATCATATTTTGTTGTGTAAGTTAACGTTTCAGCCATATTGTTTTGAATAGCACAACATGCAACCAAGAATATAGTTAATGCGATGTTTTTCATTTTAACTGAAAAGTACCTATAAATGAAAATCTATGTATAGTAGGTAGCTACTAATTAGTAGGCAGAAGGCGGTTATTGCTAGCTGTTCAAACCGCGTAAATTTAATGCTACCGTTCCACATGGAATCCATTGCTGGAATGATAGATAGATATAGCCTATGTGCGTTTTTTTTTTCATTTCAACTATATCCTTACAGTCATTTTGGCGTAATTGAGCTAGTCACCATCAGTAAGGCGGTACGTAACTTTTAAATCGATATTATAACGCATAGTGTTGCAACTAGACAATTTTAGTAAATATTTTCGCGATGCATCAACTTTAACCCTTTTTCCTTGGTAAATCGGATGCTCATATAATAGTTTTAGTTATTTATTTAACAATGCCGCGTGGTTCCCGGCAGAGTAGAATTTGGACCACCCCATCTCTTCCCATGTGGTGTCGTACAAGGCGACTAAGGGATAGGGCTGTCTAACATCAGTCAGATATATACAGCCCAGACTCAGCCTCAGATGCATGCCTCGAGTCAACAGTAGTGCCCGAAATACTGCAATAGGCTCACCCTCTATGACGTGGGACCGAATACAATTATTGGTGAAATGTGGTTGATAATTCACCTCTGCCTAACCCTCCGGGGATGAAGGCGTGATTATATGTATTTATCAATGAATAAAATATAATATTTAAACATAGATATGGTAGATATTAACATAAGAATTTATTTATTTATTCAGACAATTCTAGTAGTAGCGGTGAGAAGGATAGCCAGAGCTCACTGGAGAGTTTTTGCTCTGTCAATGTTGTGACTAAAGGCTTGTCCTGATTTTGTCTTTTGCACTGACGTCACAGAAACTCTGTTCTTACTCCCTTGGTGTTGCACACGTTCATAGGTTACGGTAACTACTTTCCAGCAGGTGGTACGTGTGCTTATCTGTCACCAAAGGTGTATAAAAACAATTTAGAATATAAACACCTCAACAAAGTCTAGGGAACAAGATGACCCCAATTATTTTTTTTCGTGTAAATCTTGTTTTGCAAATAACTGGCAGCAAATAAATAAAAATAGAATAAAGTAGATTACAGAGTTGTTCGAAATTTAAAAATAAATTTAAATAAGTAATGATTTTCGAATATGGAGGGAAAACTTTTAAAAGTGTTTGATTGTGCAGTTTCTCTGAGGTAAAATAAAAATTATTTTTTTTGATTGTAAATAACGTTTATTATCAATAATACGTCTTTTACGTATGGTTTGTGCATTTTTGTGACTGTAGTCATCATGTCACGTCGTCATTTAAGTCGCGAAGAGATGTTAAGGGCTGTTGGTATGCTGCAAGCTGGACGAACTCAACGCGACGTAGCGGATGCTGTCAACACCCAACCAAGCGTAATTTGCAGATTATGGGCACGCTACAGGTCTACAGGAGATGTTGCCGAACGTCACAGGGGACGAAATAAGGTTACTACCCCGCGACAAGATCGTTTCTTGCAGAATTCCGCAAGGCGGGAACCCACGATTACTGCTCGTCAGTTGGTCGCAGGCCTCCAGTCTCAGTATCAAGTGGTTATTAGCGATCAAACTGTAAGAAGAAGACTACACGAAGCCAATCTTTATGCTCGCAGACCGCTTAGGGTTCCAGCTCTTCGACGTGGAAATCGAGGTCGTCGCTTATTGTGGGCTAACGCACATTTACAGTGGACCGACCATCAATGGGCACGGGTTCTGTTTTCCGACGAATCTTGCTTCGGTTTTCATCCTGATTCGAGAAGAGTGCGTATATGGCGAGTTCCTGGACGTCGGAGTCGTCTCCAGAATCCGCAAGAAGTTCATCCTTACCAAGGTGGAACAATCATGGAATGGGCTGGAATTCGCCTTGGTGGAAGGACCGACCTCGTTTGGATACGGGGCAATTTGAATGCAAACCAATACATTCAGGAGGTTATACACCCCATGGTAATCCCTCATCGACAGCAGTTCGGTCAAGATTTTATGTTCATGCAAGATAATGCACGGTCACACACCGCAAGGGTAGTGGTCAATGCGTTAAGCGAGCACAATATGACGACGTTGGAATGGCCTGCTCAGTCTGCTGACCTCAATCCCATAGAGCATGCCTGGGATTTGCTTGGGAGAAGAGCTTTCAGTGATTCTTTGGAAAATCTGAACACTGAAGAACAACTTTTTTTACACCTTCGCAGTGTATGGAGCCATATTCCACAGACGATGATTGACAATCTCATACTAAGTATGCCACGCCGTTGTCGAGCTATTGCTAATGCTTTAGGAGGTCCTACAGATTATTAAAAACGTTTAAAGTACGGTTAATTACTGTATTTCTTACTACCTCGTTATTTTTGTGCCTAATCATAGAAGGTTGTAATACTCAATATTGGCACTATTCAATTCTTTCTTAAAAAAAAAAAATTTGGTATGAAAATGTTTTTATTAAAATTAAAAACGGTATAAAAATACCCTTTTATTGATATAAAACACTCACTATTACAAGAAAGGGTTTTTAAATAAAAACTAGAAATGTCCTTGTTCCCTAGACTTTGTTGATGTGTGTATAAAGATTTAGTAGAAAATTGAACTATTCATTATCAACTGATCTATCTACCTACCTACCAAACCGCAAACCAAAAACCATTAAACAACTTTATTTTATTTTAAACCACTTAGGTGGTTGACAAGCACGCGGCCCACCTGATGGAATGTGGTTACCGTGGCCTATGGACGTGTGCAACTCTGCCGACCCTGTTAGAATATGAAGTGCCATCAGTGTAAAAGACAAAGCAGAACAAGCTTTTGGTCTTCCCACTGACAGTATAAAAATTCTCCAGTGAGCTCTGGCTACCCACTCACCGCTAGGAACACAACACGAGGCTATTATGGCCGCGGTATTCTGTAGGGCGGAGGTAACTCCCCAGTAGGACTGCTCAATTGTACGGAAATACCGTCGTATCCTACCCCCTAGCAGCTTTTATTCTAAACAGTTTGACTTCCTTATAGTAAACATAAATGGCTGATTTTACTTTAGTAAATTATTTAATTTGTCCTCTGCACTGACGGCACAAAATCTCTGTTCTTACAGGGTCGGCAGCACGGATGTGACTCCACTGGTGTTATACACATTCATAGGTCATGGTAACCACTTTCCATTAGAAGGACCGTGTGCTTGTCTGCCACCTAAAATGTTTAAAAAAAATTATAATATGAACTTACAGATCCACGAGTGAACTACAAACAAGAATTACAGTGAAATGCGTGTAGAGAATCAGCATTCGTTTTATAAGTCTAGTCAGATAATATCTTAATGGTCGTAGACAGTTCCGCATTACCAACTTATTCTGCCTTGTTAAATTCACTTAGTATAATATCAAAATTACTAGTTAAGTATATAGTATTTTACTATCATTATAAACAGGGTAGGACAGGTAAGTTGCTCAGTTAGGTACTTAAATTGTCACTTTGTCTAGAGGCCTGGTATCACTTGGTCATCAGTATACAGGAGCCATTTGACGGTTAGATTAGTCTATACATATTTTCTTGCAGATTTTCAGATAATAGGTTTATGTCATTGCAATTATGGTTTTAAATAATACTATGGAATAGAGAGATTCTACACAAATCACTGATTTTTATATAAAACTAACTGACCCGACAGACGTTATCCTGTCTTAACAATGATTATTTAATTCGAATTGGTATAGTTAATTAAAGAAAAGTGTGTTTATTATTCTAATGTTTTATGATATACAATATTCTTGGTTTTTCTTTCTTGCGCGTATATAAATAGTTTAGTTGGTATTCCGACACGGGAACAGGCGACATATAAGTTATAACTGGCCATGTGAAAAACATGGATTTTCAAGATCACTTAGCGCCCTTGAAATTTATTTATTGACACACATTGCGACCTGAGACGGTGCGCACTGTGCGGTATGAAAGAAACTTCATCCCACGCACACTCAAGCTGTGGAATGACCTCCCTGCTGCGGTTTTCCCAAGCGCCTACAATATGGGGTTCTTCAAGAGGGGCATCAGAAGGTTTCTTCATGGTCGGCAGCGCGAGTGTGACACCCCTGGTGTTGCATACGTCCATGGGCCATGGTAACCGATTCCCATCAGGTTATAATAAAATTGAAAGCAGCTCGATAGGGGTTAAACGCAATATTTCTGTGTTGTTGATTTCGATTCCGTCCAACTTCATTTCGCGCCTCGCGTTGTTCGTCAGTTTGACTTGCTCTTGTATATCTTTGACTCGCAGCACTGCGACATAAGTTTGTACGTCTAATTGCTGGCATTTTCAAAAACGAAAATTCAACTGTAAATCAAAGAAAACTATTGTATTCTTCTTTATAACCGAGTAACGTTCATATATATTATTCTATCCAAACTAACCATAACTCTATATGAAATTAAACTTTAATATTAGGCGTAATAGCTCTGAGCTAAACGTGATGTTAAAACCGGTTGCCGAGAATATAAACTCAAACTAAGTTAAAAATTAGAAACTACAATAAGCATGTTTTTATATGTTAATAAGCAAAATAAAGGCTATTTTATTTATTTATTTATTTATAACCGTGATGTACAATAAGAAATTCAGTTTTCTTACCTCCTTTTTGTGGGAAATAATAAATTAATTTCGATCGACACATTTGTTTTAAACGATATTCAGTCGTTTTTACATTCTCTTTAATGATATTTGAACACGCACTCTGTCAATTCTGTGTTAAATGTCATAATGTTACATTAAAAAAGTTTACATGGTTGTTAAGTATTCTTAAATTTTCTAATTTTCCACGCATTTTTTAAATTAATAAGAATCTCTTGATAATTATAAACAAAACAAAAAAAAAAATGAAATCGGTCCAGCCTGATGGCGTGATCAAGGGAATGGGATTCATATATATATATATATATATATATATAATATAGATGTTCTATTCTATTTATTGTAACAAAAATTTTGTTATACCTAAATGATATCAATCCGCCATATTAAACATCAATAAGAAGAACGTGACGTACCTAACCCTTTCGTAATTATGATTTTGACATTTTGTAAATCGTTAATATCCTCTGTCGGAGCTGTCAAGTGTTTTTCAATTGAATATCTTCTCAATCCCACAGTATTACTTTCAGTGTTAAACCAGTCTGTGCAGTACTCCATTTATCCTGACACAAGCACTAAATAGAACCTTCATAGAATGCTCCCATCCCAGTGGTTGTACTGCTGACTATAACGCTCGGGTAGGTATACCCTGCAGCCCTGCCCAATGTCATATAGTTCGGCGCATTTCTTTAATACCAATCTCATTATCGTCACCATCTTCATTCATGTCCAAAAGGGGAATTTGCTCTTGCATACCCTCTTTCTCAAATAAAATTCCATTTTTGAAATATTCCTTCCATCTCTTTTGCACACATTCTTCACCTCTCGTAAAACTTCCATCCTGGTTTTTGACTAGGTATATTCAGTTGACAGGTGGTTTTTTTTAACCTGGATGCTCTTATTAATTTCTTAAAGAACAGTTCGACAGCCTCTGTGGCGTGGCGGTAGTGAACACGACTGCTACACAGGAGGCGCGGGTTCGATCCCCGCTCAGTGCAAATATTTGTATGCATAAATATGGGTATTTGCACTGGTCTGGGTGTGTCTATGTATAATATGTATGTATTTACAAAAAAAAAAAGTATTTAAGTATGTTTATCCGTATTCTAGATTCCATAACACAAGCTAGTTAAACTATGCTTACCATGGGTCTAGATAGCGTTGTGTGGAATGTTGTAGAATGTTGTAGAATATTTAAAATTTTATTATATTCTGTTAAAAGGTTTTCTTTTATGTCGTTCTTGTTTACTTTACAGCCCATTTTGACACTAACATATAAAAATTGCAAGATGTTGGTTATTATTTGTTTTTTCTAATTAGGTTACCTAGTTAGGTAACATTTTACATAGCTGCTTTTCTGTAGTATAAAAAAAGATCTTGGTATATCATTAAGATTAATGATATGTCTAGATTTATTTCTTTAGCGTAAATTAGATAAAGAACTATTGGGCATGTATTCCTGACGCAATATAGAGCGCGACGCGACGCGACGCGACCTATTTACTCTGAAATGTGGTTGACTAAGTCCCAACTTAGTCAACCACATTTCAGAGTAAATAGGTACCATTTTAGCACCATAATCATGGCCCACGAAATTCGTGCAGTTGTATTCCCGAACGCGCTGTCGGGTACCGTCGGCCGCATTCGCCTGAAGTCGGCCGTCGTTGTCGCATGCAGTCTGCGAGCGCTGTTTATAACATATTTTTGTTTTGATTGTGTGTGATAATGGAAGATATTGACGTAGATAAGTTTACGACTTTATTAAAGGCCAAAGAAAGTATTTGGAACTATAAGAGTTCAGCTTATGCTAATAAAACACAGCGAAGGAACGATTGGATATCGGTGTGTCAAGATATGGTCCCTGATTTTGAAGAGAAAACCAATGAAGATAAAAACGATATTGGTAAGAATAAAACATTATTTATGCAAAATGTTTGTTTACACGTCTTTGAATGTTTATTTTGTGTATGATTTACGTGTCAACTTCGTTTTATTTCGCTGTTATGCTGCGTGAGGCGTGCAGTTACTTCACGCACAATGGAATTTGTCGATAAAGACCGCACCGCGGCGAAACCGCAGGCCGAGGTGCGAAAGAGAGAGAACCGATGACGCGTATAGCGATATCCTGCTCATACTTTAGGTGTTTCTGTTTACTTACAACTTACAAGGTGAATGCCAGATGACGTCAGAGTAACCTACTCAGAGTGATATATTTTTATTATTTGTTTTGTAAGTTTGTATTAGATGGAAACTCCACGATATTTTTATAATATACCTATAGATAAAGTAGTTCTTTCACAACTATGATAGAGATAGGCTTTGATAAATGTCGTTAGTAACAAATAAGCTACTTAGAATCGTCATGTCCAGTCTAAATAATGCGTCTGTACTTTACGCGATATTTTCCGCGAAGCGACTGCCATATTCATGCAGACCAATGCAAATATCCATTTTCATGCATATAAATATTCGCACTGAGAGGGAATCGAACCCATACACGGGTACAGATTTACATCTTATACATAACATAATATAACATAAACTCACGCCTATATCCCCGAAGGGGTAGGCAGAGGTGCTATCACCCACATATCGCCAGTTTATGTTTAGGTCCCAATGTAATAGGTGGCGAGCCTATTGCCATTAACCGGGCACTTATAAACCTGCGATAAATACACACATAACTTCGAAAAGCATCGAAAGTCATTGGTGTGTGCCTTGGTAAACCATAGGATCGAACCCGAGACCTCGTCTCAGCAGTCCATTACCTATACCACTAGACTACCGCGGTCTTATGTAATACATAGTAATTTATAATTTTAACTTTCAGTTCTTCAACATCAAACAAAATGGAGGGTATTGCGCGATGGATTCACGAGAAGTGTAAAAAATTACAATGAGAAACTTGAACAAGGATCTAGAGGAAAGCTGTACCTTTACTATGAACAGTTGCACTTTTTACATGACCTGTACGATGTTAAAACGATTGTTGAACAAAGTAACTTAGGTAATCCTTCTCAGCATAAACCGCGAAGTAGAAGGCGACGCAAACTATTTGATGGCGAATCATCTCAAGACACAGAACACCACAGAAGTACAGAAGACAAAGAAAAAGAAGAGAAAAGAAAAATGAACAAGGCTGCAGACAATAATGAAGAAGATAAACAATTCTTGTTGTCTTTACTTAACGACTTTAGAAAGATACCCGAGGATCAAAAACTAGATGCGAAGGGGGACATTATAAACGTGATCAGACATTATAGAAATATACAGTTCGAAACTAGACGTGCATACTGCAATAATACAGCGTTACCATCAACGGCAAATGAAAGTTACTTCGATAATGATGTTACGGATGATTCACGCCAAAGTTGTTCACCGATTGAAATAAAATTTAATGTAAATGTACCTAATAACGATCCATTAGAAAACTCTTGATTTATGGAAATACTGTTAAAGTCAAATGAGTATTTTATTTCATTAGAATTGTTTAGTGTGTTCAGTGATCAGTAAAAGAATTTACAACGAACTTGACAAGTGGTGACCACGGGTGCTGCAACGCATCCGAAACGTCGGCAGAAATAGTAAGTTCCATAATTTAATCGCGATAAGGCCCAAACCGTTGTATAATTATGAATTCACACCGCGATAGTATAAAAATGTTTTTTTTTTGTTTCCTTTGTGCTAGATGTTTTATAAAAGAAAAAATTACAGTACTTACTTGTAAAAAATAACAATCTGAACTTACCTTGAACTGGTGGTAATAGGTGTCTTTAAAGTAGGTATGTTAGTGTATTTTTAATTTCCTTTTTTTCTTTTATTGGGACACAAATCAGTTACACATTATGTCATACAAAATGAAAGTTACCATTGTTAAATTTGGTAAATGTATAACCCACACTTATGTCCGCAAAATAATATAGTGAATAAAGAGTTAAATTTGTGCTAATCCTGAGCCATATTGACTCAAAGAAGTGAAGATATAGCTTGCTTTCTAAATTCATTGTGCGGAAGTATCTAAATTAAGGAAGTGCGTGTTATAATTATCCAAAAGGCGACGCAGGGGCGCGCGTACCCCGGCGTTGGTTCTGCACTTCGGTTAACAGTTCTTGGTACAATGTAGCATATATTGTTACAAATATTAGAACAATCAAATCTGTGTAGTGTAGAAAGTGATGAGACATTTAAGTCGGTACAGACTTTGATTTTTATTGTGTTTAGTTTTCTTTGTCTTTATTCTGAGTTTTCTTTTTTCTTTCCTTTGACAGGCATATCTCACCTTCGGAAACAAAAAAATGACCCACAAGCGCCGCCGTGCGTTTTAATCGGTTCGATCCGACATAACTTCCGCAAGATACAAGATATATGGCGGGAGGCACAACAACTCTGCAATTTTGTGATGTATATTAGTGAAAAGAAAAGAACCATATTGGTATGTGTGTATTCTAGGCATATGATCGTATGAATAAGGATGATTAAATTGCAGTATTTTATCGAAAAATTAGTTTTTTTGTTTGTCTTAGTAGGTCATAATCCTGGTTATATCCGAGGAGCCCGGCGTCTGCTTTCTCCTCTCCGGTTTAGTTTCGTCGTCTGACCTATCAACCTCGAGAGGATACCCTGCGCCTGCGCACTGACCACCCATCAGTAGGCGTGTTACGAGAATTTCAGGAAACCAAAGCTAACTATTAGCAGCAGCGAAGGGTCCCTATAATCCGATTCTCCCGTTATAATAATTTCGTGGTGAACTCTGGCTACCCTACTCACCGCTGGGAATACCCAGCGGTGAGTAGGGTAGCCAGAGTTCACTGGAGAATTTGTGCTGTCAGTGGGATGACTAAAAACTTGTCCTGCTTTGTCCTTTACACTGACGGCACAGAAACTCTGTGCTTACAGGGTCGGCAGCGCGATTGTGGCTTCTCTGGTGTTACACACGTCCATTGGCCACGGTAACCACTTTCCATCAGGTGGGCCTTGAGCTGTTTTGCCACCTAAGTGGTATAAAAAAATTCTACCGGCTTCCCAATGTGTCGAGGTAAGTTTTCTTTTCCACCGGATCCCTTTTGAAAAAAATCAGCCTTCACCACTGTTTGCTAGGCAGGTACCTACTCTGTGTTTAGTCTCAGAATATAAAATTGGTAATACACATACATACATATAATCACGTCTTTATCCTCGGAGGGTTAGGCAGAGGTGAATTAACACCCACATTTCACCTCTGCCTAATCCTACGGGGATAAAGGCGTGATTATTTGCATGTATTTCACCAATCATCGAATTCGGTCCCGCGTAAAATGGGGTCTTTCGGGCTCTATTGACGACTCAAACCATGCATCTGAGGCTGAGTCTGAGCTGTATATATCTGTCTGATGTTAATGAGCCCTATCTCTTAGTCACCTTGTACGACACCGCATGGGAGGAGATCCAAATTCTACTCTGTCGGGAACCACGCGACTTCCCATACTACGTACAAAAATATTATAACTAGGTACGTGATTTAAGTTTAGTATAGCATTATATTTTTTACATATATCTATGATGTACCTATCTTAAAATCTGGTATTTCTTAATTGTTTCTTATATGAGACTTGAATCTTGATAACTATATTATTATGTTTATGAGTGACATTATTACCTAAGTATATCTACCGGGACAGTTCCAGCAATACATAAGTAGCAGGAAAACAACTCTTCATATTTTTATCGGGCAAATCTTTTTTGTTTATGAGATTCAACATCATATTATAGGTACATACCTACATGTTTTTTTCTTTACTAATATTCCGGACAAAATAAAGGTTTAATAAATAAATATGGAAAGAGCTAAAAATTGGTAGGGGTCTTGAAAGATTGTATAGAAGTTCATACCCATTCAACCCTAATTTTAATCCCTTAGAAAAAAAAATCTAAAATCCTTTTTTGGCGGATGTTAGCAATATGAAAAATATCCACTGTCAAAATTTCAAGTTTATAGGACCAGTGGTTCAGACCCTGGGTTGATGATACTATGGGAACAAGTAACTTTGTTTATAACAGATTTGACTTCTTTTAAATTTAAAATTGCGATTTCTCCGAAATAATCTGTACAAAAAAAGTACCAGACTAATTTTTAGATAATAACATGATCTACAACTTTGTTCAACCTACTTTTGCTTTGTTCACGAGAAAAATCCACCCTACAGAATACCGCGGCAATAATAACTTCGTGTTGTGTTCCCGGCGGTGAGTAGGGTAGCCAGAGCTCACTGGAGGGATTTGTGTTGTCAGTGGAAAGACCAAGAAAGACAAAAACTCTCAATACTTGCAGGGCTGGCAGCGCGAGTGTGACTCTCTTGGTTTTGCAAGCGTCCATAGGCCACAGTGACCGCTTTCCATCAGGTGGGCCGCGTGCTTGTCTGCCACCTAAAAAAAAACGAGAATTCAATAATATTTACCTTTTTTTTCTTTTTTACGTGCGCAAAATTACCACGGATACCTCCCCACCGGAGCCGGTGGAAGAGGTTATGTCGGACTCGAACCGACTAAAACGCACGCCGCCTGTTGGTCGTTTTGGTTGCCGACGGTGAGGTTGATAGGCATATCCCTCGCACCCCGGCCGACCTAGGGCCATCTCTCACGAGCTGGCCTTCTCCTCGGGTGTGTGGGGTCTACAGAGTCCCCAACTTGTCCCCGGAAAACGGGGAGGCGCGCCAGGCGCACCGCCGTCGCGGCAGATAATTTTTACCTTTAAAAATGCACAAGTCCAATCGATGGGGATAGAATTTGGACCACCCCATCTCTTCCCATGCGGTGTCGTAAAAGGGGACTAAGGAATAGGGCTGCTTTACATCAGACAGATTTTATACAGCCCAGACGCAGCCTCAGATGCATGGCGAATTCATCGGGGAATATAGGCGCGAGTTTATTAAATTTTAATTATTTTTTAATTATTAATTAATATTAGACTCAGCCTCAGATGCATGGCTTGAGTCAACAGTAGTTACCGGAAGACAGCAATAGGCTCACCCCTTATTACGTAGTACTGAATTCAATGGTTGGTTAAATGTGTGTGTTAATTCACTTCTGCCTAACCCTCCAGGGATAAAGGTGTGATTATTTGTATGTATGTATAGGTATATTGTGTATATCGTATGTACATTTGAGTGCGTATATATTATAAGTATTGTCTAGATCTGCAATGTACCTACTAATAACATGTTTTGTCCTTGGTGTGTGCAATAAAGAAATAGGTACTTATCTACTTACTTACTTATGATAAGAATCAAAACTTGTTTCTTTTCGTTTGCTCTCGGTAGAAATTCTACTATCCAAATGGTGATTTTGTTTCTCAGAATGTTTATCCTAAACGTTTTTCTAATTTTACCTACGAAAGCAGGTACAATTTAAAAAAAAATATGCTAAATCTGAGATCATTGTAGTTGACCAGTCTGGTAATAAAAGTCAGAATACATTTTTATTTATTTATTTATATTACAACAATACACTTACAATGTTTGCTTTGCACATGAGGTTCCTATGTTCCCTAATAATGAGAATATTAATGATTGGTGTAGGCAAGTAGGCATACATTTATGAGAGAAACAATGTCTGTGAACGCATTGTTTTTAATTACCATCTAGGTATGTATTTACAAGTCCCTAGAAAATGTTAAAGTAGTCTTCCTGTTTCATGTTCATTTGATATTTTAATTTAGAACCAATGCCAATTGATTTATATTTTATTTACTATTAATTTCACTCAGCATCGAGTCTGGGCTCTGGATAAAAATAGATTTTTATTTACAGATTACACAACGTTTAATTGACTAGCCATGAATCGAATCGCATCTATATTAGAGCACGTATAACGGAACGCGTTTAAATAAATATCGAATGACTTTATATTAATGACGATGAATTTCAGATGCTTTGTTATTATTACAAAAATTACAAAATACAAAAGACGAATCGAATAATGTAATATTTGCATGCCATTACTAGTGATAATAATTGTACTTATTTTATTCTTAGTGACCAACTTATTATGTCTGTATTATGCAAATAAATGAATAAATGAAATAAATAGGATTGAAACTTAAAACTTACATCCCGACTTACATGCGTTGATCATGAGACGTTGTTGCTAATATTAGAATATTATGGTGTTTCAAGCGGCACACTTAAATTACTTACGTCTTACCTCACTGACAGAATTCAAAAAGTTAACGTTAATGGCACTGTCTCTTCTGGTGCCCCATTAGTTATGGGAGTACCCCAGGGCTCGATATTAGGACCCCTTCTATTCTTGATATATGTTAATGATCTTCCTTACTTCGCTACAAATCTCTGTTAAATTGTATTATTTGCTGATGACACATCATTAATTTTTAAGAATAAAGTAGTACTTGACGATGTGAATAATACCCTTTTTGAAATATTGCATTGGTTTACAAGTAACAACTTGCTGCTCAATGCGAAGAAAACTAAATGTGTAAAGTTAACTAAGCCTAATGTAAGACAGACAGGTATTAATATTAAAATGAATAATGAGTTTGTCCAAATAGTCAATTCTACAGTTTTTCTTGGAATAACTCTAGATAGTAAACTGCAATGGGGTTCTCATATCACAACCGTGGTAGGAAGACTTAGCTCAGCTGCCTATGCGGTTAGAAAGATAAGGTGACTGATGAGGAAACTGCACGATTCATTTATTTTAGCTGCTTTCATAACGTTATGTCATACGGTCTGCTGCTGTCGGGCTCAGCTGCCGATATTGAGACCATATTTGTACTACAGAAACGAGCGATACGAGCGATCTATAGCCTCAGACCCCATGACTCACTGAAAGAATTTTTCAAAGAAATTAATATTTTAACAGTTGCTTCTCAATACATTTATGATAATATCTTATATGTACGAAAAAACCTAAATCTTTTCGAAAAACTATCTGATGTACACAATTTTCATACGAGAAACAAGAATAAACTAGTTGTACCAAAACTTAGGCTTCACACGGTTGGTGATTCATTTGTAGGCAGCGGTATAAAAATATTTAATAAAATTCCTCAGGATTTGATTAATATGCCAATAAATAAATTTAAAATAGAAGTGAAAAAAAACTTTAATGAGTAAAGGTTACTATAAAGTGCATGAGTATATTAATGATTTTAATGCGTGGTCAACATAAATCTCTTGCTTGCTCTCGCAAAATAAATTGTAAACTAAAGCAAATTTAAAAAAGAAAAAAAAAATCTAGTTCTAAATATATAGTTCGCTGAGTTTCTTGCTGGTATCTTCTCAGTAGAACTAACCTACCGAACCAGCGAAAGAATCATTTTCCAATGGTTTATTTTTAAATTATTTAATATTTTTATATTATTTCTTGACATAACTTATTGTAAAATTTTGACGTTCATATATGTGCTCTTTGTGTGCCTAAACTGAATAAATGAAATTGATTCTTTGATTGATTGATTCCGACTCCGAAACACTGAAAAACATTTGATTTTTTAAATATAGGACACGTCAATACGAGTTCACCTCGCCTGATAAAAGCTGAAGGCAAAGCCATAGGAAAGAGAGTCATCATTAGAAACACTACTACCCTCAGCTTGAGGGCACCATCAGAAGCTTTTTAATACCCCTGTAGTAGGAGTGTAGGAAGCAGTTGGCGGTCGAGCAGCCCCACTTAAAGGACCTGTAGGCAGTTTTGAGTTGAGTTAAACTTAATAGCACAGATAATATAATTATTATATGATTGTTATATTAATAGCGAATCTATAATTAGATACTATACTACTGCAGTACAGCTGTATTTAAAGGGTAGGTTTAAAAAATTTGTATAAAAAAATAAAGCCGTGTGGTTCCTGACAGAGTAGAATTTGGACCATCCCATCCCATGCGGTGTGATTCGAGGCGACTAAGGAATAGGGCTGTTTAACATCAGACAGATATATATATATAGCCCAGACTCAGTCTCAGATGCATGGCTTGAGTCAACAATAGTGCCCGAATGATGGCAATAGGCTCACCCCCTATTAATAATTGGTGAAATGTGGGTGTTAATTCACCATTGCCTAACCCTTTGGGGATAGAGGCGTGATTATATGTATGTATGTAGGTATGTATAAAAAATTAGGCTATGAAAAGTTAAGATAAGTATAGATTTTATTTGACAATTAATTTTTTGAATTTATCTTTTTATATCTGGGACATACCAATTTGACTTCATCTCGCCTGATGGTAAGCTAAAGGCAAAGTCTCAGGAAGGAGGGTCACTATTACAGACATTTGTGTCTGTAATGTACTGTTACAATGGTGGCACTCAGCTTGGCGGCCTCATCAGATGCTTTTTCACGACCCGCTAAATGGACCCGGGACTGTAATTTTAAAAGGGCTTAGTAAGGAACACGCATTTAGGAAGATTTAAGATAGCGATGTGTTTTAGGGAGATGAATTAGGAAATAAAGGAACAGTCCTTATAACTTCTTTACCTTACTTGCCGTCAATTCAAATCTGGCAGCAAACAGCATGCAGCATTTATATTCTATGAGTTATTGCTTATTATTTTAAACTTTATCTTAATGGAACATGGTTGATATTTAATTAATTTAAAAATTGCTCGAGCAATTACGACAAGAATTGACAAAGATCTGACTTTTATTCCCACTGTTCTTGTGGATTAAGACGTGACAATACAATCGCTGGGTAGGTACAGTCAGCATCAGATCGATGTTGACTTCAAAGCCACAAAATGATTTTAATACCAAGTTATTAAGATTAATTTAAACTGTTTTATTGATTTAAAATGTATTATTGACCGAACAAAAGGTGTCTACATACATACATATATATATAATCACGCCTATATTCCGGAGGGTTAGGCAGAGGTGAATTAACACCTACATTAAATTTCATCAATCATTGAATTCGGTCCCACGTAATAGGGGATGAGCCTATTACCGTCTTCCGGGCACTATTAACACTCAAGCCATATATCTGAGACTGAGTCTGGGCTGTATATATCTGTCTGATGTTAAACAGCCCTATCCCTTAGTCGCCTTGTAGGACACCGCACGGGAAAAGATGGGGTGATCCAAATTCTACTTAGCCGGGAAGCCGCGGCTGAAAACCAAGGCATTTATCTATTCGATTAAGATAGGAAAGAGTAAAACGATTCAGACGGGAATCGAACCCGCGACCGCATTTAGATCATTTTGAGTAATCTGTTCGTCAAGACCGATCTAATGCTGACCGTACTGTAGATAGAAACCTACAATGATCTCATAGTACTTATTTTTAGAAGTGTCAAGTGTCAACAGATAATTTTCAAGATCACAGACGCAAGAGACTTCTACAAACAACAATTAGCACATAAGAAACTATTACTTAGAAATAGATACCAGTCAAAAGTCAATAGCAGGTATTTGCTGTTCATTAGATATTATACAAATACGAACAGTCTGACGCATAGTGTTGTAGGACTGCTATAGAGAAGTTTCTGTTCGATTAGCTGCGGCGGCGGCGCGAGATACGCATCTCCCCATATCCGGGGATTAGATGGGAACTCCATGGTCCCTACACCCGAAGCTCGATAGAGATGACTCTGGGTTGGCCGGGGTGCGAGGAATTTGCCTCCGGCAAACTACGCCCCTTTTACGGCGTGCGCTTTAGTCGGTTCAAGTCTAACATAACCTTCCCCACCGGCTTTTTAGGGGTATCCGTAGGGACTATGCATAGAAATACGATAATTGTAATGATTTTGAAATAAAAATCACAGTAGGCTTATTTTGGTCCTCTCCAAATGAGAACTCCAAATCAGAATTAGAATCATTAATCTGCATATTACCGAATAGACAAGCAAACATTTATGTTAACACCCATATTTTATTACTGACAATATTTAATATGTATGTATGTATTTTATAGAGTAGCTTTTGTGGAAATCCACCACAACTTCGCCAATGTCATATTGTGTCAATATTTAAATAATTTTGTAAGTACACATATAATTTGTTCATAATCTTATGATTCATAAGTTTCGTCGTAGGTACTTCAATAAGGAAAATGCAATAAGACCTTCTAAAGAGTTTATCTACTTATGCAAATCAAACCATTAATTATATTGACCTGGATGAAAACATTCAACGAAGCAATTATAATTACTTTAATAGCCTATCGCAATTTACTGCTGGACATAGGCCTCTCTCACGAATACAAGATATCTGTGGCCTTTCCCAATGTGCGCCATTGCTCCCATTCCTTCGTCTTTTGGTATCCAATCCGTCCCAACCAACTTTTTCAGGTCGTCAGTCCATCTGGCTAGGGGAAGTCCTACCTTTCGTTTGCCTTTTCATATTATAAAGTTACAGAGAATGTTTGTTTAGTTAAACGCGCTAATCTCGGGAACAACTATTTCGAATTGTCCTCTTATTGAGGAAGATTGCAGGCTAAATACCATCACGCTACTACTCAAGTGAGGCGGAGCAGTAACCGTAAGTGAACAAATATGTGAAAAATTCCCATACATATATACATAAAATCACGCCTGTTTCCCATAGGGGTAGGCAGAGATCACGGATCTCCACTTGCTACGATCCTGACATACTACTCTCGCTTCATTCACTCTCATTACATTCTTCATGCATGCTCGTCGGTTTAGAGCACTCCTGACCTGCCCCTTTTCTAAAACTTCCCCGATTTGGTCCAGGTATGAGCGCCTAGGTCTTCCCCTTCCGACGGTATCATCCACACTCGCCTCATACACCTGTTTCGTTAGTCTTCTTTGATTCATTCTCTCAACATGACCAAACCATCTCAACATACATTATTTAAAAAATAATAAATTGCGGGTATACCGCATATACCGATTAAGATATAGAAAAAATTGAATCGGTTCAGGCAGAATTCTATCCCTTACAGAGGGAACGCTCTGTCTTCTAAGCAGACACAGAACCTTCGCCCGAAACCATCCAAATTCTTCTAAACACATACGTACGTACGTATCCGTCTTACGGCGACTGTGGGAGCCATCTTTTGGGCATTCGTGATACAGGGTTCACCTAGTACGAATGCCTAAGCACTCCTTATAACCTAATTTAAATCTAACTTTTCAAAGAATCAATCAAAGAATCAATTTCATTTATTCAGTTTAGGCACATAAAGAGCACATATGAACGTCAAAACTTTACAATTATATATGCCAAGAAATAATATAAAAATATTAAATAATGTAAAAATAAACCATTGGAAAATGATTCGGTAGATTAGTTCTACTGAGAAGATACCAGCAAGAAACTCAGCGAACTACATTAGAACTAGATTTATCTACACTCTAGAACTAATAGGTAAACGGAGAAATTTGTAGCCGACATTTTGAAATAAATTATTCTTATTCTTCTTATTCCTATCTACCGAAAATCATTTAAATACTGTGGTTTAGTGGTCAGAGCGTTCCCCCTGTAAAGCAAAGATCGCGGTTTAAAATTCCGCCTGAATCTAAAAAAAAAAGTAATGTATATTTTAATCGATTTTTTTTAAAATATAGAACACGTAAATTAGACTTCGCCTTGCCTGATAATAAGTTGTAGGCAAAGTCTCAGAAAAGAGGGTCACCATTACTTACACATACCGTGTGGCAATGGTGACACTCAGCTTGACGGCCTCATCATATGCTTTTTCACGCCCCGCTTAAAGGACCCGGGACTGTAGGAAGAATAGTATACTAAATGCTTTAAAATTTCATTCAATACCGCATATAGTTTAAAGCGGTGATACGAGGATTCAAAATATGCGACGGGAGAAGCCGGAGCGGCTCAGCTTGTCTAATTCTTAGACAAGCTGAGCCGCTCCGGCTTCTCCCGGTAAATGGTACATTCCCCTGAATCATAACAATACAAACGTTATATTTCTATGTATATTTGTTATTTATTTACATGTTTAGCAACAAGACGCTAATTCTAGCGCCATCATCGCTAACCTGTGTGTCATATTCTTTAAACTGATGTTGGTAAGTACCTACTTCTCGTTCTAAGTATATGACACACAGGTTAGCGAAAAAATAGTACGAGTGTACTATTTTTTTTACTAAATATACATTCATGTCTGTACTGTGTACTGTACAGTCTGCAAAGTCTGGTATAATCTGGAATAATATAATTATTATGTATTATCGATATAATACATAACATAAACTCACGCCTATATCCCCGAAGGGGTAGGCAAAGGTGCTAGCACCCACATTTCGCCAGTTTATGTTTAGGTCCCAATGTCCCAATAGGTGGCGAGCCTATTGCCACTATCCGGGCACTTATAAACCTGCGATAAATACACACATAACTTCGAAAAGCATCGAAAAGTCATTGGCGTGTGCCATGGTAAAACCTGGGATCGAACCCGAGACCTCGTCTCAGCAGTCCATTACCCATACCACTAGGCTACCGCGGTTGTTATACATAGAAATGTACCGTAAGAATATCAGTAGATGGTTCCCACGGTCGCCGTAAGACGGATATATAAAGAAGAATTTGGATGGTTTCGGGCGAAGGTTCTGTGGCTTAGTGGTCAGAGCGTTCCCCCTGTAAGGGAAAGATCGCGGGTTCGAATCCCGCCTCAAACGATTTTTTTTTTTCTATAACCTAATCGAATTCAATAGTTAGCATACTAGATACTTTAAAATTTCATTCAATATTATGTATTATTCTATATCTTCCATATTAATTAATCTATATAAAAGTATTTATTTTTTATTTATTTAATTCTTTATTGCACACACAGTACAGAGATCATACACAAAACACATCAAAGAAGATGTACAAAGGCGAGCTTAACTCAAAATGAGTTCTCTCCCAGCAAACCTTTGAGTAGCAGAGAAGCATATAATAATGAAAGGGGATGTGAAGTGTACATTACAAAAAAAAACAAAATGAAAATATAAACAAAGAAAGAAAAGAAAATAAAAATAAAAAAGAAATTAAGCGTACCTACCTGAACAGGTAGGTACATATATTTACACAAACATAGCATACATAATATTATATTAATACATACTTACACCTACACATAATACATAATATACCTACATAGATATACATATATAATATAAATATATATAAATATACAAAGCATACATAGATAAATATACAGACTTCATTATTGTGACAGAAAATGTTCCCTTGTTCTTCTTCTGAAAATGTCCAGAGTATTACTACTGCGAATGGTGTGAGGTAGTGCGTTCCAAAGACGTACAGCTTGTACCGTGAAGGATCCATCATAACAGCTGGAACTGTGTGCAGGTGTGCGAAGCAGAAGAGAGGAAGAAAGACGACAGTGTTGGCCCCTAGGCACAAGATAATTGAAGCGTTCCCGCAAATAAGTTGGAGCATTAGGATTGTGAAGAATAGTATAGAGAAGAGTTACATACTGTGCCATGCGTCTTGAGAATGTGGTTGACAGCTCCTCCATGCAGTCAAATAAGTTTGTGTAGAGATCCATTTTAGTTAACAAAGTTATTATGCAGTTGAGTGATTATGAATTAGAATTTATTATGTGAGAGGGTGCAATAGAGGATATAGAAGGTTTTTAACTGTTATAAGGCATTCAATTGTAAGTAAAATATTTATATTAAATTAAAATACACAAGAGCTTTTGTACACAAAAGTAATCTATCACTGAACCAAATTTCGAACAGATACATTCAGCGGTTTGAGCGTAGCGGAGTAACAAACATCTAAATATTTTCACAAACTTTCCTGGTGGAAGGTTTTCTCCCGCTGTTGTGTGTACGAGGTCAAACGACCAGTCGCCATAGTAGTAGCGGTAAATGATTCCAAATAGGTAATGTCCCTACGAAACTTGGTGACCTCAGATACCTCAGAAAGTTTATTCTTCTAATAAAAATCTGTACAAAATTCAGTCTCAATATAATCTCTCGTTGGCTCTCTAATTGACCATCAGGACTATTAGTAATGACTGCTCAAGTGAACATTGGTACGTATGTTTTTGTTTACTGGCATAATATGTTTGAAAACAATATCATCTACCTACCCTTCTCCCAAAGAGTCGGCGCTGCGCGTCATTCTCCTCCAAACATTCATTTCCATACTGTCATATGTTATATCCTTAGTCCCTCCCTTCCTTACCATATCCTATTTCACGCAATCCATCAATCTTTTCTTGAGCTTACCTCTGCTCCTAAAGCCCGTATTCCTTTGAACCTATTGAAAAATAATGTTTGAAAACAATATAAGAACATAATAAATAATTTCGTAAATAAAAAAAAAATTGCAGTATTTGGAGTATAAAGAACGTTTTGATGAAATATTTTTATGACATAAATATACTGAGGATGTGGTTTTAACAGAAAAATCAAAGATAAAATGTGGTTGCGCCGAAGTGGAAACTGTATTTTTGACACGGAAACACACTCCTTTTATACCCGTCTCCTCTCCCGCACTAATCATAGATATGGCTTCCGTCCGCCATTTGTGAAATATAGACACTCAGTCTCGCTTTGAACTAGCCAGCGTAAAGACGGACGGACCGCGCTCGCGTCTCTCAGAAATGTATAATATTTGTTACATTTTTACCGCTTCATAGACCTTTACCGATCGGATTGTGCCTCTCGTGTGTTCCTCAAGCGATCTAGTGATGCTGACGGCAGCTCCTGAGCAAGGAAGAGAGGATCCGTGTACCGGCTGCGATGAAAACACGTGTGTCGTGAAGGTTAGTGCATCCTCTCCTAATTTCTCGGGCTGCATTCACTGCCTGGATCGAATCCGCGGCAGCCCGGCCACCTGTCTTTTGTGTGTAAAGCGTCAATAGAACAGTTAGCTACTTCCCGCAATACAGTCCATTACCGCACGTTGGCCCATGCGCCACCATTTTTTGGTCCGGATCGAGCCGGATTCTTAGCCGTAGTTCGTATTTTGTTATTATTCTAATGGGAATGAGCGCACCGCACCTAAGTGCCTGGTTATTTTAGTAGAAAACCCCGCATCCAGACACTTAGGCTTAGAATTTGTTGTCCGTTCGCCGCTGGCTCGCATTGTACCTACCTAATACATAAATAGGTTAGGTATCATATCAACACTTAATCGTAGTTCGCAATTTTCGCATCGCACCTAAGTGCCTGGTTATTTTAGTAGAAAACCCCGCATCCAGACATTTAGGCTTAGATCTTAGGTATACTCAGACACCCTAGTGCATAGGCACAGTGTAATACCTAACGCATTTGGCTTTGTTTTGTTTTTTTCAATTACGTTGTTCTCGGCTCACGTCGTATTTGCCTAGTACCTGCGTGGGTAGACACGTGGCTGTGCCTACCTCGCTCGCATCTCATCCCAATTCATACGAAAGTATTTTAATTTGAATAGATATTACGCAATACTTAATCTCGGAAATAATAGTTGAATCTAGACAGCGACCATCGCGTAGGTACGACCTTGTTGCTATGCGCGTTTGTTCAAGCGTGCATTCACAGTTGTAAGCACCTACCTACCTACATAGTTAACGCTCGCGCCGCCTCGCTGCTCTGTACCGCTAGGATTAAGTCATTTCATATTTATTGTTTACCGCACTTTAGTTTGAGATTTAATTGTAAACATGTCCCCAAAGGTTGATAAGACCGGTAAGGTTCAATTGAAACTTTTATACGCTAAAAAAGAAATGATTTACTCTCGCGTACAATCGATTTATGATAGTGCACTTAAAACCTCTGATTTGGTCATCAGAGATTCGTTCTTGTGTTCTATAGAAAACTTAGATAGTCTACGCGCGGATTTCGAAACCTTAGTGCATGACATCAACGTTTTAGAGTTGAATTTGGATCCCGATTACTCAGTGAGTTATCAAGCCTTGTCGTCGTTTGACGATTTGTATTGTCGTATCAAGCGCGTCGCGAGGAGTTTGGAGAAGCCGTCTGACCGACCCAACCCCACTCGCGACCGACCTAAGTTGCCACCAATTCAAATACCCGAATTTGATGGTAACATTCGCAATTGGTGTCGATTTATAGATAGTTTTGAGAATACAATAGATAAGAACGATTCGTTGACAGATCACGAAAAATTGCATTATCTTGTTGAAAAATTGACTGGTAAAGCTATAACCGTTTGCGCTGGAATTACGTTTAGTGCCGGGAATTATAATTTAATTTTAAATACTTTGAAAGCTAAGTATGAGGATAAAAGATCGGTAGCTAACGCCTATTTGGATCAGATGTTTGATTTGAAATCTATTACGGCATGTAACGATCAAAACTTAGAGAAATTTCTAGACACTTTCGCGTCAGCTGTTCGCGCTGTAAAGAACCTAAAGATTGATGACCTCTGCGACTTCGTATTTTTGTATATGGGTTTAAGGAAATTAGATTCCGAAACCATTCGTTTGTTTGAATCGGATCATCGCGGCAATAAAATTCCTAAGTTCGAAGACTTAGAAGGTTTTGTTCGCGAGCATATAAAAATATTACAACGCTCTTCATCGAAACATGAAGGCGCGAAGACAGTTGTTAGTCCCGCGCGCAAAATAGATGCGTCATCGAGGTCACTGAGGTCAACCCATACTTATGTTAATACCGCACCAGCACGTGTACAATCACCTGTTTGCTCTTTGTGTAGTACTCATCACTCGCAACTGTACAAGTGTCCTGGTTTCCTAAAATTGTCGCCTAGTGATCGTTATAAATTTGTTCGCGCTAATAATCTTTGTTTTAATTGTCTCGGTACTAAACACCGCGTGGGTTTATGTAATAGTGGAAATGGTTGTCGCAAATGTCAAGCGAGACACCACACTTTGCTTCATTTTGAAAATAGTAATGCCGCATCCAAGGTGAGCACAGTTGGTTCGTCGAGCGGTGACGCGCGGCAGCCTGCGCCGCAGCCGCAGCCCGAGCTCGCACGCGCTCCGGCCTGCCCGGGGACCGCTACGAATGACGTCACCTTGTGTTCGTTCTCCGCTAGTGCTGCCCTCACTACGGTTTGTCTTGCGACCGCTCGCGTGGTTATTGTTGATGCATTAGGTAAACCGCACATTGTTCGAGCGCTATTAGATGGCGCTTCGCAAAGTAATTTTATTACTCAAGATTGTTGTCAACGTCTTGGTTTCAATGTTGATAGGCGTTCAACCTACTCAGTGGTGACGGGTTTTGGAGGTTTACGGTCAGCTGTTCATGGCACAGTTAAAACGAGGTTTGGATCTCGTTTTAATAATGAAATTTGGTTTGACATGGATTCGCTCGTTACAGATAAAATAACTGAACAGTTGCCTACCGTCCCAGTTGACACGTCTTTATTAACGAAATTTAAAGACTTGCCTTTAGCTGATGAGACTTACGCTGTTCCTGGAGTCGTCGATATATTGATCGGCGCTTCGATTCTCCCGCACCTCCAGTTATCACGTAAGGTTCAAGGGGGACCGACGTACCCCGCTCCGCACGCACTGGAAACAGTTCTTGGTTTTGTTATAATTGGTTCCGCACCCGCTTCTATGGATAGTTTTAGTCACTCGACTGCTTCGTTCTGTTGCACCGTCGAGCCGCCACTGGAGTCTACCATCCGCAAGTTTTCGCTCGGTGGCTCCCGTGTATCCGCTGAAAAACGCTTTCTTTGTTTGGAACGAAAGATGCAGGCGTCCCCAAAGTCGAAGCGGGCCTATGATGAGGTTGTTAACGAATATTTAGATAAAGGTTACATCTCACCTGCGCCTGCGGACACTGGCGGGACCCAGCCTTCGTACATTATCCCGCACCGCGGAGTTATTAGAGAAGATAAGCTTACTACTAAAACTCCGCGTAGTTTTGGATGGCAGTGCTAAGACTAGCACTTCCGTGTCGCTTAATGACATTTTGTATTGTGGTCGGAATCTTTAAGGTAATTTATTTGACATAATTGTAAATTTTCGCATTAATATTAGTAGAATTTTAGCTTTTAGGACTCAACAGTCGCTTTGTGTTGGGCCCACTCTTCGCCCCATCGTTGGGACACATTCGTCGCTAATAGAGTGGCAAAATTCAATCTGAATTGGCGCCACATAATCTCTTTCACGTTGCTGGCACCGACAACCCAGCCGATTGTCTCTCTCGTGGATTGCTTCCTTCGCAAATTTTGGATCACCCGTTGTGGTTTGGTGGACCGTCCTGGATTCATGCCGCGTTAGATGGGTGGCCAGTTAGTCAATTCAATCCCACTACGGTTTCCGAACCACCCGAGGAGAAGAAGCACTCGCTTGTTGTATCGGTCCCACGTGAAGAGACCCTTATTTTGTTGTTGGCTAATCGCGTCTCGTCTTGGTCGAGACTGTTGCGTTGTGTTGTTTGTTCGCCTCTGCCCGCTGCCTAGCCAGCAGTAGGCACGAGCTCCAATCTAGGTTTATATTTTAGTTGTTATTTCCCAAACCTAGATTTAGATTAGACTTTAGATTTGTTTCGCATTTGTCGTTTCGAAGGTAACCCTTCAAGCCGGGGGGAATGGTTGCGCCGAAGTGGAAACTGTATTTTTGACACGGAAACACACTCCTTTTATACCCGTCTCCTCTCCCGCACTAATCATAGATATGGCTTCCGTCCGCCATTTGTGAAATATAGACACTCAGTCTCGCTTTGAACTAGCCAGCGTAAAGACGGACGGACCGCGCTCGCGTCTCTCAGAAATGTATAATATTTGTTACATTTTTACCGCTTCATAGACCTTTACCGATCGGATTGTGCCTCTCGTGTGTTCCTCAAGCGATCTAGTGATGCTGACGGCAGCTCCTGAGCAAGGAAGAGAGGATCCGTGTACCGGCTGCGATGAAAACACGTGTGTCGTGAAGGTTAGTGCATCCTCTCCTAATTTCTCGGGCTGCATTCACTGCCTGGATCGAATCCGCGGCAGCCCGGCCACCTGTCTTTTGTGTGTAAAGCGTCAATAGAACAGTTAGCTACTTCCCGCAATACAGTCCATTACCGCACGCTGCCAAGCGCCACCAAAATGCAAGAATTTAAACTTTTACTCATACTTTTTTTTTCCTTATTTTTGATACCATCAAATTATTGGCTTTTAGATCATATCAAAGATATTTTCTTTAGAAAGCGTGCACTGATATTTTATAAACATATTTTTTAGCGATTCTAGGTAGATAGTTTACTAAAGTGAAGTTTTTAAGTAGGTATTTTATGACACTATGACGTAGATGGGTTCTCCGAACGTAAAGGTACGGTTGTTCGTAGTAACTAGTTTTGGTCCATAGCGCTTTATGTTCAGTATAAAAAGTGATAGAGTGGTGCTTATTGAATTCATAAAGTCAGTGCAGAGCTCTCGGACAGTACTCCCTAGCCCTTCATTTGGAATAATCTCAGGTAGGTGGCGCTACTTGTGTTTTGTGTTTGATAAAACGGATTTCACTTATGCATGTAAACTATTTTTTTTTAATCTGCGTTTTTAAAATTGAAGTAAATTAAATTACGGTAGTACGTACGTATGAAGGAGCACAAATATGTACTTAAAACTCTTTCGTCTGAAAAAAATAAAATTAAGCTCGTATCGCACTTTTAAATCTCAACTGTCAGACTACATAATAAATTGAAACGTAATCAGGCAAATATACTTTTGAGATGAAACCGCCCTCTCTTGTCTTGTCGGTGATCTATTTTAGTACTTATTAGTTTTTATATTGTCATGGAAGTGACTGTGTATGTCTTTTTGAGAATAATTAAATCTTAGTAACTGCGACTAGTTTCGTTAAAAAATAAAGTTGAGTGTATGTGATGACATGGTTTCGTTCAGTATCCAGCCAGCATCAATGAGTTACCTTTTTGTTATTAATACTTTTTGGTTTTTGGGTCTGTTGACAAGGCTTGCATCAAGATATTTTTATTTTTAATTTTTATTTATTTTATTTTATTCTTTCTGAAAAACTTACAGCTAAAATACAGATTAAAAAACAATTATAACATAAAATGGCCAATTACAAGTTTTTGCAATTATAGCTGTTATTATAAAATGTACAAGACGGTAGATAGTATTGCAATAGTAATAATATCACATTATACTGTTACTTCGCATTACACTGTATCAAAATATGTACTACTAGGTATTTCAAAGTTATAGGGCTAACTAACACAAATTATTTTCGACTTTTGGGGGATTGTTTTTTGTGACGAGGGTTTTTTAATTTTTAATTTATTACCGAATAATATTATTTCGCGTATTAATTATTATAATTCGTTATTAATACGTTTATTTTCGTTTTTTTATACAACTCAGGTAGTAGACATTTAGTGGAAGTTGTTGGTGTTAGTTGTTAGTTAGTGGACAAGGAATGAATTTGGATTGCGATGTGAACCTATGGTCAGATTGTATAGAATCTCTCCGTCTCTCTCTCTCTCTCATCAATCAATTTAGCCTATTGCCATCTGCTGCTGTATATTCGCCTTTGCCAAAGTTGCAATAAAACCTGTGTACAGTTAGTAGCACTCGTTTCTGCACCTACCACAGCCAGACACTTACCTATTTCAAGGCATAGTCATTGCGATAACAGAGCAAATTTTCGTTAATTTTCTGTAAAATTCACGCCAAAGATTTGAGCTACATTTTATAATATTTTAAAGCATATGGTTTGATAACTACTTAAATAGATTTAAATTTGAAATAGTGAATACTCAAGAAGGGAATTGATCTCGCGACCAGTTAAGGGTAGCTCAGTGGTCAGAGCATTTCCTCTGTAAGGTACTCTGTAAGGGACACACATACTAATGCGTACATTATCATTTCAGAATGAAAAGTATCATCATTTTCTGCCTATTCGGTTTGGCGGCAGTAACGTATGCTAGACCTAATGAAACCACTTACTCTAGCAAATATGACTCAATTGATCTAGATGAGATCTTTAACAACCGGCGTCTTCTCATCCCCTACATCCATTGTGTACTAGAAAAGGGCAAGTGCACACCTGAAGGCAAGGAACTTAAATGTGAGTATACTTAAATAAATATTTGTGTTTAACTTGTATAGTACAGAATACTTTTGATATACTTACACACTGATTTTCTGCGAGTACCCGTCCCAGTACCATAAAAATCTGCACTTTGAAAGCCCAGAGTCCGCTATTTTCCTTCCTATTTTTGTTTATTTTAACTTTACCGTATGTATTTATACGTATACGTTTTTACCCAATCTCGAGAGGGAGATCTCATCTGTCAATCGCAAACATGCAGGTGAGATAGGCTTTGCATCGAAGGTCTTGGTGGAGCTCCATACACTCCATATATAAAGCTACTAGCTGAACGGAAACATGTATAGAAGAATTTGGATGGTTTCGGGCGAAGGTTCTGAGGCTTAGTGGTCAGAGTGTTCCCCTAAAGAGGGAAAGATCGCATGTTCGAATCTCGCCTGAATGGATTAAATTTTTTCTATATCTATGTATGTATGGAAATCTGCCAGATTTGTTGATATTTAGGATCTCTGCTCCGTATCCATGATTATCGCGTTCAAGCAAACAAACAAACTGTTCAGCTTTATGCTATTAGCACAGTCTAACGACTCTATTAATATAGATTTTAAGTATTCTAGAAATAGTATACTAAGGCCCGCATCCCAAATTCCGAACGATACTCAGTCATGAATCTCGATTTAAAAATAGATCTGAGGACAGATTGTATTCTTGATGACAGTTCTAAAGTCATTGTGAGAGTCGATTCATAACTGAGCGTGGTTCTGGAATACAGGCCTAAGTATACTAGTCGAATCTTTACTTGAACTATGATAAATTCCAGCTCACATCAAGGAAGGCTTAGAAGAGGATTGCGCCAAGTGTACCCCTAAACAGCGTGATGGAACTCGCCGAGTTTTGTCCCACCTGATAAACCATGAACCCGATTACTGGAACCAATTGAAGGCGAAATACGACAGCTCGGGGAAATACGCTGCCGCACACGAGGCTGAACTCAAAGAGCTTAAGGCTTGATTTAAACAACATGTACCTAACAGAGTCATCGATCATTTTCATATAAATTTGATACAATAATGATCTTTTACAATTGTTTTATGTGGAACTTTACAATGATATTAACGTATTATTTACAAGTTAGGGCTATTAATTCACATCACTGTAAAATTCCACATGTAATAAACGTAAAAGAACAATTTTGACAACAGTGATAAGATAATGCTATTAACTGATATATGAAATAAATGTTAAACAACAATTTGACAGTGATATTTACAGTAAAAAGTTAATACCATATTAATCGACATTATGAAATAAATGTAAAAGAACAATTTGACAGTGATATTTACAGTAATGAGTTAATGTAAAAGAACAATTTAATAGTAATAACGATTTTACAGTAATAATATAATGCTTTAAATTGACATATGAAATAAATGTAAAAGAATAATTTGACAGTGATATTTACAGTACTAAAACAATGCAATGCAAACAAATTAATTGATTGGGTATAAATATCACTATGAAATTTCACAAAATAAAACGTAAAATATAAATAATATTTTTCGTAATTTAAAATATAACTGTCACAGTTTGGGTAGGTATGTACCCGTGCGTCCTCAAAGTTTGGCCCTATGTCCTCTTCGACTGTGTACCTATGGTGAATGTTGCAAGGCTTGTGAATATTGTAAAAATAGGGTAGAACATTTAAAAATAAATAATACTAGTTACATACTTCATGATTTTATTTTACGAGAACTAATCCCACCCACATTCCCATCCCTGTAATTCTTATATTCCAGGCACAATAATAGCAGTGATGCTCTCAAAATGTGTCTACGTTTTACCATCTGTTCGTTCATTTTCTACCGTTCAAAGTATGGTAAGAGGCATCTAATGATCAAAATCTCTGCCTAATACTTCATAGTGGTGTGCCTAAAGTATTGTGTGCCTTTAGGATCGCCATCCCTGCACTAGGCATTACTAAGACAATTATTCGAGGAGGGGGCCAGATCGTGAGAGATGGCCCTGGGTCGGCCGGAGTGCGAGGGATATGCCTGTCTACCTCACCTTCGGCAACCAAAGCGATCCACAGGGTCCGACATAACCCCTTCCACCGGCTCTGGTGGGGGGTATCCGTGGGGAATCCGCACGTAAAAAAAAAAAAACTAAGACAATTACTAATTTGACATGAATAGAAATTGACATGTATAAATCTGACTTTGTGTACTACTTTGTAAGCTCTTTGATTTTAACATTTTTATAGTTCCTTATTGTTTTATTTTGATAGGTTATTATTATATTTTGATAGATTTGAGATGATTTATTGAAAAATATTATGTATCAAATATGTTCAAACATACTGTGAATTGTTACTGAATAAATAAATAAGTAATAAGTTACTTAGCCATGATAAATTATACCTACTTATAACGGATACTTATTTGCACAACAGTTCAGCTATTAGTTGCAATAGCCAACTACGGCGACACTTTTGCAATCAAGAGATCATGGGTTCAAGCCTCGCCTAGAATAACCTACCAACGTGAAAATTCTAATCCTGCTTTGTTAAAAGATACGTCATGCAGGAACATGGCAGCTTTCCAAAATGGCACAAGCATGAAGTATAAAAAAGAATAGCTACTTACGTACTAATAATACGTCAATGTTACTAATTTAAGCGGCAGCGGGAGCGACGAAGGATCGCTAGACAAGCTGCCCGCGCACGAAGGCAACTCGGGCGTCGGAGGTCGATGAACGACCTCCGCCCCCCATGAGCGCCGGCCTGGGGGTGACAGGTGAAGCCGCCTGTCACCCTGGCAGAAGCAGGCCGCGGCGGCGGCGCGCGTGGCGCGCCTCCCCGTTTCCGGGGACGAGTTGGGGACTCTGTGGTCCCCACACCCGAGAAGAGGGCCAGATCGTGAGAGATGGCCCTGGGTCGGCCGGGGTGCGAGGGATATGCCTGTCAACCTCACCTTCGGCAACCGAAACGACCCACAGGCGGCGTGCGTTTTAGTCGGTTCGAGCCCGACATAACCTCCTCCACCGGCTCCGGTGGGGAGGTATCCGTGGGAATTTTGCGCACGTAAAAAAAAAAAAAAAAATTTTACTAATTTATATAAATTATATAATTACTCAATAAATTAATCACATAACCATTTCAGACGGTAGAGCATTTCATTTGTTCTATGTATAAATATATGACATTACGATCGTATCTATTTACAAAAAGAAATGTATCTAAGAATAATTATCTGTATTCTAGATTCCACAACGCAAACTAGTTAAGTTAGGCTCACATTGGGGTTTAGATAACTCGGAGTGGAATGTAAATTAGCTTGTATGGAGGAGTTAAGAGGGATTCCCAAGGTAGTTAGGTCACAAAGTTGAAAGATTTCATTGTGTAGTTAAGACTAGTTAATTATGAAATTGCTATGTACGAGTATGGCGAGATCACTGGCGGCACTTATACCTAACCAGTATTTAATTTTATGATTGTGAGTCCTTGTGACTCTTACCGATGTCATGCATCATGCTCGTGAATGGGCATTATGGCCTTACAAGTGGAAAACTTACTGCCTCAGGGGTGTTCTCAGGCCCAACAAAAATCTACGCAGTGTTTCTTTATTTTTATTTGTTAATTTATCGATCAGACACGTACATTCCTAAATTTTTAAATAAATGGCACTGTCACTTTGTTCCTTTTTTGAAAGTTTTTTTTTATACACATGAGGTGACAGACAAGCACACGGCCGACCTTATCGTGATCTATGAACGTGTGTAACACCAGGGGAGTCACACCTGTGCTGCCAACCCTGTAAGAACAGAGATTTTCTGTGCCTTCAGTGCAAAACACAAAATCAGGATAAGCCTTTGGTCTTCCCACTGACAGCACAAAAACTCTCCAGTGAGCTCTGGCTACCCTACTCACCGCCGGGAACACAGCTCGAGGTTATTATAGCCGTGATATGTGATGGGTAGAGGTACTTCCCCAGTCGAACTGCTCAATTGAGACGGAAATACCGTCGTGTCCTATCTCCTATGCTACAAGTTGTCTCAAAACTTTGTTAATAGAAACCTATTAAGAATCATTAGGTAATTTGCGTTACGAATTTAATGTCAATATTAGTAGATTACCCAAAAGTCTATTACCATCAAAAAGTATTTTATTAATGATAATTGAACAGGTTCTCTGATGTTCGTTGTTATGGTTTAGATCTAAAACGAATTTTGTTCAGTTCAAGAAGTGATAGAGAATCAGAAAGTACTTCCACCAAACGTCTAAGGTAAGTGATGCAGTGTTTTTAAATGCAGTACTTCATGAAGTAATTTATATTGTTTGAATACTTTGATGCACGCTACGTGCCTCGGAAAGCACGTTAACCGTAGATTCCGGTGACCATACAAACATCTGTGGCATTCTTTACAGGTGGTTTTTCTATACCACTAAGGTGGCAGACAAGCACACGGCCCACCTGATGGAAAGTGGTTACCGTGGCCTATGGACGCGTGCAACATCAAGGGAGTCACACTCGCGCTGCCAACCCTATAAGCACAGAGTTTATTTGCCGTCAGTGTAGAAGACAATGCAGGACAAGCCTTTAGTCATCCCACTGACAGCACAAATTCTCCAGTGAGCTCTGGCTACCCTACTCACCGCTGCTAACACAACACGAAGTTATTATAGCCGCAGTATTCTGTAGTGCGGAGGTACTTCCCCAGTCGGACTGCTCAATTGGGCGGAAATAACGCCGTGTCCTACCTCCTAAAAAAGTTGTTACACTAAAACGACTGAAACTGACCTAACAACAGAATGAGTTCCATTGTGGCGGTGTAATGGCAGTCACTTCACTTATTATAATAGTCTTAAGAGATATATTATTTTTGACGGCTTCTGTGGCGTAGCGGTAGAACGTTCGATTGCTATGCTGCAAACGCGGGTTCGTATCCCGCTCAGTGCAAATATTTGTACGCATGAATATGTATATTTGCATAGTTCTGGGTGTTTCTATGTATGATATGTATGTATATAGAAAAAATAATTAGTAATTAAGTATGTTTATCCGCATTCCAGATTCCATTACACGAGCTAGTTAAGCTATGCTTACCATGGGTCTAGATAGCGTTGTGAGGAATGTTAAAAAAAAAACTAACGTTGAGATTATAATTACAGAATGCGGTGCTCCATTGTTTTATGTTTGTTCGGTCTAGTGACTGTGATTTGTGCTAGACCTAATGACAACACTTACCCCGACAAGTACGACAGTATTAATCTGCAAGAAATAATCAACAATCGACATTTTCTTATCGCGTACGTCAAATGTCTACTCGACCTGGGGAGGTGTACACCTGAAGGAAAACTCCTTAAATGTGAGTAGTTATAATAAAATTCGAAGATGATGAAGAAAATTAGAAAATTTTAAGATGGTTTAAGATTTAGAAAAAAATTAATCCGGTTCAGGTGGGATTTGAACTCGCGTTCTTTCCTTAACAAGGGCAACGCTCTGACCCCTAAGCCACATAACGTTCACCCGAAACCATCCAAATTCTTCTATACATTTATCCCTCTTACGGCGACTGTCCGATTCAATCCCGCCTGAAACGATTCAATTTTTTCTAAATTTTTATCGATTTCAGTAGTTATCATACTAAATGCTTTAAATATCATTAAATTTTAAGATGGTCTTAGGATATCTAATTCCAATTTTAATTAGAACTTTATTATTTTCCAGCTCACATCAAACAAGCTTTAGAAGAGGATTGTGCTAGGTGTACCTCTGCGCAGCGTAGTGGCACTGACCTAGTCTTAGGTCATCTGATCAATCACGAACCTGATTATTGGAGACAATTGAAGGCGAAGTATGACAGCTCTGGAAAATATTTGAATAAACACGAAAAGAACCTGCGACAGTGAGCTTCTGGCCTGAGTTATAAATTGTTAAAACATTCTTATTAAAGCAATAAGGTGGAGATATGGTTGATTGTATAGTATTTATTAGTTTATAACGAAAGATTTTGGACAATTTCACTAGCATAATCGTCTGGAAAGATTAATTTGATGTTATAACAATTCACCTATTTACACTTAATGTATTTTAAATCTATGCTAATATTTATATTAATAAAAAATAATAATTCAATAAAACAAAAGTTAAAATGTTTCGTGGAATTTGTGGTAGCGTTCCCAGAAGACTGGCAGCATTGCCATGTGGTGTAATTATGGAAAGATTAATTTGGCGAAAAAAAGTCAGTTCACTTGTACATTATTCCCATGCATTATAAATAACTAGCCGCATGGATCCCGGCAGAGTAGAATTTGGGTCACTCCATCTCTTCCTATGCGGTTTCGTACAAGGCGACATCAGCCAGATATATACAGCCCAGACTCAGCCTGAGATGCATGACTTGAATCAACAATAGTGCCCGGAATACGGGAATACATCCCCTATTACGATGGACCGAATAGAATGATTGGTGAATTATGGATGTTAATTCACCTCTGCCTAACCCTCCGGGGATAAAGGCGTGATTATATGTATGTACGTACATCAATCATGCCGTTTATTGGGGCTGACAGACATTATCGGTATCGGTAAGGAAAAGGGCTTTTTTGTCGAATAAGAATACACCTTATCTTTACAGAAATAAGAGTGAAACATGATTAATTGCCGATAATGTGCGGTGGCCCTAGGTTTCAATTTAGATGGTTTTAATTCTTTTTCGTCAAATTAATACTTACAAACGAGTTTTCTATTGAAACTATGCCCAAAATCATTCGCTCTAAAACAACTATTAAATCGGCCTATATTTATATTTGCCGCTTCACGTGGAAAGTGTTAGCTAGAATCTGTATAAATACACACGGTACAGACATTTTTTTATTTATTAAAAAACTTGTGATCAAATAAATGATAATTGCAGTTTTATATCCTCTCTTTATGTATATCCTCTCTTTATGTATTTACCTACCTAATTGTTCTTGAAATAGTAAATATTGCGCAATCATGAGACTCCCTCGAAAGTTGATGATTTTATACTAAGGATCCATATAATTATGGCGAAGTAGATTTATTTTGTGACATTAAATTATTTTATTATCTTATGGCAAGCAATGTTGAACTGGGATTTTACACTTTAATGGAGGACGGTATGGGACGAAGTTATTTCCGTCCCAATTGAGCAGTCTGACTAGGGAAGTACCTCCGCCCTATAGATAACTCTGGCAATAATAACTTTATGTTGTGTGAATAGGGTAACCAGAGCTCACTGGAGAGTTATGGAGCTGTTGGTGGGAGGACCAAAGACGTGTTCTGCTTTGTCTTCTGCACTGACGGCACAGAAACTCTTTAGAGTCGGCAGCTCGAGTGTGTTTCCCCTGGTTTTGTACACGTGCATAGGCCACGGTGACCACTTTCCTACAGATGAGACATGTGTGTGTGTGTGTGTGTAAAAAAATGACGATATAATGGCGATTTGAGTAATAAGAAAACGAATATTAAAAATGATTATAAAAATAGCATTAGACATTTTTTACACTTTGTATCGTTGCGTGACAATGCCTGTCCATTACCTAGTTAGTACCCGTGGAGAACCTAGGGCAAGGATAAAATACTTATACAATGGAAGATAAGAAGCTACGAACTGGCAATTTTAATGACCCTAATGCATAATTTAATATTAAAACTGTTAAGTAAATGAGGAGCTGTTAAGAAAATATAATATAAATACCATATTCACAGTCAGCCTTCGACATATATTTTGTTATGACTGAATGGGAATTTGCCAGATTTGTTGACATTCGTGGTAACTGCTCCACTCCCTTGAGATGAAGCGTGATGATATTCCTTCCTCAATAAACTTCAATAAACTCAATATTCAACACAAAATATTGTTTTCAATTCGGTAAGCTAAGAAAGTCTCAGGAAAGAGGGTCTGTAAAGGTTTACAGACACTAAGTAATGTTACTATGGTGGCATTCAGCTTGGCGGCCTCATCAGATGCTTTTCACGGCCCGCTAAAAGGACCCGGGACTGTAGGAAAAAGGAAATACGTGAGCTGGAAATGAATTCCAGGCCATGGTGGTGCGGCAAAAAGAAGAGTCTCCGAACCGCTTGGTTCTTGCTCGTGTATTCTCCACAGTGTAAGTAAGGGTGACATCTATTATAAGCCCTGCACGTGTTGTCCTTTGTAGGAAAGGAGACGGTGGAATAAGTTGAAAAAGCTCATCAGAACACTCACCATGGTAAAGATGATAGAATACAGCCAAGGAAGCAACATCTCTACGCATCTGCAAAGACTCAAGGGTGTTTGTGACCTGGATTCCCAATAATGTGGACCGTGTGTCGCTGCAACCTGTCGAGAGCATCTAGTAGATATTTCACGGAGCCATTCCAGAGGGGTGAACAGTATTCCACCCAGGAGCAAATTTGTGTCTTATAGAGAAGACACCGCCGCTGCTCCGGCGTGTTCGTATTTCGTTCGTTTCACTCTGTCAGGACTCCGAATTTCCGCGAGGCTATTTTGATGAAACTCTCGATGTAGTTTTTGTTATTCAGTTCGTGCATTCAACCAAACAAACAAACTCATTAGTTTAGATTAACAAAAATATTTATTAAAATTAAGCAATGCCGCCATAACAAATTCATATTTAATCCTAACATTTAGGATTTAAGTAGGTATAAAACAACTATCTGCGGTTCCATCCACTTTCCTGTGACTCTTAGGAATATATTCCTGGGGTATAAAGTCATATACTATTCAAGACTATAATAGGTGGCCGCATACCAACGATCATACAACCAATATTTTTATATACCACTTCGGTGACAGACAAGCACACGGCCCACCTGATGCAAAGTGGTTACCGTAGCCTATGGATGTGTGTAACACCAGAGGAGTCACACTCGCGCTGCCGACCTTGTAAACACAGAGTTTCTGTGCCGTCAGTGCAGAAGATGCCGATAAAGTAAGATAACCCTATGGTTTTTCCACTGACAGCACAAAAACTCTCCAGTGATGGTTGTTGCAGCACACGGGTCGTCAACCACAATAAATAAATAATAATGTTATGTTGTTGAATGCGGATAAACATACTTAGATTGGTACTTTTTTTTTGGAATTACATACATATTATACATAGAAACTCCGAGACTAATGCAAATATACATATTCATGCATACAAATATTTGCACAGAGCGGGATGCGCCCCCCTGCATATCAGTTTATTGCTCTACCGCTACGCCACGGAGGTCGTCACAATAAGTTTTGCAGCATTGACGATTTGTAGCGTGCTGCGGCCACCAGTTCCACCGTGTGCTGTGTGTGTAGTTTTCAGTAATTTTATATGGTAAAATTGCATGAAGACTACAGGAAATATGACGGTGGTGATGGCATTTGGCCGTGTGTGTCGATCTTGATTCTATTTCTGTGTCAAATTGTATTCAAATTCCTTCAGTTGTTGAGGGCTCATTATTTGACAGGAAAGGCAATAAAATAAAAAAATCACAATAGTGTGATGTATTAAATGTCAAAGCGGGGACCCTGTGGTTCCCGCAGCCGAGGAGGGCCAAATTGAGAGAGACGGCCCTGGGTCAGCCGGGGTGCGAGGGATATGCCTGTCAACCTTACCTTCGGCAACCAACAATGACCCACAGGCGCCGTGCGTTTTAGTCGGTTCGAATCCGACTTAACTACTCCCGCCAGCTGCGGTGGGGAGGTATCCATGGGATATTTTGGGTACGTAAAAATAGGTATCAAAGCACAGTCGTAAGTATCAACACGTTTTTTTTTGTGATCAATACGTACGATTTTGCCACCGGTTTTTTTATTACATAATTTACACCTATTGTCAATACGGCTAAGGAATAAGGTATGAGTTAAAAATAGTAAAGAATGACAAAACAAAGTAAATTCTTGTTTGTGTTCTTTTCTCATTCCTCTCTCTTAAGAGGCCTTGAAAGCCTTGAATTGACAGGAACGAATGTAGTTAAAGTCTACCTTTATATTTTTATAAATTATTTACTTTAAATTAATACTAATTTGGAAACGCTAGGGCGCACATTATCACCAATCAATCATATTTCACTTTTATTGCTATAAGCATAAGGTGTATTCTTATTCCACAAATAATAACTATTTTCCTTACCGATGCCGATAATGTCTGTTAGTCCCAATAAACGGCATGATTGATGTACATACATACATATAATCACGCCTCCTTTATCCCCGGTGGGTTAGGTAGAGATGAATTAACATCCACATTTCATCAATAATTGTATTCGGTGAAATGTGGTGAGCCTATTGCCGTTTTCCGGGCACTATTGTTGACTCGAGCCATGCATCTGAAGCTCTGAGTCTCTTGTAAGCATTGCTGACGTAAGCACTAATAAATAATACATTTGCAAGATCAATAAACATAATGATAAATGATAGGTGCAGAAGAAATAATTAAAAATAAACCTGAATTTGGCTGAGTCATCATCATCTTCTTAACGTGGTTCCTGGTTGCATCAAGGCTTTCATCTCGTCCGGTAAATCATTTCACAATCGTGTAAAACGACAGGCCATAAGATATTTTTATACTACATTTATACCCCGTTGTGACTGGCTTTGTCACCTCTGGGGATATATCTACCCCTTTAACACTATGAGTAGCGTGTGAGGCCTCGTTTACACTGTTTTAAGTAAAAAAATTTTGCAGGATTTCGAGAAAATGTATGAACTCGCACTAATCATTAATCAAAGTCTAAACGGGGCCTAACATTTATTGGAAAATTAGGCCTTAAGGGCGTCTTGGTTTTTTACTTGAAAATTAATATACAAGTATAGGCATCTTCCAGACGGCGCGAGAACTATTTAGTTTATTTATTTCTTATTTGTTCAGACTTGTTTCAATAGATGGCGCTTGTCAGCAGTTTCTTAATAATAGTTAATTTAATAATGGCAAATTGTGTGACTTTTTTTCTCTATTATTCAATATTTAACTTTACCGTTAATAAGATTTAAGATTACCTCATGCACCTATCTAAAAATGACACAGCTCTCGGTTTGTAGTTAAACCGCCGCCCCGCGCTTGACAGCAGGAAAATCTGTGCGCAGTGGCAGATTTTTTTTGCCACTTAGGTGGCAGGCAAGCACACGGCCCACTTGATATGAAGCATTTACCGTGACCTATGGACGCTTGCAATAACACCAGGGGCGTCACAAACGCACTGCTAACCATGAAAAACTTAATGCCCCTCTTGAAGAATCCCATATCGTAAGCGTATGAGAAAACTGCAGCAGGTCAGATCTGCTCTCCCGTGACCACGCGTGTGGTCTCGTTTTTCTGCGTCTCGCCCCGGCGCGCAGTGCAGTGTGAGAACCGTCTTAGGTAGCAAAGAAACACAGCATATGAACACAACTAGAAGGTATGCTATTCAATCAATCAAGCCGTAAAAGCACTTCCTGAGACCCGCGAGGCCATCTCCAAAGTCTTAAATGGCTTATTGGGCTACCTTACACTTCAACATTTGAGGCCCGAGATCCCGTGCGGTTAAAGGGGTATCTGTGGGAACATAAGCACGAAAAAAAAAACAGTAAAGCCAGGAGTGCCGACAGAAGTGAAAAATTCATGTTTCATGTAATCGAGGCCTATATACGCAGATACTTATGCAAGTACAAATGTATTGGTAACCGTTACAGTGACGTGAGTTCAATGGGTTCTTTACATAACAAAATGAAAATGTCATATCAAGACCAAGTTACAAAAACTACAAATACTAAGTACAGAATTGTAGGAGGTAGGACACGACTACTAACAAAAGGCGGAAAGATATTGTTTGCACTGAAAGAATTGCGATAAAACACGAGTACACTGATGAATTTTACTTGTTTTTAGGACCACTTCTGTACAAAAGGATAAACGCTATAATAAGCATTTATTCTTTAAATTATGCGTGTTGTAAACGAGTCGTAAAGAATGTCGTCCAAAGTTTGTCCTACGATGACACAGAGGAGTTATTGTCTGTTTTAAAATAGATAATTACTGTTAAGTTGCATAACTAAAACATAACTTTAGTTAGTAGTAGTGAATCACCCTAGCATTGTAATATTCTTAGTAAATTGATTGTATCTGCAATAGTATTTATGAAATATTGTTAATCTGCACTTGACGCCTGAAGCACAGGACTACCTAGTTCAGACACAGCTTAGATAAATATCCCTAAGTAAAGACCTCTGTATGACAATTAACTGCACAAATATATATTATACATACCTAATATACCTACCCATGCACAATGTAATAACGCACGACAGATTAAGAACCATGTAAAATACTGTACAACGATTATAAATAAATTTCATTTGATTTGATTTGATTTGACGGTATTCCCGTCCGAATTGAGCAGTCCGACCTCCACCCTACAGAATACCACGGCTATAATAAACTCGTGTTGTGTTCCCGGTGGTGAGTAGGGTAGCCAGAGCTCACTGGAGAGTTTTTGTGCTGTCAGTGGGAAGACCAAAGCCTTGTCCTGATTTTGTGTTCTGCACTGAGGGCACATAAAGTCTCTGTTCTTACAGGGTCGGCAGCACGGATGTGACTCCACTGTTGTCACAAACGTTCATAGGTCACGGTAACCACTTTCCATCAGGTGGGCCGTGTTGTCTGCCACCTATGTTGTATAAAAACAAAGAACAGAACAAACTTATAAAAGATCTTTTCCGATACCTTCGCTTACACTAACCGACAAAATATACAAGGAGACAAAACTATTTAACATCAAGCAACTATATATATATAATGCCGTGTGCTTGTCTGCCACCTAAGTTGTATATAAAAAAAATTGTAATGAGGAAAATTTTGGACAAAACCATTCACACCAACTTAACTTTATAAAAAAAATACAGATCTACAAAAGCAGCCTTCGCCAACCCGCTTACTAGTATTACCAAAAGTACGAACCGGCTACGGGAAAAAATGTAATACTTTTTAAGGAGCTTTATAATAAGTTAGCACTAAACATCAGAAAAAGTGACTCTCTCAATATCTTTAAGTCACGATTATCATTGTACAGATCATTAATAATTTGTTAATCTCAATGCTCAGTGTTCTTTTTGTCTGGTCCACAGGCAACTTCCAACGACAAATAGCATATTTATTGTAAATTATGTTTTCATGTAAGTGGCAAAATAATAGTCTTTTTGAAAATAAATATTTTTAAACCTAACTTATATCAATGTCAAAAATTACTAACGCACTTAAAGAATTTTTCACCTCCAAAAGATGCAGCAGTGGAGTGCCTAAGTGACCGATCTTCGTTCGGGATTTCTTTTCAGGGCCGGCAGTCTGTACATGAGATAGCGACCGAATTCGGATGTTAAGTACGTAGCGACGCAAACTAACCGAAATTCCCAAGTCTGTACTTAAAGTTACGATTTTTGTTGGTTATCGTAACGAAATTCGTCGCAAACTTAACAAATTCTCGGATAGTACCTTAATAGCATAGACAAGCATAGATTTAGTTACTCTTGACCTTAGATTCTCTTTGGTTAACTGTGTAATTTGTTGATATTTTTATTCTATTTGTACAATTATGCTTTATGAATTTGTAATTGTATTTTTTTTGACTGTACAATTTCATCAAACAGAAAAATCTCTCCGCTGAATGATTTTTCACAACACCCTTACCATAGATTATTATATATATACATAGACCATACATAGACTTTGGCATGGCAAGTTGACACAAGTGACATAACACACAGAAGCAAGAAGCCAAGGATTGAATATTTTTGGAGGTTGTAGGGAAATACGAGAAAAATTATGGCTGAAGCGTGTTTAGCATGGGATTAGTTTACTCTAGAACATAGGCGGTAATGCGACGGCGAGTCGCATGGATTTTGCGCGCTAGTGAAAATTATTTGAATTTGGCTGATGGTGAACACCTATCATTGTATCGCATTACAAAGGCAATGTTTAAAGAACTTGTTGATGAAATAGCGCTATCACTTGAAAGAAAACGCCCTTACGGGCTTCCTGTGGAGTCTTATGTAAGTTTCATTGTATAACTTGTACATTGTTTAACCTATAGTTGGGTTGATTAAAAATTATTGTTTATCTAGAAGTACTTCATCTCATTTAATATATTGTAATTGTATAATTTATGTGTTTTTTATAATTTTAGGTGTGTGACTCTATTCTGCTCATTTTAAATATAAATGCTCGATGGCCAGGAGCTCGGCATGATAGCCACATATATTATATGAAAATTCCCCAGTTCATACCCCATGAAGACGTCTGTTAATAATGGAGACCACCATGCATGATTACTTGGTAAGTTTCGAGTGGTAAGTTTCGAGTCAAATAACTGAACACCCCATGTGTCAATATACTATTACTGCCAGTGGGGCTGCTGTTGACAGTATATAATGACTGTCATACATGTTAACTGCAACCAACGGCTTAACATTTTTTCTGACACACAACCGAACCAATGCTAATACCCTTATTCATACAAATATTTGCACAGAGCAGCAGCTGCATTTAATACCGCTTCACCACAGAGGCTGTCAATGTGTCAATATAACAAATATTATATTTTGATTTAATCCGCAGGTGATCATGGACATCCACTAGAACCATGGCCGATGACCCTAATGAAGAACCAGCCCCTTGGCCTAACAACAAGCAACTATTGGAAGTATACACTGAAGACTGTGTATTACACTGAACTGACACTATGGTGAACATCTGTGGCATGCCACCGCCCCAGAGAATCATTCAGGAACATTATTTTCGATTGTTTTCGCCTTGTCAACTGCAAGTCAACCAATTGGCCAAAATTATACATCAGCAACACTTCAGAGGTGCCATATTACAAGAATGTGCCGACCCAGTTCTTGAAAATGGTAGATATTGTACAAGTAACCTTGCGAGAACGATAGTAGTACATAATATATATACCCCACTGACACACAAATATGTAACTTACATGCAAGACACTACAGTAACGTTCTACAGGTGAAGTAGGAAGTGGTTTCTTCTCTTTCATACTTAGATGTGTGCTATGCACTTGCAAATTAGTAACTACTATAATATAAACTAACAATCCCAAACCAACATTCTGCAGGCATTTTCTGCTTTTGATGGAACGGGTGGTTTGAAGGTTGTATCCATGAGGGTACAGTTTATACATACATACATACATACATACATAAAATCACGCCTGTCTCCCATAGGGGTAGGCAGAGATCACGGATCTCCATTTGCTACGATCCTGACATATTACTCTCGCTTCATTCACTCTCATTACATTCTTCATGCATGCTCGTCGGTTTAGAGTACTCCTGACCTGCCCCTTTTCTAAAACTTCCCCGATTTGGTCCAGGTATGTGCGCCTAGGTCTTCCCCTTCCGACGGTACCATCCACACTCGCCTCATACACCTGTTTCGTTAGTCTTCTTTCATTCATTCTCTCAACATGACCAAACCATCTCAACATTCCTCTCTCAATTCTCATCACTACATCTTCTATCACTCCACATCGTTCTCTTATCACGCTATTTCTCACTCTATCTTTCAAGGTCAAGCGACACATACTTCGCAACGCACGCATTTCTACTGCATTCACTCTACTCTGATGCTTTTTCTGCCACATCCAACTTTCACTACCATACATAAGAGTCGGCACCAATACTCCTCCATGTACAGCCAGTCGTGCCTTTTCGGACACTTTCCGGCTGCTCATAAAGTTGTGTAGTGCCCCATTCACTCTATTTCCAGCCATCACTCTCCTTTCAACATCTTCTTCATGCTTTCCATCTCTCGTAAACAATGTTCCCAAATATATGAACTCATTCACTTGTTCCACTTCTTCTCCATCTATACAAATCCTACACTCTGTCACGCATTCATCTCTTTCAAAAACCATAACTTTTGTCTTACTAACATTCACTTTCATTCCTTTCCTCTCAAAAGCTTCATGCATAGTTGTTACCATCTCCTGCAACTCATCTGCCGATGACGCCAGTAAAACCTGATCATCAGCATAAAGAAGACATTTGACGAGTAAATTCTTCATTTTTAAACCACATTCTTTATCTTTCAAATCTTGCAAACAACTGTCCATGAATAAGTTAAACAGCCATGGTGACGCTACACATCCCTGTCTAACCCCCTTTTGGATACTAAACCATTCAGTGTATGACCCATGTATCCTCACGCAAGCTCTGGAGTCCTCATAGAGAGACTTCACAGCTCGAATAAGGTTGCTGCTCACCCCATACATAGACAGTACCGACCAAAGTTCATTCCTCACCACTTTGTCATAGGCCTTTTCCAAATCCACAAATGCGCAATAGACCTTTTGACTCTTGGCCAAAAATTTCTCGGCTATGCTTCGCAATGAAAAGACCTGATCCGTACATCCCATTCCCTTTCTAAAACCCGCTTGTGCATCCCATATTTTCTCATCGGTTTCTTTCATAACTCTCTCAATCAACACTTTCGCATACAGTTTGCCGACGACGCTGAGTAGGCTAATGCCCCTGTAGTTTTTGCAGTCTTGATGCGAGCCCTTTCCTTTGTAAAGTGGAACTATAACGGCCTTACACCAATCACTTGGTACACGACCGCTAACCCAACATATGTTGAAAAGGCGGCACAACTGACTTGCTACAAGGCCCTGTCCAGCCTTCAGCATCACGACTGTCACCTTATCATATCCCGCTGCTTTACCAGCTTTCATACTTCTTAATGCACTCACAACTTCATTCATACTAATACCACTTTTATCAGCATCAACATAGTCATCCATCACCAAGGTTAGTGCATGTACACCATCCTCTCTTTCAAACAAACTTTCAAAATAGTCCTGCCATCTTTTTAACACACATTCCTCACCTTTTACAATACTTCCATTCTGGTCTCTAATAGCGTTCAGCTCGGAGCTCTGTGTTTCTCCTCTGGCTAAACGAATGGACTTCCAAAAGAACTTAATGTTCGTCTGGAAATCCCCAGATAACCTTTCATCAAACACGTCTTTTTGTTCCTTTTTCTTTCTAGCAATCACTCCTTTCACTATCCCTTTCAGTCTTCTATATTTATCTTTCGCTTCATCCACATTCTCAATTGTAGCTTGCTGCATTCTCTCATTAGCTCTGACTGAGAGCCAGTCAAGCCACGCTTTCTTTTTCTCACATACCAACTTTTGCACTTCTTTATCCCACCATGCATGGCTTCACCTTTTGCACTTTACTTCTTTTACTTATACCACATACTTGGGAAGCCACACTCACAATCTCATCTTTGAATACCTTCCATAACTCCTCAATCTCACAAATACTATCAAGATCATGAAACCTTTCAGTTAATTTGCTTCCATACTCCTCTCTCACTTTATCTTCTTGCAAATTTTCTACTTTTATTCTTTCTAGAACACTTATGGGCTCACGCCTTCTACGTCTCCATCCTTTAAAGAGATCACTTATACGGCACATAACCAAAAAGTGATCTGTATGGATACCCACACCGCGATATACCCTAGCGTCTAGAATATTTTTTCTCAATCTTTCATCCACTATTACAAAATCAATCATACTTTTACTGACATTCTTCGCTTCTCTTGTATACATATGAATCCTTTTATGTCGAAACATCGTGTTTGACACACAAAGGTTCCATTCCAAACATACTTCAAGCAAACCTTTACCATTTTCGTTCACTCGTTCATCTCCGTACTTGCCAAGAACCCTTTCAAATCCATCTCGTTTCAGTCCTACCCATCCATTAAAATCACCTAGCATTATTATTCTTTCATTATCCTTACATTCTCTTAATACATCTCTTAAACTCTCCCAAAACTGTTCTCTTTCTTCTTGTACTTCCTGGGACGTATTCGTACCGGAGTCTACAGGAGCATAAACCCCTACGACAAAAATACGAGTGAGTCCCACTTTCATTCTCATCCACATCAGTCTAGCATTCACACATTCGAATATATTCACACACTCAGCCATTCTAGCAGATAGGATGACACCAACTCCCTGGCAAGCTCTGTCGGTATTGGGTACTCCCGACCAGTACGCGGTGTAGGGTCCGTGCTTGGTGGTGTCACATCCTTTCCTCTTCGTCTCATTCACACAAAGCACATCAATCCTTCTTTCATCCATCATCTTACAAACATCATTCATTTTTTCTTCCATTCCTCCTCCAACATTCAACGTAGCAAAACGGCTCTCCGTGAGCCACTTTTCGCCCCCACTGGAAACGAGACGTGACGGGTGGCGTACCGCGTCGCCGCCATGCGGATGATAAATTTTTGGAATCATCATTGCGTTCCCACGAGTCATAGGGAAAATATGGTCCACCCCCGCAGAGCCCTTTACGGAGGTAAGGCGGAATCTCAAGTGTGTCCTGTGACCGCCAACACAGACACCCTCCGTTACACCAGCTTGCCCTCTGGTCACGAATCCTTGGCACGGGTCGGCTAACACCTTGGATCGGGGTTTTTTCTCGGGTATGCTCCCTGAGAGTTGGTTTTATTTCGGAGTGACCTTCTCCTAGATGGTTGCAGACCAATACTGACGAGGCCCATCTCCCCGGTTTTGATTTCAGAGTTTTCCTTCTCTTAGACGGGTTGCAGCCCAATGCTGACGAGGCCCATCTCCCCGTCGGGTACAGTTTATATCAGAGGAAAATTGTATAATCCTTTTGCTATCTATTATTATTCATTACAAATGCCAGCAGCTGTCACTCAAGCTCAAGTGGTGGATCCTTCCAGCAGAGAAGCTGTTAACCGGTTAGATGGTTAGCCCTTCTGTACGGGCTTTTGCCATATATAACGACTGCCATAGATGTTAGTATGGCAACCGGGGCAGACAATAGGCAGATACACAACCATTGCAAATAGATGTATTTGATGCATATACATATTTACACTGAACGGAAATTGAACATTGTCATCAACATCTTTGTGTAGACATACTATACTGATTGCATTGTTACCTCGCAGCTCAGGGTCCGCCTTCGGCTCTTTCTCCTCCACGACGTCAAGCCTACTCGTGCAACCTATATTGTAATCCTATTGCTATCTATTTCTTTTCATTGCAGATGCCAGCCGTTGTTTGTCACTCAACTCAAGCCTGAGGAGAGGATACCCATAGCCGAAGTCACAACAAAATGTTACAAAATGAAGACTGAGAAATTTTTATTGTCTGTAAAGACTTAATAGAAATTTGTATTAAGTACTTTGACGTAATAAATGCACAAGATATGAACTTATGTATATTTGTTTTATTTAATTTACCTGTATAGAAATCTACTTACTACCTACAGATAGTCTTTGTATGAACTCTGCAGTAACTTATATTGTGTTAGTTACTAGTCCTACATACATGAACATGACAGTTACAAATAAGCACCCATCAGAATATAATTATCTATTTCAAAGCCTTGGGAAGTTATTAAATATGAAATTGAGCAATATAACATACACATTTCACCAAAAGTCTACAAATAATAACTTGAAGCTCAACCAAGTTCACCAAATAAGCATCCACCATCTTATAATTCTATTTTATCATGAAATTGAGCAATATAGCATACATAAATCACCAAAAGTCAACAAATTATAATTTGAACCTCAACCAAATTCAGCAAATAAGTAACCATCATCATATAATTGTATTCAATCATCCATTTCATAACCTTAGAGATTATTAAATATGAAATTGAGCAAAATAACATACACATATCACCAAAAGTCTACAAGTAATAATATGAACCTCAACCAAATAAGCATCCATCATCTTATAATTGTATTTTGTCATCCATTTCATAACCTTAGAGATTATTAAAATGTAAAATTGAACAATAAAACATCATTATCATCTAAACAATAACTTAAAGCTCAACCAAATTCACCAAATAAACATCCATCATCTTATAATTGTATTTTATCATCCATTTCATAACCTTAGAGATTATTAAAATGTAAAATTGAACAATAAAACATCATTATCATTCAAATAATAACTTGAAACTCAACTAAATTCACCAAATTAGCCTCCATTTATAATATATAATACTTATTTCCTCAATGTTGCCTAATTTCATATTTAATATTATATTAAAAACATCAACATAATGTGGACAAATAATAACAAATAGTTAACGACGTTAACTACTTTGCGGGCCTTCAAGAATGCTCGCATTCTTTACGACGAATTTTGGTAAGAAACCGACAATTTTTGTTAACTTGGAAGTCGAGACTTGCTAATATTGCCACCGTACCAAATACCGTCGTTAACTCGCACCGATACATGTAGAGACTTGCATCCCCCATACATTATTGCTCGCTTAGTCGCTACCTCAAAATGTACAGACTTGGGTTTGACGCAAACAAACCGAATTTTGTTGTTATCTTTGCTTACGATTTCGTAAGATAAGTATTAACGACGAATGTACAGACTGCCGGCCCAGGAAAGATTCGAGAGTAGGTACCTAACTTATATTCACAAATGTTCTAGAATCCATATTACAAACTATTTGGGTCTTACCTGACCTACAGTTTCAAACAATTCCAAAACTGTATTATTATTGTGTAAAGTGTGTGTATCACGTGCTTTAAACAAGAAGTTTACCTTTAAATATCTATAAATAAATACAAAAATAACAATTGTATGGTTGTACGACTATATTGTTATACTTAACTACACTTTTTTTTACGTAGTGACGTCATGGTTAAAACCGAGATCTTATATTTCGATTTTAACTACCGTACGCAATTATGCGTAATTTGCTTTATTAATAAATCTTTTTATTGCATTAAGAATATTTACATACTATACACGGAAGTTATCGAAATTAAAATATATACTGGGTGGCGCAAAAGTAAAGACCCTATTTGGTTCGGCTATAACATTTTTTCTAAATTAGAAAACTAGATTTAGGTTTTTTTAAATGTATATTTGTACCATTAAATTTCGTACCATTAGGATTTAAAGATGATGTCTTTTAAATGGTGACCTCCAGAGTTGATACACATTTGAGCCCTATTTATGACATTTTGCATAACTTGCCGTAACACTTCCTGCGATATGTTCGTTATTTCTTGACGAATGTTTTCTTTTAGAGCTGCGAGAGTCTGTGGCTTGTTCACATACACCCGAGATTTCAAAAAACCCCAAAGAAAGAAGTCTGGACTGGTCAGATCGGGTGATCTTGCAGGCCAAGGCAAATCGCCAAAACGAGAGATAACTCGGCCTGGAAAAGCGTCCCTCACTAAGTCCATAGTGTCGCGCGCTGTGTGTGCCGTAGCGCCGTCTTGTTGAAACCAGATGTGCTCCAGCCCCAATTCGTCCAAACTGGGTATCAAAAACTCACGTAACATGGTTCTGTAGCGTTCTCCAGTGACAGTTATCGCATTGCCTCCAGCGTCTTCGAAAAAATAGGGTCCGATCACTCTGTCAACACAGATGCCACACCATACAGTAACTTTTAGTGGGTGTAGAGGTGTTTCTTGAATAATGCGCGGATTATCAGTGCCCCAGAACCGAGTATTCTGCTTATTGACATGCCCTGAGAGATGGAAATGCGCTTCGTCACTCATAACCAATTTTGAAGGAAAATCATCCTCTTCAAGGTTGAGGTTTATGACGCGCTGGCAGTAATCTAGACGAGCTCGGTGGTCAGCAGGCAGCAGCTGATGAGTCATTAGAGTTTTATACGGGAACATCTTTAAGTCTTTCACCAAAATACGCTGCAGGGTCCGTCTGGAAATGCCCAATTGCGTGGCACGTCGCCTCGTTGATGTTTCTGGACACTCTTCCACATCTTCGCGCACAGCATCGATATTTTCAGCTGAACGGCCTGTTCTTGGTCTCCCAGACTTAGGTCTATCCAATGTTGAGCCAGTTGCTTCAAGGCGTGTGGCAAAGCGTCGAATTGTGCGACCAATCGGTGCCGGACGGTGGGGAAATCGTCGACGAAATTCACGTTGTGTTCTTATCACTGATGAATTATTCCGTAAGAACATTGACACAATTATTCCACGTTCTTGGGGAGTAAAACGGTCCATGTTTATTTTCAGTGTATTTTACATTTGTTCACTACACAATTTTCAACAACAGAATGACAGAAAATGTCATATAAAAAAAATAAAGGTATTTTCTTTAGTGCCAGTACTTTTGCGCCACCCAGTATATAAAAGAATATATATCTATTAATCCTGCAGGTTCAGGCGTCAAAGAATTCCTCCCCATCGATGTCAACCGGGAAGGTGGCCACAAGGCTGGCGGCATTGTCACGTTGAATGGCAATACCAATCCTTTGCGCAAGGAATAAACCAGCCCTCTGATCACGGGTAGCGTCAATTAAACGTTTAGAAATTCTTTTAACTATCTGAATTCACCATTTGACACAAAACAATTTGACTTCACCTCGCCTGATGGTAAGCTAAAGGCAAAGTCTCAGGAAAGAGAGTCACCATTATAGACACGTAGCATGTTACAATGGTGGCACTCAGCTTGGTGGCCTCATCCATACTATTTCACGCTCCGCTTAAAAGACCCGGGACTGTAAGTAGGTAGCCAGGTAGGTAATATTCATAATAATATGTTACTATTACTTTACTATTGTTGTAGGGCCCGGAAGACGGCAATAGGCTCACCCCCTATTACGTGGGACTGAATTCATTGATTGGAGAAATGTGGGTGTTAATTTACCTCTGCCTAACCCTCCGGGGATAAAGGCGTGATTATATGTATGTATGTATGTATTACTGTTGTACTGTATAGATAGATAATTCTTTATTGAACACCAACAATAGTGTAATAGTCGTGGAGTATTTTGTAAGTTTCGATGAGACTTCCTCTCTGTCTTCGTTTTTCAAGTGATGTAAGGCTAAGGAATTTAAGGCGTTCATCATAAGATTTGTACTTCAATACTCCAATCATTTTAGTAGCCCTCCTTTGTACATTTTCAAGGAGTGAAAATATCCTTCTTAAAGTAGGGACCCCAAACTACATATGCATATTCCAGCAGTGGTCTTATAATATGTTTTGTATAGTTTCACAAAAGTTTCTGGTGTGAGACATCTGAAGGATTTTCGAACCAAATATAACATGGAGTTAGCTCTCTTCACAATTTCACTGATATGAGGCTCCCATTTCAAGTCCTTGTTTATTGTGACACCCAAATCCCTTTGTGTTTGCACAGGTGTCAGTTGATGCTGTGCCAGATAGTATGGTTTACAGGGGTTCTTTTTACCTATGTGCAGTATGGTACATTTTATAGCATTAAGAGACAATAACCATTGTTTAGTCCACTCAAATATGGCGTCTAAATCCAAATTTTTTTTTTTACGTGCGCAAAATCCCTACGGATACCTCCCCACCGGAGCCGGTGGAGGAGGTTATGTCGGACTCGAACCGACTAAAACGCACGCCGCCTGTGGGTCGCTTTGGTTGCCGAAGGTGAGGTTGACAGGCATATCCCTCGCACCCCGGCTGACCCAGGGCCATCTCTCACGATCTGGCCCTCTTCTCGGGTGTGGGGACTACAAAGTCCCCAACTCGTCCCCGGAAGCGGGGAGCCGCGGCCTGCTTCTGCCAGTGTGACAGGCGGCTCCACCTGTCACCCCCAGGCCGGCGCTCATGGGGGGCGGAGGTCGTTCATCGACCTCCGACGCCCGAGTTACCTTCGTACGCGGGCAGCTTGTCTTGCGATCCTTCGTCGCTCCTGCTGCCGCTCCCTCCCCGCCGTTACTGCATTTTGCGTGGATTATTTGTTCAGGGCAGTTTGACATTCTACTATTGATGCACTGTTGGTTATTCGGTGGCTTAGCGCTTTTAAGACGGCTGTGCTGACAGTTAGGAGTCTTATGTTTAAGCCCTCTACCTTCAGCTTGCTAATTGCCGCCGCATGTGTATGTACATGTGACATGTTTTTATTTTTTTTATCTAGAACACGTCAATTAGACTTCGCCTTGCCTGATGGTAAGCTGAAGGCAAAGTCTCAGAAAAGAGGTTCGCCATTACCTACACATACCGTGTGACAATGGCGACACTCAGCTTGACGGTCTCATCATATGCTTTTTCACGCCCCGCTTAAAGGATCCGGGACTGTAGGAAGAGGGAAACACGTGAGCTGGTAATTAATTCCAGGTCTTAATGGTGCGACAGAGGAAAGAGTCATTGAACCGCTTGGTTTTTCGAATTTGTGTCTTGTATAGACGACACCGCTTCTCCGGCTCGATAAACCGTCTCACTCTGTTCAGGATTCCGAGTTTTCGTGACATGAGTATAGTTTATTGCACAATGGACCGCCTCATCGCTGGAAGCGATTTCTTCAAGGTAACATTGTAAAAAATGGTGTAGTTATCGGATAGACCAGGTACTTACAAGGTGTATTAAAAACATAAAGAAAGAGAGATAGAAATATAAGTAAAATAAAATGAATATACGGCTTTATATAGTGCGAATTATAAATATGTATCAGTGGGAAGACTTTTACGCTGACGGCACAGAAACTCTTTATACTTACAGGTTTTGCACACATCCATAGGCCATGGTAACCACTTTCCGTCAGGTGGGCCGCGTGCTTGTCTGCCACTTAAGTGGTATAAAAAGCCACCTAGTAATTAAATTCTTGTCACAATATGTATGATGTCAATCTGCAATCTCCTTAATTCTTTTCGGGAATTTCTTGTAAATTCGTGGAGCCATACATTAAAAACTACTGTTCATTAAAATAGTCTTGTTTGATGGTATACATAAGGTTAACGTCATATTTACTCTTTGCGCTAACTGCACTTTGTTTTGATCGGCAAAAACAATTGTACTATCATCGGTAAATAAAACTGTATCTTACTTAGTCATTTTAGGTGCATTTATGCATATATATAGGTATATATTATGAACAATAGTGGGCCTAGCACACAACCTTGCGGATCCCGTTAACCTGCATTCAATTACTTTCTTTGATGTATTGCATATCCTTGTGATTTGAGTTACTAGGGTCCTGTTACTTAGATATGATTTTATGACTCTAGACTAGACGTATTTAATTACTTTTTTAACAACACTTTATGGTCAAAATAATCAAAAGCCTTTGCTAAATTCATAAATAACGCACAAATCTTATACTATTTTAGAAAATGTGGCTTTTTCCTTCCTGAACATTTTACAATTTCTGACATGTGTCCTTTTCGAAATTGCGTATTCTACTATGTTTTATATTATGAGTTCAATTGCTCTAATAAAGTTGACATAACAATTTGAGAACGTAAATAATTATTTTATTTTATTTTCTGTTCCTATCGGCCACCACTGGGGTCCATATGTGGCCGTTTTATTTAAGGCTGTTGGGAATAACCCAATGAGAGGAACCCAACCAACCATGGCATATTATATGTATATAGTACTTTTTATGACAGCATTTTTAGTATAATGAATAACAAGAAATAGTGAAGTAAACAAAGCTGTGGAATCGTACTCAGCCCGATTGCTTGAACAAAAACACTTTTAACCTGTCAGTTATGAGTAGTTTAGCGGAAATTGTTTTTCAGCTGTAATTATTACACTAGCTGATTCCTAATTCAAATTATTTCTTCAAATACTTAAAGTAATAATTCTATCCCCATTAGAACTAGTGTTATATAATAACCTTTAATTATACAATCTATTTCCATAAAAACAATCTAGTTTAAAATAAAAAAATTAAAATAATATGTTATATAACTAGCTGTTACTCACGGTTCCACTCGAGTGGATGTCGTCTATCACTATAAAATATAGCCTATGTCCTTTCTCAAGGTATAATCTACCCCTATACCAAATCTCATCAAAATCAGTTTAGTGATTTAGGCGTCAAAGCGTAACACATAGACAACCGCGCCCTCGTATGCCGTCGTACTTTATACTATAAGTGGAAAAGTCCTGAAAGTAGGTACTTAGTTTAACGAACTCACGAAACTCGGGTCTGATGTCAACAGTCAGTCAGCCTGCAGATATATGCATATGCCAATATAAATAATACATACATACATATAATCACGCCTTTATCCCCGGAGGGTTAGGCAGAGGTGAATTATCACCCACATTTCACCAATAATTGTATTCGAACCATAGTCCGTCTGTTTTGACAGACATCAAGACCTTTTTCTCAGCAATACGTAGAGGCAAGAAGAGGCATCTAGTTGAAATTCATACCACATACTCAGGTCTATAAAATATACCTAGTATACGAGTATGATGCTACGAGTGTGTAAAGTTGTAATGTTGGCCTATATTCAGCAGTGGACTGCGATATTTTAATTGATTGATAGGGTCCTGCCAAATCTGGTTAGGTAGAGGAAGTATCTACACAGTATCAGCGTCAGTATTCGCTAGGAAGGTGAGCACTCACGCGCCGCAAGGTAATTTCCCTAAATGCAAAACCTAGCTTCCCCAAAGGAGGAATAGGGAAATTGTTTCACTCAGAAGGGCAGATCATCCGTCCGGTCAACCTGCTGGGAGTAAGTAAGTGAGTAAATATAAACCAATTAAAAATCTGTACAATTTTTAGACGAGTATCTAAAATATTCACATGTCATAATTTTATGAGTACTAGATTTTTAGATAGAGTTACTGATAAGTATTTTTTGTCCGTGGCTTAGGCACCGGTGGTTGATGCCCCAGTGGTCGAGGCCTTGAGGAAATGGTTTATTTTAAATTGTGTGTGTGTTCAAAAAGAACTAATTAATGATCCGAATTAATTAGATTAGTTCTTTTTGTTTTCGACATCATAAGTACTTTATTAAACACTAGACCATGCCTATGGCTCTGGGCGTCGATTCTGCTAAAGCAAAACCACTATCATAACGGACAAAGCTAAAAAATACATTAAATTTTGGACTTTAATAACATAACATAAACTCACGCCTATATTCCCCGAAATATAGGCAGAGGTGCTAGCACTCACATTTCTCCAGTTTATGTATAGGTCCCAATGTAATAGGTGGCGAGCCTATTGCCATTACCCGGGCACTTATAAACCTGCGATAAATACACACATAACTTCGAAAAGCATCGAAAAGTCATTGGTGTGTGCCATGGTAAAACCTGGGATCGAGCAGTCCATTACCCATACCACTAGGGTACCGCGGTATCTGGACTTTAATGCAGCGTCTAAAAGTCAAAAATTGAAAGGCTTTTGCAGAGTGAATGAAAAAGTATAATTAAACTCTTTTCATTTAATTTTGGACTTTAAGCGTTTAGAAATAAATTCTAAAATTTACTGTCATGTTTGCTGTGTCTATGGTATGACAGTGGTTTTGCTTTAGTAGAATCTAGGGCTAGGTCGCGTGGATATCGGTTTTTGCGTTTTTGGTCACATTTTCAGTTTAACTACATACTAACCTAAAATACTTCTCAACCAAATGAAAGAATGTTATGTTATGTTATGTTATGTTACAACCTGTCTAACAGAAAATACCGCATCAAAATCCGTTCAGTAATTATTGCGACTATCGCGAACACACAGAGTATATGCTTAGGTACCTACATATGTACATATATGAACATTTTGAATAAGACACTATACTTTTCCATTGTATTTTATTTTTCACCCTAATGATTTCGCCTCACTGTATTCTCAAAGGTTTGTATTTGCGGTACAATATCGCCAATAGAAACCAATACAAAACCAAAACAAACAATACATAAAGTACAAAGTGTCTTATTCAATATGTGTAGCAGGTTCCACCAAGTGCTATCAATTAACAGTATTAAAAGTCAGATGACTATTTTGGTTAGAAACAATTTTTGTTAGGGTCCAAAATATTTACTTCTTATACTATTTATATTTATTTTATTAATTATAATAACTGACAATTAAACTCACTATTTTTTATATTACCCACTATTACAATATTATAACTATTAACTGACTTGTAAAAAATGCGCCTATGTACATCCTTCATAGAGTTAAAATATTTTCTGGTTAGTGACGTCAAAAAAAAATTCATCAAATCACAGTAGGTACAATTAATAAATTAATTAGCATTTAACAGATCCGTATCTTGCTTGTGTGAGTACGTGTGTGTTTCAATAAATTTGGAGGTATATAAATGCAAGTTCTACACATTGTCTTTAGTAGATCATTACCCATTATTCTGTAGACAAACGAAAAATACAGGTTAGTTTCCTAATTCTTTAATAATAATTATAAATTTATTTAATGGTGTTAATTCAACTTAATAAAAATAAAAATATAATCTAGTGGACTCCACCTACGGTTTTAAGGTTGCAGTTCATATTTTGATTATTATTTTTTGTTAAATTTTACCCGTAAATTTATTAATATTACGGTGCAGGCTACTGATTCTTTAACGCATCACTCAAAACAAAAATATCTCAAAATTGATGTTCTTATTTTAAAATTTTTGATGATTCGTTTTACTTGGTATCGAATTAATAAAGGTGACATAAACCTAAGACATTGACAAAGTTAACATTTTTGAAAATGTTTAATATGGTTGAGACTTTTGTAACTGCAGAGCCAGAACCGCAGAGCTATTTGAATTTATTTCCGATATCATCATAATGTTAAAAAATTACTGTCAGTATTATGTATTTACATAAAAGTACACAATGTTGTGTATCTAGTTGTTGTATTAGCGTATTAAATGATTTCCAAAAATCAAGAAAATAAAGCAAAACGTGGTTTAATTCTCGCTAAATAAGGAGGTAGGACACGGCGGTATTTCCGCCCAATTGAGCAGTCCGACTGGGGAAGTACCTTCGCCCTACAGAATACCGCGGCTATAATAACTTCGTGTTGTGTTCCCAGCGGTGAGTAGGGTAGCCAGAGCTCACTGGAGAATTTATGCTGTCAGTGGAAGACTATAGGCTTGTCCTGCTTTGTCTTCTACTGACGGCACAGAAACTCTGTACTTACAGGGTTGGCAGTGCGACTGTGACTCCTCTGGTGTTACAAACGTCCATAGGCCACGGTAACCACTTTCCATCAGGTGGGCCGTGTGCTTGTCTACCAACTGAGTGGTATAAAAAAAAATCAATTTCGAAACTAATGTAATAGGGGGTGAGCCTATTGCCGTTTTCCGGGAACTATTCTTCTTCATCCTTGCGTTAATCTCAGTCGCAGTCGAACTTTTTACCTCAGAGTTTGGGGTCCGCTTTATCAGTTTAACTGCGGATTTGGCTTCTATATTTTTCGAGAAGCGTCTACCATCTGACCTCCACTACCCAAATTCGATTAGACAGACATACACCACATGCACCATCAAAAACTACGATACGTTTTAGTGACGGTTCGGACATGTAATGTGTAGGGATAAAAGTAATGTCGTAAGGAATGGAAGTGGACAGCTACAAGGGGACAGGGAGAAATAAGAAACGTGAAAGTTGAAATGACTGCAACCAGAGGTGTATGGAAAAACACTCATGTTGCGCCGACACCAAATAAATTCACCACCTGCTCTTATCCCAATAAGAGCAGGTGGATGATGACGAGCTTCCAACCCCGTATTTGCCCACCTCGTAGCTTTTGATGGCGCTTCTTTCAAACTTCCTCTACTCATTCCTAACCTAATCCATGCTTGTCACACCACACATCTTCTCCATTAACACAACAACCGTCTTTCATACGTCACGTTTTCGGGCCAGTCCTTATGCTCTTATAGATTTCTACCTTTAGTAGCGAGTCACATGTAGTTACCGTAACTTGCCTCCATTTCATCCAACCAACGTTAATCTGATAATTTACGTCTCGATAACTCTCGATCTAATTGTCAATACATTCTAAAAAGAAAGCTAATAGTCTATACATTCCCAATAATGAAAAGTACATTAATAGGTTGACTTCTAATTCATTGTACAGGGTCAAAATGAAATCCGCCATTGTATTCTGCGTGTTTTTCTTCGCCGCTTTGGCGCTGGCGCGGCCTGGTGACGAGAAGTATACTGATCGCTATGACGACGTCAACTTGGATGAGATCCTGGCCAACAGGAGGCTACTGGTACCCTACATCCAGTGTGTACTCGACCAGGGCAAGTGCGCGCCGGATGCCAAGGAGCTTAAAGGTTAGTATTGTACCAAAATGAAGTTCTTACTTTAGCCTTATTATTTAAAAAAGTTGCTTGCGTTCTCCATCAAGATCTACAGGGCATAAGCCAATCTTACCTGTAAGCAAGAGAAACTCAAGTACGAAGCTTTGGAGCAGGATTTTCTTTTGAAAGAAAGAAAGAAAAACCATATATATATTAAAAACAGGTGACAATTATCAGAGAGTGCGTGTTAGATGTGTCGTGTCGTGACAAATTAAAAAGGAATCGGTTTGATACATTTTATATGGTTGCATTCACATTTATTTGATGCTGTGTGTTGTGAAGGCTTGTGATGTGTCACGAAAAAAGCAAACAGAGACACAGATAGAGACCATCACGACATAACACGTCAGACAAATGTGTAGGCTGATTTGATCTCTTTTTATATTCTGCACATCGCCAGATGCCAGAAATGTAGCGCTAGTTTGCTTGGTGCCTCTACCAAGCCGTCACGTCCATAAACCTAATGTAATATACTAAATAATGGTTAAGTCACGCGACTGTTTGACACACATACACCACAACATAAGTTTCAAGTTGGGGTATCAGACAGCAGTTGCGCCCGATAATGTCTAAATAAATTAAATTGTGGTTGGGAAGAGAGGAACTTGGAAGAGCGACCTCCAGAGTATTGATAACAATCAATCTCTGAGCCTTTGCCCAACACAGTTGGGGTCAGCTTTCTAGTCTAATCAAGATGTGGCTGATCTCCTGAACCAATTGGTGATATCGAAGTTCTGTAGTTAGACCAGGCGGATATTTGAGGAATCCAACTTTCCCTATTGACTGCCATTGATGTTCGTATGGCAACCGGGACCGACGGATGACGATAAGGACACGGCGGTATTTCAGCCCAATTGAGCAGTCCGACTGGGGAAGTACCTCCGCCCTACAGAATACCGCGGCTATTATAACTTCGTGTTGTGTTTCCAGCGGTGAGTAGGGTAGCCAAAGCTCGCTGAAGAATTAGCGCTGTCAGTGGGAAGACTAAAGGCTTGTCCTGCTTTTTCTTCTACACTGACGGCACAGAACTCTGTACTTACAGGGTTGGCAGCGCGGCTGTGACTCCTCTGGTGTTACAAACGTCCATAGGCCACGGTAACTACTTTCCATTAGGTGGGCCGTGTGCTTGTCTGCCACCTCAGTGGTATAAAAAAAAGACCAGGCCCACGATTCTACTAAAGCAAAACCGCTGTCATACCACAGACACTGCAAAAAATAGCATTAAATTGGAGACTTTATTCCCATAGTCTTAAAGTTCAAAATGAAAAGAATTTCATTATATTTTTTTCTCTTTAATTTAGGACTTTCATAGCATTGCTTTAAATTAAGTAGATTTATTAGCAGTGTCCGTGCTAGACAGTGTTTTTGCTTACGGTCGCGGTAGTCCACCACGATAACGATCAAGAACGACAACGAATTAGGGCCACCCCATCTCTTCCCATGCGGTGTCGTACAAGGCGACTAAGGGATAGGGCTGTTTAACATCAGACAGATATATACAGCCCAGATCGAGACTCAGATGCATGGCTCGTGTCAACAATAGTGCCCGGAATACGGCAATAGACTCATCCCCTATTACGTGGGACCGAATACAATTATTGTTGAAAGATAGATAGATAGATAATACTTTATTGTACACCAATACATTTACAGCTGAGACAAGTAGGTAATATGCATATATTATACAATTTAATGTACAATGGGCGGCCTTATCGCGATTTCTTCCAGACAACCTTGGGATGGACAGTAATGTGACATGTGATGTGTGAATTGTGGGTGTTAATCCACCTCTGCCTAACCCTCCAGTGACAAAGACGTAATTATATGTAATTATATATGAATGTTTAATGAAGTTAACATATTTTTATTGCAGATAATTTAATTGATGCATTAAATACCGAGTGTGCAAAATGCAGTGATAAACAAAAGCAGGGCACTAAGCGCGTCATCGGACACCTGATCAATCACGAGGCCGACTACTGGAAGGAACTCAATGAGAAATATGACCCTGATAGGAAATATTCCGCCAAGTACGAGAAGGAACTCCGCGAATATGCTTAAGTGATTAAATTATAGAAATTGGAAAATATATTGCAATTTTAAGCTAATGTTTTGTTTTGATATTCAACATATTTTGACAGAAAAAAAGTGAATGGAGTTTATCAGCGCCACAGTCTCCATTCACAGGGAGGAGGGATACAGAGAAAGCGAGCGTCAGGGTCAGCGAATGCGTTCGCTGGGGGTTAGCTTATAGATTATGGAAGGACTCAACTTTGATATATTTTCTTGAAGCAACTGCATCTGACCTTCATCATCCACTATAGACATCGAAACTCCAACTACCCTTATGAATTCATTCGCGAAGTGGTCTTCTGTGTTTAGATTGATCACCCATCCAAAGACTGACTGTTACATAAAACTCAGTTTTGCTATGATGTTTTCTGACTAATACAGTTAAAAAAGTAAAATTATAAAAATATCACACCATTACCTTGTCAAAAAATTAATATAAGAAAAAAGAGCAAGGCTACCTTGTTGCTGGTTATTTTAATGTTAAGTACAAAGGAACAATTGTTTACTGGGTAATAACCGTGGTGTACAAAATATCTACTTAATCATAATAATATCTGTGTCATAAAAAATAATGAGTCAGTACGGTTCAGACTTACGCACTTAGGGTTCTGTCTAAATCGGATTGAGGGTTAAACTTAACGTTGCTCTTGGAAAACTATTGCATTCATACATTGAATTGACATAAGCAGACTTGTTTGCTTCAACGATCATCAGTCTAGTGGTTACCAGAAGTGGCAATGAACGCAATGACGAGTCTATTATCACTTCAGCTTTTTTTATTACGTGCGAAAAATCCCCATGGATACCCCCCGCTGGAGCCGGTGGGAGAGGTTATGTCGGCTTCAAACCGACTAAAACGCACGTTCATTGTTGTTTGCCGAAGATGAGGTTGACAGGCATATGCCTCGCACACCGGCCGACCCAGGTCCATCTCTCTCGATCCGGCCCTCCTGGGGTGTGGGAACCACAGAGTCCCCAACTTGTCCTCGGAAACGGCCACCCCCAGGCATGCGCTCATGGGGGGCGGATGTCATTCATCGACCTCCGACGCTCGAGTTGCCTCAGTACACGGGCAGCTTGCTTATTGTGCGAGCTATCGGTAACTTTGGTTTTTATCGAAAGAAATCAGATCGACTTACTACAGACAGAACTGATGGAAATCCTGACACATGTGTCCATTATGTCGACTAAAATACTCATGTACAAATAATTTCCTCGCGAGTATGAAATATATATGCTGCCTAAACAGCTATATTTATTTCGACTGCGTTGATTAAGAAGTTAGACCATTTCCTTAAGTTTATTTCATATTAGCTCTAAGAGAGTGCAGATGTACCTTAGATTTAATTATATTTCACGCGCGTCTATTGCGCGTTCCTAACTGTATCGAATAACATCGGTGTTCACAGACAGACAACGACGTTATTCTATGAAGGGGTTTTACTTTTGAGGTATGGAACTCATAATTATTCAGCTTATATCGAAATTTGAACTTTATGATTAGGGTTCGGTTTGGTTCCAATTTGTTGCAATTTGTAAAAAAATTGTAACAGTCAGCAATTTGTAATTATTCGAAACATGTGTTGCCACGAGGTCCTCGTTCCAGAAAAAAAAACCATCGTTCAGATTCCTTCAGTAGGTTCTGAAATGTTCAAAGATAGAGGTAGGTACTGTAGTATTCATTAATGTGAAAGTACCTTGAACGTGTTTTCTGCTTAATCTTTTGTTGTTGGAGTTTCTTCTCTTCCTACCTACGTACTTATTAAAACTTAGTGCGCAGATGTTTCTCAACCTAGATAAATCCCACTGATTCTCATCAATGTCATCTAAACGGTAATCACGACTACATCCAAAGACTTAAGAGCTTGGAGGTCGCTGTCCTCTGCTTTCTTTTTATGGTGACTTCATTTAAACACATGTATCAATATTTTTTCTTCACATAGTGAGATTCAAAGTACGAGTTCTAATCATAAGAACATCTAGAAAGGCTAATTGTTACGAATGAAATTAAGATGTTCTAGGAATTCTTTTTCTAAATGAAGTAAGAACAATATTTTTACAAAAAGCGGTAATGATGAAGACACGCTCTTTTTCAAAAAATGATTTAATTTTTTACTTTAACAAAAACAATATGTCTCACTGTTTGTAGTAAAACGCGTATCCTTTGTATGTGTTTTTGTATCATTAAGTGGCACGACATTTTAGTTAAACGATGTGATCTAAGAGATATATAAGTGTATGGCACCTCGTTAGTTGCAGTACATTTCTGAACCCGACGAGCAAACTTCAAAAAGGTTCGTTCTATATGTATTTTATTTTGTTGTCGTAAGAAAATCTATGGCATTTCTTGCCATAGGCGTGTTGGTTGCCGAAGGTGAGGTTGATAGGCATATCCTTCGCACCCCATTCGCCCTAGGGTTATCTCTCTCGATCTAGCCCTCCTCGAGTATGGGGGCACAGAGTCTCCGACTCGTCACCGAAAAGGCTCGCTTCTGACAGAATGACAGGCGGATCATTAATGAGTTGTGGAGGTCATATAGCTGTTGCTTTACGGAAAATATAAAGTACAGTTCGACTGTAAAAAACGGGCTCTGGACTCTGAGGTAAGCTAAGGCCTCGTATGAATAAGAACTAACTTTCAAATTTAGAACTTCATATCCGAGTGTTAATCCTGGTTGCATCCGTTCGCCTACCTCTCTTGTTCTTATGGGTCACTTCATCTGGGCTTTTATTTGAGTGCCGTTAAAACTTCCAACCCAGAGTAAAAATTGTACGCTATAGTCTCGTTCGTCAATCAGGTGTATCTGTATGCAAAGTACCTTCGATTAGATTTTTTTTATATTGCCTGTTGGTAAACTGAAGGCAAAGTCTCAGAAAAGAGGGTTGCTATAACATAAATTTACCACTAGGCGGTAAGACACGGCGGTATTTCCGCCCAATTGAGCAGTCCGACTGGGGAAGTACCTCCGCCCTACAGAATACCGCGGTTATAATAACTTCGTGTTGTGTTCCCAGCGGTGAGTAGGGTAGCCCGAACTCACTGGAGAATTTGTGCTGTCAATGGGATGACTAAAGGCTTGTCCTGCTTTGCCCTCTACACTGACGGTACAGAAACTCTGTGCTTACAGTGTCGGCAGCGCGAGTGTGGCTTCTCTGGTGTTACACACGTCCATAGGCCACGGTAACACCTAAGTGGTATAAAAATAAATATATACCGTGTTACAATGGTGAAACTCAGCATGACCGCCCATCATATGCTTTTTCACGCCCCGCTTAAAGGACCCGGAACTGTAGGAAGCAGGAAACACGTGTGCTGGTAATGAATTCCAGGCCTTAAACAGAAATTAAAGGAAAGAGTCTCCAAACAGCTTGGTTCTTGATTCACCGTATGCGGGTGCATGCGTTGTCTTGTGTAGGAAAGGAGTGGGTGGGACTAATTGGAAGAGCTTATCAGAATGTTCACCATGGTACAGACGGTAAAATACTGCTAAGGACGCAACATATCTTTGCAGCTGCAAAGGCTCTAGGGTGTTCGTGACCATAGGCTTCCCAATAATGCGGACCACACGTCGCTGCAGCCTGTCGAGAGCATTTAGTACCTAAGTACTTTGCAGAGCCATCCCAGAGATGCGAGCAGTATTCCACGCAAGAGAGAATTTGTGTTTCGTAGAGAAGTTAATTGAAGACATGCCGTAAATATTTTAAGAAAGGATAGGCACAGGTTTATTAGCACCTACATTTTGTCAGCTATGATTTTTAGTCTCACGGATAAGAGGACAAGCATATTACAGCTAAGCGGGCAATTTGTCATGGATTTATGTTCGCTGACGAATGTAGAACAGAACATATTATGGTGAATGTAATATAGATGGAGATAAGAGCGCCCTTGACGGACGTCCACGATGGTTGATCGGCGCAGGGTGGCTTCAGCATCATAAGTCGTAAAAACAATATATATTTACTAATTTGCTTAGATGAATTAACCAATTTGTTATTTCTTCCAGTATCAAGATGAAATCAGTCATAGTCCTATGTGTGGTTTTCTTTGCTGCCTTGGCGCTGGCGCGGCCTGCAGATGACCAATACACTGATAAGTATGACAATGTGGACCTGGATGAGATCCTTAGCAACAGGAGGCTACTGGTACCCTACATCAAGTGTATTCTCGACCAGGGCAAATGTACGCCTGACGCTAAAGAACTCAAGGGTAAGTTAAAAATCAAATAATTGTTGAAATTACTCTAATTGATTTTGATGTTACTTACTTTTTGATAACAACTACCGAAGATCAAAACTTAGTTGGGCAAAGTACGAATACATGACGTGCGATTCAACAGATCTCGCATCCGTTTGCAATAGCGATGTCTTGGATACTTGGTAGTTTTTAACGTATCAGTAGGCACATGCTGTAAGAATATTTCGAACGGACTTGGCAGCTGAATTAGAGGTGACATTTCAAGCGCGCATGCTCTAACGTGACGTCACCAAATTTACAACAAGTGCATTTTTATATATTTTTATACCACTTGGCAGACAAGCACTCGGCCCACCTGATGGAAAGTGGTTACTGTGGCCTATCGACATGTGCAACACCATGGGAGTCACACTCGCGGTGCCAACCCTGTAAGCACAAGAGTTACTGTGCCGTCAGTGTAAAAGACAAATCAGGCTTATGGTCTTCCCACTGATACCTAGTACAAAAATTCTCCGGTGAGCTCTGGTTACCCTACTTACCGCCGGGAACACAACACGAGGTTATTATGACCGCGGTATACTATAGGACGGAGGTACTTCCCCAGTCGGACGCTCAAATGGGCAGAAATGCCGTGTCCTACCTCTTATCTCCCCCCGAATTCAGCTGTCAAGACCCTTCGATCGTTCGAAACCTTCTTACAGCATGTGCCCACAGGTTCACGCGAATGTTTAGGTACTGATGACATCGATAGTGACGTGAAGACATTAGCGTATTGTAAACTAGAATGATGAACTTATGGGATTTTTAAAGTAAAATCCATAACATTTGTCATTCTATTCTATAATACGCAGACCAACAAATTGCCACTTGTTTAGAGGGGCAGGTACTTTTTAGCTCGCATTTATCGTTATAACAAACAATATCTAATTAGCGTATCACTGTGCTTATTGCGCCTAGATATCTTTAAGTAGCAACAAAACACGATTACTTATTTTGCCTTCTACAATAATTTAATTGTAGAAGTCAGTTTATGGAAATCGGTGACTTTATTTTTTACGTGCGGAAATCCCCTCGGATACCACCACACCGGACCCGGTGGGGGTGGTTATGTCGGACTTGGACTAACTAAAACCACACGGCCGCCTCAGGTCATCAGTTGCCGGGGCTGAGGTAGCCTTTAGCATATCTCTCGAGCTCCCCAACTGACCTGGGGCCATAGGAGGCCCTCTCGGGTGGTAATCGGTGACTGTGATAATTTTACAATTTCTATGTTTATGATAATATGTGAAAGTTGAAGAGTGTAGTATTCCGTGGTTGTTCTGTATATGCTTTTTAATTCATTTGTAAACGAAGAGGCCGTGTGGTTCCCGGCAGAGCAGAATTTTAACCACCCTATCTCTTCCCATGCGTTGTCGTACAAGGCGATTAAGATTAACATCAGACAAATATATACAGCACAGACTCAGCCTTAGATGCATGGCTTGAGCCAACAATAGTGAACGGAAGACGGCAATAGGCTCACCCCCTATCCTACCGAATTCAATGATTAGTGAATTGTCGATGTTTATTCACCTCTGCCAAACCCTCCTAAAGTGGGTTAAAGGCTCGTAATGTATACAACGCAAGACTCGTAAATGTCTCACAAGGAAACGGTATCTTTTTTACCTATAATAAAAAGTTTAAATGTAGTGGCTATTACAAAAACATCTATAGCACCAGAGGTCACTCATGCGTTCCCAATCTACCCTTTTTCCAAAGAGCCCCAATGACTGTTTTTTACGCAACACTAAGCTAGTAGCGTTAGCGTTTAAATTTTCCCACTGGATCTCGATTTTTCTCAGTTTTTGCGTGTCTAAAGAAAGTAAAGGCTATTCTTTAGACTCATGATACATATTATTAAGTTAAAGAAAATTAACACCTAGAAACTGGTTATTTACTAGTTATCGCAATTTATTTGGTGCTATTTTAGCCATGGTCATATTGACGGGTTGCTGACAAGTAATCAAAATGTGGGGTCATAAAGTAACACCAAATAAATTACGATTGAATCAGTTATAAATATATATATTTGTTTCAATTACATTCGTGTCAAATCAGTTTTAAAATATATTTTTTTTTATAACAGAGCACATTATGGAAGCTTTAGAAAATGACTGCGGCAAATGCACAGAGACACAGAAAAAAGGCACTCGGCGTGTCATTGGCCATATGATCAACAACGAGGAGGAATACTGGAAGGAGCTATCGGCCAAGTACGACCCCAACCATAAGTACCATGACAAGTACGAAAAGGAACTGCGAGAGGTTAAAGCCTAAGGGACGGTAGTCAGCCGCATCATTTTTTGTCTTTGTTGATAATGTATTTCTATTTATAAATTACTTTATCAAATAACATTGGATTTTTATTTTCTATACATACATACATAAAATCACGCCTGTTTCCCATAGGGGTAGGCAGAGATCACGAAGTCCATCCGTTCAGCCAGAGGAGAAACACAGAGCTCCGAGCTGAATGCTATTAGAGACCAGAATGGAAGTATTGTAAAAGGTGAGGAATATGTGTTAAAAAGATGGCAGGACTATTTTGAAAGCTTGTTTGAAAGAGAGGATGGTGTACATGCACTAACCTCGGTGATGGATGACCATGTTGATGCTAATAAAAGTGGTATTAGTATGAATGAAGTTGTAAGTGCATTAAGAAGTATGAAAGCTGGTAAAGCAGCGGGATATGATAAGGTGACAGTCGAGATGCTGAAGGCTGGACAGGGCCTTGTAGCAAGTCAGTTGTGCCGCCTTTTCAATATATGTTGGGTTAACGGTCGTGTACCAAGTGATTGGTGTAAGGCCGTTATAGTTCCGCTTTACAAAGGAAAGGGCTCGCATCAAGACTGCAAAAACTACAGGGGCATTAGCCTAATCAGCGTCGTCGGCAAACTGAATGCGAAAGTGTTGATTGAGAGAGTTATAAAAGAAACCGATGAGAAAATATGGGATGCACAAGCGGGTCTTAGAAAGGGAATGGGATGTACGGATCAGGTCTTTTCATTGCGAAGCATAGCCGAGAAATTTTTGGCCAAGAGTCAAAAGGTCTATTGCGCATTTGTGGATTTGGAAAAGGCCTATGACAAAGTGGTGAGGAATGAACTTTGGTCGGTACTGTCTATGTATGGGGTGAGCAGCAACCTTATTCGAGCTCTGAAGTCTCTATATGAGGACTCCAGAGCTTGCATGAGGATACATGGGTCATACACTGAATGGTTTAGCATCCAAAAGGGGGTAAGACAGGGATGTGTAGCGTCACCATGGCTGTTTAACTTATTCATGGACCGTTGTTTGTAAGATTTGAAAGATAAAGAATGTGGTTTAAGAATGAAGAATTTACTCGTCAAATGTTTTCTCTATGCTGATGATCAGGTTTTACTTGCGTCATCGGCAGATGAGTTGCAGGAGATAGTAACAACTATGCATGAAGCTTTTGAGAGGAAAGGAATGAAAGTGAATGTTAGTAAGACAAAAGTTATGGTTTTTGAAAGAGATGAATGCGTGACAGAGTGTAGGATTTGTATAGATGGAGAAAAAGTGGAACAAGTGAATGAGTTCATATATTTGGGAACATTGTTTACGAGAGATGGAAAGCATGAAGAAGATGTTGAAAGGAGAGTGATAGCTGGAAATAGAGTGAATGGGGCACTACACAACTTTATGAGCAGCCGGAAAGTGTCCGAAAAGGCACGACTGGCTGTACATGGTGGAGTATTAGTGCCGACTCTTATGTATGGTAGTGAAAGTTGGGTGTGGCAGAAAAAGCATCAGAGTAGAGTGAATGCAGTGGAAATGCGTGCGTTGCGAAGTATGTGTGGCTTGACCTTGAAAGATAGAGTGAGAAATAGCGTGATAAGAGAACGATGTGGAGTGATAGAAGATGTAGTGATGAGAATTGAGAGTGGAATGTTGAGATGGTTTGGTCATGTTGAGAGAATGAATGAAAGAAGACTAACAGACTAACTAACTAAGACAGGTGTATGAGGCGAGTGTGGATGGTACCGTCGGAAGGAGAAGACCTAGGCGCACATACCTGGACCAAATCGGGGAAGTTTTAGAAAAGGGGCAGGTCAGGAGTACTCTAAACCGACGAACATGCATGAAGAATGTAATGAGAGTGAATGAAGCGAGAGTAGTATGACAGGATCGTAGCAAGTGGAGATTCGTGATTTTCTATACTATGTCCTAGAAAGAAAGTAAGCAACATTCGGTTAATAATAGTCGTAGATAACTTACACTTCAAACTATGATACAACCCCCGGCTGAAAAGTAGCCGAAATGTTGGGTTAAATAATGATTTTTTTTATAAAATGTAGTTGGCAGAAAAGCACACAGCCCACCTGATGGAATGTGTTATTTTTAAACTATCGCAGTGTGAATTCATAATTATATATCGCTTCGAAACTTTTCGCAATTAAATCATGGAACTTACTGTTTCTGCCGACGTTTCGGATGCGTTGCAGCACTTGCAGCACACGTGGTCACGAATATTGTCAGGCTTGCCAGTGTCAAGAGGTAAGCGGCGAACATTTTTTGTGAGCCTACCCACCATTACTTTTGTTATGAACGGTTAGGCTGGCAACACACCACATGATTTAATCACAAAAAGTCCCGAACCTCTGTATAATTATGATGGAATGTGGTTACCATGACCTATGAACGTGTGCAACACCAGAGGAGTCACGCCCGTACTACGGACCCTGTAAAACAGAGAGTTTCTGTGCAGAAGTCACAATCAGGACAAGCCTTTAGTCTTCCCACTGACAGCACAAAAGTTCACTGTATCACCTGTGGTAGGATTTGTGACTTATGTGAGGATATTTAAGGATTCTCTTTCGCAATTCTTGGTCATGGATAGATCAAATGCATGCCAGATCCGTAGTTCCGTAGAATTTCAGCTTCACGTACAAAAGATTTTGTCACATACTATCCACTAAACCTAGCTAACAATAAGTAATTATTGTAAATTACAAAAATATGTTAGAAATGCCTCGTCATCTTGACATTGAAACCTTCCTAAAAACCTTTAAATGTTTAGTTGGTTGTCATTAGTTTAGTGAGGAAAAATAAAAATATACTTAATGACCTCACAGTTTACATTAAAATGTAGGTACTTGAAAGAAATTAGTCAACAACACAGCGTCATAAATTTTTTAATTTTTATACATATCTTATGATCTTTTTTATACGACTTAGGTGGCAGACAAACACACGGCCCACCTGATAGAAAGTGGTTACCATGACCTATGAACGTGTGTAACACCAGAACTGAGATTTTGTGCCTCCAGTGCATTCCTCCCACTGACAGCACAAAAAGTATCCAGTGAGCTCTGGCTACCCTTCTCACCGCCGGGAACACAACACGAGGTTATTATAGCCGCGGTATTCGATCATATACCTTACATGTTAACTAATTTGCATAGATACGTTTAAATATAAAAAGATTCTCATTGTAGGATAAAAACCCAGGAGGTGGAACACGACAGTATATCCGCTGCTGATTTATTTGAGTGTGACGATTGTGGGACGAGTGCAAAGGTGTAGGGGTCTCTTAGACCCATATTCCAAAACTACATTCATATTTTGTGAATCGACTCTCACAATGATATTAGAACTGTCACCCAGAATACAATCTAGCACTCTAGTTATAAATCGTGATTCAAGATAGAGAATCGTTCTGGAATACAATATAGGGATATTAAGGCCCAAACCAACCTAACCTTTAAGCTCACCTTGTTGATTGACGAACAGCTTGCCTCAAGGGAGTGGGGGTCAGCCAGTGGTTTCTCTCGTGGCGATTTTTCAAGGACAATAAAATCTGCTTTTCCCTTCAACCATGAGCCAAGGCCTATGAAAGAGTCTAGAGATGGGAAATCTGAAAAAGGTTATATTATTGGAATACTCGGGATAGAGGAGGATCGGGTAGTATGGCGTTCATTGGGAGATGCCTATGTTCAGCTGTGAATTGCGATAGGCCAGTATAAAAATAAATGGTTTTATTTCAAGTGCATAGTAAAACCATTAAACATTTTATTACATAATTGTTTATTATTACCAACAATTATAATCATTTTCTTAATTCAGTTCTCATACGATAATTCAAGCTAAAATCTCGCGTAACTCCTCTTCATACAGTTTGGAGTATTTATTAGTAGGATCGTGTTCAGCTTTGAGCTCTTCCCAAATTTCCGGTTCGTGATTGATCAAGTACTTAATAACTTCCTTCAGTATTTCTACTTGTCGTTCAGTGCAGTTTCCACAATGGTTAGCAAGCGCCTCTGGCAAGTGCTCTAAAAATAAACTTCATGTTAATTATAGTTGTGAAGGAAATCTTCCAAGTTTTCGACGTCATTGGTTACGAAAAATGTTTTATGCATTTCATGAAACGTTGAACTTAATAAAAAATAATTAAAAACTAAAACCGGACTACTGAAAAATCACGCTTTAAAAAGTATTAAATAAGAAAATATCAAGGATAGCCGTGGCTCACCCGATGATAGGGCCAGATCGAGAGAGATGGCCCTGGGTCGGCCGGGGTGCGAGGGATATGCCTGTTAACCTCACCTTCGGCAACCAAAAACGACCCACAGGCGGCGTGCATTTTGGTTAACCTCTTCCACCGGCTCCGGTTTGGGGGGTATCCTAGAGGAATTTGCGCACGTTAAAAAAAAGGATAGCCGTGGTCGTACGCCATTTTTTCCTAGAATGTATTGTTTTCTTAGACTAAGTGGCATACGACCACGGCTATCCTTGATATTTTCTTGTTTAGTACTTTTTAAAGCGTGATTTTTCAGTAGTCGGGTTTTATTTTTAAACTTATTTTTTCATTTATATTATTTTGGGGCAAGCAACACCTATAATTTATACATATTTGTAATGCGCTAATTAAGTTCCTTTAGATGATACCATACACGGCAAATTTATCTCAAGTAATTTTTTTTAACACTGAACTTTATAATCGCTAGAGGGCGCTACATTAGATTCAGTGATACGTCATATAGCATATAACCAGCGGACGACCAAGACGTTTCTATTGATATCTTTTTTCTCCAGTTCTAATAAGTAGTTCAGGAGCTATGTGGGAACAGATGAACCTACATACATGCATCCATACTTCGCCGTAGTCGAAGAAATTGAGAATTTTTTTTCGATTTTTCGAAGACTTTTCAGCACTCGAAATTCCCTTATATCGCCACTATATTGGGGTCTTAAGATGGTTGCATGTAGCTCAGTTGGTTGGTGAATAACTTGCACACTAATTACTTCAAACGTTCATTAATTTTTTGGGAGTATTATATTGTTACAGAGAAAGATAACTGTTAAGTACCTTTTATTTCCTTTCCTTCGGCAGTACATTTGCCCTTATTATTTATGCATTTCGCCATCTGCTGTGTATACACCTTATTTTCCAAGAGTTCTTTTATATTTAAATTGTCAAATCGGTCTGTGTACTTCTCAGCGATAGTAAAGCCAACCAGGGCCATAACCACGAGCAATAAGAAGGAATTCATTCTGAAAAATAACATAAAAGTTATTTTTTCTGGTGGGTAATGCTTATTGATACCAAATTATGTATTTTACCTACCAAACTAGGTGACTAAGGGAAAACGAAGATGATATCATTGCGAGTGAAGGAAAACTCGAAATAAAACCTTGTACCAACCCGTTTGACCTGCATGGAAACAGTGGGCCAAAGCCTCCCAACATTGGGACAGGCCTATGGGGCCGTTCAAGTATTACTTAATCAGATTGATTACAATTATTTAACCCCCCTCCCCCTTTTTAGCAAAAGTAAGCAAAACTTCAAACTCTAAACCCCATGCTTACGTAAACATTGGTACCTATATGCACATTTCTTTTCATGTTTGTTTTTTTAGGCTAATGTATGGATAATGCATGCTACTTTATGTGTGAAAAAGTAAATAAGTATTGCTCACGTAATCATATACTAGATCCCCTCACCCCTATGGCATTAAAAATAAGCAACGTAAAGACCCAGCCCCAGTGCTTACATAGTAGGTACTTGAACGGTCCCTATGTCCAGCAGTATACTGCGATAGGCTATTGATTGATTGAGTGATACATATGTTACTTTAGTAACAATATATATCTGTTATTAGTAATAAAAAACTTCAATAAATTTTACCTAGTGGCACTTCAAATCTTACAGAGTCTACAGTCTTTGTAGTTAAAAAATATCCTGTGATCCTTAGCACAAATTATATTATTAACTAATACCAAGACTGTATTAGTTAATAATATCGCAGGTTTATAAGTGCCCGGTTAATGGCAATAGGCTCGCCACCTATTACATTGGGACCTAAACATAAACTGGCGATATGTGGGTGCTAGCACCTCTGCCTACCCCTTCGGGGATATAGGCGTGAGTTTATGTTATGTTGTGTTAATTATGAACTAAAGTTAATAATATAATTTGTGCTAAGGATTGTTTATAATACGAATTATATTCGACTCCAAATGAGTACGTAAAATTAAATTAAAACATAACATAACATAAACTCACGCCTATATCCCCGAAGGGGTAGACAGAGGTGCTAGCACCCACATTTCGCCAGTTTATGTTTAGGTCCCAATGTAATAGGTGGCGAGCCTATTGCCATTAACCGGGCACTTATAAACCTGCGATAAATACACACATGACTTCGAAAAGCATCGAAAATTAAATTATTAACTCTCAAAAATGCCCAAACTTATGGAATATTATTATACGTGCAGATAAATAATCATCCATCAAATTATAAGTACACTAAATTTTATAAAAGACAATAAAAGTACTTGTATTAAAAAAAAATTGGTACAATTATTATATTGAACTTGAAACTTGATGAAACGTAACTTTGTAAAGAATTATTTTTGAAGCATATTTCAACGACTTGAAAATCTCTTACAACTGAGAATCAGTGAAAAAGAAAAGGTACACACATACCTGATTTTTTGTGAGATGTTCACAATATGAAAACTTTATAATAAACTACATTGATGAAAACACGTCTGCGCTTTTATAAGATTTGCTTTGGTTTCGGGTGCCTAAATATGACTAAGATTATGGTTTAATTGCGTCTGCATTTCAATTAACTTTTTTTGCATTAATTATATTATTTATATGTAAGTAAGTAAATACTTACCTATGTATGTAGTAGGTATACAATTGTGTATGTAGGTATTTATTGAGTGGATACAAGATACAAACAAATCAAAATAATTAAGTAGTAGCCGTGTGGTTTCCGGCAAAGTAGAATTAGGGTCACCCCATCTCTTCCCATGCGGTGTCGTACAAGGCGACTGAGGGATAGGGCTGTTTAATATGAGACAGATATTTGTATACAGCCCAGACTCTGTCTCAGATGCATGGCTCGAGTCAACAATAGTGCTCGGAATACGGCTATAGGCTCACCCCCTATTACGTGGGACCGAATACAATTATTGGTGAAATGTGGGTGTTAATTCACCTCTGCCTAACCCTCCAGGGATAAAGGCATGATTATATGTATGTATGTATGTATGTATGTATGTATGTATATAGGTAGTAACTAATTAGTGTAGACATCAAAGTAACTACTGTCGACAAGTGGCAATTTGTTGGCCCGGTATATTGTAGAATAAAATGACTAATGTATGGTATTTGACGTCAACTTATGTCTGGTCTTACAATATAGTCTAAATACTGGTTGTCTGGCAGAGATCGCAGACCTCGATAAGACTGCTTCTTGTAAAAACTCTCTATCATATACGTATCCTCTGTATGTCTACTATATTTGGTGTGCAACAAAGAATATTATTTTATCTTATCATGTCTCATTTCAAATAATTAGTGGTTGTGTTATAATCTTTAAGTGAATGTTAGACCTTAGGACCTAGGGATATGCCAGTGGCGAGATATTGCCATCGGCAACCGAATGAACGACTGTCAGTTTGAGTTCGCCATAACCGCCCCCTGTTGGTTCCGATGAGGGAAAGAGGAGGGCTTTCCGAGAGGAACTAAAAGGTAGGGCAACGTTAAGTACATTTTGAGTTCTAAAATGCAACCAGTAACTGCGGTAATAATATTTGTGAGAAAATTAAAATTATTATTTCGTAGGAGACACGGCGGTATTTCCGCCCAATTGAGCAGTCCGACTGGGGAAGTACCTCCGCCCTACAGAATACCGTGGTTATAATAACTTCGTGTTGTGTTCCCAGTGATGAGTAGGGTAGCCAGAGCTCACTGGAGAATTTGTGCTGTCAGTGAGATGACTAAAGGTTTGTCTTGCTTTGTCGTCTACACTGACAGCACAGAAACTCTGTGCTTACTGGGTCGGCAGCGCGAGTGTGGCTACTCTGGTGTTACACACGTACATAGGCCACGGTAACCACTTTTCATCAGGCGGGCCGTGCGCTTGTCTGCCACCTAAGTGGTATAATTTTTTTTTAAATAAAATTCAATAATTTGTTCTAAAATTTATTTTGTATCACGTTCTAATGTTATATAAATGGCAAGTTACAGTCATCTAAGCCTTGACTTCGGTCAGTTCCTTTTCGTACTTGGTAGTGTACTTCTTGTCAGGGTCGTACTTAGCAGTGAGCTCGTTCCAATAGTCCTTTTCGTTGTTGATCAAGTGTCCGATGACGCGACGTGTTCCTTTTTGCTGTACTTCAGTACATTTATCGCAATTGTTCTCAAGAGCTTCCTTGATATGCTCTAAAATAAAGCGTAAATAATTAAGCAGCGTTTTCAAGTGTAATGAATTAAATGATGGGTATACATTATATCATTGATTCACCTGAGTTACTTTCTCAAATTAGTTTCAATATTAAATTTAGTGCCCGTAGGGCTAATGATACGAACATATTTGCCCTTTTGATATATAAAAACAATATTTCTTATTATAATCCATTGACAAGAATGGCTCGTCAATATAATGATTTGGCAAAGGTCTATAAATCGCTTGATGTTTTTGATTGCAGCTTTAACAGATACATAAGAATTGTAAAGGACATCCTTCATAGTGGGCTGGGTTTGGATGGTTCTGTTTCCGGTGGAAGCATCCACACCAAATCTTAACTTGTATTTTAGTATTCATAAATCAGAGATTTATATTGTATAAACTTTTTGCTTCTCTATGTGTGTACAAACTATTTACGTTACGATCCAGATCTAAACATTGTATTTAAGATATTTATAATACGTCTGCGATTGTGATGTGTATTGTGCATTTAAATAAATAAAAAAAAAAGATAGTTAAAAAAAACTATGACAGTATAAACTAACTTTTAGACATTCGCGTTCCATGATACACAATAATGTTTACGGGAATTAACGTGTTCACAGTATAGGTACATGTACCATGGTATAGGTGATCTGTCAATTTCCGTAAACATTATTGTGTATGACACTATACCTACTAAAGCAGGTAATTGCTTGTAGCACTTCAATCAGAACGTTAAAGCTTTGACTGTGGGTAAAGAACTACGGAAGTGATATCACCTAAATTGGACTGAACAGATTTGACTGAAATATGTCTAATATATATATGTATGTTTATCTCTAGGATAGTTCTCCATGGTTTGCGGTAGTTCTGTAAGGTTATTCTACACTGGAGGTAATCAGTTGCAACTATTTGCCGTGAAGCTAGTGCTATCTGTCCTTTATTATTTATCCTTTATTAACCATTCTGGTTTAAGCGGGTGGTTTAAGTTAAATGAATGTATTTATGTAATGATTTGAACAATAAATAAATAAATAAAAAAAAAGCAACTTATTGGCCACATCGAGCTTCTCTAAAATAGTTCGATCATATTGTTGGAAATTTTATGGCTTCTATACAATGGTTTGTACTCAGAGGAATTGTTTGATATGATGTCCGCAGCTACAATCTATCATGGCACACCGCTTGCCATAGGTAGTGAGTTCAACCTCACACATCATTCCCACACATCCCACACATAGCGACCGGAATCGGTGGAAACTATGCGTAGTGGAAGGAATTTCATTCCACGCATACTCACGCTGTGGAAAGAACTTTCTCTGTGGTTATTCCAACTGCGACTATAGTATGGGGTTCTTCAAGGAGGGCATTATAGAGATTAATCACCTCAGAATTACCCACTACGAATTAAGATATTTCAGTATATCTGGCTCTCGATTTTACTAAAGCAAAACTATTGTCATATCACAGACACGGCAAAAAATAGTATTAAATTTGAGACTTTATTTCTATAAGCTTGAAGTTCATAATTAAATGAAGATAGTTTCCTCACACTTTTAATTCACTCTGTATAGACCCTTTTTATTTTAGACTTTAATTGCATTACTTCAAGGTCTAAAATTAAATGATTTTTTTAGTCCGTCGTATGGCAGTGGTGTTGCGTTAGCAGACTCAAGACCCTGTTTAATGTCTGAGATGGGAAACTAACCCTTAAGCTCCTTGGCGTCCGGTGCACATTTGCCCTTCTCAAGGATACAATTGAGGTAGGGGACGAGCAGCCTTCTGTTGCTCAAGATCTCGTCCAGGTCTACGTTGTCATAACGATCAGTGTATTTTTCTTCACCAGGCCGCGCTAGAGCCACAGTAGTGAAGAAAAACATGCAGAATGCTAAGGTTATCTTCATTTTGATGCTGTGAAGATAGAATATACGATTATATGTACTGTATGTGTCTAATATATAAGTATTGACTTAGGTTTTCGATTGAAAGGTTTCAGATTCAGATCCCGGCCATTACACTGACGGCGTAAATCTACTTTAAACACGAATATAGCTCAGCTGGAGGGGCTTATCGTGAATATTAGTAATTTTAGCTACTTGTTCCCTTTTTAAAATTTCTTAACAGAAGAGAAGAAGCCCTTGGAAAATGAAGCTTTAGTACACACTAACGGGGAACGTCAATTTCCATCTAAGCCTCCACTACATCTTCAACCATACCTGGAGATTGACAGTATTTTATTTTTATTGAATGTGTATGGTTCTTATTTCCTTTATCAAACTGTTCCTCACTTTGTTCATCAACGTCCTTCCAGAATACTTCCCAGACATCTCATTTCTACAGCATTCTGTTTAGTTGCACTACAATACAATACGAGTACAAGCAGCCGAGGGTAATTCAAAACAAATTCTCTATACACAACGTATAATCACACTGGTTCACAGAATGGTATGATGACTACTAAAAAATATTATCTACCTTTTCGTCTATGTGATGTTGAGTGCTCAAGATGCTTAGCGATGTACTAGTACCACAGATGACATCGTGATCTGTACTTATATAATAATAATTTTGGGGGGAAAAAATGCGTTGACACGCACATTATGACTGAAAATAAATACATAATTTTCCGTATTAGGACCAGCACGCACTGTCGGCATTAGCAAGGAAAGGAATAATAAAGCATCTATAGCATTCATCAGCATTGTCGGAAACTACGTTTTGGCATGCTGCAACGTCCTTAGGGTTTATGCCGAATGACCCTTTTTCTTGACGATGCCGAGAATGTGCGCCGGTCCTTATGGACTAAGAGTACGTGAATGCCAGACTTTCGTCATTTTATAAAAGGTGAATTCCGCGGTAACCTAGTGGTATGGGTAATGGACTGCTGAGACGAGGTCTCGGGTTCGATCCCGGGTTTTACCATGGCACACACCAATGACTTTTCGATGCTTTTCGAAGTTATGTGTGTATTTATCGCAGGTTTATAAGTGCCCGGTTAATGGCAATAGGCTCGCCACCTATTACATTGGGGCCTAAACATAAACTGGCGAAATGTGGGTGCTAGCACCTATGTCTACCCCTTCGGGGATATAGGCGTGGGTTTATGTTATGTTATGTTATGTTATAAAAGGTGACATTTTGTCAGCGCACTCTATGACCCGTACTTCATAATGATTTCGATGAATTTGAAGCAAATAACGGTTGAATTGTATTGAATTGAAAAATGGGCCATCGTTCTTACCTGTGTTGGGAGCATGCGCTAACAAACTTTCAGCTTTTATAAAATTACGAATGTCTGACGTTCGCGGGCTCTAAGTCCATTTCGCCTCGTCAACATTTGACTGATCATTTTTTTTTTTGATACGAGTATCCAAGAACAAAATCAGCGTGATAGATTTTTTATGAAGAGTGCCCGCCTTGTGTCGTATTCCTTTTTCAAAAGATCATTAACCCCGTCATTAAATGTTCCTATTCAATATGATGGTGTTATGTTACATGTTTAAAAAACTTATTATTATGCAACTGTTGCGACGAGATCACATCAAATTGCTATAATCAGATTTTTTAGCCTAAGTAGTTTTAGGTATGGTTAGTGCCAGATATTCGTTATTACCGGCAAATAATGGGTACTTATTTCTAGAGTTGTCAATTTTTTTTGTTTTGATATAATAATATAATGTTGTTGTGTACCTATGTATAATGGCGAAATGTGGGTGCTAGCACCTCTGCCTACCCCTTCGGGGATATAGGCGTGAGTTTATGTCATGTTATGTTATATTTAAAGTTGCGAATGAGTAACAGAAACAATATTACATACATAAGTACAACATAGCGAGTTTTACAAGAATGTTGAGAAATGATATCAATGACAACTCAACGTTATCAACATTTATTTATACCACTTAGATAGCAGACAAGCATTCGGTCCACCTGATGGGAAGTGATTGCCATGGCTTCTCGCTGTAGTTAAGTGGTATAGTCTTCATTGAACGGTCTCAAATTATGATTTTGAGAGGTCATAGTTTCTCAAATACTTGTATACTTTTCCAAAAGTAGAATGTTATTAAGTACTATAGTTACTTACTTACTTACTTACATACATCACGCCTGTAAACCCCGAAGAGGTAGACATAGGTGGAGGATAAAACCCACTTTGTTAGCACTATAATACAGCTGCAGCCTTTGCATGGCAGCGCATAAATATCTCATTGCTTCTCTTCGACCAAAACAAGTCAATGAGATATGACTACATCATGACGTTTTAGTAACGTGACATCTTTTTTCAGCGATTTTATTGCTCGAAAAAATATCTCGATTTTGTCGATGTCCGCCAAGCTGAGGCTGTAGGCTCTTCTGAGAAGTTAATTTAAAAAAAATACAAACATATAATCACGCCTTTTTCGCCGGAGGGTTAGGCAGAGGTGAAATAACACCCACATTTCTCCAATCATTAAATTCGGTCCCATGTAACAAGGGGTGGCCTATTGCCGTATTTCGGGCACTATTATCGACTCAAGCCATTCATCTGAGGCTGAGTCTGGGCTGTATATATCTTTCTGATGTTAAACAGCCCTATCCCTTAGTCGTATTGAACGACACCGTATGGGAAGAGATGGGGTGGTCCAAATTCTACTCTGCCGGGAACCACGCGGCTTAAAAAATTAAACCAATACGTAAATAGAGATTAATTTATTCTCAAAAAGGTTATCACATGAAAGCCTAAGCCGGAGGTGGGCAACGTTGTCCTTTTACGCTTTGATCTCTCGCAGTTCCTTTTCATACTTGACGGTATATGTCCTCTCAGGGTCATATTTGAGGGTCAGTTCTTTCCACAATTCCTCTTCATGATTAATCAAATGTCCGATAACGCGTCTGGTACCCTTCTTCTGTGCCTCAGTACATTTGCCGCATTCGTTCTCGAGAGCTTCTTTGATGTGTTCTAAAAATAAAACAAAAATGACTAGGATTATAAAACTGATGGAATATTACCTACAATACAATAAGGTTTTCTTAATAAGTATTCTATACTATTTTACATAGAGAAATTTAAACTTAATGCCTAAGAGAAAGACCTATGTCCAGCAGTAGATTGCGATAGGGTAATTGATTGATTGGTTGATATATAAACCTAATTAAACATAGCTTACTAATTAGCTTGTGTTGTGAAAATAAAGTATCTATAACTCACTCGCTAATAAGATAAGTTAACGATATTTAATACTTTGCTGTAAGTTGCACACCAGTTCAAAGTTACATCGCCCATTTGACCACGACCCTTCATAAACGCAAACCGTGGGTGGCTAAACTGTTTGTATGTTTATCCACATTATAGATTCCAAAACACAAGCACAGTCCCGAGCCCTGGGTCCATTAAGCGAGACGTGCAAAAGCATCTAATGAGGCCGCCCAGCTGAGCGTCACCATTGTAACATGCTACGTGTCTATAATGGTGACCTTCTTTCCTGAGATTTTGCCTTTAACTTACCAACAGGCGAGGTGAAGTCAAATTTCCGCGTCCTATATAAAAAAGTTAATAAAACTATGCTTAGTGTTATGTTATGTGTGCTTTGGCTCTTTATGGCGTGTAAAATATTTGATTATTTATTTATTTAGCCCGATAAAATCGGATAGGAAATAGGTCTGTAAAAAGCCAATTTAACACACAAACCTTTGCAAGGAACTAAAAGCAAAAAGGATAAGTCAAGAATATACATACCCTTAAGCTCATTGGCGTCAGGAGCGCACTTGCCCTTTCCCAAAATACAATGGATGTAGGGTAGGAGCAACCTTCTGTTGCTTAGGACCTCATCTAAGTCGACATTGTCGTAGCGATCAGTGTACTGCTCCTCAGGCCGCGCTAAGGCCAGGGCAGCGAAGAAAAGCACGCAGACTGCAATTGCGAATTTCATTTTGTTGCTGTAAAACGATAATAACTATAATAATTTGGTTCATAACTAGGATTACTTATTAAATTTCTAAAGTTCAAAATCCCAAATCGGATATTGAACTTTCGAATACAGCAGGTTATACCGAAGTTGGATATACCGAAATTCCAAATCCTGAATTGAGAATATTAGATTTTTAACAAACTTTGTTTGAACCTTCCTTTTTTAGAAAGACTACATGATGTGAATTCTAAATTAAATTACTAACTACAAGGCTTTTTTAAATATTTAACTTTTTTTGATACCACTTAGGTGGCAGACAAGTACATGGCCCACCTTATGGGAAGTGGATACCGTAATCTATGGATGTGTGTAACACCAAGGGAGTCACACTCGCGCTGCCAAGTGCCAACATTGTAAGCACAAAGAGTTTCTGTGCCGTCAGTGTGAAAGACAATGTAGGACAAGCTTTTGATCTTCTCACTGACTTAATAAATGAATTATTTATTTGACTTGTTTATCTATAAAACCTTTATAACTATATACTTCACTTGTAAACCCATAATGTTTTAGGGTATTTCTAATAATATTTATATCAAAATAATTATTAATCTCATAATTTTATTCTTCGTATCCTTTTAACACAAACATCATTATCTTATAAAACCTACTGAGATACCTTTTTAGATATTCATAAAAAAAATATACATATATAGAACACGTCAATTAGACTTCGCCTTGCCTGGTGGTAAGCTGAAGGCAAAGTCCCAGGAAAGAGGGTCACCATTACTTACACATACCGTGTGACAATGGTGACACTCAGCTTGACGGCCTCATTCACGGTTTTCAGCAGGTTTGATCACGGAGAGTCCCCATAGTTGTTTGCCAATATGCCCATAGCTTTATTTCAATTTAATCATCATATTTCGACAATACTAAGTTAAATTCATTATTCATTAAATAAAACTTAAACTAAAGATTAAATAAAAGTGCTAACCTGATTATCTTCGAGATGTCTAACCACAGATCAGATTCTGAATGATCTACTACAGCTGATGATGAGATCAGTATTATATACCAATAAAGATCTTATAAAAACATCCATAAGTACTCGCATATGACTAATTACACAATGTACTTAAATATCGTTTTTGTGTGAGTTGTCAATCTTTACAGTACTCAGTCGTGAACTTAGATTCGAGTGAAGTGTTCATAATAAACATACATAAATGCTCTTCATAATAACGTTAATTCTGGTAGCATTTTATGTGCCAGGTCCGTTCTCCTAGGCCTTCTCTAGATTTGAATTATTTTATTTTTTTACAGGAAAGGCAATCCCCAAAGCCCTGGAGAAAAATCTGCGTCAAAACCTCGTTCGTCATTCAACCAGGTATACCATCTAGTACCAACTTAACAATCAACTAATCTTAGTCGTAGACAGGTATACTCACTGTTGGACAGCCTCTGTGGCGTAGTATTAGTGAACGCGGCCGCTACGCAGGAGGCGCGGGTTCTATACCCGCTCAGTGCCAATATTCAAGGACACAATTTTCTAGGAGGTAGGACACGGCGGTATTTCCGCCCGATTGAGCAGTCCGACTGGGGTAGTACCTCCACCCTACAGAATACCGCGGCTATATTAACTTCGTGTTGTGTTGCCAGTGGTGAGTAGGGTAGCCAGAGCTCACTGGAAAATTTATGCTGTCAGTGGGAAGACTAAAGGCTTGTCCTGCTTTGTCTTCTACTGACGGCACAGAAACTCTGTACTTACAGGGTTGGCAGCGCGACTGTGACTCCTCTGGTGTTACAGACGTCCATAGGTCACGGTAACCACTTTCCATCAGGTGGGCCGTGTGCTTGTCTGCCAACTAAGTGGCATAAAAAAAAAAAAAAAAATTGTATGCTTGTAAATGGGTATTTTGCATTGGTCTAGTTGTGCCTCGGAGAGTATGCTAAGCCGTCGAACCCGGTTGCCATACGAACATCTATGGCTGTCGTTATGGGTGGTTGGAGTTTTCATTTAGATCAGTTATTGGAACTCCAATAACTGATCTAAATGAAATGTTTCGATATGGCCATCGGGTTGTGGAGATCAGGAAATATCGAAGTTCAGTCAAATCCACAGTTAGAATGGTAAACTGGCCTCCATAATTTGAGGTGAAAACTGGCTAGGAGCGACAGCTTTCTGACCCCCTAAGCCCGAGAAAAAGTCCATCAGTAGCAGTGTAGCTACGAAGATGGAGATCAAATGTGGGTGTGGGTCTCATACTTCTAATAATAGCATAAGGAACATAAAGGAAAATAATCTTCTAATATTATGAAACGAAGGTTAATAACATTGAAGAGTACTTCTGAGAAATACAATTTTTTTGTTAGGTATGACCAGTTTATTCTCGGCATCAAATGTGATTGAAAAAAAAATTGTAATCAATTATGTTAAGGTTTAGTTAGAACTCGAAACTGACAGTAGAGAAAACTCTAAGTATTTAAAAATAGAATCTAATAGCAGGATATTGCCAGGTCGGAGCAGCTTCCCAGAGTGAAGTAGGCATGAGTATATATTACGTATGTACGTAATAAGCTAACTAAAGTAATTTTTGTGCTCAAATTGTATTCTTATTGTTTAGCGCAAACATATTTTTTTAAATTAATTTTTTTATTATTAGATTACATTAAAAATAGGCTTATAGGACCCTACTAAGACCTTTGGGCTAAATACTTACCTGTTAGCTAGTAGGTACATCTGCTGAACAACGGATGAGGCATGAATGCAGGCTGGTCAAAGTAAAGGCCAAAATTAAATAAGCCACTTAAAAAACACGGACCCGGTCCCTAAACCTAGGCTTTGGATGCAACCGGGATATACTAGGATAATAAAAAATTTAAGAGAAAATAAATTATAAAAATCCCTCGTCACAAAAGCAAACCTCCAAAAGGTTGAAAATAAATTTAATATACCTAGTATTATTTTCATTCAACCGTTGCCATATCAGGGGACCTGGAAGGGTGACAGTTCACCGTTCCAGGTAAAGTACGCTATCATATTTATAGGAACGATCCAAAGTCCCCCCGACAGCGCAACAACAACAAATATTACAAGGTTAATAAAATTTAAAAGCCACAATTTTTTTCAACCTTTTGAAGGTTGTTTTTCGGGTTGAGATTTTTAAATTTTTCATTTAACTTTTAATTTACCCTTTTTAAATTGATTTATTGATCTATCCCATTCATTTGATACCCATATTGAGGGAGTTGTGAAAAAATATGCACTACGCCATTTTGTAGCAGCGGCCATCTTGGATCGTTTTCTCAAACAAAAATTTAAATCCAAATCGGCTTATCCGTTCAGGAGCTATGATGCCACAGACAGACATACACACACATATACACAGACACGTTAAACTTAATAATACCCCGTCGTTTTTGCGTCGGGGGTTAAAAAAACTACTTCCTGGTTGTATCTAAAGTTTACACTTTGCGTTGGTTTTACTGTGGTGCGGCAAAGAAAAGAGTCTCCGAACCGCTTGGTTCTTGCTCGTATATTCTGCACAGTGTGAGGGTGACATCTAAGGCCTGCACGTGTTGTCCTATGTAGGAAAGGAGATGGTGGGATTAGTTGGAAGAGCTCATCAGAACACTCACCATGGTAGAGACGGTAAAATACAGCCAAGCAAGCATTATCTCTACGCATCTGCAAAGGCTCGAGGATGTTCGTGACCTCAGGGTTCCCAATCAATCGGACCGCGCGTCGCTGCAACCTGTCGAGAGCATCTAGTAGGTATTTCGCGGAGCCATAGCAGTATTCCACGCAGGAGCGAATTTGTGTCTTGTAGAGAAGACACCGCTGCTCCGGCGTGAAAAAACGTCTCACTTTGTTCAGGAGTCCGAGTTTCCGTGCGGGGTACGCTTATTACTTTTTCAAGCAAAATGGCTATACGTTAGTATTATTATCTCTTCTGTGAAGTTGTGCATTTTAAGTATTCATGAAGAATAAATATATAATTACTAACTGTTGCCGGTGAATCTACCCGCGTGGAAGTCGGTTTACATACATAAGTAGATATTATCACGCCTTTATCCCCGGAGGGTAAGGCAGAGGTGAATTAACACCCGCATTTCACCAATAATTTAATTCGATCCCATTTAATAGGGCTAAGCCTATTGACGTCTTCCGGGCACTATTGTTGACTCAAGCCATTTAAGATAAGATATTCTTTATTGCACATAAAAGTATTATAAGATAACAATTTAACAATAATTATAGTGCACAATGGGCGATCTTATCGCTAGTTTCGATTTCTTCCAGGCAACCTTTTACGTGGTACACATAGCCTTTTTCATTTCCCAAGTTCTGTCTGTGTACTAAATTCATCAAGTTATCTTCGAAAATGACGAACAATCATCCCCTATTTGAACCCTTTTAACCCCCATTTTCGGGAAAGGTAGCCTTTCCTAAGATCTAGTCCACCTCTGTACCAATTTTATCGAGATCGGTTCATTAGTTTAGGCATGAAAGCGTAACAGACAGACAAACAGACAGAGTTACTTGCGCTTTTACTATATTGCGTGGTTAGTAGAATTTGGACCACCCCATCTCTTCCCATGCGGTGTCGTACAAGGCGACTAATGGATGGGGCTGTTTATCAGACAGATATATACAGCTTAGACTAAGCCTCAGATGCATGGCTCGAGTCGACAATAGTGCCCGGAAGACGGCAATAGGCTCACTACCTATTACGTGGGACCAAATTCAACGATTGGTGAAATGTGGGTGTTAATTCACCTCTGCCTAACCCTCCGGGGATAAAGGCGTGATTGTACGTATGTATGTATATATGGTTATGTTGGTATGTACATTGTACACAATTCTGATAATTAGAATTAACAAACGGAAAAGTTCAGTCAAGGTGAACTTGATTATTATGCTGTTGTACCCAGTAATTTATTATATCTACATAGAAATCCATTACAATTTTCATATTTACCTATTGTTAGGTTTTCAAACAAACAACTAAAGTGAGTCACTTTTAATTAGCTGGCATAATATTGTTATGTGTGTGACTCCCTGAAAAAATAAAAAATTGTTGCTAGTTGACAGACGCTAGTACGCTAGTAGGTAGCTAAAAACCAAAATAAAATGAATTATGGAAATAAGGAGATTCCGGAAAGTTCAAATAGGGATATTCTAGAAAGTTCAAATAAGGAGATTCTGGAAAGTTCAAATAAGAAGATTCTGGAAAGTTCAAAATAAAAAAAAATATTTATGCGGAAATAATGTTCGAATGTATTAGTCACAATTACCAAATGGCATTTAATGTGTTTTTGTATGTTTGTTCCTTGAATTGCATATTGACTTAACTTGAAAAACTTAAATTTTTTGACGAAATGCTTTAGTTCCAAAACAAATTTTACATGTTTTTTGTTCATATTTGAGGTATTTCGGGCCACCATCCGCGAACCAACCACACCCAGTCCATGTACTACCGGTTGGAAATCATTGCAGTAGAGGAACTACTGTCATTCAAAAATTCATACAAGACCATTGGATCTTCCATTTTTTTTCATCTCCATATCTATATGTATATACAACTAATGTAAAAAACTACTATTTTTAGATAAAGATTGTTGATGGACCAATGGAGAACTGATTGATAGTTTTGGTTATTTGATTAAACTGCTGTACCTACTCGAACTATGGAGAGTATACAATAACCCTATCCTTTGCACATTATTTTGTCTATTTTGTCTACAAGAATATTTTGTGAAGAAATCACATTCTAAAAAGTACAAATTAAGCTTTTTCAGTTCTTCATGACCGCTAGAGGATTCATTGACCAACCAGTGGACAACCAAGACGCTTCTAACGATACCTCATGTGTCCAATTCTAATCAACAGTTAAGGAACTATGAGGGAACATGTGACAGATAACATACATAGCCTGTTAAAATCATAACCCTCCTTTGGCATCGCCATAGTCGGGTAACAAATGACTTTTTGTTTATCTGAACCCAAAGAAACGTATTGCATTCTCTATATTTTCAACAGTAAGCTATTTATAGATATATATGTATAGATTATATTATATATTTATTGATAGATTCTGATCGAATGCATTGTCCTCTAAAATTAGCAAATAATTATACTATAGTTTAAGATACAATCTCGTTCATCTCTCTGTATTACAACATCTCCTATGAGGTGTAACGAAAATCGATTTGTGATCACTATTAACGATAAAAAAACAATCCCGCACAAATGTTACCAAAAGCTGCTGTATAAAAACTGAATAACTACTTCCAATTAAAAAGAACAGGAGGTTGTAATCCAAAATGTTCCATTATATTGATGAAGCACAACATTTTTTTTACATCTGCTTAAGTATATTCTACGAACAATAAACCTGTTCCTGACTTACTTGGGAGCTCGTAATCAATACTTTTGCGGTATATATAATACACTACTCTTTGATAGCAATCCATACACACACGGTGATCGGTCAGCTGATCTTCTGTTCAAAAATTCTTCTTGAAAACGTGAGTCTTGATTATGCGTTTAGTTAATTTATTTAACATGAGAGATGATGGCAATAGCTGTGAGGAATTTACGCAAGTTATGGTTCTGGAAGTTTCTACATTGACCAATCTATATATATAAATATAGTATGCTGTGCCTACCTCTACGGGGATATAGGCGTGAGTTCATAAAAAAAATATATAATGTCACTTAAAATAATGAAATTAATAAAAAGTTATGTAAAATAAATTATTGAAAAATCTGTTTGAAATATAATTATATTGAATAAAGTTTTGAAATTTCAAAGAAGTTCATTAAACTACACGTAGTTTAAATTAAATTTAAACACTTTTACATTCATCTAACCAAGAAACTAATGTTATTATTTGACTATAGATAAACCGTACACCTTTTTTATTAATAATGTTCAATAAATAATATAATTATAGTATCAGTGTTTAGAGTACATTTTTTGTCATCATATAGAACCAACTAACCATCAGCTTTGAGTTTTTGTTTACTATACCTTTAAATAATTGTGTTATATTTAAACAGGAAATATTTGACTGTCTTTTTGTTTTAAATAGGCTCCGAAACTAATGGACCGATTTAAAAAATATTTTTTCATTGGCGCCGGTCCAGTTGGAAACCTTAAACAACGGATTACAGATCGCTAATTTTTAATCAAACATTACATTCTATAGTATAATCATCGGTCGCTTGGTAGTTAAAGAGTCGGCCTTATGATCGAGAGGTCCCGGGTTCGAAATCTAGGCCATTACACTACCGACGTGAACCCTGTCCTAGCATAAGTATTATTCAAATTTAGCTTAGTTGGAGCGGTTAGAGGGAAATATTAGTAATTTAAGTTGCAAATATTCTATATCTATACTAATATTATAAAGCTGCAGAGTTTGTTTGTTTGTTTGAACGCGCTAATCTCTGGAACTGCTAGTCCGATTTAAATGATTCTTTCAGTGTTAGGTAGTCCATTTATCGAGGAAGGTTTTAGGCTATATATCATCACGATACTACTTAAGGGAGCGGAGCATTGATAATAAATGTTAACAAATCCGGCAATTTTTCATACATATTTTGAAGACTAAAACATACGGGCTCAAAGGGATATGAAGCTTCAAAATATACCCCGGGCGAAGCTGGGGTGGGTCAGCTAGTTTAAAAATAAAATAAAAATACACTCTATTTATAACATTACAGTCTACTTGAAAATGAAAACTTTCTTGATCCTGAGTGTGCTTGCCGCCGTGGCCCTCGCGCGCCCAGAGGAGGACCTGTACACGGACAAATACGACACCATTAATCTAGACGAAATTCTGAGCAACCGAAGACTGTTGCTTCCTTATATTTTGTGTGGTCTCGAAAAACAAACTAAATGCTCAGCTGAAGCCAAAGAACTAAAATGTAAGTTACTACTATATTAATTCATCCATACTCGCGCTTTTTTCATTCTGGGGTAGGCAGAAACAATAGTCCGAAATAAAATAAAATTGATAAATTAACTATTATCCGGAGCCTGGAGAGATGGGAATACGTTCTCGCAACCCATGGGAAATAATACGTAAATTTTCGATCCCACTTCATAACAGATGACTTTATCACCGTCAAGGTCATGGGTTGTATGTTGACTATAGGATAGATCCCTATCCTTCAGTGAAATTGTAATGTAAAAAATAAGGCAAGGAAAAAATACTCCTTTTTGGAAGGCGGTTAAAAATTAATGACCTTTTTTACTCCATTCGGCTAGGTACTTAACCAAACGTAAACAATCTTGATGTGTCTTTTTAATATGTTTTATTTAAAAACTCATATTATAAATATTTTTCTGTTTAGAAACTCATTTTAATGACTAAAAACAGAAAACAAACCACTAGTTAGACTGTTAGTTATTCTAGTTTATTTAATATGTATTTTTATTTAATTGGAAAAAGTAAACATCCAAGACGAGACTTGATCCCTCTGTTCTTACTTACAACTACCCCATCGCAGTCCACTGCTGGACTAGGCCTCTCCCAATGTTGAGAGACTTTGGCCTACTGTTTCCACTCTGGCCAGACGGGTTGGAACAGTAGTATTTCAAGATTTCCTTCTATCGCACTGATATTGTCTGTGTATTTTTCCATTCTATCGCCTCTTACTACACCCTTCGGATGAGATGGGGTGGTGATACATGTATTATCTATTTCTAAATCTATAGGAAAAGTTATCATAGCTACAAAATTTCATCAAAAAATAATGACTAATGTAAATTTTCCATTCACAGCCCACATCAAAGAAGCTTTAGAGACCTACTGCGCCAAATGTACTAAGGCTCAACAGTCGGGAACTCGCCGAGTGATTGGCCATCTCATCAACAACGAACCAGAATACTGGAAGGAGCTCTCTGTTAAATATGACAAGGACGGCAAGTTTACCGCCAAATACGAAGCCGAACTTACAACCCTGAAAAAGGAATAATTAATAAATACTCTTTTCTAATTTCTAATAAATTATGTCATAGTCTGAAACTTTTAATTTTATTATGAGCTGTTCCCGACGGGAATCCCTCTGCCTTAAACCATATACTGTATAGACTCAGCATTTCACGCCGTTTTTTTAGGAGTAGCAAAATGCATCGCAGGAAAATGACCTGAAGTTAATGTCAATATTGTTCTTTAAAGTATCAATGTTTCTTTTATACAACTTAGGTGGCAGACAAGCTCACAGCCCACCTGATGGAAAGTGGTTACCGCTTATTATGGACGTGTGCAACACCAGGAGAGTAACACTCGTGCTGCCGACCCTGTAAGAATAGAGAGTTTCTGAGTCGTCAGTGTAGAAGACAAAGACAAATTATTGTACTTTTCGGTGCATTTTTTTTAATCTAGAAATCGGTTATTTTTTCAGTGTTAAAAAATACTTATTTACGCTGCGTTGGAGTGACAATGCGCTGCTTCCATAGGGTTTGTATATAATCTAAGCCCGCTACCCGTAGCCGCCGCTACCTATTATAGGATAAAAGTTATGAGGGTAGGGTGTTATTTTAGAACATCAAAATATCTTTGAATCAAAATATTGCCAGGGTTTTGCCTCTATAACTTAACTAATCTGTAATTATCTCGATAACTCTGGTTCTCGACAAAGTCGGGTGAAATCATTACGAGCTCGCTCTATCGACTGGGTACTTATTGATTTTCTCAAAGCCTACCCTAGGAGCTCTTCACAAAAAATAATTGCCATATCAACTCCCATTAACTTTAAGGAAAAATAAAATAGAAGACAAAAACTAGACTTGATACAAACAAACTTAAGTCAGGCACTTCTAGACAGGTTTTTGCAATCAATGTGTAATATACACTTTACAACGTCAGACAACATCTTATTTTATTTTTTTCTCCGAAACATGCTCTCAACAAGTTCATAAACAACTGAGATACGGCGAGGTTTTCAACTTTAGGCATCCTTATGAGGAGTGACATGTAAATACATCTCACTTCCCACTTCTCTGTATATAAAAGCTAGCAGTTGCTCGCGACTCCGTCCGTCAATAACTTAAAAGCCTGCATTCTATTGAATTCAAAACAAAGATATACCCGCTTCAAAGATAGTTTTCATCTATTTTTCGCTTCGGTGGATGACGTTGTGATGGTATGACGGGATTTTTAATAAATTTTTATACAGAGGTATGTAATTAAAAAAACTATGATCGCATTAATTCCCGTTTACATTATTGTATATCATGGAACGCAATGGTTTGAAAGTTATTATTAATGAGAAGATGACAATAAAATCGAATGAAGATAGTTTATCCCAGACCAACACAGACTATATTTTTATGAAATACTAACTACACAACTATAGGATTATTGGAAGAAATAGGTATACACCAGTACAGCTGGAAATATATGTAAATGTGTATACTAATTTCCTAGGCTACCTATGTGTTGTAGACCGTGAGCTAGAAAACTCCCGTGCGTTCTTGCGAAAAATATCTTATTTTGAACTTGAAGTACACGTGAATGGACTTGCCGGCAACAGCTAGTATATAATGGTGACATGCGACCTTCGTAATAATATTATATCAATGCACACAACCATTATTAATGCATACATCTGACACTTAACTATTAGTAGTGACCTGGAAACCGCGAGAAGGTAAACGAAAGGTAGGACGCCCCCTAGCCAGATGGACGGACGACCTGAAAAAGGTGGCTGGGACAGACTGGATGCGGAAGGCGGAGCATTGGAGAAAATGGGCACATTGGAAGAGACCTATGTCCAGCAGTGGACTGCGGTGGGCTAATTGATTGAAAAGAAAGTGGGTGTTAATACACCTCTGTCGGCAATGCCCCAATGGCCTTAAAGCGGACACTTTGGCATGGGCTGTATGTTTTCTATTAGACGGAGTACAATACTATCCTTTAGTCGCCTTCTACATCACTTAAGAAATGGTCCGACTAGGGAAGTACCTCCACCCTGCAGAATACCGCGGCCAAAATAACTACATGTTGTGTTCCCAGCGGTCCTCTGGCTACCAGAGCTCACTGGAGAATTTGTGCTGTCAGTGGAAAGATTACAGGCTTGTCCTGCTTTGTCTTCTACACTGACGGCATATGATCTCGGTGCTTACAAGGTTGGCAGCGCGAGTTTGAGTCCCTTGGTGTTGCACATGTCCATAGGCCATGGACCACTTTCCATTAGGTGGGCCATGTACTATAGTACAATTATGTTTTGCAGACAGAGGTATACCTCTGTCTGCAAAACATAATTTTGTTCAGAGACGGACACATTGCATAATGCTTTTATGAAAGAAAGTATTTTATAATTATTATCCATTTTTTATTATTTAATGCCTTAAAGCGGACACTTTATCATGGGTTGTATGTTTTCTATCGGTTGGAGTACACCACTATCCTTTAGTCTCCTTCTACATCACCCAAGGGAAAAGAGATGGTGTGCCCTTTTCTGCTCTACCGGGAAACCACAATTAGTATTAATGTTACCTTTACGTCAAACAATAGAATATTTCTTATAAACATGTAAGTATGAGACACAAAGATAATAACTTTAACCTTACTTTTTTTTGACTGTTTACAAGGTTAAGATATTATTCATTCAGCCATCACTCAGCACACATAATCATGCGAAACTTATGGAGGTTGTCCATAAGATTCGAATCATTATATATTGTGTACTGTATGTATTGTGTTTTGACTGAATGAATCAACATTTCAGATTAATACATACTGTTCATTGTATATACTGACTTCCTCTGCGTGGCATGGGCGTCAGTGGTATCTATTCTGTGATCTAGATTTTAATATTTCCGTTGATGAATTCCTGAAACTTTTTATAAACTACGCGTAGCTTATGTTTTTACCCGACTACGGTGAAGCAAAGGGAGGGTTATGATTTTGACAGGCTATGTATGTATGTTGGTTCATCTGTTCCCTCATAGCTTCTCAACCCCTCATTAGGACTGGATAAATGAGGTATCGTTAGAAGCGTCTTAGTCCTGCGCTGGTTATAGGCTATGTAATGTGTCACTAAATATATTTTGGCGGCCTCTAGCGGCCATAAAGTACTGTGTCAAAAAATAAATTTCAGATAAATATGTCCTGTTGGGTATCAACTGAAAGGACTAAATTAGTACGACCTCCGCCCCCCATGAGCGCCGGCCTGGGGGTGACAGGTGAAGCCGCCTGTCACCCTGGCAGAAGCAGGCCGTGGCGGTGGCGCGCGTGGCGCGCCTCCCCGTTTCCGGGGACGAGCTGGGGACTCTGTAGTCCCCACACCCGAGAAGAGGGCCAGATCGTGAGAGATGGCCCTGGGTCGGCCGGGGTGCGAGGGATATGCCTGTCAACCTCACCTTCGGCAACCAAAACGACCCACAGGCGGCGTGCGTTTTAGTCGGTTCGAGTCCGACATAACCTCCTCCACCGGCTCCGGTGGGGAGGTATCCGTGGGAATTTTGCGCACGTAAAAAAAAAAAAAAGGACTAAATTAGCACATTTTAAATATGTATAAATTAGACCAATAGGCCCCAAACTTATATACATTAAAATTTAAGTTCAAAACTAAAACTCGACTACTGAAAACGTATTAAACAAGAAAATATCAAGGATAGCCGTGGTCCTATGCCATTTAATTAACAAAACAATACATTGCAGGGAAAAGTGGTATACGACCACAGCTATCCTAGATATTTTCTTGTTTAATACTTTTTCAGTAGTCGGAATTTTTATTCATAGCAATTCTATGATTCAATGCACTATTCGGAATGACTATATATTACTAAATGCAACAAATAAAAAATGTGCTGTTAAATATTATGCGCATTTATTGAAATTAATTAAAAATGTTCGTAGCTATATCGATTCCGTTAAATTATGAATAAAAAATGATTATATACCTACTTTGAGAGTTAATTGCGAGGTTGATCATAATGGAATTCCCCGATCCAAAGAGTCATACTGCGGAAGTACTTACCTCCACTCTATATAAAACTTATGATAAAACGACTATTGTTTCGTTGTATCATGTTTGTAGATAAAAATAGTCAACATACCATAATAATACTATATTCTAGCAACTTTTGTGTAGAGGTAAGCAGAGGAAATGCATTTTCTTTTGCTACGATTCTGGCAAGCGCCTTAGTTTCTTCTATATGTTCACTAGTTATATGATATGCCTACAATATGGAATTTTCCTTTTATTTTATATTTTATTTTCATTATAAGGTTTCTTCAGGGTCGGCAGCGCGAGTGTAACGCCTCTGGAGTTGCACACGTCTATAGGCTACGGTAACCACTTCCCATCAGGTGGGCCGTGTTCTTGTCTGCCGACTAAGTGGTATAGACGAAGAAAAAGAAGGACCTATAAGCACTGTGATACGCAGGCAAATTTTATAGGTACTTGTCTTGTTTCTCACCATACGTTATAGTAAAAGCACAGTACAATATTATACTTGTCATGACATATAGTAGTTCATCGCCATGGCAATTTTGTCAGGGCTGTCACATTACTTTTTAATTATTAACTTAATTACTTGCAATATTTATTTAGCCCCTATTTAAATATCAGATAAAATTAATGATTTCGAACGCAAATGAATAATGTCAGATAAAAATTGATAACGTCTCATATACTGTACATCGGTAATTTTTCGTACAAATGCGCTAGACACTTGTTTGAATGCGAAGCCTCTTATACCACACATAACCTATCTTGTACCAAGTGCCATCAATCAACAGTATAAATAGTATTTATAAAAAAACAATTACAGCATATAACAATAACGTATGAGATTTGACTTTTATGACATGCAACATGCATTCATAAACGTCAAGTCCCATATATTTGTCATTCTATTTTACAATACCAACGAATTACCACTTGTCTAGAGGGACTGGAAAACCTCGAAAACGATATCTGTATCCATTTTTATTGAAAAAATCGAGTCCGGCATCTTTAATCGCTTAACAGATAATATAACTATAAACCAAATCGAAAAAAGAAAACAATTATAACTATAAATAAAAAATATAGTAAATTAAAAAACGTGATTACAAATGAGACAGCCCTGAATTCTAAGCCCATGTTAGTACCGATTAAAATGTACAGCTACTCGGTACGGTCTTCCCATTCTCCACTATTCCGCTCACCCCGCACGATTGCTCTGTCAGGACGGCTTCGTCGACAGACTGTATCAAGTATGAGTCATTATTAAATTGGTATATTTGCGCCGTTTGAGAGTCTCTGCTGATGCAGCAGCAGCACATGCGCAGTCCATCGTACTTGGAAGAAGGGAAGGCGCCAGGGTGTTGACGCAAGTTGCATCCCACAGCAAAGGCCTACCCATCTTCCAAGGCATCAACGACATACCGTCCGGTCTCTTACCATTGTCGCGTGGCAAGCCTACAGGTGCAAGTATTGCTGGCACGCCGGCGGTGACAAGAGCTCGACGGATAATGTCGTTAATGTTTGCATGTCGGGACATGCGCCTGCGCTCCTGCTGCAAGACAATCCGTGATGTCCAAGGCTATCGACAGCTTCTCCACAGAGACACCGATGCGGAGAAACACACGGTGCACCCAAACGTAGGCAAGTCTCAATGTGGAAGGTTGTGTCGTCCAACATTGTCCAATAGTGTGGAAGTGCCTGGAGCCATACACCAGATTCCCATTCACCCACAGCCAATAGGCGAGCGCGCTCAGCAGTGCTGGTAGCTATACTGATTAAATGTTTTTTAACACTAATACTGAGCGGCTCATCCTATTGCCTTTGGGAAGATGGGTGGACGGGCATGGCGGCAGTTGGACAAGTCATTTTCCAAGCATTTACAGCTTTGGCCTTACCTGGCACATCCGAATTAATCAGTGAAGGAGATAGAATTTTCCTGACTAATTCTTCAGTGCCATAGACCGATGAAGAAAACGCTGGCATACTTACATCTGCAATTTTGCAAACGCCGAGGCCCCCGAGACGAACTGGAAGGGACGCCTGAAGCCACCCTCGAACGTTCAAATTTATATTTAAAATTTTGCATAGAGTGTCGTGCAGCACTCTATCCACTTGACCTAAAAGTTCCAAACACATAGACTACTATTTATTGCTGGAAGTCCTATAGGTTATAGCAACGGGATTAGAATTCCACCCAGATAGAGCCACGTGCAACAGCTTTTTTTTTTATTCGGCCTTGACGGCCTATGTAGCGTAGCGGTAGAACTTTCAACTGCTACGCATAGGGCGTGGGTTCGGTCCCCGCTCAGTGCAAATATTTGTATGCATGAATATATATATTTCAATGTAAAATATGGATGTATTTACAAAATATAAGTATCTAAGTACGTTTATCAGCAGTATAGTTCCCATAACACAAGCTGGTTAAAATATGCTTAACAAGGGTCTAGATAGTGTTGTGTAAAAAAGAAAAAATAATAATAGGATTATACAAGCTACACTACAAAACGTACACTCATAAAATTCTGAAGTTAAATTTAGATTTAATGGTAGGTTCTCTAGCCAATCCAATGAGAGAAGAACCAAATATAAAAACTCACGGTCATTGTTTTTCAATCGCCATTAATTACTATAGGTATCTCTGTTTGAAAAGCATAATAATAAATACAGTGTTTTGTACTCTTAGATCATGTGTTCATTTTACACTTTTTATTTGACCTATTCAGGCGGTCATCTGACCCCCAACCCCTAAAAATCAGCGCCAGGGCCTCGTCAGTTATTAAGAAGATATACATATGATGTTTTATGTAGAGTATTAAGCCCGTAGTGTTGCATACGTACATAGGTAATCCATGCTAATATTATAAATGCGAAAGTAACTATGTCTGTTCGTCTGTCTGTTTGTATGTTACGTTTTCACGCCTAAGCCGCTGTACCGATTTTGATGAAATTTGGTATATGGGTAGATTAGACTTTGAGAAAGGATATAAGCCGCGGTCAACAGCTAGTATAGCGTGATATCCGGCAGAGTAGAATTAGGGCCACCCCATCTCTTCCCACACGGTGTCGACTAAGGGATAGGGCTGTTTAACATCAGACAGATATATACAGCCCAGTCTCAGCCTCAGATGCATGGCTCGAGTCAGCAATAGTACCCGGAATACGGCAATAGGCTCACCCCCTATTACGTGGGACCGAATACAAATATTGGTGAAATGTGGGTGTTAATTCACCTCTGCCTAACCCTCCGGGGATATAGGCGTGATTATATGTATGTATGTATGTAACAGCTAGTATTATATATAACGGTAACTATTTTCTATTAGGTGGGCTGTGAGCTTGTTTGCCACTTAGGTGGTATAAAGAAAATTGCTTGTTACTAAAGATATTGGTGGATTCAACAAAATTTCATAACTTTTCTGTATTTTGGTCTAAAGTACTAAGACCAGTGATCTTGGAAACAAAAGGTGGTTAACGTCATAAAAATCCCATAAGAATAATGACTACCTATATGTATGTTACAACTTTAAAGTAATTAAACTATAAAAATAAATGCAGTAATGGTTACTTAGAACCTACATTAATGTACAGATAATCTAATTTAACTAATTACCTAACAAAAATAAATTGGTATTATACCTTCTTACTTTACGTATAGCGGTGCCGTAATTCAGTCTTTTTATAAGGAGTATTTTATAATAATAGGCTCCTAATTTGGATATCTGTTCTCTTAAAGATTAATGAAATTGTCTCTGTACTTAACCGGTCTCAGTTCAGATTGAAACATTTCTATTTAGCTTATGACAAAAGGTGAAACCTATCTTACATTTTTTGTTTATATTTAGTTATATATATAATTTCAAAAAGTAGAATTAACTCTCGTTATTATCTCAAAACGACTGCGCGGTGTAAGATAGTTATATCAATTAACATCATGCGTCTCTGTGAAATCGATTCGATGAACGATACATAATTATTTTTATTATCTGTGGAGTGAATGATTACTAATCGTATAACCTGTTACAGGATCGTTTTTATAAGTGTGCTATGACGCACTTTGTAAACCATTGACGTGTACATCAAATTCGATATATTATTATTAACGAATATTATTACCGAGTAGTTTATTTTTTAATACTTTTTGTAGGCACTTACTCGCAGGGTTCAAACACTTCTAACATTTCTTGGATTTTAGATCTATGATTAGTTATTTAGTTTGAATAGCTTGTGTGTATTCGATTTAAGACAATGTGAGTTAGATTTTTTTGTGCACAACTCTATTTTGAAGTAAAAAGTAGGCGGGTTAGGTAGTTTTCAAAGATGGTGAACTGAAATAATGAATTCGCATCATCGCCATGTGCCGCACGTCACGTCAATTTAAAGATTTACCAAAATTTTATATATACAGCCCTGTCTGTGAAAGCTTGTTAAAATCGATCATTTTGACAGGTTTTGTGTTTGACTAAAAACTCAATAAAAATAGGTTTTTTTTTCATCGATATCTAGGTACATGTACATACCTACAAAATGTTACAGAGGAACAGTTTTATTTTGATTGGTTTCCATTGAATAATAGGAGACCTGGAATTCATTACCAGCACACGTGTTTCCTTCTTCCTACAGTTCCGGGGCCTTTAAGCGGGGCGTGAAAAAGCATCTGATGAGGCCGCCAAGCTGAGTGCTACCATTGTAGCACTTAGTGTATGTGACCCTCTTTCCTGAGACTTTGCCTTTAGCTTACCATCACGCGAGGTGAGGTCAAGTTGGCGTGTCCTATATATATAAAAAAATAAAAATAGAATAAATGATAATTTTTTTGCTCTGTTATCCTAAATTCACAATTGTACATTGTGATCAGCATCAGATCGATCTTGACGAAAATAGTACTCAAGATGATTTTAATACCTTGGTTTTCCCCACAGCTGTTGATTGAGTGTTTTGGTATAGGTACACACTTATAATTCGGACAATAAAACAATTTTAATCAACAAAACAGATAATCTTAATACCTACCTTGGTTTTAAGATCATTTTTTGTCAAAATAGTTCTGACGCTGACCATTATCCTACCTACGTACGCGTAAGGTTTTGTAATTGTTTAGCACCACGTGATGTATTTATTCTTAGAACCCTAGCAGTTGTTATTATCATCTCAGTTACAGAATGAATGATTTTTTTGTTAACATTCCAGCTGTTGCCCGTGACTCTATTTGCGTGAAATACCTTCTGATCATGTTCTAGAACAAAAGACACGTAGGATAGGAATACCTCCCGCCATATATATAATACATTGTCTCTATAATGTGCTCTATATAAGCAGCATGCGTTTTTAGGTGTCTTTTGAGGACAGCACGAGGCGCTACTGCGGTGGACGAGTTCAAATCCACTATTCATAGATAATATCAAAACCGCGCACACCAAGCCCTCTCTCTCGCGAGACTTGGTTCCAAGATATGTGGCGGGAGGTATAGGTCTATTGCTACATATTTTTAGGGGTCCTCATAAGGAAATAGATCGGAGCGCTTATAGGATCACTTCGTTATACATCTGTCCGTCTGTCTGTCTGTCTGTCTATCTGACTGTCTGTCTATCTGTCTGTCTGTCAAGACTTATTCTCAGGAATGCGGGAGGGTATCAAGTTGAAAGTCATACCACACACTCAGGTTTATAAAGTCTTGAAAATCAAGTGCAAAAATCAAGCTTCTAAGTCAACACATTCAAAACATATTACGATTTACGTAGCTTAAGTTACGGAACCCTCGGTGCGTGAGTCCGACTCGCACTTGACCGTATTTTTTGCTTTACCCAATTAAAAGAGTGATTGGCCATCAACGTTTTATTTGGTACATTAGGTTGAGAGAATAGTACTTGTTTATCAATTTACTAAAATATTACCAAAAACTAATAGTAAAAATGCCTTCTTAAAGAACTCCAAAAAAAGATCAAATCACTATAAAGGTTAGTTTTAGTGGAAAATATAGGTACTCATTTGTAAACAACTGCATAAACATAATTTGTAAAATTTTATTTTCAGGCAAACAGAAATCTAAGGTAAATTCTAAAAACATACGGTAGAAAATAAATATATAAACACAAAAGATGTTTTGAGTGGTACTGGGCTGCAGGTGTTCATGGACAATTTTAAATTAAAATTGTATGAAATAAAGGCACACGCCATCTAGTGAGTAAGTAATACACTAGTTCATACCAATGTAACCTGTAAATAAATGTTATTTTTTCTCTCTTCTTCTAATTGTGTGTGAAGGAGGTAGGACACGGCGGTATATCCGCCCGATTGAGCAGTCCGACTGGGGAAGTACCTCCGCCCTACAGAATACCGCGGTTATAATAACTTCGTGTTGTGTTCCCAGCGGTGAGTAGGGTAGCCAGAGCTCACGGGAGAATTTGTGCCGTCAGTGGGAAGACTAAAGGCTTGTCCTGATTTGTCTTCTACTGACGGCACAGAAACTCTGTACTTACAGGGTTGGCAGCGCGACTGTGACTCCTCTGGTGTTACAGACGTCCATAGGCCACGGTAACTACTTTCCATCAGGTGGGCCGTGTGCTTGTCTGCCAACTTAGTGGTATAAAAAAAAAAAAAATTGTGTGTAATAAATAGTTTTAAGTGTAACAAGAGTAACATAATCCATAATTTTCGTTATGTTAAATAGACGTAAGCGCTTGAAAGTATTATAGATCTTAAGCTGTACAAGAACTACTGCAAGCCCACAGTAGAAATTTAGCATTATAAATTGTCTCTAATGATTCAGGATCCCCTGTTGTTTGTGTGTCAATAAATCAATCAATAAATAGTATAAGACAGAAGGTTTACGTGTGTGTTTATCGCAGGTTTATAAGTGCCCGGTTAATGGCAATAGGCCCGCCATCTATTACATTGGGACCTAAACATAAAATGGCGAAATGTGGGTGCTAGCACCTCTGCCTACGCCTTCGGGGATATAGGCGTGAGTTTATGTTAAATTATGTTAAGACAGAAGGTTTAATATTGAAATTGAGTAATTTTATTTTAAAATTGAGTCCTTTTTCAGTTGTGTTAAACCGCGTTTTAGTAAATATTAAGCGTTATTAACTGTAGTTATCAATTTATACCTATACAATAAATAAAGTTATATTACTAGTATTGAAAGAAACACCTAAAGCGTCAACTGGAAATGTCTTTTGAATATTCACCAAAGTTTACTTGTCAAGATAAGTTTTATTAATGTACCTTCTAACAATATGTATATGAGTGTATTATGCCATGTACAATATGCTTGAAATAAATGATAAATTAATAAATACAATAAATAAGGTAAAACAATTTTGTAACAAAAATTTCGTACCACGAAAATTGTTAGATGTGCAATAATGTATATAATAGTATATATAATATAAATTTTATGTACAATTATATTATTATATAATAGTGTAATAATAATAATAATGTATATAATAAATAAATAAAAGTTCATCATCAATCATCAGCGGCAAGGAAAGCTTCATAAGTAGGCTTATATTTGTCTTCTGGATCATATTTAGCGATCAGTTTGTCATAGTATTCTTTTTCTTGCTCTTTCAGATGTTTGACCACCTTTCTAGCCATTTTTCTTTGCATGTCAGTACATTTTGTACAGCCATTCTGCATAGCATCCTTTACATGAGCTGAAAATAATAATGATATATTCAACAAACAATTAGGCTTCATTATCATAAATTGTGTATTTACCAAAGTTAAAGTGTACAATAGATGCATAATTGACAAGTGCAGGTTGATGTAATCTTCGATAGCGACAAGTTGTGGAAGTCAGATGGCAGTCGTTTCAGGAGAATTATTGAAAATTGGATGTTTCGTAGTTAGACTGTAAGTCTACCTACAATAGTATACCTACAATATATACATCCAAAAAAAAAGAATAGTAAGGACAGAAAAAAGGAAAGATATGCAAGAAAAAACATTTATTAATCATACGCACAAGGACAGAACAAATACAAAAGTTACATATGAAACAATTATCAGAGCGCACGCGTTTTAATAGGCCACCATTTCTACTTATATGCTCTATATCGCCAGGGGGCAATATACAGCGCCGGTTTTTTTATACCACTTGGATGGCAGACAAGCACACGGCCCACCTGATGGAAAGTGGTTACCGTGGCCTATGAACGTGTGCAATGCCAAGGGAGTCACACCCGCGCTGCCAATCCTGTAAACACAAGAGTTTCTGCCGTCAGTGTAAAAGACAAAGTAGGACAAGCTTTCGGTCTTCCCACTGACAAAACAAAAACTCTCCAGTGAGCTGGGAGCGCAAAACGAGGTTATAATGGCCGCGGTATTGTAGGGCGGAGGTACTTTCCCAGTTGGACTGCTCAATTGGACGGAAATACCGCCTCCTAGGTTTTCAGATAGCGCTTCTGCCATGCCGTAATGTCGCCGTAAGCGTTAAGCAGGGACTGTTTAAGTTTGACTATAAGTTATAATATCTGTGATTTGACGTAAAGAAATGTTATACTATAGAGAGACTTAGATGTCACCCGAATACGATGCAGAATAATTAAGAATCAAGCGGTTCTGTGACTTTTTTCTTTGTCGCACCATAAAGTCTTGGAACTCTTTGCCAGCATACATGTTTCCTTCTTCCTACTATCCCATTTACTTTAAGCGAGGGGTTATAAAGCATCTGACGAGGCTGTCAAGCCGAGGACTGCCATTGGTGAGCTTCTTTCTTAAGGTTTTACCCCAAGCTTACCATCAGGCGTGTCGTGTCCTATATAAAAAAGAACGGACAGTTTTCTACGATGCATGATTACCTATAACTTTTTTGAATTTGACCGTCACGCATCTTGGAAATGAAGTACATACGTGGTTGTCTGTAGTCATCTGTTGTTTTTTTAAATACAACACGTCAATTAGACTTCACCTTGCCTGATGGTAAGCTGAAAGCATAGTCTCAGAAAAGAGGGTCACCATTATGCTTGATGGCCACATCATAGGCTTTTTCACGCCCCGCTTATAGGACCCGGAACTGTAGGAAGAAATAAACACGTGAGCTGGTAATGAATTCCAGGTTTTAATGGTACGAAAAAGGAAAAAACCGCTTGGTTCTTGATCGGATATTACGCATTGTATGCGGGTGACATCTTAGCCTTGTACGTGTAGTCCTGTGTAGGAGAAGAGAGGGTGGCAATAATTGGAAGAACTCATCAGAACGTTCACCACGGTACAGACGGTAAAGTACTGCCAGGGATGCAACATCTCTTAAGACCTCCGTGGCGTAGTGGTAGAGCATTCGACTGCTATGCAGGGGGCGCGGGTTCGATTCCCGCTCAGTGCAAATATTTGTATGCATGAATATGTATATTTGCATTGGTCTGGGTGTTTCTATGTATAATATGTATGTATTTACAAAAAAAAGTATCTAAGTATGTTTATCCGCATTCTAGATCCCATAACACAAGCTAGTTAAGCAATGCTTACCATGGGTCTAGATAGCGTTGTGTAGAATGTCGTGGCATATTTATTTATTTATTTATTTCCAGTCTAGAATACAATACATCTAGATTGTAATCCACATCTATTGTTTTCTAGATCTCATAACACAAACTTGTTAAGCTATGCTTAGTTTAGGTCTAGACAGATCTGTGTAAAATGTTCTGGAAAATTTCTGATCCAAATTTCGCATGAATTTATTACAAATATCTAAAGATTTTAACAAATTTTCACATTAATAACATTAGTAGGATCTCTGTTGTTAAGAAAGCATTACCTTTGAGTTCCCTTCCTTCAGGGGCGCACCTTCCCTTGTCGAGCATACAATTAATGTACGGTACCAATAACTTTTTGTTTGCCAATATTTCCTCAATGTTCATGTTATCATAGCGATCTGTGTAAGTCTCGGCGGCCACAAACCCGGCCAGAGCCAGCACCGCGAGTAAAAGGAAAGAATTCATTCTGAAAATTGAAAATCACTCTTTAATAACAAGCCTTTGATAGTTCTTCTATATTTCATTCTTGCTAATACATTACTCAGCCTCAGATGCATGACTCGAGTCAACAATAGTGCCAGAAGACGGCAATAGGCTCACCCCCTATTACGTGGGACCTAATTCAATGATTGGTGAAATGCGGGTGTTAATTCACCTATGCCTAACTGGGGATAAAGGCGTGATTGCATGAATGTATGTATGTAATACATTATAATAGACCAGTGGCAAGTTCCTCGACTCGCTACCGTCGCAATAAAATAGTTAATAGTGTTAGAACCAACTCTATAACGGGTTATAAGTATTTCTTGTTAAAATTTTAGCTCAATTAATGCAGATTTTTTTGAGTTTTTATAACACACAAAACAATTTATTATTTTACTGCATTAATAAGTTCTCTATCTCTAGTATTTAGGGTACATACTTTCCCTCTTGATGCAATTAAAATTTTCTATCCTGTATACCTACTACTATATAGGTATTAAAATTCAAAGAATCAATCAAAGAATCAATTTCATTTATTCAGTTTAGGCACACAAAGAGCACATATGAACGTCAAAATTTTACAATTATGTATGTCACGAAATAATATAAAAATATTAAATAATGTAAAAATAAACCATTGGAAAATGATTCTTTCGAATGTATACATAGGGGCTTTAGAAGCAAAGGATGGTTCAAAAAAAGGAAGATGTGTATGGAGGAGAAACACATGTTTTGGTCTTATTTTATATTTAAATAATACCCCAAATAATTGGGACATCGATCGGCAGGTTAATGATGATAATTAGATATTTAAGATTTTAAAATTTGTAAAGTTTAGGTATTTAAACTATTATGGTCACTCACATCAGTATCAAAATAATCGGGATATTTACCATGTTGCATTGTTTTGAGTTTCCGATATTTCGGCGCTGTTGACTGTTGTCTTCGTGATCATGGTGCTTGCAACAGCGCCAAAATATCGGAAACTCAAAACAATGCAACATGGTAAATATCCCGATTATTTTGATACTCGTAAAGTTGTTAAGTCTAATCTTGCTCTGTGCCACTAGAGATGACCTACTAATACAAATATATGGATTAAAAATAAAGAAAAATACCTGATAATTCTAGAACACGGGATGACTGATAGCGTATCCAAAGACACTGATGGTAATTAAATAAAACGATTTCATTTATATCAGTAATCTTACTTCATACGGAAAACTAGTCCATTGTGACGATAATTGTTCTTAACCCAGAACCCCGAGGTAATTGTCTTATTATTCTTCATGTATCTGTTATGCCATTTGAAAAAACCTATCTATGATTATAGGTTGTCACGTATTTGCGATTGCTTAAGGTATAAGTTGATGTAGTCTTCCATTCTTTAAGTCTTTTTCCAACTCAGTTAGATTCGGCTTTTCAGCCTAAATATGATGAGTCACACTTTGGAGGGATTGCGATAAAACATAACATAAACTCACGCCTTTATGGCACGCCGAAGGGGTAGGCAGAGGTGCTAGCACCCACATTTCGCCAGTTTATGTTAGGTCCCAATGTAATAGGTGGCAAACCTATTGCGATTAAACGGGTACTTATAAATCTGCGATAAATACATACATAACTTCGAAAAACATCGAAAAGTCATTGGAGTGAGCTATGGTAAAACCTGGGATCGAACCCGAGACCTCATGTCAGCAGTCCATTACTCATACCACTAGGCTATGGCCGTTGTTATAGATTGGGATTGCGACAGATGTTCGTATAACAGCAGGGATCTACAGCACAACGTGCTCTCCAAGGCACGGAGACACCCAGACCAATGTAAATATAAGCATACAAATATTTGCACTGAACGAGAATCGAAACTGCATACTGTGCGTAGCAGTCGCGTTTACTATCGCCACACCATGAGGCTGTTTCTTATACATCTTATGCAATTTGAAAACAATTAATGCTCTTATATATTTAAATAATAATTTATATATTGTAGTGATTTAGATCAGAAATTCGTGTTGTGACGGAGGAAGAATACAAGTATCCCCACCACATCTCATTCAAAGGGTGTCGTTAGAAGAATACACAGACGATATCACTGTGCGAGAAGGAAACCTCGAAATTAAACCCTGTACCAACCCGTCTGGCCAGCGTGCAAACAGTAGGCGTAAGCCTCTCAATATTGAGAGAGGCCTATGTCCAACAGTGCACTGTGATATTTTTTGATTGAGATGGGACATAGTGTAACTGGTCATGAACCTGCGACCAGTATCTTGGAGGGGGAATGCTCTGAACAACAGGATAATCGAAATGCTCCTAAACAGTCGCCTTGGGGTGCTCCTGGAAAAGATGAAATCAATAACAATGAATTTATTATGACAATGACTCACTGCATTTGCTTATTTACACATTCAACGCCTTTACGAAATATGTCCGCAATATACACTAGCGCGTTGAACTCGTATGTATGTAATGAAAGTTATTCTTCAATATGATTGTGATTTGTACATATTTATACAGAATGGTACCACACAGTACTTTTCTACATCTTGGGTGACACCTTTCTACAGAAACAAGAACATTTGTTTGTTTATATTCTATAGAAGTATGTAGAGAACTATATGTAAATACACTCCTGATCTACACCATAGATTTCGTATATAGTTGGCCTACTCTCTGACCTCTATCAGACGTAGACAGTTTTTACAATGAATGCAAGGCCTTTAAATTGATTTATATTTTAAGAGACAAAAATTATTTAAATTCTTTTTTTTACGACAAATAATGATAAAGATGAACGCTTAACTTCGACTTCCGAAAAATTAAAATACTTATAATTTGGAGAAGTGATAACTTTTGATTGGCTTTTGTGTATTATTACTTAGCCACACCATAGCATAGGAAGTTTTGCTGTAGTTGGGTCACGTTAAAATGTTTCTTTGTTTGTTGTTACGCACTCACGCATAAAGGTTCTATAAATATAATTTAAATGAAGTATCTAAGTACTTTTTATAGTATGCTATGGTAGCTTAGTGGTTTACCATTACACTACCGACGAGAACTCACTCCTAGCAATACAGGTAGATATGCCACTGGCTCTCCAATGGCATATCTACCTGTATTGAATGATATGAAACCAAATATATTTTTCTTTGGTTTATTAAACATCTATAAAAAAAAAATTATAAGTAAAATAACTACATATTAACAGTGGTATATTTTTTTATTATATTTATAAATTTATAAATAACAATTGAGTACATTAAAATATGTGTACGATTGAGCAGTTAGCGATGACGGTATGTAGGTGTTTCGCTATTCAAGCCATAGATACAAATCTTATTCTGTTATATTCTAGAGAATCATAAAATTTACTCCGGGATCTGGATACCCTTAGCTTTAGCGCGGTCCTCATACTTCTTCCTAAATGTACCCTTAGGGTCGAACTTGGCAGTCAGCTCGCGCCAGACTTCTATCTCATTCTTGATCAGATGTTCGATTATCTTATAGGCTCCGTTTTCTTGATTTTCCGTGCATTTAGCGCACCCAGTCTCAATGGCTTCTTGCAAATGATCTGACAAAAAAAAAGAAGGCATACTTAATAATTGGTAATCAAACAAGTAGATTAGATTTTATCACCTTCTTAGTTTTCCGAAAGGCGTTGTCACTTGCTGTTTATTTTATTAGTAATTATCCTAGCCTAGCAGTTTAGTTAAATCCGCAGTTAGACTGGTAAAGCAGACCCCAGACCGAGGTGACAGTTTCGAATGCGACTGGGATTAACGCAAAGAGGTAGATTCTAGCCTCACAGTCCATAGATGCATTATTCCGCTTTGCACCACTGAGCGCCTTCACCAATAGGGCAAAGTGAACGCCAATGTATTTTTATATCTAGGTCACATCAATTTGACATCACCTCGCCTGATGTTACCATTAAAGGCAAAAGGCAAAGTCTCAGGAAAGAGGGTCACCATTACAGACACTAAGTACTTCCACTTTGCCTTATCCTTTTATTTTAGTATGGTAAATTATACCTAATAAATATATTAATAATTATATGATAAAATAATTATATTTTAACAATTTTTACTATAAATTTTTGGTATAATGATCCCCATTAGGATTAGTAACTTTTAATGATCTTAAATTAGTGGGACAAAGTACATATTCATTATACTATGCACTTTGTCCCACTAATTTGGGGTAAATATATGTGGGGTAAAATTAATTTTTTTAAATAAAAATTTACCCCACTCGGGACTCGGTACGCGTAGTAGAATAAAGCAAAAGTACCTCCACGTACACACATACTACACATATAACTCGGAATTGAACTGGATTCGAAATTCGAATTTAGATTATTGTCTTTGAAAAAAATAAGATGATATATGTACACAACATAAATATAACTGTAGCGTACCTAATTCAATTTTCGTATCGCATTGCCTATTCTTCTATACTGACTATTAAATATAAAGCATCATATAACAAAATAATATACAGGTGGTATATTTCTAAAAGGATAATAAGCAGATAAACGTAGCTATGATAACTGGCTAAGTGATGAGTTCGTTTCCTCAAATCATTATGAATGACGCTGGTAGTTCAATTGACGTGACTTGCTTAAAACATATTACGGGTTTCTTAACTAAGTTTCAGAACCATTTTGTCAGAATGATGTTGGGGACAGAATTATGGGGGCATATGACTGATTTCCTTGAAAAAGGCTTGTTTAAAGATTTGAAACCGGAGTATTAGAACGATATAACGACAGTTCTATATAAGACAATGGTTTTAAATAACATGACGTTATATATAATGTATAGAAAATAAAAATGTAAAAAACAAATGGTTGAAAAATATGCTTAGTAAAAACGAGATTTTGAGGAATTAATTAAAGTATAATTATTCAAATTCATTTATCATTTACATTCTAAATCCCTAATAGCTTCATCTATAGCATGTAATTTAGTGAAGTATAATATAATACATTAGCCATAATATTGTTTATTAGCTGTCGGTAGATTAACTGAATTGATTGAATATTGAACTGTATTTTTTATTATTAAGCTATTGTTTTTTTTACGTACCTAAACGTCGATGAATAAATTTTCTTTTCTTTCTTTCTTTCTTAGATAAAATTTTATAAATACTATCAAATTTACTTATAAGAGAAAAAATCAACATTTACTCTCAGGCGTATTGAACCTGTTTACTGTTCAACTTCCCTATCCACCACCGGTAGTTTGGTCCCTGTATGCGATACAGGTTGAGCACTATTTTTTATATTTTTAAATATATGTTTTTATATGTATTTCAAAATATAATTTATAAGTTATATATTTTATAAGTATAGAAGAATACAAAGAGAAAAAATAATAAATATTCTACAACATTGAACAAAAATGAACCTGACCTAACATAACATGCAATAACATCAACTTATTGATTTACTAGACAGAAGTATTAATATTTCAAGGCAGATATTATTAGCAAAACTGGCAAGCTAGGTACTTGGTGCTAAAATCAAGGAGGCATTTGCTCACAGTTGTTGCAGTATAAAATACACGCATAATTTGAAATGTATAGTTATGTTCATCTATTTTATGTTGGTGGTATTTGAATGTGCCTTTGTGGTGTATAACGATTGTTCTTCATTTATTTATGTAAGACTGCAAAATTACATGAAGGTCTCTAGCACCTATAGAGGCTTGAGTTAGATTTTAGACTTTAGATAGAAATATAGACAGAAACATTAGTCAGACGATAAGTCGCTTTCGCACTAGTCAACCAAATCAAATATTGGGAAAAAAGGAGTTTATTTATAGAACAGCATTTATTTAAATAAAACATGTTTTTTTATTATTCAAAAACTCGTGCTCTATAAAGTGCTAGTTTAGTAGAAGAGATAAATTTATTGATGTGTAAAAAGAGGGCAAGGTAGAACAGAAGAGGTTAATACTATTATTGTACGTTTGCAATATAATATATATACATATAATCTACCGTGTGGTTCCCGGCAGAATGCCGTGTGGTTCCCGGCAGAGTAGAATTTGGGCCACCCCATCTCTTCCCATGTGGTGTCTTACATGGCGACTAAGGGATAGGGCTGTTTAATATCAGACAGATATATACAGCCCACACTCAGCCTCAGATGCATGGCATGAGTCAACAATAGTGCCCAGAAGACGGCAGTAGACTCACCCCCATTACGTGGGGGTGAGTCTACAATTCAATGATTGGTGAAATGTGAGCGAAAGATATACTTCTGCCTAACCCTGTGGGGATAAAGGCGTGATTATATGTATGTATGTATAAACATATATACACACCCTTATTTACTTTCGTTTTGCCAAATTGAGAACCTCCTTTTTTTTTTTACGTGCGCAAAATCCCCACGGTTACCTCCCCACCGGAGCCGGTTTAGTCGGACCCGAACCGACTAAAACGCACGCCGCCTGTGGGTCGTATTGGTTGCCGAAGGTGAGGTTGACAGGCATATCCCTCGCACCCCGGCCGACCCAGGGACATTTCTCACGATCTGGCCCTCTCCTCGGGTGTGTGGGGACTACAGAGTCCCCAACTCGTGCCCGGAAAACGGGGAGGCGCGCCAGGCGGCCTGCTTCTGCCAGGGTGACAGGCGGCTCCACCTGTCACCCCCAGGCCGGCGCTCATGGGGGGCGGAGGTCGTTCATCGACCTCCGACCCCCGAGTTGCCTTCGTACGCGGGCAGCTTGGCTTGCGATAATTGAGAACCTCCTTCATTTCGGAAGTAGGTTAAAAAAAAGTAAGATAGAAAAGATGGCGCAAAGATAAAAGAGTTAGTGTTCAGAATAAGTAAAGAACACAATCACCAGCTTACAAAACAATTCAATGGAATTACAAAGTATGAGTGATAGTTGCTTAGTAAAACTATATCAAGGTTGTGACTTGTAACGAAAGGAAAACATAATTACTTAAATTAACTTCAATCTAAATATTTCTGTACTACTGAGCATAGCATAACGCACAAATTACTTCAAGCCAAAACACATTGAATGTGAGTACAAAAGCAAGTATGAATGTATATTAAAAACGTCAGTGAGTCGGCCTTACGATCGAAAGGTACCGGGTTCTAATCCATTACACTACCGACGTGAACCTACTCCTAACACAAACAATTTAGCTTAGCTGGAGGGGTTAGAGGGAATATTAGTAATTTCGGTTCTAATATTCGTTAAAAGAAATGTAAACACCGAAGTTAATTTAGTTACGCTATTTTTTTCATGTATAGTTAGCGTTAGAACGATCTTGTCTACAATCTCAAAACGCTCTTACACATTAAGAGTAAATCCAGCTGTTTAATTAATTTAAATTGCTTTATTGTCCATATCAGTCAACAGGCATCCAAGGCATTAAGATAATTTTAAGTACTTTTTTTGTCAAGTTCGATCTAACTGCTCTTATGTATTTTATCTTATTTTATATTTATTAATTGCGAATTTCACCAACAATAGTAACCACGACCGATTCAGACTCTTGATTATCATGATTTACTCAATGAAACGGAATGAATGTCCATAGTAAGATAAAAAACTAGTTAAAAAATTTCGTAATTAAAACTAAAACCCGACTAATGAAAAATCACACTATAAAAGTATTAAACAAGAAAATATCAGGGATAACCGTGCTCGTATGCCACTTGGTCTGACAAAACAATACTTTCTAGGGACTAGCTTTAAACAAAAAAATGTATTTGTATTATTTTGGGGCCAGCAATAAGTAAAATTTATACATATTTGAAACGTGCTAATTAAGCCCTTGCAGTTGATACCCAACACGACATATTTATCGCATTTTTTTTTAACTTTTATGGCCGCTAGAGAGCGCCACAATGAATTCAGTGACAAAATATATAGCCTATAACCAGCGGACAACTAAGACGCTTCTAACGATACCATATTTGTTCAGTTCTAATAAGTGGTTGAGGAGCTATGAAGGAACAGACGAACCTACATACGTACATACATAGCCTATCAAAATCATAACCCTCCTTTTGCTTCGCCGTAGTTGGGTAAAAAATAGGTGTCGACACTCTCGAATGAGCGATACTGGAAACTTACATCGTTATTAAGTGAAAGTGATTATATTATGTAATGAATTCATCATTATACTTCGACGCTCGTCTGATTTGCATCTTGCACTTTTGAGCCCAAGATGTGCTCAAGTATTCTCACTCCCATTTGACATGAACGACTAACATCTGTTGCTGAGAGAAAAGCCTGTGCTAGATTCTCATTCCTCAGTCGCAGGTTCATCAGTTTATGAATGATGTTATATAGAACCTCAAAGGTTTTGAGTTTGTGACTTGGAAAATAGTCAAATTATTTAATGTCCATAAATTTAAAACTAGAACTTTATAAGGAGTGTGTAGGTGAATTCCTTTTTTTATTATTCCTTGAAGACACTGGCAAGTCAATAGACTGTTTATGTATGCTAATAAACTATACAGTTAGCACAATAAAATATACGCACTCTTCTCCTTTTTTTCCGACTACAGCAAAGCCAAGTGAGGGTTACAAATTTTGATAGACTATGTATGTATTATACAATGAGATTTTAGTAACAGTATAAATCAATGATATGGAAGCATGTATGTTCATCAGTTCCTTTATAGCTCCTTAATTACTTATTATCTGTGATGAGTACGAATTTCACATCATCAGTGCATCGTTGTATCCCGATTGTTTCGGAAATCTTCACCTCTGTTTTCAACAAGTAGAGACTAAGGAATATTCCTTAGTGCCTTCTCGTTGAAAATCCTCCTTTTCCCTTTGCTATAGTCGGAAAAAAAGTACAAGACTGCGTATCTTTTACTATGAGCCAATACTGTAAGTGTGTAAGTGTAAGTGTACCTTTAAGCTCCTTGCCTTCAGGAGTGCACTTCCCTCGCTCCATAACGCAGTTGACGTAAGCATCAAATAAACGTTTGTTTTGCAGGATTTCGTCCAGATCGATATTGTCATATTTGTCTGTGTATTTGTCATCGGCAATTACCGCGACTGCGATACTGAAGAGTAGTAGAATATACTTCATGATTACCTGAAAATATTTAAAAAATAACGATTAAGTACGATTTCAATCAATGAATTATAAATAAATAATAAAAATGTAGGTAATAGTAAGCATAGCTCAACCAGTTTGTCTTTTAGGTACTAGTAAGGGGATAAACATTCTTAAATGCATTTGTTTTTAGTAAATGTATACAGTTTATCTGTATTGTATGTAGAAACACCCTGAATAATGCTAATATTCATTTTCACGTGTAAAAAATATTAGCACTTAATGGTAATTGTACCCGCGCCCCCTGCGTAATAGATCAGAGTTTACAAGAAGCTATTGACGAGCTTCACTATTCAGTTGCCGTCGTAATAACTTTAGAATTACCATTCAAATGTCACATATCTACTTACAAAATAGAATAGAGCGTATCGTAAACTGGGGTTATTGGACAACTAAGTAACTTTGTGACAATTTTAAATTGTTTTTTGTAATAATATAATGTGAATCATCAATAATTATATCACTTTTTTCAGAAGTAGAAATGCTATTCCTACTATTCATCTGCGTCTTATGTTTACCTGCTACTTTTGAAAAAAAGAATCAAATTTCAAATTGTCAAAATGTTACCCAAAGTTACCCAACTGTCCAATAAACCCCAGTTTAAGTTATAAAAAGTTTGATAAGAGTATATACGCAATACCCACCGTTTTGTACACGTTCGTTATTCTCCAGTCTCCGTCAGTGAGTTATGATGTCCAACGTAATGATATGGCACTATATATAGTGGATGCTCGTGTGCTTAAAACGTCTAATTTGCCCCTGGTTGGTTCATTATTATATCTGTCTTCGGTGCATTGTATACTTCCTATACAGGCTGTTCTCAAAATTCTTTGTTTATTTGGTTTCATACAGTTAACAAATAATGTGTGACGTGGGGTTAAGATGAGGTACGTGAATTTTTAGGTGAATATAATATAATTGCATGTAGTGGAGATGAAAAATTTGTGGGTTATGTTGAAACTGCAATTTACAACAATAAGTTTGGTATAAGTAATTTTAATTTGGGGTTAGCGATGCAAGTTACGTTGTGTTTCCTTTAATGACATGGATGCAAGAAAAAATGGGGTATAAGACATAGTAAGATTTACGATTTACGTTCCTGCTGCAAAGGCTGGCCATCGCCATCCAACGTGACAACGCAGCAGGTGTTAGGGGCACTGGCACCGAGGGCGATCTGGGACGAGTTGTTTGATTAGTACATGGACTAAGCATTGCTTGTTGTACAATTTTGACATTTTGTATTAAAGATGATGTCCAATTTAATAATTATTGAATTTATTAAATATTGATAAAATAGATGAAATATGAACTTAAATATGTAAAAATATATATGGTGCACATTGGGAGAGGCTTATGTCCAGCAGTGGACTGCTGTGGGCTAATTGATGATTATATTAACATGATTTTGGCCTGAAAAAAGTAAAGTATAACTAAAATTTTTTTGTGGAATTAACTAGTTTATCTAATCTAAATTTTACCTATGTGTACACATATACGATACACGATAATTATGCAATCTATATTTATAAAAAAGTGTAATGCCGCTCACTGATTAATCATAAAATCTCAGTAACTTTGAAATGTAGCAAGTTGGTTCTTTATAGGGTATAGACATCCGCTACGAAAGGATTTTACGAAACTCTATTCCTAAGGGGTAAAAACCTGTCCACGCGTACGAAGACGGGGGTAGCCACTAATGTTTTATAATTTATAATTTATTTATTTTTGTTTTCAAATATACATGCACATTAAGGTTTCAAATGCATGCAGTAACGTAAAGACATAACCTCTGCTAACTAAATTGATTCTCTGAACTCCACACTAAGATACCCTGAGTCGTGGGTGAGTTAAATTATAATCATTTCTAGAATAAGGTACCTAATTTGAAAACAACAATATTGCTAAACAAGAATGAATAAATAATAAACATGACCAATTGAAAGAGGAAGGAGTTCACTTTGTTCAGTCACATTTATGCACCGATGAGTTGCATTGTATAAATGTATGTCATGCATGCATGTATGCCATGCATGCACGGCATACATGTGTATGGGGGTGTGTGTGCGTGTGCGTGCGCGCGTGTGTATCTGTGTGCTCTTTTTGTTCTTTCACTCTGATTAGAACCTTCTAAAATGCATAAAATGAAGTCACACTACTACTAAGTAGTGAGACCAGTAGACCGGGCTACGAGGGAAATGCATTATATGTCCACATACACCGGCATCTGGAGATTCAAGACAGAGTGTGGTTTTAGTCAGTTCGAGTCAGTCTGACATAACTACTTCGGATGGCGGATGGGATACCCACTCTGATATACGTGGGGATTTCCGTACGAAAACGGAAAACAAAGGTATGTGGGACCAGAATTAGTATTCCATACGGATGGAGTACACCCGGAAAAAAATTTAATGTCATCGAAATAATATGTAAGTGATTCATACGCAAACATTCAAAGAGAATTACAATTTTCCTTATGACTTTTCCTCCTGTGTTCCTGTATCTATTGGTTTAAGTTTTGTATTCTTGTGGTTAGAAATGATAATCAATGTTTTAAGAATCAAATACTTATCTATCACATAAAACAACAGCGTAAGTTATGAACTGCATAGTAATAAAAATATAATTGGAATATTACTCGTACCGCACAACTTATTTTGAAACATAAGAGGGTATTTGAAAAGAATTCTCAGAGCCGTAGTGAGCAGACATGCTTACTTTTCGTGCTTAGTTGTGTCCTTTAATTACAAAAGTGGTAAGGTACATTCTCATACTACGAGTCATATAGAAAACAATAGTGTATGAGTGAGAAAATTGTGCACAAAAATTCTTGAAAAAAAAGAAAATTTTATAAAAATCATTATTTAACATTAAACCATAAAAGGCTGATAAGTCAAATCAAACGTTAAGAGGGGGAAAATGATGATAAAGATTTTATGGTAGGTTGCCTGAAGTAGGTGCCACAAAGCAATCAGGCTGTCAGTTTTGTATGTTAGTTTAGTCACTACTACTTTCGTCATATGTTAATGAAACTTTGGTTTAATGGTTGTTTGTTACTAAATCAGACCAGAATGACTAAACTAATCATGATGAAAAAAAAAACAATTACAGCAGTGAATAAAATCTCTCAAAAATCTAAGAATGAACAAAATAATTAAATTTAATTTTTTGATGGCAACAGGCCCCAATTTGTTAGTAACAATATTCGTCTTACATCTATGGTTAGCATACAGAATGTCAATAGTATAAAATCAGGAAATTGTTATCAATCGATATTATATTATTGCATTAGATTTGATGTCAGTGAAAACTGCGGCCATAATAATCTGGTATTGCGTTCCCGGCGTTGAGTAGGGTAGCCAGAAGACACTGTAGGGTTTTTGTGCTATCACTGGAAAGACCAAATGCTTGTCCTGCTTTGTCCATATTTCACGGTGATCACTTTCCACCATAGTCATCATCATCATCATCATCATCATTATCGGTATAAAAAAAAGTAATTTACCAATATATTGTATAAAAACACACATTTCTAAACATGTACATATAAATAGACAAATCAAAGTGATAATACTATATGTCAATATAGTTGACATGCCGCAGCCATTTAGCTTCGCACTAAAGAGGTCACGCTTAGCTACCATAAATTATTATTAATTTTAAATACATGCTGTATATGCAAACTGTATTTAAGGGGAAACACTCACAGGGTTACACGTCTATGACTCTTGCATACCCTTGAAGTTACGTGCATTGTACATTATATTTTTATATCTCGACACTAATCATTTACTTGAATATAACTAAATGATTCTAGTAAATATTAAAATAATGACATCTAAGTAAGTTTCCTTCATTAGGTAGTAAATTGAAGACGAACAAAAGGATTTAGATTAAAAAATCTTCTGTTAGTAAGTTTCTTATTGGTTCTTTTGTCAAGATATTAAATACCCTATTTTAATTACAGTAGTTATATTTACTGACGTCAAAGTTTGTAACGAAAGGAAATTCAACTCTCTAGTGTAGTTTTCCCATGTGACTATAATATGGGGTTCTTTATGAATGGCATTTGAAGATTTGTTCGGGTTCGGCCGCACGAGTGTAACGCCCCTGGTGTTGCATATTTAAACAGGCCAGGTTAATCACTTTCCATTAGGTGGACTGTGTACCTGTCGTCCACTTAAGTGGTATATAAAAAATTGATACTTGCCGTTACCTTGTCCCTTAAACCATTTTTTCACTAATGTTTCAATCGCCTAAGGAGTATGAAGTGAAGTTCGTAGTTTTTAACTACGTCTATATGTGTAGGTATAAGTATAATTATTTGATAATTACAACTACTTAACAAGGTTAAGTCACGAAAAACCTACTTCCCACACCTCCTATGTGCAGTTAGTTGCCGAATTTAAATATTATCCTTATGTTACTTATGACAGTTTGTGTCTAAAACTGAGGTCTACTGTTAACAAATAATAAGGATACCCAGTATTCAAAAACACAGGAATATAACCACTCGAAACCCAAGATGAGGAAAAAAGTAGTTGCATTAGAACCTCGGACCAATAATAAAAAGAAGTAATGCGACAAAAGATCGGTAGCTCGGTGTTTAAAAGGTCAGCCTTGCGATCGAGAGTACCGGGTTAGAATTCTGGCCACAATTTTCTTAGATATAAACCTTGGCCTGATAATTTACGAACACAAAAAAAGTAAATTCTCCTTTTTATTTTATTGTTATTTATATCTTAGTTAGTTAAATATACATAATTAGGATGGGATTGATTGTAAAAGCTCTCTCCCACACATCGGAACACTTACCATAATAGGGCTGTTAAAATACTGTTAAAGAGGCAACTAGTCAATAAAAGTTATCCATAGTCCATTCCTAATTCGTGTGGTTGCAGAAAAAGGAAACAAATGTAAGAGGCGACTAAAGAAAAAAATACGCTGACGACAGTACTACGAGAGAAGAAAAACTCGAAATAAAATCATGTAGAAACCCTTATGACCAGCGTGAAAAGAGTAGGCCAAGGCATTTCAACATTAGGAGAGCCCTATGTCCAGAGGTGGACAACGAAAGGCTGATTGATTGATTGATAGTCCCTTATGGCAAGAACCTAAATCTGTTTCGAGCAATCTTTCGTAACGAGAGGAGAATAAAATCAAGCTTAAGTGAACGAATGAATACATAAGGATTTTCGTAGGAAGGTAAATATATAAATAATAACAAACAGTAAAAAATAATATACGGTAATATATAATTTTCTTGTTATTTATTGAAACTGTCATTAAGTGGCTATATAATTTTACAATGAATCATTTTAATTTATTGTTTTTGACCTTCTCAGTGATGCAGCGTCAGCTAATAAAACTGGTACGCATGAGATTTAATTAACAGGTTCAGCCAGGGTTTATCTGTTAAGAACTTCTCAATCGTCTTGTCATTATCCTTGTTAATCGCGGTCGCATCCAAGATCTTCACCTCAAATCAAATACTATTTAGTATTCAAAACTGTTTCAGTACCTGTTGCTTACCTTTTAAATTGTAGTATCTGAAGACCTGAGGCAGTGTGCGGTTTTAGTGGGTACGAGTGCGATAGGGGGATATCCACACGAAAAAAGGTTTACAGGATCAAAATTCCACACCGGCGAAGCCACGGGCTATAGCTATATATATGTTCTATTAACGATTCTGAAAACAAAAATTTATAGGCACACATACATATAATCACGCCTTTATCCCTGGAGGGTAAGGCAGAGGTGAATTAACAGCCACATTTCAACAATGATTGTCCCACGTAATAGGGGGTGAGCCTATTGTCGTATTCCAGGCACTATTGATGACTCGAGCCATGCATCTGAGGCGGGGTCTGGGCTTTGTATATCTGTTTGATGTTAAACAGCCTTATCCTTTAGTCTCCTTGTACGACACCGCATGGGAAGAGATGGGGTGGCCCAAATTCTACTTTTTACGTTGTCTGTTTGTTCGTGATGAACGAAACAACCACTGAACGTATATTTTTTATTCTTAAAGGTCTTGATCAGATTTAAGATTACACGTTAATTTAATAGTGAAACATCAAGTTATGGAGAAAAATCGGAGATATGACCTCTGCGAAAACCAACATACACGTGGGCAGAGTGTAGCTAGTATATAATAAGTATAATGTCAAGTCATATCAAATTTAATAGCTTTTATGAAGTAATTCTCTTTATTACTTAGCCATTGTTTTGCTATGGTTCCTCAATGAATTTCAGTTTTTTTCATTAGGTAAAGTTACTCAGACCAACGTCATTGTAAAACCTAACGATATAATGATTCAGATGCAGTCATAGATAGGTACTAATTTAAGTGAATAACATGTTTTTATCGGCGTTAATTAGATTTATCTAGATCCTTTGAAACCAACGCATTTCAAGGCAAAGCTAACAGTGGTGAAGGGATTAAACGGAGGTAGGACACGACGGTATTCCCATACTAATTGAGTATACCATACTAATTGGGGAAGTATCTCCACCCTACAGTATACCGCGGCTTTAATAACCTCGTGTTGTGTTCCCGGCGGTGAGTGGTGTAGCTAGTGTTCACTGGAGAGTGCTGTCAGTGGGAAGACCAAAGAACTGTCCTGTTTTGTCTTCTGCACTGACGTCACTCTGTTTTTACAGAGTCGGCTGCAAGTGTGTGACGCCCTAAAGGCCACGGTAACCACTATCCATCAGGTGGTCCTTGTGCTTTTCTGCCATCTAAGTGGCATAACAAAGGGTGAACATTTTCAAAATGGAAGCCGGTAGAAAAAACTTACCTCGAACTATTTAGTTTGTCATGCACGATACGACAATGAAGCCGACAGGAATCGGGTATTAGAAAATCCTTACTACTGAAAACTAGCAAATCATACATATGCTCACGCCTATAACAATAGAGGTAGGTCATGAAGGTGCATGTAAGGATAAAGCATAGGAGTAGACGGCGGGCTGTCGCCACCACCTGCAACGGAGGTAAATAGGTTGGCAAAATGTTGTAAAGGAAAAACCTGACACTGCATGAGTACAAGAGTTAGATTTGAGTTCAAGTTTTATGTTTAGGGTCCGGGGCTTGCTCTTTATTCTTCTTATCTATCTTTTACCTCTCTTAGTAAATGTCATCTAATACCTCAACCCCGATATGATAGCCTCCGCCAGAGCCTCGTCCTATCGAACGACATGATCCTTGCAAACCGGTGTATTAGCTGATGTTAATCTACTAGCTAATGTACCGGCTTGCAAGTGTGTGACGTACTACGGCTTACGAGTGTGGTTGACTTGGGTCTAAATATCTTAGTTATTTCAATATTTTAAAATGAGATATCAGCGAAAATAATTTCTTAACACCATTAATTATTTATTCTCCTTAATAGATATTTTTATTTGTTTATCTGCATCCATTGGACCAAGAGACAGTTGAGTGCCGTAACGTTCAGCAGATGCAACCTGACCTTCTCTTATGTTGAGAAACTCAGTTATTTGTGTACTAGTACGTCTAGGTATATTACATGAATCAAATGTTTTCTTAATATGAACGTGTGCAATTGTAGGTATATCGCTTTCAAATGTCTATCATATTTCATTAAGCTACCATTTGAATTTGCCTTTTTATGGTGATTTATGCTGCTGTCTGACCTTTCTGAACCTAGAGAGAATAGTTTGCGCTAAAGTCAATATTATCGCTTTGAACCATCCAGAACAAATAGGTAACATATATTACGAAGGAGTTAGTTTTAAACTTACCTAATTTTTATTTCAAATATGTATAAATTTAATAAGTTATTTATTTTACAATCATGTCAAGAAATAATATATAAATATTAAATACAATAAAACTAATATAACTATGATACAACTTATAGCTAAGAACAATTAAAATGCGTCGTGGAATTCCTCCGCATCGCATGCCTCTTGTGATAGCGTTCCCAGAAGACTGGCAGCATTGCCACGTTGTATGGCAATGCTTACTCTCTAATCTAAAAAGGCCTGTCTTCTGGTCACGGGAAGCGTCGACCAAACGCTTCGTAATCTCACGGAAGAGATTGCGAGCGCTCGGACCCCATGACGACCCTATGAAGCTATTGCTTGTATATAATTTATACTTATTTGAAATTTAATGTACTAATTAAGCTCCATCCTTGATACCAAATACGAATATGTATCTTAAATTGATTTTTTAACACAGTGCTTTATGGCCGCTAGAGGGCGCCATATTAGATTCAGTGACACTTTATATAACCTATAACCAGCGGATAACTAAGACGCTACCTTAATTGTCTAGATCTAATTAGTGATTGAGGATTTAAGAGCTTAGGTTGAGGGAACAGATGAACCTACATACATTCATAGCCTGTTAAAATCATAACCCTTCTTTTACTTCGCCGTAGTCGGATAATAAATAAAACAGTAACATTAATAGACCAAAATATAAGGGAATTATATTATATATATAGGAGCACATAACTTTTCTTTTTGATCTAGTTTCTGCCTTATTAAGGAAATCCTTCGAAAAATACATTGGAGAGCAATGAATCCGGGTCACTTAAAGAACTCCAAGATTCTCGGCAATTATTTATGATCTACAAACACGGTGATAGACACAGAGTATATGGAAGACCAGAGCAAAGATTCAAACGTGCATTAATTTAGCATTTTTTATTTTATTTTACGTGCGCAAAATCCCCACGGATACCTCCCCACCGGAACCGGTGGGTGAGATTATGTCGGACTCGAACCAACCAAAACGCACGCCTCCTGTGGATCGTTTTGGTTGCCGAAGGTGACGTTGACAGGCATATTCCTCGCACCCTGGTCGACCCAGGGCCATCTCTCACGATCTGGCCCTCTCCTCGGGTGTGTGGGGACTGCAGAGTCCCCAACTCGTCCCCAGAAACGGGGAGGCGCGTCAGGCGCGCCGCCGCAGCGGCCTGCTTCTGCCAGGCTGACAGGCGGCTCCACCAGTCACCCCCAGGCCTGCGCTCATGGGGGGCGGACGTCGTAGCCACTTAAGCTCTGTTCAAAACTGCGAAACATGATTATACTTGCGTAAACCAAATATAAATCTTATACAGACATTTTGGAGGCGCTCAAGTTTATCCAGCTGGCTTTCGGTTAAATCAAGATAACTGATGTCTGCATAATCAAGAATGGGGAGTTACAATGCGTTCGCAAGCGAGATTTTGGTTGCAATAGGAAGGAAGTATTGCAACTTTCGTAGCGATCCCATCGACGCAAACATCCTACGGCTCACCTCCTGGAATTGCGGGTCCCAAGAAAGTTGGAATCCATATATATGCCGAGGTTTCTGACTTAATCAGTAATAGGTACTACTGTGCCATCAAACACAACTGGTGGAAGCTGCGAAGCAACTACTTTTGCCCCGGTGAAAGAGCTGCCTACAATGGCCACCTGGGTTGCCCGTTTATGTTACGTTATTCATTGCTCTTGAGTGTACTTACTAGATACCTACTCAAAATTTGACTGCATGTGTATCTAGCAATCAAGCTATTGTATATATGACTGAACATAGTTATGTAAAGAAATAGTACTTTAGTATTCGCACTAGGAAATTACAACAACAGCAAACTAGAATGCAATAATGGTAATGTTGGTTTGTCGTTTGCAAAATATAGGTACCTAACCGATTGCAGTGGGAGATATCTGTTCATTTGATCACATAAGTCATGTAAGTCCAGTAATTTGTTTTGCATCAATCAAAAGAACGTCAGTAAACCTCTGACAGCCTCAGTGGCGTAGCGGTAGAGTGTTCGACTGTGCGTAGCAGTCGAACGAAGGCGCGGTATCGATTCCCGCTTAGTGCCAATATTTTTATACATGAACATGCATATTTGAATTGGTCTGGGTGTATCTATATATAATATGCATGTATTTCCAAAAAAGTATTTAAGTTTGTTTATCCACATTCTAGATTCCATAAGACAAGTTAGTTAAGCTACTTTACTATGGTTCTAGATAGCGTTGTATGTTGTGGAATATATATATTTTTTAAATAATGAATTTCGATTTAAAAAACTGAAGCATCCATATTAATATCATAAGTGCGAAAGTAACTTTGTCTGTCGGTAGGTTACGCTTTCACGCCTAAACCGCTAAACCGATTTTGATGAAATCGGGTCTAGGGTTTGGTAAATAAAACTTTGAGAAACGACATAGACTATGTTTTGTTATGATAACCGACATCTATACTGGTGGAGCCACAGGCAACAGCTACTAAATAATAAAGATACATACATACATACATAAAATCACGCCTGTCTCCCATAGGGGTAGGCAGAGATCACGGGTCTCCATTTGCTACGATCCTGACATATTACTCTCGCTTCATTCACTCTCATTACATTCTTCATGCATGCTCGTCGGTTTAGAGTACTCCTGACCTGCCCCTTTTCTAAAACTTCCCCGATTTGGTCCAGGTATGTGCGCCTAGGTCTTCCCCTTCCGACGGTACCATCCACACTCGCATCATACACCTGTTTCGTTAGTCTTAAATCTTAAAGTCTTAAGTCTTAAATAATAAAGATGAAGAGATTAATTAAGATGTAGAAAAATTGAATTGGTCCAGGCGGGATTCGAGCCCGCGATCTTTCCTTTACTGGGGAAACGCTTTGACCTCTAAGCCACAGAACCTTCGCCCGAAACCATCTAAACTCTTCTATACATATATCTGCCTTACGGCGACTGTTAAGCGCCATCTATCGAGATTCGTACGAATTATCAGAACCAATGAAAAAATCTTAATTGATTTTAATAGTTGGCATACTAAATGCTTTAAAATTTCCTTCAATAGATGAAGAGATTGTTTGTTTGAATGCGCTTTAGAACCACGCACTTGTGCGATTTGAACAGATCGGGAATCAGAAAATAGAGTGAATAAATTTTTGTTTCATTGTAGGGTGCTTGCTTGATGACAGTTGTATTAAGCCCTTCACACTTTTTTTTAAATTACTAATATTTTTGGAGTTAAAGGCAACCTATAAGCTGATATATCTACTCTAAGTGATGAACCCATCAGTAAACTAAATTAATTAATGGATGAACCGAGTATAAATTCAAAAACAAACTAAAAGAGTACCTATTAGAGAAATGCTATTACAATATACAGGAATTTCTTGATGACAAACATAAGTGACAAATGACGAAAATATTTAATGTATCCTACCTAAGTTTAAGAATAATAATGACAAATATTACTGTGTTTTAGTTTATAAGTATTAATATGTATAACGACTGAATTTAATAATAATATTATATAACTTTGCTGTGCTCCAACAGCGCTTGAACTTTGAACTTTCCAAAGGCCGCGTTACTAGTGTGTATAACTTGTGGAAAATTGGGAATAAAAAATACGAAGACATTTTGTGTACATTTTTATTGCTTACCTACTGATCGTAAACAATCAAAATGATATATACATTCGAATTACGACTTGCTAATATGCTATTCATGAGTTGATAATTGTACAAACAATGACCGACATCAGCGCAATAGTAGTTTATCTAATCTGAATTCATGATTGTGTGAGTGTTGAAATTGATTCCTGGTTTGCATAACCTGGTTTTCTTAGTTATATTATGTAGTTTTTAGAATGCATGATTGATACTTCACGATTATGTTGATGTTAAGATATCTATACTTTTACCGAAATCGTAACGAGGTAAAAACTGTGTATTGAATATTTATTAAAAAAATAATCTTGATATATTCTAAATGTAAAAGTTTGTGAAGATATTTGGATGTTTATTATCCAATGGCGCTCTAACAGCTAAACGAATATGGCTGAAATTGGGTAAAGAGGTAAATTATAGTCTGAAATAAAAATATAATTTTATTCAAGGAACAGGTTTTTTTTATCTAGGACACGTCAACTTGACTTCACCTCGCCTGATAGTATGCTAAAGGCAAGGTCTCAAGAACGAGCGTCGCCATTACAGACATTAAGTAATGTTACAATGGTAGCACTCAGCTTGGCGGAGTCTCCAAACCGTTTGGTTCTCATGGGATGCGGGAACTGTCGTAAACTAGGAAGTCGTCATAACAGCTAGTTTCAAAATAATACGTTAGAGAATGTTTTACATTACCATCCTCAAGCTCGCGCTCATTGAAGACGGAGGTCTCTGACGCGAGTCTTGCATGCGCGTTCTCGGGGGATCGTGGCGCCCTTGAGTCGCTGCTAGGCCTACCCACTCCCCTCCTTATCGTATCCTTCATTAATATGGGTTTACCTCGTACTAACTCTGCACCACCCTATGGTAGACTGGTAGAGAATGCCCACGGCATTCAGTCCACAAATGTACATCGTGTTTAAAATATAAATAAATAAACTCATGTTTCTTAAAAAAATTGAATAAAAATAATTGAATTCTGACTCTGGGTCGAAATATCTACCACTAATATGTATTAAAACATTAGTAGTCTGAGTCCATCCTTCTTAACATGCTTGTATATAGGTAGTACATGGTCAGACGATATCACTGCGAGAGAAGGAGAACTAATAGGGATTAATAAAACCCTGTACCAACCCGTCTGGCCAGTATGGGTACAGTAGGATAAAGCCTCTCAACATTGGGAAAGTCCAGTCGTGAACTGCGATAATCTAATTGATTGATTTATATATTTATGATAGGTAGTAAATTACCTATTCATTTTGTTACTATCATTACCTGAACGCTGTTTAACAATGTAATTTGCCAATAACTTCAATGATTACTCTAATGAATATTCCGAAATATTCCATTACAGGTAAGCGTGAAAAGAACGCAGACACGGCATTTAATCTCGCGAGTAGAATACAACTACAACAATAAATAGAGGATAATTTATGATAAACACAATATTTTGCATAAAAAAGTGGGTTAGTCGCGATTGCCCCCGTTCTTGATCCCCTCGAATTTTATTCAGTATTAAAATATCGTTTTATCACGCTAAGGGCAATTTTTTTTTGTGGGAATTGAGACTCATAAAAGTTCTATGAGCAAAATCAAGAAGAAACTACAACGCTACGCATGTATCCACGATCTGTCTCCGGATTGAAATCCAGAACTACACAATCACACGCATTCTGGGGGAATGGGTGCTGAAACATAATAAGTTTCATGAGGCATATGGGAACGTATTATGTGTTCATCATTAACATCATATCAATTTCCCAGTTGCGTCCGCTCATTGTTTTTGATTGGATGTTGACATTTCCCGGCGGTGAATTCTGACGACAGTCATTTTTCTGTCGTCTAAATCGTCTCCTCTTGATCGTTGATTGTGTATCACACGCATTCTGGGGGAATGGGTGCTGAAACATAATAAGTTTCATGGGGCATATGCTGCATATGGGCATATGGGGCATATGGGAACGTATTATGTGTTCATTATTAACATCATATCAATTTCCCAGTTGCGTCCGCTCATTGTTTTTGATTGGATGTTGACATTTCCCGGCGGTGAAAGGCTGACGACAGTCATTTTTCTGTCGTCTAAATCATCTCCTCTAGGAGTTAGGAAGGCTCCTAACTCCTAGAGGAGAGTTTGAACCAGAGATATATATTTATTTAGCAGGTGCATTAATTAGGTGATTATGACTTAAGTTCTAAAAATATTAGTTATAATTAGTGTGGAGTTAGACTATGTTTGACGAATGTTATTCAGCCCAATTTAACTACTCAGGTGGTCACCTTTAGCCTAGCTTGTCTTATGACTAACTCATATTCCGTATTCGAGATGCATTTTAAGATAAAATACAAGCGCAAGTCGTAACCTGCCGCCCTTGTATTAAATAATATCCTGTTTTGTTTAAATTAATTGTGATCACGTAAACTCAGTCTCGCGTCTCGCCTTCATGTGTTATCTTGCGGAAATTCATAATTAAACCAAGTTAAAACCTTAAGAAGTTCGTACCCCAGCGATAAGGGGTCCATATAACTTATAAATTTCTGCCGGCTGACATTTGTCCATTACCATATCCATTACTTGACAAATTAGAGGTAATATTTTATTTTCACTGGCTGCCGTTTATCCTTCGCCACTATTGTATACTGCCTCACAAACGCAGAGCTACGTGGGAATGAGTATTCTTTAGTTAAACATAAATAACCTACAATATGGGGTTCTTCAAGAGGGGTATCAGAAGGTTTCTTCATGGTCGGCAGCGCGAGTATAACACCCCTGGTGTTGCATACGTCCATAGGACACGGTAACCACTTCCCATCAGGTGGGCCGTGTGCTTGTCTGCCATCTAAGTGGTATAAAAAAACACAAAATAAATCACGATAAAAATTTTAGAAGTGGTTTTATTGCAATTAGTGATATTCGCATAAGCTTTAGAAAATATCATGTTCTTTTGCTTGTAAATGTATCTATTTGCATTGAAAACACGCTAAGTGCAACACAAAGACAACGTACCTATTCACGGTTAGTAGTTTATGTACATTGTACTAACACGCACTCCGCGCTACTCGACGTGAAGCGGGGCAGTTTGTGAACCGCCTTAGACACCGATTAAGATAGAAAAACAAAATTATTGGTTCGGTCGGGATTCGTTCATTCATTGCTTCTGATAGTTCGTAAGAGTATCAGTAGATGGCTCTCACCGTTTCCGCAAGACTTCTGCTGGTCACTGACGCGGGTACCCTTGGGAATTGCCACACGAAATGAAGAGTACTTATTTTTTTTATTTGGTAGTAACTCTTTTCTATTTTAGGGTTACATACCTCAAGAGGAAAAAAACGGAACCCTCATAGGATCACTTTGTTGTCCGTTTTTCTGTCTGTCAAGAACTTTTTCTCAGGTATGCGTAGTGGTATTGAGGTAAAATTCATACCACATACTCAGATCTATAATGTCTTAAAACTGTGCAAAAATTAAATTTCTAAGTTAACGCATTCAAAATTTACGATTTATGTATCTTAAGTTACGTAAATCTCGGTGCGTGAGTCCGGCTCGCACTTGACCGGCTTTTTTAGAAGGAAACCGGTTGTTCATGAATAAATCCGTGTTCATTTACTCACTATTATCCTTCTAGTCTCTTAGGAAGTACCACTTAAGTTATAGAACGTTTCCGTAGAGGAAAACTACTAGAGGAACTCTTTGAATGAATAATTATATCATGTACTAGCTGAAGTTCGCTACTTCGCCTGCATAGACATCCGTTATAGTTATATTTTGGTTTTATCGCCGGTTCTAGTCATCATCACCAAACGCTTTTGGGTGAACAATAATCATGACACTCGAGTCATCATAACCAAACGCTTTTGGGTGAATAATAATCATGGGACTCGAGTTATCATCACTGAACGCTTTTGGGTGAACAATAATCATGCGACTCGAGTCATGATCACCAAACGCTTTTGGGTGAACAATAATCATGGGACTTGAGTTATCATCACCGAACGCTTTTGGGTGAACAATAATCATGGGACTCGAGTCATCATCACCGAACGCTTTTGGGTGAACAATAATCATGGGTCTCGAGTCATCATCACCGAACGCTTTTGGGTGAACAATAATCATGGGACTCGAGTCATCATCACCAAACGCTTTTGGGTGAACAGTAATCATGGGACTCGAGTCATCGTCACCGAATAAGTGCCGGGGTTGTGTCGTCACAAAACACCAAACGCTTGGACGTCACGACGATACAATTTACGAGTTGCTTAGTTTTCACTTGTACTACATCGATTTTTTACAATAACTTCTAGGTACAGACACAATCGGTTTACCACTTTAAAATAATAGGTTATATCTTTTAATACCGGTACTAGACTTGTGTGTTTTTTATAATTAGTGTGATTTTATCTTGAAGTATTTGTCTGTAATATATGAACGTTGATGAAATTTTTTAAGATAGCCTTTTTTAATATAAGTTGTTTGCCGTATCAGTTGGGCCTACCACACGCACAAGCTTCACCATTATTAACGCCCAAGGTACACGGTTTGTACATAGAACACCGTGCATGTAGTTGGTAAAACTGACACAGTTACACACTGTGTTTCGTGTACAAGCTGGCCTGCGCAGCTAGCTGTGGTGAAGTTTGCGCGTGTGGAAGGTTCATTGGTAATATATAATGTATATTTACTGCTTACCATATTACGCATTGCACGTTGAGCAGTCGAGTACTTAATAAATAAAGGGTAATAGTAGAGGTAGATTTCAATGAGATGAACTATTGCAATACTTTTGAAATAAATGAAAAAAAATATATTGTCTTTTATTACCCGATAATTAGATAATTTATAGATATGGTAATTTTATAGTAACTTTTTTTATTTAAAACCGGTCAAGTGCGTAACGTTATTTAATACTGTAGTTAAAATTCACCAATTTTCATAGCAAGGATATTTCCGTTCAGCTAGAGTGCGAGGAATATTTTTTACACTTCACACACAGGTTACATCGCGGCCAGCATATGAACACCTAAGATGAAGTGGTGCGGCTTTAATCGATTCGATTCTCACATAACCGACAGCGGGTCGCGAATAAAAATTATATTCGAACGAAAAAAACAATATTTTATTTCATTATATCACTTTAGAAATGTTTTTGATAGTAAAGTGGATAAGTCTCATAATAAAATATGCATAAGTATACGTCAAGAACAGTGAACAATAACTAAGTTCCGTATAAGTCAAACAGAAAGTAGCCAATGAGCTTTAGGATCCTTCGAACGTTATTTGGCATGTTCCAAGGTATTATTGCAGCTCTCCTTCGACCGGTGTTAGGGAAACTACCATTTTAGCGGCTTTCTATTAGACTTTTACCTTTACTTTAAAACCAAGCGAGATAGATGAAGGTGTCTTATAAATAAATAAAATAGATTGGTTTAACCTAACTTTTATGAGAGATACTATCTTCTGAAACCCGAATTTCAAGAGGAATTCGGGTAGTAGATTTGTCTGTAAAGAAGGAATGGTAAACCAGATAAATCTATCGGCTGGCAGATGGAGCTGGCATGGACTCCGAAGAAAAAGGCTGTTTTTTACATGTTCGTGTCACCAGCTGATCCACCACATTACCGTCAGCTGACGTTTTTTTTTCTTCAAGACATTGAGTTAACTTTAATCTGAGGAGTTTTTAATCAGGAGGAAAATTTATTTATCCGTGTGGTGACGGAGAAAGAATACAAATATCACCACCCCTAATCATCTGAGAGTCGCGTGGTTTCCAGCAGAGTAGAATTTGGACCTCCCCATCTCTTCCCATGCGGTGTCGTACAAGGCGACTATGGGATAGGGCAGTTTAACATCAAACAGATATATTTATAAAGCCCAGACTCCGCCTCAGATGCATGGCTCGAGTCAACAATAGTAATGGACGGAACGGAAAACGGAAATATGTTCATCTCCTATTACATGGGACCGAATATAATGATTGATGAAATGTGGGTGTTAATTCACCTCTGCCTAACCCTCCAGGGATAAAGGCGTGATTATATGTATGTATGTAATCATCTGCAGGGCGTCGTAAGGGGTGACTAACGGAAAAATACGCAGACGTCATCACTGCGAGAGACTGAAACCTCAAAATAAAACCATGTACCATCCCGTCTGGCCAGCGTGTAAACAGGAGGCCAAAACCTCCCAATATCGGGAGAGGCCTATGTCCAGCAGTAGACGGCGATACTAACTGATTGGTGTTTTATTTTTACGTTGTTGTTAACCTACCAACAAATTAGCAGCAAACGTTGTACCATCACCTGAGATGTGAATCTATTGCGGTGTTCTATCTAGTGATGTTGATCATTCGCTATAGGATAACTCCTAAAAACAGAATAGCTAATAATTTCAGATGTTAGTAATCTCATTTGTTCATTACGGTTTTTATTTATTACTAGACATCAAATGTGACGGATGGAATGTGTGAATGATGTTATGGTTAAGAAAGGAGTGAATGTTGAGATGACTGCAAGTAGAGATGAATGCAAAAAGAACACATTTTGGAGGACGATTACTATAAATATTAAACTATGAATTCTTGAAAGGTTTACACTATTTTTAATGGCAAAAATTAGAACTACGTACGTTTATTTATTGAGAAATAATAATATATTCTACAACATTCTACACAACGCTATCTAGATCCATGGTAAGTATAGTTTAACTAGCTTGTGTTATGGAATCTATAACACGGATAAACATACTTAAACACTTTTTTTGTAAATACATACATATACATACGCATAGAAACACCCAGACCAATGCAAATACCCATATTCATGCATTGAAATATTTGCACTGAGCGGGGATCGAACCCGCGTTCACTACCGCCACGCCACAGAGGCTGTCAAACTTAACAGCATATGTAAAATGATGCATGAGTAAACATAAAAATTCATTGAACACATAGCCAATAACAAAGTTTCCCGACAAATAAAAATTGCGTTCACCAATTAATACTTATTTATGTAATTGTACATTAATTAATTAAAAAATAATTATAGGCAGATCTTAATTTAACAAAATGTGAATCAAGTGATGAAAGTTGTCATTGTTTTTATTGTAAATCAAAAATAATTTAGTAGCAATTTGACTATAGGTATTATATTGAAGGGAAAGTGGTAGATAAAATCCTTCAAAGGCGCCTCCTTCAATTCATGGATTAGTTGACTTTACTGCAGGACTATAAATCGGTTTTTATTTAAAAAAAATTCATACCTGCCTATGTGGACGATGTGATACGCAGAGGACTGGGTGCTCTGACGCAGATTGGGCGAGGTCTATGTCCATGGACTGCAATAACCTAATTGTTTGATATACCCACATAACGTGACGGATGCAATTACATCTTCAATCTTAAAATATTTAATTGATCACGGATCCCTAATTAAAACTACAGCATAACACAATACTACACTATTGTTTATCATATCCCGATGTCTATTATGCCGTCACAATGGTTGATTAATTCTGCGGTGGTTGCAGTATAAATGGTGTTATGGCATAGTATGGGTGTCACAGCTCAACAAAGGGTCGAACAGTGCTCACTGAGACAGGTGAGTATCATTTGATTGTTCACGTCAGATTTATAAACAACAGTGTAAAACATTCTAGGATGCTAGGGAGATGGTGCTAGATTTTTCAGGAGACAGAAAAATAACTGTGAAATTACAAAGACATTTTACAAAGACACATTGATCTAAAATCGACACATACAATATCTTTATTTAAATTTATCCTATGAATGTTTTTGTGTGTTATAAATCACGTTTCTAGAATTTGGTTTCGATGTAAGTAATAAGATTTAGTTCAGTATCAACTCTACCGCTTGTAACTCAAGGAACGACAAATCCTTCAGCTATAATATTCCTTAAGACGATTCCAAAATTGACGATTTTAAAAAACACAATCATTATTTTGGGTCAATGTGATTTTATTTCTAATCAAAGTGATGCATCTTTATAATACACTAGCAGTTTCTTTGATGCCCTTTTCATTAATGCCTTTTTTATGTAGGAAATGCCTCTTGTGTATTTGTTTGTCACAGTTAAAACCTTATCCAGAATCTAGACAAAGTAAAAGTCTGTAGGCGCAGGGTGTGGCGGAACAGTGGATGAAGGGTTGCTTCAACTTTAGTTCTTACAACTTGGAGATCGTCTGCTGTGTAGTATAAAGTCGTGCGTAATTGTGCAGGAGCATGGAGACGAGAGATTGATCAAAGCTGCGTGGGGATGTGTAAATTTCTTCTTCATTGTGTTCGTTCCTTCACAGTGTACATCTGCATTAATGCTCGTCCTGTTTGTTAAAAAGTTGTAGTGTATCATACAAGCGGTACTAGGTTATCAAACAGTGACTATACATTTTTCTAGGGGTGTGCTTAGTTTAGAACATTGTAAAGATGCTGCACCAGGATTTAACTTACTTACAGAATACTTGCAATTTTCGAGCAAAATCTTTTTTCACCATGTAACAATATGGTTCAAAATTCTTTCAATTACCCTGTTGTGTCGTACTGTGGAACACATATTTTCCAGTAAAAGATTTGTCTCAATGCGTGTTTCAAGTTGGTTATCATTGAGTTCTAGGATGCCCATTTAGAAAGCTTTCTATTTTGTCGATTTGGCGCAAACAGTAAATTTTTAGGGTTCCGTACCTCAAGAAGAAAAAATTCGGAACCGATAAACATACATACAGATGGGCAATGAAGTGATCCTCATTGCCCATCTGTATGTCCATCTGTCACTCTGTCTTTCCAGAACTGTTTCTCAGGTATCCGTGGAGGTATCAAGTTGAAATTCATACTGCGTACTCAAGTCAGTAACATCTAGAAACTGCAAAAATCAAATTTCTAAGGCAACGCAATCAAAATTTGATTGCTGTTCATGAAGCTGTTCCTCCCTGAATACAATTCTGTTCGGAACCCTCGGAGTGTGAGTCCGACTCGCACTTGACCAGCATTTTTATGCTTACGTCGAAAACTGTCGTTAATTCAACAAACCAATAGCAGGTAATACGTTAGTCTTTAATATTGGCTCCGATGAAATTTCGGTGATGTCGCGTGTTGGTTGTGCAGCGTTGTTACCCCATACATTCACATAATTACGCCTTTATTCCCGAAGGGTTAAACAGAGATGATTTAACAACTGCATTTCACCAATCATTGTATTAAGTTTCACGTAATAAGGGGTGAGTCTATTGCCGTCTGCCGAACACTTTTGTTGACTCGAGCCATACATCTGAGTCCAAGTCTAAGCTGTATATATCTGTCTAATGTTAAACAGCCCTATCCCTTAGCCACCTTGTACGGTACCACATGGTAAGAGATGGGGCGGCCCAAATTCTACTCTACCGGGAACCACGCGGTTTTTGCCCCAACGGTTCTCATAATCTATTACTAGATTTTGTAATATGTCCATGATGACATAAATATTCAAATATTATTAAAACGTAATATTATGTATATCGATAAACAAATACCTAATTTGAAAAAAAAAACATGTTCTTAAAATAAAATTAACTAGGCCTTGTAGATCCCACACAACACAGGCGATGGCATCTGTACTTCCCGTAAGTGCTGACATTAACTACGACTTTAAGAGACGCATTGCCACCTGTGAGCCAAGTGGCGTGAAATGACAGATGTCATATTATTATGTGACCCCATGTCAGTCAGGTTGAAGGAGCAGATCTACAAAACTATTATACACGGTTGTGAAGCATAGCCGCTACTAGAGCGACATAAGTAGGAGTTGTGTGTCCCAGAGATAAAAGTGCTGCGACGGATGTGCTGAGTCACGCGTAAATTTATTAGAGGTAGGACACGACGGTATTACCGTCCAGTTGAGCAGTCTGACTGGGAAAGTACATCTGCCCTACAGAATACCGCGGCCATAATAACCTCGTGTTGTGTTCCCGGCGGTGAGTAGGGTAACCAGAGCTCACTGGAGGGTTTTTGTACTTTCAGTGGGAAGACCACAAGCTTGTCCTTCTTTGTCTTTTACACTGACGGCACAGAAACTCTTGTGCTTTCAGGATTGGCAGCGCGAATGTGACTTCCTTGGTGTTGCACACGTCCATAGGCCACAGTAACCACTTTCCATCAGGTGGGCCGTGTGCTTGTCTGCCAACCAAGTGGTATAAAAAAAAAGATTACGTGAGAAACTACCGCATTCGTGGTAGCGTACATATCCGTAACGTTGCGGATAAAATGCAGGAAAGTCGTCTTCACTGGTGCAGTCACGTTATAAAACTGCCAAGCCACGAGGGTAGCAAATAAAGAGAGGTAGTCCCATAAAGCCCCTGGCTTGACGTCGAGGAGGACGTTCAAGACCGTGCGAAGTAGAGGAAGAAAAGCTGGAAGTCGGACCTTGCACTCAAAGTTCATCCTGGGCACGTATTCAATCGGTAAAATACGTCTCCATGATGATGAGAGGGCTGCTAGAAGCCTTAACACGTGTCTCCCTTCCCGTAGTAGAGGGTACTGTAGAGAGCTCGCAAAGGGCGGTATCTGGGAACGTGAACTACGGCTACCTGTCACCCCTACCATACTTTTTATGTAGGAATCGACCATTGAATCAAAAACAAAGAGACAATAGGCAATCATAGTTTTAATAATATCGCTACGTCCATGAACCTCTGACTGAACAATCACTGGGTACACTCTATGAGTACTTCTCAGCTATTGTTAATTCTATGATAAACGAATGAAAATAATTATTGACCGTACTAGTATACCGACATGACATCTTTTACATGGTTTCTTGACATCATTTCATTGATGTAACTATTAAACAATAATTGCATTCTATGCATCTAGAGGTCGATGGGCGGTACCTACTCTGCATGGGAAAAATGCATTGCTTAGTGTATGCTTAGTACATGAAATCTCAGAATGTGAATTCCAGTTAGTCCTACCCTCCCCTTTACACCTACACTGTCCTACACACGCGCAGGGCTTAGATGTCACCTGCACACGGTGCAGAATATACACCATTATAGGAAGAGTCGCCAAGGAACAAATTCTGGAAAATAAAAACATTAATCAATCAATCAATAAATCTATCGCAGTCCTGGATATAGGTCTCTCCCAATGATTAAAAATTTAAAAAACCCCTGTCACAAAAAACAACCTCCAAAAAGTCGAAAATAAGTTGTGTTAGTTAGCCTTATAACTTTGATAAACCTAGTAATACACATTTCTATGCAAGCTTTGTCATGTCGGGGGACCTTAACTGGTAGAGCACTACGTCATATTATCGGAACGAGCCAAGGTCTCCCCGACAATGACAACGCTTGAATCAAAATATGTATTACTAACACAATTTATTTTCGAATTTTTGGGGGTTCGAGGGTTTTTTAAATTTTCATTTTACACTATTTAAATTGATCTACTCGTCAAGCTCTTTGATTTGATACCCATATTGAGGGAGTTGTGAAATAAACTGTAACTCGCCATTTTGTAGCGGCGACCATCTTGGACAGATTTTTTAAAACATAGGTAAGAACGCTCCCTACAAATATACCTTTCAAACAAAAAATAAACTAAATCCAAATCGGTTCATCCATTCAGGAGCTCCGATGCCACTGACAGACACACACACACACACAGACACGTCAAACTTATAACACCCTGTCGTTTTTGCGTCGAGGGTTAACAAACTAAAAGAAAGATTTGACTATCCTCGCCCAGTTCAAAAATTCACACTGGATATCCAGAGACTATTTCTTGATGTAGCTTATAAAAAATGCTGTTAGACTGTAAAGCTAATTTTACCAATGACAAACTTTTTAATAGGTTGATTGCTCTGACTTAAATTAAACACATACTTTCTTTTTGCAGGTTCACTTTTATCAAATTATCAAAGATGAGACTGGTGACTTTTATTGCTGTATGTGTGGTCCTTGCTACAGCTCATGCAGCCACCTACACTGACAAATGGGACCACATAAATGTCGATGAAATTCTTGAATCTCAGCGTCTGCTTAAGGCTTACGTCGAGTGCCTACTCGACAAAGGTCGTTGCACTCCTGATGGAAAAGCATTAAAGGATACCCTTCCAGACGCATTAGAACTCGAATGCTCTAAATGTACTGAAAAACAGAAGACAGGCGCTGATAAAGTCATTAAACATTTGGTGAACAAGCGTCCTGATTTGTGGAAAGACCTGTCTGTGAGATATGATCCTGATAACATCTACCAGGAGAGATACAAGGATAAAATTAACGCAGTGAAACAATAAAAATAAAATAAAATTGTATAAGTAATATAGTGAGGGTGTAATGAATTTGTTTTTAGGATTTGCGTCGAAATACAGTATTCATTAGTTAATTGGACATAGTATACTATAGAATTAAAATATTGTGTTGTTTTTATTTGTTGTTTTATTTTATATCTACAACAAATCAGAAATATTTTATGCTATGTAACCGACATAATATACGTTTGAAGTTATTTTGGGTATTTATAGCATATTTACAATGAAAATAATGTTTTCAAAAAGGTTGTTTATATCAAATTCTAATTTAATCTTTTGTCTTATAGTAAGTACTATATTATTAATTCTAAACCAAACATCATTGTTACTCTTGGAATTTTCTCTGCATAACAAACATTTACTGGTAGAAAAGCCTATAGGATTAAACCTACCTGTTAACTGTACATTGTAACCGGGATAGCCTATTTTGACAAGTTTGTTCGATTCTTCCCAATACTGTTTATGTTAGTTTGCTATCATAAAATTTGATTTATAAAATAAGGTATTGCCTAATGAAACTGCAACGATGACTATTCATTATTTTTAATTCCTAAAGTGAGTCAAAATATAAACAATCAAATTCAGTCCCAAATTTTTCTTTGATTCCTCATTAAATTACTAATTATTTTAATTTTTATTCAAATTCTTTTATTTGCTAGAACATGGTGTATAGAGGTGTTATAATAATATAGTGTAGTTCGCTCATATTCTGCCATGTGATGGCGTGCAAAAACTATATACGAGTAAACGCAACATAGACCGCGATTATGGCGAAATTCTCTTGCACTCCATACATTTGCACTACTCGCGACTAGTGTGTGACGTTGGTCGCAAGTACGATTTTGTATGGAGCATTTTGAGTTTTTAAAATTAAATATTTTTATTTGTCGTAAGAATATTTCACTTTAGTAGTTCATTATATTATTATAGAGTGGTCATTTTACGATAATAAAAAAATGTCAAATAGCCTATTGAGCTCGGGGATGATAAATTATAAATAAATAAATGATAGATATATAAGTTTAGAAATTAATAAACTTTTAAAAGATAGCATCTCTGTTATAAGATCTTTCAACCAATAGTTCAGTTACGTAAAGAATAGCTATAAATAACCAGACCGTTTGTTTTTTAAATTCACGCCATCTATTGGTTATTTAAGAGCTGAATTTGGGCTCTAGAAAGTAAACGATCACGTCAATTTGTGTGGAAATGAACCTGTAATCAAAGGATTATGTTAAAATACACCATTTTCTAGAATTGGTTGGATTTTAAGGCAATAATACGACAAAGTTCAAAAAGTGTAATATCCTAGTGTCGCCGATACCTTTTCTTCGACTTAATAATTGAAACGACTGAAATTACGAAAAAAGCAAAATAAACTGTAATTTGTGAATTCAGCGCCATCTAGCGAGAAAATGGCCGGGCACATTCCGTATTTTTCACCTTAATCGTTGAATATAACGCCTGCAGTGCTCATTGTAGCAAATTCACATCACTGGCAATTGATCATTTTATATTGAAAAGAAATTGTCGCCATCATCGATACTAGCTACACATTCCAAGTTACCAAGCGCTTGTATATTCTTAAAATTAACGTACAATTCATTATTAACCCAATATTTTAAAATATTAACCTCAGAAGATTTTTTTTTTCATGTGAAAATGTTGTTTCATTGGTGTTCAGCAAATTTAGAAGGTAACTGTACGGTCATCATAATTTTCATTCTTCTTGAAGGAACTTGTCGAATGAGTCTTTGAATTTCATATCTCTGTCATATTTCTGAGTGAGCTGCTCCCAAGCCTCAGGATGACGTTCTTGAACTGCTTTTATTACCGTTTTGATTAGTTTCTTCTGTTTTGGGCTACATTTCCCGCATGCCGTTTCAAGAGCTTCTGGTATTACTTCTGTAAAAATAAGAAAAAATAAAACGTTTTAACTCGTTCTTGTTCGAGATCTTTCCGAAGATTCTCTTCAGGTAGGTTCGAAATCAGTTCAGTTAGCGTTTGTCAACTGACTAGTAGGTAACTATGTATTCTACACTTTTTTTTTACGTGCTCAAAATCCCAACGGATACCTCCACCCCGGCGCCGGTGGAAGAGGTTATGTTGGACTCGAACCGATTAAAACGCACGTCGCCTGTGGGTTATTTTGGTTGCCGAAGGTGGGGTTGACAGGCATATCCCTCGCAAACATGTATTCTACACTGTGGTTATCTGGAGTAAAAATACCCAATGCAGGTACTTCCAACTAGAAAATATTTGAAAGTAAGAGGGAATTTTAATACAATAACTTTATTTCAGTTCGCATTTAGACACCAATAGTATAAATAAACAAAAAAATACATGAACAGTCACAGGTGATTTTTCATTTAAACACACCAGGAACAACTTAAAAATAGGATAAAGCACCTTATCATTGGCCCCCGACGATTTGTCAGCCTTTTTCGTTTTTTTTTACAACATTACACATAACGTGATCCATGGTAAGCATAGCCTAACTAACTTGTTTTATACTTAGATACTTTTTTGTAAATACACTCGTATTCAACATAGAAAGACGCAGACCAATACAAATATTCATGTATACAAATATTTGCAGTGATCGGGAATCTAACCTGTTACCCCTGTATAGCTGTCGAATGTTCTACCGTTACGCTACAGAGGCCGTCCTTTGAATTATAAGTGGAAAAGTGAAACAGGTATTTAAATGTTGAAAAAACTAAGGACACGGCTTATCTGAACGAAAATCAAAACATTATCCATTTTTAAGTGTTCATTGTAATCATAGTCAAATTTTAATTTATAGAATAGTTCAGGTCAAATCTTACTTTTGAAATTTTTTGCATCGGGTGTGCAAGGTCCTTGGTCGAGGAAACACTTAGTGTAGCTTAGTAGTATCCTGTCATTCTCCAGCAGCGGCTGAACATCAAAATTGTCATACTTGGAGCTGTAGAAATCAGCAGTAACTGCGGCTACCAAAGCGAGGACTACATAACAAGCCTTCATACTGAACTGAAATGAAATACATTGAAAAAAATATCACCATAATTTTTAAATACATTGGGAAAGATCCGAGGTCTATTGTCCAACAGTGGATTGCAATAGGCTAATTGATGGATTGACATGGTTTGATTTGATCAAATAAATAGAGAATTATATAAATTATGTATACCACTGAGGTTATAATAAAATTGAGGTAAATTTATACACTGTAAATTAATTAACAAATATTATATTGTATCATAAAGTACCTGTGTGTAACATTATGGCACCTTTCTTTAGTTATACAAACTTTTCCATAAAAATAAACACAGTAAGAAAGGTTTGGAATAATTTTGCTAGGCTAGAAAATTATCATCTATTTAAATAAATCAAATATGGATTCAGATAAATACCTGCTCTGTTTGGTCAGATCAATGTAAACCGCAACTGTGAGGAAATGGAACATCTAGTTGTATTTAAAGACTTGTTTGTCATTGTCCATAAGTGCACACAAGAGTCCATAAACACACAACTACTTATTACAATTGTAAGACGTGCGCACAATTATAATGTGTGTATTTACAAGCTTTGGTATCATTATTGACTCTGAGTAGTATTCATATTGCTTACTATCGGATGATCCTTGATTTAATATCATCAAAGTATTCCTCATGTTCCTGTATTGTATTATTATTATTTTATGTGATTTCTTACAAGTGAAATTATTAATGTATATATATATATATATATATATTCTATATTGTGTATCACACGGAGAATAAATAAACAACATTATACACTACTCTTATGTACTTTGTATACATAACGTTGTTATTATAATATCGTTTTTAAATAGGTGCATCAATATATCCTAGTGTTGCAGAAAAAATTATATTGATTCTATTTTACCACGTATATTTTAGCCAAGACGTAGGTTTGGTAGTTTTAGCACCATTTTAGCACATTGTTACCATCGTAGACAGGTAGTCACATTGGATAATCGCTGAGACCGCTAGTACCAGACAGGAAGTTTGTCGATACTTCTCATCAAAGACCTTTTACGAACTAAAAACCTAGTCAACATATTGGTCGTATATTCAGCGATGTTGTTTGTCATTCTGGTTTATCAAAAAGAAAAAGTATTTTAGATTCGATTCAATCGATTATACATAGATAGGCACTAAAGCGACATAAACCGATGACATTAAAATGTTAGTAATAGACACACATAGAAAACAATAATATATTGTATTATAAGTCTATGATAGACACCGTAAAAATATTAAATGTCATTGTCATTTTCAGGGGTTTAGACATTACGCGTCATTTAGTCCAAAATCTAAATTATATAAATAAACATATTATGCCAATTGAATGTCGACGGTCAACTCAAGGGGGAAAAGGGAACCATGGTATGTTTATCGAAAGGGATCCAAAAATTGTTGCAGCAGGGTTGCCTTCAGCACAACAAGACCACACCGTTAAGGCTGCATTGCAACATTATTTACTTAAAGATGAAGTTGATGCTTTAATTAGCGATGCTATCATCCCACCACCAAAAGAGCGGCCAATGCCTCCACTGCGCAAGCCAATACCATTAGATTTACGAAATGCGGGCCTTTCTGGATCCGAAGTAGCTCAGCTAATAAGACCAAAAGAAAAATCTAAATGTGAATGTCTCGTTGACGAATTTAAAGAAACATCATACGCATCTTACTGGAAAGCTGCAGTTGGACAGGTAAAAGATCCAGTTCCGCTATTACCTGAAGGTATGGATATAGTTAACACTACTTTTGGTAAACCTAATCTATATGAGGGTCGGCTTTATGACTTGATAATGCCAAAAGAACCACATCCAGATAAAACTCCTCCATCAAAACTTCTTGGTGCACAGATAGACCGAAAATACTGCAAGCCTGCTTACAATCCAGAGTTGACGTATGGTCATCAAACGTTTGCAGATAAACGTGGCACTTATGCCCGATGTTGTTTAACTGATGATAAAGTTACATTGGGGACTGCAGGACAAGCAGTACTCAATGTTACACAATCAAATTTTCTAGATATGAAAAGACCATTATTAGGATTAGCTTTAGCTCCTAATAACAATATACGTGAGGTTCCTGAAGGATATACATTTGGTATACTTAAACCACCAGATAACCTACCTGAATGCTTGACGTTTTGCGAAATCAATAAAGGGGTTGAATTTTTTAGAAAATGTTTCAAACACCTTAATACTGTTCGAAGAGCTTTATCTAAACGAAGGTTACCGACGTTTTTTCATAACTTTTATTTAACATTAAAATATCAAGATAAGGAACATACTGGTTGGTTAGCAAAGGAGATTGTATACAAAAATTGTGCCATTCTGCTCATTAGATTTGATACCACTTTGATTGAACCTTTATTAGAGATGTGGCAAGCATTCGATGGAAGCAGAATAAACTACAAAATTTTTGTCCGAGTTATCAACTATAGAATCCCTTCTCTTGAAATCCCTAAAATACCTGACGTTCAACCTGAATGCCTTGATTTTCGCACAACCTATAGTGAAATGGTAAAACCTGGACAAGATATTGGTAATCGAAAAATGGCGGGGTTACCATCCGGTAGATATTTTGATACAGATTATCCCATATCTCCGGAGAAATGTTGTGCAGCAGATCGAAAGTGTCTTCCTCATGAATCCGATGTAAGGAGCTGTATTGCTCCTAGTCTTTTAACGCAACTTTTTATTAATCATCGAGACATGTATGCCAAACAAGGATCCGAAAACGTCAGGAGAGTTTTTGAGGCATCTGGAGAACATTTTACAGACGACAGTTTTGATGCTGTTTGGAAAGAAGCTCAAAAACTTCATTCAAAAGGCTGGGTCTGCTACGAAACCTTTCGGCAGGCTTTGCAAAACCGAGAAAAGAAAAACACTTCGTAGACTTTTACAATTAAGTGAGGTTCTACGTCTATTTGACATACTACTACTTTTATTTTTTGTACCTTATTTTTATAATACTTCATTTAGTTATTTTTATTTTTTATAATATATATCTTTCACTTATTTTTTTTAGAATATAATTTTATTTGATATGTAAAATATTTCATTTGTAAAATGTTTATTTGCTAACTATTTGTAACAATATTTTGTGTATTATTTATACCACTTTTAAAATATAATTTTATTTCATTCGTAAAATGTTTTATTTGAAATATTATATAATATAGGGTTCCGTATCTTAAAAAGAAAAATAAAATGATTCCGTTCTTAAACTCGTAGGATCACTTCGTTGTCCGTCTGTCTGTCAGTCAAGACCTTTTTCAGGAATTCGCAAAAATCGCGCCAAGGCGTGGAGTTGCGGATACCAGTTCGTGATACCATATCATACCACACGTGGAGATATCGAATTGAAATCCGGAGATATCGAATTGAAATCCATATAACATACTCAGGTCTATAACGTGTTGAAACTGAAAAAAATCAAACCTCTATGTCAACGCATTCAAAATATATTACGATTTAAGTAGCTTAAGTTATGGAACCCTCGGTGCACGAGTGCGATTCGCACTTGACTGATTTTTTCTGTATATTGTGAATGAACTGCAACCTAAATAACTTAAACAGACATAGTACCCACATGGTAGTATGTCTGTTTAAGTGAATTATTTAATTCTGTAGGAAGACATTGATGAAGAATTAAAGTTAATTCATTTTCCAGCTGTTTTTCAAAAGTATTGTCGTAAACAATGTAGTGGTTTTATCTATAACTTCCCTGTGGTCGGGCCACAGGGAAGTTATAGATAAAACGTACCAAAATATTATCAATATTTAAGCCGGGCGGCTAGCGACAGCTATGCTAGAGTCCAACCTACAAAGAAAAAAACCTGTGCTAAGTTGGAATAAGCATATCCGTAAGGCTCATGGGGTATTGGATTGGATAGAGACTCCGCACACCCTTTTTGGGTAATTGTGCGTGCAGAGTTACTGGCTAGAGCAGCCATCCTAACTCCACCCAAAAACGCAGAAGCTTACTAGGGACTTCACAGGCTTCACGGAGGGACCTCACTGTACCGAGGATTTGTGATCGTTAGGGGGTTACTGCCTCACATTCCAGTATTACGTGGGCAGCCGTTCCCTCGGTAACGAAGCATTCCCTGCAGAGGAGGCTATGCATTACACTGATGGTGCTTGTTGAGGACGCATTGTCGCCATAACAATTAAACTTGTTCTGTCTAAGTTAAGGAGATGTCTCGGCTTACAGAGTAGCCAGGTGTAAAAACCAGTTATTTGTACTTAACGGTAAGCCAAGAGGGGTCGTGTGTGGACGGAGATGAGGGAAAGTCGTGTAATCTTTAAGACACGCCTGAAATTGTGTCAGGATAATATTGAACAAATTAGGATGAACATTCTCGCCTCACTACATTCAAGACATGATTTTCGTAGCTTTTGAAAATCTACTGGGAATTTGAACATTAAGCCTGGCGTACCCGTGAGCGTCAGCGGTGTAAATAATAAGAAATGTTTAGCGAAGTAGTTAGGAGAACATTTTACTTTAGAGTTGCCTTTAGAGCCACAATTGCTTTTAGAACAAATGTGATTAGTTATATGTGGTGCAGTGATCGACTCGAACTGTACAGTCAGAGTCGTACAGATCGGTTACGGGTTGAGGCAGGGAGGCCTGTCTTCACCGAAATTTTTCAACTTATTTTTGAATGCTCTGATAGGAGAGCTCAGTAGCACTCGTGTTGGATGCCATATTGACAGTATTTGTGTAAACAACACTAACGTTATAATTAATTATGCTGACGACATAGTGCTCTTGAGAGACTCCGTGTGTGGCTAAACGGCTCTGCTAGAGATATGTGAAAAGTATGTCCACAACCATGGTCTCATGTACACGGTACAGAAGAGTGTGTGCATGGTGTTTTAGGGCAGGAACAGGAAGAACCCAGAAACAGTCCCACCTGTTCGGTTGAATGGAACAGAATTAAACAGAGTATTGAAGTGTTCAAGTACCTTGAGCACCTGATGACTTTTGACCTGAGAGATGATGCTGACTTAGCGCGGAAGCGAAGCGCGTTATCTGTAAGGGCGAACATAATCGTCCGCAAGTTTGCTCGTATGCTAAATTAAAACTCAGTACGCTTTGGAACAATTTATCAGGTGATGTAACCGATTATAATAATTTGTGTAAATAACGAATAAGACCTCAGTGGTGAAATGAATTAAAATATAGGTCACTAAAAAGTAAATAAACTCTAACTCTATGGACAATTATTTAGTCTTTGAAGACGTCTTTTATACTATTTGAAGTGAAGTAAGAATTTATTTGTACGAGTAACATTTAATTTTATTATGCCAATAGAATGTAGACGAACAACTACAGGGGGAAAGGGGAACCGGGGAATGTATATAGAAAGAGACCCAAAGATCGTTGCAGCTGGTTTACCTACAGCACAGCAAGATGTGATTGTAGCAGACTCCTTGAAACACTATCTACTTCAAGAGGAAGTTGATGCCTTAATAAGTGATGCCATCATTCCACCACCTAAGCCACGACCACTACCTCCATTACGTAAGCCAATTCCGTTAGATAAGCGGTTTGCAGGTTCTAATGGAGATGTAGCTCAATTATTAAATACTTCAGACAAAACAAAGTTTACATCTTTGGTGTCTGACTTTAAGGATACAGCGTACACTTCGTACTGGAAGGCACCATTGGGAAAATCTAAAGATCCAGTACCCATGTTACCTGAAGGTTTTGATATACAAGGAACAACTTTCGGTAAACCTACTGCATTCCATGGTCGGCTCTATGATATTGTTATGCCAAAAGTACCATATCCTGATAAAACACCTCCTTCGAAGAAGGCTGGTGCTCAAATAGATCGTAATTATTGTACACCTGCTTATAATCCAGATTTGACATACGGTCACCGAACATATGTAGATAAACGAGGCACTTACGCCCGATGTTGTGTAACTGACGATAGAATTTATTTAGGTAATAGTAGTAAAGTTTTACGTAACTCTATACAGTCAGATTTCGTTAATGTGAATCAGCCAAGAATGGGTATAGTACTAGCTCCAAATAGTAATATACGTGAAGTACCAGAAGGATATCGTTTCGGTATTCTTAAACCTCCTGATAATTTACCAGAATGTTTGACGTACTGTGAAATGAACAAAGATATGGTATTTTTCAGACAGTGCATGAAACACCTTAATACAATACGAAAAGTCTTATCGTCAAGATTTTTACCTACATTTTTCCTTCAACTTTATTTGAGTTTAAAGTTTTATGACCCCGAAAAAACTGGTTGGCTACCGAAAGAAGTCGTTTATGAATATTGCAATACCAAGTTTATTAGATTTAATACTAATCTGATAGAACCTTTATTATCAATGTGGCGTGCATTTGATGGAACTAAGATTGAATATAAAACTTTTGTTCGTGTAATTAATTATAGAATACCTTCACCTGAAATTCCAAAAATTCCTGATATCGTATTAGATTGTTTAGATTACACTACTACTTATAGAGATATGGTAAAGCCAGGACAAAAACCTGATAAACGAAGAATGGCAGGATGGCCATCAGGTAGATATTTTGATTTGGATTATCCCATATCTCCAGAGAGGTGCTGTGCAGCACATAGAACCTGTCTACCGCACGAGTCAGATATGAAAAGTTGTATTGCTCCTAGTATTTTCACACAAGTTTTTGTCAACCATCGGGACATGTATGAGAATCGAGATGCAAAAACTATTAGAAAAGTATTTGAAGCTGCTGGAGAGAAGTTTACTGATGAGAGGTTCAATACCATATGGGAAGAAGCTCAAAAACTTCATTCCCAAGGATGGGTCTGCTTTGAAACATTTCGTCAAACATTGGAGAACCATTCTGCGCCAGTCTCCCATGAAAAGAAAACTGATACTTGATATATATGATAGTACAGGAACTTACTGTGTCTACTATTATTTATAATTTAAATGTATACAGGTAATTCCTTTTAGCTTCTCTTTACTTAGTAGTTTTTGTTTTGAGCTGGTTTTGTCTTTTGATATTATGTTGCACAATACATTGTGTAATGTATTTGTTTCATTATGTATTATTAAAGTTCAAACAATATTATAAAATTTGTGTTTATTTTACATATACTGTAGAATTATTCTGAACCTAAGCCAGTAGGAAATGTTGAGTCTAAAAATTTACAGTAAGGTAGGTTTGTTACATTTTGAAAATAGTTCCGCTTGGGTCTCTACCTCTCCACTGAAGTGGAGACGAGAGCAGAGCAGCGGTGCTGTGCCAAAATTAACTAATCGAAATTCTTAATATCCCCACTCCGCTTCACATTGCATACATTGCATGCATGCATTGAAAGTGGTTCCCGTGACCTATTAACGAGTGTAACACCAGGGGATTCACACCCGTGCTGCCGACAATTTAAGAACTGAGATATTCTGTGCCGTCAGTGCAGAATACAAAAACAGGACAAGCTTTTGGTCTTCCCACTGACAGCACATAAACTTTCCCGTGAGTTCTGGCTCCCCTTCTCACCGCCGGGAACAACACGAGGCTATTATAGCTGTGTTATTCTGTAGGGTGGAGGTACTTCCCCAGTCGGACTGCTCAATTGGGACGGAATATTCGTCGTGTCCTACATCCTATAAAATATTATTCCTATAAAATTATAACGAGGAGTGGGGAATAGGAGCAAGGATTTCGCGTATAACTAAACCAATCGCTCACTGCCGGCACCTCAAAATACTAGTCGTGAGCTCATGGCCTAGCTCCGCTTATGGAAAACACAGTCAGCAACTCTGCTCTGCATTACTTTCTCTCGCTGCTCCGCAACCTAACTCCGCGTAAATAGACAGGCACAGCCTATGACGTTGGCCAAGACCAGTCAGTATTTCTAGGATGTCTTCTCTAGGATACATCAGATTCCACATAGATTGATGAGATTAAACACTGTACAGGCAAGCCAGATAGGGTTAATGTTGCCCGCACATAAAAAGTGGCACACCAATAAGACCGGCAGAAGTGGAAAGGTGGTTAATAATGATGTATACTTATGTACAGAGGTGTCGTCACAAGTTCAATGTTTTTTTCTATCTCAACAACTGTTCTATGAAACCTAAAGAAGTTTTCACTTTAAAATAACAAACCAAAAAGGATAACAGAAAATAAAAAATTATAAAACATTTTTCTTTATTTTAATTGTGACAAGTTCATTTATATTTTGTTAATTTCATCTACTTGTAGTGTGGCTCGGTTTTCGGTTAGTAACTGCCAACTTAGTGTCCTTCAGTTTTCCTGAAGAAATTCCTTCCAAGCTTGTTGGTATTGTCCCTTAGGATCGTACATTGATACTAGTTGCTCCCAAATGTCTGGGTGGTTTTTCTTTACTTCTTGAGCCAGTTGCTTGCCGTTTTGCTTTTGTTTTTCGGTACATTTTGCACAACGGGTTGCTAAAGCTTCAGGTAGTTTATCTGTAAAGAGACATCCAGATTATTGGCATTATAAGATAGTATTGTAATAATGTATTTTCAAATTTTTTAAATTGTGTATCTATTACTTAACATTCTATATTGATATTTTCATTACATTTTTGTCCTTTTCTTTTTGGGCCGAACCGACATAAACGACTAAAATGAAATTTATATTAAAAAGTCATTTAAATTTAATATAATAAGTAATATTTAAAAAACTGTAACGAACCCGAACGAATAGAAATTAGAAGTTCATATAAAAAATCTTACTTTTCAGTCTTTTATTTACAGATTAATTAACTATTATGAAAAAGCTGTTATCAAGAAATATTGATTATCACTAAAACTGCCACTGCTAGTAGTCGTTGGGATAAAATTGTACATTCGCACCCAACTATGACCACTCTGGGGGCAAACAACTACCGTAATCATTTAAGAAATATTATTTACTTAATCTCAGGATCGTAGCAAATGGAGATCCGTGATCTCTGGCTACCCGTATGGGAAACAGGCGTGATTTTATGTATGTAAGTATTTACTTAATATCACAAATTTATTCCCTAAAATGAACAATTAAATAAGTATTACACAAAATATACTTTTTCAAAATAGCTTTTGGTCAAGTGGATTCTGTCAAATTTACGTCTACTCGACCACATGTCATGTGCCCATCAGCCTAGGAGCTGAATGGCCCATGAAACATTTGCCCCTTGCAGCCGGCATCCCAATATAATTTTATGATCGTAGTATAATTGTACTCACATTTTTTTTATTTTTTAATAGGAATATTTAGCAACCGCAACTACTAATATGACCCTGCTTGTGCTAGAAGTGGGTTCACATTGGTAGTGTAATGGCCAAGATTCGATCCCGGGACCTCTCGATCTTAAGGCCGACACTTAAACCACTAAGTTATCTTACTTTTAAAAAGTTCAATGGGTAATCCGATAATCTTTATTTGATTAACAAAAATAAACACCTTACCTTTGAGCTGTTTCACTTCGGGGGTACAAGGCCCTTTGTTTAAAAGGCATTTGGCGTAACCGTTCAGCAGTCGCTCGTTCCCCAGGACTTCCGAAAGATCGAAATTATCGTTAACAGAATCATATTTTTCTTGCGCAAGCACAGCCATGGCCAGGCAAAGAGTAAGCACAACAATCTTCATGTTTACTGGCCTCACAAGTCTCTTAGATGAATCTGTTTACTAAACTGCGAGCTATATGGCGTGCTCCAGTACTCTACCCATGTATATATATACTTACCAAAGAACTAGTTTTTTCTTCTAGGTAAACCTTAGAGTACAACAATATAATGTCATTGCGGCTTATGCATGCATATTATAACAATTATCAGTTCACTGGAGATTATAATGTCGTATGTGTTTATGATTATAGCGTTTGATACGGCATTGTGACCCTGATTAAAATCATTTTACCGGTGGGTAAATGAAACTATGCGTCAATAATTTATGTTTTATTTTACTTAAACCTAAACGTTACAAAACTTACGAATGCGGTTTAGTTCATTCGTGTGGCTTTTTATTTGGGGTTTTATGATGTTGAACTTAAGTGTTATACAGGCTGTATTCTACTATTTTCTGATCAAAACCAATTGTTTTAAGTACTAGTATTTAACAATTTAAACATTACGTTACCTATGCTTTAAATATTATAATAGTGAATACGTATTCGGTATACCTAGGGTAGAAATAGTTTTAGCTAGCGTAAGCGCTAATGGAGAAATATACCTACTAGAATTTGAATTTCTTTTTTTTATACCACTTAGGTGGCAGACAAGCACACGGCCCACTTGATGGAAAGTGGTTATCGTGGCCTATGGACGTTTGTAACACCAGAGGAGTCACAGTCGCGCTGCCAACCCTGTAAGTACAGAGTTTCTGTGCCGTCAGTAGAAGACAAAGCAGGACAAGCCTTTAGTCTTCCCACTGACAGCACAAATTCTCCAGTGAGCTCTGGCTACCGTACTCACCGCTGGGAACGCAACCCGAAGTTATTATAGCCGCGGTATTCTGTAATTTTATTTAATTCAATATTCATATTCTCATTAATATTTATACTCAATTTTCAGGATATTAGATATTTTTGAGAATATTAGTAACTAAGATTACTTTTCCTCTAGCTTAGCTCAAGTGCTTGTCTTAGGAATAGGTATACCTACATCAGTAGTATAGTAGCCAGTATTCTCGAAATCTCTCAATCGCAAAACCCCTACAGCTACATTTATCTGTCAATCTATCAACACTCGAGATATCGAATAAATATATCAGTCATTCATTTTCATTCAAACGTTTCGTACTCAGAAAGTGTAATAAATAATATAAATAATAACTTGACTGAATCACAATACATTGACAAAAATTCTGTCAGTTACTAAGCACCAGTGACTAAGAAGGTGTAGAGTGCGTCTCTGTTGGAGCGGTCAGGATTGTACTTGTCAAGCAACTCGAGGAAACGGGCTTCACTCTTGGATCTGATACCGAGGAGCAGTTTGCGCACGATTATTTTCTGACTGGGATTGCAAAGTCCACACGCTGTAGATAAGGTCTCGGGAAGCACACCTGGAAAAATGATTTTAATAAGTTAGTGAGTTTTATTACGATACGAAAGGAATTTTTGACTTTAAAAGTAAAACAGTGAAGTATAAATTTAAATGGTGTTTTTTGTAGAGTCTGTGGTATGACAGTGAACAATAACAAGCATTATTTGACCGTTTTCACACTATCCGAGATATATTTCATACATATTACTCCCTGTCGGCAATCGTCGTCTGGTACCAATATCTGACCTCATAATGTGAAAACGCTCAAAGGGTCCTGCGGGTCTAAAAAGGTCACATTGAGCGATTCTGCTTAAAACTAATATGTTTATGAATTTCCAGTAGATCTCATTGGATTTCCACAAAATTTGTTAAATGAGCATAATAACAACAATTCAGTTACCAAGCAGATTCTAATTTCGTGTAAATATGGCTGCAAGACAAAATATTATCCTTATAAAATTCCAATAAAGTGGACATTTTAGACTTCCTGGTAAGCAAGTAAAATTATGGAAAGTATGAGAGCGAATACCATGGTTTCATGTGATGTTTTTGTATGCAATCGGAAATAGCTCGGAAACCAATTCATTCAAAATAATATATATCCTCTCATACTCTTAGATTTTTTCACAACCGCATAGAAGAACATTTATAATCTAAAAACCATTAAAAGGCTAAGATTTTATAACGTAAATTTAATAATATTTAAAACTTTCCGAGTACGGTTAGGAAAAATGAATTTTAACAATATTTTACTTTTCAAAACTTAGTTTCGGACTTAGTTCAACCCGGTCCGGATTTTGACTTCAGAATTAGCCCTGCTGCTCAAACAATGGCGTTTAACAATACTGCTAAACTGATTGCTGCTATCACCAGAGCAGAGATAACTGACGAATGCACAAACAGAATAATAAATGAAAAAAATATATCTGAGGAACCGTAAAAAATATAAACATTACACATTTGGAATTTTTTTTTTCTCAGTAAAACAAATAATTGAATTTAAAACATTCTCTAGCTCTACTGCTGAACTAAACTTCCGTAATTGGGACTAATCTAATGTAGATGCTCGACTACTCAAGTATTATTCAACTTACTAATAGTTGAGCAGTAGGGAATCTGAAAATGACCAATGGGGAAGAACCGATTTCCGCCAATCCCCAAAAACTTTCATATTTAACAAATGGTGTTATAGTCTTTCTTATCCGTAGTAGGTACCATCCGTTATAACAATGATGTAACCTTGGTAGGTACAATTGATCGGTGTTATTTTTATCCGTGCACCGGAGCCGGTGGAAGAGGTTATGTCGGACTCGAACCGACCAAAACGCACGCCACCTGTGGGTCGTTTTTGGTTGCCGAAGGTGAGGTTACAGGCATATCCCTCACACCCCAGCCGACCCAGAGCCATCTCTCACGATCTGGCCCTTTCCTCGGGTGTGGGGACCACAGAGTTCCCACAACTGATCGGTGTGTAGTACAAGTATTGTGTAACGTTTTTTTTTTTATTTACTAAAACGTATTTACCAAATATAATATGATTTTAAAACTTACGTTTAAAATTCTTTCCATCTCTGGTACATGGTCCCCTGTCCATAACGCACTTGTAATACGCCAAAAGGATCCTGTCATTTTGTATGATGGCGTCGGCGTTGAAGTTCTCGTAACGATTTGGGTGCTGCGAGTAGCATGATACCACCACCGTCAGCACACACGCCAGTAGCAGCCAATTCCTCATTATGCAGTTATCTGTTATAAAAAAATATTACGTCAAAATTTCTTTTTTCATTAAGCTATGCATGGGTAAATAACAAACTAAAAAACAGCTGAACAGTTTTAAATGGTAAGTATATGCGTGTGCTTCGATCGGTCAGTGCGTCAGTGGTTTAGTGGTTAGGGTACCTTACGATCGAAAGGTTCGAATTTTGGTAACACTACCGATGTGAACAAATAACACAATCAACTTGACTTTTGACTTTTGAGGTTAGAGGGAATATTGGTAATATCGATTTTAATGTTCTTCTAATAAAAAAAATCGCACAGTAATTATGCACGAAACAGGCTCCCTCATTACACCGGTAGCGGACTGCTAAAGAGTAGTCCGGAATGAAAAGTTAAAAAATATTGCTGATGAATTTGAGATTATAGCATAAAGTTTATTGCGCATTAACTTTATTGTTAAAATGTAAGATACTCGATGGGATTGATGTAATTCTTTCAGTTTTTCCGTAAACTTAGTTAAGTTTAGGTTTGGTTTGTTCACAACATACAAGCAATTTAGTTTAATTGGAGGGGTTAGCGGGATTACTAGTAATTTTGGATACTGTAAGTATTCTTCAAGAAAATACTGTAGCAGGTCAAAATTAAGTGGTATTATCAGAATTTATAACCAACGGTTAATTTTTCATGCTATATATAATGCTCTTTTATTTATATCAGCTAGATTAGATATATGTATTTATTATCGCGATGTAAATGTGTAAGGCGTTGGTATGGCAGAACTCTTACGTTGATCTCGTTCATACTTATTCATTAGAGAGTATATTGGGTATATCCTCTTTCATGTAACATAAACTCACGCCTTTATCCCCGAAGGGGTAGACAGAGGTGCTAGCACCCACATTTCGCCAGTTTATGTTCAGCTCCCAATGGCGAGCCTATTGCCATTAACCGGGCACTTATAAACCTGCGATAAATACACACAAAACTTCGAAAAGCATCGAAAAGTCATTGGTGTGTGCCATGGTAAAACCTGGGATCGAACCCGAGACCTCGTCTCAGCAGTCCATTACCCATACCACTAGCCTACCGTGGTTGGTTTTATATATATATATATATCCTCCTTCACTCGTGTTTGTATTGAGATAAGTGAATTAACATTGTTTTCAGTGAACATTTTTAAGTGTCCTTTTTTATTGATATGTATAAATACATTGTTCTACTCTGATCTGCATGTAGATTTTTTTAAAACAGCGTTGTTCTTCTACCAACAGTAAACATACATCAAAATTTGACGAAGTGACTGCTTGACGGCAATTGGCTCTCCCCGTTAACGTGTAACCGAAAATCATCATCAATCAAGGACATGCCAATTATACTTCGCCTTGCCTGATGGTAAGCTGAAGGCAAAGTCTCAGAAAAGAGGATCACCATTACTTACATATACCATATAACAATGACAGTTGATAAAATGTGGATGTTAATGCATCACTGTATATCCCTTCGGGGATTTACAGGCGTGAATATATGTTAAAATTAAAAACCAATGTTTAAACAGTACGTCCAACGAATAATAACTATGGCTTTGGACATTAACATGATGTTAAAATGAGAACAAAGAAAGTTTTTAACAAAGACATTGTAGGCAATGTCAAGGTCAAGAAACACTTTCTAAAAGATCGTGTTTAAAGTTTACAAACAAATGTCTAAGAACACGGAAATACAAATTTATGAGCAAATTCAAAAAACTATGACAATGAAACACAATACCTTCTTAATAATGATAATACACCACTGACCTATTGCTATCTGATCTACTGACCTTTGCAACAGCTATTTTAGCATATAAGGTTCTAACCATGAAGCTATAGAAACTTGTAATGGAAATTGTTACAACGTAATATATTAAATAAATCCCTTGAAGTAACAGCAAACCCGTAAACATAGGAAACACGTAATTATAACTACAATTGAACATTGCTTTCACAGGTAACTTTCTAAGAAGAAATTTTAATAAAAAAAAGATACTCACGGTCAAAGAAAGTTGTGTAAGTCTTCCTAGCCCGACGTCCAACAGCGGTATGGCGTTTGTGGGCTCCACAGCGGGGTGTTTCTCAAACCTGTCAGAGGAAGAAGAGGTCGACGTAACGGACCGCATACAAACTCGACGAAGAAAGCAGTGCGATCGCCCGCGGCACCTCTAATCACATTCATTGCATGCGCATGATCTTATTGAGAAATTTTTCTAACAATACGTTTTGTAGTTCAAATATTTATACTTTTGGAAGTTTACGCGAATATAACTCCTATTGGAACAAATCCTATTGTGTCCTATTATTACCTAATTTTATAAATGTGAAAGTGGGTGAAGATTTATTGAATCTTTGAATGATTGTTATTCAATCATACTCTAATAGCTGAATGGTTGTTATTTCGAACACGGATAGATAGATCGTAAATAGATCGTAGGTTTTTATCCCGGGAATAAATTTATTATGGGTTGCGCGAATGGGATCAAAGCAGGAAGCTGCATAGAGTTAGGCAGCTAGAACCAAATAAATTATGAAGACTGTCAAAGTTGAAAATAACTTATTCTGTATAGACCATTAAATCGGATCTTACAAAATGACAATATAAAAAGAAACATTACAGCCTAGTTTAGCAAATGGACCACCGGTTCGAAACGCGACCCCGACCTGAGAGGACTCCGTCAAGAATCTCAGCGGGCATTGTTTTTAATGTATTTCCAAAAATGTATTTAGTCTAAATACTATAATTTAGTATTAAAGTTATGTTGTATTGTTCTGAGTATCCTAAAGTAAAAACTTTTTCACTGTTTACCGCCAATATTCGAGTTCCTTCATGATCATGGTGCTTGCAGCAAATATCGGAAGCTCAGAACAATTACAACATGGTAAATTTTTCCATAAATTTAATACTAATGTGAGTGACATAATAGTTTAAATACAATAATTTACTTGAGTAGCGTAGTTAGTAGTATAGCGAATAGCTCATTTCCAAACTTTTTATCATCTAAATATTCTTGTCAAAATATCGCAGGTTTAGAAGTACCCGGTTAATGGCAATAGGCTCGCCAACTATTACGTTGGGACCCAAAGATAAACTGGCGAAATGTGGGTGCTAGCACCTATGCCTACCCCTTCGGGGATATAGGCGTGAGTTTATATTATGTAATATTCTTGGATTATATACCTTTTTGACACAGTTTACTCTTAACTACCTTTTTAAATTTATTCACAGGTATACCCCTAATTTCGTTAGGAAACTTGTTAAAAAATGCGTATACAGTTACCCTAGGAAGAATGATTTATTTTTTTGAAGTCTACTATCACAGATAACAAGATTGTTTTTGTTTATTTTATATATATATATTTATTTTATACTTTGATACTAAACTAAGGTTAGAATGTCTATTTCTTTAAATGTTATCGGAGGGAAACTCTTGGGCCCAAATTATAAATAGCTCTCACAGCTTGCTTTTGTAACACGAATGTTGTGTTTAAATCAGTGCAATTACTCCAAAGGAGAATTCCATAGCTCAAAATACTATGAATATAGCCGGAATATACTATTCGGTTACCGTGGCTTATGCAATGGACATGTGCAGTGCAACACCAAGGAAGTCACACTCGCGCTGTTGACCATGTAAGCAGAGAGAGGTTCTGTGCCGTCAGTATAGACGACTTTGGTTTTCCCACTGACAGCACAAAAAATTTCCAGTGAGCTCTGGCTACCTTAATCACCGCCGGGAACACAACACGAAGTTATTATGGCCGCGGAATTCTGTAGGGCACAGGTATTTCCCCAGTCGGAATGCTCAATTGGACAAAAATAGCGTCGTGTCCTACCTATTCCAAAATACATATTTTTTTACTTTATTATTGTTTTATTCATTCGCGATAATTGCATAGAATTAGTACCTACGTAGATTTCTCAGAAGTAATAATTCATAATAAGCTAACTTTGAGTTGTGGTTAGCATTGTAGATGATAAAATATTTATAGTATGTGTTTATCGATTGACGTGGGCAGGAAAAATCCTCGCAGTAATCTAATTGAACACACTGATCTTATTTAATGTATCCTGTCATTGCCGACGGTTTCCTTGGAACTTCTTTGTTTACCTATATCATATTTTTATACAACCACTTTAACAATGTAACAAGGTGATTTAATTGTTAATGTCTTTACACTTGCTTGTACTTGGGTCTACATAGCTCCACTCATTTGTTTAAAACCAAACCACAGATAGAGAATTATTATAGTTCTTAATTCCTAAGTCAAGCTGAGTGTCACCATTGTCACACGGTATGTGTAAGTAATGGTGACCCTCTTTTCAGAGACTTTGCCTTCAGCTTACCATCAGGCAAGGTGAAGTCTAATTGACGTGTTCTATATAAAAAAAAACCTGCTAAACAATGGACGAAGCTCTGACGCAGACTTTCCTCTCAGGGTTTCGGGGCCCAACTACAATCGCTCGCCAAATTAGCTTACCAGTGACCTACCGATCGAAAATAATAAGCGAGCCTTGGGGGCAAACTTTGGAAGCAACAGACAAATCACTATGAAGATAGAGACTTGTAGGAATCGAAAAATATACCCACAGCTGTAGCTGTAGTATTCTATAATCGCACTGTTCGCCATAGGCAGGGAATTTATCCTCACACATTGCGACCTGGGACGGTGCGCACTGTGCAGTAAAAATATACTTCATCCCACGCACACTTAAGCTGTGGAATGAACTCCCTGCTGCGATTTTCCAAAGTGCCTACAATATGCGGTACTTCAAGAGGGGCTTTAGAAGGTTTCTCCAAGGTCGGCAGCGCGAGTGTAACGCCTCTGGTATACACTCCTCCATAGGCCACGGTAACCACATCCCATTAGGTGGGCTGTGTGCTTGTCTGCCACTTAAGTATAAAAGTAAAGTAATAGGGGTATAAAAATAAACTGGTTTATATGGTGACCATCATGTAAACTAGAATATTACTAATACTATATATTGATATAGTACCTACTAGTAGCACAGACTACTAGTTAGCTCTACTATTACTACTAGTTAACCTACTCTAGGTAAATACTAGTTAAGGTAGAGTAGGAATAACCTATGTTAGGAATACATTTTGCAGCTCACGATTGCGAGGTCGATGCTTTAACCTACTTACTTCTTCATCTTAATCCCAGTCGCATCCGAAGCTTCAAACCTCGGAGTCCGGGGTCCGCTTTACTAGTCTTTTGATTTGGCTGAACTTCGATATTTTTGATGAAGCGACTGCCGTCTAACCTCAACAACCCAAAGGTGTTATCGAAGAATTGGAGTTATGCTGGTCTGGTTGTTGAACTTTTCAGGGCTCTAACTACACTTAACGATTGCAATATATTTTTGTATGGCAACCGGGAGCAACGGCTTAACATGAACTCCGAGGCACGTCCAATGCAAATATCCATATTCATGCATACAAATATTTGCACTGATCGGGGATCGAATCCGCGCCTCCTGCGTAGAAGCAGCGTTAATTACCGCCATGCCACAGAGGCTGTCCGTAGTGGCGTAACCTACTTACTGTCGCTAATTAATCTGCTGGTGTTCCGTTCCAAATGAATTTCTGATCTGTCTAAGACAGGATATTTCTAAGAATTATAGCTTCTTAAGTAAATTTAAGTCCACCTTCATCACCAAACCCTTGTTCTCATTCTGTTATTCAAACTTCATATATCATAACATTCATAACGGTACAATCCTTATGTTTTGTTTTGTTAGTAAACCGAACTGTAAAAACTTCTTTAAAAAGGCTGTGAACGAGAGATTAAACTCTCACCGTAATTATCTGAACAGGTTTAGGGTTGGCCGTCAATGTTACGGTAACCCCAGTTCAATGTTATTACAACAATAACATCCATATACTTTTAGTGAGAATGTTAAGTCTTCAATAATAACGGAAACTGCCGGTCGTCCTGATTGCCGTCCTGTAGACTTACCACAAAATCTTAAAAAAGTTAAAAAATTGGTCGACTGTCATTTACTAAATGCATAAATAACTTTGTAATCAAATATATAGGATTTATAAAGTTACATTTGCAGTTAGTAATAAGACAGCAGTGGCAATGGTTCTGAGAAATGCAGTTCTTTTTGTTTACACTAAGTAAAGCATATGCGAGGAATTGTCCTGTTTATTATTAATTCAGTGAAAACGAATTTGAAAATTAGTGAAAAGACATGTTTTTAATCAATGGAGAGTCAACTCGGCCATGTTTTGTTTATTCTAATTATATTTATTGAATACCAACTGTTTTATTTAATATTCCACAACATTCTAAACCCACGGTAAGTATAGCTTAACTAGCTTGTGTTATGGGATCTAGAATGCGGATAAACATACTTTGATACTTTTTTTTTGTAAATGCATATATATTATACATAGAAATACCCAGACCAATGCAAATATTCATATTCATGCATACAAACATTTGCACTGAGCGGGCATCGAACCTGCGACCCCTGCATAGCAGTCGAATGCTCTACTGCTACGCCACGGAGGTCGTTGCCTTAGTACTTACTAGGTACTACCGAAAGATTTATTATTAAAAAATATAAGGTCGCTAAGCTAGTGTAATTTTTAAAGATTGGGCAGTGTACGTTAAATTCGTGGATTGAATAGAATCGTTAATTGGGTAGATTCAAGTAAACAAAAATAAAACTAAAAAAATACTTCATAATCTTCCCTTCATAAATACCTACGCTAATAAGTATTCAGTACTCGACTGTTCATTTTCTGTTGTGTAGTGAATCCGTCGAGTCCAAACCACGAATCTATCGTACAATACCTACATTTTTTTTGGACTCGAACCGACCAAAACCGTTCGGTCATCTTGGGCCATCAGTTGCCAGGAGTGAGGTAGCCTCTGGCATATTTTTCACGCACCCCGACTGACCCAGGGTAATAGAAGTCCCCATCGGGTGTGGGACTACGGCGTTCCCATTTTTCCCTAGAAAAGGCTTTCTTCTACATGGGTGTCAAGCGGCTCCACATGTCACCTTCACACTAAACAATCTGCTAATCTATTAAGTTGGGGTTAGATGAAGTAAATAAATGTGCTTTCTTACGTACATGTCTGTTGCATAAAATGCAGCTTAGTCCTAAGGTGGCCCGATTCTTCCTGAAACTGCTTAATCTTAGTTTTTTTTCTCTAAAAATATGCCTTGCAAAATTAGATATTTCCTAACTCAAATGAAACTATGACTTTTCACTGTTTTAAATTTGAAAAAGTTTTCAAAGTTCATATTATAACTTTTTGCGGGTTATTTGATTAGTACAGGGACTAAGTATTGCTTGTTGTACCATTTTGACATATTGTATTAATTTGACTGATGTTAGCACTTATTATGACTATATTATGCACTTTTACTTTTTGGATTCCTCATTAAATTTCAAATTACTTTTATTATGAATTATAGACATATAAACGTAATGTGGACTGAGATTTATGCGATATTCTATTACAATCCATACACACGCAACTGGCATGTGACATCACTCGCAAGCACGTTTTTGTAAAAGCGTTTGCGGCAGGCTTAAGTAATTGAATTTTTAGAATCAAAATATCTTTAAACTGTCTGTCGTAGTAATATTTCTCTTAAGCAGTTCCTTATAATAAACTGATCATTTTCGACACAAAAAGAATCTCAAATAGCGTATATTGCTACCTAAGAATGTTTAACTGGATACAAGAAAATATCTAACTAACTATCATAGCATATCTGTTAACTGAGCTGTTATTCATTTGGCATCATTTGAATGTTACTTTAAGTAGGTCTGCAAGTTCGCTGGCCAAAAACGGTAAATTCGCTACTAAGTAAGTAAGTAAGTAGTTTATATGTCATAGATGAATTGTACACAACAGTATAAACATGTTTTTATAATCATGTTATGTACGCATAGGAATCTTTTCAAGTGTATCAATGAAAGTTGAAATATATAAATCTAATTTAGATTGAATCTCGAATGAATCAGGAAATCAATTAAAGAAACGTGCTAGTCTCGGGACTATGTTAGTTATAGGATTGTCTTGGCACAGTATTATTATTTATTACTGTGGTCTTGGTGGCAAAGTTGTTGCAATTGTTTCTGAGATGTCACAAGAAAAACTTTAGAAATTAGGAAAAAAACACTTCCTAATAAGCAGATCTTGCACGTTTATTGGAGGTAGGACACGCTTAATGAAGGCAGGACACGTTTAATGGAGGTAGGACACGACTGTATTCCCGTCCAATTGAGCAGTCCAACTGGGGGAGTATATCCGCCTTACAGAATACCGCAGCCATAATAACCTCGTGTTGTGTTCCCGGCAGTGTGTAGGGTAGCCAGTGCTCACCGGAGAGTTTTTGTGCTGTCAGTGGGAAATCACAGAAACTCTCTTTACTTACTTACTTGAGTGTGAGTCATCTGATGTATCACACGTCCATAGGCCATGGTAACCACTTGCCATCGAGGGGGCCATGTGCTTGTCTGCCACCTAAGTGGTATAAAAAAAGTAGCAGCACTGCTTAGCACAACTTAATTTACCTTTAGCTGAATAATTCCGGTTACGAGTTGGGGACTCTGTCTCACAGCCGAGAAGAGAGCCAGATCGTGAGAGATGGGCTTGGGTCGGCCGGGGTTCGAGGGATTATGCATGTTATTCATAAGGTAAACATATCAACCATCTTCGTCTGATCCTCCGCCTTCCGCATCCAGTCTGTTCCAGCGATCTTTTTCAGGTCGCCACTCAATCTGCCTAGTGTTCTGGCATCCTACTTGCCGTTTGCCTTCTCGCGGTCTCCAAGACTCGTTTGCTCCAACGACCATCGGTCCTTCGACAGGCGTGGGCCGCGTGGCAAATAAAACTCTTAAAAATACACAAATAAAACAAAGTAAGAATGATACCTCAACGTGAGAGTTTATTGACCAAACACACATTATAAACTTGATACCTGATTCTCGCAAACTGGGAACAGTCGAATCTAACAGGTTTTATGCTACTAAAGTTGAATAGCCCCACTGGCTAATTTCAACCTTCAAACATTTTCAACAGCCCTCACAAACCATAGTTAAACCACAGCCAAAGCTTACCTAAATAGTTAGAAACTAAACACAGTTTGTACACACGCCCTCAGAAGTGGCTTAACGCTAACAAATCATCTTTACATTGAAATAAATCAATAAAGTTATTCGGGGAATAAATTGATTGTTGCTAAAAAAATATTTTTTGTAATCATCAAAATTTGTCATTTTACATTATTCAACATTTATCTCTTATTTTACGGAATGTTTTAGAGCAGAGGTGATTGGTAACTTGGAATGTGTGAAGGTAATATCGATGATGACTATGTAATGTTCGGGTTACCAGAGTTATTTAAGTAGAATAATAGGGTTCTCAGCAGAGTAGAATTTGGACCACCCCATCTCTTCCCATGCGGTGTCGTACAAGGCGGCTAAGGGAAAAGGTTGTTTAACATCAGACAGTTATAAACAGCCTAGACTCAGCCTCAGCTGCATGGATTGAGTCAACAATAGTTCCCGGAAAACGGCGATAGGCTCACTCCCTATAACGTGGGACCGAATTCAATGATTGGTGAAATGTGGATGTTAATTCACTTCTGCCTAGCCTTCCGGGGATAAAGGCGTGATTATATGCATGTGTGTATGTAATAAGCGAGGCATGAAAAAGCACATGATGAGGCCGTCAAGGTGAGTATCACCATATGCATGTAATGGTGACCCTCTTTTCTGAGACTTTGCGTTCACCACCAGGCGAGGCAAAGACTAATTGAACTGTCCTATATAAAAAAATCTTAACTTACGGTTAAGCGTGCATTTTATGAACTAGTTAGGTTAGGTCTTTTTATTATGTCTGTTTGACATCTTGCTAGTATTATAAAAGCCCTTTGAAATAGAGCACAGAATCTCAACTAAATGCTTTATTCATTTTACAAGTCGTTTCTATACATACTTACTCGTAAAAATATAATGTTATTGTGAAGAAAGATGTTCTGGATTGTATATTTGTGTGAATTAACGTTTTGTTTTACAAAGTACTGCTAAATATTAAGAAGGAATAATTAGCTTAAACAATGATTCGCAGCTTATTTAGAACAAGCAGTCTGGTTTCCTTTTTTTCCTACTTCTTCCAATACAAAACAACAGTGCCTTTCGTCAACTATGTTGCCTTCAAATTATATACTTATATATTACTACGTAATATAAAAAATAGCGTAACTTTTACGTATAAATAACAAGTTTCTTTATTGTACAAGAACAAACAATACGATTATTACTCTCCCCTCTCGCAGGTCTACTGGAAGAGATAACCAGATACAAATAAGCAGAGCCTCTGTACTACTATTTCCACCTATGTATATCTATATTTGTTCTTGTGTGTACATAAATAAATTAAATAAATAGATAAATAAATATTATGACAAAATGAACGAGAAATACCATAGAATAGAATTATCAATAATAATCAAACGCCTTACAAAAAATAACCGGCAAACAGTTTGTTTTAGTTTTGCAACACTTTTTAACGCTACTTTTTTTAATTGGAAACTACTTCGAACCCTTGCATTGAACAAACATATTTTTTTATACCACTTGGCTGGCAGATAAGCATTCAGCCCACCTCATATAAAGTGGTTACCGTGGCCTATGGACGTATGCAACACCAAGGGAGTCACACTCGCGCAGCCAACCTTGTAAGCACAAGAGTTTCTGTGTTGTCAGTGTAAATACAAAGCAGAACAAGCTCTTGGTCTTCGCACTGGCAGTACAAAAACTCTCCAGTGAGCTCTGGCTACCCTACTCGCCGCCGAGAACACAACACGAGTTTATTACGGCTGCGGTATTCTGTAGGGCGGAGGTACTTCCCCAGTCGGACTGCTCAATTAGACGGAAATACCTCCTCGTCTTAAAATGGGTATGGGTCTTCAATCCCACTTACACAATTGATATTTACCTACAATTTTATTCGCAAGAAATATTGGATTGTGTACGTACAATGGCTTAGTTTTACAAGTTTCTCTAACAAAAGTTGTTCAGTGGCTCAATCAATGAATCAATTAGCCTATTGCAGTCAATGCTGGACATAGATCTCTTCCAATGGACGCTTTTTTTCATACAACTTAGGTGGCAGACAAGCTCACGGCCCACCTGATGGAAAGTAGTTACCTTGGCCTATGAACACCAGTGGAGTCACACCCGTGCTGCCAACTCTGTAAGAACAAAGATTTTAAGTGCCTTCAGTGCAGAACACAATATCAGGACAAGCCTTTGGTCTTTCCACTGATAGCAGAAAAACTCGCCAGTGAGCTCTGGCTACCCTACTCACCGCTGGAAGCAGAACACGAGGTTATTATAGCCGTGGTATTCTGTCGTTACTATCGATCGATTAATAATAATCTAGTTCTAATATAGTTCGCTGAGTTTCTTGCTGGTATCTTCTCAGTAGAACTAACCTACCGAACCAGCGAAAGAATCATTTTCCAATGGTTTATTTGTACATTATTTAATATTTTAATATTATTTCTTGACATACTCAATTGTATAATTATGACGTTCATATGTGCTCTTTGTGTGCCTAAGCTGAATAAATGAAATTGATTCTTTGATTCTTTGATCCTCCGTCTTTTGCACCTAGCCTATCCCAGCTACCTATTTCAGGTCGTGATGCGATGTGTTGTAGGTAACTACTTATTAAGACTATTTTTGTGAAAGGCCTTCGAGTTAAGATAACAAACTTTTGTATAAGACTATGTTCAACCGTTATCTTAGTTCATTAAGAAGATGGTTATTAGCCTCCTTTCATATTAATGCATTAATCAAGTTAATATTTCAGGGTACTCATGATCTATGTTGTTTATAACTCGCACTGGCGGACTCAGACAGTAACAGATTGATATGAACTCAAAACAAATCGTACCTACAAGATGATGCATATAGTATACCGAGGCCACGAACACCCTAGAGCCTTTGCAGATGAGTAGAGATGTTGCGTTCTTGGCAGTATTTTATCGATTGTACCATGGTGAATGTTCTGATCAGCTCTTCCAATTTGTCCCGCCCTCCAATTTCCTACACAGGACAACATGTACATGCTCTTAGATGTCACCCGTGCAGAATATTCGATCAAGAACCAAGCTGATCGGAGACAATTATCCTATCGCAGCCCAATGCTGAGGCTTAAGCCTACTGTTTCCACGTGGCTTTGGCGGGACGGGTTAGTACAAGGTTTTATTTAGAGTTCTCTCTCTCGCACTAAGTGGAAAATTAACGTATGACCAACATGACCATATTTATAACTGTGCATAAGAGAAGTCACGAAAAATTGAATAACAATAAAAAAACTTCACGATGTTATTGCAAGATAATTGTAATTAGGTATAACACTTAGGATTATTAAAATCTTTAAGGAAAAGCTATGTACACACCGTAGACTTTATATAATATTATTTATGATGTAGATATCAAAATAAACAGGATATTTACCATGATTCATTGTTTTGAGTTTCCGATATTTCGGCTCTGTTACAAGCGCCATGATCACTGAGGAACTGGAGCAGTGGCGCCACTCAAATCTATCGTAAACTCAAAACAATTAAACATGGTAAATATCCCGTTTATTTTGATACTGATGTGAGTGACCATGATAGTTTAAATACCTATATAATTTATGAAAATTTACAGAGCTTGCAGGAATGGTTTTGGGTATTGACTGGTACAAAGTTTTATTTATAACCATGAATTTGTGATCTCTTAGAGTTTTGCCTCTATGCCTTTCGTATTTTTAATATAAAGAACGTGCTACAAAATCGAGACTTAACGAGTTATTTCGACAAACAAAATGTTATAATAACATTTTTGTAACATTTGAAACATTTATTGAAATTCAGTTTACATGGCTCTTAAAACTATTGTCCGCAGGATCTTCACACTAGGATTCCATGTGTCGTGAAGACCAGTCCTCTTTCGTAAGACACAATATATAGAGCTGAATATTTTTAGCTTAAATTTAAATTTAAGCTAAACATATAGATAATAATATCTCTTTATTGTATGTACAAGAAGAAAGGGTACAGAAAAAAAATAGGTAAATACTATTTATAACAATATTTGGTGAAAAGTTTATGGTAAATTTAAGTGGAGGGAATAGATAAATATAAAAAAGTAATTCCCTGTTGTTGCCATGCCGCCGCGTGGGGACTATTGAGATATTTTTTCAAATGAATTTTAAGTTACCCACTGTATAGGGACAAAGTTGTTAAGACGATTTTAATTGTCTAGCCAAAGAATCTTCTCGCCATGCTCACTCAAAAGTCGTAAAGACCTATTTTTTGCCAAAGGCATTATCTGACAGTCTACCTTTTGAGGTAGCTGCAGGCAGAATAATGAACTATTAACTATAAGGATAATACTCAAATTTGTACACAATGATGATATATACCTACATTATACATACACACTATAATATGTACACATTTACATACACTACTTAAATACTCATATTCTACATACCTACATAATATATACTTACATTTATTTAATCACAGACACACAATCATAAAATATAATATTCCATTTTTATCCATTATGACGACTAGGGGCCACTGTAGAGCTGACGTACTTTGTGCTCGAACGTAGCACGGTCAGTGGTCATCCTGATTTCGAGAGGAAGCGCATTCCAGGGGAGGATAGCTTGCACGAGGAATGAAGAATGAACTAGACCAGAACTATGAGTGGGATATTGCAGAAGACGGTTGTTAGCTGATCGTAGATATTTGTTATGATGAGAGCCAAGTATCTGAACATTAGTTGATAAATAAGTGAAAACATTAGGGGAGCTTAAAATTGTATGGATCATCGTCACCGCCCCCAAGCTGCGACTCTGACGATGAGCTGAGACGTGATCATATTTCCAAAGGTTGAAGGGGAATCGAATGCAATTGTTGAGAAGGCGGTCAAGTTCATTGAGCAGTCAGGTCGAGATAGCAAACATGGTGATGTTTGCTATCTCGACCTGACTGCTCAATGAACTTGACTTTGAACCCTAATATTTCAAGTCATAGACTATGGTGATAGTCTATGACTTGAAATATTAGGGTTTGGATAAGCATTGCCTTGGTTTTGGCTGGTAGGAAGGTTTTGAGGCGATAAAGACGACGCAGCATCCCTGTTACCCTCTGACAGACCTTTGTAACTTGACCTACTGTATATCTACTTTTACTGTGAAGACTCATCTTTAAAATTCAATGTTTATTGTTATTACCTACTCGTATTACTCATTATAATTTGAGTAGATTATATATTTTGAATCGAGATATAGATCAGATACAGATCAGTATTGCTATTTGAAAATAAATTTCATCCTTGATTTTATAATGGTCAACAAAATATAATCAATATTAATTTCATCTGTGACCTTCAGGGTTTTCATGATTAATAGCTAGGATGATCTATTCAACTTTTATCACACAAACATAACTAATGACATGATAAACTATATTGGTTATTTGTATATGCTATAAGTCGAGATGGCCCAAGGTCTGCCAGATTGCCAAATTAATGCCCTATTGGACCGCATAACCACCACGTTGGTTAAAGTAGGATAATTCCATACCCAAAAGGTAAAATCGAAACCCTATTACTAAGACTTTACCATCCATCTGACTGTCACCAAGCTTTATTTATCTCATGAACCGTGAAAGTAAGGGAATTGTAATTTTAACAGGTGATGTATTTCTGTTGCTACTATAACATGCAATATTCAAGCCAGAATAAAGAGGAGCTGTGATGGGTAGGGTCACCGAGTTACATGTCGAACGTGGGACTTGGTGAAACTTTCAACAGAATCTGTAAGGGAAAGATTGCGGGTACGAATCCCGCTGTCTGATTTTGAATAGGTAGCATACTAAATGCTTAAAATTTCATTCAATAGAATCTAATTAATTATTTTAAATGACACTCATAAAAAGTAAAGACAAGCAGTATTTAATTTTTATGTATGTGGACTAATAGTTGTTTGAATAAATAAATAAAAGAAAAAATAATTTAAAAAAAAATCTGAAGAAACAAAATGATAACAAAACGTATGGAGACTATTACGTTTGTCAATCAGTAGGTGTTTCAACTTGCAGGTGAGGTTAACTGGCAGAAGCAGGACGCGGCGGTGGCGCGCCTGGCACGTCTCCCCGTTTCCGGGGACGAGTTGGGGACTCTGTAGTCCCCACACCCGAGAAGAGGGCCAGATTGTGAGAGATGGCCCTTGGTCGGCCGGGGTGCGAGGGATATGCATGTCAACCTCACCTTCGGCAACCAAAACGACCCACAGGCGGTGTGCGTTTTAGTCGGTTCGGGTCCGACATAACCACTCCCACCGGCTCCGGTGGAGAGGTATCCGTGGGGATTTTGCGCACGTAAAAGAAAAAAAAAAGTGAGGTTAACTTGAACAGAAGATCTTGGTGAGACCCTATACCTATTACCCAAGTACTATCGATTCATTAGCCTACAATATATACTCAACCTATTTTATAAAGTTGAAGAGTTTATTACTTTGTTTGAGCGCGTAATCTCAGGAACTACTAGTTCCAATTCAAAAATTCTTTTTGTATTGAATATATCATCACGATACTACTTAAGAGAGTGGAGCAATGTGCTGCGAGGGATATGCTTGACAGGCGGCGTGCGTTTTAGTCGGTTCGAGTCCGACATAACCTCCTCCACCGGCTCCGGTGGGGAGGTATCCGTGGAGATTTTGCGCACGTAAAAAAAAAAGAGTGGAGCAATGAACATAAATGTCAACAAAACTGGCAGATTTACATATATTATTTGAGGACTCTTAAAATTACGGATAACATGAGATTTCTCAATATACCACCGGCAAAAATGGGGAGGATCGGCAGATAAATGCATAATTTTTACTAAAATCCCGATAGAGGTGGTTACGTCCGACTCGAACCGATTAAAATGCACGCCATATGTAGATCGTAGGCGGAGGTGTGATTACTCTCTAGTCTCTATATCTCTATATCTCTCGCACCCGACTAACCTAGGACCATCTCCTTAGCTGGCCCTCTTACGGTGTCCCTATCTAGCCCTCGGGTATGGGGAGGCAGGTATTACGCCACCACTTTAGCCTGCTTCTGCTAGGGTGACAGGCGACTCCACCCGTCTTCTTCAGTCAATCGTTCAAGGGGGACGGAGATAAACACATAAATACATATAGTCACGCCTTTATCCCCGGAGGGTTTGGCAGAGGTGAATTAACACCCACCAATCACTGAATTCAGTCCCACGTAATAGGGGGTGAGCCTATTGCCGTCTTCCAGGCACTATTGATGACTCAAGCCATACATTTGAAACTGATTCTGGACTGTATTGTATATATCTGTCTGATGTTAAACAACCCTATCCCTTAGTAGCCTTGTATGACACCGCATGGAAAGTGATCGGGTGGTCCAAATTCTACTTTGCCGGGAACCAAGCGTACCAGCAAATGCATACCAGTTGCATTCCAGTTTATTTTACGTGTACAACATACTGCCCAATGTTTTCATCGAAGGTCAACAATATTAACGATAATGTCGTGATATCTGGTAATTTTATCTCTCCAAATTATTTTATAACGACACCAGACCTACCAATTTTATTTTTATATTTTTGAAAATTATAGTAATTAGTGATATCCGTATTTCCATAGTATATAACGTGAGGACTGCTTGTCCTACCATCGAGTCAACTGAATACTTCCACAGAAATATATTGGTAAGTCTGAAATTGGTCCTTTCTTTTTTATTAATTTGGAAATGGTTCCATTCTAGGGCGCGCAGTGCCCTACCAACTCGTTCAGGTACATACCAACCTTGCCTGCTATGATGCACTGGTGCTGATTTTACTCTAAGGGTTGGGAGGTCAAACTCATTTGCGTCAGGAAATGTCCAAAGTGTAAACTATGGACGCAACCGAGAAGTATCTAGAAGATGATTACGATAAGTTTTTATGAGCCTCCGCGTGTCAGAACTATTTTTATACCCCATCTCTTCCCATGCGATGTTGTGCAAGGTGACTAAGGGATAGGTATGTTTAGTATCAGACAGATATACTACTCTGTCAAGAAAGTACCGGGAGAAAATCAATAATACACAAACAATTTGTTATTCATCCAAATTTATTTTATCACCTTCAAAGTATGCTCCTTCAGAAACGATACACTTACGCCAACGAATAATCCAATCATCAAAACATTTTTTAAACGCTGTTTCCGGAATTGAGTTCAGTTCTCGCCGCGAATTCTCCTTTATGTCTTCTACTGTATGAAAACGGGTGCCACGAAGTGGTAATTTGAGTGTAGGAAAAAGAAAGAAGTCAGCTGGAGCCATATCTGGTGAAAATGGTATTTGTTGAGTGTTTGGACAAAAATTCGTTCACAATGATGGCCTTGTGCGAAGGCGCATTATCGTGGTGCAAAATCCAAGAATTTTCTTTCCACAAATCTGGCCTTTTTCGTCGAATTTGTTCTCTTAAACGTTGCATAACGTTCAAATAATATTCTTTATTTACCGTTTGACCTTCCGGCAAAAATTCACACCACACAGCACACGTGTTTCCTTCTTCCTACAGTCCCGGGGCCTTTAAGCGGGGCGTGAAAAAGCATCTGATGAGGCCGCCAAGCTGAGTGCCATCATTGTAGCACTTAGTGTCTGTAATGGTGACCCTCTTTCCTGAGACTTTGCCTTTAGCTTACCATCAGGCGAGGTGAGGTCAAGTTGGCGTGTCGTATATAAAAAAAAAAAAAAAAAAAAAAAATTCCGAATGCACCACACCGCGATAGTCAAAGAAAACAGTCAACATGACTTTGACTTTTGATCGACTTTACAGTAACAACGCGTTTCATGAATGTTGGGTCGGTATTGACCCGTTCTAGCATGTCCTCAGCGACTCTCATGCGATTTAGTTTTGAAGAAAATTCAGGTCTTTTGGGACTAGCCGGGCAGCAACACGTTTCATACCCAAATTATTAGTTAAAATGGTACGGATCGACTCGTGAGATACAGAAAGTTCGGCGGCCATCTCTCTCAAACTTGAATGAGGATTTTCAGTCACTATTTCCTTCACTTTTGCGATATTAACTTCGACGAGGCAAATCTTCCATCACATCTCGACCGCTTTTGAACGCTTTGTACTACTCATAAGCACGTGTTTTTGATAAAGTCGATTCACCGTAAGCCTTCTGTAACATTTTCAGTGTCTCCGAACATGAAATTCCATTGGCGATGCAAAATTTAAGACAAACTCTTTGTTCGATGTTTTTATCCATTATGAAATTCGCAATACACACTAGATATTATAAAACTAAAAACAGCACTGTTTTTAACATAAATGACAGATGCAACTCAAACTCGGCGCCAAAATGGAAAGCAGTTGTGCCAATCAAACAACAACAAAAAAATCAAAAATTTGAATTTGGAGCCATAAACAAAACATTCATTCCCGATACTTTGTTGACTGAATGTATACAGCTCTGACTCTAGTTCAGATGCATGTCTCGAGTGGGCCGTGTGTTTGACTGCTACCTAAGTGGTATAAAAAAAAGTGCCCGAAACACGTCAATAGGCTCACCCTCTATTACGTGGGATCGAATACAATGATTGGTGAAATGTGGGTGTTAATTCATCTTTGCCTAATCCTCCAGGGATAAGGGCGTGAATATATGGATTCTTTGAAAGCTATAATTTAGAGACAGGAAAATTATCAAGAAGCAGAATATGATTTTGTGCAAAATAATTAAATCATTAATTGGAAAGTAGGTAATCGAAATTTTGGAAGCATGGAAAGGTTTAAAAGTTTTTGGAAATACACATTTGTAGAGTTACCATTCTTTTTATTTTCTTTACTTCAAAAAACTTTTATTTATTTATTTATTTATTTATTTATTTCATACATACAATGTCATTACAGGCAGACCCAATGCGACAGAGTAGCAACATAATTTTAATAATTTCATTTACAATATTGTCATTTACATTATCATAATCACACATAATCATGCTTCAAAAAACTAAACAATAATTCCACAACATATTATTAATTAAAATAGATATAATTACTATTTCAAATATTATTCATAAACATGTCATATCAGAAATAATAATTATTCAGTTGATGATGTCAAAGTAATAATTCAAATAATAATGTCAAAGTAATAATTAAGTTAATAGTCAAAATAATACTTCAATTCATAGTGTCAAAATAATAATTCGATCAATAATGTCATAATAGTACTTCAAATCAATTGTCAAAATTACATATTTAATGTCAAGTTCACAATAATTTAATGTCAGATGATGAAAATACAATTTAATTCATTAAAATATATTATTTAATACCAGCGATACATAATCAGATTATATCATTACCTAGATTCCTTCGCTCAAAACACAGTAACTAGCCCTTGTGAATTCATTCAGGGAGCATGAAAACAAGCACAAATCTAATCTGTCAGCCATCACATTAAGCGCACGCAGCGCCCGCGTCAGCGGCGCCCTCTGCAGCAAGTTGGTACGCGCGCGACACACTCGCAGCAACGGGGGGCGCCGCCGCCTCAACGCGTACTCCTCCGGTACACACAGCCCTACTTCCCGTAGGATAGCTGGGTTGTGTATAAGCCCACGAAACACTTTAAACAAATAGGTGGCCATAGTCACCTCCCTCCTCACTTCCAGCTTATAATATCCTGTCATACCCAGAACGAACAACGTAGGATACAACCACGGATAGCCCGGGTAGACACCATACTGTTTCCAATATAAAAATCGAAGGAACTTATTCTGGGTACGCTCCAACATAACCTTATATTTGTCTTCGTGTGGAGACCAGATTAGCGCATTGAATTCTAGGTGACTCTTCACGAGAGCCTCATACAACGCCCTTAACGCCGCAATACTAGTAAACTGGTTTGCTTGACGTAAGACAAACCCTAAATTTCTGAAAGCCTTTTTACAGACACCGGTGATATGGTCACGGAAATTTAAATCCGTGCCAAAGCGCACGCCCAAATCCTTAACCTCGGTTATACGCCGCAAAGGGACCCCTTCCATGTGATATTGGTAGTGACTTGGGTTGTGTGCACGGCTGAACGATATCACCGACCACTTAGCTACATTAAAGTAAAGTTTATTTTGTAAGCTCCATCTCACAATCCTATCTACGTCTTGCTGTAGTTCATCATGATCTATGTGGTCCTTAATAACTGCAATCTTCTATATTTAATTATTTACAGAGATTACAGAAATGAACGCACTTTTCTTTGCTGTGGTCGCGCTGGTGACTCCTTTGGCATTTAGCTACGATGAGAAATACGACAAATTGGACGTCGACAAGATACTTGGAGATGACGCTCTGTTTACGGCCTATACTAACTGCATGTTAGACAAAGGCGAATGTAACGTGGAACACTCTGCAGATTTCAGACGTAAGTATTATTACTTCTACTTATTGATTCATTTAATATAAAATATACAATTATCTTATGCACTAGTAATGTAGCTGTTTAACATCAGTCAGATATATACAGCCCAGACTCAGCCTCAGATGCATGGCTCGAGTCAACTATAGTGCCCAGAATACGACAATAGGCTCACCCTCTATTAGGTGGGACCGAATACAATTATTGGTGGAATGTGGATGTTAATTCACCTCTGCCTAACACTCCAGGGATAAAGGCGTGATTATGTGTATGTATGTATAAGTGTATAGAAATAAGTCACTACAAATTCGCAGAACCAAGTGTCTCATATCGTTATTATGTAATAACATAGTATTTTCTTTTTGTTCCGCGGAGATAATAAAACTATTTTTTTTCGTGGATAGTTTACAATGTTATCCGCGATAGTTTTTCAAATATATATATATATTTCTTGAATGCAATTTTGTACGAAACCCTCGTAGCGTGATTCGTACTTGATCGGCTTCATTATAACATAGCCTTGATTTTATGGTTTGTGGTAAATCAATGCGAGCAAAGTTCTTAGTCTGTGTCAAAGATGTAATATGTAAAGAGCTACACAATGAAATCTTACACAATGTGTAGCTTTTTGTGCTACAGTCAGATAATAAAATCAAATAGCCTTCTCACGAACCATTCTGATTCATTATAAAGAAGTAGATGCGCCAAGAGCTTAGTGGTTAAGGACTTGGCGTTACAATAGAGAGGTTCCGGCATCGAATCTTGACCATGACGCGACCTGAACCCACTCCTAACAAAAGCAAATTAGCTTAGCTGAAGGGGTTAGCGATAATGTTAGTAATTTTGGTCAAATTTAAATTAGTAAAAAAATTTAAATTAGTAAACAGTCAAGTACGAGTCGGACTCGCGCACCAAAAGATCCGTATCTTGAGCTGCATACGCCAATATAGATGTATATATATTTTTTTACGTGCGCAAAATCCCCACGGATACCTCCCCACCGGAGCCGGTGGAGGAGGTTATGTCGGACTCGAACCGATTAAAACGCACGCCGCCTGTGGATCGTTTTGGTTGCCGAAGGTGAGGTTGACAGGCATATCCCTCGCACCCCGGCCGACCCAACTCGTCCCCGGAACCCAACTCGTCCCCGGACCAATATACACTGACGGACTCATAAACTGCATCAAAGTTCAGGTTTACTCTAAAAGGATTTTTTATAATAAGTATGCAAACTTTTTAGATTAAATTATATAAATATGGAAAGACTGGCTCTTAATCTTAAAAAAAAATTAAATTTAAAAATAGAACTGCAGTAAAACAAATGAATATAGCCGGGAAAGAAAATTTACTTGTAGTATCAGATTTGCGTGTTATTTATAGCAAAGTTTTAAATTGATTCTCATTGATTTTTTTTGTTTTGTCAATTGAATTATTGTTACCAGCATAATTGTTGGGTTAGTTTTTTAACACATCGAGAGTTTTTGAACCATAATATGGATACTTCGTCCGAACAAGCGGCACAAATTGTAGCATTGGTGCGGGAGGGCTTGGATCAACGAACGATTGGTAGAAATTTAAATTTAAACCAGTCTACGGTTTCTAGAATATACAGAAGGTTTGTAGAGACAGGTTCTTACAGGAGGAGACGTGGTACAGGCAGAACTCGAGCAACCACAGGTCGTGATGACCGATTTATTGTTATAACTTCCCTGCGAAATCGTTTCCTCACGTCAGTTAACATCAAAACCGAGCTTAATGAAGTGCGTGGAGTAAACGTGTGTGCACGAACAATAAGAAGAAGGTTAAAGGAAGCGGATATCACCCCTTTTAGACCAGCAAATGGTCCAAAGTTGTCTACAGCTCACAGACAAGCTCGCTTAAGATTTGCGCGTCATCACCTGAATTGGACAGAAGAGCAGTGGGCCTCTGTATTGTTCACGGACGAGTGTAGGACATGTTTATATGGTGCAGATGGTCGCAGAAGAGTCTATCGTCGACGTGGGGAACGATATGCTCAAAGTTGCATTGAGGAGCGTGTTCCTTTTGGAGGCGGTTCATGTATGGTCTGGGGTGGCATATCGATGAACGGGCGAACCGAACTTGTGTTCATAGACATGGTCCGTCAAAACGGTAATAGAGGGGGTTTGACAGCACATCGCTACATAACAGAGATATTAGAAGATCACGTGGTGCCTTACATGGGATTCATAGGTGAAAATTTTACTTTAATGCAGGATAATGCCCGGCCGCATGCAGCTGCACAAGTTCAACATTATTGCGAAGAGGTTGGGATACGTACAATGAATTGGCCAGCACGCAGCCCGGATCTTAATCCCATCGAGCATGTTTGGGACAATTTAAAAAGAGCTGTATATGCGAGAAACCCTTCGCCCACGACAGTGGCAGCACTAAGAACAGCACTTTCAGAAGAATGGGACAATATTCCGCAAGATCTTTTAAAAACCCTTATAAAATCTATGCGGAACCGATTAGAATCCGTAATAAGGGCACGTGGGGGTAATACACCTTATTAAAACACAAATAAACCCTTGCATAAAGTTTGTGTCTATTGTTAAAACCAATTTTTTAATTAAACCAATTTTTCTTAAATTTCTGTTTTTTCTTCAATAAAAGTCTTAAGGTCCTTTCCAGTACATAAACTTAAACTTAAAGATATGACCCTACGCTGTTTTAAAGTTCACGAACCAATCTAGAGGTTTCAATTTAAATCTGCATAGAAAGTATGCATACTTGGTTAAAATATTTATTTCAAAGTCGTCTATTACTTTGATGCAGTTTATGAGTCCGTCAGTGTATATTTTGATTGCGTTGACTTCTGACTTGGAAGTTTGATTTTTGCACTGTGTCAAGACGCTATAGATTATGTGGTATGAATTTCCACTTGATCCCTCTATACATACCTAAGAAAAAGGTCTTGACAGGGAGACGGACAGACAGACAGACAGTGATCCTATAAGAGTTCTGTTTTTTTCCTTTTGAGGTACTGAATATTGAGAACTCACTTGTACTTTTCCACATTATTTTGAGTATATTGTAACTAACATGTCATTGTAAACCTTTGAGGATGCTGTAAGGCGAAACCAGTCAGGTCTAATAACAATTAAAAATAATATGGAAAAGTACAAGTGAGTTCTCAATATGTGTAACAACAAATTCCATCAAGTGCCATCAATCAACAATATAAATAATTTTCAGTACAGTTGTAACGTTAACTTTGGGTCTTGAGACCATTGTGTAGAATGTTGTATAATGTTTATACATTTTTTTTATTTATTTGAAAGTAGTACGAGATGACGTTCGCATGAAATCCTTTAAAACTACAGTATTGACGTAAAAAATAAGTACCTAGTTACTGCTACTAGCATCCGATTTGGTAATAGACAACATTTTATTTAACTACAGGGGAGTCACTCTCGTGCTGCCAACCCTGTAAGAGCTTCTTCCCACTGCCAGTACATAAACTCTTCCGTGAGCTCTGGCTACTCTGCTCACGATTGGGGACACAACACGATGTTATTATTGTCGTGGTATTCTGTAGGGTGGAGGTAGTTCCCATGCGGACTGCTCAATTGGGACGGAAATACCGCCGTGCCCAACCTCCATATAATTCTTCATTCTTTGATTCTGAGATCTTCTTACTTTCTCCACAGAACTGCTTCCTGAGGTAATATCTACATCATGTGCAAAATGTACGCCCATACAAAAAACGAATGTCAGAAAAACTGTAAAAGCACTGACTGAGAGGAAACCTGACGATTTCAACCAGTTCCGTGCCAAGTATGATCCTAAGGGAGAATATGAGAAGGACTTCACCGCTTTCGTCATGGCCACTGATTGAACACTACCTTGTGGTAAAGCAAGTTCCTAAATAATGACTGTCGCCGATAATCTTTAATGGATGTGATTAAAATTTTATGTGGAGCATTACAATTAATACTAATAAATCATAATATGCATACCTATACTATTTGTCTTTTCAATTGGGTATTTTCCTGTAGTAATAATAAATTATTTAACTGAGTTTACTCAATTAAGATGCCAGATGTAAGCACGACCTGTAAAAGGTGGCTGGGACAGACTGGATGCTGAAGGCAGAGGATCGGAAAAAATATCGCGCATTGGGAGAGGCCTATGTCCAGCAGTGGACTGCAGTGGGCCAATTGATTGATTGACTCAATTAAGAATGGTAAAAGGGCGATATAAGTTGCATTGGTTCTTATTTATTTTTTTATACCACTTAGTTGGCAGACAAGCACACGGCCCACCTGATGGAAAGTGGTTACCGTGACCTATGGACGTCTGTAACACCAGAGGAGTCACAGTCGCGCTGCCAACCCTGTAAATACAGAGGTTCTGTGCCGTCAGCAGAAGACAAAGCAGGACAAGCCTTTAGTCTTCCCACTGACAGCACAAATTCTCCAGTGAGCTCTGTTTTATAATTTTTATTTATTTTTAATCATTCGACCAACTGATAAAGGTAAATTTTACTTGACTGTTAAATATTATGACGTCACAATAAATTATTTCAAATAAGTTTCCTTATAATTTACCATTTTGACGTTTAGTATAAATTAACTAATTTGACTAGCCAGTCAAATACCCAATTATGGTTTTTGGTGAGATTATCCAAAGCTGTTATAATAACTTCCTGTCAAAGTTACAGTCATGTGATATTATAATCCATAAAATATTTTTGTATGTCTGTCTTTCTTTTTGCATACCAGGGTGGATGAGTTTGACCTAAGCCTTGAAGATCTTTGTGTTTGTGAAAAAGGTCTTGTATAATAAATGAGACCAATATCCCTAACGATCAATTTTAAAAAAGGCCGATATACATAATTTTAAATTTTATTGCCTCGATTAGTTGTGGAGTATAAACAAAAAACTCCAACAGTATTTTGTTTTAACTATGATTTATTAATAGCAAAATCTTAGACGAACAAGAAAACACCTACAAGTTCGTTTAAGAAAACCAATTATTTTTGATTAGGGTTATTATCTCCGACGCAATCTCTTAGTCACGTTAATAACACCACTATTGACCAATAGCTATAAATGTACGTGGGATTTTCCAAATGACGTCATCCTCTAAATTTCAAAAATAGAATTGAACCCGCGTGGATTATAACCCGTGATGAATCAGTGACGTAAATATCGTGATATATGATGCGGAACGGTTGCGTTGTCGAAGATTATGTGACGACATTGCTCAATCTATGAAGTTACGTCAGAGTGCAGTGGAGTTGGGGAGTCGCTCTCTGGCGCAACCCGCACCGCAACCACCTCTGTTTGACACGAAAACCCACATGCAACCAGTCGTTTGCAATCTAGTAATGTCATAATTGGTTGATGTTTGAACAAAATGTTGTATGTAGCTGGATCGAGTATGAAAATTGTGATAAGGGTGAGGCTCTTACATAAATCAAGTACATTAATTCATATTTGTAAATTTTTTATAATTAAGATCCACAATTTTTTATCAAATATTTTATTACAATATCAGTCGACGTTGTCACATATATTTTTATGTGACGTATACTGTCTAAAAACCTAAATAAAGGCACAAATGATATATGCCCTTAATTCTACTACAGCAAAACCACTGTCATATTACATAAAAAACTGCAAAAATAACATTAAATTTTGGACCTAATTTCTATACGATTAAAGTCCAAAATTAAAATAGAATTTCAAGATACTTCTTCATTCACTCTGCAAGAAACTTTTTAAATTTTAAATTAAATGTTTTTTTTTGCAATGTCTTTGGTATGTCAGTGGTTTTAGCTTTAGCAGAATCGTGGTCCAGAATGGAGATATCGAAAAATATGTTAAACTAACCCTATTATAATCCTTTTGTTTGTCTTGTGGTGGTAATATACCCATAAATAATATCAAAAGCCTAAAACTACTGTCTTACTACAATTAAAAAATTAAATTAGCTGGTGGCCTGGATGAACTTGTCGAAGTTAGCCCGATGCTTGCCACTGGGATCGTTTTTCTTCACAAGTGCGTCCCATTCCTTGGGGTGCTTTGCCTGAATTGCTTTGATAACTTTTCTGATGTTTGTCTTTTGCTTTTCTGAGCATTTGCCGCAAGTCGACTCAATTGCGTCTGGAAGTGTCTCTGGAAAAATAAATTATCTTGCTAATTAACCAAGTACTTTGATAAAATAGTACCCGGTTTAAGATGCCGCACCACCAAGACCTGAAATTAATTATCAGCTCATGTGTTTCCTTTTTCCTACAGTCCCGGGTCCTTTAAGCGGGGCGTGAAAAAGCATCTGATGAGACCGCCAAGCCGAGTGCCACCATTGTAATATTACTTAGTGTCTGTAATGGTGACCCTCTTTCCGGAGGCTTTGCCTTTAGCTAACCATCAGTCAAGGTGAAATCAAATTGGCGTGTCCTAGATAAAAAAAGATGCTAAAACTTATCTATGTAATCTCTCCCATTGAAATTAGTAAAATATTTTACAGGATAGTAGTGTCTGAGTACCTGTCGTTTAATATAAACACGAAATACTTCATACGATTCATATTTTAGGGTGATACTCAATTCTCTCAACCAAAAACTGCTTTTTAGTATAAAAAGAAATAATTTGCTAAAATTAAAAAAAAATCTAACTAGCATCTTATTATATATATAAATTAAAATATTTTTTAACGGATTACAGTAGCTGAAAATCAGCTGAAATATCGGGATTGGTGGAAATTAATCAAATCAAATCATTTATTGCTTACAAAGTGTACATAGATCTTATAATTTATATGTCAGAACTTAAAACTTAGCGCCTTCAATAAATTTATTAATAAAAATAACGGAAAATAAAACGCGATAGATAAAAGATTAAATTAGATTCGTTAAAAAAAGTTTTCTTTGGTTAGGTTAGGTACTTTTTATACGTTTACGTTTCGTAGGTATACGTTTAAAAAATAACAATTAAATTTCAAGGCAAATAGTTGAAGGATACGAAAATATGTTAACCAATCACGTGTATCTACTTCTGCAGTGGCTCTATGTGTTTTCCTTCTTGTGAGCCTTGACCTTGACCCCGTTTATGCGAACATGTTCGAAAGGCAGTGCTGGGTATATTCAGAGTTGCGTAATATATACTTAGGTATTTAATTCTGCGATGCAGAGTTATGTCCAGATTAATTTATTTTAATCTGCAAATGTTGACGTCATTCACAATTTTCTTCGTAAAACTTCATGGGAACATAGCTCGACACTTCAAAATGTTCACTATTATTTCCAATAAAATATGATTAACATACATACATATAATCACGCCTTTATTCCTGGAGGGTTAGGCAGAGGTGAATTAACACCCACATTTCACCAATACTTGTATTTGGTCCCACGTAATAGGGGGTGAGCCTATTGCCGTATTCCGGGCACTATTGTTGACTCGAGCCATGCATCTGAGTATGATTTAACTACGATAAAATATTAAAATTACTTACTTTTGAAATCCGATCCTTCTGGTGTACATCTTCCTTTGTCGAGGAAGCAGTTTATGTACGCCTTGAGAAGTCTGTCGTTTGTAATCAGGGTCTCCACATCGAAGTTATCATATTTAGAACTGTACTTATCCGCGGCAAGCGATGCAACTACCACACACGACAACACAACCAGGACCCTCATTTCTGATATGAAATTCTGTAAAGAACAATACAAATTTAACTCCTCTCTTCCGATTAATCAACTTCGTCCTATCACAATGGAACAAAGAGTGCTACTTGTACCGAATGTTAAGCATTGAAATCTATTTAACAAACTGTTTCCATGGACATTGGTCAGTCATAAAACGTGCAGCGAATATCAATTCCATTAATTCGTATTATGAACTTAAAATTACATATATAATTTTACATAAAATTTGATGGTTCAATTTGAATATTAATACCACTTAATGATACCATTGTTCATGTTAGAGAATTTAATTTTTTTTATCATGTCACTGTAAGTGTATCTGCGTTTCAATGACTAATCACAGTATCACTAGTCACAAATTAATTAGTCACTAATTGCAACGTGCAGTTCATTCACCCACCTTTTACTCTCTATAATCGACCTAAAGAACTAGCAGTGGTAGAAAGTGACAGTGGTTTATATTGACTTCGGTATACCCACTACCTTTATTGGCACATGGGTCAACGCTTACGCAGTCAAGTCAAGCAAAATTAAACCTTTTGCTTGAACGCTCAAGTACTATTATTTACCTGCAGTTGAAGTTTTATAAAACCCTCTCCATATTGTTGAAATGTCTTTATGTCAGTATCTTGTCGTAAACAAAATGCCCATGTCATAGATTACTGAATAATAGCGGGAAAATTAAGCAATCCCAAAGTTAGCCGGTTTAGCACAAGGAAAAAAATCAGTAAAAACCGTTTATATGATCTTGCATTATTGCACATTTCGTTAATAGAGTTCCGCAATCATTATCAATATAGGTTATATGGCTTGCGGTTTATTGCAAATAGATTTTTCAACAGTTTATTACAGTTTTCATGGCGCAAAGAATAGAAACAATACGTTAGTCTTGATCTGTACGTATATTATAAATGGGAAATATATTTACTGTCAGCGAAGTTTATATTTGGTCATCAAATGTTGGTGCTCAAAATGGTGAATCTGCCGCCAAATATCGTAAATATGTCACAGAAGATGGTAGATCCGCTACCAAATATAAATATATTGCCCGCAGAATACGACACCGCGCGCCCCGACTCGCTTTAGGTTACAAGAGATTGACGGACGGCTCACAGAGTCGCAGATCTACTAGTGTACTACGTTAAAAAAGGTATTATAGCTGAACCCCCAGTTATGGCCTAAAATCTGTTCTCAGATGTCCAGCAGTAGACTGCGATAGGCTTATTGATTTATTGATATTCTCAGACTTATCAAATATACAAAAAAAACATAGAAATCGAGCAAGCCATTTCAGTGTTTGGTTACAAAACATAATTCAAACCCGGAGGTTACATTATAAGATAAAGAAGATTTGCCCACTAGCTTGTTTAACAGAATAATCATACTTGAGTCTTATTCGCACTAACCTAGTGTCCGCTTCTAGGTATATGAAAAAAAAAATACAAATTAAATAAAATGCAAATGTGCAAATCGTTTGTATTTTATGCACAATATCCACTCAATATTTTTATATAAAACACGCGTCTGCATTTATTTATATGATACAAGATTTACATGCTAGGATTTTAATTTTTATTTACGGAGCTTAGCCACAACATGACTAGCATGCACATGTTATGATTTGTGTAAAAAAATATGAGGATTTACATATTTTAGCTAATGGATCAATATGTTAAACAATAATTGAATAAGCTCTTTGATGATTCAAAAACAGTACATGACAAACACAATGCAAAATATTTGTCGTTAAACATACTAAGGTCAAATTATTGTCTAGAGGTGCATGATGTCAATGATTATTGTATTGTGAGACTTGAGCATGTCAATTGTTAACTGAAGAGGATTTATATATCTTAACCAATAACAATATGGTATTGACGCTTATTGTTATATATAATAGGTAAGTCAAAATTCTGAGTGCCCGTGGCCTGGCGGCAGTGAACAGGAGCGGGTTCGATACTTGCATTGGTCTGGTCGTACTTCAAAGAGCACGTTAAGCTGGTACCGGTTATCATACCAATATCTATGGTAGTCGTTACTGGTAGTTGGAGTCATAAAATGTCCAGCAACTGGTTTACTGCAATGCTTCGATATCGCCTTTGGGTTATGGAGGTGAAATGGCAGTAGCTTCGCGGAAAATATCGAAGTTTAGACAAATCTACAGTTAAATGGGTAAATAGGACCCCAGCCTCTGAGGCAAAAGCTTCGAATGCGACTGGGATTAACGTTAAGAGGAAGAAAGGTAAGTCAAGATTTTTATCGATTTGATAAAATGGCTGAAATAATCTATAACACCAAATATCATTTGGATTTCGGATTCATCGAATGATATATAAAGTGGACCTCAGACTCTGAGGCAAAAGCATCGGATGTGACTGGGATTAACGTTAAGAGGAAGAGAGGTAAGTCAAGATTTTTATCGATTTGATGCTCCTGGTTACTCAATGTTTTGGATACTAGTCCTATTCATAATATTAATGTGTGGGGTGATTTGGATCATTTAATTCAAAAATGGCTGAAATAATCTATAACGCCAAATATCATTTGGATTTCGGATTCATCGAATGATATGCTTAGTATGGGTTGATAACGTTGAGTAAGAATGTTGTAGAATGTTAATTATAATTTATTTATTTATGTTATATTTGGCAGAAAGTTCCATTTTTCATTAATCCCAAAAAGGTTCCTTTGAGTCACCATTTCAGATTCTATATATACTTTATAAAAATCAATTGCTGTTCGTTAGTCTTGCTAAAACTCTAGAATGGCTGAACGGATTTTTCTTATCTTGGTCTTGGAATGTTCGTGGAGGTCTACGAAAGGTTTAAAAGGTGAGAAAAATTCGAATAATTGCCGGGAACCGACATCCACGCGGGCGGAGCCGCGGGCAAAAGCTAGTCATGGAATATATTATGGGGGCGAAATTGCTGGTAATAACTATCGAAAATAATATTATAAATAAAATTACTAAAGGGTTTTAGCTAGTTAATAACATTTTTACATTCAATCTGAATTTGTACATTTTCAAGATCATAACTTGTCCTTACGATCGAAAGGTTTTGGGTTCGAACCGTCGCTATTACCCTACCGACGTGAACCCATTCCTAACACAAGCAATTTAGCTTAGCTTAGGTTGTAATATTCTTTAAAAAAAGCCAATAAATCCGTACAAAGATCTCAATTCGTTCGCACGTAGGCACGGAAACTCAACACCTATTTGAAGATTTCAAGGCGTTATTGTTAATTGAAATAAACGCCTTGCTTGCTTGGCATTTCCTTATAAGTAGAGTTATTTTTGGGCAAAATATCATCAAAATTACAAAATTAAATCCAAGGTTAGCATGATCTTTGTACTGACACAATAATTAGTTGTTACCGAATACTTTATACTACTGTGTCTGTACACACAGTACTGTAAAGTATTCGGTGACGTAACTAGGTTATATTGTTGGTATACTAAAATAAAATAACTAAGAGTGTAAAACTCACCGAAATATTTACCATGTTTATAACCCTTGTTGATCAACCGATGTTTCGGCGCTGTTACAAGCGCATGATACATCATGATAATGGCGCTTGTGACCGTGATCATGGCGCAAAACTTATAAACACGATAAATATCCCGGTGAGTTTTACACTATTAACGTGAATGACCATGTCAATCTCAAATCATACAAAATAACTAAAGTGTGTATGATGTGACATGACTGACTATTCATGTTACCGTCAGAAGTTCACGCAAATATCACTCATTGACATTAAACCACTTTTTGATAGGTTCTATTGCGATTTACTTGAAAAGAAACACCACGCGACCAGGTCTAAAAAGGCTACTATATTGAAATCGTATTAGGATAATATTTTGTCTTGCGGTGATATTTACACGAAATTAGAATCTGCTTAGTAATTGAATTCTGTAATAGTGCTCATATGAGTGACCATTTAATGAATTTTATACGAATATTTGAGATATACCGGAAATTTAAAAAGATACTAGTTTTTAGCAGAATCGCTCAATGTGACGTTTTAGACCAGCAGGGCTGCTGAAAAGTAACCGAATCGTCGGGCTAAATGTAATTAGTACCAATAGTTATTTTATTTTTATTGTATTTAATATTTATAAATTATTTCTTGATTTGTTTATTAGTACCTAATAAATTGCGATAGATAAGTGCATATCGCAAACTGGTTAAGCTATGCTTACTCATTTCTTATTGTAGAACGGCACTAAATCCTGAATCTCGATATATCGGAAGACAGATTGTATGGAGAGATTCAGATTTGGCAGATTGTATAGACAATCTGTTATCAAATAAATCGAGATTCAGAATCAAGTACCATTCTAGAATACGCGCTGTAGAGTTTTTTTCTCTATTTAGAAGTATGCAAAATTACGTGAATATTATAATTAAACATAATTATGAGAACTCTCAGGTATAAATAGCTATAATACGCATTTATGTAAGCACATTAAGTATTATTTAAATTAACTACAATATTTTATCTCTCTAATAGACATAAAATGGCTAGTTACTACAAAAAATTAAGAACAAGACTCACGACTCGCGATGGACACTTCGGATGCGACCGAGAAATGAGCACATTTTTTCAAGATGGCGGCTGCGGGACTTAGGTGCGGCACCACAAACTTGGACTTAATTTGACAGTAAACTTCTTCTAGATATTTAAAAAAAATACGTTTTCTAACTTTTGCAACCCAAGATCTAACGTTTTAATGAACTTGATCTGAATTAATCAAAATTAATTAGCCCATCACAGTTCACTGATTGGTATACATGTCCAATGTACAACATTGGTCCCGATTCTCTTCTTCCGATATAATCTGAATGATATTACATTTAAATAAATAGTTCAAATTAGTAATAATTGTAGCATCATAATGGACAATTTAAGCCCAACATACTCCACTTTTCGGATAAGTAATATTTTTAATTTGGTTGAATCAAAATTAAGGGATTGTGACATAAGCGGGCATCGAGATTGCTTTTTAGTAGCGATGTAGCGGCGCTTTGCTCTCCGGAATCCTCGCTGGTCTGAGGAGCAAGGAGCGCTCTTTTCCTGAGGAACCTGTCCCGAAAATTTTCGATGGGAATGATGACTAACTAAAAAAAAAATACTAACACCCGGATACGAAAGCTAGTTCATTACATAACAAATACTTACTTCACAAAACTAAAATAAAGTGATCTAAAGTATCAATTTTTTATAGCGTTTTCAAAAGCATCATTGTATTCATTATTGGGATCAAGTATGGCCATCAGCTGTTTGTAAACGTCAGGGAAGTACCACTTGAAAGCGTTAAAAGCTTTCCGCACCAATTTTCGTTGCGCCGGTGAACACTTTTTGCAAGCAGTTGCTACAATTTCTGGCAATCGACCTGGAAAAATAGTTTCATTATTAAATTACGTTCTTTAATAATTCGTAAGAGGTTATCTATAAATTCTGTCACGAATTTTGTGACTTTTGGATCTCCATCTTTGATGTAGCTGGTCACATTTTTATAACTTGAAAATATTTACTGTTACAATAATAAATAAATATTGTCTAACTAACCATAGCTAAACAACGGAGCATAACAATAAAAAAATGTGTTTATGGGTTTAAGAATGCGGATAAATGTATCTGCAGTATGTACTTAGATACATTTTTGTTTGTAAATACCAGCATGCATAATTAAGCAATTATGCTTAGAATTCTGTTATAAATAGAATTACTGCATATTCAAACTATCGAATAATGCACTAAACCTAAATAATAATATACAAAGCTGCTATAGGAAAACAAATAACAACCAAAATCATGTAACCGTGCTATTATAATCACTTCCTAATTAGACTTCTTGCTTGTTTCGTCTAGTCTGATGCAATCACCAAAGATGATTCAATAAGATTAAACTAAATCACATTTCGTATATAAAATACTTTTTGAAGTTGGTTATCAAATCAAAAAACTGCCACTTAATTACATAATAATGCATTACTCAATGAAAAGCATAAAAACACAGTTCAGTGGCAAGAAATTTCACTGGTGAAATTTATGCTTTATTTGATAATAAAAGGCAATAGGGCCGTCAAACCTCTTTTTACATTTCATGAACAAACAATATACACAGTTATGACATGCTCAACCTTATCTTTACTAAGTTTCGAGGAGCTAGGACACGACGGTATTTCCATCCAATTGAGCAGGCCAGGGAAGTCCCTCCGCCCTACAGAATACCGTAGCCATAATAACCTCGTGTTGAGTTTCTGGCGGTGAGTAGGGTAGCCAGAGCTAACTGGAGAGTTTTTGTTCTGTCAGTGTGAAGATCAAAAGCTTGTCTTGCTTTGTCTTTTACACTTAAGGCACAGAAACTCTCTGTGCTCACGGAGTTGGCAGTACGAGTATGCCTCCCTTGGTTTTGCACATGTTCATAGGCCGCGGTAACCACTTTCCATCAAATGGGTCGTGTGCTTGTCTGCCACTTAAGTGTTATAAAAAAAGTTATACAGTGCCCGGACTTTATCCGGTAATGGCTCAGCCAGGACACTGTTATAACTCACCATCGTTAGACTCCTCTTGAAAAGAGGATCCCTGTGCGTTTCATTTCGCACACATTCTTACAAAATATGGTACAGATTATCGAGTGTATTGCAGGTGGTACAGTTTGGCGATATTGTTTTCCTTAATAGGACTGCAAATTCTTTGATGGAATGGGTCCAGAACGAAGCCGAAGTACAATCACTGTATCCTGTCTATAGAGACCACTCACATTTTTATGGACCTCTCGTCAAAGTATTATTTCTAGTTTTCTTAACAAAATTGTCTAGTAGCAGATAGATAGTTGGTGAAAATTGGTAAAAGTGTGACTGAAATAACATCACTAGAGGTTACACTCTCAAGTTTACCCTTAAGCTCATTGCCGACGACGCCTATATGGGACGGAATTCATTGGAGTTTAAGTACAGGCATAGTTATATAATATTACACCCTATAACCGACTACGGTAATTCAAAATGCCGTTTGCATTTTTTACCCCAAAAAACTAAAGGGTCAAACCCTTTAGTTTTTTTATGATATGCAAATAAACAACAACATGCCGTGTGGTTCCCGGCAGAGTAGAATTTGGACCACCACACCTCTTCCCATGCGGTGTCGTACAAGGCGACCAAGGGATAGGGCTGTTCAGCATTAGACAGATATATACAGCCCAGACTCAGTCTCAGATGCATGACTTGAGTCAACAATAGTGCTCGGAAGATGGCAATATGCTCACTCCCTATTACGTGGAACAGAATTTAATGAATGGTGAAATGTATGTATGTAACATGCATATTACCATATTTATGAAAATCTGTTCCTCTAATACAAAATTGCACAAATTTTGGGAATTAATATTCCTTTGGAAACATCTGTTCACTGGTCAAGGCATCTCTACTTGTTATCAGAACCATAGCGATAGACATGGGTCACAGGTCACAAACATAAACACAAACATTTATTCTTATCTTATAAAAAAAGAAAGAATACGTATTAAATTAGTGATAGTATTTTTAATCGGACAAAAGGGCATATCAGAAGCATTCAAAACTTGCTTGAATTATTTAATGACAGTAAAGGAAAGATCATGAATTATGGAAGGATAGCAACAGACTGGGGACCAGTTGGGGACTCTGGTCGGCCGGGGTGCGAGGGATATGCCTGTTAACCTCAATTCCGGCAACCAAAGACGACCCACAGGCGTCGTGCGTTTTAGTCGGTTCGAGTCCGACATAACCTCTCCCACTGGCTCCAGTGGTGGGGGTATTCGTGGGAATTTTCCGCACGTAAAAAAAGGATAGCAGCAGATACAGGGCTATTGTCCCTACCTACCCCAGAGGGAAAATGTAAATATGAATGTATTATTATCAGAAATATATTATGTAAATACTAGTTGAACTACCAGACGTTGTTCTATGATATAATAAATTATCAAAAATTTCGAAAGAAATGTCAAAGTGATGACTTCACATCGATGAAGAACGGTTTCAACGGTTTAAATATTCAGGCAAATTAAAGGTATGTATGTACCAATACTATGATCGCGTTAATTCCCGTTAACATTAAGGTTAAATAATATTGTTTAAATGTACAAAAATATTACGAGTTTCAACACCAGCCCTTATACTACCAAGACGACGCATTCCTAACACAAGCAATGTAGCTTAGCTGGCTCCCGATTCTACTAAAGCAAAACCACTGTCAAACCATAGTTATTACAAAAAGGCATTAAATTTTAGATTTTATTTCTATAACGTTAAAGTGTAAAATTAAAAGAAAAGAGTTTCGTTGCACTGTCACATTATCACTGCATAAAGCATTATTAAGTTTGGACTTTAACCTCATTGTTATAAAGGCTAAAATTTAAAGAATTTTAGCAGCGTCTGTGGTATGGCAGCAGTTTTACTTCAACAAACTCGAAGCCCTGGAGGGTTTAACGGTATTACTTGTTATTACTATTTATTTAAATAACTTAGTTAAATTAGTACTTACGTCGAAAAACTCTACCAAGCGGCGTGCACGGTCCTTGTTCTATAAAACAGTCCATATATTTTCGCAACAACCGTCGATTTTCAATCAAACTGTCCACGTCGTAATAGTCGTATTTTCTATCGTAATATTTATCTTGACCACAAATTAATTCAATTAATAAACATAATGTAAAAATAAAATATATAACATTGCTTTTGTTTTGTGCTATCATTATCTAATTTGATCGCGAGGCAGTGCCGACTCGTGTTATAAAATTGGCGTTAGTTCGGAGTAAATGACTTGTATATCTTAATGCGTGTATATAAAACCCCTGATCTGAGCGACCTTCAATGCATACTAAAATATGTATTTATAAAGAAGAGACTCGCAAAAAGTTTAAGTGCTTTATTAAATAACCCAATGATTGGGCGTAATGATGGTGGCAATTATGTAATAAAAGCTTTTAAATATAATAATAGAGATATTACATGCTCAAATAATTCTATTGATGGTAAACAGTTAACGGGGAAGATGAAATAGGAGTTTACTGAATTATTTTCTTTTTGATAAAAAATATATGAGGAAAAAGTTATCTTAATTATATTAATTTTAGGAATCTCAGACTAATCGACGATTTCCGTTTAAGCAAATACATACATACATATAATCATGCCTTTATCCCCGGAGGGTTAGGCAGAGGTGAACTAACAACTAAATTTCACCAATTACTGAATTCGGTCGCACGTAATAGAGGGTGAGCCTATTGCCGTCTTCCAGGAACTGTTGTTAACTCAAGTTATGAATCTGAGGCTGAGTCGGGGCTGTATATATTTGTTAAACAGCCCTATCCCTTAGTCGCCTTGTACGACACCGCATGGGAAGAGATGGGGTGGTCCAAATTCTACTCTACCGGGAAAATTAATTAAGTTACTCAATTACTTTCTTTTAATATATAGATTTTACAAATAAAAAATGGCATTTTTAATATTCTTACTTTTCAAAGATACATCTTTGGTAAAATGAAATAGGAGTATTCTTTTGTCTTTAGCAATTGAAACAGGCGTTTATTAAATAGTATTTCATTTTTTTTCTGAGAAAATAATGTTTCCAGGAAAATAAAAAGTTCCTTGATTATATTTATAGATACCTTCATCTTAAACAAAATGATACAGGGCAACTGTAGTACAGAGATGTAAAATAAATAATTTTACCCAGACGAAGCCACAGGCTATAGTTAGTAGTTACATAAATATATACCTTTTAGCATACAACACTAATGTTATGAACAATAGCCATTGTTTACTGCGGTGGTTCACGGTACTATTCTAGAATGAGTATATAATAATTATATGACATAGGTAATGTAATTTAGTTTCTTGTTGAGTATATTTTTTTCTATCTGTACATGTACGAATTCATTGTTTTCATGTGCTATTAATTTTGTACATACTTACTTATCTAGAGCCTCATCAAGATCTTTGGGACCTCAACCTTACTTGCTAGTTCGAAGATCTGCGAATGAATGGACGAGGTTCTGGTTTCTGGTTCTAGTATTTTATCATACATTCAGTTGGCATTCGCTCTAAAATAACCTTATAAATAATAGAAAGGAGGAGACAGAATAAGCGGATGATGGACTTTGAAGCGTTAACCTCGCAAGGATGTAATCGGAATCATCGCTCAGAACAAAAACTAAAAGCCTCTACTTTTTACCCAACTACGACGAAGAAAATTACAAAAATATTGTACGATTAGGTACGATTCACACTGACCCGCTGCAGGTTTACTTACAATTTCCCTCGATTCAGTTTTAAGGCACAAAATTTCAGGGCAATCAAGAACGGGGCCGAATCGCGATTAACCCACGAATCGGGCCGGCTCGGACACACCACGGGGATTGTCTGCGTTTGTCGGAGCCAGTCGGTCGGTGTGAATCGTACCTAAGTGCCTTCACACGGCCTTTGTCAATTTTTTAAATAGGTAGTGAAAAAAAAAAGTTGATGGGTATAGATAGTTGGCTATTTTGGTCGATGAGTGGCGGTGGTTCCACAAGTTGAATTTAGAGGTCGTTGGCTGGTACCTGAACCCGCTACAATCTCACGTCAGGCTAATTTATTACTTTAGCTTCATCTGCCCGTTATCTATAAATAAAAGAGCTTAAAAGGAGAATTGTTATCGCTGCCGAGTTAGTTGTGCCACAAGTTTAAGATTTTAATAATATGTGTAAGTCAGACACAGTAGAACGAAGTTTGGTAGACTATGATTATATTATGTGAAGCTGATCCGATAATAGAGACTCATTATTTGGTACCATTATTAAGTACCAAACTTGATAAAATATAATATATTAGAATTAGACTAACGTAACCAAAAATAACCAATTTATTTTTGTATTTTTATACTATTGATCGAAGCCAAAAGCACTCAAGCCAAAAGCATTCAACAGCCAAATACGTATGGGTAATTTAAATTGGTATCATCAGGAATTTCCAATGACCGGTGGCCTAAGAGTATGTGGTTACGATGTTTGATTATGTTTATAGTAAGCAAATAGTTTTTAAAGCTCTATAAATATTGATAATGTAAACAGTCAAATATGCATTCAGATGCTCCTAGAATTACCTAGTTCAAGAGTCACTTCACTTCACATACATACATATATAATTGCTATAGTTGTAATTATTTTTACGTAAGTTTGCTCTAGCTATATATACCCTGACCGTTTCCGGTCGTTGTAGTGACAACAAGTCGCGGATATTTGTCAGCAATAAAACACTTATTAAAAATAGTTATAGTTACACTTTAAGAACTGTAGTGCTTCAAACATCAGCTAAACAACATCAGAAGACATAGGAAAGAACGATCCTTGGATATTCTCAAAAACAACTAGTTAAAAGTGAAGCTCAAATATCAACAATTGAGGTTAGAATAAAATATTTTTATAACCTAAGTCAATTTGACAGCCGGGAAAATAAACAAATAAACAAATACCCGCAATACCAGTCAATACCCGAACTGACAGTCAGTTGACAACTACCCCGAGAGTTGCCATCACAAAAAATCTACTAAACAAATATTTTCTACCAAGTTGCATTTACGTTCCATTTCACATAACCTCATCTGACAACATGGAAGAGCAATTTCAATTATTGTTTGATAGAATGAAGATAGAAATGGAGAAACAGACAAATGATCTAAAAGAATCTCTGACACAGAATATAATGCATCGAATGGAAGAAAAATTAACTCCTATGATAGAAGAAAATAAAAAATTAAAACAAAAAATTTGTAACCTGGAGAACGAGATTGAGTATTTGAAAAAAGAGAAGAAAAGTAACAATATAGTTATTTATGGTTTAGAAGAGAGTGAAAAATCGGTATTGGAGCTATTTCAAACCGTTAAGGAGATCTTTAAACGAGACTTAAATTTATCCGTGGAAGAAAATGAAATAAACAGACTATACCGTATAGGGAAAAATAAAGTTGGGAGCAAACATAGACCTGTGCTGCTATCATTTATAAATGGATGGAAAAAAGACCAAATTATAAAAAACAAAAAAATGTTGAAGGAAATCTATCTATCGGAAGACTATTCTAAGGAAGTCATAGAAAAGAGAAAGGCTTTGATACCACAGCTGCTAGAGGAGAAGAAAAAGGGAAATATTGCTTTTCTCAACTATGATAAGCTAGTAGTTAAAGGACCCAACTCTGACAAAAGAAAAAGAGAACTATCTACTTCACCAATGTCGACTTCCACCACTAAACCTAAAAAGCAACAAACGATAAGTTCTATTAAAACTAACAGGACAAACGCCTTCGATTTGCTGAGAATTCGATCGAACTCTCTCACTGATATACCCACACATAAAAAACAATAGCAATCATCAACCTGCAAACGGACAATCCAACCAAAATATAAAAACCAAACAAAAGAAACTACACAATCTCTCCCAAGCCGACTGGTCCTCGTGGGGGAAAATGACCACAACCCTCCAACAACACAGGAAAACAATTGTGAAAACAATCACAGTAGATCAAAAATCTATGTTACAGCTCTCAATGTACTTACGCTTAAAAACGATGAAAGCCTTACAGAATTAACACATGCGTTAAAACAGATTAAATGGGACATCGTCGGACTGAGCGAAGTAAGGCGAATGGGAGAAAGAATAATTTCGTACCCTGACTTCCTTCTATACCATATAGGCGCAACTCCAGGTCAGTATGGAGTGGGTTTTATTATACAAAAATACCTCGCGACCTATGTGGAAAGCTTCATAGGAATATCAGAGCGCATAGCAGTGATGAATCTTAAGCTGCCGGGGTACAAAGACCCATGGTCCATCATACAAGTATACTCACCTACGGAACAATCAGATACAAGATTAACGGACTCATTCTACCGAGAACTAAATAAAGCAATCCAAGACCATGCTCACAAAAACCTCGTTGTAATAGGAGACTTCAATGGTCAAATTGGAGAACGACAACCAGATGAGGATACAGTCCTTGGGCCATTTATATATAAAAAAAAAGGCCAGAAGTAAAAACGGAGAAAGGCTTGTACACTTTGCTCAGGAGAATGGTTTGAAAATCTTAAACACAGTCTTCAAGAAGAAAAAAAGTAAGATGTGGACCTGGTTATCACCAGACGGGCTAATTAAAAACGAAATAGACTTTATAATGACGAATAAAAGCAGATATTTCTCAAACATGACAGTCCTTAGCAAATTCAACTTCAACACCAACCATCGAATTATCCGAGCAGAACTGATGACGAACCCGCCCAAAATCCCAAGACCAAGAAACAATATGATAAACACAAAACCTACCAAATACCAAACAGCACAAATGGCAAATTCTATAACGAAAAATCTTACAGAATACAACAAAGAGACAACAAACATGAAGGTGCAAGAAAAATACAACTGGTTAGAAAAAACAATCAAAACAGCTATTAAACAGGGAAGTAATAAAAAGGACCTACCCAACGAATGGATGACTACCAAAACCATTAACCTACTTAATCAAAGATCTGACCTAATTAATGGAAAAAATACTAACTATAATAGAAAGCAAATAGCAAAACTCAGTAAAGAAATAAAAGAAAGTATTAGAAAAGATAGAACACAGAAAAGAATGGAAACAATAGAGAGACACATTCTACAGACAGGAGGAATAAAAAAGGCATATAAGGAGTTAAATAGCAAAAAGGACTGGATCATACAGATGAAAGATAGCAATAACTTGAAGGAAAATAGAAGGCAAGGAATATTAGGAATTGCTACATCCTACTACAAGAAACTATATGAAAGCACTATTGTGGAAAAAGAAATAAAGTTGTTGGAAATCTCATCCGTACCCAGCATAATACAGGAGGAAATAGAATTCGCTATAGCAACGCAAAGAGACAATAAAGCTCCAGGACCCGACGGAATAAGTAACGAAGTACTAAAGCAAACGAAACATGCAATAACACCTGTTCTAAAAGACATATTCAATGATATTATAAATACAGAAACGATACCCCAACAATGGACTGAATCTAATATAATCCTTCTGTACAAAAAGGGTGATCAATATGATATCGGAAACTACAGGCCCATAAGCTTGATGTCCAACCTGTACAAAATATTTGCAAAGATCCTACTCAAGCGAATGGAAAGACAACTTGACGAGCAACAGCCTATAGAACAAGCAGGTTTTAGGAAAGACTATTCAGTACTTGATCATATCCATGCTGTTAGGCAAATCATCGAAAAATATACGGAATACCAACTCGAATATTACCTAGCATTTGTCGATTATAGCAAAGCATTCGACTCATTATTACATACAAACATTTGGGAGGCGTTAAAAGAACAAGGGATAGCACAAAAATATATAAGAATAATTAGAAATGTATACAAAAACAGCGCGACGTGCATTCAATTAGAAAAGAAAGGAAATTCGTTTAAGATACAAAAAGGAGTAAGACAAGGAGATCCTCTCTCTCCAAAACTTTTCTCCTCTGTTTTGGAAATGATTTTTAGAAAACTTGAATGGGAAAATCTAGGTTTGAATATAGATGGCCGCACACTAACACACTTAAGATTTGCCGATGACATTGTGTTATTCGCAAAAACGCCAGAAGATCTAAATAAAATGTTAAATGAGCTAGCATCGGAGAGTGAAAAGGTAGGACTAAAATTGAACCCTGAAAAAACAAAAGTAATGACGAACGGAAATAAAAGCAACATAAACATAGGCGAGACACAAATAGGCTACGTTGAAGAGTATATATATCTTGGACAGCTGATATCACCCAAAGATAATATAAACAAAGAAATCCAAAGAAGAATAGCAAACAGTTGGAAAAGGTATTGGAGCCTAAGCGAAATAATGAAAAACAAAAACCTTCATATAGCAACAAAAAGTAAATTATTCAATGTCTGCATTCTACCAACCCTAATATATGGAAGTCAAACATGGGCCTTAACAAAAAACACCACAGATAGACTTGCTATCTGCCAACGAGCAATGGAGAGAAGCATGATGGGAGTAAAGAGGAGGGATAGAATAGGAAACATTAATATTAGGAGAAAGACCAAGGTACAGGACGTCACCCTAAAAATAAAAAGGCTGAAATGGAAGTGGGCGGGACACATGGCCAGAGGAAAGGATAAATGGAGCAAAATAACAACACGTTGGTACCCAAGGGAAGGCAAAAGGAAAAGAGGCAAACAACAAAAAAGATGGGACGACGATATAAGGCAAGTTGCAGGTACAACATGGAGTAGAGTAGCCATAGAGAGATCAGAATGGAGTAGGTTGGAGGAGGCCTTTGCCAATTGGCAAACGGACTTACAAAAAATAAAGAAGCATCAAATAGTCGAATATACTTAATTTCGAAAAAAAAAACAGTGCAGTGGTTTTTTAAAACTTAATTGTATATTTTGTCCGAATAAAAGGCTTTATTATTATTATTATTATTATATATACCCTGACCATAATAACCTCGTGTTGTGTTCCCGGCGGTGAGTAGGGTAGCCAGAGCTCACTTTTTGTGCTGTCAGTGGGAAGACCAAAAGCTTATCCTGCGTTTACACTGACGGCACAGAAACTGTCTGTGCTTACAGGGTTGGCAGCACGAGTGGTGCACTAAGGGAGTCACCTTAGTGTTACACACGTCCATAGGTCACGGTAACCACTTTCCATGAAGTGAGCCGTGTGCTTGTCTGCCATCCAAGTGGTATCAAAAAAGTGTTCTGCACTGAAGGCACATAAAATCTCTGTTCTTAGAGGGTCGGTAGCACGGATGTGACTCCACTTGTGTTACACACTTCATAGGTCATGGTAATCACTTTCCATCAGGTGGGCTGTGTGCTTGTCATCTTCAAAAGGACTTCGATATGCTATTAAAATGGTCGCACGATACTGGTCTCGTAAAATATGTAAAAAAAACCAAAGTGATGTATATATTAGTTCCAGTCAAAATAGAAGCACTTTTACATCTAAAATTACGGCACATTCTCACGAATGCCTACATAATAATAATCAAGACAATCTAACCATTTCCTGTGACTGTGATTGCATAGAACATGTTGACAAACAAATGTATTTAGGATTATTAATTGATAACCACCTTAACTGGAAGGAACACATAAACCAAGTGTGTAACAAACTAAGAATAGTTCTAGTTAAGTTTTTAATAATTAAATGTAAAGTACCCTATCAAATACTCCTACTTCTCTATAAATCTCTGGCAGAATCTATAATATCATACGGACTATCGAGTTATGGTAGAACATACAAAACCCATCTTGACCAAATATACAGATTGCAACTAAGGATTCTAAAACGAATAGTCCCACACAATATCAAAGAGAAATTTAAAGACGATTACCACCAACTTTTTGATTTCTGCAAAATTGTCCCTATACATCAAAAAATAGAATTAACATTACTAGTTGAGGAATACTTTAACGATGGCCTAAAAAATGTGAAATCATCTGATGAACATGGTATAATAACCCGTAGTGTCAAAAACGCGAAGTTATTACTGCCAAGATATACCAATCTATATGGGAAAAGAACATTAAAGTATATCATACCATGTCTAATCAATCAACTACCTAAACTTATAAGGAACTCAATAACCAATCGAAATATAAAAAACAAATTAAAACAATACTTTATAGAAAACAAAATAAATGCGTAAGAAGTTTTTGTTGGAGCAGCCTGTACAGTAATGCATAATATCGCCAAGGCACAGGGACGCGGGACGGGGCGGCGCGGTGTGGCCACCGACGACGCGTTCATTCATTTTTGTATTCTACCTCCTAAGTTCTTACAATTTCTCGCTTGTGTATAAAAAACTGTTATTATTGTAATCTGTTTGAACATTGATGGCACTAATGAGTTTATGTGGCATTTTCATGACGAATGTTTTGTATTTAATTAAATAAATAAATAAAAAATTGTCTGCCACCTAAGTTGCATAAAAAAATAGTTGGAATATTTTAATATCTAAGTATCTTCAGGATGTTCAGGATGTTGCTATTCATACTTTTTTTTTTATATAGGACACGTCAATTAGACTTCGCCTTGCCTGATGGTAAGCTGAAGGCAAAGTCCCAGAAAAGAGGGTCACCATTACTTACACATACCGTGTGACAGTGGTGACACTCAGCTTGACGGCCTCATCATATGCTTTTTCACGCCCCGCTTAAAGGACCCGGGACTGTAGGAAGAAGGAAACACGTGAGCTGGTAATGAATTCCAGGCCTTAATGGTGCGACAGAGGAAAGAGTCTTGGTTCTTGATCAGATATTCTGCACGTGTTGTCCTGTATAGGAAAGGGGAGGGTGGCACTAATTGGAAGAGCTCATCAGAACACTCCCCATGGTACAAACGGTAAAATACAGTCATGGACGCAACAACTCTACGCATCTGTAAAGGTTCTAGGGTGTTCGTGACCTCGGGATTCCCAATGATGCGGACCGCGCGTCGCTGCAACCTGTCGAGAGCATCTAGTAAGTACTTTGCTGAACCATCCCAGAGATGCGAGCAGTATTCCACACAGGAGCGAATTTGTGTCTTGTATAGAAGACACCGCTGCTCCGGCGTGAAAAATCGTCTCACTCTGTTCAGGACTCCGAGTTTTCGTGAGGCTGTTTTGATGATACTTTCGATGTAATTTTTGTTATTCAGGTTGCAGCGAACATCCATACCTAGGATATTGAGATTGTCCTGCAGTGGCAGTGGCGTGCTCTGAAGAGTGGGGAGGGGAAGGAAAGAAGATACTTTTGCTGTAAACGCACATGCCTGCGTCTTCTTGGCATTGAACTCAACCAGGTTCTCAGAGCCCCATTGAGAAATGTGATTCAGGATCCCGTCAAGCTCAGTAACAAGAAGCTGCCTTTTCTCTGCGATATCCGACTGCTTGGCCGCAGGATGTCCATGATAACTCCCATGCAAAGTGCTATCGTCTGCATAACAATGAACATTGCCGGTAGACAGCATGTCGTTGATATGCAGAAGAAAGAGAGTGGGTGATAAGACGGACCCCTGGGGCACGCCAGCATTTACCTGCAGAAACTCCGAAACTTGTCCGTCACAAAGGACGCGAATACGGCGCCCCTGCAGAAAGCTAGCAACCCAGTTGCACAGCCTAGAAGGCAGACCAAAGGCAGGTAGCTTGGAAAGAAGCGATTTGTGCCAGACTCTATCGAAAGCTTTGGCGATGTCAAGACTAATTGCCAGTGACTCGCCGTGCTAGTCCATAGCCTTACCCCAAAGATGGGTAACGTATGCTAGAAGATCACCCGTTGACCGTTTCGGCCTGAAGCCATATTGCCGGTCATTAATTAAGGAGTGATCCTCCAGGTGCCACATGAGCTGTTTGTTAATTATGTGCTCGAACACTTTGCACAGCACTGAGGTGACGGCTATGGGTCGATAGTTGGCTGGCTCTGAGCGATCCCCCTTCTTGGGAATCGGCTGAACATTCGCCTCTTTCCAAGGCAAAGGCACTGTACCCGAACTGTAGGACAGCCGGTACAGGCGCGTAAGCATTGGAGACAACTCCGCTGCACATTTTTGCAAAACTACCGCTGGAATACCATCCGGACCACTGGCTTTCCGGACATCGAGTGATTGCAGCACTGCACGGACTTAGCGTTGCCTGATATGGATATCAGGCATCGCGTGGTCACTGTCGGGTAGTGTTGGTGGCTGTGTACCACAATCATCGATTCGGGAGTTGGTCGCAAAGAGCTTAGCCAGCAGATTTGCCTTCTCTTGCGGCTCATGAACCAGGGATTTTTTTTTTTTTTTGTTTACGTGGTGGAATGCATTTACGCACTTCGCTCACCCCCCGCGGGGGCAGGGGGCTCGCTTCGTGTGGGACTCCTGGCCTTGGACAAAGGCCAGACTACCCACTAAACCACCACGGTGTTCCTCCTTCGCCTAATCCGAGCCGCGGGATAGTCTGCTCACCGCGACTCGGCTAGGGGCGCCCTTGGTAGGCCCGCTACTTAAGACCCCACCATCCCGGCAATCAGGCCGGAATGGTGGGGGTTTTTTCACCCACATCAGCATAGGGGCAGCGGGTCCTCCGACCCACTGCCCGTGGCCACTCTCGTTCGGGGACGCGGGCGAATTGCGTTCGCCGGCGTCCCCTCGCCGGGGGCCTGCGGGGCGGAAGAGTGAGCCCAGCTCGCTCCCGCTCCCGCAAGGCCTCTCTCTTTGCCGCCATCACCTCGCTAGCGAAGGAGGCGACGGCGGCCCAACACTGTTCGCTGCCGGCCATAGCTGAAACTACGGCCAACAGCGAGAGGTCCACACCAATGATGCTTGTGAGGGCCGCTCTTTGGCCGCTCCACGCGTCACACACGGCCAAAGTGTGGTGCGCCGTGTCGGGGTCGCCGCTGGTGCAGTTTCGGCACCGGGGCTCCGCTTCCACCCCCACCACCTCCCACAGGTACTTGGCGAAGCAGCCATGACCCGTGAGAAGTTGGGTGAGGTGATACGTGGGAGCCCCATGACCCCGTTCCACCCACTCACCCAAGACGGGCCGAACAGCCCCCACAAGCAGCAAGCTACTCCTCGTCGTAGCCAGCCTATCGGCCCACTTCCGGAAGAGAACATCGCGAGCCTCCTGTCTCCAGCGGTTGATCTCCTCCGGAAGCGGCCGACCTCCTGCATCACGCCGCATCAGGGCGCCCTCCTCGTAAACCCTCTTAAGGACGCCAGCCTCGAGATCCCAGGGGATACTGCCCGCAATCAAACACGCCGCCTCATAAGAGACGGTGTGATACGCCCGTGCGGCCCTCTGCGCGATGGCGCGCTGTGGACGCCGCAGCAGCACAACATTCGCACGGCAGAGGGCCTCCTCCCAAATGGGCGCTCCATAGAGCGCCTTGGAGCGCACCACACCGTCGTAGAGACGGCGGCAGGCAGACCCCGGACCCCCAGTGTTGGGCAGCAATCGCGAGAGCATTCCGGCAAACGCTAGCAGTTTAGGTGCCAGCCGCCGGAAATGCTCCGCGAAACGCCACCGACTGTCGAGAACGAGCCCGAGGTATTTCAGGCTGCTCCCGACAGCGATGGAGGTGCCACCCACCACGATCGCTTAATCCCGAGGCGGCGGCCGCCGAGGCCCATAGAAGAAAAGGGCCTCGGACTTTTCGAGGGCCACCTTCAGTCCCAGCGCCCCGATACGGCGCACGACCTGGGCGACGCCTGCCGTGGCGAGAACGGCGGCGTCGCTAAACGTTGGGGCCCGCGCGGTAACTAGGGTATCATCGGCGTAACAAAGTACGCCGACCCCCCGAAGAGTAGCACCGCGCAGGACCCAATCGTACCCGACGTTCCACAGAAGCGGCCCAAGGACCGACCCCTGCGGAACGCCGCACGCCATAGTTCGGCGGACCACCCCGCATTGGGCCGGGTAGATGATAACCCGGTCCACGAAGTAGTCCGCCAGGATGCGCCTGAGGTACCACGGGACATTGTGGTACCTCAGCGCCTCCGCAATTGTCGCCCAGGGGAGAGTGTTGAAGGCGTTGGCTATATCAAGCGATACAGCCAACAACACCTCCCTCCCGGCGACCGCTTCGTTGATGCCGTCCCGCAGCCGGGATATGGCGTCGAGGGTCGTCCTCCCGCGACGGAATCCGAACTGGCCGTCACTCAAGTTGGGCCCCGCCCCCTCAAGGTGACCATAACCATAACCAAGGCGCCGGCATAACTGTGGCAATCACCTTCCCTGGGATGCCATCCGGGCCCGGAGCGCGGTTCCTGGACTTGAGCGCCAGGATCGCGGCCCCTAACTCGGCCTCGGACACGGGAGGTACCGCCCCTTCGTCTGCCGGCACTTGGCTTGGTGCTACCATCCGCGGCGGGACCCACTCTTCCCTCACCGGGAAGAGGGAGCTGACCACTCGGTCCAGGAAATTCGGCTCGAGAGTTTGGGTGAGGGGAGGCGCCCAGGGCCGATGTTTTTGACTCACGACCCTGTACGGGCGCCCCCACGGGTCTCGGTCGAGGCTCTCGAGTCATTCCCTCCAGGACTCCTCCTTGGCGGCTTTGATCGCCGAGCTCAGGGCCTCACGGGCGGCCCTGTACGCAGCGTTCAGTCGCTCCTCCCGGGCGAGATCTCTGACAGCCCGCCTTCAGCTGCGGGTGTACTGCCTCTGGGCCGCGTAACTTGCGGCACGCAGCCCGGCTAGGTGGGGACGCCACCAGTACACCCGCCTCCGAGGCGGGACAGGCCCCGCCCTCTGCATCGCCGCGTCGCAGACGCGAGTCAGCGCTCCGACGAGCCGCTCGCACCTCGCGTCCACGTCCAGGCCACCGTCAACAGTAGCCCATCGCTCGACGATAGCCGCTTCTTTGGCCAGCTCTCGGTCCAGAGTGCCGAGGCGCCACCGTGGACCCTGCCCCACCAAGGGGCGGTCAAATTCCACTCGAGCCACCGAGGCGGCGGGGACGACGTCGAACCGGATGTACCGATGATCCGACGCGGTCTCCACCCCCTCGACGACCCGCCAATTGTTGACGCGTCGGGCCAGGGCAGAACTGGCGAACGACAGGTCAACAATCGAGCTACCCTGCGGCCGCACAAGTGTGTGGACCGCCCCCCGGTTTAGCAGCACCAAGCCTTGGGACACCGCCCACTCTACCATCATCTCCCCCCGGGCATCGGTAGCCGGAGATCCCCACGCCCGTGAATGAGCGTTGAAATCCCCGGCCACGACAGCCGGGGTGGGGTGCACTTCCGCCAGCAGAGCCCCGACCTCTGTGAGCAACTGCTCGAACTCGGCGAGGCTCCTGCTAGGAGGACAGTACACCCCAACCACTGCAGCACCGCCCAGCACAACGAGTACGCACCCACGGCCCCTTCGCACTCTGTCGAATGGTGGGGTCGCTCGCTGGGCGACGATAGCCACCAAGCCGCTTTGGTCGCCGGCCCAGTTCAGGCCGTCGCGAACGTAGTACGGCTCGGCGACTACTGCCACTGTTGTCTGCCACTGCGCCATGGATTGGGCCAGAAGGTCCTGGGCGATGACGCAGTGGTTGACGTTGGCCTGCAGTATGGAGATGGGATGGTCCATTATCCTTGGGCGGTGTCCATCTCCTCCTCGCGTTGCTGGGTGGAGGGGGGAGTAGGATTCCCACCACCCGCCACTCTACTCTTTCGGGTGGCCCCCCTTTTTCGGGTGGTCGCCCTGCAGTCACCGGATCCCAGCCGGTGACTCGACGCCAACCCCTCCGCCGCACCGACGGGGCAACTGGGCTCCGCGGAGCAGGTGGCCGACTTATGGCCCGCCTGCCCACATCGGAAGCACAGCGCACTGCGGTCAACACCCGCAGTGCACTTGGCCCCGACGTGCCCCGGCTCCAGGCAGCGGAAGCACCGCGCCTGCCTCGGCTCTAGGGTGGTTAGCCTGACCGCCGACCATCCGACTGCAATTTGTCGGCCGTCGGTCAGGAGCTTGGCCGCCTCAATCGGGCACCGCAGCCATGCAGTGCCCTGGCGACCAGGTGGGCGATGAATGTCGCCCACCTTGATGGCGTCGGCTGAGCAGCCCCCCTCTGGTGCCAGCGCTGCCGCCACGCTCTCTTTTGAGGCCGTGTCGCTCAGGCCAGAGATGCGCAGCTCCACGCACCTCTCCGGCCTAGCGACCCGCACCTCCTCCAGTACCTCCTTGAGCTTGGCAGCGAGGATGTCGGCCTTCTGGACTCGGTCGTCGCCAGCCACCTCCAAGATCCGACCTCCGGTAATTGCGGTGCGAAACCGGAGGCTGTTGATGCCCAAGGCCTTGAGGTCAACGACCCCTTCAGCCTTGGACATCACATCACGATACGTGATGCCCTGCTCCTGCGCGCCCGGCTGCAGAGTTAAACACACCGCAGCAGTTTGCGGGACACGCAGTTTTCGAGGCTTGCCGGCACCACGTTTCCTCTTCTTGGGGGCTGGCGTCGCCGGAGCTGCAGCCGTCAGCGGGGCAGCAACCGCCTGGGCCCGAACCGGCCTCGAGGCCTTGGGCCGTGCCGCGACCTTATTCCACCCGCCAAGTGGAGCCGACGACGACGCTGCCGGAGGCGCCGAGGAGGGTGGCTCTCGATTCTTGCGGGCAGCTTCCGCCTCCCTAGCAGCGGCTGACTGCTTCTTGGGCTTCCTCCTCTTCTCCTCTCTCCCTTGTCCAGAGAGGAGGGGGGGAGGCGGAAGCTCAGAGGTGAGCTGTGGCTGAGGCTCAGGCCGGGTGGCAGACCGGGCCGCATTTCTCCTGTCCACCTCGAGAGGCGGACGGATGCGGGTTTCCGGCAACAGCCGGTCCGCGATCCCCGTGAGCCGCGCGTCGATGAGAAAACCGATCTCATCGCGGCTCATCGGGGCAGGTGCAGATTGCGCCTGCTGCTGCCAGGCCCGCATCTCGGCCCGCACAGCGGCCAGCTCGGTCTGGAGCTGGGCCACCTCCTCTGATTCCGTGCGGGACCGAAGCACGCGCACGTTCTCCAAGATGGAGGAACATGCTAGCTTTAGGTCCCGCACGTACTGCCCCTTTAGGTTCGAGGACTTGGTGGCGACGGTTTGCACCACCGCCACCGCCGCCTCGATCGCACCCGTCAGGCGCTCCGCGCTGAGGGGCTCAGAGGCTGTGGATGTCACTCCTCCTTGAGACTGCTGGCTGGGTCCAGGTTGCAAACTAGGGGAATCTCTTTGGTAGAGGTTCCTCTGTCGCTGCCGCTGCATGGCTTCCGCCAGCTCCTTCACCGCGCGGAGCTTAAGCTCCCGGTCTGTGGCCAGATTTACATCGGCCTTGGCTTGTGCCTGACCGACGTTTTCCCCCGTTGTAGCGGGGCGACCACGGGGCTTTTTGCAAGCCTCCGCTGACTCCTTTTCTGGTAGTCGCTTCCTCCACAACCTCCCAGGGGAAGAAGAGCGCGAGCTACCAACACTTGCGGTGTTGCTCGGAGCGTTGGCCTCCAACCTCTCAAGCACCACCACCGCCTCTGCGAGAGAGCCAGGGGGTCTCACGACTCCCGTCTCGATCTCCAATGTCTCCTCTAACATCTCCTCCACGTCTTGGTTTAAGTTATTTAATTCCATATCTTATCCCACGAGTAGAACCGATAAAATTACACTCCCCGGGTGACGGCCATTCCGGGAAGCGGGGTACATACTACGGAGGTCCCCTGGTATCCGTAGGTTTTAAGCGACTTCGCTGTCGGGTTTTATAGACTTTTCCTTGTCGCGGGCCGGCCAATTAAGGCAAGCCCCACGTTCTCCGAAATCACGGCTTCCCGAGTGTGGCTAGCACTCAGGTCGTTGTCGATCATTCGGAGGCTACGCGACGCGGGAGGGCAGCCAACCCCCCCAACTCCGACGGTGGCACGAGTGCCTGTCATCCCCGCGCGAGCAGTGGGCCAACCCGTCACCTGATCCTCTCGGATCCCACCTCGCGGACCTAGCAGGTCCGCCGCACCACGACCCCCCTTCATGGGGTCAACTAGCCCTGAGAAGGGCTGTTGGAGTAGCCCTGAAAAGGGCTTGTCGGTCTCCCTATGGAGGGATTCCTCCTCGCGGGCCTTGCAGGCCCGCCATCCCACGACCCCCTCGTGCAATGGGGTCAGCTAGCCCTGAAAAGGGCTTTGGGTTGCCGGGTTATTAGTCAACGGCTAGCAGAGCTCCTCCTCCTTGGAGTCGGAGTCTATTAACCGCCGTCCAGGGTGCACCAGCCCCCCCGCTTCCGATCCCCAGGACCGTGGTCCAGAGGGAGAAGAAACGAGGAAGCCAACGTGGAGGTTACCCGACCAGCACCCCTCATGAACCAGGGATCCCTCAGGGTTACGCAGCGGAGGCAGCGAAGGCTGACAGAGGTTGGCTTGCACGGCTTTAGCCAGTCGCCAGTAGCCACGGCTTCCCGTGGGATGCATCACTAGCTCTTGACCAAGCTATACTATTGATTCTATGGCATATGATTGAACATTTAGATGTTAAGTCAGAAGTTGTGCGTTCCATTTTGGTCAATAAATAATATATGTTCTTTTTTTTTTATTTATTTAAATGCACAATACACATCACAATCGTATACGTGTTATAAATATCTTAAATACAATGTTTAGATCTGGATCGTAACGTAAATAGTTTTGTACACACATAGAGAAGCAAAAAGTTTGTACAATGTAAATCTCTGATTTATGAATACTAAAATACAAGTTAAGATTTGGTGTGGATGCTTCCACCGGAAACAGAACCATCCAAACCCAGCCCACTATGAAGGATGTCTTTTACAATTCTTATGTATCTGTTAAAGCTGCAATCAAAAACATCAAGTGATTTATAGACCTTTGCCAAATCATTATATTGACGAGCCATTCTTGTTAATGGATTATAATAAGAAATATTGTTTTTATATGTATATCAGAAGGGCAAATATGTTCGTATCATTAGCCCTACGGGCACTAAATTTAATATTGAAACTATTTTGAGAAAGTAACTCAGGTGAATCAATGATATAATGTAAAATTTTGTAAAGGTAAACTAAGTCAAAATATATGCGTCGGCTTTCTAGTGGCTGCACCTTGTATTTGATGAGTCTACTTTCATAATTTAAACTTGTACGGCCTGGGTTTACACGGTAGGTGAGAATTTTAAGGAATTTTCTTTGAATACGTTCAACATCATCAATATGGACTTTGTAATTGGGTGACCAAATGGGACTACCATACTCCAGAATACTCCTCACCAGAGCAAAATAAAGGTACACGGTACTGCTGGGTTTTTTGAAACCTTTTGTAGACCTCAGAACAAAGCCTTGGAGTTCATTGGCCTTGCGTAAATGAAATTTTGTCGTCAAAAAGTATACCCAAGTCTTTCACAGTTTGTGTTCGGTGTAAAATTTGTCCGTCAATATTGTAGTTCCATATAAGTTTATTAAATTTTCGAGTGAAAGATATAACAAGGCACTTATCAACATTCAAGAACATCAAATTGGCTTTACACCACTCAGATATCGTATCGATATCCTGCTGAAGGGCCAAGCAATCGTCCATCTTAGATATTGAAGTAAAAACCTTTAAATCATCGGCATACAAAAGGCAGTTACAAGTCAATATTTGAATTAAATTATTTATAAATACAACAAAGAGCAGTGGACCGAGATGGGAGTCTTGAGGCACACCAGATGTCACTGCAGTAGCCGATGAAACAAAACCCCTTAATGCAACTAACTGAGTTCTGTTCTCAAGATATGAGCAGATCCATCGGTATAAGCTTCATGGACACCGTAAGAGGCCAATTTACGACAAAGCAGGTGGTGATTAACTTTGTCAAAGGCTTTGGAAAAATCGGTATATACCGAGTCTACCTGGCCACCAGCAGCAAATGCCTGACAAAGATAATGTTTATACACTAATAAATTGGTGATTGTAGACTTGCCCCTAACGAAACCGTGCTGTTTGTCCGAGAGAAGTGGTTTCATATGATTGTAGAGGTGACTATAAACTAGCGACTCAAATATTTTGGCAAAACATGAAAGAATACTTATAGGCCGATAATTCTTACAATTCGATTTAACACCGCTCTTGTATACGGGAATGACATGTGCAGTTTTCCAACATTTGGGGAAGTATCCACTGACCAATGACTTATTAAAAATAACACATAAAGGAAGTGATAACTCCTTTCAAGCACACTTAATAAAAGAGGGAGGCAAAAGATCAGGGCCTGGCCCCTTACTTGCATCTAATTCCTTCATTCTACCTAATACATCACTTTCATCAATTACGACGTGAGACAGTGAACTTAAAAAGCTTTCATATGCATAGTCTTGGGTATGACTCATGGAATTTGTTCTGTAATCGGTATTTACGTCAAATACAGAAGCAAAATAACGAGAAAAGAGATCACAGATCCCCTGGCCGTCAGACGATGAAGTTGTTTCGTAAGTCATAGTATTAGGCACTGACGCCTGACCCCTACGACTATTGACAAATCTCCAAAAATATTTGATGTTATTCTTCGAATCTTCAACATCTGCAACACATTTTGCGTAGCAATTTTTAGTAAGAGTCTTACATCTACTACGGAGTAATAAAAATACATCATAATCTCGAGGATTTCCGTATTTTTTAAATAATTTGTGATATTTATTCTTTTCTTTGTTACACTTGATTAAAGACCTACTATACCAAATGGGATATGACGAAGATCCAGAGTTAGAGGTTGGTGTGTGTTTTTTTATTATTTTAAATATTATATCATAGAAGGTATCGGTACACCTGTCAACGTCAGTAGAAGATAACACTTCGCGCCAATTTGTAGAACTAAATTCAGATTTAATTTTTATAAAATCGCATTTATTAAAATTAAGCCGTGCAGAATTGCACTGCTGCAGCCCCTTGGTGACGTGTTGTGAAGTTAAAGAGATCAAAAGCGCTGGATGATGCTTATCCTGCTTGATGAGCGCAGGTGTACCATCAACAGTCAAGGAATCAGTATTCGAGAGTACTAAGTCGAGTAAGCGTCCATTATCATTGATGATATTGTTGTATTGTTTTAAATTACATAATGATAGTAATTCGTCGTCGTATTACTATTATTATTTCTCGGTTCCATGACTGTCGGTACTATGAAGTCCCGGGCCTTTGGAAGGCGTGTGTCGAGCTGAAGCCCCGAGTGCACAATATGGTACACCGGGAAATGGTCCCCGCCAGGTGCAGAGAGAGACTATTGCTGTGCGGTGCTATGGCCGCGATGGAAACTAAATGATGGGCTATGGGATTGAGAATTTAATGGACTGGTGAATGGACTATGGGGGGAGACTAACGGATGCCTGCCGTGACAATAAGTCTCAAAATTGTAAAAAGGCAGGCGGTGATTATTATTATTCCTGCTCACTGTCTTTGTACTAGGTGACCTATACTGGTTTCGCCCGTGATCAATTTCGAAGCTTTTCGGCCCGTATTTTCTTAGTTTTTAAATAACGTATGCAATTAGTAGTAACGTGATGATATATAGCCTAAAATAATAATATTAAGCGTCTTAATTGTACACCAACAACATATTACATTACAATAAGAATATACAAAGTTTTGTCGTACGTACAGATGGTGGCCTGATCGTTCTGTGGCAATTTCTTACAGGCAACAATAGGATGGAGAGAAAAAAAATCTTTGTTTATAAATGGATAGCATAAAAAAAAATCAATTCGAACCAGTTGTTCTTGAGATTAGCTCTTTCAACCAAACAAACAAACTCTTCAGCTTTATAATATTGATGTAGATGTATGAGTACAAAAATCAGGATGTTGTTAATATAATAAATACAGAAAACAACCATTTCAAATTAAAAGTTTATTATTTAAGGTTTTGCAATAGCAGCTTCCAGAGCAGGAAAATTTGTTCCTTGAGGATCAAACTTGGTTTTAAAAGCTTCGTACTCTTTAGGGAGCTTGGTCTTCAACGCCTCCAAAAATGCTTTAAATAATTGCTTTTGAGCTTGTGTACACTTCTTACAAGCGGTATTTACAGCATCCGGGATATCCTCTGAAAAATCAAAGCATGAACTTAATAAAATAAAACTGTGACCATTAGTTCAGTTAAGTTGAAGTTAATTGAACGTAATTCAGTTGTAAGTTGCGTAATTTCGGTTTTTTAATTCTGCTGCATTCGGTTCCTGTTTGATTCACACGTTGATGCAAAATGAGTTATTTGTACACAGGAATTTTCTTTCAAAACGGAATTACGCAACTCACTACCCAAAAAATTGCGCCCATTTGGCTTCAGCATTATTGGCAAACCTTGTTGTTTCAATATTCACTTTCGCTGTATTTTTATAGTTATTACTTTTACTCAGTAGAGCAGTTTATATTATAAGCTTTAATGTTGTAAGTCGTATAAGGACTTTCAAGATACCTATAAAAATTTCATCACAGTGAAGGTCTAAAAGCTAAATTCCAGTTCCAGTTTATTTGATTACGTTAGTATTTACTTTCTGAAACGTAAATATGACAATAGCCCTGATTAATCGTTTATAAGACGTAGCAATTTTGTCTGTTAATGCAGTTCCAAGCTCGTATTCTATCAGAACCTTCCATACATACACTCGCACCTTGCTTCTGAGTGTAGCCAAATTAGTTAATTGTATTTCTTTGTGTCATCAATTCGAAATTTCCATAATACCTACAGTTCCCAACGGCCAGCTTGTACTTATGTTCTAAATAATAGTACAAAGTACAAACATTGCGCCATCATTGTGCAAGGTAAAATGAACAACCAGGTCTCCAAATTAATATTAAAAATTGATTAAAAATAATGCCATTAAAGTTCACTGTGAAGATAAGGGAGAAAATATTAATCTTGATAAGATTATATATAATATGTCAACTCAAATAGATGAATTACAAAAAAATATAGTGGCCTCTCTCAAGAAACAAAAATCAGAACTAGTGATTCAAAAACATCCCTATAGGTACTCAATACGGTACAGACGGTAAAAGTCTGGGCGAGGCAATCGAGTGAATACGGGTGAAAAGGTAAAAAAAACCGGTGCATGTTCTCAAATGGAAAGAAAAGATTAATACTTTAACAAACCAATAAAACATCATTATTTGCAATCACAAATTTTGTCATATTATGTCAAGTCAAATAACTCGATGCGTCATTCCCGGCGCAAAGGTGCCCATGATTGTGGCAGCGTTGCCTCGCTGAATCGCGATGGCCATCCTTTGACCCAGAAACAAGCCGGAGCGGTAGTCACCGCCTTGTTCGTGGATACGGTGACCATTTTCAGCAATTGAGCCCTTCGCCTCCGACCCCCCTACTGCCCATAGTCTCCAACGCAATGGGCACAAAATAATATTATGGCTCCATTGCAGCGTATTTCAAATTTTTCCGGCTCGTCGCGTCCTCAGCCGCCGATACAGGAGAGCTCATAGTGCGACTCAGGTAAACTAAAGCTTTAGAACTTATGTAAGTTTCACCCCCCCCCCCCCCCCCCCTCTTCTACAAATAGTATAGAGTATCAATACTTAGTCCTCAAGGACTAACAAGTTTTCTTCAATATAATAATAGTATATGACACGGAAAGATGGTACCTAAAAACTATGCATAGTGTATATTCACTTGAAAAAATAGACTAATCAATCAAAAGTCGAGTTAGACCTGCTCTCAGCGTTCCAAACAATACTAGATTCAGGAATAGACATACGTTACTTCTCGACAACTGCCCTAGCTCCAAATATATTACAATTTAGTACTAAACTTATGTTTGTAGAAAAAATATAAGGATGTTGAATTAGACTATGCAAACCAAAAAGATAAATTGCTGCCATTATCTGTACCTAGTCAAATAGATATACGACCATTTCTAAATGTTGTGGCAAAGTCTTAATAGGACATAAGTAATGAACTTATTTTCCTTGGTCTTGAGAGAGATGGGATAGCAAGAAAACAAACACTTCTACAGTATTGTTTGAATAACGTTAATGCTTTTTAATACTTAGTTATCTACAACCTAGCGTCAAAAGATATTAGAAGAAATAGGTATAAGGAGGTGAATAAGGCAAGAAAGGTATATTAGCTGTGCAAACAAAATCGCTTCACATGTATTGAAATGATATTACACTGAGTACTTATAGGAGTCCACAGCTAGACGTGGGCTTCTCTCAATGTTGGCAGGCTTTGATCTATTTTGAGGTTCAAGTTTTCCAGTCTCCCGCAATGATATTATCTGCGCATTTTTCTGTTTGTCACCTCTTACGACACCCTTAGGAAGAAATAGGATGATGATACTTGTATTCTTTCTCCGGCATCACACGGATATAGTTAAATATACTCACAATTATTAAGATAACCGGGTACTTAGGTAATAACTTTTCGTTTACTCATCACTATCTCACTTCTCATCACTATCTCACTTCAGTTGCAATATCAGACACAAGTTCGAGATACTGAACTAAATGGCTATGACCGCTTCGTCCGACTGATCAGATGACGCGGACTCGTTTTCCTTCTTAGGAGGTAGGACACGACGATATATCCGTCCAATTGAGCCGACTGGGGAAGTACCTCCGTCCTACAGAATACCGTGGCCATAATAACCTCGTGTTGTGTTCCCGGCGGTGAGCAGTGTAGCCAGAGCTCACTGGAGAGTTTTTATACTATCAGTGGGAAGACAGAAACTCTTGTGCTTACAGGGTTGTAAAGATGCAGTTACTATACTGTAACGTATTAAGGATTATAATGCATACATACACATGCATACAATCATATAATCACGCCTTTATCCCCGGAGGGTTGAGCAGAGTTGAATTAACACCCACATTTTACCAATCATTAAATTCGGTGCCACGTAATAGCAGGTGAGCCTATTGCTATCTTCCGGGCACTGATGTTGACTCAAGCCATGCCTCTGAGGCTGAGTCAGGGCTGTAAATATCTGTCTGATGCTAAACAGCCCTATCCCGTTAGTCGCCTTGTACGACACCGCATGGTAGGTGGTAATGCCGTGCAAAAAATATGGATATGACTTCCAAATCTGAGATTTTCTATTTAGCTTTTATTTATATTTAGCTCTAGCTTTAGTGGGTGAGGTGAAGACAAATTGACCGGGATAAAAAAAACATAATTAACAGAATGTTTCACAAAATTTAATCACCCCAAGCACTAATTAGCCGTACATAGGTATTTATTATGTTTGGGATCCAGAAATAAAATATTCATGATCAAAAGAAATGGCATTTTTGTTACATGAAACCTGGTCAGAAAACATACAACTAGTTAAAATATAACGTGAAGCAATTAAAATCTATTTATTTAGTTTGATATATGTATTCAAGTTTATTATTTTAATTATAGTGTTTTGATACAGAAAACCATTATATATAAATCTTCCATGTTCTAAAATGTTAATAAACACAAAAAAAAAATGGTTTGTGTTCATCACGATTGTTTCGATAAGAATCACTAAGTTATATCTTTTTAATAAATTAAACGTATCGAAACCAATTTTAAAGGTATTTTTGTAACTGCTCTTATAAATATTATAATATATGTGTCTACAATTAAAACTATAACAAGGTATTATTAATATTCATAAATAACTTGGTGATATATCATTGAATTTTAACCAAAAACAATTCAAGTTTGTAAAATAAATATTTTAATTTATTGAAACTGTTTTCCTGTTAGTATTATACCCATTTTTATTCTGCCAGACCTCTCAATGATGTCCTTGCGTGTAACATAAGGAAAGAGAACGCAGTCTTGGTCCCCTTTCCTCCGACACGTGGATTCCTGTCATGTGGCTGACTAGGCAACGATATTTACTCTCGCATAGACATGATCACATAAGGTAAAAGATCAAGTCTCTAAGATTGAGGAAACGCGGTGAGTTATCATCCTTGCGAAGAATGCAATTTCACAATTTGTTAAAATTGTGTCTGTCCCTAGAATGTCAATTCCTACTTTGACGACCTCTACATATGCTTTTTCATGTCCTACCTTTAGGACATGAAAGAAGAAAAAAGGAAAAACGATCGAAGAAGCGCCCAGATATTACAAACTTCAGCTGCAAGCTGCACCGAATATTTTCATAATCACAGTAACATAATGACCTTGGCTCATTAGTCAAGTACCTACTATCCAATGCCGTCATATCAAAAACTTCAGATAACAATGGAGAGCCTTAGCCGTAGATTAACGATTTTGGTATATTATGTAAAGCACTTACTTTTGAAATCGCTAGTAACTTCGGTGCAAGTGGCGGTTTCCAAGAAGCAACCATTGAGATTCTTCAGAGCATCCAGATCAGAGACAACAGAATTAATGTCAAAATTATCATTCTCACTGCTGTAGGTATCACTCTTGACGGCGACCAGCACCAGTAGGAGCGTAGACAGCACAAAAAGAAGCTTCATGTTAAGCTGTTGAGAAGTTACATTAGTGTTTATTATCGGTGTTTTTAGTAAAGGTCTAACATTGTGTTTGATTTCAGAATATAACATTGAAGAAGGATATGAAAGACAAGAAAGACGTAGCTATCAGTGGAGAAAAGTAAAAAAAGGGGAGTAGGTCCAAAAAAGTTTGTACCGCAATTTACTTTGTCAAATTTACCAATTCTGCATAAGGAAGTCGGTAGAAATCGGGTTATAAGGACACCCTTCGCCACTGATATACATACATACAGACATAAAATCACGCCTGTCTCCCATAGGGGTAGGAAGAGATCACGGATCTCCATTTGCTACGATCCTGACATACTACTCTGGCTTCATTCACTCTCATTACATATATACATACCATAATTCGCATAAACTTAACGCAAGCTAACTGGGCGCTCTGGTGCATAGGTTAATTGACATAACGCAACTGTATTTTTATCTTAACAAACTGACCAAAGAGAACCGCTTGTTTATAACACCCCATTGTAGAAATGTGGCAATGTTGAAGAATAGAAAGACAAATATATGGAATTTGACGTATTTGATCGATAGGTACTATGGGAATTTACATGTTTTTGTGTTCACCTGTGGCTATAATTTTATCATACAGTACATAGTTGCTGCTTTTTCTTTTAAAAAATATGTTGCTATCGCGTAGGTCGTGAGCTTGGGTGCCAGTTCAACAGATAAAAAGTACAGTTGTTATTAAAATATGATATGAGAATAGAAGCAATTACACATGATGAATGATATAATTATAAATGTTTAGTTGGTAGTATGCAGTTAGGTACCTATACATACATACATACATATAATCACGCCTATATCCTAGGAGGGTTAGGCAGAGGTGAATTATCACCCACATTTCACCAATATTTGTATTCGGTCACACGTAATAGGGGGTGAGCCTATTGGCGTATTTCGGGCACTATTGTTGACTCGACCTATGCATCTGAGGCTGAGTCTGGGCTGTATACATCTATCCGATGTTAAACAGCCCTATCCCTTAGTCGCCTTGTACGACACCACATGGGAAGAAATGGGGTGGTCCAAATTCTACTATGCCGGGAACCACGCGGCCTATACCATATAAAATATTATTTTCGTAAGGTTATGAAAAGCAACATCTATGTTATATACTTGGTTCATTTACTTTATATTCTGACCTTGAAATACTTATATACATTTTATATAGCAATTTTTTTTACTTATTATTCCAATATTAGTTTTAGTACATTATACAAATCGTATTAAATAAAGTTCGGTTAAATTAAGATCTAATTTACACTTTTAGATTTACCAAACTTAAGATATCTATATATAGCAAGTTAAACGGAATATTTTATCAAAGATGAAACCTCTCTGTTTCAGTTTTATATAGTAATACAGTTATGCATAATAAATTAACACAAAATTGCTTACAAAAAACAAATAAACACTATGCAGTTAAACGTTATAAATAAATTAATAATAAAAAAAAAAAAGCCTTTATTTGATCCTGCTACATTGATTCTTAATTTAGGTTATGCTATTTTATAATATAACATTATTTATGATTTTTAGCAAGGTCCCCAGATTGGGTAAAGGCCTCCTCCATGTTAATCGTTATACATGCTAAAAAATGTGATATAATCGTAGTGACCCAGAAACGCAGACTATTTTAAAATAATATAAAACATAATACTGACTCACCAAGTTTATAGTAAAGACAGACACGTAATAAAGTTTGATGCAATCGCCCCTTCCTTTTATACTTTTGTATGGCTTTACAAAATAGGTACTCACAAGACAAGATACCAGGACGTTGACATACAATTATGTTCTATATTGATCAAAAGGTTACTCTATCATGAGTGTAACAAAAAAAGAATGAGATCAACTCGTATTTAGACTTTTCCCTATATTTTTTTATTTATGTAAATAGATACATATAATCAAGGCTTTATCCCCAAAGGGTTAGGCAGAGGTGAATTAACACCCACTATTCATCAATCATTATATTCGATCCCACGTAACAGGAGGTGAGCCTATTGCCGTATTCTGGGAACTATTATTGACTCGAAAGACATTAGGCACTATTTTTTTATTTATGTAAATACATATATACCTATTTATAATCAAGCCTTTATCCCCGAAGGGTTAGGCTGAGGTGAAATAACACCCACATTTCACCAATAATTGTATTCGGTCCCACGTAATAGGAGATTAACTACCGTATTCCGGGCACTATTGTTGACTCGAGCCATGTATCTGAGGCTGAGTCTGGGCTGTATATATCTGTCTGATGTTAAACAGCCCTATCCCTTAGTCGTCTTGTACGACACCGCATGGGAACAGATGGGGGGCCCAAATTCTACTCTGCCGGGAACCAAGCGGCCAATTATGTTAATTTATGTAACTTAATGTTATGCTCGTAATTTATTAATATTATATGCATGTAGTGATATTATGCCTCGTCTTTTAGAGAGGTAGTTAAAAAACCTCGGCGGGGCAGAATGTAATCTGTTGATTGGCCGTCATCGTCAGGGCTATTGACAGAGGAACTGACGCACTATTTGGGTAGGTATTTTCAAGCAATACGCTTGCGCGTGGTGCGACACACACTTGGATTGTTTTTTAGTTCTTTTTTTTTATACCACTTAGGTGGCAGACAAGCGTACGGCCCACCTAATGGAAAGTGGTTAGCGTAGTCTATGAACGTGTGTAACACCATAGTAGCAACACTCGCGCTGCCGATCCTGTAAGCACAGAGTTTCTGTGCCGTCAGTGTAAAGGACAAAACAGGACAAGCCTTAAGTCATCCTACTGACAACACAAATTCTCCAAAGAGCTCTGGCTACCCTACTCATCGCTGGGAACACAACACGAGGTTATTATAACCGCGTTATTCGGTAGGGCTGAGGTACTTCCCCAATCGGACTGCTCAAGTTGCTGATCATTTACAAGATCGTAACGCAACACATATTAGGTTTCATTTCTTTTTCAAACGTAAGGTCTTTACGTATTTCTTTGGTTTAATACCTGGGGCCTAACCACAACCTCTTAAAGCAGTATTATTTCAGTCTAATTTCGTGTTTTGGTACCACGACGTCTTAAAACAGTATTACAATAATGTCGTTTAAACCTAGCAGTTTTGTGACGTCATCCATAGGTTTTTTCATTTTGTTCATTCAGCGTCAAATATGACATTCTTTAAAAAGTCACCCGTTATACATATACACAATAATATTGAATAAATAATATTATACTTAACGCCAATTCACGTAATCCGCATCGTATGGAGTTACGAGAGGAATGCGACTCCTTCCATTTCACGATGCTGGTTCATTAAACAAAACAGACTCCCACAGAGTGATGAATAGAGGCCACTCTGCTGAAAAGCCCTAGAAAATTTACAGAGTTCTTCGTAAAGACTAAGGTAAGCCCTGTGGGTAAGCCCATATTTACCTTGAATTAAGTACCTACCCACTTAAGCATTGTAATGTGTGATTAACCACTATTGTTATTGTAAATATATAATGTACCTACTCATATAATACATGGTAATTTTTCTAGGTGTTGATTGTATTACCATTTTATTTACCATTTTGATTCCAAGATAACAATATGATTAGCGAAGTCGAATATACGGATATAATTAGTGAAGTCGGATACATTCAGAGTCACAGGACAAACCGAGGGAACAACCACGGAACAAGAACAATAATAAGAGTTCAGCGGTTGGTGAAAAGTCTGCATTATGATCCAGACCACACTAATTTAAATATTTTACAAATATAATTGTTTTTTATTGTATTTAAAATAACAAGTTCTTATAAATTAATAACGTAAGTACAAACTGTGTATGATTTGAAACTATGGGGACAATATCATTATCTAACGACCGCTGTGGTTCAGCCGCGGTTTCGATTACCGCTCATGGCAAATATCTATTAGGCTTATTTAATTAGTATTCGAGCTATTATATCGATGATCTATAAGAGCTCTACATCATTAAGACCCGTCGTACCGTATGCACCATTGACCTGCACCATCAATGGTGCAGATGAGACTAATTAGTTTCATTTGCACCATTAATATTGATACAACTACCTCACCATACTTTCCTTGTCCCCGTCCATCGTACGGTCGCAATGTGTGGGGATGAATTCCCTGCCTATGGCGAGAGGTGCGATGATAGAATGTAGCTACGGGCATCATGTCAAACAATTCATCTGAGCACAAACCATTGTATAGGCGGTAGAACACACACAGTGAGGCAAAATCCCTCCTAAGGCTAATTTGGTGTGAAAATGGTACTGATACCCTTCGAACAACAGAAGTCTACCTCGACTTTCTGCAACAAAAATCAATTCGCTCATTGTTTTATATAATTTGAGGTAATTAGTTCAATTTTTTTTTTTTATGGCGATACCAACGAATCCGCCAACAACACAGTTGTAGGTGGTTATAAGTATATATTTATAGAATTATATATTATTGACATGAAATGACAGAATTAAAACAATAGTTACCTTGTCAATGTCAACACTACTTATTAGAACAAGCAGAGGAAATACTTTGTTAAAATATCTATATATACAACCGCATTGAAAGCACCTTATAATGTCATCTCAATGGTGCAGATGAGACCATACCTAATCGACGGTTTCGTTTGCACCATTGATGGTGCAAACGAAACTAATTAGTCTCATCTGCACCATTGATGGTGCAGGTCAATGGTGCATACGGTACGACGGGCATTAAGATACCATGGCGATGTCGCCAGCAACGTAGGTATCATGCGCCTGCACTTGGCGACAACGGCACGGGAACGCCGCCGCCGCAAAGTTGGAAGCGTGGCAACGTACTATAGCTCTCTACGTGACTTCTGGATACTCTGGTGGCCTGGCGACGTTACCAGTGTAACCACTATAATGTACACGTGTGAACTGCTCCTCGCTCACTCAGCCGCCAGTCAGCTACCATTACTTAACGACGTAGACGAAGAAGTATCTCGATGCCTAAGATCAAGACGTAAACGAACTAAATGTCTAGACGCCATGATCACTCGAATTGACGGCCTTCGGAGGCTAGGCATTGTACAGGGAGTAACTAGGCCTGCGCCTGGAGACGACACCATGGTGCCTTAATGAGGTAGGGCTAAGCCAATCCAAAAGACAAAGTCAATGAAGTCTCAAGCATGCATGGTCTCAAAGTGAGTAGGTGATGTGACAGAGACGTAGTGCGCATGTCTATTTTAACGTCATCGACATGACTTCGGTTCCCATAGCAACAATCTTTTAAAAAAAACAATTTACCAAACTAGCTGCGCGCCCTGGCTTCACTCTGGTGCAAATACAGACATCCTATATAGAAATCCTGTGGATGGTTTTATGTCGGACGTGGGTCGGTGTGATGTGATTATAAATGCCCTGACAATTAAAAACATTTAATTACTAATGGCGTTATATTTTGTAAGGTTTAGTTAACAAAGTATAAGAAAAAAAATTACAGTGGAAAATAAAATGTTACATATACACAGAGGTTCAACACAACACTCCTCCTCGCAATGATAAGCCTAAGCGTTTACTTAGTTCCAGATGTCGAGGTCCTGGTACTCCTTTCGTTAACACATCGGCCAACATATTTGACGTATCTTTGTACGCACACTAATAATTCCACTTTGTACATGCTCTTTCAAACAATGAATTTAAGGGCGATGTTTCGTTTGATACTTTATGATAGCATTTTCCCATAACTTCAATACTGCTGGGTTGTCATTGAATATCATTATTTTATCTTGTTTCACTTACGTTTTTCATCAGTAGCCTTAGATGGAGAGCTTCATTCACAACTTCTGATGGCGATATACCTATATATTCTGCTTCAGGAGTTGAAATGGCAGTTACTCCTTGCTTCTTGGATTCCCAACTTTCAACCATTCTCTGCTACCATTTGTTATAATATTTGCGTGACATGCTCATAAATGTTCACAACATAAACATAGTAAATTACCTACTAACTAATGGCTTTATTTTTGCGGTAGAAAATAAAATATTACATAGATTTTTATAGGTCCACGAGTTAAAATTGACAGATGACAGCTATTTTTACCTTTTTTTTAATACCTTGGTTTTTAAATAAATATTTTGCCAGTTATTTAAAAAAGGTAAGTATTTCCTTAGAACGTTTAACAAATTACTTAAAAGTAGATCCATTTAGTGTGAAAAAGAGATGGTGCTATACAGTACGTATAGCGGTGTCTCTTTTTCTTGTTTACAGGCTCAATAATAACCTTACTCAAATTGGTACCATGAGCACATAACAAAGTTTTGTTTGATTCCTGCCTATTGACAGAAATTAATGAACTATTTATAATAGTTGTCTATTCCCTGCTTCACATTAGTGCTGTGCTGCGGCGACAAAAAAGTCGGAGGTCCTCCGTAAGTTTTTGCGAAAACTCGGTTTTTATTTTTCAAATCTTCCGGCGATTCAAGTCAAGTATTTTTCTTTCTTTCATACAATGCAATTATATTTTTTTGTTTATAAATACACTATTAATAAGTAGGTACATTAAAATGTACATTAATACATTTTAATCGCCTAAATCCTCGGAGTGTTAGGCAGCGGAGGATCAATATCCACATGTCACCAATCATGATATTCGGTTTCACACAATAGGGGATGACTCTATTACCGTATTCCGGGCACTAAGTGGGTAATAAGTTGATTGTGTTGGTGCAATAATCATTAAACAAGAATTAATTAAACATTTCATATATAGTTTTGTTTGAATATTTGGACGTTTTACATATTTTAATAAGATTATTATGATAATAATAGTAGCACTCTATTGGTAGTTTTAATGCTCACGGATGAATATTTGAAAAAAATATTTTTTAGACTTTTAAATATAAGTTGGACATAACCGGAGTTTCCACGGAGCCTACCGAAGATAATTTAAAACCGGGGAAAATCACCGGATACTGAAATCTTCTCTGTAGTCAATCCCTATACCTAATGTCAGTAATTTCTTTTTAAAAGACCATGGAGTTTTTTTTTTCAAAAAAGGATTTTAGATAATAAGTTTTTACTTTGAAGTAAAATACTCGTATTTTCTAGGTATTTTATTTTTAAATTTCTTTGTTAAATATTGAATAAATTTCTATGAGCTCTACTATGAAATTTATAGGCGTATCTCGAGGTGCGAGTACCTAATCTCACTGGGCGACAAGCCCGCAGTTACGGTGGGTATTGTAAGCGCGTAGGTTGTCGCTACGAGCAAGTAATGCTCGAGAAGAAGATGGTGGAGGAGGTCCGGGAGAAAAGTAAGACAATTTCAATTCCGTTTGTCGAGCCCGCTAAATGGGTGTCCGGCGGAGGCGACTCATGCGTTGGAGATAGCTCAGTGACCTCCGTCCTCTGTGAGTGCGGACTTGAGGTAGACGCTACCCTAAAAGAAGCAGGGAGAAGACGTGGATACCATGTTTCCCACATCGAGGGGTCTAGCTAAAGCCTAGAGATGACCCAGCGTGGGTGACGAAATTGCCTTATTGATCCACCTTAATGTGATCGCGTGCGGTTTTAGTCGGTTTGAGTTCGATATAACGGCCTCGCTGACCACATAGGGGGGTTCCCGTGGAACACGAAAAAAAGGTACTTAAATTATATTAAAAAACCATTCACTTATAGAAAATTCTATAAGTTAATGTGTATAAATACGGTTTACTTGCTTTTTGAGTTATGAAAATGATTTCTTGAACAGTATTTTGCGTAACAATAATATATCCGTTGGGTACCTAGCAACTTCTTTAAAATCGCTCAATTTGACATAAAAACAATATTGTTAAAAACAATACTACTCCAAAATCACGTCATGGTACGAATTGAATGAACTAAAATTGAAGTGACGTCACATAAGCACTAAGCAGGAATACATTGTATGCATAATGTACGGTTGTGGTACGGATATAAGCAAGATTGCTTTAAGCTTGAAACAAAACACTCCTGCAATAAGACTGTTTTGTACACGGTTGTAGTAGGCCCCCTGAAGACGACTTACGAAATAGATTTTTACTTATTACGATATAGAATGTTTGGTTTCGTAATTTATTTCCGTAACAATAAACATACCCATGTTCTTATGGGTACCTACTTCAAAATGGTTCGCTTTAGAACTTAGGCCATTAACAATAGTAATAGGCAGGTACTTAAGTGACTTATGAAACGTAAGACAGTATAGTCAAAAGTTATATAAACTCAATAACGTTGGCACGAATGTCATTATACCTCAATTCTTTATTTCCGTCTAATTCTCTACACCTTACGTGGTGATTGACTAGACCCAAGATAGCGTGTACTGAATTAGCTTCGTTACTAATGCATCCTACTATCCATACTTTCATTCTATAATATTATAAATGTGAAAGTAACTAAATAATAATAAATAAATAAATATTCCACGACATTCTACACAACGTTATCTAGACTCATGGTAAGTATAGCTTAACTAGCTTGTGTTATGGGATCTAGAATGCGGATAAACATACTTGTTTACTTTTTTTGTAAATACATACATAATTATACATAGAAACACCCAGACCAATGCAAAAATACATATTCAGGCATATAAATATTTGCACTGAGCGGGAATCAAACCCGCGCCTCCTGCATAGCAGTCGAATGCTCTACCGCTACGCCATGGAGGTCGGCAACTCTGTCTGTCTGTCTGTATATTGCGCTTGCACGCCTATACCACTGAACTGGTTTTGATGAAATTTAGGCTAAATTTTGTCGAGATAACCGACATCCGCGTGGGCTGGACATCTAAGACCTTCACGTGTTGTCCTGTGTATGAAAGGAGAGGGTGGGACTAATTGGAAGAGCTCATCAGAATACTCATCAAGGTACAGACGGTAAAATACAGTCATGGACGCAACATCTCTACACATCTGTAAAGGTTCTAGGGTGTTGGTGACCTCGGGATTCCCAATGTTGCGGACCTTCACGTCGCTGCAACCTGTCGAGAGCATCTAGTAAGTACTTTGCTGAACCATCCCAGAGATGCGAGCAGTATTCCACACAGGAGCTAATTTGTGTCTTGTATAGAAGATACCGCTGCTCCAGTGTCGAAAATCGTCTCACTCTTTCCAATTGTATTCAAAGTCATTGGAACATGAGGTTTGTTTGGTTTTTTGGGAGGTAGATTAGGCTGGCTTCAGTCTCAAGCCTCTAGGATGGCCCTATACATCAAATCTTCTTCTTCTGTCGTATCGTCGGCGCTTCTACTCTCAGATTCTATGTTCCCAGTGTGCTGCTACCTGGATTATGATCACATGTGGATGCTATGAGAGGCTATGCACCACACGTTAGCAAATGGGTCATGGTCTGTGGAGCAACTCCACACACCGCAGATCCACATTATCTGAGAAACTCCAGCTGGAGCGATAAACCAAATGATAAGTACCTATAGTTATTAGGTCATAATCCCATCAGTTTTTCACCATTATGTTTCAACTGATCTGTTGAAACATAATGGTGGAAAAATAGGTCTTATGTAATGAAGCCAACAAATTAAATATATTATCGTATGAAATATCATAAAGTATCATATAGTATCTACGTGTTACCTAAGTACCTTTTTTAATAATTGTCCAGTACGTTGAGCTACGCCTCCTGAAAAAGAAGGTCTACGATGCTAGTATTAGTTTAGAATAAGGATGTTAGGATAAGGACCATAGGTTAATGACACTGAACAATTTGGTTGCTCCTTATGCTGCATTGAGGCCTACGGACGCAAAGTTGTATATAAAAACCTACATTCCAGCGGTGTGACATGGTCATATGATTAAAGGTTCTAATAGAAATAAGAACTGGAAGAATAAACAGAACTGGAAGAAATTGCTATTTTATTCACCTGATCACAGATATAAGTTCATACAGTCCTCGACAGTAACAATGCATTTAATTACAAGTATTTCGTCCCTTTACTTGATGGTGTAATAAATGTTATTACTAATAGTTATAATATAATATAAAATATATTTTTTTTGGATAGCACGAGGTGCTACAGCGGCGGAGGATTCACCAATCAGAGATTATATCATATCAATATGCGCGCACCAGGGCCTCGTCCTCGTGCGCGCAACTTGGGGTCAAGTTATATGCCTGTAACTATACCTAAAACTTTTCACTCTCGTGTTTATTGCGAATTGAAATTTTAAAGGCGCACACTGACATTTCTAAGACTATGGGTAAGAAACACGTATTATTATTATTATTATTTGATACACTAGCAGCTCTACGAGCTGATACGTGTATATCACTGCACTTGTGTTCTTAATTATTTAAATGTGTGTCAAGTCTATTTTTGGAACAGTTCACTGTTGGAGCACTTGTTACAGTTTCCGGGAGAGAGTTTCACAAGTTCATCACTCGATATGGCAAGAAGTGTGTTCTGGGGTTGCTAGCAAATTGAGGTTTGGTTAATTTCAAGGAATGGCCTCTAAGAAGTGTGTTCTGCTTCATCATGTACAAATATTTTATGTTTCTGACATAGTAGTGATCGCTGAGTATTTTATACGTTTCTGAGGTCTTCTCTATTCCGCCTTTGCTCCAGTGTTGTCAAGTTGAGTTCCAGGAGGCGTTCTTCGATGAGAAATAATATGTGCGCCTTCGAAATTTAGGTTCGCAATAAATATAACAGTGAAATCAGTTACCAATATGTGAACCGACTTCTATATACTGTACGTCTGTACATAAACTAGACACACTGTTTAGAACCAAAAATAAAATTATTTCATGGTTCCCGTATGAGGTAGAACTGAATTTTAAATTTATTCACAGAACAGTGTTAATAGTATGATTTATGTACCTACATAATGTAAGCATAATGAGCCTTTTATAAACTCATCCATTCATTATAAATATGATAGCAACTCTATATGTTTGTCGGTTATGCTTTCACAACTAAACCACAGATCCTAACACGAGAAAAGATTGGAAGGGGAATATGAAATAGGTGTCAAATTTGCCTATTTTCCAAGGTAACGCCTTTGGTTTATTGCATCTTGTTTAGTTTGAATGATTGCGATAAGGTTTATGCAAGGTACTGTGACAAATACAGTAGTTTAAAATATTGAATCTTTTCTTCTTTTTGATGGCTTTTGTAGCAAATTGTCGCATTTTGTCAATGTTCAAGTAAATGTCTACACAATTATTAACACTTTAATTGCCAAAGCTAAAATTGGAGTTTTCTGCTGGTGGCCCATGTCCTTTTTTTAATTATTGAACTCTTATGTACAGTAAATACTACTTGTGGTGGTGTTTATGCTTTCTAGATATATGTATTATATTTTATATAATATAGTTATATATCACGCGACGTCGCGTGATGGGCCATGTGCAGTGTACATTTATCCTTAGGGGCTCGATCACGCTACGTCGCGTCAAGGTTTGATTAGCATTTTTGTGCGAGATCAAAATGTAATAAAATGAAACTATTTTTATCATTCTCAAATATTCTTCATGAAAAAAAAGACTAAAGTAATCTATTGGTTGTGAAGGTGGTTCTATATGCATCTTTGACTCCCCAACGAATGATATATGTTTCATGGAAGAGCAAGAAGTACTCCAGTGCGTGGTTGATCCCTCGGTAGCAGGTTCAGGAGAATCCTGTGGCAGAGCTGGCTCTTCAATCATTTCATTCAACACATCCCTTTCTATAGATGAAGAAGGCATTTCACCAGGAGCTGGCAGTGATATAATTCCTTCTTCTTCTTCTGACTCCGAGGTGGAGCTGTCTCCATCATCATTACCCAATAGAAAGTCTTCGTCTTCATCGCTTCCCACAAAATCACCCTCATCAGAGTCTTCTAAAGCTTCAAGAATATTATCCGTGCCGCGCAATAATAACATACGTTTTGATTGCACTCGCAAAGGTCTCTCATTTGGTCGTTTTCTACCCGTAGACGTACTAGGCTGATTATCACTCATCACGAATGTTTTTTATTATAAATATTATTTTACTCAAAAATACGTTATAATTTTATAATATATACGTTCAAAAGTAACTACAAACAAAAAGAATGTCGTACGCACCGCGCGGCTTCACCAAGCCAACTAATCAATAACGTCACACTAAAACAATCGCATGATTCTAATGGCCCAGCCCACTTTACGATAGATTAGTCCTTTCTCTAGAGGCCCATAAAAAGCACATTTGATTTAACGCTCTGGCTCACATATTATTCTCCATACACCACTTGACCTACACTTCACGCGACGTCGCGTGCAGGGCCAATTCAAAGAGCCCTGGGAACACGCGACGTCGCGTGTATGGCAATGAACGTGTTAATGGCGATACGCCAATATTTCCGTCAAAGCTACTAAGCTACACGAACATGTCTCGAGTATTCGATATACTCTTATTAACCATCTTGAAGCGATGATGAAGGTATCTGCGGACTAGTCAAATTCTAAACATGTCTCAGTGAAACGCGGTAGCCTAGTGGTATGGGTATTGGACTGCTGAGACGAGGTCTCGGGTTCAATCCCAAGTTTATCATGGCACACACCAATGACTTTTCAATGCTTTTCGAAGTTATGTGTGTATTTATCGCAGGTTTATCAGTGCCTGGTTAATAGCAATAGGCTCGCCACCAATTACATTGGGACCTAAACATAAACTGGTGAAATGTGGGTGCTAGCACCTCTGCCTACCCCTTCGGAGATATAGGCGTGAGTTTATGTTTGTTTTATTATTTTTTGTATAAATAAGCCATCAGCCTCAAGTTATAAAAGCTCTTTTATTTTTTCGATAGACTCTTTTGTTGATCATCGCACTTAACACAAGCAGCGGGGAAAATCTCTGAAAAAAAGGTCTGTACTGAGAAACGAGCACTAAACTGTAATTAATTATTATTATTATTAATTAAATACCAACTGTAATTTATACAATAACTATTACCTATTAGACTAAGCTGATTAACTAAGGTGCTGATAAACTTGAGCATTCATTTGTAATAAGAATTTTTGTGAATGCCTTTACCTACAGAAAAATAAAAGAACTCCTGTGGAGCAGTCCGACTGGGGAAGTACCTCCGCCCTACAGAATACCGCGGCTATAATAACTTCGTGTTGTGTTCCCGGCGATGAGTAGATTTGACGATCCAAAGTGGTAAAAATTCACACCTATAGCCAACTGGAACTCAGTACTTCGCTGTTTGCCTATACCCAGCATCCTCAAAAACGTCCAGATATTAGCAGGGGAACATGAAGCAATGTTCTGGTCTCGCTCTCGTCAGCTCGATCATTCCGAATGAGAATGAACCCAGGGAGAGAATAGGTGGTGGAAAGATGGTGCGGTTTGAACCAGCTCTCGGAGATTAGGATGGCATGAACATTGCAATCCCTGAAAGTCTCTAGTAAGCTCGCTTTAATGCTTAGGTAGACTCTGCGCGTTGATATGACTCACATTTAGGAGGTGTTTTGCTTGAGAGCTAAAAATCCGACGCATAAACTCACTAAGTTTACTAGCCGCTGTATCAGTAGCCGAACACAAACTATCATAGCTAAGAGAAATCGAAGACTCATTGGCAGAAACAAAAGAAACATCACTATAATCAGAATACATTAAATAAATATATGCTGTGTATGTGTAATATAAAATAATACAATAAAAATGTAATATAAATCCTTGCACCTATACTAGTTAATTCTGAAGTATTGTGTAAGACTGATGCAGTGAACGCTTGGAAAATTGCATGTCCAAACACCGATCTCCCAAGGAACCTTTTCTCACAGCGTCAGAGGGACGGGCCGCTCTGCAGCTTACAAAAAAAATTGGAAAAAAATAACTAAATACATATTCCAATGCTGCTGAGCGTGCCCGTTTACTGGCGGTTGGAGTGTGGGAATCGGGTCTTTGGCTACAAGCTCTTCCGTCATCTAACGTAGGGACTATGTTAGATGACACTACCTTCCGCATCGCAACTTGTCTCCGTTTAGGTGCGCCGTGTGTTTCTCCGCATCAATGCCGTTGTGGAGAAGCCGTTGACAGACTCGGACACCATGGTCTGTCGTGCTGCAGGAGCGCTGGGCGAATTCCACGGCACGCCAGCCTCAACGACATAATCCGCCGTGCTCTTGTCACCGCCGGTGTACCAGCCGTACTAGAACCAAACGGTTTGGCGCGTGACGATGGCAAGAGACCGGATGGCATGTCGTTAATGCCATGGAAGATGGGTAGGACTCTGGTGTGGGACGCCACATGCGTTGATACCATGGCTCCTACCCATATAACTAGCACGGCTGGCTGTGCTGGTGCTGCTGCTGCTTCTGCAGAGGCTCTCAAGCGGCGCAAATACTCCAATCTCATCGGAGATTATGAATTTGTGCCGTTTGGAGTTTGAGTCGAGACTTTGGGGTCATGGGGTCCGAGCGCTCGCAACCTCTTCCGTGAGGCAACGGTGGCCACTTTCCATCAGGTGGGCCGTCTGCTTGTCTGCCACCTTAGTGGTATAAAAGAAATCAACAGCCTAAACTAATAATTCTTGGCCTTTAAAATTAGAAGCGCCTCAGTGCTTAGTCATTTGTGACCTTTTAGTGTTGAAAAAATATTTGAAAGATTAATCGTTTTCCTTCACAATTTTTTCATGCCTCAAGCTTTTTCAATGTTATACATTTGGTCAGTATCTTTGTTACTAAGGAGATTACCACGTTTAGCTTACAAATCTTTTAATACTTGTATGGATAGTTGAAACATTTGCATCGTATAATATTACTAAATTTTCTTTTCACTATTCCTTCAAGTTATGCAAAGATGTAAAATAACGTATATACCAATTTAACTGGTAATTATATTTTGAGTCGTTTGAAGTCGAAATGTTGGGTTCGTGGGGTCCAAGCGCGCGCGCTATTCAAAGATATAGCGATTGGAATAATCATCGCTTCCCGTGACCATAGGGCTGGCCTTTAACTCGCTCAAAGAATTCGCATCGCCATTCAGCGTGGTAATGCCGCCAGCCTTTTGGGCACGGTACCGGTAGAAATCGATGGGGAGGAATTTTTCGATGCTTAAAATTGCAGTCTCCCTCTTTTTCTATATTTAATTTTTGTAAATATTGTATAGTTAGCATAGTTTCGTATAAATTGTATAAGTAATTGCATATATTTTCGATGTAGGCAAATAAATGAATCTTGTTCAAAAAACTTTTTTTACTAACCGTTTTATTTTACTCAATTGAGTGAATGGATCCACTTCGTTCAGTGGATTCTGAAATAAAAAACAAAGATAAAGAAAGTGTGAGTTCGTCTGTTGCAAAATGAAACTGCAAAATATTGCAAAATAGGTACTTTTATTTGTTTAATAAGCAGCAACTTCGTTGACTTCTAATGGATGAACTTTCCTGAAGGATCATACTTGTTCTTCAGTTCTTCGTATTCCTTGGGCAGCTTGGCTTTTACACCATCCAAAAATATCTGCATGAGACTTTTTTGTGCGTCGTTGCACTTGACACAACCGGTTGCTACAGCGTCGGGGAAATCTTCTGTAAAACGTTAGAAAAAGCGGTGGTTAGTGACGTAATTATATTCTAAAGTGCAGTAATGTATCACTTCATCATATCATGTTCAAATTTTATACTTACTTACTTTCGTAAATCTACTCTAGTATTCTTTCACATGATTAGAAATGACCCTTAGCTGTTTTAAGTTATCAAAACAGTGAATCTAAGTATCGCTGATCAATTTGGAGATCAATGTGAGCCAGATACTTACTCTTGAAACTAGCGCCGACGTCACTGCAAGGATGAGTGTCCAAGAAGCATCCAACGAGACCCTGCAGCTTCTCAGTGTCAGCGACCAAGGCTTTCATGTCGAAACCATCGTGTTGGGTGTTGTAGGCGTCCCCGTAGGCGTGGGCAGCCAGGGCGAGCACAAACGATAGTACGTAGATAGAGTTCATGTTGATCTGTGGAAAGAATTCGTTGGACTGTTTAACAATTTCGCTAAGCTGTAGAGGATAGAAGGAACATTAGTAATTTCGATTGCTAATATTCTATATTTAAAAAAAAATGAGTATAGTAATAATTGCCTAAATACCTTGCGACAATATAACCACCACGAAGATCACAGTCCTAACCGATGTTCTATAACCGTCACATAATGTGAAATTATATCATAGAATATTTCCATACCAGGCTTAATGGCCAGCCTTCTGGTCACGAGAAGCGTCGAACATACGCTTCACAATCTCCTAATTTGCAAATACCGAACCCGCCCAAGCGAATCGATAAAGACGCTTACAGTGTAGCTCGGTTATTCAAGGCCACATTTAAAATTTTGGTGAGTGTAGTTTCCATAATTTTATTAATTTTTTACAAAATTCTTAATTTTCCAAATGGTGTAGAACTGAGGGCATGGGTGAATTTTGGTACGAAAAGGCAGTCCCGAAGAATAGTGAAAGCCGGGTGGATATTAATTTTGAGTAGGCAGTCCGAAATGTTACTAAAATATTTATTTTTTCCCTCTTTAAATGAGGTGTAGGCTTCATTTAGTATTGGGGACCCGAGGAGACGTAGAGATTGTTTTCCTATTATTTTAGTAATTTTGAAATAGTAATAATTTTGTCCGATACATTAAAAAAATCTCACACTTATTTATCATTTAGTCCTACACCAATTAAAACCAAATTCATTTTTAATAAAAGTCTAATCTTGTAAAACTATCTCCACATCTCCCCCTAGAGTCTCGTCGCTTAGGTACCATACATTAAAATTTAACTGACGACTTTAATTATTAGATATTAATTAATTATTGAAAATAATATTTAGTATTTAACTGAAACTTACCAACTTTAAAGTCTGCAGCGTAATAATTTCTGATGCCAGCATCCAGTCTTTTTATACTTCAAAAGTTTTTTCGATGAAGTATAAAAAACATAAGTTTTTACTTTGTACTGCGGATATTAAAAGCACACACTAATACAAAAAACAGTTAATGAAAATAAATTCAGTTTTGTAAGTTTGTTATCTTTTGCAACTATATTATATACTTGCCCTTCGTATATCCATTACAAATGGATATATTTTAAAAGGAAGGTAACCTCTGTGGCTTATCGGTAGTGGACGCGGCCGCTTTCCAAGAGGCGCGGTTTCGATCCTCGCTCAATGCAAATACTTGTATGCATGAATATGGGTTGCATTGGTCTGGTCGTGCCTCTGAGAGCACGTTAAGCCATCTGACCCGGTTGCCATAGCAACGTCTATGGCAGTTCGTACGGGTAATTGGAATCTTAAAAAGTCTAACTGCAATGCTTCGATATCGCCTTTGGGTTGTAGAGGTCCGCAGTTAGACTGGTAAAGCTAATCACTGGTGAAAGCTTCGGATGCGACTGGGATTAACAATTAACACAATGGATGTAAAAACTACGGAACAAATGTTGATGTATTTTCTGATTTTTGATTGCACTCACTGGAGAATTTGTGCTGTCAGTGAGAAGACTAAAGGCTTATCCTGCTTTGTCTTCTACTGACGGCACAGAAACTCTGTACTTACAGGGTTGGCAGCGCGACTGTGACTCCTCTGGTGTTACAGACGTCTATAGACCACGGTAACTACTTTCCATCAGGTGGGCCGTGTGCTTGTCTGCCAACTAAGAGGTATAAAAAAAAATGCATTGTTAAATGGAACCGAAGATATGAACAAAAAAATAGAACATTTCAAAGTAACTTTTGCTCGCAATAATAGAAAGCCACGCGGGCTGAGCCACAGGCTATGTTAGTATAAATATAAATCAGCAATTTATAAAAGAGGTTTACAGAAGCATTTGCAACATCGTGGCTGTGAACACCATAAAAAACAGTCCAGGATGTGCGACAGTGCAATACTGACAGCAGTGCAGTTGTCTTTTCAAATCATCCAGAGACCCATTGAAATAAACATATAAAATATTATCCAAATCAGTGCAGCTGTTCTCGATGTTTTTCTGTTTAATATTGGAAAGAAACCTTCAAACTTTAAGAACGCATACACAACTTACAAACAACTAAAATGGCGATGGTCTGGACATATGATCAGAGAGAAAAAGGAGAAATGGACCAGTTTAATAACTGAATGGTATCCACGAGATGGTAAAAGGAATAGAGGTAGACAGACTAAAAGATGGGAGGACGACATTATAAAAATAGCTGGTACTACATGGACGCGTACAGCAAAGGACAGGACACAGTGGAAATCTTCAGAGGAGGCCTTTGTCGACGGACAAGCTGCGATACCACCACCACAATAATTTAATTCCATAAGGAGCTTAGTATTTAAGTTTTGGCATGTTTAAGTAATTTGATATAGTTTGTAAAACTAAGAACAGCAATAAAGGCTTTTTATTTATTTATTTATTATTGGAAAGAAAAATCTGCTTCATACATTTTTATGTTTGCCGTTTGCCTGTTCCTATATTATTAGATATGCCTAGTTATTTTAGCACCGATGAAAGTGGACCCTGGACTTTTTTATATAGGACCCACGCTAGTCGTCGGGGGGATATCCGTGGCGATTTCGGCACAAAAAAAAGCGTACTTACACAGTCATTAGGACAAGCGGACGTTCAGTTAGTAACCTCATTGTCCAAATCGTTTTTATTTGTGCCTATATTTTAAAAAAAATAATGTGGAGGGCGGACTCCAAACGTTTTTACATTTCACATAGATACCATCATATAGATTGAGATATAGAAAATAAAGAATCGGTTCAGGCGGGGTTTGACCCACGATCTTTCTCTTACAGGGGGAACGCTCTGACCACTAAACCACAGAACCTTAGCCCAAAACCATCCAAAATCTTTAATACATATATCTGTCTTACGGTGACGGTGAGAGCCATCTACCGATATTCGCACGAACTATCGGAACCAATGAATGATCCCGCTTGAATCGAATCAAATTTTTCTATATCTTAATTGATTTGAATAGTTTGCATACTAAATGCATTAAAATTTAATTCCATACCATCATAGCCTAGGTTTTTATAACTAGTATGTGTTGTGCATATAAAAAGCATGTTAGTATGGAAAAAATCACATAGAATTCAGAAAATCACATAGATCAGTATTAATTCAGTCTTATATCCTGTTATGGTACCACGACGTCCTTAAAACAATATTACAAAATGTTGTTCATCTCAGTTTTGTGAATTCATCCAAGGGGTTACAAAAGTCTACGTATTTAGGCATATTGTTTATTCAACATCAAATAATATGACATTCTCAACACTTAAAAATTAGATATTTTTGAGGAAGTAGGACACGGCGGTATTCCAGTCCCGATTGAGCAATTTGACTGGGGAAGTACCTCCACCCTACAGAATACCACGGCTATTATAACCTCGTGTTGTGTTCCGTGGCCGTGTGTAGGATAGCCAGAGCTCACTGGAGTGCTTTTGTGCTGACAGTGGGAAGACCCAAGGCCTATCCTGATTATGTCTTCCGTACTGACACAGAAACTCTCTGTACTTACTGGGTTACACCCGTGCTGCCACGGGTGTAACTCCCCTGGTGTTGCACACGTTCATAGGTCGAGGTAATCACTTTCCATCATGGGCCGTGTACTTAACTGCCACCTAACTTGTTTAAAGAAAAAAAAACTCGTAACAAAAATACTATTGAAGAAATAATAATATAATTATTTGAGGAGTTTATCAGCTTCCAAAAATAGATAGACAAAAGGGGGGTGTCTGATTGTAACGTTGATTGATTACTAACCAATAATAACTCTTTAAATAATATTTTATTTTTAAATGTTTGTTAATTTGTCTGTTTGCACCTGTAACAAGAATTTAACCGTAGACATCTTCATTTATAACGCGTAACTTTCAGTTGAGTAAATTGTAATCAACCATCTGAGCATCCCTCTGTATTATGTTAATCACTACTTTTTTAACTACTCCACAAATACACGTGATCAGTACGACTATTCTTGATATTGCCATCTTCAGATTTGTATTTCTAATCTTTTGCTACTTATTTTCATAGTAAACATTTGCACGGTATTGTTACATTCTTTTTATTCAAAAGTTTTAAGAATAGTGTCCTAAAACTTGTGAATGGCCGTTTTTCTTCATCTACATCCATGTAGCTACTATTGTTTTATAATTTCAAGTTTCTTATTTCAAATACAAGCTCTTTATTAACTAAAAACTTATTATTTTACTCAATTGAGTAAGTGGATCCACTTCGTCTTGGAATAAAAGCGAAGATAAAGGGAGTTTACGTTCATCTGTTGCAAATTGAAACTTCAAAATATTGCAAGATAGGTACTTTAATTTGTTAAATAGGCAGCAACGTCTGGCCTCTAATGGATGAACTTTCCTGAAGGATCGTATTTGTTCTTCAGCTCTGCGTATTCCTTGGGCAGCTTGTCTTTCACACCATCCAAAAATATTTGCATGAGACTTTTTTGTGCGTCGTTGCACTTGACACAACCGGTCGCTACTGCGTCAGGGAAATCTTCTGTAAAAACGTTAGAAAAAGCGGTGGTCAGTGACGAAATTATGTTCTTTTATATTTAGTGCAGACGTTAGAACGTTAACAAAACAATATTTGACAGTGGTCAAATATTGTGTCCAATAACATACCACAGCTGATGATAAAACATGAGTTTGCGTAAAACAAAATTGAATTGATCAATTAAGACTAGGCGGAAAGATGCTGGAGCACTTTTAATGTGTTCCAGCTTTACTTAGATCTATCCTACTCAATTTTTCTTTCACGTGATTAGAAAAGACCCTTAGCGATTTTAGGTTATCAAAACATAGTGACTCTAAATATCGTTAGCCAATTTGGAGATCAATGTTAACAAGATACTTACTCTTGAAACTAGCTCCGACGTCACTGCAAGGATGAGTATCCAAGAAGCATCCAACGAGACCCTGCAGCTTCTCAGTGTCAGCGACCAAGGCTTTCATGTCGAAACCATCGTTTTGGGTGTTGTAGGCGTCGCCGTAGGCGTGGGCAGCCAGGGCGAGCACAAACGACAGTACGTAGATAGAGTTCATGTTGCTCTGTGGAAAAAATTCGAATGTTCTCTAAAAAAGTTTTACAGTCATGAAACCAGATACAGTTGCCCGTTTTCATATAAAATTGTATCTGCTTTGTCGACTGTACATACTATAGGGCCACTAAAAAGATTTAATTATGTATATATTAATTACTAAGTACTATACCGAATTTCAGTTTACTATTTTAAATAATTAATTTGGACATAATACAAATTAATTGATTTTATACGTGACTATAATTTTAATTTTCATTATGATTTTAAATAATGATAAATAGCATAATTTTACTTAACTAACACAAATAAAGTAAGAAGAGATTGTAACTAACCCTAAATATGAGCATATGCTTCTTGTAAATAAAGCGATAATTATTAATATTTATACAGTAGTAATATTTAGTATTCAACTGAAACTTACCAACTTTAAAATCTGCAGTGTAATAATTTCTGATGCCAGTATCCAGTCCTTTTATACCACATAAGTTTTTTCTATGAAGTCTTGCGTATAGTAAAAACATAAGTTTTTACTCTGTATTGCCGATATTGAAAAAGCACACAGTAACACAAAAAAAAACTGTTAATGAAAATAAATTCAATTTGTGCTTATGTTTGCCATCGTTTGCAACTATTTTTTATCCACGACAGAACGGAGACTGAATATGAGTTTGAGGTGAGAGGATGTTCGTGCAAATCAATTTTTCTCCATAACTACTTATTCGAATTTAATGTAGTTTTCAGTTATGGGTTTGGGCAATTAGTGCATGTTCTTAGATAGGTGTTACGGTGACAAGTCACCAGGGGATGGGCGCTGCAACAAACATCGTTCGTGCAAATCCGTGTTGCGATTTTTAGGACGATTTTTTAAAATTTAATTTTCTTGATACTGGAACGGAGATGGTAAATGCGTGAGTGTGGGAATGAATCCCAATCAACACAAAATAATTTTCAACAAATTTCACAATAGCACAAAGAGCGTTTTTATCGTGAACTGCGATCTCTACTAGACAATGTTTCGATTGACTGGTATCTTTGGAATAGCAATAATTCAATATGTGTAATTGTACTTTACCAATTGCAATCAAAAATGTGTGAAAATTCGTTCCATAGTTCAAACAGTCCATTGCGAACAAACATACAAAAATGCTGAAAAGTAGTATAGGTGTATCAGAATCTCATGGCAAATTGGAAAATAAAATTTTGTAAAGTGCAATACTAGGAAAATTGGACTTAACTATCTTGATAAACTTTAATTTTTAATTTGTTATTATACATAGCAGTAGACATACCTATGTACCTACTTAGATATTGTATTTAGAGATGTTGAATATTATTTTTATTAATAATTCGGAAAACACCTTAATATAATATTCTTAGCACATAATTTTAGAGATATTTGATTTCCTGAATTCAATCTCTCGAGTCACCCAAAAATGCTGCATACAAAATCATTATAATTATTGTTATAACGACGTCACGTGCTTTTTTATATAGGCCTAAATTCACCTCTCCTGGTGGTATGCTGAAGGTAAGGTCTCAGGAGAGATGATCACCATTATAGACTCGTAGTATGTTACAATGGTGACACTCAGCTGGACGGCCTCATGAGATATATTTTCAGGCACCGCTGAAAGGACCCGAGACTGTTGGAAAAAGGAAACACGTGAGCTGATATGGATTTCTAGGTCTCAACGGTGTGGCAAAGGAATGTCTTCGAATCACTTAGCTCTTAATGGGATAATCTGCATAGTATGCGGGTGACATCTAAGCCCTGCACTTGTTGTCCCGTGTAGGAAAAGAGAGGCTGGGACTAATTGAAGGAGCTCATCAGAACTCAACATGATAAGGACGGTAAAATACAGCCAAGGAAGCACCATCTCTACGCGTCTGCAAAATGTTCCCAATAACGCGGACCGTATGTCGCTGCATCTAGTAGGTACTTCAAGGAGCCATCCTAGTCTTGTAGCGCGTACTGTAAATGTATGGAGTGCAAGAGAATTTCGCATTTATCTCGGTTTAAGTTGCGTTTACATGAGAACAATATATTTAAAAACCTACTAAAACTACTATGCTTACTATTAAATTAAACTAATCCTATAATGAGTCATGGAATTCCTTTGTATAAGTTGAAATAAATATACAATAATATCTATATAACTGGTGGCGCGTGGGCCAACGTGTGCGAGTGGACTGTATTGCGGAGAAGCAGATAACTGTTCTATTGACACTTTACACACAAAACAAGACAGGTGGCCGGGCTGCCGCGGATTCAATCCAGGCAGTGAATGCAGCCCGAGAAATTAGGAGAGGATGCACTAACCTTCACGACCCACGTGTTTTTCATCGCAGCCGGTACACGGATCTTCTCTTCCTTGCTCAGGAGCTGCTGGTCAGCGTCACTAGATCCCTTGAGGAACACACGAGAGGCACCATCCGATCGGTAAAGGTCTATGAGGCGGTTAAAATACAACAAATATTATTCATTTCTGAGAGACGCGCTCGCGATCCGTCCCTACGCTGGCTAGTTCAAAGCGGGAGTGGCCGTCCACATCTCACACAATGGCGGACGGAAGCTACAGCTAGCCCTACTCTATGGTTAGTGCGGAGGGGGAGACGGATCTAAAAGGAGTGTGTTTCCATGTCAAAAAATACAGTTTCCACATCGGCGCAACCATTCCCCCCGGCTTGAAGGGTTACCTTCGAAACGAAAAATGTGGAACAAAACTAATGTCTAATCTAAATCTAGGTTTGCGAAAATAACAACTAAAATATAAACATAGATTGGAACTCGTGCCTACTGCTGGCTAGGCAGAGGGCAGAGGCGAACAACCGGGCGCAGATACGATCCGGTTGCAGTTTTAACCCGTACAACACGAGTTATCCCGCGGGCATCGGGAAAAATTTCCTCTACTACTCCTAGAGGCCAATGTAAAGGAGGCGCATTCTCAGTCATAAGGACTACCACCGTACCTACAGTAATTGGGTTGGATGGAGTATTCCATTTTTGACGTGACTGCAGCGTGTGCAAATAATCGGTTCTCCAACGATTCCAAAACGATTGGACCATCTTATCTAAAAGAGCGTGACGAGTTAGGAGGTGTATTCTATCGTCATCAACATCTATTGCGGGCAAATATTTTAAAGGAGTCATATTTAAGAAGTGAGCTGGCGTCAGCGCTAACGGCTCTGACGGATCGCTAGATAGAGTCCGACACAGCGGACGCGTGTTCATCACCGCCTCTACTTGCGCGAGTACGGTACTCAACTCCTCGAACGAGAGAATCTGTTCGCCTATGACGCGAAACAGATGCGACTTAAGGCTTTTAATATTCGCTTCCCAATTACCACCAAAATGACTAGCTGCAGGCGTGTTAAAGTACCATTCAATGCGATTTTCGGCTAAGATGTGAGCGAATTCACTTTGGTAGTACTTAGACCGTAAGAATGTGTGCAATTCCGAAATACTACGTCGGGCCCCTACATAGTTTGTACCGTTGTCCGAATACATGCGCTTAACCGGACCCCGACGCGACAAAAAACGTTTAAAAGCGGACATAAAATTTGGCGTACTTAAATCACCGGTCAACTCTATATGAACCGCGCGAGTTGTCATACAAATGAACAAACAAACATAAGCTTTCGTGGAGCGAATGCCACGACCACGAGCAATGGTGACCTTGAAAGGCCCAGCAAAGTCTGTGCCGGTGTGTACGAAAGGTTTTGCGGATTGAACAACACGACAAGAGCGATGATCGGCCATTTCAGGCGCGATAAAACGCGGGCGGAGTTTAAAACAAGGTACACATCTGTGTACTCTAGCGCGAATCAAATTACGAGCGGAAATTATCCAGTATTTCTGTCTCAAAATAGACATTAACAAATCGGGACCAGCGTGACAATTCACCTTGTGATGATAATCTACTAACAAATCTAATACGTGGTCCTTACGCGGGAGAATTACTGGGTGCCTTTGTTCAAATCCTAAACCTGAATTTCTCAAACGACCACCTACTCGAATGAGTCCATCTTCCAAAAATGGTTTCAAGTGTCGGAAAGAACGACTACAAGGTTTGTTAAATTCTAAATTTTTAAATTCAGAAGCAAAATAACACTTCTGCAATTCGCGAAGTATGATCAATTCAGCCTTATCTAAATCAGCGGCGGTTATATGACCGCGTGTAGATAAAATTCTCAAAAATCGGCCTACATAAACAACACAACGCAACAGTCTCGACCAAGACGAGACGCGATTAGCCAACAACAAAACCAGGGACTCTTCACGCGGGACCGACACCACAAGCGAGTGCTTCTTTTCCTCGGGTGGTTCGGAAACCGTAGTGGGATTGAATTGACTAACTGGCCACTTATCTAACGCGGCATGAATCCAGGACGGTCCACTAAACCATAACGGGTGATCTAATATTTGCGAAGGAAGCAGTCCACGAGAGAGACAATCGGCTGGGTTGTCGGTGCCAGCAACGTGAAAGAGATTTTTTGGCGCTAATTCCGATTGAATTTTTGCCACTCTATTAGCGACGAAGGTGTCCCAACGATGGGGCGAAGAGTGGGCCCAACACAAAGCGACTGTTGAGTCCGAAAAAGCTAAAATTCTATTAATATTAATGCGACTACTACAAGCATTGGCGATAGAGGTGATCAATCTAACCAACAATAGTAAAGCGCATAGCTCGAGGCGTGCCAGAGAGACGACCTTACGGGGAGAGACCTTCGATTTCGCGCTTATAAGGCTAATTGCAACCTTACCTACAGTCGAGACATGAAAATAGACTACTCCTCCACACGCCCTCTCACTAGCGTCCGCGAAGCCTACTACCGTAACAACACTATGTTGCGATATACCTACATGACGCGGAATTTGTACTTGGTCAAGCACAGAGAGTTCTTTTCTAAAGCGAGCCCACAACTTAGCAATGTTGTCGGGCGCGGTGTCGTCCCAATCACAATTCGAAAGCCAAAGCTCTTTTATAAGTAGTTTGGCGTACAGAACGACAGGAGCTACGAATCCCATTACGTCCCATATCCGTGCCACACACGACAGGATAATGCGTTTAGTACAAGTTTGCGGGGTCGAACTACTTTTCAAACTAAACGTATCAGATGCGGGCGACCAGCTTAAACCAAGCACCTTGTGCGTATCACTTTCATCGAACTCCTTAACCGAAGACAATCGGTGCGACGGTGGAATCGACTCTAACGCTGTTTGCGAGTTGCTCGTCCATTTCACGAGATCAAATTGACCCGCCTTCATGAGACTTATAACTTGAGCGGCCGTCTCGACAGCCTCGGCCTCGCTATCTACACTATACACGAAGTCGTCCATGTATAAGCCAGTCTCAATGGTGGCTCTCGCTTTAGGAAATGCATCGCCCTCGTCAGCGGCCAACTGCTTGACGGTGCGAAGTGCGTGAAAAGGGCTAGATTTAAGCCCGAAGCAAACACGATTAAACTCGTAAACCATTAAAGGTTCTTGCGGTGAAAATCTATACAAAAATCGTTGAAACCTACGATCGGGTTCGCGCACTTCAAGGCACAAAAACATTTGTCGAATATCTGCAGAGAGTGCCACAGCGAATAAACGAAAATTTACAATTATGTCAAATAAATTACCTTGAAGATTTTGACCACAATACAAAATGTCATTAAGCGACACGGAAGTGCTAGTCTTAGCACTGCCATCTAGAACTACGCGGAGTTTAGTAGTAAGCTTATCTTCTCTAATAACTCCGTGGTGCGGGATAACGTACGAAGGCTGGGTCTCGTCAGTGTCCGCAGGCGCAGGTGAGATGTAACCTTTATCTAAATATTCGTTGACAACCTCATCATAGGCTTGCTTTAACTTTGGAGACGCCTGCATCTTTCGTTCTAAACAAAGAAAGCGTCTTTCAGCGGATGCACGGGAGTCGCCGAGCGAAAAAATATCTCCCTTGAAAGGGAGCGCGACAACATAACGACCCTGCTCATCGCGAGTAGTCGTGCGACAATAAATCTCCTCAGCCATCTTGTCATCAGGGCTTAGGATTGGTGGGACATTGACCTCCTCAATCTCCCAAAACTTGCGGATGGTAGACTCCAGTGGCGGCTCGACGGTGCAACAGAACGAGGCAGTCGAGTGACTAAAACTATCCATAGAAGCGGGTGCAGAACCAATTATAACAAAACCCAGAACTGTTTCCAGGGCGTGCGGAGCGGGGTACGTCGGACCCCCTTGAACCTTACGTGATAACTGGAGGTGCGGGAGAATTGAAGCGCCGATCAATATATCGACGACTCCAGGAACAGCGTAAGTCTCATCAGCTAAAGGTAAGTCTTTAAATTTCGTTAATAAAGACGTGTCAACTGGGACGGTAGGCAACTGTTCAGTTATTTTATCCGTAACGAACGAATCCATGTCAAACCAAATTTTATTATTAAAACGAGATCCAAACCTCGTTTTAACTGTGCCATGAACAGCTGACCGTAAACCTCCAAAACCCGTCACCACTGAGTAGGTTGAACGCCTATCAACATTGAAACCAAGACGTTGACAACAATCTTGAGTAATAAAATTACTTTGCGAAGCGCCATCTAATAGCGCTCGAACAATGTGCGGTTTACCTAATGCATCAACAATAACCACGCGAGCGGTCGCAAAACAAACCGTAGTGAGGGCAGCACTAGCGGAGAACGAACACAAGGTGACGTCATTCGTAGCGGTCCCCGGGCAGGCCGGAGCGCGTGCGAGCTCGGGCTGCGGCTGCGGCGCAGGCTGCCGCGCGTCACCGCTCGACGAACCAACTGTGCTCACCTTGGATGCGGCATTACTATTTTCAAAATGAAGCAAAGTGTGGTGTCTCGCTTGACATTTGCGACAACCATTTCCACTATTACATAAACCCACGCGGTGTTTAGTACCGAGACAATTAAAACAAAGATTATTAGCGCGAACAAATTTATAACGATCACTAGGCGACAATTTTAGGAAACCAGGACACTTGTACAGTTGCGAGTGATGAGTACTACACAAAGAGCAAACAGGTGATTGTACACGTGCTGGTGCGGTATTAACATAAGTATGGGTTGACCTCAGTGACCTCGATGACGCATCTATTTTGCGCGCGGGACTAACAACTGTCTTCGCGCCTTCATGTTTCGATGAAGAGCGTTGTAATATTTTTATATGCTCGCGAACAAAACCTTCTAAGTCTTCGAACTTAGGAATTTTATTGCCGCGATGATCCGACTCAAACAAACGAATGGTTTCGGAATCTAATTTCCTTAAACCCATATACAAAAATACGAAGTCGCAGAGGTCATCAATCTTTAGGTTCTTTACAGCGCGAACAGCTGACGCGAAAGTGTCTAGAAATTTCTCTAAGTTTTGATCGTTACATGCCGTAATAGATTTCAAATCAAACATCTGATCCAAATAGGCGTTAGCTACCGATCTTTTATCCTCATACTTAGCTTTCAAAGTATTTAAAATTAAATTATAATTCCCGGCACTAAACGTAATTCCAGCGCAAACGGTTATAGCTTTACCAGTCAATTTTTCAACAAGATAATGCAATTTTTCGTGATCTGTCAACGAATCGTTCTTATCTATTGTATTCTCAAAACTATCTATAAATCGACACCAATTGCGAATGTTACCATCAAATTCGGGTATTTGAATTGGTGGCAACTTAGGTCGGTCGCGAGTGGGGTTGGGTCGGTCAGACGGCTTCTCCAAACTCCTCGCGACGCGCTTGATACGACAATACAAATCGTCAAACGACGACAAGGCTTGATAACTCACTGAGTAATCGGGATCCAAATTCAACTCTAAAACGTTGATGTCATGCACTAAGGTTTCGAAATCCGCGCGTAGACTATCTAAGTTTTCTATAGAACACAAGAACGAATCTCTGATGACCAAATCAGAGGTTTTAAGTGCACTATCATAAATCGATTGTACGCGAGAGTAAATCATTTCTTTTTTAGCGTATAAAAGTTTCAATTGAACCTTACCGGTCTTATCAACCTTTGGGGACATGTTTACAATTAAATCTCAAACTAAAGTGCGGTAAACAATAAATATGAAATGACTTAATCCTAGCGGTACAGAGCAGCGAGGCGGCGCGAGCGTTAACTATGTAGGTAGGTAGGTGCTTACAACTGTGAATGCACGCTTGAACAAACGCGCATAGCAACAAGGTCGTACCTACGCGATGGTCGCTGTCTAGATTCAACTATTATTTCCGAGATTAAGTATTGCGTAATATCTATTCAAATTAAAATACTTTTGTATGAATTGGGATGAGATGCGAGCGAGGTAGGCACAGCCACGTGTCTACCCACGCAGGTACTAGGCAAATACGACGCGAGCCGAGAACAACGTAATTGAAAAAAACAAAACAAAGCCAAATGCGTTAGGTATTACACTGTGCCTATGCACTAGGGTGTCTGAGTATACCTAAGATCTAAGCCTAAATGTCTGGATGCGGGGTTTTCTACTAAAATAACCAGGCACTTAGGTGCGATGCGAAAATTGCGAACTACGATTAAGTGTTGATATGATACCTAACCTATTTATGTATTAGGTAGGTACAATGCGAGCCAGCGGCGAACGGACAACAAATTCTAAGCCTAAGTGTCTGGATGCGGGGTTTTCTACTAAAATAACCAGGCACTTAGGTGCGGTGCGAAAATTGCGAACTACGATTAAGTGTTGATATGATACCTAACCTATTTATGTATTAGGTAGGTACAATGCGAGCCAGCGGCGAACGGACAACAAATTCTAAGCCTAAGTGTCTGGATGCGGGGTTTTCTACTAAAATAACCAGGCACTTAGGTGCGGTGCGCTCATTCCCATTAGAATAATAACAAAATACGAACTACGGCTAAGAATCCGGCTCGATCCGGACCAAAAATGGTGGCGCGTGGGCCAACGTGTGCGAGTGGACTGTATTGCGGAGAAGCAGATAACTGTTCTATTGACACTTTACACACAAAACAAGACAGGTGGCCGGGCTGCCGCGGATTCAATCCAGGCAGTGAATGCAGCCCGAGAAATTAGGAGAGGATGCACTAACCTTCACGACCCACGTGTTTTTCATCGCAGCCGGTACACGGATCTTCTCTTCCTTGCTCAGGAGCTGCTGGTCAGCGTCACTAGATCCCTTGAGGAACACACGAGAGGCACCATCCGATCGGTAAAGGTCTATGAGGCGGTTAAAATACAACAAATATTATTCATTTCTGAGAGACGCGCTCGCGATCCGTCCCTACGCTGGCTAGTTCAAAGCGGGAGTGGCCGTCCACATCTCACACAATGGCGGACGGAAGCTACAGCTAGCCCTACTCTATGGTTAGTGCGGAGGGGGAGACGGATCTAAAAGGAGTGTGTTTCCATGTCAAAAAATACAGTTTCCACATCGGCGCAACCAATAACAAATAATAAAATGATTGTATGTTAATCTGTAATCGCTACAGCTATATCATCAGCATCTCCAAAAAGTTGTAAAATATGCGACAAAGAATAACGATCTATGTTAAAGCATCAAAATGGTACAACTCAACTAATTGGTCAACTCGCAACATGGGTTATGAACTCAGAAGAAATAAAATATTTGACATAACGTCCATGTCAATTTTGGAATTTATGTATGGACTCTGTATCTCTGTCAGACCTGTGCGCATGTGTGTATAATGTCTTCTAATAAGTAGGACTTCCTTTTTTCTGTTCTATGGCAATTCCAACGATGCTGCCACCGACTCAGTGTATGTTTATAAAATTATTAATGGCGAGACGCCAATGTCAAGGTTTTCAAGACATTCTACCAGAGCCATGTTAGACACGCCGGTAAATTTGTTTCCGTGTGTCTACCCCCCACGAGGTTCTAAGTAGTACTTATTACCTTCTTGTTCTATTTGACATGATGATACTAAAACATTGCCATATAAAAATCGTGATTCTTTTTTTAAAATCATGCCATTAGTTTCAACCGTGTTTTGTTTAAACCGACCTCTTGTGTGTCTGTTGAATAATAAGAAAAAAATTCTCTGATCATAATTTTTTTTCAAGTCTGTCGTACATTTTCGATATTCCCAGATATTATTAAGGTATTTATTTTAGTTCTGAGGAAAATATTAAGGCTCTGGGCTATGAAATTCACCTGCGTTCGTCGACGGGGAGATGTCCGTGGCGATTTCCACACGTAAAAAAAGAAAGCATACTTACATAATAATTAGAACAATCAGGCTTTCAGTTGGAGTCCATATCATTTTTATATGTATCTTTTTTGAAGATAATAATAATATGAACTCAAAATTCACTTTTTTATTTTCTCTTAATACCATCGTAGCTTAGGTTTTTATTACTAGTAAGAATTATACTGTCTATGTTACTAGTATGCGTTGTGCATTTTGAAGGCATGTTATTTTGTATGAATCTATCTCACCTTGAATTTATTTTAAAAGTCACAGTTAATCTGACAAAATTGGGATTGTAACGATAAAATGAGTCCTTTTTTGAGTAAAAAAGCAATCTTAGAAATCTTTGTACAGCTGTTTGCAGGTTTACTCTCCAAAGTGGCCAGGCCGATTTAGGCAAGAATTTTACTATCGGTAATGGATTTAAAAACAAGTAACTTTTATTTTTGAAAAAGTATTCGTGTTCCGTGCACGGAAGGAAGGGAACTCAGATCTATGTTCACGCGAACGAAGTCTCGAACTCAGTATTACAAGAAAAACAAATAATGTTCGCTAGTCTTTATAATTACAAGCGCCTCAGTGCTTAGTCATTTGTGGCCTTTTAATGTTAATTTTAATGTTGTAATTAATCGTTTTCCTTCATATTTTTTTCATAACTCAAGCTCTTTTAATTGTATACATTTATTGATACATGCACACACATACAGTCACACCTCTTAGGGTGGTAGGCAGAGTTCGCATGTTCCAACCTACTCCATTCCTGGCGTATATCATTGGCTTTTATTTTCTTTTTTGATTTGATATATACTCGCCAGTTTCGGATACTCTTGACATGTCCTTTCTATAGAATGCCTTCGATCTGATTGACATATGTATAACCTAGGTCGGCCCTTACTGGGGTCTCCATTCACCCTCATTTTATAAATCTTTTTCATCAATAATCTTTCGTCAGTAAACGTAATCAACCATCTAAGCATCCCTTTGTCTATCTTAGTTACTACATCTTCAAACATGCACACAAATGCATTTGATCAGTACGACTAGATTTGATACTGCCACGTTTAGTTTGCTAATCTTTTACAATTATTTTGATAGCTGAAACGTTGGCACGGTATTGATACGTTTCTTTAATTCCACTATTCTTAAAACTTTTGAAAAGATAAAGGAACGTTTTCCTGTAACTACATCGATGCAGCTATTATTGTATCATAATTTCAAGCCTTTACATTCTGGAATAAAAAGCAAAGGTAAAAGGAGTTGAGTTCATCTGTTCCAAAATGAGACTGCAAAATATTGCAAGATACTTTTATTTGTTTAATAAACAGCAACGTCGTTGGCTTCTAATGGATGAACTTTCCTGAAGGATCGTATTTGTTCTTCAGCTCTTCGTATTCCTTGGGCAGCTTGGCTTTCACACCATCCAAAAATATTTGCATGAGACTTTTTTGTGCGTCGTTACACTTTACACAACCGCTCGCTACTGCGTCAGGGAAATCTTCTGTAAAAACGTTAGAAAATGCGGTGGTCAGTGACGAAATTATGTTCTTTTATATTGAGTACAGTAATGTATCACTTGATCATATTTTTTAATTTTTAGTAGTGTTAAAAAAGCATTGAATTCAGTCCCACGTAATAGGGGGTGAGCCTATTGCCGTCTTCCGGGCACTATTGCTGACTCGAGCAATGCATCTAAAGCTGAGTCTCGACTGTATATATCTGTCGGGTGTTAAACAGCCCTATCCCTTAGTCGCCTTGTACGACACCGCATGGGAAGTGATGGGGTGGCCCAAATTCTACTCTGCCGGGAACCACGGCCCTATTACGTGGGACTGAATTCAATGATTGGTGAAAAAGGTGTTAATTCACCTCTGCCTAACTCTCCGGGGATAAAGGCGTGAGTATATGTATGTATGTATGTTAAAAAAGCAGTATTTAGTTACGGTAATCAAATTTTACACCACAGCTGATGAGAAAACATGAGTTGGCGTGAACAAAAAGTTTTGAAAAGATTAATTTTGTATAATAATACATGTCTTCTAAGAAAACTGGGCGGGAAAATGCTGGCGCACTTCACACTCAGGTATTCAAGTATTTTTCGACGTGATTAAAAATTACCCTTGACGGTTTTAAATCATCAAAATATAGTAACTTTATATATCGCTAGCTAATTTGGAGATCAATGTTAACCAGATACTTACTCTTGAAACTAGCTCCAACGTCACTGCAAGGATGAGTATCCAAGAAGCATCCAACGAGACCCTGCAGCTTCTCAGTGTCAGCGACCAAGGCTTTCATGTCGAAACCATCGTTTTGGGTGTTGTAGGCGTCCCCGTAGGCGTGGGCAGCCAGGGCGAGCACAAACGACAGTACGTAGATAGAGTTCATGTTGCTCTGTGGAAAGAATTCATTGAAATGTTTAGAATGAGTGAAAAGAAAAGAAATGCCTAAATGCGTTACGACAGAAAACATCACCATACAGCTGGCAGTCGTGTTCAATATCATTGTAATTTCGTGATCATTAAATAACATAACATAAACTCACGCCTATATCCCCAAAGGGGTAGGCAGAGATGCTAGCACCCATATTTCGCCAGTTTATGTTTAGGTCCCAATGTAATAGGTGGCGAGCCTATTGCCATTAACCGGGCACTTATAAACCTGCGATAAATACACACATAACTTCGAAAAGCATCGAAAAGTCATTGATAGTATGTATGTATGTATGAACAGTCGAGAAATGAGACACGGTCATTCAATTATGTACTGAAGTTTTATCAAACAATTAATTTTTAGATATTAATTTTGGATAACAATATTTAGTATTTGAATGATACTTACCAACTTTGAAGTATGCAGCGTAATAATTTTTGATGCCAGTATCTAGGCTTTTATACTTCATAAGTTTTTTCTAAGACGTCTAACGTCTAGTAAAAACATAAGTTTTTATTTTGTGTGGCGGATATTAAAAGCACACACTATCACAAAAAAAAACTGTTAATGCTATATAATTTAGACTGTTTGTTTATCACCTTTTGCAACTATTCAATGAAATTGCACTTCGCACATCCATTACAAGTGGATAAATTTTAAAAGGTATGCTGAATATATTTTAGTATCATTATCGAACTCTTGGATATGGCTCATATTAGTGAAGGTCAGATGGCAGTCGAAGTTCAATCGCATTTTAGTTGGACTATAAAACCAACCCCAACCGAGAAAAAGGCTGAAAAAGTTATGATACCGGACTCCTTTTATTTTTATTTACCTGTAGGCCCTGTGAGCAATGGTTGCACCTGCCTTGGCCGTATGTTATATAGCCTACAACTACTCAAGAACTGGGCTATCGGATGCAAAATGGATTTTACAAATTGCACTTTTAGTAGTAGTATATTTTTACAGGAGCATTATCATTCTTCAAAGTTACACCTAACAAGCCTTCAGTTATTTTACCACCTAAATAGTGAAATTTCCTAATATCCTTCCTTCGGATGCTAAGGCATAAAAAGCATCTACTGGCAGAGACTCTAGTTATAGGTGTTGCAGCTTATGCTCTGTGTTAATGAATCAGTAGGTCAGTCGGTACAACTAATATACATAGATAAATAGATTATACTTAAATAAAGACAAAACCAAATAGTATTTGTTAGTATAAAATCGAGGTAACTATATTAGAAGTGCTTTAGTGCTTACTCATGTGTGTCTGTTGAATATTGAAAAAACAACCCGCGTTTTCTGCGATTATACATTTTTTTCATGTCTTATACTTTTTCTATATAGGAGATAAGATTACGTAACTACTTTAATACTGAGGAAAATATTAGCAAGTTACATGTACCACTTTTTATTAATTTAGCCAAAAAACTTCTAATTAATTACCTATATCTTATTTTTACCTGACAACGGTGAAGTCATTTGAAGGTTATGATTTTGACAGGCTATGTTGTGTATGTATGTAGGTTCATCTGATCCCACATAGCTCCTCAACTACTTATTAGAATCGGACAAATGAGGTATCATTAGAAGCATCTTAGTCGTCCGCTGGTTATAGACTATTATGACGTGTCACTAAATTTAATGTGGTGCCCTCTAGAGATAAATAATATGTGTTTGGTATCTACTGCAATGGCTTAATTAACACATTTCAAATATGTATAAAATTATAACTGTAGCTTATATAATAGAAATAATTTTTGAAACCTGACTACGAAAAATCACACACTAAAGAGTATTGAACAAGAAATATCGAGGATACCCGTGGTCTCTAGTCTAACAAACCAACACATTCTAGGGAAAAGTGGCATACGACCACTGCTATCCTTGATACGAGTATTATTTTGTTTATTACTTTTTAAAGTGTCATTTTTCGTAGTCAGGTGTGTCGTAGTTATCGTAGCCCTGTCTCAAGGTCTAATCTACTTCTATGCCAAATTTCATCAAGATAGGTTTAGCGTCTTAGACGTGCAAGCGTAACATACAGACAGACAAAGTTACTTTCGCAATTATAATATTAGTATGGAAGTATAATAATTGACTAAGTCTGTTTGTATGAGTTGATCTTCTATTACCCGTGGTCCACCCACTTTGTTCACCTAGGTAAACCACGGGAAACTTATTCAGGCAGGGATTCGAACCCGCGGTTTTTCCCTTACAAGGGAATGTTCACTATTGTAAGGAAAAGAAATTCGCCTCTATGCACCCAAATCTTCCTACATATATCCGTCTTATGAGGACAGTGGAAGCCATCTACCGATACCCATACGAACTATCGGCACCAATCCCACCTGCACTAATTCAAATTTTTCCTATCTTAATCGATTTTAATTTTTCCTATCTTAGTATATTTGCTTTAAAATTTATTTCAATTGAATGTCACCTGACTTACAATTTCTATCTATCTATGGTACCTATTATAGACAATTAAAATAATACTAAAAGAACTATTATACAAATTATAGCTAATACATAATTGAAATGCGTCGTGGAATTCCTCCGCATCGCATGCCTCTTGTGACGACTGGCAGCATTGCTACGGTTCATGGCAATGCTGCCAGTCTTCTGAGAACGCTACCACAAGAGGCATGCGCTGCGGCCATACGCTTCGTAATCTCCCTGAAAACATTACGAGCGCTCGGACCCCATAACCCCAAAGTTTCGACTCTCAACGGCACAAATACATATTCTCCGATGAGATTGATGAGATGAGATGAGATCTCTTCCCATGCGGTGTCGTACAAGGCGACTAAGGGATAGGGCTGTTTAACGTCAGACAGAAATATACAGCCCAGACTCAGTCTCAGAAGCATGACTCGAGTCAACAATAGTGCCCAGAATACGGCATTAAGCTCACCACCTATTACCTGGGACCGAATACAATTATTGGTGAAATGTTGGTGTTAATTCACCTCTGTTTAAACCTCCAAGGATAAAGGCGTGATTATATGTATGTATGTATTGGAGTATTTGCGCCGCTTGAAAGCCTCTGCAGAACCCGCAGCAATACCAACACAGCCAACCGTGCCAGGTATATGGGAGCAATGGTATCAACGCATGTTACGTCCCACACCAGAGTCCGACGCATTTTCCATGGCATTAACGATATGCCATCCGGTCTCTTCCCATCGTCACGCGCCAACCCGTTTGGTTCAAGTACAGCCGGCACACCGGCGGTGGCAAGAGCACGGCGGATTATGTCGTTGAGGCTGGCGTGCCGTGGAATTCGCCTAGCACTCCTGCAGCACGACAGGCTATCGTTTCCGAGTCTGTCAACGGCTTCTCCACAACTGCATTGATGCGGAAAAACACATGGTGCACCTACACGAAAGCAAGTTGCTATGCGGAAGGTTGTGTCATCTTATTAAAAATACATTCGTACAAGACCGGAGAAAAAATATTTTTAATCATGTTGTACAGACAAATCTCATAGTACGTGCTAGTTGTACAATCTATAAGCTGAATTAATTAAGAAATAAATAATTGAAAGATTAATAATACGTTGTTCATCAATTTTTTCATATCGCTCAAGGCCTTTTAATAAGTACCTACTGCTTATGTGATTATATGTAGGCACATCTATTTTGACTACCAGGAATATTGACGAGTTTGCTTAGCTCAAATTTTAATTTAATGTCTAATAGATCAGCTTTTGCCCGTGACTTCACCCGCGTGGATGTAGTTATCGTGACTTTTGGTCACATCTGTTCTAATGATTGGTGAAAGTGGGTGCAAATTCATCTTTGCCTAATCCTCCGGGGAAAAAGGCGTGATTATATGTATGCATGTATGTCAAATATATTGTCCTGTTATATTACAGTAAATTGTCCTGGTTCGCACATGTAATGCGTAGGGATGAAAGTAATGTCGTCAGGAAGGCACTAACTATGGAAGTGGTTGGCTACAAGGGTAGAGGGAGACCTAAAATGAGGTGGATGGACTGTGTGAAGGATGATACTGTTAAGAAGAGAGTGAACGTTGAGATGCCTGCAACTAGAGATGAATGGAAAAGAACACATGTTACGCCAGCCCCAAATAAACTTGGGATAAGAGCAGGAGGATGATGATGTCTGTAGAATTTTAAACCTGAGTAAGTCCTTCCTAAGAAGAAAAAAACCGCACTAAAATCCGTTCTGTAGCCTTTGTGTCCATCTCGAGCCAACAGAAGAACTCTGAAAATTATATTTTTTCGTTTCAGATTTTTAGGTATACATTTTTTATGTATCTCCAGTATATAGAAATGAATGACGAACAGGTCGTATTTGTATTGTATATTATATTATAAAATTGTTATAATAGTGTAGATGATGTGACGGATCAGGAGCGTGGTTGTGTCAAACTATCGGGGTCATTATTTTTAGGAAGTCATAGATATTCAGAGCACGTCTAGTTTTATCATGTTCTATTTTACTCAGTATCCTTGTAAAATGCCATGTATCACGTTAAATAATGTTTCTTAATGAATCACTTCGACTGGTAGCTTAGTGTTCAGAAGCCAGCCTTAAAATAGAGAGGTCCAGGTTCAAATCCTTGCCATTACACTACTGACGTGAACCCACTCCTAATGAGGCAATTCAGTCTAGCTGAGGGGGTTTGGAGGAACACTAAGAATTTTGGTTATTAATGTCCTTATAAATATACGAGATGTATAGATTTTGTAATTAACCAGTGCCATATACCTCACGCCTTCGGCTCAAACTTTTTTATGAAGGTTTTAGTGGTCCATTAGATCCAATCTTAACGGGCCAATAGGATCATACTTAGAAAGCCAGTGACAACAATAATCAACTAATCTCTGCAATTACTAGGGTCTTGAAAAATGTTCTCCCAATCTTGCATAGTAGAAAATAGTCTATAGTTTAAGAATATTTTTATTGTTGATGATATTATAGGCTTTCCTAGCTCAGTGACCAAACAAAACCAGTGAATCACTTCTGTTTTCAATATAGGTACTTATTAATAGAAAGAAAATAAATAACTCTTTCCTATGTTTATTCCACTTTGGTAGAGTATGTAAGTGGATAAGTATATTTACTGCACAAACTGAAATATCTATTAACTTACTACCCCAATATTCCACGACATTTAATATTCCACGACATTCTACACAACGCTATCTAGACCCATGGTAAGCATAGCTTAATCTTTTATAATTCCAATACTTTATATAGATGTGAATGTGCCGCGTGGTTCCCGGCAGAGTAGAATTTGGGCCACTCCGTCTCTTCCCATGCGGTGTCCTATAAGGCGACTGAGGAATAGGGCTGTTTCACATCAGACAGATATATACAGCCCAGACTCAGACTCAGATGCGGGGCTCGAGTCAACTATAGTGTTCGATATACGACAATAGGCTCACCACCTATTACGTGGGACCGAATACAGTAATTGGTGAAATGTGAGTGTTAATTCACCTCTGCCTAACCCTCTGGGGATAAAGGCGTGATTTTATGTATGTATGTATGTGAATGTGTTCGTAAAATTATGCTGCCATAAAACCCTCAAATGTAAACGACATGTTATCGGTGAAAACTTATAGTTGGCCTTCAATATGTTATTGATATTCACACACTGCTATTTTTTAGCTGTAAGTTTTCCTAAAACGTTAAAATAAAATAATAAAAAAATACCATCACAAAGACCTCGGTATCTCTTTTGAAAAGTATGTACGTAGATATACGTTGTGCATATTATTTAATTTTTTACTACATTTAAACAAGATGTCATGATAATAAATGGGTTACTATGCATTATGAATGTTAAAAAATCAGTGGAGGATATCTTTTTTTTTTATACCACTTAGGTGGCAGACAAGCACACGGCCCACCTGATGGGAAGTGGTTACCGTGGCCTATGGACGTATGCAACACCAGGGGTGTTACACCCGCGCTGCCGACCACGAAGAAACCTTCTGATGCCCCTCTTTAAGAACCCCATATTGTAGGTGCTTGGGAAAACCGCAGCAGTGGTCATTCCACAGCTTGAGTGTGCGTGGGATGAAGTTTCTTTCATACCGCACAGTGCGCACCGTCTCAGTTCGCAATCTGCTTCCAAATCGAGTTGCAAGATTTGACCTGAATAAATTACAAACATAGGTATTATGCTATACAAGGTGACAATGCTGCCAAATTCTGGGAACGTCACCACAAGAGGCATGCGATGCGGAGGAATCCCACGACGCATTTTAACTTTTACCTACATATAGTTTCCTTCCCTATCGCAGTCTTAGCATAATTCTGAACCAACAGCATAATATTTTCTACATCATACATCTATATCATCGATTAAGATGTAGAAAAAATTGGATCAGTTCAGGGGGAATTCGATCAAGCTATCAAATCAAATCAGTTTATTGTGAAAATGGGTACAATAGTGATACAGTAAAATAATATAATATGGTTTCTCCATTCTCCGCCTCAAGGCATACAATAAAATTTACTAATATAATAATTAAGTAGTGTAATAATTAAATTATGTCAACATACCAAAAATCTTACAATTTTACAATTTATACAATTTTATGCCCAACAGGCAATGTCCATATTTAAATTTGTCATTACATTTTGTCACTAAAATATCTGTATTAAATCACTTACAAAGTTTTATCTTCAAGATACTCCTTTACTGTGTAGTATACCTTGCTAGTCAATAGTTTCTTTACTTCTCTTTTGAAATCTTTTCCTTACAGGTGGGAGCTATCTACCGATAGTTCGTACGAAAATCGGTAGATGGCTTTTTTTTTTTTTTTACGTGCGCAAAATCCCCACGGATACCTCCCCACCGGAGCCGGTGGAGGAGGTTATGTCGGACTCGAACCGACTAAAATCACGCCGCCTGTGGGTCGTTTTGGTTGCCGAAGGTGAGGTTGACAGGCATATCCCTCGCACCCCGGCCGACCCAGGGCCATCTCTCACGATCTGGCCCTCGTCTCGGGTGTGGGGACTAAAGAGTCCCCAACTCGACCCCGGAAACGGGGAGGCACGCCAGGCGCGCCACCCCCGCGGCCTGCTTCTGCCAGGGTGACAGGCGGCTCCACCTGTCACCCCCAGGCCGGCGCTCATGGGGGGCGGAAATCGGTAGATGGCTCCCACCGTGTCGCTGTAAGACGGATATGTGTATGGAAGAATTTGTATGGTTTCGGGCGAAGGTTCTCTAGCTTAGTGGACAGAGCACTCCTTTTGCAAGGAAAAGATCGCGGGTTCGAATCCCGCCTGAACCGATTCAATTTTTTCTATATCTTAATCAATTTGAATAATTAGCATACTAAATGCCTGAAAATTTCATTCAATAATATTGACAATCTATAGATCTATTTCCTAGATTGCTAGTATAGTTTTACTCTCTGGCGGAGGAGGCAGTCGCCCGGGGTGAGGTAACGTTGGCGGTGTCCTTGGACATCTCCAACGCGTTCAACACCTTGCTCTGGAGTTGCATCAGGGAGGCACTCGTGTACCATGGTGTGCCTCTCTACCTCCGCCGCATAGTCGGGGCGTACCTAACGGAGAGAGCCGTCATCTATCCAAGTGCGACCGGCGTCGGTCGGCGTGAGATGTCGTGCGGTGTTCCACAGGGATCGGTTCGGTGGGGATTTTACGCACGTAAAAAAAAAAAAAGTATAGTTTTAGTTTTATTTATTAGCATTGCATTAAAGTTAAGCAAAAACTTGTAAAATCATACGTTAGCACGAAAGTTCGTTACTGGGAGCTTTTTAGTTGTCACATCCTGGTGTCACTTATGTTCATGATTTCTGTATGTATTAGAAGCCTATTTATTTCTGTCCCTAAATATCCCTTTTGTTTTCCTTCAAGAAACGTCGAATTCGTTGAATCCGATCAATGGCGACATTTTTGCGTTGTCGCAGTACGTAGTAAGACTTCTTTAATCAGCTCTTCATTCTTGAAGGTTGTCCGCTAGCTTCCTGAGTAATCTTTGTCAGCAGCTAGCCGGAATAATTCTTTGACGGAGGTAATAACGGTCTAATCCTAAGTATAAATTCTCTAATTTTTATATCATAAGAAGAAAAACCACTGTCATAGCTAAATGACGTTAGATTTTATCGGAGCAAAGAATGTTCCCTTCAATTGCCAAGTAAGTCTAAAAACAGTAATTCTCACCCGGTGTCTATCTTATTCAAACTTTCGAATTTAGATTATGAACTAAGTTATTTGATTATTTTGATTATTTGATATTATTTCCTATATCAAATGATGAGGGAAAAGGGATACGGGAAAAATGGATTTTCTCTGCATCCACAGTTGATGATTATAATTAGTCATAACTAGTTCGCTTCAAATGAGTTAGGTGCTTGAAAATAAATAATCATCGCACCTCATCCTCACACATTGCGAACTGAGACGGTGCGCACTGTGCGGTATGAAAGAAACTTTATCCCACGCACACTCAAGCTGTGGATTGACCTCCCTGCTGCGGTTTTCCCAAGCACCTACAATAAGGTGTTCTTCAAGAGGGGCATCAGAAGGTGTCTTCATGGTCGGCAGCCTCGCGCTGATGTTGCAATAACACCGCTGGTGTTGCATACGTCCATAGGCCACGGTAACCACTTCCCATCAGAAGGGCCGTGTGCATGTCTACCATCTAAGTGGTATAAAAAAATAACACGTTAAAATTACTTTTATAATGGTGTTTATTTAGTAATTTTACTATAATTTTATTTCTACGTATAATTATATTTTACTATTTAACTAATAAAAATACAACTAAAATAAATTATAACTAATATTATCACTTATATATTATTTACCTTCTGAATCGTATTTGTTTCTAAACATCTCGAACGTTTTCGGTGCTTGATTGAAGGCGTCGATAAAATGCTTTTACTATGTGTTTTTGTTTAGGCGTACAATTATTACAACTGTTTTCAATCACGTCAGGAATATCCTCTGAAGAAAATCAAAATGTATGAGTATTATCACAATATACTTAATTTAGTCAGTATAGTGTCAATGTCATCCCTTAAAGAAAGCTGAGTACGCCCATGACACTCCCTCGATCTATTTTGTCAACTAAAGTAATTTGCCAACACCGACAGATAAAATTAGACATGATATAAGTCGTTCCCGGCATAAATGAGTCCAAAATGAGGCCTTGGAACAAGCGGATTTGTGTGATATAATAGCAACCCGCATGGATATAGACAGGAGAGGGCAGGGAGCAGCTAATCACTAATCGAATCATAATCAAAGTATAAACGGGGCCTTATATGCGTTAACTTTTGAATAAACTACTGGCAAAATGATTTAGCTTGCATTGTTTGTACGGTATGTTTAGGCAAGTTGTCCGTTCAAAAGTGGCAAATCATTTTACGATTATTTCCACTTAAGCTGAAATTTGGTATAAATACGCTTTAAGTTTGGACGGCAATGTGTTTATACGGTACCATGTAGCTGGTTTGCGTACGGAGTAGAGGGAAGTGGTCAATAGAACTCCTAAACGAAACAAGATAAATTCTACTAGATTAGTTTCCTTCATTTTGACTTTGTAAAAACGCCTATTTCATAGTATTCAGGGTCTGAAAAATGAATTTCTAGGAAACTTATAACTATCATGGAAACGCATTTTCCTGATTGCATCCGAGGTCGAGGTGAACCCAAAGCTCAGGATTCGCCTTCTTTTGAGCCCGATCTGGGGAGTCTATAGTAGTGAGACCATTCCTTGCACATGACATGCAGCTCCTACTTGCTTCACTCCATCCACTTCACAGCTGTGTACAGGCCTAGTGATCGTATTTTAATCCAACCTCTTCAACCAGACTGGCATTTTAGGGTCACATATGATCGGCGTGGGTATTCCAATACTTTACTATTTATAAAAAATTAGGACCTCGTGTTCATATTGGAGTTTGTTCTAATGACATGCAATTTTGTTACAGGTTTCCAAATTGGAACCGCTTTCTCTTTTTCTTTTTTTTCCTTTTTCTCTTTTTCCTTTGGACTTTTTCTCTTTTTGCCTTTGGATCTTTTCTTTGGACCTTTGTCTTCGGTCATCTGCATTTCCTTATGGAGGGTTTGGACTATTCGCCTCAAACCTGGATGTACCGCATGTGTATCTCCAAGGCGCCCGAACTTTTATGGTAATGTACTTACAAACCAATTTTATTTCTATTTCTTTTAAATAGGAGATTACACACTTACTTTGTCACATTTAACTTGCTCCATTCAAGAGTAAACCAATGATAGGAATACAGAGAAAATAAAAACTATTTTTTTTATTATTACATCTGGCGAATGTTTTTATTATTACATCTGGCATTATTATTACATATACTCGCCGAGGGATGCCGTGAGCTTACTTTAATTATATTTTAAATCTAAACTTCAAAATAACCTAAAAATGCATTGGTGACATAAGATCATATTGACATAGGATCAGATTGACCTAGCTTATAAAACTCTAATTTTAAATTTAAGGTTAGTTATACATTAGGAATGTATCCTTGCAACTATTTCTAAATGCACACTGGAGTGGACAATAAAACCTTAAACCTCACCGTTTGGTTTCATTTAGCTCACCTCCGGCAGATTAAAAGTTTCCAATCTCCGCTGATTATCCTAGGCATGTGTATCTCCAAGGCGCCCGAACTTTTATGGTAATGTACTTACAAACCAATTTTATTTCTATTTCTTTTAAATAGGAGATACAGAAAAATCAAATTTTTTTTGATTATTACATCTGGTATTACTTGTGATGCGCGGTCGGCGACGGTCGCGTCTCACTAATGCATAGCTTCGTAATTAATTAATAAAAATAATTAATTCGCGAAACGCGCCGCTCGGGCGCCGCTGCCCTACATCGCCACGATGGCTACCAACAAGGCGATCATAGTGAACGAGTTACTGGCGTTCATCCAGAATGCAGTCGACACTATGGACGAGATCAGCATCCTGCAGATCTGCAAGTCCAATTTCAAGGAAGAGGAGGTCTGCAGCGGGAAGGCGCTGCTATACCAATCGGTTGGCAAAACTGCCCAGATGCCATCTCGCAGAAGGGATGGAGGGGAACGAAGTGTGCAGGACATCATCACCCTGCTGAAGCAAACCGACCCGGATGACGTGCCAGATTTCGTCGCAAGAGAGCTGCACAAGCTTCCGCCAGTGGGATTCGACCACGTAGATGTCACAAGACTTCTCAAGGACATCACGTTCTTGAAGTCCAGCCTTGCTGATGTGTTGGCAAAATTAGAGGCTTCTGATAAAACTATCAGTGGACTACAGGCGGAATTATTGCTACTCCGTAACAGTAGTACAACTAGTACGTCACATAATGTAGCCTCTAATAATGTCAACGTACGACGAGGCGCGCAGAATGCGTCATTTTACAGTTTCGAGTCAGCAAAATTTGATTCGCCTGAGTCGCCGATGGCCGAGGAGCGTGCCGCGAACACTATCGCGCGCCCCGCCGTCCCCGCTGCCCCTTCTTCACCCGTGAAGAGGCCGAATATCACGTTGCAAGTTCCTCATCCACGTGACTACGCAGCTGTTACGGCCAGCACCCCTACAGCCGTACCAACAAAGAGACGACAGTGTAGTGTCACTCAGTGCAACACTGCATCCGTCAAGGCACCGGGGAAGGAGCCTTGTAATGTGGAGGACTTCAAAGTTGTTGAGAAGAAGAAGAAGTCCTCCCGCAAGAACCAGTGTGGTACTGCAGCGAGGAGCATTGAGCAGCAGTTCCGCGCAGAGGTCCCTTCGACGATGGTCTACGTATCTCGTGTACATCACAGCGTGAAGATCGTAGACGTCGCGAACTATCTCCAAAAGAAAACCGGGATGGGCTTAAGGGTGGAGAAGCTGGACTATCGTCACAACGTGAGCTTCAATTCTTTTGTGGTGCGAGTTCCAAACAGCCACACCGCTACCATCCTGCGTCCTGACTTTTGGCCGACGGGGGTGAAGTTTCGGCGCTTCCGAGGACGCCTGCCGACACGCGACACCCCGCCCCGTGACACGTCGACGTCATTACGTGTGCTTTAGGTTAAGATATATTATATGTATTTTTAGTTTTAAGGTATATATTTATGGGCCGTAGAATAAGTTTTTTAACATCCTGTAACTTTTCTATTATTGCCTGAAATAAATGATTTATTATTATTATTATTATATATTATTATTATAATACAAGTATTTTGTCTATGTCATATTTAGCTTCAGACCGCTTTTCTTAAGCGCCTCCTTCCACACTTTCACACGTCGTACCAAATTACTCCTGTTCACGTCCATCAGCACGATATCATCAGCATACTAAAGCAACCATGGAACATCTAATACCACGCTGAACAAATAAGTAAAAGGTGTACTCCAGCGGCAATGAGGAAGGTTTTTGTGACGCTAACAGCGGTCCAAACCACAGAGATTCCGGCTCCGTGTGTAGTACTTAATGTTTCGGATTCTGTCAATGTAAACCTCTGCAACTTATTTGGACCGCAGTCACGCAGTCGTGTGTGGAACCCAGTCAAAGGCCTTTTGCGTGTCGAGAAACAGGTAATTCAGAGGTGTATTCTCCGCACCGTATTTCCCCGCAACAAACAACTTGAAGCAAACGCCAATTCCAAGGGCCCGTGAATGGTACGAAATCCATACTGACACTTCTTGCACACTCGATACCTGTTGGATCCGGGAGTCAATTATCTTCTCGTAGAGCCTCACGGAGTGGAGAACTTTACCAAGACTAGTATGTTAATACTCAGCCTTCAATGGCGCGGGATCTTAAGGAACTCGGATCTCCTAAACTAAGCAAGACATACCTATTTATAAATAGGTAAATATACTTACTTTTCAGCGAAGCAGCAACATCGTCATATAGTGCTGTATTCAAGAAACAATCGGCAATATTATGAAAGTTTTTAGGATCGGCTAACAAGCTATCGATATCTAAATTCTCATGCTCGTCAGCAGTATCGTGCTGCAATAAATAGCACCAAGAGTATCTTCATGTTGCTACATCAATTTAAGCAGGCACAGCTGTGGTACTGATAGCAAAATCTAAATTAAAATTATGTTTTATTTTAATCATACGTAAATATTTATTATTAATTTGTTAATCTCACTGCTAGGTGTTCTTTTTTGTCTAGTCTACAGGCTACTTTCAACGACAAATAGCATATTTATTGTAAATTATGTTTTCATGTAAGTGGCAAAGTAATTTTCTTTTTGAAAATAAATATCTGTAAACCTAAATACTCGTATCTACATATTATATTTCTCTGTAGTTAAAGCTATAAAATGTATAAGGCGGGTTCTTGGCTCTGCCTACTCCAGGGGGAAAATATATGTAAGAATTATTTATGTATGTTAGCTTATTCTTTTTGGGTATTAATGGAGTTGCTCTTACACACACTTCTGATACGATACTGATAAATAGAAGTAGCACCTAACCAATATGAGATTCTCCCACATGTTTCGATGAAAATGATGCAAAAATCCTCACGGGTACCCTCACCACCGGAGCCGGAGGGAAATTGTAATGGGTATATTGTATTGTATCGTCTAGAATTGCCTTACACACTGGTATAGGTACAAAGTTTTCGAACGCTCACCGCCTGCTTTAATCACACCTACAAATTTATCTGTTGTTTTTTTATTTTTGTTTAGGCGACCGGTGACACTCGTTCCGGGTCGTTCCTGGTCCAAGGGCTGGCCATCGCCATCCAACGTGGCAACGCAGCAAGTGTTATGGGCACTTTTGCACCGGGAGTGATCAGGGGCGGGTTATTTGTTTAGTACATGGACTAAGCATTACTTGTTGTACAATTTTGACATGTTTATGTAATGTATTAATTTGACGAATAATAAAGACGCTTATTAACTAAAAAAAATGTATACTTAGATTGATCTATACTTAGTTATGTATTAACTATGTTCTTTGTATTTGGCATGCTCGTAGTAGATAGTTTTCTTTCTTTCTTTTTTTTTGTAGTCGGATATTGCCAAGTAATTCAGTTGTTTATTATTATTCTACTAATAAAATAAATAACGATCGAAAAATGATACGCTATCTGGGAATATAATTATATAAGTATCAAAATAAACGGGATATTTACCATGTTTTCATTTTCAAAATAGTTTTGATAGACACTTTCTTCAGGATGTTAGCGATCTTATCTGTCACTCCTTTGATGTACGGTAAAAAGGCTGGCTGTCTTTCCACCTTACAGTTCCGGGGTTTATTTGTGGTGAATCTGGGTGGTCTTATCCGTCCATTGTATCCATTCCTTTGTAGAACACCGCTTATGTGCTTCAATTCTTCTTGTAAATGTTCCTCGTCACTCCTTTTAAACGTTTCACTTCTTCACTATTTTCACTATTTTCACTCCTTTTAAAAAGCTGTCGCAATGCCTGCTCTCACCCAAAGATGGCTCCCTACCCCTTCAAGGGCGCTTCACGCATTTAAACATGACACTTAACTCACCTTTGACCTTGACACATAACACCGCCCGCTGAGTGGCGACCGAGTTTTTATAAACAAAAGATTGTTAACTTTGTAAGTTGCATATGACGCTCGAGTGATGATTTTTTTTAAGGTAATGAATCATTCTTTCAAGTGGTACTAGACGTTTGTGTATACTTATCGTCTGATTTATTATAAACGGCGGGGAACATTGATGATAGTTGAAAACGTTAATATTTTATCTTCAGGTATATTTATTTTAAAAACTAAACCGATAACCTATGTATTTTATAATTTTAAATAATCAAGAGGTTCTAACTATATATGATAAAATGAAAAAAACAAATGTGATAGTACAAAAATATTTACTCACAAGCCTTTATTAGGACGAAACATTTCGTGACGAGGAACAATTTTTCCGCCAAATTAAATAATTTATTACAACATTTTCGTCATATGTAACCTAAAAATATGTGTACCAACTAAAAGCTAATGTTATATCCTAACGAAGAGTGTAAACATTATATCTACAGCTGTTTCTTTCACAAAAAAATATGGGATTCATTAAAGGAACTACCATTTTCGTAAACACGCAAGTGCCATTACCGCGTGATGTGCACATAAAATCATAAAAAATAGAATTGTTCTTAACTTGAGCTACAATGCTTTTCGCCACACACACTTCACACACACTTCACACACACTTCACACTAGTCTCAAAACTTTTTAAATGATAAAACAATCAATGGTATTATTCGTAATAAACGTTAAATTTGCCAAAGTTCTCCGCGCGCACCGAACGACGACAAAGTACAAACCAACGACTTTCATTTTTTTTTTTAATCAAAATGCTCAGTTTTTTTTCTGTCATCGCATTTGAGGCATGCCTTGATTTGTAAACAATCGATTAGAAAGAGCAAAAGTATTAAAAACTGGCGGGTTAAAAAGAAATACACATATTTATACGAGTGGTGTAGCTTTAACAGCGATATGGGTAGTTTTCTGCCTGCGCGCGCCGTACAAAAATAGTGATGGGCAGTTTTTTACCACGCGCAGTAAAACGGCTACTGGACCGGGAGTGTACAAGATTGACTGACTGTAACTGTGGCAGTTCTTATATAAGACAAACAAAAACAACGGTTACATGCCGAATCAAGGAACACATCAGGGCAGTCAAAAACAATTAACCGCATAAATCTGCAATCGCTCAACATTTATTGGAGTCCGGTACGAACCACTGGATCGAGCTACATAACCCTCAGATGCTCTCGACAGAACGCCACTATATACCAAGACTGGTTCGGGAAGCAATTGAAATAAAAAAGTATAAAAATTTCAATCGTGAGGATGGGTTTCAACTGCCGAACGTCTGGCATCCAGTGGTCCGTCTTTGCAAAAACAACCTAAAACAAAATCGCGAGTGGATACAGTAAGTATCGTATGTCGTGAACGTGATCGAGATCGGGTTCGAGTTTGTAGTGAGAGTGAAACCAATAGTAGTGCAGATACGCGTAGTAAAAAAACTCGAAAGAGGGTAGATCGATATAATTACTCCTAGGAAAAAACTTTTTCTCTGTTCACCGCCACTACTCCAGTTCCTCCGTGATCATGGTGCTTGCAACGAAATATCGGAAACTCAAAACAATGAAACATGGTAAATATCCCGTTTATTTTGATACTGATGTGAGTGACCATGATAGTTTAAATACCTATGTAATTATATAATATTATTACTCTCATTAAAAATGCACTGTATCACTAATATTAAATACAGTAGACAAGTTGTCTGCATTTTATAAGTTAGATAAATGACCTATCGAAAGTCCAAGATTTTTGCAAGGTTGTTGCTCCAACCATAAAATATTTTGTATACTTACCCTATTTCAGCTGAGTAGGTCAATGTGAATCAGTAATTTGGAACATACTATAAATCGTACGTTAATTTATTTTCTAGGTTATTTCTAAAATAGTGTTTTTTTATGCGTATGATATCACATTACTTAGTTAAGTTTTGTTAACCAATATATTAGTTATATCAGTTAAATCCCTTCGGCAAATACCGCGACTATAATAACTTCGTTTTGTGTTCCCTGCGGTGAGTAGAGTAGTTAGGTAGTTAGAACTCACTGGATAGTTTTGTGCTGTCAGTGGGAAGACCAAAGGCTTGTTCTGATTGTAGTATCTGTACTGACGGCACAGAATAGGCAGCACGGGTGTGACTCCTCGGGCGCTGCATACATGCGTAAGCCACCGTAACTACTTTCCATCAGGTGGGTCCTGTGCTTGTCTGTCACCTACGTTGTATATGTTTTGGCGGGTCGTGTCGTGATTACTAATTTATCAATAAATTAATATTATTTTGATGTGAATTAAAATATAAAAACAATGCAGAACATACATATAACTTTCAGTTTCAGGCATCAATTTTTTTTCTACATTTAACCAGGATGTCATAGTAAAAAAAATCTGTTGAGAATATCTGCTTCAAAATTGAGTTGTAAGATTTGACCCAAACAAATTACATACTCGTACATATATTGCAATTTAAAAAAAACGTGTAAAATCATACGTTAGCACAAATAAGACTTTTAGTAATCACATGCTATTAATTTTTACCCTTGACACTACTGGTAGTGCCGTGAGGAAAGAATATTCCCCTCGACACTACCAGTAGTGTTATTTGGTAGTTCCACGGGGACGGGGAAGTCACCACTTTTGTTTAGGATTTCTGTTTGTATAATAAGCCTTATTATTCCTGCCTCTAGATATCCCTTTTGTTTTCCTTCAAGAAACGTCGAATCCTATCGAAGATGGTGACATTTTTGCACTGTCGTAGTAAGTATATAGTAAGTTCTCTTCATTACGCTCACTTCCTGAGTGATCTTTGTCAGCAGGTAGCCGAAATAATTGTTTGATTGAGGTAATACCGGTCCAATCCTGGGTCCAGATTCAGCAAATTTTATGTCATATGTTGAAAAAGCACTTCAGAAAATGACATTACATTTTATTGCAGCACAGAATGTTCCATTCAATTGCCAAGTAAGTCTGAAAACAGTAATTCTCATTCGGTGGCTATTGTATTCGAACTGTCGCATTTAGATTATGAACTAAGCTAATATACTTGATATTATTTCATAGATCAAATCATGAGTACATACATACATATAATCACGCCTTTATCCCCGGAGATGGGCCTCGTCAGCATTGGGCTGCAACCCGTCTAAGAGAAGGAAAACTCTGAAATCAAAACCGGGGAGATGGGCCTCGTCAGTATTGGTCTGCAACCATCTAGGAGAAGGTCACTCCGAAATAAAACCAACTCTCAGGGAGCATACCCGAGAAAAAACCCCGATCCAAGGTGTTAGCCGACCCGTGCCAAGGATTCGTGACCAGAGGGCAAGCTGGTGTAACGGAGGGTGTCTGTGTTGGCGGTCACAGGACACACTTGAGATTCCGCCTTACCTCCGTAAAGGGCTCTGCGGGGGTGGACCATATTTTCCCTATGACTCGTGGGAACGCAATGATTCCAAAAATTAATCATCCGCATGGCGGCGACGCGGTACGCCACCCGTCACGTCTCGTTTCCAGTGGGGGCGAAAAGTGGCTCACGGAGAGCCGTTTTGCTACGTTGAATGTTGGAGGAGGAATGGAAGAAAAAATGAATGATGTTTGTAAGACGATGGATGAAAGAAGGATTGATGTGCTTTGTGTGAATGAGACGAAGAGGAAAGGATGTGACACCACCAAGCACGGACCCTACACCGCGTACTGGTCGGGAGTACCCAATACCGACAGAGCTTGCCAGGGAGTTGGTGTCATCCTATCTGCTAGAATGGCTGAGTGTGTGAATATATTCGAATGTGTGAATGCTAGACTGATGTGGATGAGAATGAAAGTGGGACTCACTCGTATTTTTGTCGTAGGGGTTTATGCTCCTGTAGACTCCGGTACGAATACGTCCCAGGAAGTACAAGAAGAAAGAGAACAGTTTTGGGAGAGTTTAAGAGATGTATTAAGAGAATGTAAGGATAATGAAAGAATCATAATGCTAGGTGATTTTAATGGATGGGTAGGACTGAAACGAGATGGATTTGAAAGGGTTCTTGGCAAGTACGGAGATGAACGAGTGAACGAAAATGGTAAAGGTTTGCTTGAAGTATGTTTGGAATGGAACCTTTGTGTGTCAAACACGATGTTTCGACACAAAAGGATTCATATGTATACAAGAGAAGCGAAGAATGTCAGTAAAAGTATGATTGATTTTGTAATAGTGGATGAAAGATTGAGAAAAAATATTCTAGACGCTAGGGTATATCGCGGTGTGGGTATCCATACAGATCACTTTTTGGTTATGTGCCGTATAAGTGATCTCTTTAAAGGATGGAGACGTAGAAGGCGTGAGCCCATAAGTGTTCTAGAAAGAATAAAAGTAGAAAACTTGCAAGAAGATAAAGTGAGAGAGGAGTATGGAAGCAAATTAACTGAAAGGTTTCATGATCTTGATAGTATTTGTGAGATTGAGGAGTTATGGAAGGTATTCAAAGATGAGATTGTGAGTGTGGCTTCCCAAGTATGTGGTATAAGTAAAAGAAGTAAAGTGCAAAAGGTGAAGCATGCATGGTGGGATAAAGAAGTGCAAAAGTTGGTATGTGAGAAAAAGAAAGCGTGGCTTGATTGGCTCTCAGTCAGAGCTAATGAGAGAATGCAGCAAGCTACAATTGAGAATGTGGATGAAGCGAAAGATAAATATAGAAGACTGAAAGGGATAGTGAAAGGAGTGATTGCTAGAAAGAAAAAGGAACAAAAAGACGTGTTTGATGAAAGGTTATCTGAGGATTTCCAGACGAACATTAAGTTCTTTTGGAAGTCCATTCGTTTAGCCAGAGGAGAAACACAGAGCTCCGAGCTGAACGCTATTAGAGACCAGAATGGAAGTATTGTAAAAGGTGAGGAATGTGTGTTAAAAAGATGGCAGGACTATTTTGAAAGCTTGTTTGAAAGAGAGGATGGTGTACATGCACTAACCTCGGTGATGGATGACTATGTTGATGCTGATAAAAGTGGTATTAGTATGAATGAAGTTGTGAGTGCATTAAGAAGTATGAAAGCTGGTAAAGCAGCGGGACATGATAAGGTGACAGTCGAGATGCTGAAGGCTGGACAGGGCCTTGTAGCAAGTCAGTTGTGCCGCCTTTTCAACATATGTTGGGTTAGCGGTCGTGTACCAAGTGATTGGTGTAAGGCCGTTATAGTTCCACTTTACAAAGGAAAGGGCTCGCATCAAGACTGCAAAAACTACAGGGGCATTAGCCTACTCAGCGTCGTCGGCAAACTGTATGCGAAAGTGTTGATTGAGAGAGTTATGAAAGAAACCGATGAGAAAATATGGGATGCACAAGCGGGTTTTAGAAAGGGAATGGGATGTACGGATCAGGTCTTTTCATTGCGAAGCATAGCCGAGAAATTTTTGGCCAAGAGTCAAAAGGTCTATTGCGCATTTGTGGATTTGGAAAAGGCCTATGACAAAGTGGTGAGGAATGAACTTTGGTCGGTACTGTCTATGTATGGGGTGAGCAGCAACCTTATTCGAGCTGTGAAGTCTCTCTATGAGGACTCCAGAGCTTGCGTGAGGATACATGGGTCATACACTGAATGGTTTAGTATCCAAAAAGGGGTTAGACAGGGATGTGTAGCGTGAAAGAGATGAATGTGTGACAGAGTGTAGGATTTGTATAGATGGAGAAAAAGTGGAACAAGTGAATGAGTTCATATATTTGGGAACATTGTTTACGAGAGATGGAAAGCATGAAGAAGATGTTGAAAGGAGAGTGATGGCTGGAAATAGAGTGAATGGGGCACTACACAACTTTATGAGCAGCCGGAAAGTGTCCGAAAAGGCACGACTGGCTGTACATGGAGGAGTATTGGTGCCGACTCTTATGTATGGTAGTGAAAGTTGGGTGTGGCAGAAAAAGCATCAGAGTAGAGTAAATGCAGTAGAAATGCGTGCGTTGCGAAGTATGTGTGGCTTGACCTTGAAAGATAGAGTGAGAAATAGCGTGATAAGAGAACGATGTGGAGTGATAGAAGATGTAGTGATGAGAATTGAGAGAGGAATGTTGAGATGGTTTGGTCATGTTGAGAGAATGAATGAAAGAAGACTAACGAAACAGGTGTATGAGGCGAGTGTGGATGGTACCGTCGGAAGGGGAAGACCTAGGCGCACATACCTGGACCAAATCGGGGAAGTTTTAGAAAAGGGGCAGGTCAGGAGTACTCTAAACCGACGAGCATGCATGAAGAATGTAATGAGAGTGAATGAAGCGAGAGTAATATGTCAGGATCGTAGCAAATGGAGATCCGTGATCTCTGCCTACCCCTATGGGAGACAGGCGTGATTTTATGTATGTATGTATGCATCCCCGGAGGGTTAGGCAGAGGTGAATTAACACACACATTTCACAAATCATTGTATTCGGTCCCACGTGATAGGGGGTGAGCCTATTGCCGTATTCCGGGCACTATTGTTGACTCGAGCCATGCATCTGAGTCTGAGTTTTGGGCTGTCTATATCTTGGTAAATCTATATCTTGGTAAAATCATGAGTATACGGGGAAAATGGATTTCCTCTTCACCTATACTTGACGATTATAATGGGTCCTGCGCTTCAAACGAGTTAGGCGCTTGAAAATAAATAACACAAACACTTAGAAATAAATAACTTCTACAATGGAGTTTATTTAGTAATTTTACAACAATTTTATTTCTACGTATAACTTTACTCTACTATTTAACTTAGTATTAACTAATTTTATCACTGTAAAATGGAGCAACCACAGCTTCTAACTTTGACAAGTATTTTCCATCAGAATCGTATTTGTGTCTAAACATCTCTAATGTTTTCGGTGCTTGATTGAAGGTATAAATGCTTATACTATGTGTTTTTGCTTATATTTTCTATTGTCCGTGGCTTAGCCGCACAATTATTATTGCAACCGCTTACAAAAACGTCAGGCAGATCCTCTGGAGAAAATAAAAATGTATGAGTATAATCACAATAGTCAATATAGTATCAATGTAGTCAAAATAAAAATATTTTCGCATAAAAAAGTTCTTCAACCATGGGTTTATGGAATCTCACTGCGATTTTTGGGCCTCATGCTATACTCATACCTACAAGCCGGTTCACCTGTTCAGTTCAGGAAAGCCTGCTCCAGCGCCACATCCGTTGAACGACAAGTGTATGAACTAATAGGTGTGGTTGATTTGGGCCCCGAAGATGTTAAGATACATACACTACCCCATAGGGCGTACCCATTAGGCATATGGGACACCCCCTGCTCTGAGCTCTACCCGAACTTAAGAATACCCCCCTCACGGATATATCACTTTTGCCTCATCCCTTAAAGAACGCTGAGTACGCCCATGACACTCCCTTTATCTATTTTGTTTTTAACTAATATAATTAGCCAACACTGACATGTAAAATTTAAAATGATATAGGTATGAAGCTGTAATGAGCGGATTTGTTTGATGTTATAGCAATCCGTGCTACCCAAAGGACACAAAAAAAGATGTAGGTACTGCACATAAAGAGTACCTACTCACATTTTGTAACGCGTTTAGGGCCAAGATATATGCCGGTCATTATACTTACTTTTCAACGAAGTAGCAGCATCGTCTCTTGGTGCTGTTTTCAAGAAATAATTGGTGTTACGGAGGTTTCTAGAATGGGCTAACAAGCTATCAATGTCCAAATTCTGATGCTCGTCAGCATTCGCCGATACTGCTGCAATAAATAGCACGAAGAGTATCTTCATGTTGCTACATCAATTCTCTCAGCTACAGCTGTGGTATGGATAGCAAAAAAACTAAATTTAAATTATGTTGTATTTTAATAATTGCAATTGCTGACGAAGTTATCAAGACGAAAAACTACCGGAAGTATATCATGAGGGATGGCACAATTGACATCTGTCGAGCGTGTCACCAGCTTGGTGAATCCCTCAGGCATATTACTTCCGGTTACTCTCGTCTTGCCAACGGCGAGTACTTGCATAGACATAATCAAGTAGCCAGGATAATCCATCAGCGACTTGCTCTGACCTTGTGGAAGTTGAGATGCCGTACTATACATATGTTCCTGAGCCAGTTCTTGAAAATAGTCATGTCACATTGTACTGGGATCGATCTATCATCACTGATGGGACTGTTGTAGCCAACAAGCCTGACATTGTGGTGATAGACCGATCCAAACGCCGAGCATTGATTGTTGACATCACCATTCCTCATGACGAGAATCTCGTGAAAGCTGAGAAAGATAAACGGGTTAAGTACTTGGACTTTTCCCGCGAGATTGTCGACATGTGGAATATTGACTCAGCAATAATTGTACCAATAGTCATGTCAGTCAATGGACTAATAGCAAAGAGCCTCGACCAACACCTAAAGAAGCTCGGGTTAGATGGTTGGGTCAAGGGCCATATGCAGAAGGCTTTGCTTCTTGATACGGCGTGCATCGTGCGGAAGTTCCTTTCTCTGGAGCCCTAACCACCGGTAGCTTGGTCCCTGTACCCGATACCGGTGGAGCACTATTTTTTATATTTTTAAATAGATGTTTTTTATATGTATTTAAAAATATAATTTATAAATTGTATATTTTATTAAAAAGGAAAAAATAAAAATTGTTTATTTTCAAGCTACAGGGGCTCATAATGTGTTAGTACAATTGCTTAAAATATATGTTAATAACAACAGGATTAAAATTAAATATTTTAAAGAAGGTACCTACCACAGGCAGATTCATCAAGAAGCCGATAAAACATGCAGCTTGATGAACCTACCAATGATTGGACCATCCAACCTCTCAACGTACACCTTCAGGATGCTGTTAGTGTTTCCTCTATTTTAATCATTCATAAATATTTATATTTACGCCTGTAAATACCCAAAAGAGTAGGCAGATGTGTAGTAACATTCACATTTTGCCAACTATCGAGCCTATTTTCGTCAAGTCTCTTTGTCATGGGCACTTTTTTTGTTTTTTCTATATAGGACATGTCAATTGGACTTCGCCTTGCCTGATGGTAAGCTGAAGGCAAAGTCCCAGAAAAGAGGGTCACCATTACTTACACATACCGTGTGACAATGGTGATACTCAGCTTGACGGCCTCATCATATGCTTTTTCACGCCCCGCTTAAGTGCAAATATACTCGTATCTACATATTATTAACGCTATGAATTGTAAAAGGTGGGTTCCTGGCTCTGCCTACTCCAGGGAGGAAAATATGTAAGCATTATTAATGTAGGTATAATGTATGTTAGCATATTCTTTTTAGGTATTAATGGAGATGCTCTTACATAATATATTTCTGATACGATACTGATAAATAATATAATTGTAATGTGTATGTTATGTTATAGTTTATGTATATTGTATCGTCTAGGATTGCCTTTTTTTAACGTGCGGGAAATCCCCACGGATATCCCTCCCCACTGGAGCCAGGAACACACGACGTCTAGGGGTCATCGCGCCTCCTTCTGCGAGCAAGTAATGCTCGTGAAGGAGGAGGCGGGACGGGAGCGGCAGCGGGAGCGACGAAGGATCGCCAAGCTGCCCGCGTACGAAGGCAACTCGGGCGTCGGAGGTCGATGAACGACCTCCGCCCCCCATGAGTGCCGACCTGGGGTGAAAGGTGGAGCCGCCTGTCACCCTGGCAGAAGCAGGCCGCGGCGGCGGCGCGCCTCCCTATTTTCCGGGAACGAGTTGGGGACTCTGTTCCCACACACCCGAAAAGAGGGCCAGATCGTGAGAGATGGCCCTGGGTCGGCCGGGGTGCGAGGGATATGCCTGTCAACCTCACCTTCGGCAACCAAAACGACCCACAGGCGGCGTGCGCTTTAGTCGGTTCGAGTCCGACATAACCTCTCCCACCGGTTTCGGTGGGGAGGTATCGGTGGGGATTTTGCGCACGTAAAAAAAAAAGGCATAACCCTCGCACCCCAACCGACCCTCTCGATTTGGCCTTCCACGGGTGTGGGAACACGGAGTCCCCGACTCGTCCCCGGAAATGGAGAGGTGAGCGCAACACGTAGGTACTGCCCACCGCCGCTGCAGCCTGCTTCTGCCAGGGTGACAGGTGGCTCCACCGGTCACCCCCAGGCCTGCGCTCGTGGAAGTGTCTAGAATTACCTTGCGAGTTGCACAGGTTTAAAGTACAAAGTTATGGAACGCTACACCAACATATATATTTGTTATTTTATTTTATTGTTTGTTTAACTTATAGAATTATTCAATATCCGTTGTATTTAGTTTCTTAGATAGTTTTCTTTTTTTCTATCCGTGATTATTGTAGTCGGATTTTGCTAAGAAATTCGGCGGTTAATTAATATTCTACTAATCAAATAAATAACGATTAAACGATGAGCAACATCTGAATTAAGTCACAAATAATTTTATTACTCACATTCAAAGTGCACTAATGTATGACTAATATTAAATACAGTAGACAAGTTGTCTGCTTTTTATAAGTTACATAAATGACCTATCAAAAGTCCAAGGTTTTTGCAAGGTTACTCCAATCATAAAATATTTTGTATACCTACCCTATTTTAGCTGAGTGGGTCAATGTGAATCAATAATTTCGAATATACTATAAATCGTACGTTAATTTATTTTCTAGGTTATTTCTAAAATAACGTTTTAATTATTTATAGTGTTGATTGATGGGACTTGGTGGAATTTGTTGTCAAAAGATCTTTAGTACCATTTAAAAATTTTTTCCCCAAAAAAATTGTACTGGTATACATGATTTTACAACATATGAATTATAGTGTTGTAATGTTTGAGAAGTATGTTCTTAACTGCAATTGTAAATCTTTGAGTTTACCGTAATGAGAAACCCGTCAGTATTTTATATTATTATAAAAAATACTGCGGAAAAAGTTCAAGTGTATATCAATATGTGTAGCGTTTTAGTTGCGTATCCTGGTTAAAAGGTACATAGGAATCAGAATTCCACAGGGGCAAAGCCACAGGTTACAAATAAAAGTCTTAAATAAAAACTCTTCTTTCATATTTTATTTTTAATTTATAATAAATATAAATTATTTTAAAATTAATACTAAAACTAATGTGATGTTGAACGAAAATAGTTTTATATTTTATACGTTGAGCAATATCCAAGTAGTCAAGTTCTTATCAATCTTACATTAGGTTCCTAGATTTAAAAAATCTGGATATGAATTGTTCATCACTATGACTAAGATTTAAAAGTAAACCTATAAAATAAATATGGCAACAATCTTTGTGCATCTTTCCATAGCAACAGGTGTTCCGTAGTCTAAAGCTTGAATTAGGGTCGATTCCCAATGAAAACAGTGGACAGCGGCGGCGTCCAGAATTTGCTACGGCCAATGCCGTGCTGTCAAAAAAGTTCATTGTCGCTTGAAGGTCTTATCTTCAAGCGACAATGAACTTTTTCTCTTGTAGATAAGATTGAAAATGGTTTGTGATATTTAACCTCAGAGGCCGTCCGTTTCTTCGCATGGAATCAGTCCCAGGGAGCTGACTTACTTCCCGTAGTATACCAGCCAGTTATTATATGAAACCCAGATGATTGACAGTTTGGTATTTGCCTATTTTTTTTATATTTAACCTCAGAAACCACTGCAGGCCAGTGCTATTTCAATAGAAATTGTCCCTTATACAGAAAAGGGGATCATATGGTACCTTTATGCCACTTGCCTTTTCTATAAAATTCAAGCCCATAAATGTAACGATTTCAGTGCCTACATATTTGATACTATAATGACTCGTATTGCCTTTTCACCTAAATCCATAAACGATATAAGAGATTGTTAACAATTCTATAGGATGCATGTTATCTATGTACACGCGGTCAAGTGTACACTTTTACATTTAGAGGTGTACACTTATTTCCTTGGTCGTGTGGACATTGTACCAGTTAACATTTAGTCAGTACCATTGAGGAACTGTGTGAAGGCTTCCTTGTATTCACCTTTGGGGTCTTCTTGCTCGACCAACTTTTGCCATAGATCAGGGGTCTTTTTCTGGAAGGCTTTGATTACGGCACGAATCAGCTCACGCTGTTTAGGTGTACATTTACTACAGTTTGTCCTTACAGCATCAGGGATGGTTTCTGTGGGTAAAAAAGTCATAAAAATTAAATATACCACGAATTTTACTAATATTATAGATGAAAAAGTTTGTGAAGATGTTTGGCTGCTTTTTTTTATACCACTTAGGTGGCAGACAAGCACACGGCCCACCTGTTGGGAAGTGGTTACCGTGGACTATGGACGTGTGCAACACCAGGGGCGTTGGTGGATCTGGCTGAATTTGGTACAGGGATTTATTAAAATCTGGAATACATATAGGCTATTTTACATCTCAACTAAAATCACAAAACAACCTTAGCACGTAGAGTGTGATAAAATATAATGAATTATTGTCGTTTAAGAACGATAAACAAGTTAAATATTCAACAATTTGTTTATAATACAAATGATGTTTCTAATTTAAATAGACTAATATGGTTTGCTTTACCTTGATAGGTGATGAATTGAAAATACAAATCGGTGCAAAGGTCAAGTGCAAAAGGCCATATTACTATACCGTAAATATTGTGTGCAAATAAATATCAGATACCTTACCGGTATATTATATTAGTTATGATTTTGACGGGCCATGTATGTATGTATGTAGGTTCATCTGTTCCCTCATAGCTCGTCAAGCACTTATTAAATCTAGACAAATGAGGTATCGTCAGAAGCGTCTAAGACATTCGCTGGTTATAGGCTATATAATATGTCACTAAATCTATTGTGGCGCCCTCTAGAAGCCATAAAGTACTATGTTAAAAAATGAATTTGAGATAAATCTGTTGTGTTCGGTATCAACTGAAATAACTTAATTAGCACATTTCAAATTTGTATGAAATACTTGCTCCAAACTGATAAAAAAATAAATAAAAATAGAGTTTAAAACTCAAACTCGACTACTGAAAAATCACGCTATAAAAAATATGAAACAAGAAAATATCCAGGATAGCTGTGGTCGTATGCCACTTAGCCTAACAAATCAGTATGTATGCGTTCTTTGGTAGATCATTAACTCTGTAGGTTTGTGTGCTCTGTAAGGCTTTTTTTACGTGCGCAAAATCCCCAGGTATACCACTGGAGCCGATGGGAGAGGTTATGTCGGATTCGAACCGACTAAAATGCACGACGCCTGTGAATCGTTTTTAGTTGTCAAAGATGAGATTAATATGCATATCCCTCGCACCTCGGCCGACCCAGGGCCATCCCTCTCGATCTCGCCCTCTCCTCGGGAGTTGTGCAAGGTTAAACGATTAGTTAGAGGCCCTAATAACTCCAGATTCACTGTAGGTTTCTTACACCTACTTATAATTACAGATAGCTGAGGTTACCAGTAAAAAAAAACTGTAAGGTTTAGGAGGAGGTAGGACACGACTGTATTTCCGTCCAATTGAGCAGTTCAACTGGAGAAGTACCTCCGCCCTACAGAATATCGCGGCTATTATAACCTCGTGTTGTGTTCTTGACGGTGAGTAGGGTAGCCAGAGCTCACTGGAGAGTTTTTGTACTGTCAGTGGAAAGACCAAAAGCTTGTCGTGCTTTGTCTTTTACTCTGACGGCACAGAAATTCTTGTGTTTACAGGGTTGACAGCGAGATTGCGACTCCCTTGGTGTTGCACACGTCCGTAGGCCACGGTGCCCACTTTCCATCAGGTAGGTTGTGTGCTTGTCTGCCAACCAGGTGGTATAAAGAACAACTACTTACTTTTGAAGTCACTTCCTTCACTGGTACAGGGTCCTTTGCTGAGGAAGCACTTCGCGTAAGACTTCAGCAACCGCAAGTTTTCCGTTATGGACTGCACATCAAACTCGTCATAGCGAGTGTCATAGGTCTCCGGTTTGCAGGACACTACTGCCACCAGCACGCACAACACCAGAATCGATTTCATTGTGATCTAATATGAAACGTTAAAGGTTACTATTAGCACAGATAATATAATAGATAATATTAGTCACATAGCTGTAGATAAGGTGGATTCATTGCTTCCAATACATATGAGAACGTAACCTGTACTTAGCTAAACACTGTATTGTGAGGTAAGGGTTAGTGATTTTTTTATACCACTCAGGTAGCAGATAAGCACACGGTCCACTTGATGGAAAATGGTTACAGTGGCCTATTGAAGTGTATAACATAGGAGGAGCCACAATCACGCTGCCGTCTCTGTAAGCACGACTAAACTAAGACAATGTAGTTTCTGTGCCGTCAGTGTAGAAGACAAAGCAGGACAAGCAATGAATCACTGATAGTAATATGACTACTAATATACTAACATAAATAACGTTATTAATGTTATTTTGATCTGATTGGTCTGGATATTTTTATTAAAAAAGTTATGACCGAACAAAGTTAAGTGCCTAAAAAATTCAACGTGGCTACTGAAGAATGTCTGTCGATAAGAAAACGTTAAGGAGTCTAATAGGCCTTAGGATTGAAAGGTTCCGGGTTCGAATCCTGGCCATTACACTACCGACGTGAACCTACTCCTAACAAAATAGGTATGTCGGTTTCTATTTTAACAATCTATATAAAGGGTACTTTATTCCCATTTAATCCCACCTTTACCAAAAATTTGGACTAAATGTTGCAATAATCGCCAATTATACCGCTGTTCCCTACTTGTGCAGAGCGATGATAAACACTAGTCGATGCAGTTCGAAACAAATGCAGCATGACAGCCGTTAACTTCAAACTAAAAAGGCAATGCAAAATTTTATCTCTCCCCGATATATATTTTCGGAAGCTAGTGGATATATAAATGTTATGAGATAACAATCTCCACTAACAAACAATATGTTGTATGTTAGTGGAGCGAAATGTTACTACAATATAGATGAGTTTTTAGAGGACCAAACACTAGAATAAAAACTGATAAGAATGACTTTATCTACATTATATGATATGACATGACTGGTATAAATGAGATAAGTGTAATTTAAATTTAATGTATGATAATTTCTAATTAATTAAAAATTTTCTCACAAAATATTGTATACCGATTTGGCTGAACATAGCTGATCAAATTATGTAAAAGACCATCTTTATACCTATGTTTCACAATAAAGCATTTGAATTTGAATTTGAATGAAATATATTTTATTATCTAATGTATTCACTATCATCATCTTAACGTGGTTTTCGGTTGCATTCAAGACATTCAAGGACATCAGAGTCAGGAGTTGATTTATTTCTTCTTCTCATTTTAGGCTTACACGGCTTTCATGAGAACGATAGCCATCCGACCTCTCGACCCTGACAGAAACATCCACGTCCCGTCCGTTAATCAACTGGTTGCTCATGGCAACCAACCTGCAAGGAGGTACCCTTGCAGATTGGTTGTCATGGGCCAGGAAGACCTTGGTAGTACCCCAAAACATCCTTCAAAATAATTTTATGTTATCTGGTAATTAAATCAGGTACGTATTATTAATAAATAACTATTAATTCCTGTGCGTTTGTTTTACTAATTAAATGTAATGAAAATCGATTAACTATTGATAAAAAAAATAACTTACAGTTGGAGTGTTCTGCTGTCCAGTCACAACATAAATGTGGTTGCAGCACCGAAGTTTCTATATATATTAGGATTTTAGATGAGGAAAATGGAATGTAAACAAATTGATCAGTATCGAACATTAAATGCTGACGCCATCTTTACATGGCAAACCGACGTCGGAGTGACAATGGAACGTGTAAATTTCCATTTTAGAATATTGCTAGCTGATGCCCGCGGTTCGTTATCGCAACTTTTGAGTTGATATTTGAATGTCTACTCAAATTTGGTACTTTTTAGTAAACGTCAAAACTATGAGTTTTTATCATAACATGTAGGTACGAATTAAGAAAGTATGACGTCGAATTTTTAATTGTTAAATTAATATTATCGGTCTGATGGATGATTAAAATGAATAAAAACAGACGCAACATTCCTTCTTAATTTAATGAGTTCTGTTAAATAATTTATTTTATTTACAGGAAACTTAAACTTAACTTAAAATCCAATGATAGTTTGATCGCAATTGGGTAATTGCGATCAAACTATCATTGGATTTTAAGTCTAACTAAGACATTTCTAACAAAAAAAATACGTATCTAAATTCGATTAGCAATCATTGCATCCGGAATCAAACAAACAGATAAACAGACCATATTTTTTTTTAACATCTTGAATGTATAGACACGTTTAATTTACAATTTTATAATAGAATATTATAACCAAGTATTATTGGTATAAACGTGATAATTACTTAGATACCTGCTGTACGTGTCAGCTAGTACATAGCTCATTTTAACGCATATTTAATCGGATAAGAAATCTTAGTAATCAAAAATTATAAAGTAGCCGTGTGGTTCCCGGCATAGTAGAATGTGGACCTACCCATCTCTTCCCATGCTATATCGTACAAGGCGACTATGGGATAGGGTTGTTTAACATCAAACAGATATATACAGCCCAGACTCAGCCTCAGATGCATTGCTTTTTTTTTTTACGTGCGCAAAATCTCCACGGGTACCTCCCCACCGGAGCCGGTGGAAGAGGTTATGTCGGACTCGAACCGACTAAAACGCACGCCGCCTGTGGGTCGTTTTGGTTGCCGAAGGTGATGTTGACAGGCATATCCCACGCACCCCGGCCGACTCAGGGCTATCTCTCACGATCTGGCCCTCTCCTCGGGTGTATGGGGACTACAGAGTCCCCAACTCGTCCCCGGAAAAGGGGAGGCGCGCCAGGCGCGCTACCGCCGCGGCCTGCTTCTGCCAGGGTGATAGGCGGCTCCATCTGTCACCCCCAGGCCTGCGCTCACGGGGGGCGGAGGTCGTTCATCGACCTCCGACAACCTCAGATGCATTGCTTGAGTCACCAGTAGTGCCCGAAATACGGCAATAGGCTTACCTTATATTACGTGGTACCGAATAAAATTATTGGTGAAATGTGGGTGTTAATTTACTTCTGCCTAACCCTCCGGGGATAAAGGCGTGATGTATAATCATGATGTATATGTATGTATGTATGTATAATGTAGGTATATCCGTTTCATATTTTATGTTATGTAAAACAACCTTGAATTTCCGGATTCTTTTACTCAAGACTTCATCCATGTAGAATAATGAAGTGGGTCCTATTTGAGTGCAAAATATTGAATGTTCTAACATATCATTTTTGTATATTTTGCTAGTAAGCACTAATTGATTACCGTAATCAATTAGCCTATTGCAGTCCACTGCTGGACATTGACCTATCCGATAATCATAATGCATAATATTAATTCGGTATACACTTGTATACCGAATTAATTAAACTTAGGGACATCCCTGGTATGTACATTGATAAGACAGGCATAGAAACTATTTTCTTATGGTGGCACTTCACATGGCTATATGTATTTGCGTATTTGACATATTGGACAAACAATTACCATGAATGGACAGTGTATTTGACCATTAAGGCCTGGAATTCATTACCAGACCACGTGTTTCCTTCTTCCTACAGTCCCGGGTCCTTTAAGCGGGGCGTGAAAAAGCATATGATGAGGCCGTCAAGCTGAGTGTCACTATTGTCACACGGTATGTGTAAGAAATGGTGACCCTCTTTTCAGAGACTTTGCCTTCAGCTTACCATCAAGCAACGCGAAGTCTAATTGACGTGTTTCATATTAAAAAAAATGCATTGGCCGTTTTTTTAAACGTGCGGAAATCACTCGGATATCTCCCGCCGAGGCTAGCATGGTGGTTATATTGGGCTCGAACCGACTAAAATCGCACGGCCATCTTGGGACATTTGTTGCCGGGGGTGAGGTAGGTATATCCCTCGCACATCCCGACTGACCTCGCGCACCCTGACTGAAAAGCATTGGCCTAATTGCCTATTTGACAAATATTGTCAATACCAAATCTAATTAGTTTTTTATAATTCTGTACTATATGACCAGTAGTATGTACCTTTTAACAGTAGGTAGGCCAAATGTGTTAATTCACTTGTGACACAGTGACGCCTCTTTGAAGTGAATACTTTTTAATATAGTAAGTAAATAACATTTGTCTGTACTATTGGCATGCACCTACATCAAATATTTTACCAAATACAACAAACGCAAACACAAGTAGCCATGTGAAATGCCACCATTACGGGCCCTTTAAGCGGGGCGTGGAAAAGCATATGATGAGGCCGTCAAGCTGAGTGTCACCATTGTCACATGGTAAGTGTAAGTAATGGTGACCCTCTTTTCTGAGACTTTGCCTTCAGCTTACCATCAGGCAAGGGGAAGTCTAATTGACGTGTTCTATGTAAATAAAAAAAAAATAGTAATCAACAAGACTCTTAAAAAGTAGGCGGTCGGTCGGCGAAAGGGAAACTACGGAAGCAGTATCAGTGGTTAAAATACCACAACTACATTCAGTTTATTAATAATTTTAAATTACAACTATTAATTACTGTTATATCAAAATGTTTAAACGAGCTAAGATACCTTAATAAATGCCTATATATATAGCAATATATGCATTATCTTACAACAATGGCAGATTTCTATACCATAAAGATATATTTACGTCGTCATATTATGCAATACGTTCATTACAAACAACTTCACAAGACGTATTTGTTTTTATACAATAGTGTACTTAGGGTTCAAGTGGTGAACAAACGAGGAACCATCAAACTTCCGGCTTATTAGTTATAAATAAACACGCCATGATTATGGTATAGTAAACAACACAATTAAAATTAGAAGTTAAAAATAGATGTCTATAAATTCAAGGTTAATAATATATATTACTTTTAATCAATATTCTGTAAAAATTTCTATAATAAAAACAATTTTTCTAGGCACTTAAGATTTTAACAAAATAACTGTTCAAAATTTTACAGGCAGTTCATTCGGATATGAAGATGTGCCAAATTATTTTTTCATATGGTAGATTTTCATTTTATTGCATAGTCCAAATATAAACTCTCTAGATACAGTGGCACTACAATGCTGCATAAAAAAGATCTACTACTTTGGTAGCAGTTGACATATACATACATCAGTGATGCACACATTGACATTTTGAAGAACAAAATTGACATTAATTTACATGAGTAAGTGCATCGCAAAAAACAGCTTGAAATATGTATGAACATAAAGCGTATTTCAAGGTGTTCTTTGCGATGCACTGTGTCTAAGTTCTATTGGTACGTGTTCAGGTACACATTCTAAACATTCTATTAAAAATAAAGTTATTTTGTTTATAGAATATAGATACTTATAAAATACAGGTTTTTTAGTTTATAATACCTTGAGAGATACTAATCACATATTTTCGACGCTATACCGGTTCCGAAAAGCGGCGCACAAGCGGGGTCACGATCACGAGCCTGAAAAAAATTCGGACCGTGAGATCCCAGCTCAATAGGGACATGGAGGTGGAATGGGAACTGTGACTTGAGCGACCAAGCGCAATGCAATGCAATGCACGCCGTTGTAGCGGCGGTAAGACCCATCAGGGGGAATGGCTGGATAGGCCACACGGCAGCCTCTCGTACCGTCTGCTTAGGGTACACGGGTGCTTAGGGCAGTATCTGCGTCGGAAGAACTGCGACGCGAGGGAAGACTCGGGATTGCACACGGCGTGGGAGATGCCAAGACGGGAGCTGATGGCGGCCCTGGGAGTGAGAGTTCTCACGCTCGCCACCTTGCTCGCAGCGATTGTTCGGCACCTCCTTCTGCGAGTAAGTTGAAGTCCTCCTCGTGAAGGAGGGGGCGGGGCGGGAGCGACAGCGAGAGCGAAGGATGATCGCAAGCCAAGCTGCCTGTGTACTGAGGCAACTCGAGCGTCCGAGGTCGATGAATGACCTCCGCCCCCCATGAGCGATGGGCGCCTCCCCATTTTCGGCCGGGGTGCGAGGGATATGCCTGTCAACCTCACCTTCAGCAACTAAGAAAAACCCACAGGCGCCGTGCGTTTTAGTCGGATCGAATCCAATGTAACCTCTCCCACCGACTCCGGCGCGAGAGGGGAATGGGGAATTTCTGCACATAAAAAAGACTAATCACGTGTTAAAAAACATGATATTATTCAGTCAATAGGCTTATAATGTCTCATGTGTATTAGTACATTAAATCCCTGATTTACAATGCAACATAATATCATAGAGCTGTAAGAAATAGAGTCATGCAGCCAACAAAACTGAAGTCACTCTATTTATAAATCAAATAAGTCAATCGAACATAATATTTTGCTTATCATAAATTGAAAATCGCATAAGCACAAATTACTCTCATTAATGCTGGAATTCCTAATCATTTGAAAAATAGGCACTAAATTATATTTTATAGATATGAATTGAATTTATTGAAAAGGTCATAAGGTAAATGCACTTAACTATTATTTAACAATTAGTAATGAGGTGTATGGGAATGGACGCGATCATGGTATTAAATTGTGACCATGGTAAACCTATGACCAATGATGACTGACCAAGGTCAGTAGAATCTATTTGAAACTCCAGACCTGTCAAACCTGTGTGTATCTATAGGCATCACCGGGGTGGAGTCACCTCACCTGACCCTCGTTTTTACTAAAGCAATACCACTGTTATACCACAAACACTGCAAAAAATGACATTAAATTTTAAACTTTATTTCTAAATGCTTAAAGTGCGAAATTAAATAAAAAGAGTTTCATTATTTTTTTATTCACACTGCAAAAGGCTGAATAGATTTTTAACATTGTCCATGGTATGACAGTGGTTTTACATAACATAACATAAACTCACGCCCATATCCCCAAAGGGGTAGGCAGAGGTGCTAGCACCCACATTTCGCCAGTTTATGTTTAGGTCCCTATGTAATAGGTGGCGAGCCTGTTGCCATTAACCGGGCACTTATAAACCTGCGATAAGTACACACATAACTTCGAAAAGCATCGAAAAGTCATTGTGTGTGGCATGGTAAAACCTGGGATCGAATACGAAACCTCGTCTCAGCAGTCCATTACCCATACCACTAGGCTACCGCGGTCAGTGGTTTTGCTTTAGCAAAATCGAGGCCCTGCTAACCGGCAGGTTATGGCGCTTTCCTCTCTAGGTTGGACTCTTACGAGACAAGGTTGGAAACGGCCCTATAGTTGCCTAGTATTCTTCCTAACCCCTCCAGCTGAACTAAATTGCTTGTGAAAGTCGGTCTACGTCGGTAGTATATTTAGCAGAACTCTAACCCGGGACCTCTCAGTCGTAAGGTTTCAACCATTAAACTACCGAAAGAAATTTTGTTCTAAAGTCATCATCATCATCATGTCAGCCACACATAGTCCACTGCTGAACATAGGCCTCTCCCACAGACTTCCAGAATGACCGATCTAAATCAGCCCGCTTCCCGGCGACCTTGATGATGTCGTCCTCCCACCTGGCCGTTGGGCGTCCTATGCTACGTTTAACTTTGTTGCTCCATCAGCCATCTGTTCTGCGCGCTATGTGTCCCACCCATTGCCACTTCAACGAGCTAATCCGCTGAGCTACGTCGGTTACTTATTCTAAAGTAATGGCTCACAAAGCGAGTCTAGCCTACTAATAATAGCTTGCTAAATACCTCGGGTGATCAGGGTCAAATAACTCGACCCCACATTTAAACGAATACTATGAGTGATACCATTTATTATCCTTTACTTTAGTGCTTCTAGGGTACAAATAGCTATATTAACAACCTGATGTTATGTGATATTGGCAGAGTAGAACACCCCATCCCTTCCCATGCGGTGTCGTACAAGGCAACTAAGGGATGAGTCTGATTAGCATCAGAGAGATACATTCAGTCCAGACTCAGTCTCAAAGTTAACAATAGTACTTGGAATACGGCAATAGGTTCATCCCCTATTACATAGGATCGAATAAAATTACTCGTGAAATGTGGGTGTTAATTCACCTCTGACTAACCCTCCGGGGATAATTGCATGATTATGTGTATGTAAGTATATCTATGGAACCCTTATAACTCATGACACGACTCACGTTTCCGCTATTTTCTAATAAATTATTATCAACTATTGTTATGAAGTTCAATTGTTGTTAGAAAGAAAATAGATAATTCTAGCTAGTGATTTATCTACAGTGATCTACACCATGTCGTACCCCACCGATCCACCGTTTACTGACAAACAATGGCTTCGGTCGATAATATTCTTCCTTGTGAGTATTTTAATTTAACCTACATCTATCGATATATATATTATATATATTTATTTATTATTAATTTCATACATACAATGTCATTACAAGCAGACCCAATGCAACAGAGTAGCAACATAATTATAATAATTTCATTTACAATATATGTCATTTACATCATCATAATCACACATAATCATGCTTCAAAAACTAAATAATAATTTCACAACATATTATTAATTAAAGTACATAACCATTTCAAATATTATCCATGAACATGTCATATCAGAAATAATAATTATTCAGTTGATGATGTCAAAATAATAATTCAAATAATAATGTCAAAGTAATAATTCTATTAATAAAGTCAAAATAATACTTCAATTCACAGTGTCAAAACAATAATTCGGTAAATAATGTCATTCCACAGACACTTTTGCGTTAACAGAATCGAGACCCAGTAGGTATGTATGACAGTGACAACTACCATTGTTTTTACTTTCGACATTTCGCGCAATCGTTGGTTTTAGTATAAATACTGTTTATTCATCGTATTAGAAATATACGTTACTGCATGTAATTCTCGGATGATATTAATTTTTTGAAAAAAATATTGATTGATTAGTGATGCCATGTCACGTACAGATGAAACGATCTTAATAGCAAGTTATTGAGAGTAAATCAAATTGTAATATTGATTTAAATTGTATTACATATAATCACGCCTTTATCCCTGGAGGGTCAGGCAAAGGTGAATTAACACCTACATCTCATCAATATTTGTAATCGGTCCCACGATGCTGACTGTCCCTATTTCAATAGTTTTAATTTGATTACTATTGCTGATACCTTTTTGAAGGAGAGCAAAGTCTTCTTCTTGTGTCAATAGTCGACTAGTTAAGTGACAGGATGCCTAACCCTTCACTTTCAAATCTTCAGGTATTTCTCATACAGGTTATTGACAAGAGCCACCTGTCCTTACCGTTACCAGTTAGTCTTGTAATTAGGTATTTTTCTGTAGTTTCCTTCCCTACACAGTTCATTTCCTACACAGGACAATACGTGCAGGGCTAAGATGTCACCCTCACACTGAGCAAAAGTTACGAGCAAGAACCAAGCGGTTCGGAGACTTTTTTCTTTGCCGCACCACCAAGACCTGGAATTCATTACCAGCTCACGTGTTTCCTTCTTCCTACAGTCTCGGGTCCTTTAAGCGGGACGTGAAAAAGCATTTGATGAGATCGCCAAGCTGTGTGTCACCATTGTAACATTATTTTGAGTCTGTAATGGTGACCCTCTTTCCTGAGACATTTTCTTTAGGTTACCATCAGGCTATTTGAAATTAAAATGGCGTATCTTATGAAAAAACTAATAGCTCATTAAATTTAAAATCATCGAAGAGCGGTAAAAGTTGCATTACATTTTATTATAATCATCCACCCAACGTATAATGATTTGACTATTAAATATCATGACGTATATTACTTAGGACTTAGGACACACACGAGAAACTAATGAAGTATCGTGAAGTTACTTCAATTTATCTACCGGATGCCGAGATGATACTTGACACTCAAGTATTGTCTACGCATCCGATTTCTCGACAAATACGTCACATGGAACTGATTGCCTCAAAACTTTGATTCGCAATAGACTATTTTTTTCTTCATCATAAATCACTTTATTGTGAAATGATGAACTGTAGAAATCTTTAAAATTATTTGTCATAAGAATATTCCATATTCCTATGACAAATAGCTTTACGATTTTTTGATTTTGAAAATTCAATTTCTCGCGCCGCCAGTAATTTGAAATTTTATGACTAATTTAAAAATTGGGACACAATTTGATTGTTTTTATTTTGAATTACTTTGCTAATTAAAAATAATGTAAAGTCATAGTTTCAGTATAGTTAGAGAGTATCTTATTTCACATGGTATAGTTTTTCAGAATAAATTAAGATATTAAGCAGCATTGGGAATATTCGGATGATCTTATCAAATAGCTTATTGTTTGGTTCATTCGGTATATTTCATGATAAGCCTACTGGTATTAAGCCTCGTCATAGAATAGATAATAAGTATTGACGTAGCCTCGTTTATATTTCGTGCATGAACACTTATTTCTTTTTTCTGTCCTAAAGCTATTGCACTGATAATTCTATCATTATTATCTCTGTACACTAGGTTAATAACTTTTAACCTTTGTACATATGACGTAATAATGAAGATTACTAACATTTTGACAATTTTGTGTGTCACTGCATCATAGACTGTCTTTTTTGTGAAAAGATATTCCAGAGATCCCTACCGGGTTGGACCTCTAATATAGACCAGAATAGCGAGTTGGAAAGTCAGACAGTAATAATATAAAATAAATATTCTACAACATTCCACACAAGCCTATTTAGACCCATTTTTTATAATAATAAAATAAAATAAATAATAAACCGAGGGCTTTGGACGTGTGCAACACCAAGAGAGTCACACACGCGCTGCCAACCCTGTAAGAACAAGAGTTTCTGTGCCGTTAGTGTAAAAGACAAAGCATGTGTTATGCAACCTAGAATGCGGATAAACATACTTAAATACTTTTTTTGTAGCCAATTGAATCAATCAAATCATAAAGAGGAGAAGATAAGTGGTAATTCATTAATGTAATAGTATAGATAGACTAATCAACCTATGGGATTGGCATATATATTTGGCTTAGGGGGCAACTCGGACCTAAAAAATCTGATCCATGGTCGAGTTTACTTCTTTAAAAATATGATGTAGGCTTTTCGACCGAACTTCGTATTACTGTGTCCGAGATGACTACTTAAAATATGAGGTAGTTATTTCGGGCAATGACAATAAACTAAAGATAGACAATGCATTTATTAGCTTTTGTATACATGTAATTAAAAAATCAATGAAAAAAAATCATTGACAAGTAATGAAAAAAAAAACATATTGCTACAAAATAATTACGTAAATCAAAAAATGACAAAAAATTTACGCCTCATCTGTATTAATCCTTTGTTATGATCCATTAACTTTCTTAACATAGACACAGGGCTATTTTGTCAATGCTATTATTTCTCTGTCTATTAGTTAAGTTAATTTAATGTATGAGATACTACTTACATAATACTTTTGTATACTTACATGTATATTAAAAATCACTATATAAATAATAAAGATTAAAAAAAATATATTTTACACAATCCTATTACAGTAAAAAAAATTATGTCAAAATTAATATTTGAATTTGTAACTATATTCGTCCTCCTATCAATTAGTCTAATGTTGAGGGTAGTTTAGGAAAAAAATCCGTCAATTGACTATTTATCATTGTACCGTGGAAGTATGAGCTAAAATTAGAACTGCTTTAACAATGTAAATAAATATAATTTCCTGTTGAGTGTTAGAGTATACAATAAGCTTCATACATACCTATTTGTATTCAAGTATTGATGACAAACAAATTCAGGTAAGCAACATTTTTCCACTCCAGCCATTACAAGATTGTTTACCTGTAGTTAAGTACTTTTTATAACAATATTTAAGTACTTTTTACAACTCGTTTTTAAACAGAGTTTTCAAATCAAATAACATTAATTTTGATTGTTATTTTTTTCAGTCATGGATAATAATAGTTCTTGTTCAACAAGTACAAATGATACGTTTGTAGTTATACCATCACAAAGAGGAGGCCAAGTTTTGTTGAATGATGGATATAGGTATAATTTTAAAAGAAAGAATCAAAATGGACACCAGGTGTGGGCATGTGCAAAAAAACCCTGTTCGGCTTCTATTCTAACAAACGAGTCATTGATAATAAAGCAAACTAAACATTTATGTAAGTTAGATGTAGCTGCTAATGAAATAAAATATCGCGTATATAAATGTATTGAACGAGCCAAGAATGAGATGACTCCTGTACCTGCAATATACGCTGATACATTAGAACAAATGAAAGATCAAGGGTTACATCTATTACAGGCTTTACCTAAATATGATAGTATAAAAAAAACTATTTACAAACATCAGAATAAAGCTTTGCAGGCGAAAAGAATACGTTTTTCTCATATAAAAGACATAATTATACCGAATGTTTATAACAAATTTTTATTTGCGGATTACTCTCATAAAAAATCAAGAATTTTATTTTTTGCCAGTAAGGAAGGGAGAGAACTTTTAAAAGAAGCCAAAGAGGTTTATGTTGATGGCACTTTTAAAAGCGCTGTCCGTCCTTTTTCCAACTTTTTAGCCTTCACGTCGATCGTGGAGTCACAAATTCCGACGAGATGAACATTGTGCCTGCGGTGTACGGCTTGTTACCAGACAACAAACAAGAATCGTATGAATTTTTTTTTACATTAATAAAAAGTCAGGTTCCAGATTGTAATGCAGAAGTTATTACATCAGATTTTGAAGTAGGCATTATGAATGCGATTCGTAAAGTATATCCAAACATCATTACTCGAGGCTGTCTATTTCATTTCTCACAAGCGGTGTGGAGACATGCGAAAAAATATGGCTTGACAAAATCAAAAGTATGTAAAGCCCATGTTAGACGTTGCATTGCACTTTCATACTTACCATTAGAGTACAGGGACGATGGTTGGCTCTATGTATTGGGCGAATACACACAGGACCCGAAAGTTTCATCTTTTAATAAATATTTCGAGCAAACATAGCTAAAAGATAAAAATGTTTGGCCGATAAATGGTGTTTCTACAACATAAAAAATAAAACCAAAAATGTATCCGAGGCCTGGAACTCCAGACTTAATAAGAAAATTAGATCCAAACCAAACATAACTCAGCTTCTCAAGGTTCTTTCAAAAGACTCTGATTATTAAATGACACTTTGGAAAAAAAATAATTATATCAGTAAAAGAACTGCTGAGTCTGTTAAACGACAAAAAAAATAGAATATTCATTAACAGAATTAATAGACAGAGAAATAACAGTAGGTCATTGTATTGACAAAATAGCCTTGTGTCTATGTTAATAAAGTTAATGGATCATAACAAAGGATTAATACAGATGAGGCGTAAAATTTTTGTCATTTTTTGATTTACGTAATTATTTTGTAGCAATATGGTTTTTTTTTCATTCCTTTTTAATGATTTTTTTTCATTGATTTTTTAATTACATGTATACAAAAGCTAATAAATGCATTGTCTATCTTTAGTTTATTGTCATTGCCCGAAATAACTACCTCATATTTTGAACATACCTCTAGAAGTAAACTCGACCATGGATCAGATTTTTTAGGTCCGAGTTGCCCCCTAAGCCTATATTTACGTCTGTCATTAAACGTAATGATATATGTGTATATCAATCCCATATATGGGTGAAATGTGGGTGCTAGCACCTCTGCCTACCCCTTCGGGGATATAGCCGTGAGTTTATGTTATGTTATATATGGGCACCAAGGTAATAGTAGAATCTCCGAAGCATGGATGGAACCCGGATGAATAAATACATAGGATTAGGACATAATGATTATTGAACTGTTAGTGAAAATTGAAAGCAATTAATGTGCATCTTATGACTAAGCGTCTCCTTACGCATATATTTGTACGCCGCTATATGGGGCAAAACATGACTGGACTATATAAACTATTACTAACCTGCATGCTTTTGTATGTACACACATGTTTTGAAGAAATAAAACGATTCTATTCTATGAATCCCGAATATGGATGAATCTCGGCCTCGGATGGAACGGGAAATAACGTTAAGATGATGATGATGAAACTTTGATGAAACTTTAGTTTGTGTCTGTATTTTCCTACTATCAATAATTATTCTTATCATGTCCGTATAATTGCTTAGAATTTGTAATTGCGTCCAAGTTTAAGACGAAATATTCACAGGTTATCACCCTCTTGTCTCAAGAGATAACATTTGTATATAAAAATATTAAATCGAAAACAATGAGTAGTTTTAATCGTGTTTCTGAAGGAAAACAGTCAAGTTTCAATCATGGGTAAATTCCTGGTGAGTAGAATTTAGGTTTTTGATTATTTTAAATTAGCTGTTTTATTTGCGAGAAAACCCTGTACCTACTTTAAAAAAAAAAAAACTAATAGTTGAAGTTATAACTTATAACATCAGTGGAAATACCGTTTAAATGGGTCACTTGGAAAATTATACTGAACAAACATTACCGCGTGAATTTGGACCACCCATTTCTACCGACGGTGTCATACAAGGCGACTAAGAGATAGGGCTGTTGAACATTATACAAATATATACAGACCAGACTCAGCCACAGATGCATGGCTTGAGTCAACAATAGTGAAAGGAAGACGGCAATAGACTCACCCCAATTACGTGGGACATAATTGAATGATTGGTGAAATTTGGGTGTTAATTCACCTTTGCCTAAGCCTCCGGGGATAAAGACGTGATTATATCTATGTATGAATGTATGTATGTATTTTAAAAATGTTAAAAATTGCATGCTTTGACTGAAAAGTTTTTTATTGATCAACAAGTGAAACTAATTTCTCGTGAATTTTTCGTACTTATTTATTTCATATTATTCATAAAATCTAAATCCTGTTTGAATTTATTTTTTGTACTATTGTGGTTTTTACTTTGGAACAAAATTGAGTAAGTGATAATAAATGAAATTGAGAATGTGTAATATTTTTTGGAACAAGAAGTAGAGATTACTTCGGATATTGGAGGTCGTCCACCCGCCGTCCTCCATGAGCGCGGGCTTGACAGATGGAGCAGCCAGTCACCCAAGCAGAAACAGGCCGAAACGGCGGCGGTGTGATGTGTGCCCCCTTTTTCTAGGGAAAGACGGAGACGCCGTAGTTCTACACCAAGGGGCCTATATGGCCCTAAGTCAGACGGGGTGCACGAAGGATATGCTAGAGGTTACCTCACCCCGGCAACTGAGGGTCACGGTTTCGTTGATTCGAGTCCATCATAACCACTCCCATTGGTTTAGTCGCGAGGCCTGGAGGAGGGTATCCGAGGGGATACCCTCCTCCAGTCCTCGCGAGTATCCAATCGGAAGATTGTAATGTTTTTTTTCTAATTCAAAATTCTGGCAGATAAATAACTAGATAACTTATGTATCCATGAATATAAGTATTTGCATTGGTCTGGGTGTTTCTACGTATAATATGTATGTATTTACAAAAAAATGTATTTAAGTACGAGGAAGTTTATCCATATTCCAGATCCCATAACACAAGCTAGTTAAACTATGCTTACCATGTGTCTAGATAGCGTTGTTTGGCTTGTTGTAGAATACTTATTTGTAGAATAGTTGGCAATCGAGGTCTACCGAGTTATTTTATAGTAAGTTATTTTATATCTGGATATTTATTAATATCCAGGGTACCTTAACCATGTCAGAGTCATATATAACAGCGGTATCTCATTTTTATTTCAGTTGATGCTCATCATCGTTACTCTCGTAACAATGTCGTTAGCCGATCAAAGTAAGTTGTATTCTATATTTTACGATTCGCAAAAAGCCCTACTCTAAAATTTATCTTAATTTTTGGATGAAATTTTAAGCATTTAATATGCTAACATCCGTTTCAATTTTTTGGATCCTAATCAATCTTATTTTTTTTTAATTGATACACACTGTATCTTTATAAGAACTTATCATGTGGGACCTACACATTATCGTACGTGACCAGATATATAATTTTTACTAACAGTCATAAATAAATTATGATAATAAATCTGTGTACATGTTATCACGTTTATTATTACTTCGAGTAAATATACAAGCATTTTATGTATGAAAAACGACACACACACTTTGCAGCTCGGAGTTTGCTTATTTATCTTGCTTTGCTTGTAAATAGTATAATACAAAAATAACCAAAAAAAAACAATTGAAGGCTGCCATTTTTTAAATCACTCACAAATAGAATTTTCACAAAGCAGATGGCTAGACCTGTTACTTTTGCACATTGCCGGTGAAACAGTTCAGGTATTGTATATAATAGAATACATTGTCTAAATGTTGCCGCGTGGTTTCCAGCAGAATAGGGCCACCCCATCTCTTCCCATGCGGTGTCGTACAAGGCGACTAAGGGATAGGGCTTTTCAACATCATACATATATATAGCCCAGACTCAGCCTCAGATGCATGGCTCGATTCAACAATAGTGCCTTTAATACGGCAATAGGCTCACCCCCTATTACGTGGGACCGAATACAATGATTGGTGAATTGTGGGTGTTAATTCACCTCTATCTGCCTAACCCTCCAGAGATAAAAGCGTGATATACGTTCGGTTATATTCTTAACTAAAGATAAACAATCTTGTACCGACTTTTTATAAAAACAGAAAATAAACTAGGCTAACTGACTAACTAGTGGTTCAATATTGGCTTTCTTTATAATAAGTTTCTAAACAGAAATATATTCAAAATTGACTCTTTAAATATAACATGTCAAACAATAAATTTTACTAAAAATAAAAATAATACCGACTTATGCTGAAAAGATCGAAACAATTTTGATAGCAGGCGATACCCAGGTGCCAATCATAAACTGCTGCGTGCTATTAATCTTGTTTTGATCTTTTCAGCATCACTCAGGTTTAATATTATTAATAATTTATTATTTTTAAATTAAAACGGTTATTTTGAAATTAAAATCCTCGCGACCCTTTAATTTGTTACCCATGTTGCAGTATGCAATTTATTTTTATTTATTTTTCCTTTAAACTATAGCGTATTACAACGGCCATGTTGATTTTTTTTTCGTGTCACTTATCTAAGAACACTTGGGTTCCCTGGCAGAAGCAGGTCGCGGCGGGGGCGCGCCTGGCGCGCCTCCCCGTTTCCGGGGACGAGTTGGGGACTCTGCAGTCCCCACACCCGAGAAGAGGGCCAGATCGTGAGAGATGGCCCTGGGTCGGTCGGGGTGCGAGGGTTATGCCTGTTAACCTCACCTTCGGCAACCAAAACGACCCACAGGCGGCGTGCGTTTTAGTCGGTTCGAGTCCGACATAACCTCTTCCACCGGCTCCGGTGAGGAGGTATCCGTGGGGATTTTGCGCACGAAAAATTAAAAAAAAAAACACTTGGGTTACCGAGCCTAATCTAACGATATGTTAATTAAAAAAACCGTCCTGTAGTTTTAAAGATATGAGGTTATAATATTAAAAACATAGATGCGAGCAGAAAATATAACCTTTCTTGGCAGTCGGGTAAGAAGACATTTCAAGATTGTTTATGTTTAGTTAAGTTAGTACCAAACGTAATGGAGGAAGTGGGTATTGTACACATAGAATACCAGAATTATGTATATTGCTGGTAAGATATAGACATATAGCAGGATACAGACTTTCCCAGATGGGCGGAGAGCTGAATCATAACTTTTTTTTCGATTAACATAATCTATGTGTTGCGGAACTTAATTTTTATAATGTTTTCTTTCAGTAACCGTTGTTGACAATACCAATCCAAGTGGAGGTAAGTTCACTTTGAGCTTTTTTATATTTATTTTTTTGAATTACAAGAAAACTAGCTGGATGTCGGTTATTGGTTATTAAATATAGCTCATGTCTATTCCCTAGGTCTAAATCCAAATCAGTTCCTTTTTTGGGATGAAAGCTTTTTAAGCAGGCATTTTTTTGGCAGAGTTTTTATAATATTAGTATAGATATAGGTCCACCTTTGTGGTATGTCTACTTATTTACAATAGAAAACCATATCAGACTGATATTCTTGATTTTTCATTTATTCATTTGCTTGTAATGTGATAGAACAAAAGATGGAAATAATAGATATATTAATCACATTTCGCCATAAAGTTGCAAGCACAATTCGGCACAGATTATTAGGTAATAGATAAAACAATACAGTAGATATTCTACTTAACAACTAAAAATATTGCAGTCACAATAATAGCGAAGCAGCTACAATGTATTTCTGCAGTGGTATTTCTTTAAAAAGTCTTCCACTTTATAAAAGGCTCGTCCACCAACCATTTATGTAATGCAACACAAAAAAAATTATGAGGTAGGTCTATAATCGACGCTGGCAATGAGTTGTAAATTAGTGGAGCTATAAAAAAAACCACGTCTAGATATTTCTAACCTAGGTACCGGCATCCCAAGAGGCATGTGTGTAACCTTCCCTTTATTAAAGTTGTCTTTTTTATTGCTATTGACCTTATTGCTCCGATGAATAAACGTTTAATGCATCAGATCGATCTTGACTAGCGAAGTATTCAAAATACTAAGGTATTAAGATCATTGCGAGTACTTTTTCTTACACAACAACATCACCGTGCATGTACAGTCAGTATCAGATCAATGCAAAGATGCAAATGATACTCAAAATGATCGTAATATCAAGGTATTAATCATTTTGAGTAAAGGCAAACGGAAGATAGCACACCCATTGGCCAGATGGACGGCCTACCTGAAAAAGGTGGCTGGGACAGACTGAATGCGGAAGGCAGAGGATCGTATAAAATGGTGCAAATTAGGAGAGGCCTATGGCCAGTAGTGGACTGCGGTGGGCTAATTGATTGATTGATAAATCATTTTGAGTACTTTGCTAGTCAAGAACGATTTGATGCTGACTGTAACTTCCTACATGTAAGATCGTAGGTAGTATTGTTTTAGTACCTAGTAAACTTTTTTTATACGTGTATTTTATGTTTCCAGTGAATGTAGCCGAAAATACTGGAGCCGATGAAGGTTAGTTCATAAAATAATAATTATTATAATTTAATAAAAAACCGCTATATAAATAGAAGAGAGATAATCTCGCACAGTTTTTATCATATTCCTCTTTATGTCATTCCACTAAGTTAACTAGCTACATTTTCGTTAAAGCAACTGATAACGTATTCTCTAGTATACACAAGGATAAGGTCCAGCAGTGAACTGCAACAGACTAAGTAATTGATTAATACCCATGAAGTTCAAAAGTCAGTCGTAAATTCAAACCCTCTATTCCCATCTGTACTGTTAAGTTGTTCTGTTGACAGGCCTATTGGGAATTTTTATTCTCATCAGTTCTGTTAATAAATAAACTCACCTTTTATACGTACAGAGAATAGTGATGGAAATGAGCGATTCGAACCTCTGATTGAACTTGATCCGCAAAATGTGAGATGCCAGTGATGATGAGATCTCTCGGCTTACTTTTCTTTCAAACTTTTCGGTACAACTCACATCCTTTATAATACAGAGTTGTATGACAAAATAATTTAAAAAGAAACATCTTACAATGAAATAATTATTCGGCTAGTCTCCGTTGGTAATATATATAAATCAATAAATCAACCCATCACAGTTCACTGGTGAACATAGCCATCTCCCAATGTTAGGAAATTTTGTCGACTATTTCCACGCTGATCGGACGGAATTATACGGCACAGGGTTTTGAAACATGAAACATTTATTGAAATTCAGTTTTCATGACACTTAAACTATTTGACTACTGGATCTTCACACTAGGATTCCCTGTGTCATGAAGACCAGTCCTTTTTCGCGAGACACAATTTTAACTGAACACGTTTACATTAAATTTCCTTATTATCAACTATCTATTTACACTATTATTTTATATTTTTCTTTAAGGTGTGTGTAGGTATGTGTATATGAATGTGTGTGTGTATGTCTCGTAGGTATGTGAGACAAAGTGAGTGTTATGGTATTTGAATGCGTATAAAAATTCTTTAGTAGTTCTGTAATTCATATCTAAAAGCCAATCGTTGAATCCCCTTTTGGCAGCATCTAGATATTCCAAGTAGGTTCAATTTCTCATTTATCCTGGAGCATAAGTATGGTCCCATTCGTTTTAATGCTTTTTGTCCAAAAACCAGTCTACAAGCCCCCTTGCAAAACGACCGACAGTTGCAAGGGCAACTTGTGCAGTTTTATGGAATCGGAGTGAAACGGACAAAATGAATAAGATGACGCACAGTCAGCATCCGCGAGTCTTGGTACAAAATAGTAGGCCGGTACCGGATTCTCCTGTTATACATTACTTTCAGAATTTATTTCGAGTTTTCCTTCTTTCGCAGTGACATTGTCTGCGTATTTTTCCGTTAGTCACCTCTTACGACACACTTCGAACAATATGGTGGTGATACATGTATTCTTTCACCATCACCATAATGTATATTATTATGTGTAATGTATAACTAATATTGTATTCTTTCTTTCCAGTTATCGTCGTCGATGGTGGTTCAGGTAAGAAAATATTATGTAATTTACTTACGTCGTTACAGCCATCTTTTTTTTAATATACCACTTAAGTGGCGACAAGCACACGGCCCACCTGATGGAAAGTGGTCACCGTGGCGCTGCCAACCCTGCAAGCATTGAGAGTTTTTGTGCCGTCATCGTCAGTGTAAAAGACAAAGCAGGACAAGCTTTTGGTCATTCCACCGACAGCACAAAACCCTCCAGCTAGTTCTATTTCGCACAGTGAAAGATATTAAACAAAAATAGTGCTGTTCCACAATTTATTCACTCCTCGTTATACAATTTATTAATACATATTTCAATAATCAATATCAAAATAAACGGGATATTTACCATGTTTCATTGTTTTGAGTTTCCGATATTTCGGCGCTGTCAAAACAATGAAACATGGTAAAAATCCCGTCGAATCACGTAATTTAAATATCTACATATTTCAATAATTTCATATAAGTTACCCAAAAACTTATTTATGCAGTAGGTATTTGTAACGTTACACCTCTTTGGGAATGTGTAAACTGAATTAATTTAACTGCAACTAATGTACATCAAGTGAAAGTAAATGCCACATTAGCAATTAAATGAAACATGTTTCCATGTAACAGTGAAATTTGAACCTGCCTTTGTTTTAGCATTTTATAGGTACGTTGACTCAAAAGTAACACCTAAAATGTAAAACAGGATAAAATTCCGTTGCACACACATTTCAACAAGGCATTTGCAGGATATACCTACAAGTCATATTTTTGGTCATTATGTAAAAGTTTATTTTCCCTCTAACCCCTCCAACTAAGCTAAATTGCTTGTGCTAGCAGTGGGTTCACGTCGGTAGTGTAATGGTCAGGATTCGAATCCATGACCTCTCGATCGTAAGGCTGACTCTATAACCAGTAAGCTAACGACGCTTAGCCGTAATTGGTCGAATACATTTGATTCAGCATATCTAAGTATAGGGTAGTTCAAAATACATAGACCAAAAATTATTAATTCATACATACATGCATATAATCACTCTTTTATCCCTGGAAGGTTAGGCAGAGGTGAATTAACACCCACATTTCATCAATAATATAAGATCAAACGAACTTCTGGAAGTGAAGTTCGATCAATATTATATGAGTCATTTTATTCGAAGATATAACCATGTAGTCCTTTTAGCCTACAAGGCAGATGTCGCACGTTTTTAAAGAAATCGATAATTCAATCGATTACACTTTCATACTTTTTTTTTCTTTTACATCGCCACCCTACGGCCACCGCCGCTAGCTGTCATTCTTTAGAGTTAATAAACTTTGATACTGCTGATTGGAGTGGGTGGGTTGCTATATCTTCGAATAAAATGACTCATATAATATTGATCGAACTTCACTTCCAGAAGTTCGTTTGATCTTATATTATATTTCGTCATTTTATTCTTCAGATATAACCATGTAGATGTTTAGAGTATTAGTTAAGTATTGGGTAAGTACCTATGATTTTGTAAATGAAATAAAATATAGGTATACTGTATCAGTAACAAATGTCTGTTTTTATTTATGATTATCATTAGAAAAAACAAAATAACAACTTGTATTGTACCTCTTATAATAACAAAAAGTCTCACAAATTTTCTTAAATTAGGTTCATAATAATAATTTATCACAATTAAGTATCATCGATGTGATCAATCGAGCATACGGTCCTCGCAAAGATACCTTGATCAGTTAAAGGGCGATTGTAGAATCTGGCGAAGGCTGATGACGAATTTGACCAGCCAGCCGTCCTGCTGATCGTATCTACCGAGACACCAGCGAAGGCTATGCGCCCCAAACACCGTCACGTCCACGCCACTCTCCGCTAGTGTCTGCTTGATCCAGCGAGCAATCGTTTGAGAGGTGGCTTTCCTATAGGGCCTCTTAAATGTCAAGAGAAGATTGTTCATACCGGCGGGGCGCAACCCCGCGGTGGCCTCGCGATAGTCGTCGAGTGTTTTCGCTGCACAAATGGCCGGATTACCCACAAAATACGGTAGGAATAGCAGTGGTTGGCTTCTTCCAGCCGCTGACGTTTTAATTATATCAGTGATCGAAATGTTTAACCCAGAGGGAGTTTGCCTAATATTTTTTATATTTATAAGGGACAGAGTCTGGACTCGATGCCCGGTGCACAAAGCCAATAAGATAGTAAGGTTTTTAGTTAGCTTTTCTAGCGTAATATTGGTATTAGGGTACCAATTTGATACGTGATGTAACACCACCTGGGGGTCCCAAGTACACGTATACTTAGGGCGCGAAGGCTTTTTCTTATAAATGCCTTTCAGTAACCGCTTTATTAGTTCATCTGACCCTACGTTATTCCCCAGGAGTAATGTTAGGGCAGATCGGTGGCTATTAATAGTGCCATATGAAGCACCTTTATTAAAGAGATCGACCAAAAAAGTGATAACGGATGCTACGGTAACATAGAAATAATTTAAATTTTTGTCGTTGCAAAACTGCCACCATAGTTTGTATGTCACGGAATACTGTTTTAGTGTGCTTGCAGATATTGAGGCTAACATCAAATCCAAGGCTACGTCCGGGGTCTCGCGTCTCATGAACGCGAGCCTGAGAGCGTCGCGGCCCCCAGGGTAAGGCTGCCGTGCAGCGGGTGCAGTGTCCTGAAACGTGAGCATAGAAGGCCTCTGTTAGGTTTGAAATATATAATTTCCGATCTCAACATTTTCTTGAGAAGAGGAAACCAGGCTTGTCCCGGCCAGTGTGGAAATATCAAAATGCCAGTGGCTTCGTCGTCAAGGATTTTCCTGATACATTTCAAAATTAGGGAGAATGGGGGGAATGCGTAGAAGAATTCGTGACGCCAGTCGATAGTAAATGCATCAACCGCTATGGCATCGGGGTCAGGTTTCCACGAAACGTACTTAGAGCATTTGGCGTTGGTGCGTGAAGCGAACAAGTCTAGTGCTGGTTGACCCAAACTATGAACCACTTTATGGAAAGCCCAATCACATAGTTCCCATTCTGTGTCGATATTTACCTTTCGAGATTCCTCGTCAGCTTCTATATTATCGCGTGTGTTAATATACGACGCGAAGAGGTAAATCTTTCGCTTCTCACACCATTGCCAAATTACCTTTGTAAGGTCGTTGAGGTGTGGAAACTGTACTCCCCCCATTCGGTTGATGTAACTAATCGCTGTTGTGTTGTCTACCCTGAGCAAAATAGAGCAATTAGAAACTTCTTTTGCAAAACATTTCAAAGCCATTAGGATGGCAAGTAACTCCAAGTAATTTATATGGTAAGACGATTCTTCGTCCTTCCACCCTCCATTGGCGCGGTTGCCTTGACAAAAAGCACCCCAGCCCGTCCTGGAGGCGTCTGTGTAAATCTCTAGCTTAAAAAATTCTTGTGGTCGCATAGGGTTGCAAGACGTTAAGTTTTGTTGCCACCACTGCAAGTCGGGTAAAATAGATTGGGGAATATTTATTTTAGCCTCGAAGTTTCCGTGTTCTTGAAGAGCAAGGAACTTATGCCGTTCTAGCGATTTAGTATACAGCCAGCTATACTTAATGGCTGGGCATGCCGCTATTAGAACCCCAATTAGTTGTGAAAAATCTCTAATTGTACATCTGGGCAAACGCATAAATTTCCGTAATAAATTTGATATGTTATTGACTTTGTGAGGCGGTAGACTAAGGGTTAAATTGACTGTATTGAATAAGAAACCTAAAAAACGACATATTTTTTGTGGTTTCTATACACTTTTTTCGTAATTAATTATGAACCCTAAACATTCGAGCAATTGACAGGTCTCCTTAACGTTAGTATAACATTCTTCGAGAGTGTCACCTATACAAAGTATGTCATCTAAATATATGACAGACTTATAACCTTTGCTTCTCAAGAACGTAATCACTTCTTTCATCAATTTTGTGAAGACTCTCGGGGCATCAGATAGACCATAGGGCATGGCATTAAACTCATACTCCGTTTCTTTGAATTCAAAACGTAAATACTTACGATCTTGATGCCGAATAGGTACCAAGAGGTAGGCTTCCTTTAAGTCCACCGTGGCTAAGTAACCGTCTTGTGGTATGAGCTTAGACGCTGTCCTATGGTCCTCCATCTTAAAATGAGTTTTAGTGACAAACTTGTTTAAACCTTTGAGGTTCAAAATAAACCTTTTACCCCCGTTTGGTTTAGGCGCTAAAAAGATTCGAGATAAGAAATCGCCGTCAGTACGATTACAGATTGAAATGGCGCCTAAGTCTAAAAGATTATCTATGGCTAAAGACATGTCCTGCTCGTCACTAGCAGAGAACTGATTACGGGGGGGAAATGGTTGCACTACTTTCTTATCGAATGGTATAGGATATCCATTGGTTATCCACTCTAAAATAACCGGATTATCGGTAACATGTAACCAACAGTTATGGAAGAAGCTAATTCTACCAGCATGAAGTACCTTTATTGCTGTTGATTGGTGACACGTTGTTTGGCTTGGCCTGACGATGACTTCGTCTGGGCTGGGGCTGCCAGGAACCTGCCTCGGTTCGCTGGCCCGCCTCTCTTCGCCCCCCCCTTTCCTCCCCTCGAGGAGTAGCGAGGAGGGCCCATCCAGTTTCCCGACGAGCGTGAACGGCTAGATGACGGCTGGGATTGAGATGAAGAATTCGGCTTGGGCGTTGGGACAGGTTTCTTTATCTGTAAGCCATGCTTTTCGATAATCTTGGAAGCTTTTATCTGGTCTGACAACTTGTTGCCGAAAAGCATGTCGTCGCGTTCAACATCTTGAATTACATTCAAGAAGGATTTATCCAGGCCCGGTGTGACGAACTTCTTTCTTGCCTCACCTTCTAAGAAATGGAGGTCGCACAGCAAACGGCAACCGTCACTCATATATTTGATGACTTCCAACCTGTTCGATTCGCCATCTAAAAGTAGACCTAGTCCTTTGTTGATGGCTGTCACACCCAGTCCAAGCTGCTGCTGGACCCCTTCAACCCTTCTGTCGCGCGTTCGGGATGCGTCCGGCACGGCGGCTGATATTTCGGGATTGAGTACAGGTGCTCTCAAAAGAGCACAGTTTTCAGGAACTAAGTACTCCTTGTACAGTTTATCCTTAGTTTCCTTATTCAGCCCCTTGCGTAATATAGGCTGCCAAAGCCGAGCTAGATTCTCGTGAATTTTGGGACCGAACTTCGGTACTTCTGGCGTAGTTTCGCCTAAGGCGGACAGTATTTCGGGATCTAATACGGATACGTCCATGGGTTCACCTGACGCGGCGGGTTCACCTGCCGTGGTTGAGTCATATGCCGAGTTGTCATTGGGTAGGGCGTCTACCTCCACATCAACTTGAACGACCTCGTTCATTGTCGGCTCCTCAATATCTAAAAAGCGAAAAATTTGACCGCTTTATTGAGGGTAGGATATAAATAAATCGGGCAAATGTTCCAGAAGGAACATTATGTTTAAACCCCATATGGTTCAAACAGGATAAAATGCCATCGTGATAACCCACGGTTAACCTCCAGGCTCTATTAGCTACCATCGTGACGACCCGCGGTCGACCTCCAGGTGCAAAATACCAATGTGACGACCCACGGTCGACCTCTAGGTAAGAATGAGTACGTACATTCCGTACGCAAATTATTAATTAATCAAGTAATTTACCTGATTTTTGCTCCGAATCTGACGACGAAACAATCCTTTGATGACGTCGCCGTTGTGACTTTTGTTCCAGTCTTTGAATTTTCCGACGATATCGTTCAATTTTATCATCCCGCTTTCTTTTGGGCATGGTAAAAAAAAAATTTTTGATTTTAAACTAATGTAGGTACGTATTTTTCTTAACTAAAATGGCGCGTGCGCACGCTGCCTCGCACGAAAAAAGAATGACAGCTAGCGGCGGTGGCCGTAGGGTGGCGATGTAAAAGAAAAAAAAAGTATGAAAGTGTAATCGATTGAATTATCGATTTCTTTAAAAACGTGCGACATCTGCCTTGTAGGCTAAAAGGACTACATGGTTATATCTGAAGAATAAAATGACGAAATATAATTGTATTTAGTCCCACGTAGCATGGAGTGAGCCTATTGCCGTATTCGGGCACTATTGTTGACTCGAACCATGCATCTGACACTGAGTCTGGACTGTATATATCTGTCTGATATTAAACAGCTCTACCCCTTAGTCGCCTTGTACGACACCGCATGGGAAGAGATGGGGTGGCCCTAGTTCTACTCTGCCGGAAACCACGCGGCCATTATTAATTCAAACTAGTTTTAACTGTAGTTGACCTTTTAAAGTACGAGTAGAACTCGCCGGATCGCCACCATGGATCCTGGAAGCGAGATGCCTTTCGGCGCTATACCGGTTCCGAAGGGCGGCGCGGGAGCGTGGTCACGATCCCGAGCCCGAAGAAATTCGGGCCGTGAGATCCCGGCTCCACAGGGAAATGGTGGCGGTATGGGAGATACGACTTGGGCAACCAGGCGCAGGGCACGCCGTAGTAACGGCGGTAAGACCCATCATGGGGGAGTGGCTAGAGAGGCCACACGGCAGACTCTCGTACCGTCTGACGCAGATGATCACCGAGCACGGATGCTTCGGAAAGTATCTGCGTCGGATGCAGAAAGAGCCAACGTCCGAGTGCCATCACTGCGACGCGAGCGAGGACTCAGGTCCGCACACGCTCACCGAGTGTCCGGCGTGGGAGACGCCGAGGCGGGAGCTTGTGGCGGCCCTGGGAGTGAGAGTTCTCACGCTCTCCACCTTGCTCGCGGCGATGGTCCGCTGCGCGGATGCGTGGGCGGCCGGCGCCTCCTTCTGCGAGCAAGTAATGCCCGTGAAGGAGGAGGCGGGGCGGGAGCGGCAGCGGGAGCGACGAAGGATCGCGAGCCAAGCTGCCCGCGTACGAAGGCAACTCGGGCGTCGGAGGTCGATGAACGACCTTCGCCCCCCATGAGCGCCGGCCTGGTGGAGGTGGAGCCGCCTGTCACCCTGGCAGAAGCAGGCCGCGGCGGTGGCGCGCCTGGCGCGCCTCACCGTTTCCGGGGTCGAGTTGGGGACTCTGTAGTCCCCACACCCGAGAAGAGGGCCAGATCGTGAGAGATGGCCCTGGGTCGGCCGGGGTGCGAGGGATATGCCTGTCAACCTCACCTTCGGCAACCAAAACGACCCACAGGCGGCGTGCGTTTTAATCGGTTCGAGTCCGACATAACCTCCTCCACCGGCTCCGGTGGGGAGGTATCCGTGGGGATTTTGCGCACGTAAAAAAAAAAAAAAAAAGTACGAGTAGAACTTACTGTATCACAAATAAATCATAAATTTTCATAGTACGGAACATAGAAAGAAAGTTTATATCCTACTAAGAGAAAGAAGGCGCAGCGTAACCTTCCAAGTTTTCTTCCTTCTCTGCCAAGTTTTTGAGGTTAAAGAAGTAATGAATGATAAAATTGAAGTAGTAGGGGTGATTCTGGTAATAAAAAGAATACATAATAGTCTAATGGACAGTTTCAATGTGACACTAAGTCGAACGAATTCAGTTTGAGGGGGGAATCTTCTGTGCCCTGACTCCTAATATAATTTTTACTGTTACCCTTCTTCCATTAGATTACCCACATGATAAATTACTTGCATAATAAATATATTTTTGTTACAGGTGTGCAAGGGCGTCAAGGATCGAATACTAATAAGTAGTTAATAATTAATTACTAGTTAAAATATTAACCTCTTTTTCATAAAATATATATATGTATAAATTACTACCAAATCCTGATTCGTACCGTCGAAAAGCAGCTAGATTTTAAGATTTTAATAAAAGTGTAATATATCAAATTCGTTTTTATTTTTATAACAATATAAATAAAATATTAAAGTATTACGTATGTATTTAGGTACATGTTGCTTAATATGTTCTCATATTGAGGACACTGATTTAATATACAATACCTACAGACTCGAAATAACATTGTTTTATGATAATTAATCAATACAGATGACCTCTTCAATTTAAGAAGTGGGCCAAGTTCGTTCACTTTATAGCCACTTAAATGTATTCGAAGATCGTCTTCCTCTCTTTGTTCAATGATGTTGAATCTTTTGTAGTCAGCTCCTTAGGTTTGAGCACAGAATCAGTGCCGATTTTACACAGAAGAATATTTTTTCGTAAATAATTTCAAGAAAGTCAGGATTTACATTCCATTTTGGGCTTTTTGAAGTTAAAAATAATTAGCCGCAGATTACCTCCTAATAAAAATTAATAAAAAATACGGTTTTTTTTAAAACCTACGTCCAAATTGTTAGGCCAAGTAGTTCTTAGATTAAATTGCATATTAAATTTATACTCAGAAGCAAATAAGAAGGGCATTCAACCCTTTATTTGCGGAACTAGGTACTACCTATTTAGTCTATTGCAAAAGCGAATTCTATTGATTCACTGCTTGAGAAAAATGTCGTCTAGTAATAATTTCTTCGCTACAGCTGTCAATATGTTTGACCTTAATTTTCCCGAGCTCGTTGAGGTTATACTCGGTGCACGTGTCCTCATATACGCCCACAATAAAATTACTATAAAGGTACAAAATTTTACAATGGTCACCAGGAACGGCCATACAGACGTTTATAGAGCGTAAATACTACTCTTGAAACATGTTTGGGTTGGGTTATATTGTATATTCCTACGAGTATAGTACACTATTGTGCTACATACAATATCGCTATTTGCACAATTCATTTGAGTTTTTTTGCGGGGTATTAAGAACAGAGGTAATCGCGACTAACCTATAAATTAAGTAGCAAAGTACGTGTCCGTTTGAAGTCAAAGTCAAAAATCATTTTTATTCTATATAGACCATTAAAATGACACTTACAAAACATCAAAAATAATAATAATAAAGATTTGTTTAGCAAACACTAGTTCGTAATGTGGCGTCAACAATAAACCAAAAAAAATTTTTGTATAGCAAGAAACATTTTTTTTTTGTTGTTTTAATTCTTATGAGCGATCAGCCTTTGACTTTTTGCGGAATGTGGTGAAAGGTTACATTTATCAGAGTATGTCCTCCAGCGAGAACATCAACTTTGTATTTGGAACAAGAGACGACACCTTTTTTTAGGCGCTTGTTGCGGCAGCTAGGATTTAGCAGCTTCGTTGCCAGTGAGTTAGGATGATTTTTGAGTCTCTGTACATATTGTTTTCTTGTCCTTAGGATTTCCTCCTTTACACTCGTCATATTTTCTATTTACTCATGAATTTCCTTGTTTGTGATAAACCAAGGCACATTGGAAATTGTGTGAAGTAATATATTTTGCATGTGTTGAAGCATTGCTATATTCGAGTTACATGCACTTCCCCATAGCTGGATATCATATAGTCAGACAGGTTTTACTACTGACTTATAAATTTGGAGTTTATTGTTGGGGTATAGTTTACTATTTCTGCCAAGGAGTCATAGTGAGTTGGTATAGCGCGTATTGAGCTTATCTCGCTTCATTTTCATATTTTGGACCCATTTTAATCAACAAGAAGCATAGCGAACTTTTTTTTAAATATATTTATGTACAAACATGTGCACTTACTGTAAATACAAATATTTTGTTTATTAGTTGCAGCAAACATATCATTGTCAAGCTTGACTCGTCCAACTATTCTTGAATTTATAATAACCTTTTTGGCAATTTGGCAAAATTTAATTTTTATAACAGGAAAATTCTTAATTTCATTATGTAAAATAATATTACTTTTAATTAACAGACGGCGGCCATATTAACCTCGTGATGTGTTCCCGGCGGTGAGTAGGGTAGCCAGAGCTCACTGGAGAGTTTTTGTGCTTACAGTGGGTAGACCAAAAGCTTGTCCTGCTTTGTCTTTAACACTGACGGCACAGAAACCCTGTGCTGGCAGCGCGAGTGCGACTCTCTTGGTGTTGCACACGTCCACAGACCACGGTAACTACTTTCCATTAGGTGGGCTGTGTGCTTGTCTGTCAACCAGATGTTATAAAAAAAATACCTCAACAAAAACATTAATGATTAAATAAAACTAAAATAAAAAAAATCTACTTTTACTTTAAATTTGAATGACAACCTGACCTAAAACCACATAATAGCTTCTTAATTACTCATAACGCATATTAAGTTTGAACTTATTGATATTAGATCGCTCTACTAAATACATCGCATTAAGTATTGACATTGAGCATCGAATCACGTAATAATTCAAATTAATATGCAATACTTTTCATAATAAAACTACTCATTCTACCAGTCAATGGCTGACGTCACGTCAGTACAGGAAAATCAGCATCAGGTTATTCCAACGGCAAAGTATTGCGAAGAATCTGCAGTAGACGTATTTTCTTTACGCGCTTTCTGAACTAAAGACGTTGTTTCCATCTATTAAACAAAATCTCTTTGTACTCTTTGTGGCGACTTCAATTTATTCGAATGACATCACATACTAAACGAGCTCCGAGTTCGTACTGGCATTAATTGAATGTGACGATAGGACTACTCGCTACCAGAACTGTGCCATTCTAACTCCGTTTGGTACACTTATCTTGTTATCGAGACCGTAAATAATATCGAGTTTTGAAAAATGACTCTCTACATCATTGGTTTTGTCATCGCCGTGATTTTGGTAAGTGTTTCATTTAAATTAAAAATACACATTTCTTATAACAATCTTGCGATTTGATACTGACAAAACTAACAATCTTGCAAGTTTTCGCGAATTCTCATTGAAATAAAACTACTTTTAAACGGAATTTTTCGTCTTATTTTTAGCCCGACGTTGTGACTACTTTTCAGAGTCATCCCGGGTTCATGGCTTCTGAAAAGTAGTCGAAACTTCGGGCTAAATCTCAATAATACTTAATAAATTGCAATGGAATCCGTTAACAAGTGATTTTATTTCAATAAATTAAAATCCGTTCAATAAATAACACGTATTTATTAAGAATTAAACTAAATATTTTTATGTTTGTCTCCAGGCTGTACTAGTTGTTGCGTGGATAGCATATTGTATGTTTGTTCGCGAAAAACATAAGTCAGAGTTCTACCATCACAACATAGCAGATATACAACGAAGGAACGAAATTCTTGGACAGGTAGAGGAAACCGCACCTGTAGAAAAGGATGTAAGCGTTGGACTGTTTGTTCTGCCCTCACGACGTAAGAACAAAGATGAACAATATGATAAGAGACCAGACTATCCAGAAAGTCCCGTACCAATATCACTACCGAGTACTGATAAGTTGATCGAGATGCTCGATGATGGGCACGCAGATGTGCACTACAGAGATGGTATTTACGCCAATACCACCTCTGCGCACGACAGTGAAGTGTAAACATATGTGGCAATGTGAATAGTTATACTCATTTGATTTGGTACTTAACTAAAGGTAAACAATCTTGTAACATTCATAAAAACACAATTGTTAAACAAATAAACTAGGCTAAGTAACTAATTGTTACTTTAAAATGAGTTTCTAAACGAAAAAATATTAACAAATTAAGTTAAAAAAAAAATTTAAAAGTACAGATCATGATTGTTTACTTTTTGTTATGTAGCTCAATAAATGGCGTATCAGTTGTGTTAAGTAATATGGTGCTTGTCTCTGCAAGTAACTAGCACACGAACACTTCTGTGCAATTTTAAGTCTGTTTTATTATTTTATTCATCGTAAGTATTTTTTGTATCTGTTGCAAATAAAAACACTAAAAATCATTTTGGTGTTATTTATTATTATACCATTTTAAAATAAAGAATATTTCCTTGTCTTTTTACAAAAAGTAAAGGAAATACCTTGATGCATTATGTATTTTTATTACAAAATAAGATTATTAGTAACTGTACCTTTTAATGTTATTAATACTGAACAATACAAATTCTGTGTTTTAAGTTAAGTACCTAGGTACTTATATTTCCAGTATATAAAAGTGAAAATCTGATACCTTTGGAAATGTAGCCTTGTTTCAAATCCATATTTTAGTAGGTACCGAAGTACATTTTCTAAACACATTATAACATATGATGTAACCTTAAGTGCTTATGTACTTAATAATGCATTTCCGAAAAGAGTTACACATAGGTACATTGAACGAAAACGAAAACATTGAAGACCATTATATTTTTTTTATTGTAACACCTTTTTTACCTATGTTTGACGAATTAAATTGATTATTGATTATTATTGATATTGATTATTGATAGGTACATACACGTATATTATTATGCTTATCAATAAAATACAACAGCACTTTTTTTATAAACATAAAATATCATCATAATACTATTAACATAATTGTATTAAAAATATATGGATACGTGACCTTATAAATAAATTGATACTGGTTTTTACGTCATCACTATATATTATTTATCAAAGAACTGGTTATTTGGTGAGGCCTTTGATACCATCTGCCATTTTGTCAATAACACTCTTTTCTGTCGGTTTGAATACATGAACAACAGCATCACCAGCGTCACTCAATGTTTTGACCACTTCAGTCCAAGCACTTTTCATGGAATCCATGACATCACGTTTTTCACGAATGGCCTCTTCTTGATCCAAAGGTAAGGCAGAAACGATTACAATTAGTATCTGGAACAGAAAAATTTATAGTTTTCAGTGTATCTATCCATACACTCAAGCGGCCGTACTGCGTACTGTTTTGTGCCTGTCGTATGTACTATTTGCACAAAATTCCAATCACATTGCATGCTTGCATACTAATGCAATCATGCAATGTGATAAGCGGACCAGTGCGAAAAGTGAAGTCCGGTAACCGGTCTATTGCTTTATGCTAATAAAGCAACAAACTCCAGTGAGCGCTGGCTACCCTACTCAGCACCGGGAACACAGCACGATGTTATTATGGTCTTGGTATTCTGTTGAGCGGAAAAAAAAACAAAGGTATTTCTCCAGTCGGACTGATGTCCTCTGATGGCCGGTTTCTATGGCGTAGCGGTACAACGTGCCACTGCTAGGCATGATGCGCGGGTTCGATTGCATATGTATTTGCAATAAAAAATATCTAAGTATGTTTTTGTGTTATTCGTATTCTAGATTCCATAACACAACCTAATTAAACTATGCTTACCTAGATAGCGTTGTGTAGAATGTTGTAGAATATTAATATTTGTAGAATAATATATATAATGCCGAGAGATATACCTGTATACATATTTATATTCATAACTGTGGACTCTCCGAACGAGTAGGTGGAGTTTTATAAACCCACATTCCACCAGCTATGATTTTTCGATCCCAAGTCTATTACCGTCAAGTGAGCGCTATATCATGAGGCGTATGGTTACTGTTGGATGTTGAACCTAGTCACCTTCTTTGACACCCGCTGAGAAAAATGGGGTGACCTAATTCTACTTCACTGGGAACCAACATGGTATTAACAATAAGGATACAAAAAGTACTTACAAAACAGAAGAAAACTGATAGCCGGATATCCATAGTAGCGTACCAAAGATTGCTAGCAGCAATGTCTGATGGTTTCAATCAATATTCTCAAATATCTTGAATATATTAGTTCAACACTGTATTGTTGATCCAAATTCAACAATGGGTGTACTGACTCTTCGACGTATAAACTCCTACTGGACAATTGAGCACAAAGGATTAACAGGAAGATCTGATTTACTTTTGCACGCACGTGTGTCACGGCAATCAAACCAGCAGATAAAATTACAGGGGACAATAGACTGTGACGCACAAGGGCCGAAACAGTGAACATCAAACTTTTGAAGTTAAAATTAATAAATGTACATTGTACACGAAAATCTGCGAGGAATTCGTTTGTCCTGTTTCTGGCATGTAATGCGTAGAGATGAAAGTAATGTCGTAAGGTAGGCACTAACTATGGAAGTGGATGGCTACAAGGGGAAAGGGAGGCCTAAAATGAGGTGGACGGACTGTGTGAATGATGATATGGTTAAGAAGGGAGTGAATGTTGAAATGACTGCAACTAGAGATGAATGGAAAAAGAACACATGTTGCGCCGACCGCAAATAATCTTGGGTTATCCCTTATGGGTGATGATGAAATTGTAAACGAAAATATCTGGACCCTTTATGGACAATGATATACTTGAAAGTTTGGTACAGTCGACAATAATATAAGTATACAGATTTTACTTAACTTTATATGAAAAGGCGTATACTAAAACCTTTGTCGACTGTGCCCAATAAAATTTTGGAGAGATAAATAGAGAATAATACCTAGCTACTATTACCTCTTTCTCCTTTGAACAGTAGCACAGAACAGATAATAGTACTAGCGTAATCAATACAACAGTAATAGCGTAATTATTCCGATTAGTTCATACCATTTTTTCGAGAGCTCCCAAGGTGTTGCCTGTTGAATTAGGAAAATGCCGGTTCGTAGGTGGACTAAATCAGAAATAAAAGAATTGTTGTCGAAATGTAGAGCACATTGTGAATTTGTGAGGGTAAATGGATGATTTTTACTCTATCACACAAAGTACTAAACGAATTTGTATAAAATTTTAAATTAATGTAGATGCTGCAGGCGTTTGAAATTGTCCAAAATAGTAGCGATAAGCGCCAAGCAGTTGTAACAATTTCTTTTCTCTGAGACCTATCTCGCTGATGTATGTGGAAAGGTTATTCACCAACTGGACAGAAAAGACTGGACACGCGCATATGTAAGTTCAAAAATTTTGTGTATCGCCTCTGGTGTTGCATACGTCCATAAGCCACGGTAACCACTTCCCATCAGGTGGGCCATGTGCGTGTCTGCCATCTAAGTGGTATAAAATAAATTACAATAACACTGTTTTGTCTCTACATATGCCTGAGAATAATATCTTGTGAGACAAACAGGGGCATAACAAAATCAGGGTCCTGTTCCATTTTTGGAATGTCAAAATTAAAGAAGTTCAGATATAGGTATTAATTGAACATTAGTGTTATAAAAATAAATTAATATTATTATTAAATTAAAAATAAACGTGTTTTGAGTTTTTAATGTAAATCCAGAATACAACCATTGTTATTTTAACTTATTTTATTGCTACGAGTTTAACTCTGAAAAAACATATCTTTTCTGTAGAATGATGCCACTCCTCTTTTTTGTTGATTAAATATTTTCTGCTACTACTGTTACCCGTGGCTCCCCGTGCTTACAGGTTATCGCAACCAAATAAAGACAAAGTACTTTTATAAAGTCTAGTCTATCTTTGTACCAAATTTCGTTGAAATCAGTTCAGTGGTTTAGGCGTTCAAACTTAACGGACAGAGTTATGTTCGCATTTATATTTTTAGTATGAAAATATAGATATACCCGATATTATCTACCTACACTTTTGCAGTCTTGAACTCTCGATCTTTATGAGCCACTTTATCAGTTGACTTCTATTTACCATTCAAATTATACTGTAGAAGAAAAATTTAAGAATGATTGACCGCTCTGATCACGGCACAAATTGAGTAATTGACATCCGGAGGTGACAATTCGATCTCATCGAGGTATATAGGTAGGTACCGTGCCTACTACGCATCAACGTTATAACAATAAAAGGTACGTGATTTATCAATTTAAACTGACCCTCCAATTTTCGTACAGGATAAACTTATGAATATTATAAATATAAAATGTTGTGAAGGTATTTGTATGCTTATTATCCTATTACAGGGCATTTGGCAGGCGTATCTGTCGCACTCCGGCTGACCCTGGGTAATCCTTCTCGATCTGTACCTCCTCGGGAGCTGAACGGATCTGGCCAAAACTGGGATAACATATAGATTAGGTTCCCATAGGTTGCGGTAACATATGATTTTGCTTATATACTACTCTTTTTGAATTTTAATTAATTATTAAAATACATCGTTTGAACTAAATCATTACAAAAAAAAATATCATGGACGCTCCTTCTAAGGAAAACATTGTTAGATCTTAAAAGAAGCACTCCGTCTGTAGGTAGTATTCACTTCACTTTTTAGGGCAATAGACCCGATGTCAGATATACAATGCGTTCTTAGTCAGTTCGACCGCCATAGGAAAGTAATTGTGGCGATTATGTAAAGCGTCCGGTGGTTTCTACAAGGAAAAAGAGCCTGCCCCATTGACAAGTGGCAGTGCGTTGGTCCGGCGTATTTTAGAATAGAATGATGATGGTATTGACACGTATTTTGATGATTATCACAGACGTTGACGACTGTCATAAACGTCAAAATAGAATAGGGATTGACACGAATCCCATAAATTCACTTCATAATTCACTATGCCATGAGTACGATTTAGATTTATTTTTCACCAACACCAATCAACTTCAAGTCAAGTTGAGCAGGTAATTTTTTCTGTATAATGCGATTTTCCGAATAACTTTTCTTCTGTTCTATGCTAGGAATATTTTATTAAATATGTAATATTATTACTATCGCAATACTTTCTACCGTCTTGTACATGTTATAATAACAGCTATATGCAAAAACTTGTATTTGGCCATTTTATATTATAATTGTTTTTAATCTGTATTCTAGCTGTAAGTTTTTCAGAAAGAAAAAAAAATATTATGAAGCTCAAGTGGTCTGAGCGTTTTAGTTTGGAACGGGCTAACTATACTGGTTCGAATTAAAACTATATATTTTTATTGAATAGCTTGTTTATCTACGAAGGTTTAAGGTATGTATCATCACGTTACTACTTGAAGGAGCGAAGCAGTGATTATAAATGTCACAAAAAACAAACAACCAAAAAATAAAGAGTAAAAAATTACGGGTTGTAAAGAGTGATATGAGGTTTCAAAATATACCACGAGCAAAGTCAGAGAGGTTCAACTAGTTCTGCAATACGCCGGCCAACAAATTGCCACTTGACTGGGAGAGCTGGTCGGAGGATCTTCAAATCAAGTTCATAAAGTACCTAATACTGTTGATTCTTATTGGAACTGTATATTTTTCCTAATCTTTGTTTTGGTGATATTAGACGAAAAGATTAGCATAGCCGGCGACCTTCCTTCGCTAATTAACCTTGTGCGACATGTGCTATACTTGCAAAAGCTGCAGTTTACTATTACGTAACGATCTTAGTAATATTTACTAATAGAAATATAATATATCTCGGTGGAGTAGAGTAGGCCAACTCCATCTCTTCGTGTGGGTATCTGAAAGCGACTAAGGGATAGGGCTGTTCTTCGTCCGACAGTAAACATCAGCCCTGGACAAGTGCCCGCTTGACGGCAATAGGCTCACCCCTATTACGTGGGAATGTTGCGAAATGTGGGTGTTAATACACTTCTGCCTACCCCTTCGGGGATTTACAGGCGTGAGTAATGTATTTGTAATCCTCCTGCCCTCTTGGGATAGCAAGTTTATTTGCGGTCGGCGCAACATGTGTTCTTTTCCATTCATCTTTAGTTGCAGTTATATCAACATTCACTCCCTTCTTAAACATATCATTTTTCACGCAGTCCATCCATCTCATTTTAGGTCTCCCTTTCTCCTTGTAGCCATCCATTTCCATAGTTAATGCCATCCTTACGATATTACTTTCAACCCTACGCATTTATATGTCCGTACCAGGACAATCGGTTTCCTCGTAGCTTTCCCGTGATTGGTGCTACTCTCAAATTTTCTCTAATACATTCATTCCTAATCTTATCAATTCTTGTCATCACCACACAATGATCTCATCATTCGCATTTCGGTTACATGGAACCGTCTTTCATCAGTCACCTTTACGGGCCACCTCTCCGATCCATACGGCAGCACGGCACGGTTTCCGGATGGCAGTGGTGTATAAAAAATAAAGCAAATAAAATATACCTACATATTTATCCCATAAAAAAAATATTTGTTGCAAATTAAATTCTAATCGTCTTTTTCATCGAATCACTGAAATTATATTTGAGTATCGATTTGGGATTGTGGTTGCTGAAGATCTCAGCGAACAGATAATGGCGACTTTGTTTTATGCTATGTAAAGATATGGGCTAGTAACTATTATACGTGGGGCGCACTATAAGTTTCCGGAATGAATATGAAAAAATACTATTAAAGGTACAAAATTAATTTATTGTTTTTCAAAATAATCTCCCTTGCGTCTATGCACTTTTTCATTCGATCAAACCAGTTTTGAAAACTTTTGTGCCACTCCTCTGTGGTGACCTCTGAAACGTGTTTTTCATACTCCTCGACAGCCTCTTCTGGTGATGAAAATCGTTGGCCGCGTAATTGGTTCTTAATTTTTGGGAACAGATAAAAGTCACAAGGTGCCAGGTCGGGACTGTATGCAGGATGACTCATGAGTTCTACATTTTTCGCCTTCAAAAAGTCGTTTGTCTGTCTGGCCGTGTGAGAACTAGCATTGTCGTGGTGCAGGATGATACGGCGTTTAGGGTTATTTTTACGGAGTTCGTCAATAACTTCCGGCAAACAAATGGTCGTGTACCAGTCACTATTCACAGTACGACGATTTTCTAAAGCAACAGTAGCCACGTGTCCAGTTTTATTAAAAAAAGAAGCAATCATCCGCTTAGATGCACTTTTCACGCGCGCCACTTTGGTTGGTTTCGGCTCATCTTGAAAGACCCATACGCTCGATTGCTGCTTTGTTTTGGGATCGTAGCAATAAATCCATGTTTCGTCACCTGTTACTATGTCCCACACCAAATTTGACGCACCTTCGTTGAATCTGGTAAGCATGGCACTGCACCAAGTGACGCGGTCCGTTTTTTGATCCTCGGTCAAGTTATGTGGGATCCACCGCGAGCACAGCTTTCTCACACCCAAATGTTTGTGTAGGATTGATTGTATTTGACTCATGCCTATTTCTAAGGATGCGCGAATTTCATGGTAGGTCACATGCCTGTCTGTTTCAATCATACGGCGCACAGCATCGATGTTTTTGTTGGTCACAGCGGTGGACGGCTGACCATCGCGAGATTCGTCACTGAGATTGATACGACCACGCTTGAATTCTGCAAACCAGCTATAAACAATCGTCTTGCATGGAGCTTCATCGCCAAAAGCTGTTTCAAGCCGAGCGATGCTCTGTTGAGCCGTCAAATTACACTTAAAATCGTAGAAAATCATACTACGAAAATTTTCCCGAGTTAAATCCATGTTGATGCAGACACACAATTTTTTAAATGGCGCCACAAGGTAAAAACAAAAGACAGTCAGATGAAACAAACTGTATTCTACAGCCAAAGAGTTCTATTTTCAAATGTTGTAATAAATTTTTAAATATTGTTTATGTGAGTGGCCAGTTCCGGAAACTTTTAGTGTAACCTATGTATTATCAACTTATTTAGATGGTGCAGCAATTACGATAAAAAGGATCAGGTCACATGCATACAGGTACATATAGATAAAGGAGCTCTTGTCTATCTTATACCACTAGGCTATCGCGGTCATGATAACCGCGGTAGCCTAATGGTATGGGTTATGGACTGCAGAGACGAGGTCTCGGGTTAGATCCCAGGTTTACCATGGCACACACCAATAACTTTTCGATACTTTTCGAAGTTATGTGTGTATTTATCACAGGTTTATAAGTGCCCGGTTAATAGCAATAGGCTCGTCACCTATTACATTGGGACCTAAATATATACTGGCGAAATGTGGGTGCTAGCACCTCTGCCTACCCCTTCGGGGATATAGGCGTGAGTTTATGTTATGTTATGTCTACAGATAAAATGCACATTTGCTTACAAACATTTTGTGTAACACCAGCAGTGCACGTACTGAGCTTGTAGGGCATTTGGCTTTCGTCTCCACTGGTAAGTCTGTATACAGCACACAGAATACCACGGCCATAATAACTTCGTATTGTGTTCCCAGCGGTGAGTAGGGTAGCCAGAGCTCACTGGAGAGTTTGTGCTGTCAGTGGACAGACTAAAGACTTACCCTGCTTTGTCTTCTACACTGTCGGACAAAAACTCTGTGCGCAGGGTCGGCAGCGCGAGTGTGACTCCTCTGGTATTACACACGTCCATAGGCCACAGTAACCACTTTCTATCAGGTGAGCCGTGTGCTTGTCTGCCATCTAAGTGGTATAAAAAATATAGCACCATTTTTCTAGATTGTGGCCCAAAACACGAGATTTAATAAGTAATTAATGGCAGCGATGCAGGTCAAGAGCAGCAAGCATGTTGTAGATGATATATACATGCTCGTTGTTCTTAACAATGCTCTTAAGGATGCCTGTCCATAATGTGCTATGAAGCTATGCTACGAGGATGTAAAAGCTATGAAACTATGTAACCATTTCCACTGCACATGCTATGCTATTTAAACTGTCATGGTCACTCACATTAGTGTTCAAGTTATCGGGCTATTTACCATGTTGTATTGTTCTGAGATTCCGATATTTTGGCGCTGTTGCAAGCACCATGATCACGGAGGAACCATGTGATCATGGTGATTGCAGCATTAGACTACTATCCTGGACTCTAAGGTAAAAGCCACGAATGTAACTGAGAACCAAGATGATGATAATTTGATTTGAAACTCTGATAATGACACCGTTTACGACACCTGGCCCTCGATTTTACTAAAACAAAACCACTGTCATAAGACACTGTAAAAAATAGTATTAAATTTAGACTTTATTTCTATACTATTACAGTACAAATTGAAATGAAGTTTCATTACTTTTTCATTCACTCTGCAAAAGGCCTTTTAATTTTGGACTTTAATGACATTGTTTTAAAGTCTAAAATCAAATATACTTTTTATCAGTGTGCGTGGTTTGACAGTAGTTTTGCTTTAACAGAATCGAGACCCAAGTTGCTTAGAAAATTCTACTTACTCAACCGACAAATACAGTCAGTATCAGATCGATCTTAACGAACGAAGTACTCAAAATGATCTGAATACCTTAGTTTTCCTCCCTTTCTGTTGACTGATTGTTCTAAAATTTGGTACACAGCTTTTATTCGGACAATAGTACAAGTTAAATCAATAAAACAGTTTAATTTGCTCTTAATACGTTACCTTAACATCAGACAGATATATACAGCCCAGACTCATAGATAGTGCCCGGAAGACGGCAAAAGGCTCACTCCATATTACGTGGGACCGACTTTGAAGATTGGTGAAATGTGGGTGTTAATTCATTTCTGCCTAACCCTATGGGGATAAAGGCGTGATTATAGGTATGTATGTATGTAATACCTTGGTTTATTTGAAAAATTTTGAGACTTTGTAATCAAGCTAATTCTGACGCTGACTGCACAGTGAGTAGATATTTAAATGTGGGCGTGTCTGAGCTCACACTACAGGAATCTAATAAATTCGTGCAAGTGCGTCTGATGAGTATCAATTAATGGGGCATAGTTCGCCTTATCTCGATTGTGCAGTGGTGACAAACACGAAGCCCATACATGAAATCCAGGTTGGACTCCTGAGTTCCCGAAACATGGAGAAATTGGGAACATGGCGACTATAGATCCTTTTGAATATAATTTTTGAGAACATTGTTTTAACGAATAACTATCAAAATGGGTATAATATTACTATTAGTAGCAGCAGCAGCAGCTAATGTCACATTTTTCTGGTAAGTACCCTTAATCAAATTTGGTAAACTTAAAAAGAGGAAAATAAACAAAACAAACGATCAGTATCAAAATAAATGTGATATTTACCATGTTTCATTGTTTTGAGTTTCCGATATTTCGGCGCCGTTGCAAGCACCATGATCACGGAGGAACTGGAGTAGTGGCGGTGAACAGAGAAAAAGTTTTTTCCTAGGAATAATAGTTCCTAGGAGTAAAACAATGAAACATGGTAAATATCCCGTTTATTTTGATACTGATGTGAGCGACCATGATAGTTTAAAAACAAACGATATTTCTCATTTTAAACAGCCCTGGATGGAAGTTTCACCAAAAATAATGACGATCTGTTGTCGAAAAACGCTACAGTATCTTAACCGTTCCATAAATGTTTATAATCAAATACGCAAAGTTTGGTGTAAATCGGTTAAGAAATACGCCCTCTAGCCCGGTACTGACGAATGTACTGTCATAGATAGGAAAAACAGCAAAATCGGCCACCTTGTCGAAACGGGAACTATCGCTCGCCTCGCTCGCACGGTCAATTATAATTTTGCCTTTTTTCTCACATTCTTTTGGCATTATAAAGGGTGTTCATAATTCAAGAATGTTAGATATAGTATGTAGATTCAATACAAAACATTACCATGCAAATTTTTTTCTAAGCCATCTTGGATGGATAAATATGGAATGGATTATATTTAAAATTTATTTTCGTTGGGTTTCGTTTTCTGATGGTTTGAAACAAAAATTCCACAAACTAAGTGTTAATACTTGAACAAACGCTTAAAACACTCATTTAAGCGTATTTTCTTACTTGTGAGTATTTTTTTCCTTTACTTTGTATTCTACATTGTAATTTTTCTTTTTAGGCCACAAATCATAGTTAATAATTACTTTGTGATGGCACAAACGGCAAAAGAGGTAAGTATATACTTTAAGTACAACTTTATATGTAATGGTATACTTATCTCCTTTGCTACATTATGGGTACCTACATTATTAATTATGTTTTGAAATTCATTTTCTTTGCAATATGGATGTATGTTAAAAATCTGATATGTCCCAAGAGAAAATTCTGGACCATCTTCCCGTTCGTTGAAAGAATACTTTCATAGTATTTCCAGTACGTTTGGCTTCGTGGACGACCATATCTGCCACACCTTTCAATGAATCCATAATATTTGACCAACTGTCGGGAAGCTCCTGTATTTCTTGTGATTCCACAAAAGATAACCATTGTATATAAATAACCTGAAAAAAGAACCTGGTGATAATATTTAAACTAATGAATTTCAACCTACGAAAAATAATCAACTTCGTAACGTAAAAGTATCGAGAGAGCGGAATATTGCGAATATTGCGATTGGCAGGCTCCACACACATTCAGGTTCACATGTATTGTAATGCCATTTATATAAGTATTTGTTACACTTACTGTAATGCTCCGCTATCTCGATATCTTTACGGTACAAATTCGAGCATATTTCGGGGCACCGAATGTATTATGTGTATATTAAGATGTGTCGTGTTTATGCAGTGTATTTTATGTCTTTCTTTTTTTTAGTATATAACATAACATAACATAACAAAACCTCACGCCTATATCCCCGAAGGGGTAGGCAGAGGTGCTAGCAACTACATTTCGCCAGTTTTTTTTTTTTTTTTTTTTTTTATATAGGACACGTCAATTGGACTTCGCCTTGCCTGATGGTAAGCTGAAGGCAAAGTCCCAGAAAAGAGGGTCACCATTACTTACACATACCGTGTGACAATGGTGACACTCAGCTTGACGGCCTCATCATATGCTTTTTCACGCCCCGCTTAAAGGACCCGGGACTGTAGGAAGAAGGAAACACGTGAGCTGGTAATGAATTCCAGGCCTTAATGGTGCGACAGAGAAAAGAGTCTCCGAACCGCTTGGTTCTTGATCGGATGTTTTGCACCGTGTGCGGATGACATCTAAGACCTGCACGCGTTGTCCTGTGTAGGAAAGGGGAGGGTGGGACTAATTGGAAGAGCTCATCAGAACACTCCCCATGGTACAAACGATAAAATACAGCCATGGACGCAACATCTCTACGCAGCTGTAAAGGTTCTAGGGTGTTCGTGATCTCGGGATTCCCAATGATGCGGACCGCACGTCGCTGCAACCTGTCGAGAGCATCTAGTAAGTACTTTGCTGAACCATCCCAGAGATGCGAGCAGTACTCCACACAGGAGCGAATTTGTGTCTTGTATAGAAGACACCGCTGCTCCGGCGTGAAAAACCGTCTCACTCTGTTCAGGACTCCGAGTTTTCGTGAGGCTGTTTTGATGATACTTTCGATGTAGTTTTTGTTATTCAGGTTGCAGCGAACATCCATACCTAGGATATTGAGATTGTCCTGCAGTGGCAGTGGCGTGCTCTGAAGAGTGGGGAGGGGAAGGAAAGAAGATACTTTTGCTGTAAACGCACATGCCTGCGTCTTCTTGGCATTGAACTCAACCAGGTTCTCAGAGCCCCATTGAGAAATGTGATTCAGGATCCCGTCAAGCTCAGTGACAAGAAGCTGCCTTTTCTCCGCGATATCCGACTGCTTGGCCGCAGGATGTCCATGATAACTCCCATGCAAAGTGCTATCGTCTGCATAACAATGAACATTGCCGGTAGACAGCATGTCGTTGATATGCAGAAGAAAGAGAGTGGGTGATAAGACGGACCCCTGGGGCACGCCAGCATTAACCTGCAGAAACTCCGAAGCTCGTCCGTCACAAAGGACGCGAATACGGCGCCCCTGCAGGAAGCTAGCAATCCAGTTGCACAGCCTAGAAGGCAGACCAAAGGCAGGTAGCTTGGAAAGAAGCGATTTGTGCCAGACTCTATCGAAAGCTTTGGCGATGTCAAGACTAATTGCCAGTGACTCGCCGTGCTTGTCCATAGCCTCACCCCAAAGATGGGTAACGTATGCTAGAAGATCACCCGTTGACCGTTTCGGTCTGAAGCCATATTGCCGGTCATTAATTAAGGAGTGATCCTCTAGGTGCCGCATGAGCTGTTTGTTGATTATGTGCTCGAACACTTTGCACAGCACTGAGGTGACGGCTATGGGTCGATAGTTGGCTGGCTCCGAGCGATCCCCCTTCTTGGGAATCGGCTGAACATTCGCCTCTTTCCAAGGCAAAGGCACTGTACCCGAACTGTAGGATAGCCGGTACAGGCGCGTAAGCATTGGAGACAACTCCGCTGCACATTTTTTCAAGACTACCGCTGGAATACCATCCGGACCACTGGCTTTCCGGACATCGAGTGATTGCAGCACTGCACGGACATCGCGTTGCCTGATATGGATATCAGGCATCGCGTGGTCACTGTCGGGTAGTGTTGGTGGCTGCGTCCCACAATCATCGATTCGGGAGTTGGCCGCAAAGAGATTAGCCAGCAGATTTGCCTTCTCTTGCGGCTCATGGGCCAGGGATCCATCAGGGTTACGCAGCGGAGGCAGCGAAGGCTGACAGAAGTTGGCTTGCACGGCTTTAGCCAGTCGCCAGTAGCCACGGCTTCCCGTGGGATGCATCACTAGCTCTTGACCAAGCCGCGCTATGCGCAGGGCATCCGCTCTGACGTAGGCCCTTCTGCAGACCTTTGTGGCTCTGTTGTACGCCGCCTTGAAGTGGCCCAGATTGGGATGGCGCGTGGCGCGCGCCCTTACCCAAGCGCGGTACGCAGACTGTTTTTGTTTAGTTTATGTTTAAGTCCCAATGTGTTTCCCAATTAAGTCCCAGTGACGAGCCTATTGCCATTAACCGGGCACTTGTAAACCTACGATTTATAAGTATAAATGTATAAGATGTATAAGTGATTTATAAGTTTTAGTATATTTTGTGTCTTATTTGTGTTTCTACTAAAATTTACCGATTGGAACGCCGATATTGGAACTCGATCAATAATAATATTGTACAAATAGTAGTTGCCTTAAAAGGTTAGACAACCAAAAATAATATTACGTGAATGTGTTTTAGTTATAAAAATGGATGTTCCTCTGGAATAACAATGGGAATCCGGTTATGATGTTCAGTACTGCATTTAGATTAAGTTTCACTCAGCGCTCGATAGATGGCGTTGACATCTAATTAGATCACGCTATGGTTTCGTTCACACTCATTTAATGATCAACGACCAATGTATTATTGAACAATATTATTACACTAATTCAGGTGAAGTTTGTGGTTTCATTGCACCCGACCTTCATCACAACCGGACAAGTAGTGTTGTTCCACCGCAAATATCGGCATAAGGCTGATAATTATACAATGATATAAATTGATGCTTAGGTATTGTAGAACATTCTCTGTCTCGTATATCACACTCGTATTAACACTGTTTGTATAACATTTAAAATATGACTGCGGTTCATACTAGTTTAAAACTGTAGATACGCGCTGGGTGACAGGGTACTCTATATAACCGAAGCAACACTATGATCATATTATGATCCGGATTCTCAATATACCATCAGGCGATGCAAAAAGTTAAAATTAAACTTAGGTTTTAATTACTATTCCTACCCTTAGACCCTTATTAATTAAAAATATATATAGCAGTTATGTCAAAATCTATATACAAAAAATTGGTAAGCGTAAGCTAAGGCCTCCCAACATTGGGAGAGTCCTGTGTCCAACAGTGGACTACGATAGGCTAATCGATCGATTAATATTAAAATGTCTATATACAATTTGAAACAGCCTGTATATACCCTATGTTATTTTTATTAGTAAGAATAAGTTTATAACATGCTTATAAGTAGATAATAAAACGTACCAGTAAAAAAAATAACGTTAAATGTCGTCCCATTTTAGAATATCAAAGGTTTAAAACAAACCAAACAATTAAGAGATATGTTAAAACTGTGTACCTCATTACCTAAAAGTGCTTTTAGTTACCTGCAATTGACAATCTACACATTAATGTGAAACTTCAGTGAGAGTTCTTAATGATTAAAACCGGTTTTGGATATTAACCACTATCATTAATTAAAAATAAACGTTGCATGCTCCTTTAGTACTACTTATTGATTTCCCATTACTGAGTTGTTGAACATAACTAGTATGACACAATGCGTATTATCAGCAAATGAAAAATCTCATAGCAGATTGTAAATTATTTGGAATAAACAATGACCATACATATTACTGACATTGTTCAAATTCATTTTTTTTTTGCGTAAGATTCAAACGGTTGGTTATTAGTTTAGTATTTACATAATATGTGCAAGTGCTCTGCTTATTACCTTTGATAGGTGTGCAAATTTTAAAAAGTTAAATTACCATACAAAATTAGAACGTCAATAAATATTACAGTAAAACAATAATAGGTATCGCATTATTTATAATATCAAAATATGGCATCAACAAATATTAAACATTTAAAAGAATTAAAATATATTATGATTAATATATCAGCAATTAATACTTCCGAATAAATATTATAAATTTGACTAAATAACTAACAATAATAGACAACCCGGTAGGGGTCGACGTAGACATACGTATATCAATCAAATCGAAGATATTTTAAAGAAAAGACGTCAAGAGTTTCCGAAACCGGCGAGCATGTATGAAAACAATTAGGAAAGTAGAAGCGAAAGAGGTATGCCAGTGGATAACAGTAGTCCACTGAGAAAAAGGCGTGACTGTATGTATGTATGTATGTAATATTCATACAATGAATAATTGCATTTATGTACCAGGAACTGCTGCAACATTCTTACTCTTATATTTTGTGCATTTCAGACGAAAGAATATCAATCAAATCAAAAGATAAAATAATGTAACAGTAATAACAAAGCCCACAAATAAAAAAAACACTTATCAATTGACTTATCGTATTCCACTGCTGGATATAGACATTATAGGCATCTCTAATGTTGGGATGCTTTGGCCTGCTATTTCTACCCGTGACTAGTTGGTGCAGGGTTTTATTTCAAGTATTTTTCTCTTGCAGTGATATCGTTTGCGTATTTTTCCGTTATTGACTTTATATGAACTGTACGGAAACAGTGTCCGAAACATGGCAAAAGCCTCACCCTCTATTGCGTGGGACCGAATACAATGATTGGTGAAATGTGAGTGTTAATTCACCTATGCCTAAGCCTACAGGGGCACGTATGAACACAGTCATCACCCCAGATCGTTAATTCGCAATTAGGATATAACGCCTTAAAGAAGATGATAATGATAGACACAGACAACACAATAGAAAGAATGGCAGGCCCATGGTAATATTGTTTAAAAAACAATATTATCATTGGCCTACTCACATTTAACACGTACCTACGACCATTTCAAGCCATTTTCGCAATGAATTTTGCTATCAAGAGATTGCAAATAACTTACTAACAAATCAAACAAGACGTAACGACCTCCTAAAACGGAAAAGACCCAAGAAACTATGGTATAAAATCGTAAAAAATGAGAGGTGAGACATGTAACGGTCTTACTGTCGTGGAAGCTAGATTACAGTGGGTAAACTCTTGCCTACCCTGTGATCTAAAGTGTTGGCGTAGACATCGTGATGTTTAGGGAGTATACCCATTGAGGTGAGTCCCAAGCTTGGTCTTGGGATAGCCCCCTTTATCAGAGATGCGTAGCTCTAATAACATTCCCCACTTAAAACAATACAAAACAGAAGTCACTTTTTAATTGTTAATTTTATTCATAATCTTAAAATAATTAATTAATTGTTAATTGCAGTAAATCACAATTGAAAATGAATTTATTGTTAATTGTGGTTACTATGATTAATAAGTAATCAATTGTTAATTGTTAGTTGTTTTTGCAATTAAAATTTACCCAACACTGCCATCACAACACTTTCCATCAGGTGGACAGTATGCATGTCTGCTACCTAAATGGTATAAAAAATAGTATTAACTATGGAAAAGGATGGCTACAAGGGTAGAGGAAGACCTAAGAGAAGATGGATGGCCTGTGGGAAAGACGATATGGCTAGGAATAGGGTGTGAATGTTTAGATGACTATTACCAGAGATGTATGGATAAAGCACACATGTTGCACCGAACCTATATAAATATGGGTCGGGTCTAATCATACTAGCGGTTTCGGGGCAGAGGGGTCGCACAGCGGTGACGTCACGGTTGCGAGGCGGGGACATCGCGTATTTGTAGTGAGTTTCCGATATACTGACAATACACTCAGTCACAAAATAGATTCCAATGAGAAAATGCTGTTATTGGCTTCGTTAGGGCCTTATCATACTGTGTTTTTGTGTGTTTTATCATTCTGTGGCGTAGCGGTAGAACGTTCGACTGCTACGCAGGGTACGCGGAGTTGATTCCCGCTCTGTGCAAATATTTATATTCATGAACTTGGACATTTACTTGCATTGGTCAGGATGTTTCTATGTATGTAGGTAGGTAGATAATATGTACCTATTCTATTATATATTATATTATATACATAGAAACATCCTAATAAAAAATATTAGTATTTATTAAAAGTCATTATAAGTAAGTACACAGCGAATCCTCGTTGGAATCCATTTTGTTACTGAGTGTATTGCCGCGCAACCGCACAACCTCGACGTCTCCGCTGCGCGACCGCTCCGCCCCGAAACCGCTCGCAAACCGCTAGTATGATAAGGCCCAATGGCAGGATGATGACGATGATGGTGCCCCTAAGCAAATATTAATACTGAAACTTGAGGCAGCAATTGCTATTTATTTATTGTCAGGTGCTGCGACAATTTGCAATAAAAAGAATTTAAATAGGTACACAAACATGTATAAAAGTGAATACAATTTTTAAAGCAATTAGTAGATATGCTATTCAAATCGATTAACATATGAAAAAGGAGATGGATTCGCTTTCATACATTCTGGGGCCAAAATGTAAAAAGTTGAGAGTGGCCTCAAGTGAGAGCTTATTTATTAATAAACCATCCCTGAAAAAAGAGATGAACATCAGAGAGCTGAGTTATAAGAGATTTAGTAAGTGAGGTTATGCAAGAAATTAACATTTTTGAACTATCATTTTTATGTTTTTTTATAGAAAGTAATTATTTTTATTGTAAAAGATTTATATTGTTCTCAGGGTTAATGTAAGAAAGCTTACAAATAGATTTTAAAGATATAATACAAAGATGTCATGTTAAAAAAAGCTCTTTGAATAATTATTATATTTTATTTTTCTTTAATAATAATTAGAATATCGTTTAAGAAGTGCGCAGGGGGAATTACATTACCTTGGTGCCCAGTAATGTCCGAGGATTGCTTCTCTACCTCGTAGAGAGTTGTCGACTAAGATGTATACAAAATACGTCTCGTGACTTATATGTCTGGCTCCCCTTAGCATCCACGCAGAATTAGAAGCCGACAACTCTCGAAGCAGGCCGCTGCTGACCACCCTACACACTTCTATAATGGAGCCTTCACTACCTCTTAGATGCTCACCGTAATATGAACGTGCCTGCTTTATCTGATATGTCCCTAAATACATTAGAATTAATTCATTTTCTGTAAGCAAAAAAATCATTTAAGTTATCATTGTGAACCGTAATTGTAATAACTGATTGACTGAAAGTCAGGAAGCTGTCAGTGGTCACAGCACAGATTAATACGACTTATACAGTTGTTGAACACGATAATTATTTAATCGATTAACGAAAATCAATTCAGAATTTCTTATAATTATGTTGTTATTATATTTTTTAAATGTGTATTATTGTTATTATAATGTTTTGTCCACTTTGACTGAAATAATACTACGATGAAAGAGTTTTTTATTGACAATATTGTTTGAATCGATCACAGTAATCGATATTGAATCATATTCGTGGAATAAACTTAGTTTTAAGATTTCTCGTCTTCCTGATGTTCTATCTCAACTCATTACAATTTGGCCCAGAAATCCCCGTCTCCTTTAAGGAGTAATGAAAAATCATTGTTTAAAAATTATAGTTCGTACGTAAGATGGCTCCCACAGTCGCCTCAAGACGGATATATGGAAAGATTTGGATGGCCTCTGGCGTAGTTTGGGAGCTCAGTGGTGTAAAAACACTCCCCCTGTAAGTGAAATATCGCGGGTTTTCATTTAAATTTTTCCTTTCTTAATCGAATGTATACAACTGTCTATCAAACAAATATCTAATATAATAATAAATGTCTAGCTAATATCAGAATTATTCTTTACGTAGCCTTCATCTTTTTCCGGAAGGAGCCAACGCCTCGAGATGGCCTTGGGTCAGCTGGGGTCTGAGCGATATGCCAGTGGCGTTAACACACTCGGCAACTGATGACCCTAAATGGCGTGCGGTTTAAGTCAGTTTGACTCCAACATAATCATTATCCAGGTGGATATTTGCATTATAAAAAGCCTACATTTATCATTTGCCATTCAATTTCAATTTTGTTTATTCCTGAAAATCATAGATATATATCAGCTGATATAATCAGCTATTTATTTTATATCAAAATAATAAGTCATTTTTCATGCCACCTGCCCACCTGATGGAAAGACCCATGTGGACGTGTCATTCCATACCAGGGGCTTCGTACTCATGTTGCCGACCCTGTACAAAACTTCTAATGCCCTGTTTGAAGAACCACAGTGTATAAAAGACACGGTCCCACTTATGGAAGATCATAAGAAATGGGTAGAGAATAAAGACAATGTAGTAGTAATCAACATTGAATGAAATAATTATTTCAATGCTATGAAAATGTAATGACCTGATTCTCATTAAACTGGTCCATTTCGATTACTGATACTCGAATAAACTGTAGATTCAAGATCATTTACCCGCAGATATGTGTTTTAAAGAACATATTAATATAAGATGGGACGAATATTTCTAACATTATTTTTACTGGTAAACATATTATTTGTTTATTAAAAACACGACAACTGACAAATCATGCTCTAAAAAATATTAAACAAAAATAAATCTAAGATAGCCGTCGTCGCAAGCCATTTTTCCCTAGACTATATTGTTTTGTTAGACAATGTGGTACCACGGCTATCCTAGAGTTTTTTTTTGTTTAATACTTTTTTGAGTATGATTTTTCAGTTATCGGGTTTTAGTTTTAAACTGATTTTTTATTTATATTATTTTGGGACAAGCAATAGGTATAATACCTATATATACGAGCCCCAACGCAAAATAGTTCGTCTAGTCTGAAATTTTACTTTATTATTATTGTCTGTCTATATAAAATATTAAGTTCTACTATCGCATGTCGCGTTACTTATGCTCTTTTTTAATTATGAACCAATCAACTATTTTAGCGCTTTTTATATTTTTTAAATTCATAGATATCCTGTTTCAAGTTTGAAGAAGTTGTAAGCAAAATATTTCGTTTAATTGTTAATTGATGCAAAAGAGTTTAAGTAAGATTATACCATCTTTGTAGAATTTAAGTCCATAATTTAAATTTCATAGAATTTGTTCTAATTTATCAAAAAACATATTAAAGTTTCCGTTCCTGTAAACACATACTATTACAATTTTGTATGCAGGTAATTCTATAGCACAACATTCGATCACATAAGGCAAAGAAAATTCTAGCACTTCAGGTAGTTCCTTCCAAGAATAACCAGCTATTACCGAAATACACGGGATCCATCTCGGTTAATATGCTCTCAACTGTAACATTCAGTCAAAACATAGTTAGGCATATAAAGGTGAGCGTCGTTATGTGACATAAAATGCTCAGTTATGCCACCTAGAAGATTACTTCTTAATTAATGACCGGCAATATGGCTTCAGGCCAAAACAGTCAACGGGTGATCTTCTAGCATACGTTACCCATCTATGGAATGAGGCTATTGACAAGCACGGCGAGTCACTGGCAATAAAATTAGTCTTGATATTGCCAAAACTTTCGATAGAGTCTGGCACAAATCGCTTATTTCCAAGCTACCAGCCTTTGGTCTGCCTCCAAGACTGTGCAACTGGGTTCCTAGCTTTCCACGGGAGCACCGTATTCGCGTCTTCTGTGATGGACGGGCTTCGGAGTTCTTGCAGGTAAATGCTGGAGTACCGCAGGGGTTCGTATTATCTCCCACTCTTTCTTCTGCATATCAACGACATGCTGTCCACTGGCAGCATACATTGCTATGCAAATGATAGAAAAAGAAGAAGTTTCTTGTCACTGACCTGGACTGTATCCTGAATCACATTTCTCAATGGGGCTCTGAGAACTTGGTCGAGTTCAATGCCAAGAAGACGCAGGCTTGTGCGTTCTCAGCAAAGGTATCTTCTTTCCTTCCTCTTCCCTCTCTTCGGAGCACGCCACTGCCACTGCAGGACAATCTCAATATCCTAAGCATGGATGTTCGCTGCAAACTAAACAACAAACTACATCGAGAGCATCATCAAAACAGCCTCGCGGAAACTCAGACTCCTGAACAAAGTGAGACGTTTTTTCACGCCGGGAGCACCAGCGTCTTCTCTACCTCTGGGATGGCTCCGCGACATACCTACTAGATGCTCACGACAGGCTGCAGCGACGCGTAATCCGCATTATCGGGAATCCTCACGCGCGCCCTCGAGCCTGAGAAATGTTGCTTCCCTGGCTGTATTTTACCGTCTCTACCATGGTGAGTGTTCTGATGAGCTCTTCCAACTAATTCCATCCTCTCCTTTACTACATAGGACAAGACGTGCAGGGCTGTGACATCTAAGCCGTTTACACTGTGCAGAATTTACAAGCAAGAACCAAGCGGTTCAGAGACTCTTTTCTTTGGCGCACCACCATGACCTGGAATTCATTACCAGCATACGTGTTTCCTTCTTCCTACAGTCCCGGGTCCTTTAAGCGCGGTGTGAAAAAGCATCTAATGAGGCTGCCAAGCTGAGTGCTACCATTATAACATTGTAACATTACTTAGTGTCTGTAATGTTAACCCGCTTTCCTGAGACTTTGCCTTCAGCTTAACATCAGGCGAGTTGAACTCAAGTTGGCATGTTCTAGATAAAAAATAGATAATCTAGTAGTAATCAACATTCAATGAAATAATTATTTCAATGCTATGAAATTTTAATGAGCTGATTCTCATTAAGTTGGTCGATTTCTATTACTGATATCAGATAACTCGAACAAACTGTAGATCCAAGATCATGTACCTGATGTCATGTGTATTAATGAAAATATTAATATAAGATGGAACGAAAATTTCTTACATTATTTTTACTGGTAAACATGTTATTTATTTATTAATACAAAACCACTTTTTAACTGCTTCTATCGCGGTTTATTTGGTACTTTTATATTTGGTTCAACGGCGACGTTTCGGCAAATTTTTACCAGCCATGGTCGCGTGGTCAGTCACCCGCTTCCAGGCTAAATGTTATTATTTACATATTTTTAATAAGTCGCGTGATTCCCAGCAGAGTAGAATTTGGACCATCCCATATCTTTCCATGCGGTGTCATACAACGCGACGCATGGAGTTCGGAGCGTGGTATCCGAAGAATTCAGCTTCATAGTGTAAGACATTCAAACTATCAGTACCAAACTCCAAATGAAATTTTTGAAGCTCATACTCGACTGCCGATGGGAATTCGGGAAGTTCTCCGAATTCGAGTCCCCAAATTGCTGGTGGTGGTAAAAATATTAATGGTGAAAGGTCCCAAGTCCCGAGAATTGAGGAATCAATGACGTAAAGTTACAGCACCACCTATCATGGTGGAATGTAAGGAACGACTAACGCGACCGAGCGAACGGCACGCCGTGTTATCGGCGGTACGACACATGCTAGGGAGGAGACGTGGGAGTCTGCCGTACCGGGTGATCACCGGGATAGGGAGTTTTAGGGAACACCTATTCGGATCAGAAAAGAGCCAACGTCTGTGTACGTCATTGTGGTGTAAGCGAGGACTCAGTGCACAGGGGTGCCTGGTTTGAAACTGAGGTGGGCTCGCAAGGTGGTCCTTAAAATATGAGACCTTTGTCAGACCACGAGCGTGTGTGCTGCCACCTTTATGAGCAAGGCGCAAGCCAGAAGATGACAGGATGCCTGTCATCCTAGTAGAAACGGCATAACGAAATGCTTTAGACACATTCCCGGCCAAAGAATTCTAGACACCCACCACCCAGGGGGGCCATCTCGAAACTGATGATGGCCCTGGATCTAGTGGGGTGAAGTAAATATCGGTTCTAGTCGGTCAGTACTTGAATGCACCCCCCACCCCATCCCACTCCTTTTTTCCAATCTCCGTACGAAAAAAGTGAGTGCAGGCGGCATTTTATTAGTTTTGCACCGCCTAAGAAAATATGCAGATCCGGTGCTACTCCGAGTTTACGCGACGCTGTTTTGATCATCAACAAACAAAAACTAACAAACACTACATCGAGAATATCAATTCTCGATGTAGTTTTTGTCATTCAGGTTGCAGCGAACATCCATACCTAGGATATTGAGATTGTCCTGCAGTCCATCAATCAATTGATTAGCATATTGCAGTCCATTATTGAAAGATCTTTAAATAGTTTTAATTTTTCTTTCTTTTTTACTATTATCAATTCAAAATGTATTAAAATGACATATTTTTCTTTGTAAATTTTGTAACCAGAAGAAACAAAAGAAGATATTGAAAGTAATAAAATGTATTTCAATCAATCAATCAATTAGCATATAGCAGTCCACTGCTGGACATAAGCACGTCCCAATGTGCACCCATTGTTCCCAATTCCTTTTGCCTTCTCGCGGTCTCCAGTCTAGGCCTCGCTTAATAATATGATTTATATGTTTAATGTTACTTCATTCAATCATTTTCAGACCATTTTTATTGAAATATCAATACAGTCAAGTATTCGGCGTGTGCTACCCTACAGCTGGGCAAGAATCATGGATACTCTGAAGGAGCTTGCTGATAGAATCTCCAGTGAAGCAAATGCGCGTGGAAACAGAGTGAAATTATTTTATCAAAAGACGGGAGTGTGGTCAAGAGTCTTATCGTGGAGCATCAGAGACTTTTAAATTTCTAATTATGTATATATTTTCTTTTGTCTAATAAATGGAGAACTATAAAAAACGTTGATTTATTTGGAAAAAACTCAAGTTCAAGTAAAACTCATTGTTACGTAGTCACATAGCGCCGAGAACGATGACATGACCTCATACTGCGCATAACAACAGCGACAGCCATGAGGCGCCGATTCAGCGAAACGTGCCATGCGACGACACCAGACACAGCGACCCCGATGTCTTGGTAGCACTTTTGGTGCAATATCGACCGATTGTCTACGTATTTGTTATAATAAGTAATCTAATTAGTATAAGTAATAAATAAATTCTCTTAATTTCAAATTGCATTTTTTTTTCAATCCTTCGGATACCGCTTTCATAATTGGCGCAGTCGGCAGGATATTCGCGGGACGGTTTGTGAGATTAGAATGATCTTATATTGATATTCGCGTACGCGAGTCACTCAGGCGTTCATCAAGCCACGTGTCGAATATCCGAATCTACGAGGGCAGCAAATCGGAGGAGTATCGAGACATCGATACAGCAAAAGGTGCAAGATATATATGTGAGTACTTTACAATTGCTCTAGTGTCGCTTTCCATACTTTTAAGTGTTTCCTTTATAAACCAAGATTTTCCATCCACGGCAATCTCGGTTCCCTAGGTTAAACTCCGGCAGATCCCGCTTTTCATTTAACAAATTTAGCGCTATTGAATGGGATCCTAAACAAAATTGTAGGCCCGGCCGCTCGAACGGTATCCAGATAGCTGGCAGGGCATCAGGAGTGCCTTGATAAATAATTTTGCTGACCAACGGGACGTCCCTGTACAATGACTTGGTTCTCTTAACGCAAGGTTCGGCAACGCCACAGGAATATTATGAGCAATGTCAAAAATTCAGCGCCATAATGACGTACCTTACCGTACCATACGCCTGCATGAGAAAATTGCGAGCACGATCAAATCAAAACGCACCTTATATAAAAAGCTCCGCAGTCATATCTACGCGGTTTACGTGACCCACTGAGTTCTCGCATTCAGTGCACGCGGCCTGATACACTCTAAAAGCTTTATAGTTCGAACATTAAGACATGAACACGTTATATTTGCAGCAGCGCAACGAGCATGCTCCATGCAGGAGGCCCCAGATTCAACCCTAGGTCAATTATTAATTATAACATATTCATATTCATATTCATATTCATTTATTTTCTTGCAAATATGGGTTACATAAGATGTTATTATAGGTTAAATAGTGTCACCATATTTCACCTTAATAGGTATGCAATTCTTATAATTCAACAAGTTTAATAATTATAATCATTAATTAACACAGATCAACATTATATTTTAAACAAGAGTATTTTTTTTTTTTTTTTTTTTTTATATAGGACACGTCAATTGGACCTCGCCTTGCCTGTATGCTGTATGTCTAAGTCCGACATTTCCACATTAAGAATAATATTGACTACAGCATAATGATGTCATAACATAATATTTATACAGTCAATTTATTATAATGTCAGTTTAAATTTAGTAACTATATTCAATGTCAATCAATTTATTAAATACTACAATACTAATACATAATCAGGATATACTAACATACAAATGGCAACAAATATCAAAGGCAATGAGACTACAAAAATTACAAAACGTCTTTCAGATACTCATCTACAGTGTAGTATGCTTTTGTAAGGAGTAACTGTAAAACATTATTTTTAAATTCGTGTGTATTGTCAATTTCTAGTGTACATTTTGGCAACTTATTGTACAAGCGAGGAGCCATACAAAAAACACTCTTATCATACAGCGCTGTTTTATGTTGGGGTATACATATTTTATGACGATTGCGGACACTATTATATGTAGTAAAGCGGCTCATATTGTTTTTTACAAAACTTACAGTTTTATATATATACAGACACGGTAAAGTTAGTATCTTTAATTTTATAAAGTGTGGTTTGCAGGTATCTGTCTGTTGTAATCTACATACAGCTCGTAGACATCTTTTCTGTGCCTTAAATGCCCTTTCTTTGTCGGTTGAATTTCCCCAGAATATAATTCCATACCGTAATATTGATGTCACGTGGGCATGATATGCTGTAATTAACGCATTTTGATTTACTATTTTTGACATCATATAAAGCGCATATGAGAAACTATTTAACTTAGGACATATCATATCGATGTGCACCTTCCAATCTAGATTCGAATCTATGTGCAGTCCTAAAAATTTCGTATTGCCTATGTCTACATTACTTTTATTTAAATGTTTTATATTCATGTCACTTAATTTGTTTACGTTATTTCCGATTGTCATTATGTTAGTTTTGTCAAGGTTAATTAAGAGATTATTTGATGTCAACCATTCGATTATTTTGTCCATAGTATAATTTATGTTATCTTCCACATTAGCCGCTATTTCTTGACCAGAACAGATCACAGTACTGTCGTCCGCAAAAAGGATCATTGGGTAACCTATTGACCGCGGGAAATCATTTATATATAATATGAAAAGTAATGGACCAAGAACACTTCCCTGTGGTACACCTTCTGTTACATTTCTAATGTCAGATGAGTATTTTATTTCCATTTTATATTTAGGACATATTCTACTTATTTGTGTTATTTGTTTTCTGTCTTGGAGATATGATTTTATTAGATTTAGAACATTTCCTCGTATTCCATAGGTATATAGCTTATCTATAAGTATAGAATGGTCTACATAATCGAATGCCCGCGTTAGGTCCATAAACATAGCGTATACTGGTAGTTTACTCTCTAGGTTTCCCATGACCTCTAAGAGGAAATTATAAATCGCTACATTTATACTTAAATTTTTCCTAAAACCTATCTGTTCATCGGTTAATACTTTATTTTTCTCAAGATACTCATACAAACATTGATGAACGAATTTCTCTAAAATCTTTGAGAATATAGAAATAAGTGCTATGGGTCTATAAAATTGCATATTTTCCCTGTCTTCTTTTTTAAAAATAGGGATAGTTAGCGTTATTTTTAACTTATCAGGGAAAGTACCACAACTAATGCATAAATTCATGATATGGCTTAATGGCCCTGCTATGATCGTAGATACGAATTTAATAACTTTGGTACATACTCCGTCATAGCCTGTACTTGAAGTATTCTTCAAGTCCATTATGATTCCATGCATATCATATGGTGTTGCTGGGCTCATAAACATAGATTTCTCTTTATTCCATGATAAAGTAGCTTTAAAGTCTATAAGCCTATCTCTTTTAGGAAATGCAAACTTAGTTAAAAAGAAATCGTTAAATGCTTGTGATATTTGTTGAGGATCACTAATTATTCTATTATCGAGTTTTACACACTTTATTTCTTCTTTGGGAGTGTTTGATTTACATCTGTTGACAATCTTCCAGGTAGCTTGCGATCTGTTTTTGGCATTTTTTATTTTATAATCATTTTGCGCTTTCTTCGTTAAATTAATTATGGAACGAAGTCTCCTACTATATGTCTTAAAGATGTCTTTGTTTTGCCTACTTGGATTTCGCCTGTACTTATGTAGTAATTCTTTTTTTTTCCGTGAGCATACTCTGATGCCTTTACTCACCCACCTGGGTTTTATAATTCTTGTTATTTTCGATTTTATTATAGGGAAACATAAATCATAGAATAAAGTAAACATGTCAATAAAGTTATTATATGCAATATTTGGATCGTCAGAATTAAAAATGTCACTAAAACTAAGGTTTGTCAAACATTGTTTAAATTTCGTCATATTTCTTAAACTATAGTATCGTTTTTTTATGTACCAGTAAGGAAGAGTGCAGTATTCCTTAACTGGACAGGTCAATATTTGTGCTAAATGGTCCGACAAAGCCAGTTCCTTTACTTCAGCTTGACAGCCTCGAATGTTATAGATTATGTTATCAATGCATTTACCACTGACTGGTCGAGTGACCTGTTTTATAGCAAGTTTTAGGTTATAGGACGTACATATCTCTTCAAACTGAACACTGGTTTTGGTTGTTTTTAATCTGTCAATATTGAAATCTCCGCAAATAACCACTTTTTTGTTTTTTAAACAGTATCTTTCCAGCAAGTCCTGAAATTTTTGAAAAAATATTTTTAAAGTATAACTATCTTCCCTTGGGGGTCTGTATATACATAAAACAAGTATATCGTGTTCTACTAATTTTATAGCACTACATTCCATAACTTTGGGTATGGTAAACTCATTAACATCATTTACTAAGTGATATTTGTGACAATTTCGTACCAGAATGCATGATCCTCCATATCTATTTTCACGAGAATAGCATGACGCCAGTTCATAGTTACCTATTCTTAATATATTTGTATCAAATATAAGCATGTTGTGTTCCGTAATGCACAATACATCGATAATCCTACCCTGTCTCAAGAAGCCGTCAATATGAACTGCTATAGTCTATTCACGAAGCCGTGAGAAAAATGGTAAACAAAGAAAACAGTGGTTGTCAAACTTTCATGTCCTGTCTCTCAATAAGAGCACTTTTACGGCTACGTTTAGCGTATTTGAAGTTCAGTTTGTGCAATATTTTATAGAATGTAGTCCTTTTAAAATTTGGCAACATATCGTCAGCATTTACAACTTCCAAAACCTTGTCAATTGTTGGCAGTTCATTTTCAAAATAAAACATATGTACTTTACGGCGTATCGCGCCCAAATCCATGTCGTCTAAGCTATGAATCAAAGATTGCCTGTATGTTGGTGGTGGCGGAGATTCGAGACGACCTGTTGTCTTCTTTTCTTGTACAAACCGGTATACAGAGGCTCGTGATATTCCCATAATTTCTGCAGTCTTGTCCATAATATCAGCTTTGTAGGGATACGAATCTTTGGGCCAAGTCTCTTCTACATGTTTGAACACATTAATAACTGTCTCCTTATCCATAGAATGCATTGGAGTACGCTTGGAACGTTTTTTCTTCGGTGAAGTAAACGTACAAGCACCGCTCGGACCAGGTTCACCCATTTCCACCAAAATTAACGTTCAGAGAAAAGAAACTTAACAATAACTGAATATAAAAACTTAACTATAAAACTTAACAAAAACAATAACTTTAACAACGAATAATAAAGAATTAACGAAAACAATCCGGGAAGAAACTCTCACGTCAACAAGTTGATCACGAGTAAAAAATGGCGGGTGTAACCCGGCTAAATACAGAAACTATTAATTGTACTTTCATTACTTAGTATTACTGTTCACCTTTATTTAGTAGTACTACAAATGCATTCAAAGTTTGATATTCACAACATTTTTAGGTCTTTTATAAGGTCAATAATTATGAATATTAAAATTTTACTTAAAAAATATGATAAGTGTTAAGGTGAATATTAATTAAACGAATTAATTAATATTCAGCTTGTATTAAAAAATATCACCTAAAATATGCCGGTTTGTTCATAATTTTATCTAGCTTCTTACATGGTTAAAATATTTATTAAATTCGTAGTTCAATTATTGATAAAAAACTGACACCTAAAAGAACCTTTTTTATGGTTTGTTTACCTTTTTTCGCACGGCTTCGTGAACGGACTATAGTAAGTCTGATTTTCCCATAAGACCATTAATATTTTGGTGGAGAATGTTTATTACCTGCTTTTTAGAGACGAAAATTATGTAGATCATCAGTAGGCTCTATTGGGGACTCCACTATTGGATCCTCACTTTCTGTATCTGTTTGTGTGCCTTTGTCTAGTGTCAGTATTAAATTATTCTTATTCAAAGTCAACGTTTGTTTATTTTTGTATTGGATCATTTTTAATCTATATGTTATACGTAATATTTCCCGTAGCAATGACCTAGCAAGGTTTACTGTGAAGTGTCTAATAAGCGGATAGTAATGGTGATAATTCATGTCAACATATGATACATGTTCATATTGGCTGCACGTGAAATTAAGTTCATAATTGAGCTTTGTTTCGTTAAGATGCCTATTAAATGGTATTTCACAAATTATAATGTTTGTATTTTTATAACAATGTATAAAGTTAATAATATGAGATTTAAATCCATATGGATTTGCATCATTAGTACCTCCCAATACTACTACATAATCATTCTTCGTAAGACTCCTTATTGTGATTGCTTCGGTATTATTGAGAATGTCAGCAATCCTAGCGCCGGACTTCCAGAAGCTTGTGACAACATAATTTGTCCCCACCAGCCTCTGCAGGGACGTCTGTATCCCCCTACCTTGCTGATCCGCTATAATTACAATCCTATTCAATTGCTTTTTATCAGTCTCAATGGTTTCTAGGTTTTTGGATTGGTTTATTGCGTTGCTAGTTTTCGCCTCTATTTTTTCATTCATGTCTTTGTTTTCCTTTGTGTTATTACGTTGTTCGGTCGGAGTATACTTAACGGGACTCTGTTGTTCCTCTTCAGCTTCCTTCCCCTTCTTTAATCGCGTAAAACTACTTATGCTTTTTATCGCTCTATATCTTGGTGAGTCTAAAATTATTGCAGTGTCTGAGTATTGTTTTATGGGTGTTGATGTCAGGCTGCATATTTTGGGTTTACCTCTTAACATACGATTTGATCCAGGAGTAAAGCATTTTGGATCACCTGTTTCTATTTTCTTATATAGTTCTACTACTTTATTACTCTTTTCTAGATCAGATTTCAGTTTAGTATTTTCACATAGCAAATGGTTTATCTCTTGATGCGCACTTTGTAATTCAGTATTCAGTTGGGAAATTTTTTCGGTTAGTATCTTAATTCTTTCATCTTCAATTGAGTCGTTTGGTAAACTCCTAATAGTGGTGTCGAACATGCTTGACTCAGAAAGTGATGTCGACCTTTGTGTTATTTGTTTTCTATGAGTGATGTTTTCATTATCCATTTTTTTTTTAAAGTTCTACCAATTTAGTAGAAATTAATTTTTATGGTATCCCCCAATTCGTGCTTAATTAATTTTCAATGCTGGCAATACTTAAGTTAATGTCAAAATCTGTCAGATTTTGTTTAACTACTTGTTCATAGATGGCGCTTTACTAAATTTTATCATTCAATAGTCAGTTTTTAAGTGAATTTAAGTTAAATATATAACATGACACTTATTAACTTGCCACCCGTTAAACAATTTAATATGCCAGTACCAGCACTACCCTTCATGGTCCCGAACTCTCAAAATGGAGAAGTTTTAATTCCACAACAGCTTATAGCTAATTGTGTCATCGGTGACTACTTTACCACTGTGGAAAATAATAAAGGCATAGTAGAAATAACTAACACATCTCGTCACGATGTCGTATTTTCAGTGGATAGACCAATTAGTGCAGAATTATATAATGTCCAATGTACACTTATCAAACCACTACCTGATCATGTAAGGCAAGTTTTATCGCGCTTACAGACACTTAAACCCTGAGGAAAAGATAAACCTAGAGACTCTTTGTGTCCAGTACGCTGACATATTTTATATTGAAGGCGAACCTCTGTCTTTCACTAACCAAATCAAACATTGTATTCGGACTACGGATGAAATCCCCGTTTATATAAAAAGTTATAAGGTACCCTTTTATACACAAGCAGGAAGTTCAGGACCAAATCGCTAAAAAGTTGGAACAGAATATCATACGTCATTCACAGTCAGCATGGAGCTCCCCATCTGAGTTGTTCTTAAAAAGAACGATGCCAGCGGTTCACAAAAATGGCACTTGGTAATCGATTTTCGAAAAATTAATGAGAAGACGATAGACGATCGCTACCCTATACCTAATATTTCCGGTGTTCTAGATAATTTGGGCAACTGCCACTATTTTACTACTCTAGATCTAGTAAGTGAGTTTTATCAGGTCGAAATGAACCCTGATGATATTCATAAAACAATATTTACTGTAGAGCATGGTCATTTCAAGTATCTGAGGATGCCAATGGATCTAAAAGGCTCACCTTCAACATTCCAACGGTGGTCAATGTCCTACGGGACCTACAGAATAATATATGCTTAGTATATTTAAATGACATCATTGTTTTCTCTATCTCGCTTCAAGAACACAATACATGATAAATCTAGAGAAAGTGTTCCAGAGATTCAGGGTCAGACTCAAAATCCATATGAAAAAAATCAGAATTTTTGAAGTTAGAGACAGCATATTTAGTACACATTATAAGTAAAAATGGAATCAAATCAAATCCAGACAAGATTGAAGCTATACAAAAATTTCCACTGCCCAAAAAGACCACTGAGATTAAGCGATTCTTAGTTGTATTGGGTTCTTAAAGAAAGTTCATCCCAGATTTTGCCCGTATTACAAAACCAATGACACAATGTCTTAAGAAAGGTTCAAAAATATTCATTTTTTTTTATAACACTTAGGTGGCAGACAAGCGCATGGCCCACCTGATGGAAAGTGCTTACCGTGGCCTATGGACGTGTGTAACACCAGAGAAGCTACACTCGCGCTGCCGCCCCTGTAAGCACAGAGTTTCTGTGCCGTCAGTGTAGAGGACAAAGCAGGTCTTTACTCATCTCACTAACAGCATAAATTCTCCAGTGAACTCTGGCTTATTATAACCACGGTATTCTGCAGGGTGGAGGTACTTCCCCAGTCGGACTGCTAAATTGGGCGGAAATACCGCCGTGTCCTACCTCCTTTATATTAGTAGACATATCTGACCCCAATTATATCAGTTGTTTCGAGAAGTGTACAATCCTTATATTTATATATATGTAGGGTACCTTATAATACGTACACACAAAACACACTTAATAATCATCAATATTAATATTTACATAATATATGTATATGGAAGTTAATAATGTAATAATATTTACATGTATACGTATTTTATTTGCAGACTGTATATTCTCTCATATAGGCTCTCATATCGGCGAATGTACCATGCGTGCTGGAGCCCTTGGGTCTCTGCAGATTAGACGGTAAGCGACCTGATGGTCTCACTTTGGTGCCGTGGAAAAACGGCAGGTGCTTGGTGTGGGACGCCACATGCGTCAGCACAGTCGCGGCCACGCATCTTGGTCGCACCATCGGTGCCCCGGCGGCGGCGGCTGAGGACGGCGCGAGCAAAAAAAGGGTGAAATACGCCGCAATGGAGTCAAACAAGGAAGAGAAGCGAGGAAGTCCATGATCCTTGAGTTTGAATTATTCTTGTTTACGAGTAGGTACAGTGTTACAGTTAACAGAACTCCTTGTAGAGGAATTAAGGTTAGTGAGGTTTAAGCTATTGTATTAAAACAAACCAATTCACACCCATAGCGTGAGTTAATAAATAATTTATAATCATCGCGTGATCTTATTATTTCTGTGCAAACATATTTGATGCGAGTTCGCATGATGAGAACGAGTTTACCATCAGCAGTATGTTACGGATTCGTAAGAGTCATCTCCAGAAACTCATCGAGAATACTATGTAACCGTGACTCACCTGTTACCACTTTTACAAAAGAAACATCGATACATTTAGCTAATTTAGCAAGGGGAGGCAGAGCTGTTCGCGTCCGCAGGCTAGACCAACTTAGCCTTTCATACTATACCACCCTGCACGTGCCCCCTGGGTGGTGCCAAATGAACAGCAACGCCGAGTCTCAGGCGGCGGTTTAATAACCTGAACATGATTTATCATGGTGGCTACCAGGAGCCATGGGGACTAAATACCCCCTATAAGTCTGGCCGCAATGAATTGGGGACACATTGTGTGTTATACCTACTTTTTGTATATGAAAAATGTGTGATAAAAGCGATAATGTTTTGCCTTGCGATCCGGCTAGCCCCCGGCGCTCACGGATACCCGGGTCCGTCAGTGAGAAGTATGTTACCGAAGACCTCACAGAGGTAGAGCCCCAGGCCTCTGTATTGGTAAATGCTACTGGCATAAAACCTAAATCCTACGAGGAGGTGGTACCCCAGGCCTCTTCAGTAGTGAATGCTACTGGACCAAACAGTAAAAAATCATCCAAATCCATGAAAGCTCCCAACAAAATTCTAACTCAGCAAGTATTCCATCCTGGTCTATTCAATAGACCTAGGTCCTCATCGTTATCTGAAATTAGTCTTGTTAATAACAATAGCCAACCCAATGTTATTCCTCAACCCGCCACTTCAGGTACTCCTACCTGTACAGCCCAGCTTACTGAGGCCAATCGACCATCATGGCAAAGAGTGCCTGTTCTTAATCGCCACAAACGCCAAAGAGTTGATGACTCTCCCCCCCAACCAACATTAACTTGTACTTCTAATAGTTTTGAAGCTCTCCCTCTGGATCCTGTCGAGGACAACCCTGGAAGACCTATTCCAATAAGTAAACCACCACCCATAATCCTTTATGGTATTGAAAATGTCCATGAGCTAACAAATCTTCTGACTACAGTGAGTGACAAAAGCAACTTTAATTACAAGATTGTAAACAAAAACTTGCTACGCATTATTGTCAACTGTCCTGAAGAATATAAAAAAATCATAGAGATAATAAGAGCAAAGGGACTAATTGGTCATACCTTCACTCGTAAGGATACCAGGAGCTATAGAATTGTGATCAAAAACCTTCACCACACAACTCCTCATGATATTATAAGAGAAGAAATAGAAGCAACGGGCAATAAAGTTCGGGGTGAGATAATTAATGCTCGCTTTGGTCCAAATAAGATACCAACATCTACATTCTTTATAAACCTTGAGCCAAGTATAAACAACAAAGCAGTAAAGAATATCAGATACATATATCACCAACTGATTAAAATTGAAGACCCTCGTAAATCAAGCTCTATTGTCCAATGCCAACGTTGTCAGCAGTATGGGCACTCAAAAAACAATTGCATGAGGCCGTACAGATGTGTTAAGTGTGGCGAAGGCCACAAAACATCTGAATGCCTAAAAAAGGACAGGAACTCTCCAGCCAAATGTGCTCTTTGCACACTTGACCACCCAGCTAACTACAAAGGATGCCAGGTGTACCAGGAAATCCTAGCCCGAAAAAACAAGCGTCTTCCAGTAAAACTACCTAATTCCACTATAGTACAGCCCTTGGCTGAAGCTAGAAAAGTGTCTCAAATACTCCAGGTCAATCAAGAACACCATACAAGCTTGCCCAAGTCCTATGCAGAAGCTGCTTCAATTCCTCAATCGAGAAACAACATAACCCTCACTCCAATTGCTAGTCACAACCCTCAACCAGAACTTAGACTAATAGAAAATATAATGTCAAAACAAAGTGAGAAAATTGACTTACTACTTCAACAAATAAGCCATCTTCTTGGGCTTATCACAACACTTGTCACAAATATTACGAAATGATTTCCCTACGCATTGCTACGTGGAATATTAACGGATTGTCACCCAACATCCAAGAACTAGAAACGTTTATTAAAAGCAATAAGGTTGATGTCATCCTAATATCAGAGTCTCATGCCACAGCAACAAGTTGTCCTAACCTACCAAATTTCAGCACCTACTTAACTCCACACCCAGATGGAAAAGCTCACGCAGGAACCGCTCTTGTTATAAAGAACAGCATAAAGCACTATCTCCTAAATCCATACGCAACAGACCACCTACAAGCAACCTCAGTAAGGATTGAAGACCAGTCTGGTTCAATTAACCTTTCTGCTGTATACTGCCCTCCCAAGCACAAAGTCACAGAGTTAATGTTCTCCAGCTACCTCAAATCTCTTGGCAACAGATTTATTGCTGGAGGAGATTGGAACGCGAAGCATCAATTTTGGGGCTCTAGAGTTACTGTCACCCGTGGTCGCGAATTGAAGAAATGTGTGGACAAAAACCTCCTAACTGCTATTTCTACTGGCGAACCATCCTATTGGCCTACTGACACACGAAAGTTGCCTGATCTATTAGACTTCTTTATCACCAAAAACATTGGGAAGTTGTATACTTCAATTGAAACAAGTCTAGATGGGTCATCAGACCATTCTCCTGTCATTATGACTGTAAGTTCGACTGTAATAACAACAGATGCGGATCACGAATCTCTCTACAACTACAGAACAGACTGGGAATCCGTCAAGGCATACCTTAACGAAAATGTGAATCTCAAAGTTCCTCTGAAAAACTCCAATGACATTGATGAAGCGTCGGTATTCTTTACGAACCTGGTGCAGTCTGCTATCTGGACTAATACCCCTGAACTAAACTTCCCACAGTCCAATACAGTGTTACCAATAGAGATCAAACGTAAAGTAGCGGAAAAGCGTAGATTGCGAAGGGCTTGGCAACAATCTAGAAATGCTTCTGACAAAACCCGCCTGAATCGTGCCATCAAGGACTTAAAGAGCTTGCTTAGCTACTCTGCTAATGAAACAGTGAAGAGTAAGCTAGAACTTATTTCTCCACATGGCAGAGGGGAGCACAATCTCTGGAAAGCGATTAAGAACATGAACCAGCCACAACAACCTTTCTACCCTATTAGAACTGGTTCAGCTTGGGCTCGCACAGATACTGAAAAAGCAGACGCATTTTCCGCCTACTTAGCATCTGTTTTCCAACCCAATGATCCTATTGGCCATGAAGACAAGGAGATAGATGAAATACTTAACCAGGACTTCCAGTTATGTCTTCCAATATTAACAACTTCTCCTAGTGAAATTGGTAAAGAAATAGCAAATATGGATCCTAAAAAAGCTCCAGGATATGACCTTATTACCCCCCGAATTCTAAAGTCTTTACCAAAGAAATGCCTTGTGTTTCTATCAAACTTATTTAATGCCACTTTTAGACTTCATCATTTTCCTGAGATTTGGAAATTCTCCCAGATCATTATGATCCACAAGCCAGGGAAACCAGCCAATGAATCATCCTCATTTAGACCTATTAGCTTGATGCCTGTTATCTCTAAACTGTGGGAGCGGATATTTCTTGTAAGGGTAAATAAATGTATAAAGGAAGCAGACATCATTCCCCAACATCAATTTGGGTTCCGGAAAAATCACTCAACCATAGAACAGGTCCACAGAGTATATAACACTATACGGCTATCGCTGGAAAATAAAGAATACTGCTCAGCCGCCTTTCTGGATATCCAGCAGGCCTTTGATAAAGTCTGGCACAAGGGCCTGTTGTGCAAGATCAAAAAATTTCTTCCCTATCCAATTTTTTCAATCGTCAAATCTTATCTAAGTGACAGATGTTTTTTAGTGAAGCAGGGCAATGCCAGATCATGTCTCAACAAGTGTCAGGCTGGAGTGCCCCAGGGTTCTGTGCTTGGACCAGTATTGTACAATATTTACACATGTGACCTCCCTCAACTAACCTCAACTGTGTCTATTGCAACGTTCGCTGACGACACAGCCTTTCTCTCCTGCAGCAAACACCCACATGAAGCTAGTCGCCAACTGCAGGAGCAACTTGATGAGACTCACCTATGGCTACAAAAGTGGCGAATGAAAGCAAGTGCATCAAAGTCCCAACATATAACTTTTGCCTTGAGGAAAGGGCCATGCCCAATAGTGAAACTTGGAGAAGATGCCCTTCCACAAGTTGACTGTGTGAAGTATTTGGGATTCCACCTGGACCAACGCCTGACTTGGAAATACCACATTGATAAGAAGAGAGATGAAATCAATTACCGGTTTAGGAACCTGCTGTGGCTTCTGGGCAATCAGTCAGCATTATCTCTGAACAACAAACTATTGGTTTACAGCTCTCTATTAAAACCAATATGGACTTATGGGATACAAATGTGGTCCACTGCTAGTAAATCAAATGTGCAGCGCCTGCAGAGAGTTCAAAATAATATCTTAAGGGTAATATCCGGAGCACCCTGGTATACCCGAAATGCTGAAATCCACAATTATCTTGAAATTCCAACCATCTCTGAGGAAGCAGAGCAGTACAGAAAACGTTACAAAGTTCGCCTCTCACTGCACCCAAATCCTCTTGCAAAAGAGCTACTACAGACCAGCCAAGTAAAAAGGCTTAAAAGGGCACAAGTGTTCCCCTAATCATTGTGGAATTAGGCAGTGGTCTTATTTTACATAAATGTCACATTACATGCAACCCATTTGATTATAGTCTTGCGACTGATGGCAAATCAAAATAACAAAAAAAAAAAAAAAAAAAAAAAATTTAGCAATAGCGGAAACTGACGTTAAATTACCTATAAAACGGTTATTGCGAACGTCAACAATAATAAAACGCCATACAAAACTTCTACGTAAGCTAAAATCTAAATTTAAATGAATATAACCATACGTCGCGATCGAAGAACCATTTGCAGCCGATAAGCTAAATTCAGTCCCTTAACGACGATCACGCAGTGCTGACCTTGGGTAGACGCACAAGTCGCTACCAGTGTCGACTTGAAATTGCGTCTTCGAAGATCTGTCCGTGACAAACAGGCGACCAGTTGATGAAGAAGGGCAATCGTCAGCTGCCATTACCGACCGCCCTTGGAGTTTTCCGCCTTGTAGTCGCAGGGTCGTATGCACTTAGAAACCTTCTCCACAAAACATCCATGATAGCAGCATAGAGGAAACTTGCGATAATTTGACTGCGACCACTGCCTTGTTACGTTGAGGACGTAGAGAACACGATGAACGAGTTCTGCTGTTCCTTTCCAACGATAATCTCGAATTGCTTCCGCAGCTCAGCAATCGCCCTTACCAAATCATTAATAACAGAGCCAGGGATTTTACAGGCGCAGCCTTCGGAGTCGAAGAAGAGAGTTCGTTCACCCTGTCCGCTAAATCATCTAGCTTTTCAAGTGAAGTTGAACTAGCTTGTCCTGCCAGTACGGTCTGGATACCATGTGGACGGCGACTTATCCATATCGTCTTCAGAAATTCATTAGGAATATTTAAACCAGCAAGGCCATGAATATGTCGAAGAAAAAATAATTGCTTGATTTTAATCTCCTTGGACGCACTAAGCCTCTTAATAAGTTCAGTTTAAAGCTTCTCGTACTTATTGGTCGCTGGTGGATCAACAATTATGTCTTTAACCTCCCTCGAATGTTGATTGTCGATATGACATATGACATGATTGAATTTTGTATAGTCACTTGTAATACCAGAAATGGCAAATTGTCCTTTGACTTGAGCAAACCAAATATCAGGCTCTTCCGCCCAGAATGGTGGCACTGCGTCTTGAAAATCTTTATACTCTGACATTGTTCAATATAGGGGTCACCAGTAAGGGGTAGATGTTTGTACTCACAAATAAACACTCACCAACAGAAGAAAGGAAAGTTTATTAGGCATAGGCACAGAAAGACAGTTTAAGCACACCCGCAGAAAGATAGCTACAGTTCACCATAGTTCGGCAATAGAAGGCACGGAAGATAGAATGGGCGATAAGCGATAGATACAGACATAGACTATATTTAGGTACTTACGCACTTAGGCCTCGTTTTCCACTCCGATCAATTGAACGAATCAACCAGTTGATCAGAGTGGAAGTCGATTCAGGTATATGTTCCTCAACTAGTTGATTCGATATTTTTTTTACTAAAGTTCCTTTCAAATGTGTTCCTACCGAATCAATTCTTATTAAAAAAAATAAAAACGTTTTGCTGAATTCATTGGATCTTTGATTTTTTAACTGTCAAATGTCAAAAAGAAAAAAACTCTGATTAAAAGCAAGTCCGATTAGCCAAGTGCGAGTCGGACTGCACAAAGGGTTTCCGTACAAAATTGTTGGCAATATAAGAAGACCATTTGACGTTTATCGTTTATTCTGAGGGGAAAAAGGCTCATTAAAGAAAAAAATATGTATTTACAAAAGAAAAATATATCTACCTATGTATGTTTATCCGTTATTGCAGTATCCATAACACAAGTTCTTAAATGATACTTATATATCACTTTGGGCTATATAATTGGTGTCTACGTTCTAACTGATTAGTCACACTGGTGTGATAACCTGGTGTGACCATGAATCCGGAACGATTTTTTGATTTTTCAACCTCTTGGGTCAAGCTACGCTATCCCCGGTTAACATAGGCTATATTATATAATCGACTTCGCAACACGAATGAGGGTGCGCGGGTGAAACAGCGTGGCGCTGCTAGTCTCATATATTTTTATTTTTTATACCACTTAGGTGGCAGACAAACACACGGCCCACCTGATGGAAAATGGTTACCGTGCCCTATGGACGTTTGTAACACCAGAGCAGTCACAGTTACGCTGCCAACCCTTTAAATATACTAAACTTTCGCTTTGATGTCGTAGTAAGAATCGACTATCGAAATCGAATGACCGTGATTTTTTAGGGAATTGTTTTTTAAGCAAAATCATTGATATTTGCCCTCTATTCCTGATTATGTTCTCTATGTATGTAGAGCATATCTATGTCCGGCAGTTTAGATATTACAAAATAAACTTACATTCACAGTAATGCTTCCGTTACACTTCGGGTTATTGTTTTTCTTTATAGTTTATACATCTTAAAAAAGTAGCACCACTTTTATTCATTCGGACTTTCGTATATTGATAATTTTTGTACAATTTTTTTTTTTTTTTTTTTTATATAGGACACGTCAATTGGACTTCGCCTTGCCTGATGGTAAGCTGAAGGCAAAGTCCCAGAAAAGAGGGTCACCATTACTTACACATACCGTGTGACAATGGTGACACTCAGCTTGACGGCCTCATCATATGCTTTTTCACGCCCCGCTTAAAGGACCCGGGACTGTAGGAAGAAGGAAACACGTGAGCTGGTAATGAATTCCAGGCCTTAATGGTGCGACAGAGGAAAGAGTCTCCGAACGGCTTGGTTCTTGATCGGATGTTTTGCACCGTGTGCGGATGACATCTAAGACCTGCACGCGTTGTCCTGTGTAGGAAAGGGGAGGGTGGGACTAATTGGAAAAGCTCATCAGAACACTCCCCATGGTACAGACGGTAAAATACAGCCATGGACGCAACATCTCTACGCAGCTGTAAAGGTTCTAGGGTGTTCGTGATCTCGGGATTCCCAATGATGCGGACCGCACGTCGCTGCAACCTGTCGAGAGCATCTAGTAAGTACTTTGCTGAACCATCCCAGAGATGCGAGCAGTACTCCACACAGGAGCGAATTTGTGTCTTGTATAGAAGACACCGCTGCTCCGGCGTGAAAAACCGTCTCACTCTGTTCAGGACTCCGAGTTTTCGTGAGGCTGTTTTGATGATACTTTCGATGTAGTTTTTGTTATTCAGGTTGCAGCGAACATCCATACCTAGGATATTGAGATTGTCCTGCAGTGGCAGTGGCGTGCTCTGAAGAGTGGGGAGGGGAAGGAAAGAAGATACTTTTGCTGTAAACGCACATGCCTGCGTCTTCTTGGCATTGAACTCAACCAGGTTCTCAGAGCCCCATTGAGAAATGTGATTCAGGATCCCGTCAAGCTCAGTGACAAGAAGCTGCCTTTTCTCCGCGATATCCGACTGCTTGGCCGCAGGATGTCCATGATAACTCCCATGCAAAGTGCTATCGTCTGCATAACAATGAACATTGCCGGTAGACAGCATGTCGTTGATATGCAGAAGAAAGAGAGTGGGTGATAAGACGGACCCCTGGGGCACGCCAGCATTAACCTGCAGAAACTCCGAAGCTCGTCCGTCACAAAGGACGCGAATACGGCGCCCCACGCAGGAAGCTAGCAACCCAGTTGCACAGCCTAGAAGGCAGACCAAAGGCAGGTAGCTTGGAAAGAAGCGATTTGTGCCAGACTCTATCGAAAGCTTTGGCGATGTCAAGACTAATTGCCAGTGACTCGCCGTGCTTGTCCATAGCCTCACCCCAAAGATGGGTAACATATGCTAGAAGATCACCCGTTGACCGTTTCGGTCTGAAGCCATATTGCCGGTCATTAATTAAGGAGTGATCCTCTAGGTGCCGCATGAGCTGTTTGTTGATTATGTGCTCGAACACTTTGCACAGCACTGAGGTGACGGCTATGGGTCGATAGTTGGCTGGCTCCGAGCGATCCCCCTTCTTGGGAATCGGCTGAACATTCGCCTCTTTCCAAGGCAAAGGCACTGTACCCGAACTGTAGGATAGCCGGTACAGGCGCGTAAGCATTGGAGACAACTCCGCTGCACATTTTTTCAAGACTACCGCTGGAATACCATCCGGACCACTGGCTTTCCGGACATCGAGTGATTGCAGCACTGCACGGACATCGCGTTGCCTGATATGGATATCAGGCATCGCGTGGTCACTGTCGGGTAGTGTTGGTGGCTGCGTACCACAATCATCGATTCGGGAGTTGGCCGCAAAGAGATTAGCCAGCAGATTTGCCTTCTCTTGCGGCTCATGGGCCAGGGATCCATCAGGGTTACGCAGCGGAGGCAGCGAAGGCTGACAGAAGTTGGCTTGCACGGCTTTAGCCAGTCGCCAGTAGCCACGGCTTCCCGTGGGATGCATCACTAGCTCTTGACCAAGCCGCGCTATGCGCAGGGCATCCGCTCTGACGTAGGCCCTTCTGCAGACCTTTGTGGCTCTGTTGTACGCCGCCTTGAAGTGGCCCAGATTGGGATGGCGCGTGGCGCGCGCCCTTACCCAAGCGCGGTACGCAGACTGTTTTTGTTCAACAGCTTCCGCACACTCGCGCCCGAACCAAGGGCGCACCCCGCGGTCACCGGTGACATCGGTGTATGAGATATAGTATTCCATACCCAGACCGATCTCACCGGCGACAGCAGTAGCACAATCCGATGGGTTCTTACCTTCAAAGCAGCGCTCAACCCACGGGATGGACGCAAAATAGTCACGAAGTCCATCCCAGTCCGCTGACGAGTAGTGCCAGAGACGCCGCTTCCCCTGCACGGGTCGTGGGGGCGCTATAATAGGCACCGTGGAACAGACCAGGCAGTGGTCGGAGTTGCCTAAAGCGGCTCGCACCGATACACTGTACCGGTCCGGATCACTCGTCAGCAGAAGGTCTAGCAGAGAAGGTGCTAGGCCCGACCTTTTTGGTATCCTAGTGACCTCGTGCACCAATTGGGTCAGGCCGTGCGCCAGAGCAAATGCGTGGGCGGCTCTTCCCGCATGGTCTGTTTTGGAGGAGCCCAACCAGATCTCGTGGTGGGCGTTAAAATCCCCCAAAAATACCATTTCGGCATTCGGAAATCGCTCCTGCGCAACATCTGCCGCCTGACTCAGATATTCAAAGAGTCGAGTTGTCTCAGCATCTCCTGTATGGGAACGGTAGAGGCACACATAGATCTGACTCGTAGGGCCATGGTCTACGTGTACCCAAAGGATGGAGAAGGATGGGTCCTCTAGGCAGCGCAAACGGCGACAGCAAACATCCGCCCTAACAAACACGCACACCCCGGCTTTTGCACGAAAACTTTCCTCAAGAACATAGCCAAGGTAGAGCAAGTAGGTCGTGTCGTCAGGGCGGTGTATTTGCGTCTCCGTTAGAAAAAACATGGCAGGTTTCGCCGTCTCTAGGTGTTGGTGGACGGCGTTGAGGTTTGCATGGAGCCCACAGATGTTAGTGGACTCCACCTCAAATAGCAAGCTTTTGGGAGTGTGTCGAGCCGCTGTGTTGCCTATTTCCTTGAATTGCGCTGCCATGAGTTTGGGTGGGAGAAGGCGTGAAAAAAGAGGTGATTGCCGCCGCAGCACCGTGTGACAAAGCGCGGGATATTAGTTTTATCTATGAATGTGAGGCATGGCGAGAGCCGACGCGCCGAACGGAAGGGCCCCCGTACCCCCCCGAGTATGGTCGCCGGGCTAACAATTCCGGTCACCAACCGGCACGACGAACCATATCGGGATTATGCGCGGCCTGGTGAGGCAGCCTCCCAAGGTGGTTAACCCCAGTTGGGCCCCTGTACTATACCGCGGGCGGCCAGCGGCACCACCGTTTCTACAGGTCTCCCTGTTCGGCGCATCGCCCCGCACCATCCCCACTAGACTACGCCACGACCCACTGGTCCCACTAGTGCTGCGACAACCACCACCTCTGCCCGGCTATGCACTTGCTGACCCCTGAACACAATCCAACCGAGATTGAATTGCTATGGAGGGTTTTTCGCAATAGTGCACGGTGGTACCTACCCGGTCGAAACTTGAGACAAATTTGTGCCACCAAGTTTCTACCACCAGTAAGAAAAATGACTTTGCCACCATTTTTTTCAATTACCTCCATGGTAATACAACCCCGTTTTACAACGTAAAATAATGAGGATGATTAGGTAACTCAGCGGACATTATAAGAAAATTAACATAAAAATATTTTCTATGATAATGTCAATGCTTACATCAAATAATCAAATTTACAGTTCTCAAGAATAATACTCGGAAAAGGTTTTATATTCCTCTATGAAGTTGTGTAGATAGGAACAAACTAGTAGAATAATAAATGTTCCTATCGGATCAACTAAAAGGTTGATTCGTTGGGAACAAAAAATAGTTGATTCGTTTCAGTTGATCGCTTTAGTTGATCGGAGTGGAAAACCTGACTTAGGCACATAAGCAACTAGATCGATTAATTTCTCATCATGCGATCTCGCATCAAATATGTTTGCACAGATATAATAAGATCACGCGATGATTATAAATTATTTATTAACTCACGCTTTGGGTGTGAATTGGTTTGTTTTAATACAATAGCTTAAACCTCACTAACCTTAATTCCTCTACAAGGAATTCTGTTAACTGTAACACTGTACCTACTCGTAAACAAGAATAATTCAAACTCAAGGATCATGGACTTCCTCGCTTCTCTTCCAAACAATCATATCCTTAAAAAAAAATTGTAATTTTCAACTATTTTTCTACAGCACAGTAGTTTGAACCATTAGTTTCATCCAACACCATAAATGGCGTTGTTCTACATTTTTGTGAAACGCGTTTTGGTTCCAATACCAAGGAACCTATAACTAGCATGGTGATTTTATTAATAAATTGTCGATAAGAATAGTGTGGTTTTATTTATGTGAACCCTTTGAGTAATTCACAAACAGTGCAATAATTATCCGCAAGGTGTCATCATGCATCATCAACACAATGCTATCTAGACCCATGGAAAGCATAGCTTAACTAGCTTGTGTTATGGAATCTGGATTATATTTCCTGTTATGGAACCAAACGGACGCGAACCAAACCACGCGCGACGATGGCAAGACATCGGATGGTATGTCGTTAATGCCATGGAGAATGGGTAGGACTCTGGTGTGGGACGCAACATGCGTCGATACCATTGCCCCTACCCATATACCTAGCACGGCTGGCTGTGCCGGCGCTGCTGCAGCTTATGCAGGGGCTCTTAAGCAACGCAAGTATTCTAATCTCATTAGTGATCATGAATTTGTGCCGTTTGGAGAAGAAATGTTTGGGCCGTGGGGTTCGAGCCCGCAATCTCTTCAGGGAGATTGCGAAGCTTATGGTCGACGCTTCTCGTGACCAGAGGGCTGGCCTCTTCTTAGGTCGGAGAATAAGCATTGCCATACAACGTGGCAATGCTGCCAGTCTTCTGGGAACGCTACCACAGGAGGCATGCGATGCGGAGGAATTCCACGGCGCGTTTTAACATTTGTTGTAAAATAAAAATAAAAACTATTATCCTTAATTTTCACAAATGTATTTCTATCACCTGGTATAGGACGAACTTACTGTCGTCAACCAGACAAATCATGGGCTGTATGTTAACTATGAAATAGAGAACCACCTTAACCCACTTTGTGCCAGACTCACTGGTAGAATTATTGAGGTGGTCCTTGGAGGTAACAGGAGTAGGACGACGGTATTTCCGTCCCAATTGAGCAGTCCGACTGGGGAAGTGTTTCCGCCCTACAGAATACCGCGGCCATAATAACCTCGTGCTGTTGCTGGCGGTAAATAGAGTAGTCAGAACTCACTGGAGAGATTTTGTGCCTTCTTTCATTCTTCAGTGGGAAGACCAAAGGCGTGTCCCGCTTTTTCTTCTTTACTGTCAGCACACAAACTCTCTGCTCTTCCAGGGTCGGCAGCACAAGGGTAACTAATGGTGTTGCATACGTTCATAGACCACTGTAACCTGTGATAGAAAGCTATCAGGTCTAGCCGACCTGTGTTTTTCTCCCACCTAAGAGGTATCAAAATGTAGACTAAATACGTTATTGGGAGAACGAATAAGTAAAAAAAAGACATGGTACAGAAGTAAAAATTATGTTTAAATTACAGAGTATGACAGGATATAACAGAAGAGACAAAGTATTCGTCATAACTTTTGATATTCATACTTTCATAATAAATGATAAAGATAACTAATATAAAGACGGCCATCCATGGTGCATGATTCTACAAATTATATACCTCGAAACACGTATTCTGGACCTTTGTCGCGAGACAAACGAGGCCTGGTGCGTGCAGATTGTTTTGTATCTATGCTTGGTGAATCTGAGTTCATCTACTGCCGTAACACTCCGTGTTATCTTCAAAAGACACTCAAACAACGTATAATGCGCGTAGAGAGCACATTTCGAGCACATTTTTACCCGACTACGGCGAATCAAAAGGAGGGTTATGATTTTGACCGGCTATTTATGTATATATGTAGGTTCATCTGTTCCCTCATAGCTCCTCAACCACTAAGTAGAACTGTACAAATGAACAAGTATCGTTACAAGCATCTCAGTCGTCCGCTGCTGGATAACTCTTTACTCTTACTATATCATTGCGATCTATTTAGTACCCGCCCAAGGAATCCCGCATTGTGGAAAACCGCCTTAACATAATAGCATGACACGTAAAACTAATATCATTTATCAAGAATGTAAGTCTTGGTAACTGCTGTTGGTCATGCAATCAGTCTTAATCACGTTTTATAGACACTGGTCCCTCGCGTTCTGGCACCCTTTTAAAATCTTGTATTAGCCAGGATAAGATTCTTGACGTCGGTCCTGGTTTGTGATAGTACACTTCCATATATTGTCCATAACGATTGACGATGGTCTTGACTCTATTTGCAAAAATTTGCAATCCATCTAAAATATTGACCCAAGCTAAAGTTCGAGCATGCTTACTTGACTCATTCGCTTCTACCAAAGACATAAGTTGCAAAATTGCACTCTGAAAATCATTAAATATCAATTTTAAATTTATATTCTTCATTCAAATATGTTAAGATAATATGGTTAGGTGGATAGAAGATTGGGTTAGGTACTTTTTTTTTTACGTCGCAAAATCCCCCCGGATTCCTCCCCACCGGAGCCGGTGGAAGAGGTTATGTCGGACTCGAACCGACTAAAACGCACGCCGCCTGTGAGTCGTTTTGGTTGCCGAAGGTGAGGTTGACAGGCATATCCCTCGCAGATTTGGTTTGGTACTTAACATATACAATCTTGATGTTTCTTTTAAATATATGTTTTATTTAAAAACTCAGTTTATTAATATTTTACTTTTGAAGATTTGACTGAAATTGAACCGCTAGTTAGCCATTTATCCTAGTTTATTTGTTTGATATGTGTATTTAGCGTGAAGAATTCAAATGTGTACATAATTTAGTTCCGAGTTATTCACTAGATGGCGTTGTACAATTTGTCAGATTTGTACATGGCGGTATCGAAAGTCTCCGGAACCATGTTAAATGCTTCACCGAATAAAATTGTTTTTGTCCTCGCTGGGAATGTGTGTTGGTTATTTAAACCCCATTCTAACTGCGATCTTTGGGACTGCGGTCCAATGTGTTTGTAAATAAAAACTCGCTACAAGATTGTTTACATTTAGTTAAGTACCTAACAGGACTTTTATACACATATATAAAATAATCTCTAATTTATAAAATACTACATAACTAAACGGTTTTATAAACGTTTTTGTTTACTGAAATACTGACAGTAGCATTCACTATTAAATTAATAAAATAAAGTACAAGAAGTTAACGGGACGTAATGGCCTAAGGAACTGCCTCCAGAAAAATGGGAGTACCCAATAAATTGAATGTGAAAGGAGTAAAGTTACGCCGGGATTAGAACCTCGAGCTGCCTGCCGACCAATCGTACAATCATTTAAGTACCACAAATTCAAAGTTTAAAGCACCTTTGAATTTGTGGTACTTAAATGATGGATCAGAGATGATCTCGTGGATAGCTATACCAAGGACAAGTTGCTCGAGTGGATCCCTGAATTTGTTATATGTTTATATTTGTTATATATTAATTTATATTTTTTTTTATAATTTAATAACACAAATATACATAGACAGCCTCCGTGGCGTGACGGTAGAGAACGCGGCCGTGACGGTTAGTTGGAGCCTAAAAGTTCAACAACTAGTCTAGCTATTGCAGCTATTGTCTTTGGATTGTGGAGGTCAGATGGTAGTTGCTTCATGAAAAATGTCGAAGTTTAGTTAAATCCGCAGTTAGACTGGTAACGCGGACCCCAGACTCCGAGTCCAGATGCAACTGGGATTAACGTTAAGAGGAACGAGAATTCAAAACTATATGATTAAATATTATAATTAAAAAAAAATTTCATCACAATATTTAACTTCCAGTGAATATAATGAATTTCATATTTACCAGTAAAACTAACAGTAATAAGGTACTTCGAGACATTTTTTAATCTACTTAGGACTACAAAAACTTCCATTTAGATTCTAATATCACGTCTGTATGATAACTCGGGTGTTTTATTAATCTGTCTGTACGTTGAATTAATTTTCTTTTTAGGGATTCGTAGTAAAATAATAGTACCTCCTATTTTTCTTCTCTGTCATATTGGAATTTTTTAAATAAGTTCTAATGCATCATGCATCAGGTTTCAATGCAATTATCACATAATAAGTATAGGTATGCATAATATAAGTACTTAGTAAATACACTCGAGAGCAATGAATCCGGGTCACTTAAAGAATCCTAAAAATCTCGGAAACTAAAAATGCTAGGTTAATGCAATAAATTGTATTTAATAGACAATGTAATACTCCTTAAATGAAGGTATTAAAACTTCTTAGTTATTGTAAAGTTATATCATAAAAAAATCAAATTTGAAAAAGGGCCACTTTCGAAGATGGAACTACGAAATTACAGCATTTGGTGTTGCTTTTGTTTGTAATCTGTCATTTATGTGGGTACATAAACCATGTTGATAGTGCTCTATATTCATTAATCAAGCTGAAATTATGTCGCTTACGCCTGAAGAATGCACCAGAATACTTACAATGCTGGAAACCGGCCGGAGTCAGCGCGATACAGCCAGGACTGTCGGTGTGTCGCTGTCAACAGTACAAAGAGTTCTCCGACGTTACGAAGAAACTGGTTCTAACCTACGCAGACCAGGAACGGGCAGAACCAGGTGTACCACAGCACGAGAAGACCGATACTTGGTGAACACCATGCTTCGAAATCGCTTTCTCACAGGAACTGAACTCACCAATCAGTTTCGACGCCTCGGAGGAAGTAACCCAAGTGCATGGACAGTAAGACGTCGGCTTGCTGAATCTAACTTAAAACCCCTTAGACCTGCAAACGGCCCTAAACTGGAGCGTGGGCATCGTATTTCGAGACTAAGTTATGCCCAGAGCCACGTAAATTGGAGTATTGAAGATTGGTCAAAAGTTATGTTCTCCGACGAATCAAAATTTATGCTCTACAAGCACGATGGAAGACACAGAGTGTATCGAAGACCAGGGGAAAGATTCAAGCAAGCATGCATCGAAGAAAAAGTAGCCTACGGTGGTGGGTCTGTACTTGTGTGGGCCGGAATTTCTTCTGAAAGTCGCACAGAGCTGGTGATCATAGAAAACGGCTCTTTAACTAGCGTAAGATATGTGGAAGAAATCCTCAATGATCACGTTGGTCCATTTATGGTCAATTTAGGTGAGGATGCTATATTTATGCATGACAATGCCAGACCTCATACAGGTAGGATTGTGAATGACTACCTTCAAGAGATGAACATTACTCGTATGGAGTGGCCAGCGCGCAGCCCGGATATCAACCCGATCGAGCATGCTTGGGACGAGCTAGGCAGATGCGTAAAACAACGAAACCCTCCCCCAATCACGCTTCGTGAGCTCAAAATTGCTCTCACAGAGGAATGGGAGAATATTCCCCAAAATCGTATAAGGAACTTGGTGTACAGCATGCCAAACCGCGTAAACGCAGTAATGGAAGCACGAGGAGGCAATACGAAGTATTAAAATTCAAGAAAATCGTAATAAAGTTCAAAAATTTCATGTTTCCTATTTTTGTTTTAAGGAGAGATCAGCAGTTTTTTTCTTTATGTAATTTTGTGTTAATAAAATGTATGGTGACTCATATTTTTTTTACTTTCATTTAAGGAGTATTACATTGTCTATTAAATACAATTTATTGCATTAACCTATCATTTTTAGTTTCCGAGATTTTTAACATTCTTTAAGTGACCCGGATTCATTGCTCTCGAGTGTATAAACAGGTATGGTGGGCGCCAGTTAAAATATAGAACAGCATTGTACAACTGGATCTGAGCAAAAGGGTAATAACCCAAAATTTCTGTGACAGAATAGGTACTAATTTCAAGAAGTTGACCATACAACAATTATATCTGCCTGTCCTTGTCTCAATTATTTGAGAACATCATTATTCTCCATATTTTTCTGTCAGTTTTCTCAATTCCCTTTTTATATATCACTTAGGTGGAAGACAAGCACACTGTCTACTAGAAGGGCAGTGGTTACCATGGCCTATGGACATATAAAACACCAGGAGCATTACACTCGGTTTGCCGACTTCCTTCTAATGCCCTTTTTGAAGAACGCCATATTGTAGTCGCAAACCACAGCAGGGAGTTCATTCCACAGCTTAAACGTGCGTGGGATGAAGTTCCTTTCATACCGTGCAGTGCGCACCTTTTCCGGTCACAATGTGGGAGGATGATTTCCCTATCTTTAGCGTGCGAAGTGATTATCGAATGTGGGCAATATATCAATCAATTGCGAAGAATCATTCATCGAGAAGTGAAAGTCATTTCGAAATGGTTTATTTATTTTACTTATCACTTTTTAAATATTTCTTGACATAATTATATATATTATTATTATTTATTATTATAAAATTTTGACGTGGGACGAAAGGTGTGGTAAATTTGATTTGCGTAAAACTAATAGTGGGGCGTATAATATTAAGTTTATAAAGATTGTACTATTGCTTGCTATGATAATTTAATCTTATTGACTGTTCCTAACATTTATGACATATTTTGTAATTTTGACATTTCGAGCTTGACTATTTTAACTTTAGACATGTTTACTTTAATTTTCATGTTCCTTTGATATCTTGGTCTATGTAAATTTGACATTTTGATTTCGACTCATTTTAACTTTTGGCATGGTTGCTTGTAATTCTCATGTTTATTTAATATCCTTGGCATAATATGTAATTTTGTCTTTTTTATTTTTATTTTAGACTCATTTTGACCTTGACATGTTTGCATTAATTGCATGCACAATGTTGCATGCGGAAATTTCTGCGAGACATGCTGTACACCATTATATGTTAACATCATTATTCCTGACCATGTTTCGTGCAATAAATGAATTTACTTACTTACAAGCTTACCTTGTTTACCAGCTCCTGTGAATCCATCGATCTATTAAAGATCAACATTAGGAACGTTACATCCGGAATATATTTGATCGAAATTGAATGTAGGTACCTCAAGAATTTCCATTGTACACCTTCAAGACGGTATTTTTTCCTTCGGCACCGGCACTGACAGTGGCACTGGCCCATGACCATTCGATGCAAGTCATTGCTGTAAAGAAGATAAAGAGAAAATCCAACATAATTTGCCAAAAATAAATAGAGATAAGTTTACATCGTCGCTTAGGTTCTGTTCAATTTATTAGAAAAAGAAATCTCATATCACTTCGTCTGATTAATAAATGCTTCTCAAAATTAGCAGTATACAAATATCTGGAGCGCGCCGTAGTAGCGGCGGTAAGACGCATCATGGGGAGTGGCTAGAGAGGCCACACGGCCCCTCGTACCGTCTGACGCAGGTGATCACCAAACACGAGTGCTTCGGGAAGTATCTGCGTCGGATGGAGAAAGAGCCAACGTCCGAGTGCCATCACTGCGACACGAGCGAGGACCCGGGGCCGCACACACTCACCGAGTGTCCGGTGTGGGACGGGACGCCGAGACGGGAGCTTGTGGAGGCTCTTGGAGTGAGAGTTCTCACGCTCTCCACCTTGCTCGCGGTGATGGTCCGCTGCGCGGATGCATGGGCGGCTGGCGCCTCCTTCCTTCTGCCTCTACCTCTCGTCAAATTAGCCTATTGCGGTCCTCTGCTGGACATGGGCCTCTTCTAATGTTGCTGCTTTGACCTACTATTTCTACACTGGCTAGACGGGTTTGTACAGGGTTTTGATTTCGAGTTTTCCTTCTCTCGCAGTGATGTCGTCTGCGTATTTTTCCTTTAGGCACCTCTTACGACATCTTACCTTTGGGTGCCCATTAATTATAAATTGTGTTATTGTAAGTCCAACATCAACCGGGGAGCAACGCTAACGTTCCTCTATTTTTCCAACCCCGAAAGAAAATTTAAACTATCATGGTCACTCACATCAGTATCAAAATAAACGGGATATTGACTATATTTCATTGTTTTGAGTTTCCGATATTTCGGCGCTGTTGCAAGCACCTTGATCACGAAGGAACTGGACCCATCCTTACGTTTGAAATATTTATGCTTTTTTTCAATTTTTTTTAATCGTGTGAATGGGTTTCTACTGCCGAACATCTGGCATCCAGTTGTCCGTCTTTGCAAAAACAACCGGGAACAAGCCAAAACAAAGTCGCGAGTGGATACAGTAAGCATCGTGTGTCGTGAACGTGATCGAGATCGGGTTCGAGTTTGTAGTGAGAGTGAAATCAGTGTTAGTGCAGATACGCGTAGTAAAAGAACTCGAAAGAGGGTAGATCGATATAATTACTCCTAGAAAAAACTTTTCTCTGTTCACCGACACTACTCCAGTTCCTCCGTGACCATGGTGCTTGCAACAGCGCTGAAATATCGGAAACTCAAAACAATGAAACATGGTAAATATCCCGTTTATTTTGATACTGACCCGACAGAAAAGTCTAGCTAGTAGATGGAAGGAGCAGCATTCTAATTAATCTCTAAAAGAGAGAGAGAGAGAGAAAGAGAAATATATAGAACCAATGTGTGAACTTTGATTTTATGCCAAAGCTGTGATGTGATTAAAAATGGAATTAGACGTTTATTGGTTATGGCGTAATTCATTCTTATAGTGCTCGTTAATAAATGTAGGTACTCATGGTTTATGAGTGTATCGTATTAGGGCTCGTCAGACTTTTCTTTCTCTTAATTATTTACATAGAGACCAGAATGCCAATTTTCTTAACTGTACACTCTGTTACTCACGATTCTTACAGTGTGGGCAGCACGAATGTGACTCCTTCCAATGATGTTGCACACGTCCATAGGCCGCAGTAACCACTTTCCATCAGGTAGACTTAGATTGGGGACGGCTAAACCGAGTCCAAGTCAACCCCACTAATACACAAGTGTGTGTATTCACCGCTAAAAAATCCTATTCATTGTAGCGCCCCAATTCCTGGGTATACCGCTCACCAATGCCTCGTGTATCGGGAACCTTGATATCGATTTCTCCAGGGACGTCCAGTACCGCAGTCATTTGGAGGACAAGGTTAAGTTGGCATCAAAGAAACTTGGTGTGCTCAACAGGGCGAGGCAGTACTTCACTGCGGAGCTGAGACACCTGGGTGTATTTTTGAAACGGGGCAGTAAGGGCAAGTACCTTAACCGTTGCAGTTACAGCAAAACGTTCTTAGAAGACCTTCCCTAACTTTTTGACATATTTTGAACTGCATTCACAGATTTTGTAAAAAACTTACAGTTGGCAAAAAAATGCAAAAAGTCCAATCGATTCTATTTCATGTGGAGATCAAAAAACTCTATGAGACCATTTTAGCTTTCAGTACCAGGAAAGACAGAAATCGCCAAAAACGATTCCCATACATTTCGGCAACAGAAACAAATTTCTATGATGGTCTAACTTTTTGTTATGGCCAGGAAGGGGGTAGAATTGACTGTAAAGTAAATAAAAAGAATTTTGACCCTCAAATTTCGAATTTGATTCGAAAATCTGTGTGTTATACTTAGTTTCAGCTGAGAAACTTCGTATGAGTTATTAATTAAGGATTTTCAGCGTATTTTGTCAATAATTGAAATGCGGGAGCTGCATTAGTGTGGTACCGCAATGAGTATCCGTTGCGGCATGTGCCAACAAGAAAGGTTATTACAAATCTTTTGAAAAACCTGGAATTACAGGGTTCTTTCAAAAGAAAGCGGCAGCCTCGTGTGGACATGGACACTGAGATTGCGGTTCTGACTTATGTCGAAGCACATCCAGAGGCATCGTCCAGGCAAGTCGCCCTTGAAGTAGGTGTATCCCACTCCCTTGTGATAAAGATATGGAAGAAATACGGCTACAAGTGCTATCGATATGGGCGCATAGTTCAATTAAGTGTTACATCCGGGTTATGATGTTCGAAGGCTTAATTTTTGCAGATGGCTAAGAGGAAAAATAAGCAGAGATCATGAATTTTTAAATTACATACTGTAGTCAGACGAAACGAATTTTTCCAATAACGGTATGTACAACAGAAAAAATCACCACTATTGGTCCAAAGAAAATCCACTAAGAGTTACGGCAAGTCATAATCAGGTTCGCTTCTCATTCAACTGTTGGTGTGGTATAATGTCCAATTGAGTCATTATGGTGGAATTTTATGAAGGGAAACTGAATTCGGCCATGTATAATGAAGTCATTTTACACCATCTTGAAAACGAGATGGACGAATGGCCCCTGTCGGAATTGCGAAAAGTTCATTTTCAACAAGATGGTGCTCCGCCACATAACAGTCACCTTTCACGTTCCAATTTGAGCCGCCTATTCGGTACACAGTGGATAGGTACACATGGTCCAACACAGTGGCCACCTCGTAGCCCCGATCTAACACCACTTGATTTTTTTTTATGGGGCTTCGTGAAAAACGAGGTGTATAAGACGACGTACGCCAGTGTTCAAGACCTCAAGGATGCATTAATGACCATTTTACGTAATATTCATCCCAGAACATTATTAGCCGCCATTCGTTCAGTGCAAAATAGGATAGATTTGAGCAATTTATTTCATAAACCACTTAAATGTTTAAATGATTTTTTTTATTTAAAAAAGTTCTAAATTTTACCTGACCTATGAGTTTCGAGTTGATTTATCATATTTCCGTACGAAATGTATGGGAAACGTTTTTGGCGATTTCTGTCTTTTCTAGTACTGAAAGCTAAAATGGTCCCATAGAGTTTTTTGATCCCCACATGAAATAGAATCGATTGGCATTTGGCATTTTTTTGCTAACTGTAAGTTTTTTACAAAATCTGTGAATGCAGTTCAAAATGTCCCAAAAAGTTAGGGAAGGTCTTTTAAGAACGTTTTGCTGTAACTGCAACGGTTAAGGTACTTGCCCTTACTGCCCCGTTTCAAAAATACACCCTGTATTGTATATGTAGGAAGATTTGGGTGATTTCAGATGAGGTTCGGTGGCTTGGTGGTCAGACCATTCCTCCTATAAGAGAAAGTACGCTGGGTCGAGTCGCACTTGAACTGATTCCATTTTTCCCTACCTTAATCGTTTTGAATAATAGCATACTAGATACTTTAAAATTTCATTTGACATAAAATCTGTCCAAAATTCAGTCTCAATCTGTCAAAATCAAATGAAATGTAAATAATCGCCTTTTCGTTATACGATTTCCAAGAAAGAACATTAAATGGAGGTTCATATTCTAAAAAAAATATATATACAAAATTTGGTCCTCTTATCATTGAAACTGTGATCTTTATTGACGTTACATTTGATTTTAACGATTCAAGACTGCATTGGCCTTCTGTTAATGTACATTACTTAGAAGCTCGCCTACTAACAGCGAAATTTAAAGACACTCATTCTAATGGTACTTTTGCCCCAGAGCCACGACTAAATCAATTCTTATGATATTTCAGTCACGATTCTTTAATTTGCAGCTTTCAGGGTCAACATAGATTACTGAAGCTGTAGTAGCTGCTGAAACTATTTATAGACGGACTGTGATTGTGTATAATTTGTAAATATTTTCAGTAGTAAGTATAAAAATTGCCACTCGATCATTGCATAATAAAGCAATAGGTATCCATTATCATTACCTTTTTTAAATTTATTTATTTAAACTTCATGCACACAAGCACACATTCGGACTTAATGCCACAGGCATTCTCTACCCAATAGGTGGTGCAGAGAATAACAGTTATTCTATTATTTCATATGAAATATAGGAATATTCACCAGGAGAGATTCAGGAGGACCTGTACCTTCAATAGAATTTTTTATTTACCTAGCTGTTTAAAATGTTTTACTAATTTCTAAAAATCCGATATTCTGTGGAATGACCTCCCTGCTGCGGTTTTCCCAAGCGCATACAATATGGGGTTCTTCAAGAGGGGCATCAGAAGGTTTCTTCATGGTCGGCAGCGCGAGTGTAACACCCCTAGTGTTGCATACGTCCATAGGTCACGGTAACCACTTCCCATCAGGTGGGCCGTGTGCTTGTCTGCTACCTAAGTGGTATAAAAAAATACACTTGTCTTTAAATAATTTAATGATTATTATAAATTCACATCGTTATTTTTAAATGAGTTACGTAAATTAGTCGCTTATCAAATCAATAAATGAATTGATGTAATATAATATAGGTAGGTAGCTAGCATACATTTTAATTGAAAAGTAAATTAACAACAATGTTTGAGATGCATCACAATAAATATTTGCCACAAGACTTGGTTACAAAATAATTATATTTACAGATATTTGCCGGCGTATTGTAGAATAGAATGATGAATGTTTGGAATTAGACATTTATGATAGTCGTCAACGCATGTCATAAACGTCTCTCAATACGCCAGCCAACGAATTGCCACTTGTCTAGAGGGACAGGATTGACATTTATATTGACGTTTATGACATTCATCAGCGCATGACATGAACGTCATATCCCATACATTTGTCATGCAATTAAATCGCAATACTAATTGCCACTTGTTTAGAAGGGTAGGATTAACATTTACATTGACGTATATGACATTCATCAGCGCATGACATGAACGTCAACACCCATACATTTGTCATGCAATTAAATCGCAATACTAATTGCCACTTGTTTAGAGGGGCAGGATTGACAGTTATATTGACATTTATGACATTCGTCCTCGCATAACATAAATGTCAAATCCTATACATTTGTCATGCTAGAAGGGCGAGATTGACACTTATTTTGACTTTTATGACAGTCGTCAATGTATGTTAATCCCACACATTGATCAACCTATTCTGTTCTACAAACATAATGCCACTTGTCTAGAGAGGGTGATCAGTTATCGCCTCCGTCACCCTCACCACCTCCTGCGTGGTACGCGTGTGGCCATGATTTATTAAGCGAATTGGCAATGCGTTCCTACCAATTTTTTTAGGCATCTTAAAATCATTAACTACCCAACTTAAGATTCTTGAATAGGGTCCTACTCTGTGATTGTAGATTTCCATGTCATTATCAACATTTAATGCTTGTGTTTTGACTCTATATGCGATATCTTTCAATCCATCTAGGATATAGGCCCATGCTCTAACAAAATATATGCCTTTTTTGTCCGAAGCCACTGAAGAGAAATGTTGAACTAGAGTCATCTGAAAGCATTTAAAAAAAATGCAATGTATTTATTTTATTACTACTATATAAATAAATGAAAAATTACGTAGATACAATACACAATTAAATGATAAATATAATTTATTATTTATTGAATGGTGTAATATTCCATAACATTCCATACAACGCCATCTAGACTAATGGTAAGCATAGCTTAATTAACTTGTGTTATGGAATCTAAAATGCCGATAAACGTACTTAGTTTTTTCTTTGTAAATACATACATATCATACATAGAAACACCCAGGCCAATGTAAATATACATGTTCGTGCATACAAATATTTGCACTGAGCAGGAATCGAACCTACGCCTCCTGCATAGCAGTCGAACGTTCTACCGCTATGCCACTAAATCGATATATAATACATATTTCATCAGTTTGTCTGTTTTTATTAATACGTTACCAAACTGTGGTGAATATCGTAGGTAACACAATTATAAACTCATGTATGCAAGCTAGTTTAAGCAAATTTTATATATTGTGTTGCTGCTAATTTACCGAAAAAAATGATGCAATAATAAAATTGGTTGTTGCTAATCGTACGAAAATCTTACGAATAAATAAAATTATTCGTACATTATTTAATTTCTAGTTCTTAATGAACTTAACTACCGCCACTTGTCATCATTGGGAATAAGCCACGAAATGCCAACTTAAAAGTCACATTAGCAAGTGATGTAGGCTTTAATTTTTTTTAAATATTCCTTTAAATATTCCACGACATTCTACACAACGCTATCTATGGTAAGCATAGCTTAACTAGCTTGTGTTATGGGATCTAGAATGCGGATAAACATACTTAGATCCTTTTTTTTTTTGTAAATACATACATATTATACATAGAAACACCCAGACCAATGCAAATATACATATTCATGCGTACAAATATTTGCACTGAGCGGGAATCGAACCCGCGCCCCCTGCATAGCAGTCGAATGCTCTACCGCTACGCCACAGAGGTCGTCTATCGAGGCTATGTATGTTCTATGTACATTATCAAACAAAAAGAAAAAAAAACGTAACGGAAGCTATGGCTAAGAAAGAAAAGGAAGAGGCAGAGATTAAGGCCGTCAAAGAAAAAGAAGAAGCAGAGGGGATAGACATAAAGGCAAAAGACGAAGCAGATATTTAGATCAAAAAAGAAAAGAACAACTAGAAGCTAAGACGAAGAAAGAGAAGGTAAGCAAAGGCTAAAGCTAAAAAGGAAAAGGAAATAATACGAAAAGATTTTGGTAAATAAGCTCTCCGTATTAGGGCGCACAGATAGATCGTTCTTCAATCATTACCTATACTTTCCAACGAAGAATCGTACGAATAGACAGATCCATAATAATTATCTAATCTAAGTCAATTACTTGTACTATGGGAGCTACGACTTGGGCGACCAGGCGCAGGGCGCGCCGTAATAGCGGCGGTAAGACCCATCATGGGGCAGTGGCTAGACGCTCGTACTGCTCGTACCGTCTGACGCAGATGATCACCGAGCATGGGTGCTTCGGAAAGTATCTGCGTCGGATGGAGACAGAGCCAACGTCCGAGTGCCATCACTGCGACGCGAGTGAGGACTCGGGGCCGCACACGCTCACCGAGTGTCCGGCATGGGAGACGCCGAGGTGGGAACTTGTGGCGGCCCTGGGAGTGAGGGTTCTCACGCTCTCCACCTTGCTCGCGACGATAGTCCGCTGCGCAGATGCGTGGGCGGCTGGTGCCTCCTTCTGCGAGCAAGTAATGCTCGTGAAGAAGGAGGCGGGGCGGTAGCGGCAGCGGGAGCGACGAAGGATCGCATGCCAAGCTGCCCGCGTACGAACCTGTCACCTGTCACCCTGGCAGAAACAGGCCGCGACGGCGCGCCTTGCGCACCTCACCGTTTTCCGGGGACGAGTTGGGGACTCTGTAGTCCCCACAGCCCCGAGGAGAGGGCCAGATCGTGAGAGATGGCCCTGGGTCTGCCGGGGTGCGAGGGATATGCCTGTCAACCTCACGTTCAGCAACCATAACGACTGACAGGCGGCGTGCGTTTTAGTCGGTTCGAGTCCGACATAACCTCTTCCACCGGCTCCGGTGGGGAGGTATCCGTGGGGATTTTGCGCACGTAAAAAAAAATAAAGTCAATTATTTGTACTTGTTAATTAAACATAATAAATATGATGTTGTTTTGATTTTGTACACTTCACTATATTGACAAATAAGATTTCGGTACCAAAAGTGTATATTGATAATTGCATCCGCCTACATTTTAGTGGTTTGATGAAGACCTTCATACCACACTAAGCGAGCATCTGGGCCTCGATTCTACTAACGCAAAACCACTGTCGTACCACAGATACGGCAAATAACGGCAACACATTTTAGACTTTATTGCCATAGCTCAAAGTCTAAAATTTGACGAAAAGAGACTCTACAAAAGGCAATTTAATTTCAGACTCCAAACCTAAAATATAATGTTACTTTTTGGAGGATATGTAGTAAGACAGTTATTTTGCGTTAATAGAATAAAGGGCCTGGATCTAATCTCAAACTACCAAAATATCAAAAATGATTAAGATTTTAAAGGAAAGAGGACCAATATTTGCAAAATTTTCAAAATATTATTATGTTTGCTACTCTACCGCATTTGGTTGTCTGCCTGTAATGACTTATCTATGTAAGAAAGTAAGAAATAAATAAATTTACTGTCACTGTAATAAAATATTCTGATGTTAACACTATTACCAGTAACAATAAGCCTGTGCAACATCGCCGGATCATCTCCAATTTCATTTAGTATAATAACGACATTTGCTGAATCCACAACTACGAACACTCGTGCTCTGTTTATAACTGAAATGATTACAAATTAATTAATTTTCTTTTATGGTTCCATCGTGTTACATGAAAACCTCATAGGAATCTTTGAAGTGTTCTTTCGCCTTCCAGGTGTTAACTGTTTTATTAAAAAATCGTATCTTCTTCAAGATTACTGTGTGAGTGAATAAATGATATTTTTTAATCCATAAATCGATTTCTCTATGTTGTTATTACGACATTAGCGTGGCGGTGAACAGGCGCGTGGCCCACCTTATAGAAAGTGTGTACCTTGGCCTATGTGGCGTGTGCAAACTCAGGGGAATCACAATAGTGCTGCCGATCCTGTATGAACACAGAGTTTTTAAACCGTCAACGCAGAAGAAAAAGTAAGACAAGCCTTTGGTCTTCCCGCTGACAGCAACATGCACATAACAGAAAGTGTCATTATCATGTTATGGAAACATAACATGATAATGAAACTTTCTTAGTGATTTGAAGAACAAACTGACGAATCCACGGAGGACGAAATATGATGATGTATCTGATAATTACTTAATGAAAAAATTACCACCTACCTGGTTTTCTTGCCCGCTGAGTCACTTGCCGTAGCCTTTTCAAAACGGAGCCGCGTTTCAAACCGGTGATGGTCTATTTTTCTATGTAAGTCTTTTCATTCTGTCGTTTTGTACGTACAGTTTTAGTGATTTATACTAAACAGAATAAATTAATATAGACTTTGACTATCGACTAAATGGGTGACCATATAATGTTACATTTTACAGTTAAGTATAATAAAATTTAATTTCATATCGTTTAGATAGACACTTCAAAAGTGAAGAAAGATGCAAGCGATGACGGCTGCCACGGAAATCTTTGTGCTGGTGTTAAGGATCTTTTTCTTTTGACAAGTCGATGTCAGTTGTGCTCTTATGCTTGTCAACTGATTTATATAAATAATTATTACCTGAACTACACTCTTACGGGTTAAAATTTAGAAAAGTTCTGATACTCGTGTACATTTCTTTATAATCAAAAATCACATAGGTATTATAAAATTCATGCTTTGCTTTTGGATATGACAAACATCTATAAACCATTCATCTCTTATTCTGCCCCCTACGACAAAGTAAACACGTTTTCACCATCATCGTAGAGGTGCAAGTGCTCCTTTCTTTTTCTGTGCCGGAATTTTATCTAAACGGTTCAGTACGAACTTCTAAAGTTTTGCAAAGTCACAGATGCGTGATCCGGGTTCGAAATTTACTAAATAGCATGAGGCACCATTAGTACTAATTTTAAAGAAAAATTGCTTATGCGAAGAATATTGAACGATACATGTACATGTATTTTAGTTACGCAACACACAGTCCATAATCCATACCACTAGGATACTGCGGTTATATGATGATGATATTCTACAACATTAATAAATAATATTCTACAACATTCTACACAACGCTATCTAGACCCATGGTAAGCATAGTTTAACTAGCTTGTGTTATGGAATCTAGAATACGGATAAACATACTTAAATACTTTTTTTTTGTAAATACTGTTCTGGGTGTTTCTATGTATAATATGTATACATAGAAACACCCAGACCAATGCAAATGCAAATTCATGCATACAAATATTTGCGCTGAGCGAGGATCGAACCCGCGCCTCCTGCGTAGCAGTCGATGATGATGGTGAGTAATATAAAATTCATGCTTTGCTTTTGAATATGACAAACATCTATAAACCGTTCATATCTTATTCTACCCCCTAAAGTCTATTTATTTCGATGGAAATTAAATCTATGTTGACAAAATAAACAAAATGATCGGTATGCTCAGAATTTATTATCTTATTATTATTTATATATATTTATTATATACACTAAACAAAAAAATATAATGATACATTTACAACAACTGAAAATCAATAAGGAATATTATGCAAAGGTAGCCTCAGAGGGCGCCTTTAACATAAACACATTAAACTAAGCGAACAAACTTCTGGTCATCTTATCATTGCCATTGGAAAATATAGCGGTGATTTGCGCTTTGAACTGTACTGAAAAATTCAAGTTTTGTAAACCTTAGGGGGGCCACACACCCAAGTAGCATTTGCTGCACACATAATATTGCCAAGAAATATGCTTCTTGGCAAGAGATGCCACGAAGCATTTACTGTCCGTTTTAGTCTTCAAATTATGTATAGAAATCTGCCGGATATGTTGATATTTGTGATCAGTGCTCCTCTCCCACGTGAAGATTAAAATCCCCGAGAACCTATAAATTAAGTACATTATGTAACTTCTACTAGGTTGATGAGTTAACTAGCGACAATATAATATGATTTAACCAAATACAATTGATTTAAATTACTATACGGGCAATACGAAACTAGCGACCAATTCTAGTTAGTCGTTTCATATTTTAATGATTTAAACTAAAGCGCTGTCGTTCAATGTGTTATGGTACAGGAATAAGTCCGAGTCCACGATCAAAAAAATTGTTCAATATTATTAACGGTTCAGTCGGTACAAAGTCAGCATGTCGGGGACTTAAGACAAATAGTTTTTTCTATTCAAACAAGTACTTTCTAAGAGAAGTAACGCGTTCAAGCAAACAAACAAAAAACAAACTCTTCATAACATAAACTTACGCCTATATCCCTGAAGGGGTAGGCAGAGGTGCTAGCACCCACATTTCGCCAGTTTATGTTTAGGTCCCAATGTAATAGGTGACGAGCCTATTGCCATTAACCGGGCACTTATAAACCTGCGATAAATACACACATAATTTCGAAAAGCATCGAAAAGTCATTGGTGTGTGCCACGGTAAAACCTGGGATCGAACCGGAGACCTCGTCTCAGCAGTCCATTACCCATACCACTAGGCTACCGCGGCTTTTTTTTTTACAAACTTTATAATATTAGTATAAATTTAAGTTACCTAGTAATGGGAACATTTGGTTTTAAAATGCAATCATGAAATGGCAAGTGCTTCAATCGATGACAATTTATTCACTAATAGATAGATCTTGACTAGCAAAATACTCAAAATGACCTTTTTTATTTATTTTTTAAATAATATTAGAACCGAAAATACTAATATTCCCTCTAACCCCTCCAGCTTAGCTAAATTGCTTGCGTTAGGAGTGAGTTCACGTCGATAGTGCAATGGCCAGAATTTGAACCCGGAACCTTTCAATCGTAAGACCGACTCCTTAACCATTAAGCTACTGACGCTTTATTACGTACTAATTATCTCAATATGTATTATCGTCCGACCTAATGACTTGTATCAAATATCAGAACCATCAATTAACAGGAAGGGGGGTATACCAAGGTATTAATATCATTTTACTTCAATCTATCTGATGCTGACTGTATGATTACACATACGGAACCATTGACTGTCATTTGCTTCAAAATGAAACCTGTGATATTAATTAACAGGTTAACTGTTTACATTGACTATTGCAGTAATTTACTGGTAATATTGAGACCTACTTAGCGTACTCACAAGCAATTGATAAGAAGTACATTAGGCTGCAGAAGTCCGTATACAAAAGGAAACTAAAATGATTAAATAAGACACTTTGTATTTTTCCACTGTATTTTATTTTTCCCCTTATCCGCCATTGCAGTTTGCTTTGAGAATGCACCAAGTGCCATCAATCAACAGTATTTACATAAACATAACATAAACTCACGCCTATATCCCCGAAGGAGTAGGCAGAGGTGCTAGCACCCACATTTCGCCAGTTTATTTTTAGGTCCTAATGTAATAAGTGGTAATAAGTGGCGGCGAGCCTATTGCCATTAACCGGGCACTTATAAACCTGCGATAAATATACACACAACTTCGAAAAGCATCGAAAAGTCATTGGTGTGTGCCATGGTAAAACTTGAAACGAACCCGAGACCTCGTCTCAGCCGTCCATTACCCATACCACTAGGCTACCGCGGTTTTAACAGCCAAACTAAAATTGTATGAAATGACATCACACGCTTTTTAGTAAGCTTTTTAGTAACAGTAAACTTTCTTTTACTTTTCTAGTTTTAGCTGTGCTTTTTAATTTTGTTTACAGAGGTAATGTCATCTAGGTATATTTTCAATCTGTTTTATAAGAACTGGCTGTTCAAATGATGAAGAATTTTAAGTTGTTCACGGACTTTGCGGACCATTGTACATCTGAATCACAAACACATGAAAGTAATTAGTTCCATAAACATAGCCCAAAAATTTGTTCCGTTATCATAACCAATATATCTTTAACAATTTGTCCCGTAAACAGAGCCATATATATACCTTTAATAATTTATCCTGTTAACATAACCATGTATCTTTAACAATTTGTCGGGTAAACATAACAATGTATCTTTAACAATATATCCCGTTAACATAACCATGTATCTTTAACAATTTGTCGCGTAAACGTAACTATGCATCTTTAACAATAAAATTTGTCCCGTTATATAACTTTAAGCAAATAATCTTTAACCATTTTTCCTGTAAAAATTACCATAAATCTTTAACAATTTGTCGCGTGTAAACATAAGCATGTATCTTTAACAATTTATCCCGTAAACATTACCGTGTATCTTTAACAATTCCTATGTAAATCAAAAGTGTTTTACTTAAGGCAACTTGAAAAGTGATTTCACTTTCTTACCGGTGGCAGCAGTATATTTCTGGAACTGGATCCAAATGCCCGCAGTGTACCTACAAAATTAGCCCATCCACTAACTAGGTCTTTATATCCGGTATATTTCAAAAATGGATTCACATAAGAATCAACTGGATATACACACTCAATAATGATTACCTGCAAAAAAACAGCAGTCATTTCAAAGCACTCAACAATCAAAAAGTGGTCGAGCATATTCCATTCGCGTACGATTGTAAGTCTAAAACCGTTTAAGTTTTTTTTATATACAACTTAGGTGGCAGACAAGTACACGGCCTACCTGATGGAAAGTGGTTACCATGACCTATGAACGTGTGTAACACCAGTGGAGTCACATCCGTGCTGCCGACCCTGTAAGTACAGAGATTTTGTGCCGTCAGTGTAGAGGACAAAGCAGGACAAGCCTTTGGTCATCCCACTGACAGCACAAAATCTCTCCAGTGAGCTCTGGCTACCCTACTCACCGCCGGGAACACAACACGAAGTTATTATAACCGCGGTATTCTGTAGGGCGGAATAAAAATGTTCTTTGTGATGTTTTAGTTCTTAAAATTTCTTATTTTTATATTTTAGTTTTAACAATGTCTAAATTGTTTATGTAATGGTTTTATTAAATATATTTAGTACTTAAGTATCCTCCATTAACTTGTTGCATGATGTGTTTACCTTTAAGTAGTTGTTACAAGAAAAGCCTCTAATATTTAAATAACTATTGTAATCACATCAACTGCGCTTTTAAATTCATATAAATCCTTTTTATTTGGGTATATTTATGATTGGCACTGAAAATCTTGATAGTTATATGGTTCGCTCTGTTCGCACAAGTGTGGAAATAAAATGAAATATAACTGTAAACCACCTTACTTATACTATAAAAACATTGGAATGATTTAATCAGAATGTGCACTTATTGTCTATTGTATATTGTATTATTACCGCGGTAGCCTAGTGGTATGACTAATGGACTGCCGAGACGATGTCTCGGCTTCGATCCCAGGTTTTACTTAATGGCTTTTTGATATTTTTCGAAGTTATGTGTGTATTTATCGCTGGTTTATAAGTGCCCGGTTAATGGCAATAGGCTCGCCGCCACTTATTACCACTTATTACATTAGGACCTAAAAATAAACTGGCGAAATGTGGGTGCTAGCACCTCTGCCTACCCCTTCGGAGATATAGGCGTGAGTTTATGAGTTTATGTATATGTATTTTGTAATAATCTATTGATCATATTTTAGTCATATAATTTTTAGGTCAAGTGTATAGAGTGCTGCAAGACACTCTATGCAAAATTTTAAATATAAATTTGAACGATCGAGTGTGGCTTCAGGCGTCCCTTCCAGTTCGTCTACGGGGCCTCGGCGTTCGCAAAATTGCAGATGTAAGTATGCCAGCATTTTTGTCGTCGGTTTATGGCACTGAAGGAGGTAGGACACGGCGGTATTTCCGCCCGATTGAGCGGTCCGACTGGGGTAGTACCTCCGCCCTACAGAATACCGCGGCTATAATAACTTTGTGCTGTGTTCCCAGCGGTGAGTAGGGTAGCCAGAGCTCACTGGAGAATTTGTGCTGTCAGTGGGAAGACTAAAGGCTTGTCCTGCTTTGTCTTCTACTGACGGCACAGAAACTCTGTACTTACAGGGTTGGCAGCGCGACTGTGACTCCTCTGGTGTTACAGACGTCCATAGGTCACGGTAACCACTTTCCATCAGGTGGGCCGTGTGCTTGTCTGCCAACTAAGTGGTATAAAAAAATAATAAAAAAAAATTGAAGAATTAGTCAGGAAAATTCTATCTCCTTCACTGATTAATTCGGATGTGCCAGGTAAGGCCGAAGCTGTGAATGCTTGGAAAATGACTTGTCCAACTGCTGCCATGCCCGCCAACCCATCTTCCCAAAGGCAATGGGATGAGTCACTCAGTATTGGTGTTAAAAAATATTTAATCAGTACAGCTACCAGCACTGCTGAGCGCGCTCGCCTATTGGCTGTGGGTGAATGGGTATCTGGTGTATGGCTCCAGGCACTTCCTTCACTTCAATGTTGGGCGACACGACCTTCTGCATTGCGACTTGCCTACGTTTGGGTGTACTGTGTGTTTCTTCGCATCGGTGTCTCTGTGGAGAAGCTGTCGATAGCCTTGGACATCACGGATTGTCTTGCAGCAGGAGTGCAGGCCGCATGTCCCGACATGCAAACATTAACGACATTATCCGTCGAGCTCTTGTCACCGCCGGCGTGCCAGCTATACTTGAACCTGTTGGCTTGGCTCGCGACCATGGTAAGAGACTGGACGGTATGTCGTTGATGCCTTGGAAGATGGGTAGGCCTTTGGTGTGGGATGCAACTTGCGTCGACACCCTGGCACCTTCCCATCTTCCAAGTACGATGGACTGCGCATGCGTTGCTGCTGCGCGGAAACTCTCAAACGGCGCAAATATACCAATTTAACTGGTAATTATAATTTTGAGCCGTTTGGAGTCGAAACGTTGGGTCCGTGGGGTCCAAGCGCGCGCGCGCTATTCAAAGAAATAGCGAAGCGACTAATCGACACTTCCCGTGACCATAAGGCTGGCCTTTACCTCGCTCAAAGAATTGGTATCGCCATTCAGCGTGGTAATGCCGCCAGCCTCTAGGGCGCGGTACCAGTAGAGATCGATGGGGAGGAATTTTTCGATGCCTAAAATTACAGTCTCCCTCTTTTTCTCTATCCCATTTTTGTATATATTGTATAGTTAGCATAGTTTTATATAAACTTGTAAGTAATTGTATATTATAATAGCATATTTTATTTAATGTAATCTATTTGATCATATTATTATTAGTTAAAAGAAATTGACATGATCGATAAGAAATTGAAAATCATTCGAATGTCATGGTATCAGATCAATCTTCAGTAATTGTTCTCACGTCCCAGAATGTAGCAGAAAGTAATCATAGTTGCAATATTGTATAAGTACCTACCGAATTAAAGATATCAAAAACGTCAATTAGAGTCACACACGTCTCTAAGTTATTGTTATGTACATTGCGTACAGATATCAAAACAATATAAATGCAGAATAAGTAGGTACAGTTCACAACACAACCGCAACCATGGCGTTTAAGGTAAGGTCGTTTTATTGAAGGAAATTTTAAATCATTTAGTATGCTAACCATTCAAATCTATTATTCTTGTAAATATTTATTTATTTATTCATTTCATACATACTATATTATTACAGGCAGATCCAATGCGCCAGAGTAGCAACATATATATAACTAGCTTTTGCCCGCGGCTCCGCCCGCGTGGATGTCGGTTCCCAGTTTTGACAACCCTTATCACTGAGGGGTATAAAAAATAGATGTTGGCCGATTCTCAGACCTACTCAATATGCTCACAAAATTTCATGAGAATCGGTCAAGCCGTTTCGGAGGAGTACGGGAACGAACATTGTGACACGAGAATTTAATATATAAGATAATATCATTTACAATATATGTCATTAACATCATCATAATCATATATAATCATGCTTCAAATACTAAATAACAATTTTACCATTTATATATACATAAATGTATAGTATAAAAATGTTTTAATTTCATACAATATAGTTTAATCGATTAAGATACTTATAGAAAAAATTTAATCGATTCAGGCGGAATTCGAACCCGCTATCTTTCCCTTACAGGAGGAACGCTCTGACCACTAAGCCACAGAACCTTCCCCCGAAACCATCCAAATTTTTCTATACATATATTCGTCATACATACATACATACATATTTTTTACTTTTCAACATAACATAAACTCATGCTTCTATCCCCGAAGGGGTAGGCAGAGGTGCTAGCACCCACATTTCGCCATATTATGTTTAGGTCCCAATGTACATAATGGCGAGCCTATTGCCATTAACCGGGCACTTATAAAACTTTTCAACATTTTAGGAATAATCAATTCTGATTGAAAAAAGCGACTTCAAAAGCATGACTTAAATCGGGACCAGTCGAGGACTCTACTGAGGGAATGCTATGATCGCTGAGCTACTGAGCCATGACTCGAACATTCGAAATTCTACTGTACAACCATCTTGGGGCGATAGTCCACTCTAAACAGATTTGCATACTAATTACTTTAAAACGTAACGCAAAAACGAAGGGGTGTTATACACAGTGTTATAAGTTTGACGTGTCTGAATGTGTGTGTGTTTGGCTGTGGTATCGTAGCTCCTGAACGG